>OY743104.1:23383494-24633494 GCA_963555685.1 Acrobasis consociella
GCAAGGTCTATGCGAGTAGACAGTCTTGACTCTCAATTGAGACTTCGCAATGACGTTGAGAAGTGGATATCACCAACTGTAAGTATGTCGTGTAAGTTATATGAACAAACGTAGATCAAAAACTGTATCGATAGTCCGTTTTTTAAGGGGAAAAAGTACGCCAATTTTTAGTTCAGCAATGCCACTTGGTACGAATGTTATACACATCTACCCAAGCCCAAAACGCCCGAGAGCCAGATCGAACTCCGCGTCAGGCGGAGGGGAGGGGGGCACAGAAAAAAAAATCTGGCGGATTTGTCTTGACTTTTGAGTCAAGTTTGGTGTCGTTTTCAGATAGAATAGAATAGAATTTATTTGCATTTGAAAAAGGGTACATACTTATGTCTAAATAGTATTCACAAAGTAACACCTACTTAATCAGCCATTAACAATAGCATGCAAATATTTAATAAACAGTTTTCAAATAAGCTAACAGTCTATGTCACAAATAAAATCATAAATGGATCATGTCATGGTAATAACGATACGTCAACAATTATATTAATATTAAGTATTAAAAATTTGTATTTCTAGTTATGTCTTGAAATTGAGAAACTCTTGCACTGTGTAGAAGCCTCGCTCACTAAGCCAGTCAAATAGTTTTATTTTAAAAAACTTAAATGTCGTATTTTTGATGGAATCTGGTATCTTATTGTAAATTAGCCTACACATATTATAACAATTCCTTTGTAACCTTTCACTTCTTGGTATAATGTCCAGAGCTAGCCTGCTGCCATTTCTAGTATTTCTAGGAAACACTTCTCTAGCCTCTTTAAATAATTTATAATTAAGTTTCATAAATTTGGCAATTTCATAAATATAGAGACAGGGGAGAGGTAGTATTTTTAGAGATTTAAAAAGGGGTCTACATGAAGTGTCCGGTGATACTCTACATATAGCTTTTATACATTTTTTTTTGTAAACGAAAGCATCTTGTATCTCTGTGCTATTTCCCCAAATAATAAGCCCATATCGTAAGACGGATTCTACATAAGCAAAGTATGCTGTAATGGCCGTGTTTCTCGTTGCAGTTCTCGTAAGTTTATTGAGGGCATAAGAAAAACTATTAAGTTTACTACATACACTTTCAATTTTTGTAAAAGGCATGACGCTTGGAATAAGTTACTGAATCACTTACCATCAATTGTATTCAATAAAAAGCATCGTGTACAACCACCATAAGACATTATGTACAGTTTACTTATCGAGAAAAATATATTCTCTAGGACAGGATCGTACGGTAGATAACAATGGCTCAATCAAAGATGGCATAAATATACAATTGATCGTCTATCAGTAACTACTGGTACTGATAAAAGATGACTAGATAATGTCGGGACCTTGGGAATCTGCAAGTAAAAATAAACAGTTTAAGAGATAACTGATAAGTCTAACTAACTAGCATTTTCATTTTTTTTTTTATAATTGTGAAGCCATTTAGTGGTTTGTGGGAATTAGTACGGTAATGCGCCTTTATCGGCACGTTTTCGAGTACTAAAATAGCAAAAAAGAATAATTAGCCGCCTACTTGCCTGTAAAGCTGTGTTAGGGTTCTAAATTCACTAAGCAACGATGAGATAGATTCCTTCATATTTTCGTTCATAATAGACAAACACCCAAGGCACAGGACATTTTGAAAAATACCATTTTCTAACTTGCTCTGGCACAGAGCATCGAACACAGAGCCTACGGAGTAGCGAAATGGCGTATCAACCACTACGCCACTGAGATCGTCTCTTAGTTATCTTACCAATTAGCAATATAACCTATGCATCCATGTTCAGTCTGCCCTCAGCGTCGCTTTACACGTGTTAACTCATTTTACACTTTAACACTTATTAAAGTTACTTATTGTCAAAAAACCTTTAAATATTTAATTATTTTACTACCTTTTTATGTCCCACTGCAGCTGGGCAAGCCCCTCTAATTTAAGGTTCATAAAATAACCACAGTCAATCAGTCAAAACCAAGAACAAAACTCTAATCGATTGATGTCTTATTCACAAAGAAATAAGCAAAATCAATGGTTTAAGTACCAGTATCTACCTAATTCAAAATCGATCACGTTAAAACCTAAAGCGTAGGTGTAACAAGAAAGACGATATGCTAGAAAGTGGCTTGAATTATAAAACAGAGTTGTTACTAGCTTGTTACGAAAATAGGACTTTTAGGCCGGGAATAAACCTTCAGGTTTGTTCCCTAAAGTTATGCCGACCCTGATGCTGAGTTTTTATAGTTTTAGTGTTATAAAGCGCTAGTCTTTCAAAACCTACGTTGAGGGTTTGAGCACCACTTTTTGATTTAGTGACACATTTACTAAAGCTAAAATTGGATGTCTAACCAAGAAACGAAATCGACGCAAGAGTTTGGGATACACGATTTCTAAGACTTCTCGCGTTTAACTTTTTGCATACATATATACCTTATAAACATCTTAATCCCTGGGGGAGACAAAACGTTATTTTACGCCGGACCGGAAAACGGCGCCGTTACCGGAAGGTATGTCCCTAATCGCTCTGTTATTTCTAGAAAAGCGCCGCGCAAAATGATTGTTCTCTTTAAATATTAAGGAAAATTTAAGTGGTAGCTAAGTTTGAAACTGCAGTCATTATATGCAATCGAAACTTATGGTGGACGATACTCTAGCATAAAACTACACTGTTAGAACTAAGATTTTCCGAAAGACGTATTTTTTTTAAGTAGCTGGCGGCGGAAACGTGGAAACAAAATCACTACACAAATTGAAATTACTGTCAACTTTTTAATGACCATCGTGATGTAATGTTCTGAATTCAATCCCCAACCATGGCAATTTGGAAAATGACCTAGGAGGACCTCACGTTTTTTTTCCTTCGGCGGAAGTAAGTGGTGAATAGAATTGACTGTTTTAGGGAAAATATTCATATTTATTTACACTAACGTTACCGCCCAAGTAAGCAACTAATGCTAAAGCAATTGACCGCAACGCACAAAATCGATGCAGTTCATTGCAACTGCAGGCCATAGCTACCCTCCAAATTATTTCTATAGCAGATTATTTATGTTGCCCGATATAATTATTAATGGCAATGTGAGGGCGCGAATGAGGGGGCCGCCGCCATATTTGTCGCCTGCGCTGTGCGCTAAAAATTTCGCTCTGCGCACGCGGCGAGCCGGATCTTGCGTCTTCAAACAGCTGTGATTCTGTTGTGGGGTTGGTATGTAGGTCAATTGCGTTACGGGAACAATGGCCGTGGGGTTGTCTTTGACAGTTGCTTAGGCGGATTATTTCGTGGTGTTTTTAGTTGATTGATGTTTTGAAGTGTTATGAATAGTACTGGGTGTCGAGTTAACCAGGCTGGCGCGCAACCAGCTTTCGTCTTTCCCTTTTCATATATTTTTAAGTATAAGAAAGAAGAGGAAGAGTTTTCTCTCATATGGGGTTGATCTATCGATACGAATGCAATTTTTTTTATACATACATTTAAAATAACTTTCTTAAGGAGTGTGCAAAAAACACTGGTGTCTAAAGTTGCTCAATGTCTGACATCTAGAACAACTGAAATATTTAAACAGATTCACTTTACGATGTTTTCCTAGCAAGCAAAAGCGAGTGGTAGTTGAAAATGAGTATCCAAATTATTTGATTACAAACTCAAGAAATACAAAAACCGCATAATGAGGTTCGAACTCGTGCCTTACAGACGCATCATCATCTTCAGGTCTTTTTGTCTCCACTGCAGGAGCACGACCCTCTTTATACTACCAGAGCCATACTTGGCTAGAGCAGCCACCGGACTTTGCCTACACTCTCCACGCTGGCCAGACGGGTTGGAGAGGTCTCATTGATGTTTATAAGCTTTATTTAGCTCGTATTTTCTATGTTGCCTTCTGCGACAGACCTATTGCTGTTTAAAAACCTCTTGGCCACTACCGCTTAAACAGCTTCATGACAAGCATATATTACTAATAGATCACGAATGTAGGTAGGTTATAAATTACTTCTAACTTTTTACTTCAACTATGTAGACATCCGATTCATACGACGCACATGTTGTTAAATTATTAATTGAAACTTGTTTTACGGCCAATTAACGCTAATTAAAGGACTAAACTGAAAGTTAAAGTTTTCATAATTATACATTCAATAACTTTTACAAGGTATGTTTAATTAACACGCATACCGCGCCACGACAGTTCTAAATACCGAGGGGTCAATTAATCAAAACTAAGAATTCGCAAGCACTTTAGGAGGAGGTTATCTATTCGATTCGTTTGTTTCTTTTATGAATGTATTTGTATGTTACGCGATATCTTCGCCACTTGTAAACCGATTTTAAAGTTTTTTTTTTTTTTTTTTAATTTGATATAGTATCTATTTTGACTAGGGATGCATCGATACGCCTTTTTGCCGAAACGATACCGATACCAATACTCTTATAAAAATATCGTCGATACCGATACCAATACAAACGCTTAGTGAATTAAAAATCTAATCTGAATAGTTGTTTTTGTCGCTAAAGCAGTGTCCAATTCGCTTGAATGGTGCCTCATTATGTGAATCCACAAGTTTGATGTATTATTTTCTTTACAATACCTGCAATCATATTGCTTTGGAATCATCAAATGTGGAAATTTTAAAATAATTCCATATAGCACTTTTGTGTTTTAAAGTTGACATGATATTGCTGTTTATTTAATTCAACCAACGAGTTATAAACGATATACACACAAACTAATTAATTACGGTGTGTAATTATGTATTTTATTTAGTATCGAAAAAATACTATGCGCGATATCATTTAAAAGCCAACAAAAGTGTCTAGCGAAATGGGATACGCGGGGACAAAGCAAGTGAGAGAGAACACACTGAATAAAATGCGGGGACTCCCCGAGCATAGATAGTCCGTGCCTCGTTTTCAAATAACTAGATCAAACAAGATGCGAGTTTACATTACTTTTTTAAAGCACGATATTTGAAAAGTATCGCTGTATCGGCAATAAAAATATCGCCGATGCCGATATATCGGCAAACCCAAAATATCGCCGATATATCGGTATCGGATGCATCCCTAATTTGGACCCATATAAATTTGGTGAAGATATGATGAAGAACTTTGGAGATATGAAAGAAACTTCCGAAAGAAAATGAGGTCGGTTGGTTTTTTGTTAAATCAAATTATTAGCTTAAAAGAGATCTTTAGTCACTTCGAAGATGAGCGGCAGACGGCAGCGGAAAGTGCCGCGCGGCACGTGCAGTGCGGGCTAGTCATATTCTGATTTACTCACTTCATTCACCTTTTCTTACCACCTCCATCACCCTTTTTTAGGTTCCTCTTTTACCTTTGTGATTTTGTTATAAATTTGTTTTGATAGTGCTAGCATTGTTAGATGGTACTCAAATCTGTTTCTTCCTACTCCTAGTAATAATGTCTTCTGCCATTTCAATCACGGCTAGGAATTTAAGGCAAACACTTTATTAATTAACAAGCTCACGATCATTAAATCAAGTTTCTATAATAAAACCGTAAAGATTTATTAAAAAGCGCGACCAGAATCACGCTGATTTTTTCGGGAGTTCTGCAAAAACAATTTTTATTCATGTCCACGGAAACATGCACAAGTGCTGCGTTAAAAAATATTAAGCATATCACCCTTCATGCTTATTACCCCTATACTAGTATTCAGGCAATGTCTATTAATTTATGAAAGGTGAGAGAGCAACTTTCACACTTATGTCAACCGCGGCGAAAGCAAAACCGCGCGGTCTCGCTATAGTGTGGCAACCGCCGCAGTAATTTAATGAGAGTCCTTTTGACTGGCTCACACACGGAATTAAAATTTAATTTACATGGAAATGCCATAATTAAGGCACTATAGCGACATCTTGGCAGCTTGAGGGCTCTTCGCACGTACTTGAGTGACAAAGGCGTCGAGGTGATATTACACCAAAGGCCTGACTTCCTCATGTCACACAGGACAGTAAAATTTGTAACAACAGGCGTACATTTGGTAATAAAAGGAGCTCGACAGCTTAAGAGAGAGTACGCGTTCCTAGGGCTTTCGCATGTGAAGCAGGCAGAACGTTCTAGAATTGGTGACCACAACGGCTTAAAATACTTAGTTAATGTGTGCTTCGGAAGGCAGGTTATACCGTTCATCCTTACTGTCATCATTTTATGCCCGTTGTCAAGATATGTCAAATGACTTTGAAAAATCTGAACACACAGCCACGGTTTCTTACGAATCACAAAAGCCCTGGACTGTGATAGTAGCAACCATTTTATTTGACCAAAAGAGGAACTGCCACATGCACATGATTTGCCTTAGCCTGCTTGGAAATCGTTTAACAGGCTGCGTACTCATATAGGTCGCTGTGGAGAGCTTTTGTCCAGATGGGAGATGACAGATAGCTTTCAAAACATTTGCAAGTGTGGCACAAACTATGGCGGACCTGCTTTTTTGTCCCGGGTGTCCTACATATATCAATAAACTTACATTCAAAATATTCATAGATATAGATAAAGATGATACGAGCAATGAGTTTCTTTTGTGATAAAATCTATAAAGAATGAAAACAGTAATGGAGAAAGAATCCAGCTTTGTGGAAGGCCAATGTCAAATTGTCAATGTTGCTTCGACTGGAAGTACGTTCGTCGAACGAACTGACTGCTGATGACCACGAAGATATGTAGAAAACCAATTAACTACCGAAGGTGAAATGGAATATTTTCTTAGTAATGTTTCCGTGATGTCAATAAAAATAAACGACACGGCTGATTGAGACGTCACATTAGCGTGCCACTTCTAAAACGACAAAGGGCTACACTCGGTGAACATTTTATCGCCATTACGAGCGCAAAGCAAGTGGTACGATGCCACCAACACCGTAACCAACACGAAGCAGAGTAGACAACACAAGGTGAGAACGTAATTTCGCCGCATAACACACCTTCAAACGGCGCTAGTGTCGCGCTACCGACGCGCCCGCTCTATTCGCACTTATTAGATATGCATATCCATGTACGCATATAAAAAACTCAGACGGGGATAAAATAAAAGACTCCGCACACGAACAAAATGAAAGGGGTAATTGCAGTTGCTTTCACAAAAAGCTGGGAGCTGTAAACTAAAAGAAGCTGTTAACGCTAAGTCGTGGAATCTGAAAGGCGTTTAACATATAGCTACTTGTATTATTCGACGCGCGAAAGCCGAATGCTGCTATTTCAAACTTTTTTGTTGGAAATGCTTTATTTTTGTTCGTTTGTTTATGTTGTGATACCTATGCATATTATGAAATTGACAACGCTCTAGTTCTGTACATTGTAGATGTGATTTTAAAACATATGTATATAGTATTTCATTATGCAACTAATGAAATTTTTACGTGATTTTTGCTTAAGCATTAACTCATTTTACGTTCTTGAGACGTAAGCTTAGCTTTGTATTTGTGAGTTCACACGGATGGTGTAGGTAAAACGCCGGGGTAATAATGGTTTTTTAAACTTGGCCTAAGACACGACACGACCCTCGAGTATTATCTAATTGCCGCGAACTTTCCGCCTTTGGTACCACTTAACGCTCCAATTTTGTGTTGTGTTTGAATTATTAGTGAAATAAACTAACATTACATTATTAATAAATAATATAGTAAGGAATTAACATATCATCGTGTTTTTTTAAATAATCAAAGTGGTTAATTTTTTTCTAATAAAACATTAATTTTATTTTTATGTAATTTTTTGACTGACTCTACTTTTGGCGCTCACTCACATTAATGCATAGCTGACCTTACGTCTTAAATTTCTGAAACAAGTGAGAGATTTAGCAATATTTCCTACATATACTTAATGGAATTATTTGCAGACCTGTCTTACTTTTTTTATTTAGTCTAGATGATGAAGCTGTCAGATCACTCGCGAACGTCTATTTGCTACGACGAAAGATGTATGGGGCGGGAACCACACGGCTAAATCAAAAATCAAACTCTGTCGTTTCCTATGTTATTTTTTTCTGTACAATGTACAGATTACAAACAAACACGGCTTTAGTCGCGGCCAAATGTTAGTTAACATTCGTCCCTTCAAATAAGCCGAAAGTATAAACAAAAAGAAAGTGCGATACCACCCTACGGCAGGGCGTGCGGATCGATTCCCGTGCAACGGCGGCACCCTAAATTTTGTTTAACTACTCATTTTTGACAGCTTTTTAATAAAACTTTTCTGTGCCTTTTGAACGCATTTTTTTAGTTTTAGGCACCGAACAGGGTTTTGTTTAATGTTTTGTTACTTTTTCTTATATCCGATAGAAAAAGTTATACAAAAACCAGAAATGATTGCCTTAACATTGACTAATGTTTGCCTTGTTAAAGTTAATTCATATATTTAAAGTTAATAAGCCTTCTTAATGCACCGCATTCGATGTTCACAATACAAACTTGGTGATAAATTCGGGAATCTTTTTTACCCATTACTTTTCCACGAATGTACGAAATAACTGAATAAGAATGAGAAAAACTCACCACACCTTCTGAATTACAATGATCGACTTACCTGTAAGATAAAAAAAGACAATTAGTACACGTTACAAAGCATGTATCTTTACTACAAAAAAATGTTTGCCGACCATAAAATGAACTGGTGCTGCTGCTTACTAAAACATCAACCATGACGGAAAATATGTGCATCTAGTAAAAAAATATTGTCAATAGTTAGTAAGATAACTGTTAACAAAATACAGTAAAATCTTGAAGGTTTGTTTCGCTGTTGATCTCTTACATACCTACAAACTAACCACGCTTTATCACTTTCGAGGTAGACAGAGCTTAGGGCCATAAGATCCAAAGGTTGTCACGTTCGGCGTGATCGTGGGATGAACTCATAACCCTCTTTTTAAAATGTCAGCACAACACACCCACGAAACAATTTTATTATAATTCATCGCTCAAAGAATAGCTTAGTAGCTGGAGATAGGCGGGCTCTATGTAATTAGACCAATTTAAATCTTAATTAATATTAATTGTACGCCGTCCGAACGGATCTCTGTGAGGATGGCAAAGGAAAAAAGAAGAAAAAAACTCTTAATGAACACCTTACGCTTATTTCATTAACAACATTAAACGGTGGCGAATTTTTTTCAATTTTCGTGTTAAGCACGCCAGAACACCTTCGGAATATAATAAGGATATAGTGTTAACATTTTTATGAATTCGAACTTCACCTGGTCTTTAAATTTATACCTTGTAGACATACACGTATAATGCGTTAATTTTTATTCATTTACCAAAAAAAAGTATGCCACATCAACTTCAACGCCTAATCAATCTTAATTAATTAAAATATAAGGGAAACTATCATATATTACTAAATTGCATTAAAGTGCATTTTGTACAAGTGGCATGATTTTCAAAAGTTGCGGCCACCGATGAAAGTTATTTCGTTCGATAGAACATATTCAGACATTAATTTTTGTTTTACCGTTTCTGTCCAAAATGTATCGGAGCTGAGATATTTGAAGAAAAAAAATCTGTAATATTACGCTTTTTTAAACATTTCTATCGATGCAAAGTCTGCATGATTGCATTTAGGTATTATAAAATAGTAAATGTAGGCTTTCAGTGAACTTCGCACACGTATAAAATGCACTTAAGATAAAGGGTAGGGCGACGTTGGCGCCACCTTAAAAATAAAACTCAATTTAAATGTATGATAGCGATTATTATTTTTACTAAAAAGGTTTTATTAGTGGTTAGGTTAGATTCTTATTGAATTAAGCACAAAAATACAATGTACTTAAGATGAAAGGTAGGGCTAAAGTGGCGCCACCTTAAAATTATCATAAAAACAACGCAAATAAAAGTATGTATTGTCTTTGTTTGTAAAATAAATATTATAAAGTGGCCCTTGTTCCTACTTCCTAGTTATGTACATACATGATTCATGCAGAAGCAGCAGAAAAGGTCCAAGCAGCTGTTATTAAAGTTCATAACTGGACAAAGAAGTGGCGAATTAAGCTAAACTAGTCGAAGTCTGCCCACGTCAACTTCACAAATAAATATGATGACTACTATCCCGTCTACATAAATGAACAGTAGGTGCCATATGAAAACACTACTAAGTACCTAGGTATGACACTCGACGCGAAGCTTCGCTGGAAAGCCCACGTCAAAAAGAAAAGAGAGGAACTTGATATAAGATTTCAAAAGATGTACTGGCTGCTTGGAAGGAACTCTGCGTTGTCAGTAAATAACAAAATACTACTTTATAAACAACAGGAATCGACTAAGTGAATATGTGTTAGAAAATAACCTCAATCGTAGATGGGCTCGTTTTCAGTCCATAGATGTGGCTTTGCTAGGCTTCAATGACTTTCCAGTCTTAAGTATGGATGACCTTATTTTGTATGCGTTGGGAACTTATCAAATCCTCCAAGCTCGTAGTTATTACGAAGAGCACATTAAAAATGGGTCTTTTTTGATTGAAATATATAAGGAGCCCCATTTGGAAGACTTTAGAGAGCAGAATCCCGATTGTAATGACTTATGGCTACTGAGAGGTAAGATTCAATCACGGCATGTGTCAAATAGAACTTATTATGTATATATTTTAGTAGAAAGGGGATTAGAGTGAATAAACGCCATATTAGGGCACTATTGCTCATGTGTCGTTGGAAAACGAACCCTAGGCTGTTGTTCCCATATAATGTCTATTATATATGTGTGTAGTGTTTTTGGGATGGGAAAGATACCAAGAACATCTGTTTCCCCCAGCTTAGTTTTTAGACAGTATAATACGACGCGACCAAGAAAATGAGGCTAATGATGAACCCGAAAATGTATAATAATTACTATTGCTTTTGGTATTTATAATAAATGAATGATTTTTTGTTTAATTTATATTTTCTTTCTATAATAACATAATGGATCCCTCTTACGATATAAATAAAACTTATTACATATACATGGACGATATTTTTTATTATTTATTATTTAATTTTGAAAACCGATATATCGGCTTCGATATTATTTACATCAAATTTTTTTATTGAGCAGTCATTCTTAATTATAGGACTATTCATAAATAATAATCACGTCGGTGGCCGCTGGAAAAAAAAACATGCCAAGGCTCATACAAAATTACCCAAACCCCTTTATTTATTGTTGTGTCTTCTGCTCGACCACTAATCCAAAAAAGAGCATTTATTATATTAAATAACTCTGAATGCGCTATCGCCGGTCGCGTCATATTTGCTGACGGTACTTATACTTCGACTATGCTGCGAACGTGTTATGTGTAGTGTAAAGTATAGACACCTATTAAGTATAAGTGTCTATACTATACCTCTATAATATTAAATTATTATATATCTTTGATTTTTAACCAAAGGTGACGTAAATCCACCACTCCGAAACTTCGAAGCGCTTCTTTGTGACTTTTTACTACTTTGCTAAACAACAAAATATGGGTCCTTAATTTTTGGATAAGCTAGTTGACGGACTAAATAATATATTTTTTACTTACCAACATCCCTATTTTTCCATGCGTTTGTCAACTAAAATCTTTTTTTATTATAAAACAAGGTACTAGAAATTATGATAACAGAATATAGATATTTTTTACTTTATATAAATAGTACTTTCCTTGAATAGCTATATAGCTAAGAGGTTCATAATCACCTTATATAAAATATTTCGCATTAATATAATTAACCTATTTACAAACTTCGGCATTTATAATATTAGTAGTATAAGTAGGATTTATTTAATGCAGATTTGTATGTACTCTTATGACGGCTTAAACTAGAACACTGCATAAAGGTACGATCTCACCTGAAGATATAAAGTCAGAGACACACACACAGAAAGAAACGCGACCACTGAGGCCCTCAGGCTCAGAAAGCTGCTGAAAAACGCCTTTATGATTTTAACCGACTTCAAAGAGGATGAATAAATCTTAGACAAAGATCACACACATGGCAGTAGGTATATCAGTAAATATTTAGGTATCACACGCACCTAGTTAACTTAAAAAGGAAAAAAGACATTTTTTTTCACCGGAATAGACTGTTAGCAGATAGCGAACGAATGGTAATATATTTTTATTCCACATAAATATTAATGAGGCTTTCCCGCATAATGTTAATGTTTAGGTGTATATCACTGACGTAAACGTTTCTCATATTTTTATTTCAAATATGGGGATAAAAAATGTTAAAATACGTTGCGCTAAATGACAGACTTGTAACGTATATTACTGTAATGGTTGGTATGGTATTTAGGGACAGACGTTTTTGTTCTTCAAAAGTCGAATATTCTTTTAACATGGGAATATATGAAATAAAAAGGTTATTCGTTGCGCTTGTAACTTGTTGTCAACTATTTTGGTGAGTATGGTATTTGGGCACAGCCCGTTTTTCTCCAGGTGGAAGTAAAGAAGAAAAATAAGAATATATTAAAATATTATCGTTTCAAATATGGGAATAAATAACAGGCCACGTGCGAATCAGACTCACGAACGAAGGGTTCCGTACCATTATCTATAAAAAAAACACGTTTGTTGTATGGGAGCCCTACTTATAATTTATTTTATTCTGGTTTTAGTATTTGATGTTATAGCAGCAATAAAAATGCATCATCGGTGAAAATTATAACTGTCTTGCTATCACGGTTCATAAGATATAGCCTGGTAACAGACAGACGGATAGACAGACGAACAGGCAGATGGACAGATTTGTAATAGGGTCCCGTTTATACTTTTTGGATACAGAACCCTAAAAAAGGTTGTTCATTACAGTAAGTAAGGGTTGTAAAATATTGATAACTATGATAAAAGATATAGTACTTTAGGGCCCGACGAATTTTTCTTTAAGGATAAATGGAGAAAAAAAATCAGAACCATTATAATTTAAACCGATTTGGCTGTGGTCTTACAACCAGTCGTCAGTTGACGACCATTGCCCTCCTTGGGAATGCAGTTGTTGCACGAGATATCTATGTTAGCTTTGTCCTTCAGTCGTGTTCACAAGGTGAGATTGAGTAGGTAATTATGCCAGAAACCACATAGCAATAAGTTAAAAAGTGTATAACGAAATAAACTTAAAGAAAGAGTACTTATTTGTAAAACAAATGAAACTTATTATTCTAAATTATAAAGAAGTTTTAAAACGATTTTTAACCTCCAAAAATATATGTATCGTTTTGTATATTTAGTTAGAATTACAAAACAGAAACCTGTCGAAATGGTAGCTAACTTGACAAGCAAGGCGTTACCAGTTACCATTGCTCCGTTTACCTTTATACCATTTTATCCACAACAGTACGCTACAGTTTGGTGTACACCTGTACTGTACAAAGTGGCTTTAATACTGGGCCCCGTCGACAGATGTCACCTTTTTTGCAATAATAACGGTAGGACACTTATAGGGAAAGACAATGTTGAGGTATGAAGTGGCGGGCGAGGATGTCGGTTTCTTAGTGACGGGCGGAGCGATTTCCAACCGCGGTATATTCGAGTTTCGCGGTCACATTTACTGCTACTAGTGCAAAACATCCATCGCAGTTCCTCTACCAGCGATCATGACGGCAGAAGTGTCGTCGAAATATCTAGCAAAACTCCAATAATACTAATATCAACAATATATTCTTCTCTACCATGTGGTTTCCGGCAGATTAGAATAGGGCCACTCCAAGTCCTTAAGTGGATGTCGTAGAAGGCGACTTAGGAAATACATGTTGAACAAAGCTTATAAACATCAATGAGATCTAGCCAGCGAGGAGAGTTTATGCCAAGTCCTCTAGCTGCTCTAGCCAAGTATGGCGCTGGTAGAACAGAGGGTCTTGCTCCGGCAGTGGAGACAAAATGACCTGGTGACGATTCTTGTCTACCCGGTTCTAAGACGACTAATAAAGTCGTCTAACCGGGTAATGTATCAATTACGATACGACTGTAGGTACTCACTTATACGTATGGGCAATGAGGCTAAAAAAGTTGAGAATAGAAAGAAAACATCTGAGAGTGGAGCGTTCTGTCAGAGCGAAGATATCAGAAGACTATGCGATGCTGATCGACGATGCGACCTTTTGGCGGGCTATAGTTTGGCTGAATCATTCTCTTTTTCAGCTATTTTGATCTTTAGCTACTTAGTTGTCACCAATCATTATCAAAAAATAACTTAAGTAAATAATAATTAACTTCCTTGGTTCATATACATTGTAACTAAAATCACACAGTATTTAAAGAAAAATAATAAAATATAACATATGAACTGTAAAAAACCTTATAAATACAGAGATCAGATATCGTGGTTGGAACTCTTTACCATAATTTAGAAGTATAAGTCATACATTCACAATATTGCAATATAAATGAATCTTTGAGCTTTAATTTATTAAAACAACATTAAATACAGCTTAAATGTAAATGTAAATTGTAAAAAGCAACGAATAAAATAAGTAGGTAGTATGAAAAGAATGCCGTTGGTTGCTTTCTCGTTTTAATACTGCTTTTTCTTATTTTTACGGATTCCAGCTACTTATCTAAGTCACAAAAAAATTTCAATCATTATAATTTACAATAAACTTGTGCTAAAGGTAAAACTATACATGTAACAGTTGTTTTTATCTTGCGTGTATCAACACTATTGTTGTTATAAGTAGTCCTTATTACGAGTATCAAACTAAAAACTTTTTATTTATTCTCCTTTAAAAGTAAAACTACTATAACGTGATTTTCTTGCAAGCTATAGTTAAGATAACGATGACCTATATTCTTTAGGTATATTCATCACGAATAAGATTCCATACGAATAAGTGCGAACGAAGTCCCTAAAAAAGTCTGGCCTTAAATTGTTTCACTATATTTAAAGCTATAGACATATTGCCTTTAGAACCCACAGAAACCAGTAATTGTATAATGATAGGCAGGAAGCGACCTATATCCAGCGTCATGCGACTTTAACCAGGTCGTTTTATTTACTATTAAACAACACTCATTGCAAATACACCCACGCGAGCTATTAAAATAAGTTTCTTATCTTTTTAATTAAATATACTGCACAGACAATAATGCATGCACGACAGCCAATTTACATACAAAGCACATTGTCTTGGATGTATCTAAATAATTGCGGGCTGTGTGTAATATATACGTAATAAGAATAAGCTATAAATCTATGGCAAATAATCCCGCTTATCGTCGTCTGTGTGACAACAGCCTTACATTCTTTACACCGCTTATAGCGGCGGTAACTTTAGGGTGAGGTTAAACCTACCTCGTTTTACGACTGTTTTTGCACGTCAATTAGGTTCCTGACAATTTATATTAAATTTTGCGTCGCGGTGTGGAGACAACGCACATTTATATGTAATTGAGTGCTCAATTTACAAGAAAAAAAATCGTGACTCTACTTTAGCTATACTGTGCGTTTCGTAAATAGGAATAAAGGTGAATATGGTTTGACGCCGCTACTGTCCACTCTAAAGCGGCGCATAGAGTTTTCTGAAATCTTTTATATATTTTTTTATGCTGGTCTATACGAAAACCAGTAGAATGTACCAGCTCTTTTCGTAAAAGCCAATAAAGGGGATGGGCGAAAATGCGAATAATGAGTGAAAATGCGAATCGTGTTAATAGGCGATAAATCTCCATCATTATTTTGATTCCTTTTCCGCCTTTTCGCCCACAAACACGCTAAAAGTGGCCTTTGGTTCTTACGCACCAGGGCTCAGTCTGCTTAGGACCGCAAAATGCTCTCTGTGCCCCATTAGGAATAATGACAAGAAAAGGCTCAAATAAACTTTTAATATTATCAATCAGTATCTAGTGTCAGGCAGGTAGCCTTATCACGTAAGTAGAATAGTCCGCCATCTATCGCAATAAAATTTATTAACTAAAATACCTTATATAATGCAGTATTTTATGTTCATAATGCTCTGGTTAAAATACGCTACTTGGCAATAAATTCACTCGTATACAATGAAAACGCGCCTTAAAGGCGGGTACTTATTCGCAGAGTGTACGTAGAATGCATTAATTATAATAATTACAAAAAGTAGTTAATAAAATGTTGCACGGGTACATTTGAGCTGTCTATCGTAGGGCTAGCTGTTCCCATCTTATCATTGCATCTTCCATACTGGTCTGGTAGGAAAGGAAAATTTTGAATATACCAGCTGCTTCTCTTCTATAAAAACCGATCGAGGGAATGGGCGAAAATGAACGCGGCTAGCGACCCATTACTTGTTTGTTCCTTTTTCCCTCTTCTCACGCTGTTCTTAAAGGTCTTCATAAATCTGCATAGAGCTACAAGTCATCATAATGCGCTGTCTGCCCCGTTAGGAATAGTGATGTGATAGTCTGGTATAATAAAGTACAAAAATAAATAAATGTAATACGGACAAATCACATACTTAGATTGGGATAGCCCCAAAGTAAGTTTGAGACTTGTGTTATGGGATATTAAGTAAGCAATTAGTATGTAACAAAATTCCTTAACGCAAACGGATATCCTATTTATTTGCTTACAACCACGGTTGGTAACCCTATTTGCGAATGGGTTCGTCACGCTATAATGAGCGCGCAAGAAAATGGACCGAAACGTAGAACAACAATAGAAGAATATCGTAAACACGCTTGAGGGTGTTAATTATTAGTTTAAGTGTTCATAAAACTAAGAGTAGGCCCTTAAAGATTTGCGGAAGCGAGATTTTTGCTGGTGCGAAATCACAAATAAGGCTCGCCACTCGCGATACGTCTAACCTGTCTGAACCACTTCGAGATCCTACAGAAAAATGTCATCATCAAGTCTTTTTCTGTCTCCAATGAAGGAGTACAAGTAATACCAGTATTACTAGAGCCGGAAAAAAACTTAAAATTAAAATGAATAATAATGTCTTTAAAGATTTGCTATATAAATGTAAAATATTCCATAACGTAACTAGAACTGATTAAGCAGATGGTGTAGACCGTGCACTCTAATTACAAGAAAGAAGGACTGCTTACGGGAATTGACACACTAGGTCGTGGATTTATTGTTGTTACTCGCGCTAATGAAAAATAAAGATTATGCATTAAGAATGCAAAAGGGATTCCCTACATACTTCAAGTAAATCGTGTATTATATAGCTGTTACTTGTTACTTCGTCTGCGTGAATTGAGTACTTTGTCAATAAAGTCTACTTTTGAATGGCAATATATAGAATTTCCTATACAAAGTTCCACTCCGCTTTTTATTCTCATAATGGATGATTTTTGATATAAAAACTATCCTGTGTTCCCCGGGTCTCAAACCATATCCCAAATTGCATCTAACTCGGTTCAGAGGTTAAAGTGTAAAAGTTAAAAGACAGACAGAGTTACTTTCGCATTTACCTATATATTAGTAAGGATAATTCTGACGTTCCGTGTAAGGTGTGGCGCGCCTACATATCATCAGACATCCAAAATCGGTAGGTAGTCGACCAGTTCGTGAGCGAGCCCGGTCCAAGGAGACGTCTCAAAACACGTACATTCTTCCGACAGTAGTTGAACCTTATTACAGTTGTAATACGAGTAGCGATATTATTCGACGTGGGTTACAATGTTCGTTGCATGCGAAATGCTTGATTTTGTTCGCTTATGTTGATTAAATGATTTATTATCAGGTTTACATGCACGTGTCGAGAGACCTGTGTGTTGACGGTCAAACGAGGTGGTAAAGATCGTTATTAATTTGATTAAAGTAGGTGTAGTTAGAGTAAAATTTACTTGACTTTTTATCGAGTTTGTTGTGTCTGGCGTAACTCAATGCGGCAAGTAAGCATTTAGTGACAATTGTTATTTTCACAGAAGTAATGAACTAAGTACTTATAGTGTAGGCTTCCTCAAGAAGTTTTCCTTTACCGGTAGCAAGAATAGTAATCTCTAACAGTACCTAAAAATTAAGATTTAACTACAGTTAAAGTACGACGTTTTTTTTTTACATGCATTCTGGACCACTATCGACATCAGTCCCACCAAAAGTTTATCCGTATTGTTCATTCTTTTCAATACTTGACTTACGAAAAGTATCCAATCTTTTTCCTTTTCTTCAATCACTTCACTTTCTTCTAATGGATTTGCACAAATAAAACAGTTTACTGCATTAGATGCCATGCTCTATAAATGTAAACGACACAATGAAACGATAGACTTATACTGATGACTCAGAATAAATATTTCTATTAAGCTATACCGGCACATGTTTCGTAAATGAAAGAGATTGCCTATAATGTATATATTAACTTTTTTTTCATAAATACCCACGGGTTCGATGTATAATAAGTACCTAATGACAAAAACGCGTGCACTTTGCGGTGCTCGTACGCCAAAACGATCGACTTTGTGAAAAAAACGTTAAATACATAAATTGTAGACAGCGCCTGTTATTAAATTCTGTAAATATTTGTTTTTATCGTAAAATGAGTTGGAAAGTAGATATTGCCATAAAACTGCTTTTGGCACGGCACTATTTTTCCAATATGAGGTGGGAAAGTCCGGAAAGCGCACATCAAAATCAACACAATTACCAATTTTCAAAACTCCCGAAAAACTTTCCAGTTGACCACTATTTTTCGAACCAAATGACTGTGACGCCTGTATAAACGTGTGGTTTCCGGCAGAGAAGAATAGGGCCACTCCAAGTCTTCCCGTATATGTCGTAGAAGGCGACTTAGGAAATACAAGCTAAACAAATTAACATCAATGAGACTCTTTAACCCGTCTGGCCAGCGAGGAGAGTCTAGGCCAAATCCTCTGGCTGCTCTGTCCAAGTATGGTTCAAATAGACAAAAAGACCTGATGATGATGATGATGACTGTATAGTACAATATTTTAATGTGAATACGAATTGCTTTATATGTATGTGTACTTACAGTAAAAGATCTTTCAAACATTTAAGCTACTTAAAGAAATCTGACAAACTTGGTGACTGCCATACAATGACAGCCAGGACCAATCCCAAGTGCTTTCCGAAGCTTGGAGCTAGAGAATTTTTAGTTCCACTTGTGGTCATGTGCGGACCTCATCAGGGGTTGCTTAGCTTGCGAAGTCTATAGTTAGTAATGCTTTCACCCACCGGGCCACCGAGCTCCTATTGTATAAATACCAACATTTTATGAATCACCGACCATCAGGACTGCTGCGTTCGTTCGTCATAATAATGCTTTATTATAAATCTGCCCACATACGCGTTGCGCCCGCGCATCGGCGCGTAATAAAACGAGTATTTATAAAATTAAACATCCATTGTTCTGTAATTAGAGACGGGAATGTCTGGACCATATGGAAGCAGAAATATAAATTTAACAATAGAAATAAAAACAACTCGGCAGCCAAGCGGACGTTTTTAGCGTTAGCGTCTGCGCCTAGACGCGATTCATTTTCAATTGACAAGATTATTTGATATTTAAGTTTTTAGGCATTCAAGATGATGAAATAAGAAATGGTGAAAATTTGCCACCAGCGAGAGTTAAACTCGCGATCTTGCGGTCTATCTAAATACGACCATGGCATTGAAAAGGATATTCGGGTTTGAACACGTGGTCAGTGGTTGGGTGGTCGTATTAGACCAAGGTCGCGAGTTCAAGTCCCGCTCACGTGGCTTTTTCACCATTTCTTATTAAAAGTTATTTGACAGTAGCGGCCTGCCCCGGCTTCGCTTGACTACTTATACTCGTATCGCACATTACCTTCTTGCACTGAAAAAACCAATAAACAAAAACTTTTTTGCTATTGTGAATAATAACTGAGTTTACTTGTAAGCAAAGTCAGTCGAATAAAACGAGTTATGCTATTTAAGTTAGGCTATCCTTTTCAAATTACCAATTACTGATCAGGTAGTTCTCAACACCAATATTTAGATTATAAGTAAACAAACTGTTGTTAAATATTTACACGACCGTTTTCTCGCCAGTAACACAATTGTTTTACTATATTTTATGTTATTTGCAGCACACATTTTTTGCTAAACAGCAACTTAGAAGTTATTATTTACACAAACAAATGTTACATATGACGAAACGTTACTCTGCATTCGGCACATGACCCCCGTAATTCTTTTCTCGAAGCCGTCTTTACGTGTTGTTGTTCATCAAGAATCAAGTCCAAAGAACTACCTACTCATTAAAAATTGCTATGTTGTCTCATCAAGTGCCCATCTATGTTTTTGTTAAGTGAAAGGGTTGCAAAATTGATACGCACGGACATAGAACCATTAGAGATTCGTGATATTGGTGCGGACTAAAAAGTTTGGTGATTTTATTTTATGACAGTAGTAAAGTGATTATACATAACGAAACCAAAATTATTTTTGAATGTATGGTTAGTACTTAATACGCTTGATCTTGATTATCATTTGAATTGTTCTCAAGTAAGTATAATATATACAAAAGTATTAAAAACAGTACATGTGTTTTATAATTCTTTATTATCGCATGTACCCAAATCATGTCAGTATTGCTCGTAATGGTAATTTGTATGTAACACTGCGAGTACAGTTGTATCCTACCAGAAATATTTTGCATGTGCACTGCTGTCGAAGGTTGATTATGACTATAATTTGAGTTGCTTTAATAATAAAATTAACTTTGGTAATTATATCTAATCGTTTTAATTATAATTTCTGTTAACCAAAGTTATTGTAAAAGCCAGTCTTGTCAGAAATAATTCGTGTCATTCTTAAGTGAAAGTAGGTTATCATGTAGTGCTAGTAAATTATACTAAACTGTTTACACTTCGAGTCGCATACGGTCCTTGAAATCTTAAAAACTCTGGTATTCCTCTGTCGTAGATACTTATAATATCTTTCCCCAAGAAATGTATGACGCTCAGATTTTGTTTATTTTGGATAAAAATTATTCTTTTGTTTAGATTTCAATCTCTATTTCTGGGTGATAGATGTTTAGTATCAACGGCTGGAGTTAGGGTTTTTGGGATTTTAATGACCACCGAGTCGCGGTTTATAATAATTTTGGTTAAAATTTGAACCTTTAATACCCCTATAGTAACGTAACAGTGTGGTTAAAAATAACAAAATAGTTAGGTAATATATAACACCTCCGAGAGGTTTTGCTTACACAAAAGATTGGTTACTCGTAATTTAACAGCTTAAGCTATGAATAGTAAAAACTATCTTAAATAGTAACAAAATGTTTTGTTAAAACTAATCGCAATGCTTAGCATAAACCTACAAAAACTTTGCTTGCTATATTTAACCAAATTGTTTGACAGTGAATAACATACGATGTAGTCTATTCCGAATAAAATTATTTTGCTGCTAACAACTTTCAATAGACTTGAATAATACAAAATAGTTTTGTTATATGCTACAAATACAGTTGGTTAAATTTATGTTAGAAAATTACATAACTGGCTTTTGTTACTGGTAGCAATAGTTATGCTGTCACTATTTTTAGATAACCAGTAACATAATTTTTTGTAAGTAATATATAGCCAAACAGTTTTTTCAGTGTGATGAAACCCGCATTAAACTCCGTTGCGTAATGTACGAAGGAAGCAGGTTACATTCATATACAAAGACAAACTGGCGGAAAGCGACAACAAAATATACTGAAACAATGTCAAGGGTGAATTCAGTCTATGATACTGAACAACTTTCCCCAAGGCACATAAATGAGAATATGAAATATAATTTTTGACCTCCCATAGTCCCATCCCATGTTGACCGATATTTATTTGGTCTGAGTACGATATATGTTCCTTTGGCAAAGTTGTTCAGTGTCACGGACTGAATGGATTCAGTATATTTTGTTAAATGTTATATTTTTATAGTTTATGTATGCGCAAATTCACCGCACTACAGAATGTTATTTAAACTATTAATGTTCAAATGAATATGCTTTGCTTATTTAGACTTCATACAACGGTCTTCGTTGATGTGTGTTTTAATTACTCTATACCCAATTTTTGGCGTCGAGAGAGGCAGATATACAAACCAAGTATAGCGAGCGAAAGAGACGGACAGTCGGCCACGTTTCATTCAACAGCTGTCATTAATGAGAAAATTTAGAGTGACGATAGAATAATTCAAGGGAGAATTTTTATTGTTAAATTCTCTATGTAACCCAAAGGTTGACTTCTGGACAAACCTTTTAGCGATAAGTTCGCCTATTGTTTTTACACAATTTGTATTTGATGAACAATACACCTTTTAACAATATAAAACCAAAATAAATCTCCTTACTAATTTTTCTTACATTAGAAAGTTTGTATGGATGTTTGTTCTGCTTTCACGCCAAAACGGATTTATGGATAACTTATGTAGGTAGTTATGCTTTTTATGAAGGAAAATGTAAGGTGGGCCGTGGGATTATCGAAAATCCTTAAACAATGCAGTCAACAGCTGAGTCGAGGCTTTTTTTTTGTATTGGATGGACAGAATTCGAAGATACTCATTAATAATTATTATTTTTTTACAAAAAAAGCATCTAACATATTCTTTTCAGGAATTTCCATATCTCTAAAGTTCAATTAAAAAAAAGCATCATCAAAATTGGTTCACAAGTTGCGAAGCTATCCCGTAAAACACATACAACTTTTTTTGTTGCTGCGTCTAGAATTTGTGTAAAAAAACAAACATCATTCGACCAACATTACAATACTCACAAATGGTATATTCACTTACAATTAAAAGAAGTACACACGCGAAGCTATCGTATTGTTAGTTGGAAGGCTATTAATAAAAGGAAATAAAATATAATTATAATTATTTGCCCGCATATTCAAGTCGAGGCGGCAGGGCGGGCCGATAGGGGACCAATAGTTATACTTCAATTATTACTACTCGGCCGATGACCCCACTATAGGGATGTTGAGTTGAGCGGCCACATTTTTTTGTACAAGGCAGATAACTTTTGAAGAACTCATTATTTTGTAATAGTTTATTTTAAACAGTTATGCTTCTTTTTATCTGATGGTATCAGGCGCAGGTTTATGTTTTTGTAGTGTATGTATATAATTTTTCTTGCCAAGCTTAAAAAAAAACTGGCGGATTTTGACGCAAAATTATGTTTTAATATTTTAAATTAAAACCATCAAATCGGGCATTAAAATAAAGAATTATATGACACATTATTGTTTTCAATTGTTTATTGTGATACAATAATGCTGGGTGCAGGCTAAAGCCCTGTAAGTACTTATATTTTATCAAATAATGCATGATACTAACATAACCATTTATTACAAAATAAAACCTGCAGACTTCTCTTTACAAACAGCAACAATCGTCAGTTACTTCTAAAAATAACTCATTACCAATAAATAAAATAAACAAAATAGGTACGCAACAAACTGCTAAGGCAAAAGCATTATATTTACATTTGGAGTGAAATAAATGGACGTTGAATGACAAAAACTAAAAGCCGGCGCAGACGATAAAGTAGATTAAATTCATTAATAAACATAAATGAAGTTTAATCAAGTTTTTATATAAAACGCGACGGCGTCCGCGAATTGCGGAGTCGAGCGGAGAAAAGGAGCAAAGCAAAAAAGATTTCCTTAATACAATACAAAGCAATATAATTGTATGACGACAAATTGTATTTTTGAATGTGTAAGTACTACCTTTATTATAAACTAGCTTTTACCAGCGAATTTGTCTCCGTAAATTTTTGTATTGCAAAAT
Source organism: Acrobasis consociella (assembly GCA_963555685.1). NCBI lineage: Eukaryota > Metazoa > Arthropoda > Insecta > Lepidoptera > Pyralidae > Acrobasis > Acrobasis consociella. Next base: position 23,407,168 of record OY743104.1, read on the forward strand.
AGGAGTCCCATAGAAAGTTCCATTCCCCTTTTCATTTCCTTAGTGGATAATTTTTGGCACAAAAGCTATCCTATGTCCTTCCTCGGGTCTCAAACTGTAACCATAGCAAATTTAATCTAAATCGGTTCAGTGGTTGAAGCGTGAATTGTAACAGACAGAGTTGTAATATAGATATTTGACCTTTTGTCTTTGATACAGATACACCATATTTAAAGGGGTAGACAAATTCTAGAGCCATAGCACCCAAGGACCTTAAGAGTCCGGCGACCCTAGACTTCTCCATACAAACGTAGTACACGTTTAATTTTGAAACCACATGTCAGATTCCGGTAAAAATTGGTAATTGTAAAGAAATTGCAATTATCTAGGGTTATAACTGGTTTCCTATAGTAAAATTATGAACTGGAAAGAAAATATAACGATTTAGAAGTTTCCCATACTAATGGTCAAAAATGATATAAAACACTATATTCTATTTCAAGTTCATATTTTTACTGTCGGAAACTAAATATAAACCTAGATAATTGCAATATCTTTGAAATTACAAAATTTTGCCCAAATCGGACATATCGTTTTGAAATAAAACGTAGACTACGTTTGTATGGAAAGTTGTATTTTGGTCTAGGGTCGGGGGACCCTTAAGCGAGATATAGTAATAGAGTAAGATTTTTTTTAGTTTGCTTGTCTGATTGTGCACGCTAATCTCCGGAAATACTGGAGGAATTTGAATGAACCTGTTTGTTTTTATACAGCTGTTAAGCCTGGGCAACATATTGATTTTGAAAAATGGATCTCCTGATGCAGATCCATAACCGTCCAGCTTAACTTAGGCTTAGCAAAATTGGTTAAGCCTGATGACTGAGGATTTTCCTGAGTCATGAAGTCCACGCGAAAGAAGTCGCGAGCTTCGACTTGTTAAAACTTATTTTTTGTTTTTCACATGAGTGGACTTATTGAGTACCTTTGTAGTACCTATGAGTATTTAAGTCTCAAAATCTGTACACAATTTCTGCATCAATACTTCCACATTATAAAGAATTCTACGTTACAAATCCGATACCCACCTAATACGTATTCAAGGGCATCCACGGGAACAAGATATATACTGCTAAATACCACAACAAGCCATTACACACCTTAACGTCAACTATTTAAAGTCGAATGTCTATTATAAATGCTACAGATGATGTAACAGCGTAGCGGAAGTACAGACGGGCACAGTCATAGGAACAATGATACTTCCAGAAAATTACTTATTGGATTTAAAACCTTAACGTAAACGTTTAAGGCCGATATTGACTTATAAGTCTTTTACACCGATATACAAGTAATCGTCAAACAAGTTTAGCCACTATTAACAACTACAGAAGATTTCTTTCAGAATGCGAGTAAGCAGGAACTTAAATGACGCATGAGGTTTTCAGGTTAAGTAACAATTAGAGTTAGTTTTATTATCAGCTTCTACTCCCATTCTAGGGTTCACCGGTTCGATTTTTTCCGTTACCACAGAATAAATATAAAACGTACAGAACAGAAGCCGGACCCTCCCGCGAAATAACGTTCCACATGGTCCCCGCAGTTGGTATACGGAGTGATAAATAAGCAGCCAAGTGCGAGTCGGACTCGCGCACGATGGGTTTGTTGTGTTGTGAGCCGCACTTAAGTTTTTTTTTCTGTTTTTAGTATTTGTTGTTATAGCGGCAACAAAAATATAGATCACGGTTCCTGAGATACGGCCTGGTGACAGACGGAAGAAAGGACAATCAGACGGACAGAGGAGTCTTAGTAATAGGGTCCCGTTTTTATCTTTCGGGTACGAAACCCTAAATATAAGGTTCATCTGTATACGCATTTCTTAATGACAGCTGTAAGCTATATGCTTTACAAGTGTCACACAGAAATGACAGACAGCTTAAAATAAGTGTCGATTACGATAGGTCCAAGTTTTACTCACACACTCGTCCGTGTACGAACGTTATGGGTATCTAGGGTTTTGTTGTGTGATACATGATAATATATTAAGGAGAGGATCTAAATAAGTAAAGATTTAGAGCCGTGCTTTGGGACTAGAATCTGTGTGATTTCTGTACAGTAAAAATATGGCTCCATGAGTTGCTAGTTTGTCTTTGCATACTTTAAAACTGAAAGAATGTTCAACACACCTTGGGAAAAGCGAACAGCCGGACAACTGGACAGCCAGACAGACATTTGAGCATTTTTATGGTTCCGTAGTACTTTTATAGTTTCGCCATGTCTGTCTGTCCGTCCGCGGTTTTATTTTTTAGAGACTATGATAAGGTACTAGAAAGCTGTAGTTTTGTATGGGTGTGTAAACATTAATAATGGCAAAACAGTGGTAAAATAAAATCTTGAAAAAATATTTTTTATTTAGTGTAGGTACCATACATGCAAAGTGATATTTTTTTGGATATTATATCTTTGAATAACATTTTGTCAATGTGAAAATATCATTTCTCGATTTAGGAATTCGTTTCTGAAATATTTGGTTTTATAGTGAAAATTTTTTTTAGATTCAAGTGTGTGTCCCGCCCCCTTTATCTTTTAAATGGTATATATGCACAAGTGAAAAAATTCACAGCAGTACTATATATAACAAAGTCTAAAGGAAAACTATCATAGCTAAGTAGGGTTTATAAATTTAAAAGGAAAATTTTATACAAATTCAGTAGGTTATTAGATTTTAGACGTTTTTAGTGGCGTAAACTCAAAGTCGGCATTCGCAACTACGGAACCCTACACTGCGTGGCCCGACATGCACTTTGTCAATTATTATACAAATAACGCGTACATTTATCAATTGTTTCAACCCTATTATCATAGGGCTGTCAAAGAACACATTGCGCATACTCTGTAAAGTATAAAAGCCGCGCAGCGAAAAACTAATTTGGGGCCATATTATTGAAACGAAGATTCATTAATTTTAATTTCTATAGTGCTCGGTTCAGGATCGACTGGTTCACGGTTTTGACCGCTCAGTATCACAAATATCAAAGAGTCCTTTCTCCATTGATATGCCTCTGCTTTTCTTATTGAAGTCAACATTTTTAAACCTTTTACTATCGGAAAACTAACTAGAGGAAAACTGGTATTTTTCGGCGTATAATATTACCAACTTTCCCTAAAAGTCTCAAGAAAATAATAGCATTGCGCGTCATGGAAGGCGAATGTGACTCGTAGAATTGCACGATTTTTGTAGCGGCCTCCCATTTCAAAAATAAGGCTCCTAATAGTTGCAGCCATGCAAAACTGTTCTCATCCAGCGAACAAGTACGCTCACTTCTTTAATTAATCGCATTGTGTGTACATAACCTTATATTAAACAGTTTCCTTAGCTCGTAATAAATGACAATAGGAATTTATTCTCAGCAAAAAGCACTCTAGCAAATATCACTTTAATATCGAGTTAATAAGATTTAAATTCGTAGTGCTCAGATAAAATTTGCGATCTTGATGATACGCGCAATCGGCGACGCATTCAAAAGTTCAAAAGGCAAATTGTGACTGTTGAAGCATTGCAAACTGTATTTAGTAGCTGCAAAGGTTTATATTATCTTTTGTGAGATTCGGCAGTTGTGACGTTCCGTGTGATAATGCGCGACGTTCTTAAGGATATCCATTACAAGCGTGTTCGAACCACACAACAACATTTTGTTCTATATGTAAAGTTGGAAATAATTCAAAACAACGGACAAATAAAACATGAGATGATGAAATAAAACATAAGAGAGCTAGCTTGTTGTTTCTTAGGATTAGTCACAACGCATTAAATATCTAAAGCTTCTTCGGATTCTTTTTAAGAGAGAAAATGTAAAATAATAAGTAAGGTACACTGATGTAAATCCCGATTGGCTAAATCGTAACTTATTCGTTTAATATTATGTGAAAGCGAACATAAACCGATTTTCCCTATTTCTCTAAAGCAAAGTCGTTGGAAAGGCCCGTGATATAAAATTTTAATATATCCTCTTTTAATACAAGGATATTATAACTTGATAAATAATCTATAATATATAATAAAAATCAACCTGTGTAGATCAATCTCTTCCATACATCCAAACAAATGTTTATAGTTGTAAGAGAAATTATAATTGAACATTGTTGCTTACAATATTTTATAAAATGTTTAAAATATAAGGACTATTTTAGGGATATACATATTCAGTCCATGATACTAAACCAGTTTCCACAAGTAACATTTTAAGAATATAATATGAAAAATATAAAATGCTTTCCATAGAACCTCGGCTGATCGGTCAACTTGAATTGGAGGGCAAAATAGTATTTTAATTTTCAACGTATAAGAAGGGTCAAAAAATGCGAGATGCGCAGGTTAGAATGCGGTCATTTGCAAATACTTAAACAACGTTGCTTACAATACTTTTTCAACGACTATATTTTCTAAATAAAATACAAAAATAAACAAGGAAAAATGTTAAATGCTTGACATACCTATGTTAGGCAGAGACCCTACATATACGTACAAATAAATACAGGTATGTATACTATAGCCCTGGTTCTATGAATTACAGATGTGTCCCTTATTGTATACGTACACACTTTCCTTAAACATGCGGTCGGGGAACTCACTCACGTCAAAAACAAACAAAGTCCAGAGACACAAGACCCAAACACCACTTTTAGCGTGATGGTGGGCGAGAAGATGGAAAAAGGAATCAAAATAGTGATGGTTTGCTAGCCGAATCGCTTATTCAATTAACATTTCAACCCAATTGCACGAACGGATTTTACGATCTCCTCGGAAAGACAAAAATCGGGGGTTTTCCTATCTCCTATTACAAGTCCTACATGAGCATGGAAGAGGAAAATATATTTTTGGAAAAGATAGCTAAATAAAACACACAAGTCCAAAACGATCTGCATCCTTGCGGAACGGCCATCCCACGCAGCCATTTATTATAGGAACATTATAATCAAATAGTACACTGTACTACAAATATAATAAGGTTCCTTGTTTATTACGGAACTCTAAAAAGCGACAATGGACGTAACGAGGCACAAATTAGTATCTAATAATGAAATTGTTGCATACAGACAGATACACAGGCGCGTCTCGGTTCGGCGGACCGTTTGATGGTAGGCAGTTATGTATTAGTTGATATTTCCGTATTAGGTCGCGGTTGCTCTTTGAACTGCCGTTTGCGCAGGCATGCGTCCGCGCAACCATATGGCGGTCGCAGTCACACTTTTCCATACATCAGAGGGAGAAAAGGGTTAAATGGAGCGTATTTTTTGCCATACGATAAATAAAAACCGCCGCGTGCCGCTCCAAACCTACATGACCTGGGTGGTGTAGATGAATCTGCATGAAATCTATGAGGAACATTTAGCGGTATATTACAAGAATCCCTTTAATAACTTCCTAGTATTTACGTACGTATTCATAACCTGTTTATGATTTTTAAAATTATGGATTTTCACTGTTAAACAAATTAAAGTTATGTCAAGTCTGTAATGGATTTTCAAAACAGAATCACGTTTAAGGGATGCCCATGAAATGTAATATTTCTTGGTCAAAAAGACTATAAATAGAAAAGAAATATATATAATAAAATTAATGTTGTGAAATAAACCACATAACGGTAGAATGCAAGAAAGACCATTGCAAATAGTTTCACACGTAGAATTACATTTCTAATGCAAAAGTCATATAGTGAATTGTGTACGAGAATGTATAATAACATGGAATGTTATAGACTATATTTTTGTTTTCAATCAGTAGACGAGAAAAGTATAAATCTTTATGTAAGTATTCGCTTTCATTATAAGAGAAAATGTGTCTGCCGCAGTATGATTTATATAATAATAGCTTCATGTTTTTTGTATACTTAGATCCATACAACGTGTAATAAATATTCTCACAATTGAAACGTGTTTGCACGTGAATGGCTTTCTATAATATGTTGTGCGGAAAATTCTTATCCATGTCTTCCGCACAATCGCACGTAAAGCTTATTATTATCCAATGGAGCCTTTTTGAGCGGCCAGTGGGCGTCTCCTGCTATGCTTGCGGTCCAGTGGCGATCAACACTTACTCTAATCAAGCGACAATATATTCAAAGGAAAATCTGCTACGTAGGTAGATATTAAATACTAGTGTAAAGTATTTCGATATAGATTTATTGAGAAAAGTTTAGTAAGTATAACTTATTAAAATTGCCATTATTTGGAATTAATTTTCATGGCTTTATCCCTGACGGGGTGGACAGAACTTAGAGCCGTTAGACCACGCTTACCATAATGGCGGGAGTAAAGATTGGAAAAGGTTGTGTTACTATAGCAGCTTCACCTATTTACACGATTTAGGTTCTCGCCCACTCCCTCGAACGGCTTTTACGATCTGTGTGGGAAGAGAAGCAGCTGGTATTTTCTACGTTTAGTCTTTTCTCCCAGACCAGCATAGAAGATTCCTTCACAATGTAAGACTAATCATTAATAAGCTGTTACAAAAGTACAGTTAAATTTGTACAAAATCGACCTTCTGTACTTAAGTCGTGCAACGTACGAGTAGTAACACAACATAAAACATAACATTGTGAAAATAGCATGTGCCGAGCAACAGACTGTACCCATTAAGACATTCTTAAGCTATAAAAAGTTGCATACAGCTCCCCGCTTTTATCCTACATTATTTTTGACGCGACTGGCAATTTTTTAATATATTTCCATTAATTGGAAGTTATGCCGCCGAATAAGGGAAGACCATCTCGGTTGCTTTATAAACTCGCTGCAAATTGTAACTGAGTTGACACTTCGATGATATGTTTCATACATAGATCTAAAGTTACGAGATACACTTGGTGAAGACAGGCAGATTGAATTAAATTCTTTTATCATAAATAGAGTGATATTTAACAATTTGCAAATTGTTAGGCATTAGATTTTTTTAATTATTTTATGAATAACCTTAGTATCATTGCTAATCTAGCTTTAAAAAGTGTTTTTGCTATAAGTGGCAACTTTTGGCAAAAACAGGGTCTAAAACTAGATTGACTAACTTAACTACAATGAACCATTATTCGTATAATAACTAAAGGTCTCTTTTATGCCTGGCAATTTGCAAAATATTAATTTTTTGCGTTTTCAAATAGGGGCTCACATAAATGTCTTTACCGAAAAATGTGACATAAATAAAAGGGTTTTGTGTAATTTAAAAAAAAGATTGTATTTGTACAACATACATAATTTTTCAAAACTATTAAACCAAATTTAACCCCAAAATACATAACCAATTTTGATAAAAATTTTATGGACCACTTGACAAGTATAGGCGTCTTCGAATAATCATAGGTGAATATACATTCAAAAATCGGTTAAAAAGTAGTAGTTAATGAATAAGAAAACTAGGATAGTATATCGACAATAAACATCAAAATAGACAGAAGGGAACTTGTATCTACACAATGACTTTGAGCTAAATGTAAATTAGTGTTAACAATAACACTATGAGTATGTTATCTTCAATCTGCACTGTACTCAGTGTCATCAGAGATATAGTATTCATAATATGTCTATCCACTTTGTAAGACAAATATATATACTCTTATTTGCGTTACAGGAAAACTATTAACAATGCACAATGTTTGAACTTAATTCAGTGGATGATGAAACTAAAAAAAATGGTATGAATACATTGGATCAAATAAAAATAAATTAATGACACAGTGACATTGCAATCCTCATTTTCATAAAATTCCTTCCCTATTTAATCAGTGATATAATAAGCATGCTAAGTAGGCAAGGGACGTTTCTATGCAACCGACAGAAAAAAAGCATGACGACTAGAAAAAAAACTGGCCCATCGGTTAGACTATTAAAAATATTGTACACGTATTTTTCCTTTTCTGTGAGAAAGAGAAATTGACGAAGATACAGCGCATTTTAATTTAACATGATGTCACGGCTAAGTACGATTTTTATTTAACGGTGACATCGCAAGCCCCCACTCCGGACAACCTAAGATGCTCCGCATCTTTGTCAATTTTTATTTATTTGATAATCTGAAAAATATGGGTTTATTATTTTTAGATAACTTAAAGGACGGACTATTTTGAATAATACTTTTCTGAATTTGCCGCCCTCAAACTGCCACCCTGGGCTGTAGTCTACACAGCCTCCTGATGGCAAATTTACCACTGACTACTATGTACTAATATGTTATCATCATATCAGCTACAGGAATTTCTCTGCCAGACTTAGGCCTCCCCCAAGGATTTCCAACACGACCGATCAGAAGCGGCCTGTATCAGCGTTTTCCTGCAACCTTGCTCAGGTCATCCGACTACCTAGATGGGTGTCCTATGCTGAGCTTGTCGGTTCGTGGCCGCCATTCGAGAACCTTTCTAACCAGGTTTAAGAATCAAATACATTATAATCTAACTTCACAAGTCAGAGCTTGCAAAAAGCATCAATTACCAGCATAAACCCCGCCGTCTATCCCTCTACACAAGTCTCTGCGCTACTCAAACATGGATATGATAATTTTATTAATATTATACGCCATGGATTACGCTAAGCATAAAAAGTAGGCGAGGCGAGGGTGCGCGCGCCATTTTCACGTCAGTCGTCTATAATTGAAATTTTTATGAGAATTAAATTAACTTTTATCCTTAGTCTCAAGGAATTATAGTCCTTAGGACGCTAAAGGCGCGAAAGACTACAGGCTCCTTTGAACGTTGAATGGTTCTTTTTAACTTCGGGCAAAAGTTATGTACACAACTGTTTTACTAGTTCGAATGTTTTCAATAATTAATTATAAATGTTTTGACAACATTTAAAATACACATTTTACTTTTTAATTAACAGAAGCGTCTTTAACGATGAATATTATTTCTAAAACGTTGTACATTGAAAAAACAAACCTTATATAAAAATGATATGTACTTATACGTATGTGCAAAATTTGCAATTATTGAACGATCTCCTACTTAACACGTTTCAGCCGTGACCAGTCATGCAAAAAGTTATAATCATTACAAATAATGATTAAATCATCAATCATTTTCACTGAGACCAAGCCGATTTCTATTACACAAGTAATTATTACGATAATTATAAGTATATCTATTATTGTGCCTCCACTTAGGTAATTAATAGTTATAATATATCATGCAACGCGATTGTTCCGCAAAATGAATGCAATTATTATTGAAATATGTTACTCGCTGTAGTATTTTATTATATTTGTTTTATGATAAAAGTATAAATCACGAAGATAATTATTACTTATGTTTCAAATGGGAAACGGATTCAGTTAAATAATTTATTTTAGCACTAAAACATCATGTACCTGCCTACTGACATTTAAGTATATAATGCGATTAGATAAAACAATATTAAAAGCAATATTCACAAAAAAAACTGTTTTAAGTTAATATTGCTTTTTTAAAACACTATAGATCTGATTTCCAAGCCAATATCTTGTCGGGTCATCATCATATACATAAACGTCTATTCACATCTACAATCCGCTAGTCCAACAAGTCAAATCAGATTATTTTTAGGGTTCCATACCCAAAGGGTAAAAATGGGACCCTACTGTCCGTCTGTCTGTCCGTCCGTCTGTCACCAGAATGTATCTCATGAACCGTGATAGATGACAGTTGAACTTTTCTCAGATAATGTATTTCTGTTGACGCTATAACAACAAATAATAAAAACGGTATAATATAGATAGATATTTGAGTGTGTCTCCCATATAACAAACGTTTTCTTTTTATAAATAATGGTACGGAACCCTATATTCCCGAGTACGACTCGAGCTTGGTCGGTTGTTTCTAAACGTCAAAACAAACGTCAATAGGATTCGTACGAATTATCACGTCGTGACGTGACGTGATAGTTGCTTAGAGTAAAATAGCGCTCCTAATATCTCTGATTAGTATAAAATAATTAGTTTTTCTGACCCTGAATACTACCCACAGACTACCCTAGTGCATACATAACAAAGTTCGTATACTTCGAATCACAGTCTAAAGCGCGCGAAGCCCAAATTAACAAAATATTCGATCAATAGTTTGACTCAAACAAACTTGGTTACCATGCTCACGGGTCGAGGCAAAAGTACTCTTGTATTTTTAATATCCCCCCTGTCTCCCCCACCGTTTTAACATAATATAAAATTATAAATGTTATGAATCACGATAATACTGGCGCGCCTGTGTGCGTGGCCAATTCACAAGTTGGCCCGGACGGGGTCCTCCCGCGCGGCTCACCCCCGCACGTAGTGTAGCGAAATACAGTTATTTCTCACTTTACAATGTTCCAAAAATAACACATCATATGTGTATCACAAGGTATAAAAAACATACGAAATACTGAATTTTCTGAGGTAAGACTTTTATGTTATTGTTTTATTACCTTTAGAATCTTATCATTTTTAAATTAGGTCATACCATTTTCGATAAGATATTGAAAAAGTCTCAACAAAAGTTTCTCCGTGCTTGGTTATGTTATTACATCACCTGCTATTACACATCATCACAGAATCTATGTGTTTAATAAAAATCTGCTGATAGCTATGAATGCAAAAACAGGAAAACTTTACAGGTAGGTCGCTTTCTTCGAATGCTAGTATTATAGCACGCTTCACGAGTCATAGACAGTAACAGGGTCTTTTAATTATTGGCATGCATGACCGACAACTAACTACGTACCTCAGGAGTGTAATCAGCACATTAGTTAACGATGAAAGCTTGTTAGCAATATTCATTCTGTATTTGTTCATAAATACACATTTTGTCAGAAGTATATTTTTCCGTTAACATTCAGCCAATAACCATAAAAGAAGAAACTAGATCTGTGGTCTATTGATGAACATATGTTTAATTTGAGTCTCCTAAACATTAAACCATGACATATTTCTATGGCGACAACATCATACTACATATAGAAGTTATGCTTTCTTAATTTTCTGTCATGACCTAAAGCAAGTTGCAGAGGAAATAGAGAGCGGCATGGCATACTTCAAAATTTCAGTAAATATGTAAGACGAAGGATCTATAAAAATCCACTGTCAGGAGATAGCCCATAAATAACAGCGGTTATCAGATATTTTATACACAGTAGAAGTGGCCTTAAAAAATATTGAACGATAAAATGTATAATTATAAAAAAAAAAAGGAATAAGACAGTTGGAAGACTGCATCCGTATAAACTGTGGCCATCCGCCCCGCGCCGGCAAAAAGAAAAGTTTTATTTTTATAAGACAAGAAATTTATTATGGTTGATGCCTGCGTCGGTTTCGCGTTTCTTCGGAAATAGAACGTAAAATGTTGCCGGATCGATCCGCGGTTCGGACCGTGTGCGGTTCGGGTGTACGTCTATCTGCAATCAGCTGATCGAACAGCTGATATCTTACAGAAACGGGTTTGATAGGCCGTCTGATCGTAGCAAATTGTCTTTTTAATACGAAAACCTTTTCTAGGGTTTCGTATTAAAACCCTGCGTGTATAATCCAACACTTCTCGGGAGAGAGGTTGTCAGTTTGATTACCACATACCTACATATTTTCATATGTCATCATATCTTTCATATTTATTATTTCGAAGGAAAGTTTTACCGCATCGACTGTATTCACCATTTAAATAGTTTCAGTATATTTTGCTAGACACATTATGTACATCTGTGTATCTCTTAATAATAATAATAAATTGTTAATAATCCAGAAGCTTTCTTAGCAGTTGCCGGGTCATTTAGGTACCTAGGTACTTACTATACTCCATTTGTTTAGGTATTTAAATAAATGTAAACAATCTTGACATGTCTTTTTATTGAAATATACACTTTATAAATCAATACCTTTGCAAATTACAAAGTAATTATGTTATTTATAATTTATAACATAATTACTTTGTAATTAGCAAATTAAGATTGTTTACATTTATTTAAATACCTAACCAAATGGAGTATACAAACGTATCATTTCCATTGCATCTAGTCCGCAGGTTGTAATATCGCTATGGGGTAGATAATGAAAAAAAAAATAAGAGCTGCTAAAAACCGCAAAGCCATTAAAATGCTCTATCAATCCCCTATAACACAAACTTACTAATAACTTTGTTAAGGGTCCGGCGGACCTAGACCAAAATACAACTTTCCATACAAACGTAGTCTACGTTTTATTTCAAAACGACATGTCCGATTTGGGCAAAATTTTGTAATTTCATAGATATTGCAATTATCTAGGTTTATATTAAGTTTCCGACAGTAAAAATATGAACTTGAAATAGAATATAGTGTTTAATATCATTTTTGACCATTAGTATGGGAAACTTCTAAATCGTTATATTTTCTTTCCAGTTCATAATTTTACTATAGGAAACTTAATATAACCCTAGATAATTGCAATTTCTTTACAATTACCAATTTTTACCGGAATCTGACATGTGGTTTCAAAATTAAACGTGTACTACGTTTGTATGGAGAAGTCTAGGGTCGCCGGACTCTTAAGGCCATAATCCGCCCAAAACTAGAAGACCCCTAGAAATTTGTCACCTCTTTCGGCCCTGTTATACCTTCATTTGGGTGAATAATGGTTTTAACCAATACAAAGTGTGTTCATTAAACACGACACTATTGTGGGATGCTATCAATGCAAATATGTCATAAAAATGTTGTGTAATAGTCAGTCGTTACATTATATTTCTTACATGTACTAAATCTTAGCGGGTGGTCCCATTTGCATCGACGCGTTTGTGGCTTCAAGCTTCATTGCTCGCTTATCGTAGATTTGGCAATCGTATGGCGTATAATGGGTAATGGTGTTTAGGCAAGTAATGCTTTAATAATTATTGTTTAATAAGCTTTAAAGTCATACACGCTGCACTGCCGTTGTTTCTACATAATGAGTAATTGGAGCAAACATGTTAATTTAGCTTAATAGAACGCTTACCTTTTTTTTACCTGTAATAACTTTTACTTAGTTTTTCATATTAAAACTAAGAGCTTCGAGTTAAGTAGACACGTCTTTCCTCCTATTTATTTGCTATTATTCTGAATGATTGTTAGGTATATCTTATTAAATGTCTAATACATAATTGCTTACTCTATCCATCCAATTTATTTTCTCCATTCTCATCCAGCACCACAACTGCAATGCTTCTATTTTTTCTCTGTCCTTCTTCCTCTTTGTTTTTTTTTTAAATATTTGATAAATCACTAAGGCATCCAAAAGTCGGTCAATCGCACAGTTGCTTAACTTCCCGTATCGATCGGAACGATGACTGGCGAATTCAGCGCCTTGTTTAGGCCGTGCCGAAATATTATATTGCTGAACATTCGAATTTAGGGCGGCGGCTAGAAGAAGCATAATTTTTGTTGGAACCGAAATATTTAAAAACGTTATCAATCATAAAGATAAGGAAAATTTTTCATTGAAACATTTTCGTTTTATTTTAATTTGAAGACCCCCGTGGCGTATTGGTGATCATGCTAATCCGTCACTCAGAGGTTTTTGATTCGGCCCTGAAGCCAATTTGTTCTGGGTGTTTATACATACTTACATAAATCTATTAAAGATATTATTATTAAGTTGTACGTTTTATCATATTCTTCAATATTAACATCAGAACGATTTAAGTCCGCCATTCGAATACCTACGATATGTGCTTTTACTATGTAGGTACTTAAATAAAATAAGTTAAATGTATGTCGCTATTTAATTAGAAACTTATTAATTTCTCATTTAACGTAATATGAAAATACCACGCAGCCGATTCCTTAACAAAACTAATATAATACAGGCCAGCTGCAAAAGGAGTTTTACATAGAGTGTCCTCAAGACTACATTAATTAAACTATGCCTTATTAAAAACAATATTGAACGACTGCCAAATGAAAAAGTTCGCGCTTGCAGAGCCCACCTGCTTTCTGGACATTGCAAATCATTGTATTTACAATGTTGTAAAAACACGGACTGCAATTATTGCAGTAGAGGAAATGTATCTCATTAAAATAGCAATTCGAAAATGTTAAAAAATTATTATAAATAAGTGAACCGCTCGGCTCGGCGTCGATAATACGACGCGTCGCATTTGTCACTGTCAATGTCAAACGGCCATTTTGTATTGCCGTTTCGGCATACATTACCTATTTTATGTAACTATAAGGGTTGGGCTACATCTGTCAGCACGGAACAACACTTTCGCATGCTGCTATCCAATGGTGACGGAACGCTCAGCACCAGCCGTGCTGAAGCGTTCCGTCGTCTTCTTTCGATCTAGCAAATGACAGTCAGACAGAAAAGGGTAGCAGCATAGAAAAGTGCTGTTCCGTGATGCTAGATGTAGCCCTACCCATTAGTAATGGGATCGAGAATCGCGCCCGCGTGGCTTGGCGTGGCGCGGAGTGGCCCGGCGTAGCGAGCGCAACCCGCTGCACATTGTACGTAATTGCCGGCCCGCTATAATCGCACTTAATTACAACTATACAACTCACAATCGCGCCCGTTTCAAGTTTTCATTATTAATATTAATTCGCAATACAACAGGTTTGGTTTCGATCCACGATACAAACTCCACCGTGGCCCGTATCTTATTTTAAATGTAATTACTTATCAACGTAGCTAAAACAAACCAACATTAATAAATTGAACGAGAAAAATTGCGCGACAGGCGGTACATCACGACGGAATTACATTTTACTACATAAAAATTCCATACAACATTTTATTTTATCATCTAAATCGGCGTTTACGACGGGGAACAATGCCGGGCTCCGAACCAAACAAAAGTGGGACGCAAATAAAGAAAACAATAAAATTAGAATACATAAACACATAAAAACGAGTCCAGAACGTTCGCTCTCGCGAGCGGCAGCAGTGCGCTTGCGCGGGAACATTACATCAAATAAATTACATTGCCACAAGATTATCTTTTCCGGTGGCCAAATTCGGAACTAAGAATGTTGCTTAATAAATTTGTCAGCCTACAACGACGGTAGCGCCGCCACGACTAGAATGAAATTTTGTGTTAGAGTAAAATCAACCGACGCAAAGGGCTCATGTTTGTTTGACATGACTTTTTTTAGTTACACTCAAGTTTGAGCAAGAGGCTCTCCCGAGGGAATAGGTCGGTAAACACGACCACCGGGCGAGCCGCAAAATAATAAATAAGTATACTAAAGATTAAAAGGAAACTTGATGCTTTAGAATTAAGAGTCAAAAATGCATTTTGTGAAAATAAAAGGTTTTGAGATTCCGAATGCATTCATTTCAATAAGAGAATTAAACACAAAGAAAGGGTAAAAGTTTTATTTCAATATAAATATTTGAGGTTTTCTTGTAGGAGTTTTCTTGTAACTACTTTCCTTCATCAACAAGAGGGTTGAATGAAAAAAACTAGATTAACTAAAAAACTAATAAACCTTAGAAACTTCGAAACAATTAGAGAAAAGCTCAAACAAGATAGATCGCCTAGTATCTTTAAAATGTCAGAATACAAAAAATATTTCTAAGACAAGTTTATTTGCTATAGGAAAATTTAAAAAAAATCCCCGACGACACAATCTAGTGATAAGTGGCGGAACTACATAATAAATTGATATTGTAGCGCCATCTATTAATTGTCAGGTAAATTATAAAATCCCAAATTAATAGCGATATCACTGCAAAGGAAGTTGCTTTTACATAAAAAAACCGCATCAAAATTAGTCCATCCGATCAAGCGCTACGATGCCACAGACAGACAGACACTAGCGTCAAACTTATATCACCCCTCTATTTCTGATGGGGATAAAAAATCTGCATCATATCAATAACACGACAGCATCGAAACACGGTCAAGATTGAAAGAACGCATTGAGATGCAACGATGTACGTCGTTGCTTTATAGGTTTGCGTTAAGTTTAACAAAGCGCGCAAAACCGCAAAGTTACCAAGCAATTCCTAAGTGACCTTGCAGTAAACGTCCCGACATAACAGCTGATAAATCCCGCTTGTCATCTTAAAGGCCGATACTAGGATAAAACGAGCCAAATAAAAACATCCTCCATCAATCTGTAGCATGTAAATATAGTTCCAGGCTAAGGCCTAAGCTAAATACCCAGAAAAGGCGTGCCAAATTCAACTTTATTTGTATGACAACAAGATCGGTTTCTACGGCGTTTGTATTCGGAGATCTTTTAAGTACTGACTGTCGGCTGAGTACAGACGCGACAAAAGGTTTTCACGTATTTTGTAGGTAGCATCTTTGTTTTTGGAACGCGCTTTTATTATTTGAAATACCTATATACTTATTTATAATAATTATTTATTCAAGCAAGTCTATTTAATATTATGTATTGTAAAAAAAATCGTATTGTAGCTATCGAATAATATGTAATTATAATGATAATTTTAATTACTAGATAAAGGATTTTAATTTTATCTTTTTTTAAATTTGTCGCAATGATTTACCTATATACAACGGCAAAATAAAGATTTTTTTTCTTTAAAACATGACCAGAATGGACAGACGGAACTTACTCCAAAATATGATCAATATTGTACTCGTTACAACATAAATGTTAATTTCAAGTAAATACATACTTGTATACATAAAACGTGTAATTTATAACTTTGAAGCTTTGCCTTACGATGCATCTAAAAATGATTTAGTATAGCACAGTAATAAATAACACCTAACGATAATTCCCGATGATAAATAGTAACTGTTAGTTACTATTTATCCCATAGTCTTCCCAGCACGATTATATTTGTATGAAAAGCTCGTATATATTTTATAATAGATAAAGGAATAGCAAATACCTGTCACATGTAAATCTAAATAATTAGAGTGCTCAGCTCTTTTGCTATTCACTTACTGTCACGTGCTTACCTATGTTGTATATTTCTTTTAACCTACATTGTCCTTGAATACTTTTTTGGAGTCGGTTTTAAGGGGCTACCTGAATTTTCCAGGGTCCAGTGGCGCCCTCATTTAAAATAAATCATTTGAAAGAAAACGGTGATATCATTTAAAATTTCGTCTTGGTCAAACCCTAGATAACCTTTTTAACTATTTTATGAACTACTGTTTATAATTTAAAGTGCGAACGTGAAGCTTTTCTACGCACATTTGCGAAAAACGGCCACTTTTAGCTAATGTGCGTAGAAAAGCTTCACGTTCGCACTTTAAATTATAAACAGTAGTTCATAAAATAGTTAAAAGGGTTATCTAGAGTTTGACCAAGACGAAATATTTTAAATGATATCACCGTTTTCTTTCAAATGATTTATTTCAAATGGGGGCGCCACTGGACCCCGGAAAATTTGGGTATGGCCTTAACACTACAACTGCTGGAAAACGCGCCGTGTGTGTTTTCTCTATTGAACAACGCACACGGTGCGTTTACTAGCAATGGACGTCAAAAGAGTCTTCTTCTACAGTAAGAGCCAGGTGTTTATACTAAAACGTCCTTTTGTCCTTGTCTGATGATGATTTACCTACCTGTTTTGATGACTTACCTGCACCATCATACCTTGTAAAAATTATTTTTATATATCTTACTTGCTCTCAAATACTTGGCCATTCTGCATGCTGTGTACACTAAAGTGGATTACTGACTAGTTTTGTGTGTATAATTCTTACAAAATTCTGTGTTGTCTATTATCTGTTTGGGTGCCTCAATAAAATAAAGTTAAAAAAAATACGTACACGCTAGCCGTTTTTTTAAAGGGATGGTTGGATTGGAAAGTGGCACACGATCGAGATATTTGGAAGGAGATGGGGGAGACCTTTGCCCAGCTGTGGGACAATACAGGTTGATAAAAAAATGGAGTGGTTTGTCATTACTTTCTCCATAGAGCTAATATAAGACACAGTTCCTATGAAAACATTTATCAGCGCGTCTGTACCCAATTTGGCCCGCTACATGTAAGTATACAAAATAACACTTGTAAAATATTCAAATGATACGATCTATTGTGTTTCAGCACAATGATAAATATTATTATTACATAACAATTGTTAATATTTATGTAAGTAGGTTTACGGCAGCCATATTACAAGCGGCGTAATGGCCCAAGATTTGTATCATTTAGAATAACAATAGTAGTTTGTTCTTTCGAGTAAAAAGTGCGGAAAAAACCTGGTAATAAATATAAATATACTTTAATTAGGTATAACGAGGTTGTATTTATACAGATAATAAAGATATTGAATCCGGTGTGATTACCCCCCGTGGCTTGTACCAATTATCTTCAGAGTGAACCACGCTGGGTGGAAAAATAAAAAGCTTAAAAAATAATTTTACAACTTTTCTTTAATTATTTGACAAATCCATAAACCACGACTGTGTCAAAATTATGTAATGGAAACTGTAGTATGCCTAGGATGCAATCGGGAACACTCTCAAATGAGTGAGGTTGTAGTTGTTTAGACTGCTGAGCGTGCCAAATAAATATACACTACCTACTACTCGAAAGTTAAATTTCAAATACCTATTACATTATTTGAACTATTTCTATAATACGACTTCTTCTTGTCGAGTCAAAATGGTCCCTATTTCAAACGATATTTAACTTGTATGTGGCCACAGCGATCCCTGTCTTAAGCCTCACTTGTCCTCGATGGTACACGAACTAGGGCAATTCGGACACTGTAGGTGGTCCATCGTCTAAATAGCACCGCAGTCGCAAAGGTCGTTATCAGCTTGACGCTACTTAACTCGGTTTTTCTCGTCACCTCCCAACACCAGTCCAAAGCCTATTCAGAGACTTCCAGACTGACCGGGAAAGACAAGAAAAATACGACTGGCACATGAAACAAATTAGCGCGTTGCCGGTTGCATCTTACAACTGTGCTGCTTCGGAGCCCAAGTGCGCTCTCCAGCGTATCGTCCTCTAAATATAATACACGTTAATGGTCATTTAAAGCTGCCAAAGTCCTTACGAAGTGGAGCAATAGCCCAAAACATTTAGCATGACTTAGCTATATTTTTACGACCTGCGTGACGTCACCCCTCTTTGGTAAGCATGCAACAAATCTATATCAAACCCAAATCACAGGGGAAACGATTAAAAAAAGCGCGCTTACATGTGAAGAACAAAGAGATGCGAAATCTTACAGTCGTCTATCAAAGGCGGCATTTAAATAAATTGTAATTTACAATGAAGACAGGTCGACGACCCCGACATGACGCGAGGGTACAGATGTAGAGCTCGTGTACAGTCAACACACGAAAGTTTGAGTTAGGAATACATTGGCGACCATGAAGCTCTAACTTCATGTTGACTAATTGGCAGAAAATCGGATATGACATTTATTAAATAATTGGTTAAATTTATGCATAAATAAATTCTGTTTCTTTTACCACCTTAAAAAAATAAAAAGGTTATAAATTCGATCCATATTAATTTTTCGATTTTCTTTTTGCGATTTTGAAAATCTTTTTTAGTACTTTTAGTACCCCATTGTATCATATTAATTTAGTGAAAATATAATGAAGAACTTTGGAAATATGGAAGAAGTTCCTTCCTGAAAGAAAATGAAGGCCGTTGTAATTTATTTTTGTTAAAAGGTAATTTAATAAATGAATGAACTTGCTCACTATTCACATTGTGTGATATATAAATAGTCAACCTGTTCTAGTTATGTACATCCTTATCCCAAGCACGTTCTGAGATGCATGCTTAGCTGTGCTGTTTCTGAGCCCGGGGTAGGGCTTTTGCTTTTTATTGGAGCAAAGATACAAAGATAAAATAAAAAAGGAAAAACAAAACAATTTCATGGCCTCATAGGCATAATTTTTAGTAGACTTTATTTCAGGAATATCAAATCGAAATTTTCTTTAGTATAAATAATAAGCACCCCTTCTACAAACTTTTCGTCATATCCCAAAGGCAAGCTTGTAGATAATACATTAGCGTTAAGTTGTACCCATTGTAATCCATCAATTAATTATAAGATTACAAACAAACAAACAATGTTAAAATTCTTTACACTGATTTTCCCATGCTATTGAATATGCCTAGGTAAAAGCTACAATAAATATTATACCTAACACCTCATTTATTGCAACTAAAAAATTTCTTATCATAAATGTAAAATAGAAGTTTCTTTATCATATCTTATAACTTTAAACGAGCAATTCTTGTATGTATGTATGTATATATATATATTTATTTATAAATCTCTGTGATCTCGAAAACGGCTCTAACGATTTCGCTGAAAATTTGTATATGGGGGTTTTCGGGGGTAAACAATCGATCTAGATTAGTTTTATGTTTGGGAAAACGCGTGTTTTCGAGTTTTCGTGCGTTTTTCTTTCCACGCAGAATATGGTCGCTAATTTCGTCGCGCCGCGACCGCCTTGATTTAGCTCAGTGGTTAAGGATAGCGAGAGCGCTAGAAAGAGTGTTACGGGTTCGGGCTCGGTGACTTACTTTTGTTTTTTTTATGTTTAAGTTTATATTTTTTTTTTATTTTGCATTGTTTTTGGACAAGTTTAAAAAAAATTAGTTAATGTTTGAGATGTTACCGAGCAAAGCTCGGTCGCCCAGGTACTATACCTTTAAACTAGCAATTCTTGTATATATTTATTTATATATTTCTGTGATCTCGAAAATGGCTCTAACGATTTTGCTGAAAATTTGTATATGGGGGTTTTCGGGGGTAAACAATTGATCTAGATTAGTTTTATGTTTGGGAAAACGCGTGTTTTCGAGTTTTTATGCGTTTTTCTTTCTACGAAGAATATGGTCGCTAATTTCGTCGCGCTGACCGCCTTATTTTTAGCTCAGCAGTTAAGGATACCGACCGCTAGAAAGAGTGTTACGGGTTCGAATCCCACTCGGTGACTTACTTTTTTTCGTTTTTATGTTTAAGTTTATATATAATTTTTTATTTTGCATTGTTTTTAGACAAGTTTAAAAAAAAATTGTTAATGTTTGAGATGTAACCGAGCAAAGCTCGGTCGCCCAGGTACTTAAATCTCTTAAAAGCTAAAACTCGTCTCTGTTTTACTTCTGTACATCTTGATGTTTTGCGAGCCCTCTTATACTAAGCACACGAGCGCAGCGCACGTCTGTGTGTTTGTCTGTATGCGTATAGCACGCCAATAAGAAACTGTATCGCAAATGAAATCGACCTTCGAGTAATTACTGCTTATATTTTTATTATATAAATCTGTATTGGCGAGGCAAAGATTGTATTGAACTAAGATTAAAGCTAGCATGTATTGTAGTGTTATTTACGTATATTGATATTTATGAAATAGATTGTGCATCGTCAATCTCAATTCTCATCTTCAGACGTTTTAAATAAGAGTATAGCCTAATTTTTGAAAATAGTAGTTATTTTAAAATATATATATACTATTTTAAAATAAATAGATACTATTTTAGGTACATATAGCTTACTTATAAAATGTACTGTAAGTACTTAATTACCAAAATATTTTAAACTTGGATTTAGTAAGAAACAACTTTCCCCAAGGCACCTTTAACGAAAAAACGATAGATTTACAGATAAGATGATCCGAGTGTCTGCAAAAATCTATTTATATACCTATACATACATATTGTCATAACTTTAATGTCCTATGAAAACAAAATTACATATCTACATTAACAAAATAAGGAGTGAATAGACAACGGCGGACTTATCTAATAAATTATGTCCGTTGGAGAAAGTTGTTCAATATCACGGACTGCGTGCGTCTAACTTTAAAATACTCTCAGTATATTTTTTTAACGTTTTCACAATGCTATTCGCTGAACAAAACTTACTCGCTGAAAAACAACGCATACTATTTTGATGTAGTTTTTATCAATAGAAGGCTACAATTATCAGCGAGTATCGCTATTTCGTGATTGATATAATAAGTTAAATGACATTGAAAATCTGTTTAGTGCTTTTTTAAAATAAGCTATATTTTATCTTTAAAAACGCATATTTATAGAAACTGCATCAAAATAGTTTGCGTTGTTCAAAACTGACTGATGCTAGGAAGCGACTTCTTTATACTCTGTATTGATTGTTTTACAGAAATATATAACACATATAGATTACGTAATTAGTTTAAGTCCCTAATTTAGCGGGAATGTTACGATTATGACCTTACAAATTAAATTAGAGCACATAGCACGTACCTCTACACAAAATTACGGCGCACCGATTGCTGATGAATCACGCTTAATTAAGTTGAAGACCTCAGTCTGTGTGGTCTATGCTACAAACAGTATCATATGGAGGAGCTAGGTGGCCTGTTTCGGCTCGGTTTAAGCAACCTCAGCGTGGTCCATACTTGGATGGGTGGCCAGACCACAAGTGGCAAAAAAAAAATCGAGTTCCTCCATGTTTTGAAAGTCACGTTAAGCCGTTGGAGCTGTCATCACGGTACCAAGCTGTGTCGGATGCCTTAAAGCAGCTTGAAAAATCTGACACTAGTGAGTGGTGATAGTGTTGACCACACACGCGAGCTACGACAAGGGTAACAACCAATTCTATAGTTAAAGGCATTTGCTCGATCGATATCGAAATGGACGAATCGATGTGACTTCTTACTTGATATACGTACGTATTTCAGTTTTTATAATATAGCAAAAACGGGAATTGTAATTTAATAATTGTATCTCTGCAAGAAAGACTTTAAAATTCTAAAGTAAAAGCTGTAGTACAAAATTAAAAATAACTTTTCAAGTAAGTATTAGACAAAATTCATTTAATTTTTAAATTTATGTCAAATGTCTTTGAAACTTATGTCAAACGTTCGCGAACATGTGACCTTCACTGCGTTAAAAATCGTCTTTCACCGATCTATCATTTATGTATGTGTTTGTAAGTTTGTAGCAAGCACTCGCGTCTTATTGCAATAGACTACATGCATCCCAAGATATCCTAGTGTGCAGTGAGCAGTCCCTACATTGCATTATTACTTGCGTGCCACGTTTATTACAAAACGGGGCAGGTTCACCCGATGGTAAAAATTAAATGTCAGACAACATAGTTGCTTTTCTACAATTTAAAACGTCTGCCTTTTTGCACAGCACTTGAATGAGTCTAGTTTTTTTGTTAAGTATTATTTTTATACGCTTATAATAATAGCTGGTACATTGTCCGCGATGGACGCAAATAGATCAACTTTATCGATATTGCTATACAAGTATTATGCAGGGTGCAAATGTACCGTGGATATACAATATATTTATTTAAATGTATTTATGTGGATCAATCTTATAAAAGGTAGATTAATTATAACGGATCAAAGCATAGATTTATAAGATACAGGATGGATATAGCGAATTTAAAAATGTGGTATGTGAAATATTTTTATTTGTACCTAGTACACGAACTTTCGGTAAAGCAGTAAGATACCATCTCTTCACGTTAAGATAACTAATAAATTAACAAAGTTTACAATTTGAAAATTCCAATTTTCGTTTGACGATGTTCGAGCCAGGATTTTGTATGTTTTGTATGAAAACTTGTCTCATTGTCAAATTGATCGCTATCTCTTTTGCTCTAGTGAGGATGACAGTTATCGTGTTATCTCTCGCATTCGACTACTGTGGACTTTTTTTAATAGCCTATATAATGTCTTATTGTTGGGCAAAGGCCTCCTCTTCTTGTTTCCACGAGTCACGATCCAAGGCAGCTTGCTGGTCTTTATACGCAGTAAAAAATGTTTCATTTAGGACATGTTGAGAAATTGGAAAAGGGTGCAAATGTAGCAAGCCATTTCTAATATTTCCGATAGAATACCTAATACTACACCTTATATAATACATATAATGTTCACCTTTTACGCGATAGTAAAAACAGCATTAAAACCCGAAGAGTGGTTAACAAGTCTATCACAAAGAAAAAACATGTTATAAATATCTATCAAATTATAACTATGAACAGTTTTTACAATTTTGACGTTTCGATAAAGTGAAAACAAATTAAATTTCCTTATTAGATCAAAAGTTTTTAAGGTGCACGCAATAACGTGCAAAAGTAATAAATTTCCTTCGTAACTTTAATCATTTATTATTAGTATTTAGTTTAAACACAAATAAATAAATATATGAACGGATCATTAATTATGTGTTGTAACTAGAATTAAATAAATTTTAATTAGAATAAATGTACTTATTCACGACTAACACAAACATTCATACTTCATCTGTTGCGATTAATCAACATGAACTAACACATAAATAAAAATTAGCATAAAATAATAAAATAGTAATTTTAAATTATTTATAAGAAAAATTTATTTCTGTTAAATTGATGTTTTCGCATAACACTTTAATTATGAGTAAATTTTTTTTTTTACTAATTGTAGTTCTTTTATAATTTAAGGCATTTTTCAGGGTAATCTAAAATAACTAAATTATCTGCCTACTTTATGTTTTTTCGTAGAACACTCACTGCTATCGGAAAAATTTAAATGAACCAAGTTACAATTATAATTTACAAAGAATGCACATCTAAAACTAAGCAAAAAGAGCAAGAGCTCCTACTTAAATTATACCAGTTAGTGTTAGGTTCGTGCACAGAGGCAGATATAAAGCGGATCGAGTTGAAAAGCGGATATCGCACATGTATTAATAATATAATATTTTGGATAGCAAGATTCATACAAAGGAATTAGTATGCCTGTGCGTTTATCGTGTAGTGCGTTTTGAATGCACGCAGAACTGTCACAATCTTTCCCATCAATATTTGATCTTGCATCGTACTTATTTACATCTTTTCTTTTAAATGGCCTTTAAAAAAAGATAAACAATTTTTAATTATTTTTCTATTGACGACATAAAGCATATATAAAGTTAAACTGTGTGTGTTGTGGCTTAAAAATAAATCATTAGTGATATTTTAACATAACTTTTTGCTTTTTACGTAAACACCTTACAAAATAAAATTTAATGATAAAGAAAAATATTTCTCTATTTCTACTGCTAATAATCAGACGTAACATTAGTACATTATAGCATAGCATCGACATGAAACAAGTTTTAGTAGCAGCCAATTACAACGGAGTTGCATGCGCATTAATTATTTTTTATAAAAAACTACACTCACACTAACAATAGTTTGCGTTCGCATGTTTATGTGCCATTGATATAAAAAAAATATTAATAAGTTAGCACTAGCGCGTTTGCTTTTACGCACTCTTCAATAATAAATAACTAAGATAAGTTTTTGTGCGGTGAAATCTAATGTGCAATGAGAATCTTTTTTTCTTACTTCGACGTAGAAGATAATGGATGGATAGAAATATTTTAATATATTTTATGTATGCGATAGAATTGCAACTTCACAACCTGTTTAGCGAATTAATACTATGGAAGAGTAACTTTAAACATACTATGATCGCACAAAATGGTCCCACGGAATTTATGAATTTATATAGAATGACTGACGCATGACGTAACGACAACTGTTGGCCTGTTGAAAAAATAACTTCATGACTGTATTGACAAAATAGTTTGCCTAAGTAACGCCTACTTGAATGTACTTTTGATGGGTCATTACTTGAACTTGCTTATGGTTTAATTCCTCCGTGGCGTAATGTTCACCATGCTAGTCCGCCACCCAGAGGTCCCGGTTTCCAACCCCGGTCAGGGCAAGTTGGAAAATGGCCTTTTTCAAATTGTCCTGGGTCTTGGATGTTTATCTATATATGTATTTGTTATAAAATATAGTATCGTTGAGTAAGTATCCCATAACATAAGTCTCGTACTTACTTTGGGGCTAGCTCAATCAGTGTTATTTGTCCCTATATATTTATTTGTTATTAATTTAATATTATTTATAGTTCCCTAAAATTGTTCCCTTGCTATTATTTCTGTCAGTGCCGTAGTTTACGCAATTTTAACACTTGTTGTGCCACGAATAAATTAATAGATACTAACGGTATAAATAAAAGCGCAAAAAATATTTCACTTTAAATAAATAACGTATGTTACAAATTTTAAACTTTTTCGCTAACAAAAATTTGCGCTCTTTGGCATTGAGTAACATACTGTAAATACAGTCTTTCAGCGTCCCATTAAAAAATGCTCTGGTAAATCATTAAACTTACTTGAAATAAGGAATATATATTAACTCTTATCTGGCTCGTAAAGGCAGATACTCTGCCTTTACGCATTATGTAAAAAATATATACTTCATTTGCATGTGCGTTACTAATCAGATGTATATAGTTTTCAACGATCCACATGTAATACAGGAAAAAGCGAAAGTATTCATTACGTTCTTTATAAAATACACGCAATATTTTTTATTTGGAACCTATCTATATTTACCTTTATAGATAAATAAAATAATAAATAAATATATAGGGACAAATTACACTGATTAAGCTAGCCCCAAAGTAAGTTTGAGACTTGTGTTAAAGGATACTAACTCAACGATACTATATTTTATATAACAAATACATATATAGATAAACATCCAAGACCCAGGACAATTTGAAAAAGGCCATTTTCCAACTTGCCCTGCCTTTCAATAAAAGTCTTCGCAATATAACATGGTGGGATTGGTGGGAGACCCATGATCATTGTGGAGTATAAATAAAAGATACTAATAACAAAACCACATCCTTTCGACCACAACGCTGGATCTTGAAATATCAGACGCAATATAATCAAATTCACCGACAACGCACACAATTATTATGATAAACTGTTATTTAATGGAGTGAGCATATTTGGACGAGCCATGGCGCAAAACCATCGACGTGCGTCTCCTTTCAATTTAAACGGGTATATTTTTTTCAGTGCTTTTTTTTTAAAAGAAACAGAGAAATTATATCAAATTATATTTTCCAAATAAAATATAGTGAATAGACAAAAAAAGATTACAAACAAACACGGATTATATCGGACTACCGACTAGTATTGCATAACAAAATATTGTTGAACATTCTATGGGAAATAGAATATGATGAAACGATTTTGCGTATAAGATAGTACCAGTATACTTTTTAGATGTTATATAAAAGTAAAAGTACGGGAGAACGGAGTGCACCGCAATTCGCCCCCATGCGCCCTACACTACCTGTGCCAAAGTTTATATACGGACAAATCACACAGATTGAGTAAGTTCTAGACTTGTATTATGGGCTTACTAAACTAAAGTTGTTTCAATAAACAGGACAAAAAAGGTGTATCGCGCCGTCTGTCCCTAATAAATCTTTTAAATGACGTAACAGATTTTAGACACAGTCAAATAGGCCCGTCCCATAGTGACCCGCTCCAGTCAGCTTCTTCCTTAAATCGACACACACGTACCTACATCATTCTATATATCATTATGTCAGTGTTAATATACGCGTCTTCTTTGGTACTTCTTTATTTATTATAATACCTAAGTATGTTTCTGGTTCAAATTCAAAATTTTTGAGTTATGGCTTCGAGGCTTTTTAAATGAACAGTTAGTGTTTGCCAATTTTCTTTATTCTCACCCGACTGCCGAAAGGGGGCCAATTTTCTTTAATGAAGCGTACTTAACGTATTTATGACTATATGTAGGTTATGTATGTCTAAATATAAATAATTGGGCAAGTGCGTGTCGGGCCACGCGCAGTGTAGGGTTCCGTAGTTGCGAATGCCAACTTTGAGTTCTTGCCACTAAAAACGTCTAAAAACTAATATCTATTGAATTTGTATGAAAATGTCTTTTTTCAAGTAAATTTAAAAAAATAGAAAATAGAAAATCTTTATTTATAAGTTGATCGCCTATAACTTTTTAATTTGTATACCCTATTTGGCTCTGATAGTTTTCCTTTAAACTACATTATATATGCTATAATTGTGATTTTTTCACGTGACCATATACAACCGTTTAGCAGATAGAGGGGGGGGGACACTTGACTCGAACAAAAATTTGAACTTTAAACCCAAATATTTCAGAAACGGATCCCTAAATCGAAATCGAATGGTGTTCACAAGCTAACAATATTTTTGAAAGATCTATTCAACGATACCCAACTCAATGTGTTTGTCAAGAAAAAAAATATTGACTACGTCTTTACTTGTATGGCAGCTACACTGAAAAATTTTTTTTTCGATATTTTGTTTTACGACTTTTTCGCATTAATTAATATACATATCCATG
This sequence comes from Acrobasis consociella, assembly GCA_963555685.1. NCBI lineage: Eukaryota > Metazoa > Arthropoda > Insecta > Lepidoptera > Pyralidae > Acrobasis > Acrobasis consociella. Next base: position 23,435,235 of record OY743104.1, read on the forward strand.
CCAAATTACTGCTTTCTAGTACTTACGTTTCTCTGTAGGACCGTGGACAGACAGACAGACGTGGCGAAACTATAAGGGTTCCTTGTTTACTACGGAACCCTAAAAAGATCTAAATCTAAAAACGTTTCTTACTTATGTGTTGTGTTGTGTATGGATTGATCTGAATAAAAGGAGTGAAAGTTAACTGTACTTAGGTATTTACCATGTATAAATCTCAGGCAAAGGAAACCCACAGCTGGACATAATCCTTTCTACGAGGATTTTCAAAACGACTGATTGGAAGTGGCTTACGTCCAGAGCTTTTTTGTTCTTCGTTTAAATCATTTACTACTTATTGCAAACTTTTAAAATACTTAGCTCAGAAAAATGGAGATATTTTTACCATATTGAATCTCGACGCTCACTTTTTTCACTTTGACTGTAGTATGTACATTAAAGTGATTTATTGATAATAAAATAATTTTGACCGGAGTAATAACCCTGGTACATCTGAATCGCATTTATTTCATTGCAAGCGGATTCTTTGGCGCATATATTATTTTTTATTAAATTATACACCACTGGCCTACTGGTCGCGCCAATTAAGGGATCAACAACATTGTAGGTTCCAGCCAGTTCGATTATAAAAATAGCTAAACATGGCATATAAAACTTTTTTAGAATATATTTTCGCCCGCATTGCATTGAATGTATAATATATATTACCCACATGTTTTTATCTATACGGGGTGGGCAGAGCCATGGGACGCAACAACCAAACCCCAAACTTTAAGGCTACTAACTTGTCACTGTTCATACGGTTCTTTTTCTTCACATTGATTAGTATAGTCTTGCACTACCCCTGTCATTCTCCACATCACCCGGTAAATTGGCTGGTAGTAGATAAGACCTTATGATCAAGTCCGTTATTACACTTGATTGCCTAAAAAATTAATAAATATAATTTTTCAAAATTAATCAATGATTTGTTGAAATTTCTGGGAAAAACATATCTTTTAAATTATTATTTTTATTGTTTAATTTTTTTTATTGCTTTCTTAGCAATTTTTTTAATTACTCCAGGTGAATTCGATTCTTCCGGTTATTATACACGACAAAAAAACTTATTCACATTGATAACGTTGGTTAAAATAGATCCTTTTGTCCTGAAAAACTCCGTCCAAACGAGCATGAACAGCTAGTAAAACATAAATATCAAGTTAGGTCAAACAAGGTGACCGTTTCCATCGCATTGACATTTTAATACAGTCCCCCATATAAAAAGAGAGTTTCATTAATATTGGTACGGATGAAAAACAAAGTATACGTCGCATTGAGCGGTGCATCGAATGACAAAAGTAATATAAAACGATGCAACTAATTAATCTCTGAGTGCATTGCCCGTCGGGGCGAGCTATAATTTATATTATATTCTGTACTGTCTGTATTTATATTATATTGTGTACAATAATATTACTTTGCGAGTACCTACAGAGCGAGTGGGAATATTGTAGCACGTTCAAGAATAATATTTGTTTTATGCACTTAATTTCATTAAATATCTAAGAAAATTATAATTTTATTAGATTATTTGATGGGATGGCGTAAACGAAGACAGACTTATGGTCGAAGAAGTGCTGGGATGATGATGATGAAGAAGATAATTAGCTACGTGCAGTTGAAAGTGAGGCATATTGTACATAAATATATGGCAAGTGTGTGTCGGGCTACGCGCAATGTAGGGTTCCGTAATTGTGAATGACGACTTTGTGTTCACGCCACTAGTGTGTCGCTTACAATTTTTTAATTTGTAAACCCTAATTAGCTCTGATAGTTTTCCTTTCATTTTCTCTATGTATACAACAGCTGTAATTCTTTTCACGTGTCGTGATATATTTTTGATATACCTACTTATTTTATTGTTTACTTTTTTAATAATATAATTCAGTTATTTTATATTCAAGAGTGCCACTGTATTTGAACTAATACTGTGCAAACTGTACATGCTATTAAAAAAATTAAGTATGAAACGCTCTGGCCATATTTACTAATATTATACTATATAATAACCTAAATAAGTTAAAAACTATTGACATTTTAACATAAGGTCAAAATCAGTCAAGCTAAGAAAAAAAAATACATGCTCGACGAAAACTAACATCATTCAGTAGCCGTCGAAGAAAGTTGTCAGTAATGCTTCGTTTACACTGTACAGTACAGTACACTGCAGTGATCCGAGTCTCAGAACTAAGTGCGTTCGTGCTCGCGAATTCGGATGTAAAATCGCAGCGTAAAATCCTTTTCTCAAACATGCTCGGAAATGTAGGCATTATTGTGGTAAAAGTAAGACACGAAGTTTGTAATTCTTGGCTAATGCATTACTTTACCGGCCTAGGCCAGAAAAGTAAGCTCTCAGATAAGAAGCGAGTGTATTCAGGATGACAAGACAGTGACATTGACGTTTCAGATGACAGTTCTAATTTTTTTTACACTTGGCAAAGACATTTCACGTTAATTCCAACACTGCTAGTACCACAATGCACTCTTCGAGCATATGTGAATACGATAACAATTTTAATTTAATGTTGATATAAAAATACACAAAAATATAACTTCCCTTGCGAGAGAAAAAAAAATTTACGGTATCACATTTTCGGCGTAAAATATAACTGGGCTGTATAAGTTATGTTTCCTTTGCACAAACAAATTGCGGTAAAGCAGATTTTGTCTTCAGTAAACCACGTAGTGATTAACAGTATTAAACATTTTATAGTTGTTTATTTCTTTCATTATTTCTTCACTATACATACCTCGGCGGCAATGGGATTGCCGGACTCGTAATTATTGTCAAGCAACACAATCAGCAAACATATAGTTACATACTAAACACATCTACATCCGCTACAGGGAAGACCGAGCATAGGACCATAAAACCCCAAAGATACAAACAACTTGACGACAAATGCGGACGCGGCATGTAATGGTTTTAGCTCCGCGCTTTACGTACAAAGTAACCTATAAAAGAATTAATAGACATAACCTTGTTTAAATTGCATTAAGTGTGTCGCCGCCCTTACTGTCATGACTCAGATGCCGTCGACCTCAATTTTAATATATATTTACTTAATAAAGTTCAGTGCCTTTCAAATAGATTTTAATACCGTCGGGTGCATCGACACGAGTTAATATGAAGCCAAGAAAAATTGCATTTACAATGTATGGAGCCCAGTTTGTGGCGCACTCTTTATTTTTATGGACTTTAATAACATACTTTTAAATTGTTGAATATAATTATCATATTTTAAAGTGTAATTGAAAAAGTACCACGGGAGCAAAGAAATGTAATTTGCCAGCTGCTTGTGAGGCGTAGATCGTAGATCGTGGTATCGATCAAGGGAATGCATCTAGGAAGGAACTAGGAAGATTTCGAAATATAATGGATGGGTCTAATAAGTTTTGAGTTGGCATAATTGCTGATGTTCATGTTTTTATGATAAAATATACATTTTTTATGAGGTCACTAAACGGATAGAGGCCCCTAGACTCTATCTACCACTTTATAAACTAAAATTCTTTTTTTAAAGTTATTCAGAATGATGTACTTACTTAGGTACGTCTTAAAATATACGCACTTAAAGGACATTGTCTAATTTAATATAAATGATATGTGCATAAAATGTTACGCGAAACGCATATAAACTTACGTTCACGTACTTAAACTTTCTAATTATCAATAAGCCTCAAGAAACATTATAAACCTAATGATGGAGAATATTATTTTAATTTATCTGATATAATGCTCATTCCATAAGCAGAAGTGGTTGAACTAGCCCTTGGGACGGCCTTATTTATAAACGTGCCTAAGGGCCTCGTGAACCATGGACCTTTACTTTGAAAGCGGCACAACATGCGTACGTAGCTAAGTGTCGGAGTTGCAGTGTCAAGCTACATTAAGCACTACTAAATTTGGTGTTTTTTCAACAAGTCATGGCGAAAGGGTTCTTTGTTTACTAGGGAACCCTAAGAAACTGACTTTTGCATTGCAGGCCCGTAGAAAGTTTGATTTACATTGTTTTAGGCTTTTGCTTCTAACTTCTGCAATTTGAGACATGTTTAGCTGCGCTAGATGTATCTTCGTGTAAGTTAAGTGCTTGCTCTGGTAAATGGAGAATAAAATACCATTTTCTTACATCGTCTTACGCACAGAAATTAACTTCTTTTTTCGTTGGATGAAGTTGTGTCCCACAGCTTGGCAAAGGCCTCTTTGTTCTTTCCACAAGTCTTTCATGAGGATGGCAGTAGACTGCTCAAAGTATGGCCGCGTGGAATTAATAATTAATTAAATTATTTCTTATGAGTAACCACCCATGTAACTATAACTACTGATCCATCTAAATCACGTCAGTCTTCTAACAAAAAACCGCATCATATCGGTCCATTCGTTTAGGAGCTAATGACACAGACAGAAAACAGACACGCCAAACATATGTATAAAACACGCTTTTTTGCATTTTTAATTTTTTTGATTTAAAAGTTAAACTTTTTTGTCGTTTTTGTGGCAACAAAACCAATGACCACAAATAGTTTGAAACGCAATCAGGGAAGTCCAAACCGAAGGCATAGTCAGCACATCAAAAGTTAACAAAACAACGGCTCTAATTCTGCTAATAAATAATATAGTACCGCTCTTCGCTGCAACTTGAATTTAAATTGAGTAATTAAAGTTAAATCCAGAAATTCCCGAATACAGGAATACTAACAACTTTGTACCTAGCCAGTATTTATTGAGTTTATTATAACGTGGCCTGCGTAATCTTATCCTGATTTACAAATCAGTTCGTCGGGTATGTAATGACCATCATCAGGTCTTTTTTGTGTTCACTGCAGGAGCACGCCTGTCTGTACTAGCAGAACCATACTTAGCCAGAGCAGCCAGAGGATTTGACCTACACTCTCCACGCTTATTGAATGAATTGGAGAGGCCTTATTGATGTTTATAAGTTTTGTTTAGCTTGTAATTCATAAGTCGCCTTTTACAACATCCACGAGAAGACTTAAGAGTGGTCTTAGTGGTCTTATTCTACTTTGCCGGATACCACACGGCAATGTCATTATATCCTTTATATTTTCTTTTAAAAATTAATTATTTTATGGCCAAGTTTCAATCAAAGGTTAGGGTTGTAGGTCCTTTGATTGCTTATAGGAAGCTTTTAGCGAAAATCCTTAAGAGTCCACTGATTTTCAGCCGATTAACTGGCAGACGGCGCCTAAAGAAGCCCACCACAGTCAACAAAACAAATCACTACAGCCGTACTATGACTGTCTAGTCCAATTTAAATATTTTACATATCTATTCATTAGCATGAGCATCTACAACACCAGGCTACAAATTACTTCCTGCCAAAAACTCCTCATCTTTTATATTATTAGAGAGATAAATATATTTGCTCTCTGATTTACTATGAATGCATTACATGTTGCATGTAGTTTTATTTTTCTAGGCAATAATTGAGTCACGAAGTAGACAAGTAAATATTAAATTTTTAGGAAGATTAACGTGTTTCAATAACTCAAAAAGTTGGTCAATCAGTTAGCTATATCTTCTTACTCGTACTTACTCTTGTTTCCCTATGTAACTGTTTGCAGGAACTTACCTGTAAACCAAACAAAAAACATTAATGTTACAAAAACTATAAATTATATAAAAATAAAGTGGTTATTTCAAAATAATGGACTATAAAAAGAACTATATTTGGTGAGAAGCTACTACTAGGTATTTTTAACATATACATACGGGCCATAGGTCATAACAAATTACGAGCTATGTCGGTATTCAATGATACCTACTCTAATATCGGTTACTTCCCAGGTAAAAGATCTTTCACCAAACACTTGCTTGAGTGTCTTGACCGAATGTCCTACTTAAGAAAAGATTTAAGATTATATAAATTAAAAAAAAAAACTTCATTTTAGGTAGTGTAATGTAATCCATAATTACATCCACCCACACATAATTAATCGCCTGATTGAAAGCTTTTATACTTGCAATCAATCAAAAAATTCCTCTGATATATTTGTTTCCGAATAGCGACTTCATCGTCATCATCAGGATTTTTTGTCTCCATTGCAGGAGCACGACCCTTTCTGTACTACTAGAGCCATAATTGGCCAGTGCAGCCAGAGGACTTGGCCTACACTCTCCACGCTGGCCACACGGGTTGGAGAGGTCTCATTGATGTTTATAAGCTTTGTTCGGCTTGTATTTCCTAAGTCGCCTTCTACGACACCCACGGGAGGACTTGGAGTGGCCCTATTCTTTTTTTTTTTACTAGCCTTTTATTGTGTCCCACTGCTGGGCAAAGGCCTCCCCCTTGTCTTTCCACCTATCTCTGTCTGCTGCAAGCTCTTTCCATCCACGCAAAAACCTATCAAGATCGTTTCGCCACCTGGTTCTGGGTCTACCTCTGCCCCGGCGGCCTTTCCGGTCGCATTCGACTGACATGTCCCGCCCAGCTCTATTTTAGTTTGGCAGTTTGTACGCCTAAATCTGCAATTCGTGTTCGAGAACGCAGATCTGTATTACGCACTTTGTCTATAAGACGCAGGCCCAATACGCTGCGCTCAATTGCTCGTTGGCAAACCTTGAGTTTGGACTTTTGAGACTCAGTCAGAGACCATGTCTGCGAGCCGTAGGTGAGGACAGGCAGGATGCACACATCGAGGAGCTTTCTTTTAAGTGTTAGTGGAAGGGTGCCCTTCATCAGCTCTTTCATCGACCAGTAGTTCTTCCAGGCGTTGTTGATGCGACGGTCGATTTCTCGTTCTTGCCTGTCAATGAAAGATACTACTTGGCCTAGGTAAATATACTCCTCAACGTATTCCAGTACCTGTCCATCCACCTCGATCTTATATTTGGTGCTGTTTGTCATGACCTTGGTCTTTGACCGGTTCATCGTGAGTCCAAGCTCAAGGCTTGCTGCGCTCAGATCTTGGAGCATTTTTTCCAAATCACGAGCGGATTGCGAGAACAGAACAATGTCATCAGCATAGCGGAGGTTGGTTAACCTTTGGCCGGCAACAACAATGCCCATGCTCTCCCGAGAAACTGCCAGTTTCTTAAATGCCTCCTCTAAACAGCTGGTAAAAAGTTGAGGAGATAACGGGTCACCTTGTTTTCCTATTCCTACCCTACCCTACGCCCTATTCTACGCGTTATAATATGAAATTAACAAGAGGGAATAAAAATAACCGTTGCCATTGGTTATTTTTATTCCCTCTTGTTAATTTCAAATACAAACAAGATATTGCTGTACGATAAAGCAGCTTTTTATATAATTATTTATTCTTTAAATGCAATAAAGAGCTTTATAAATAAATATATGTTACTGAAATGATTATTTGTTTCTAATCTCACGTGGCAGTAGGTACCTACATGTATAGTGTATGTCTATCATGATCTCACTCACTATCTTTTTTCTTTTGATATCTATAATTTAGTAAGTAGGTTTTACTGAGAATTAAACAATACAATCTCCGTTAGTACAAATTAATAAAAAATGCGTTCTTTGTGAATACAGTCTTAACGTGAGAATTGATGTAGCGGCCTTTCTTCCCACCTGTTTTGTTATGTCTAGAGGGCAAGTATGTCACATACGTAGACTTACGAAAATCACGACTCTGACAATAATTTTATTTCTCCAACTAAACGATCGCGCTGCGCTGAGAGGAAACTTACTGCTTGTTGCCTTGTATACAAAACCAATAAAATTAACGTCTTTGAATATACCAACAAAGCTAACACGAATCTGACAATAATTTTATTTCTCCAACTAAACGATCGCGCTGCGCTGAGAGGAAACTTACTGCTTGTTGCCTTGTACACAAAACCAATAAAATTAACGTCTTTGAATATACCAACAAAACTAACAATGCTACATATTATATGATTACACTGTACTCGTACGTATGATTTATATTTCACCAACCAGTTTTTTTTTTAAACAATCACAAACATAAAATTAACTTCAAATCAAAGTTACATATACTTACTAATTTTTAAGGGACCTACCCACGGTAGCTACCTTGAAAATACAAAAAAAATATTTTCTCTTTCTGTAAGTGAGATTATCAGAAACCCTCGTACAACTTTCTAGCTAGTATCCTTAAGTTACATTAGAACCTCGAAAGTCATTGAAATATACAATACGCTGTAGTTTCCTTTTAGATTAGGAGATACGGCTAACTCTGGTTTTATAGAATAAAGAGCACTTCTCTGATGCTAAATATGTTGGTCTGCCTGCGTGATAAATTAGATGCTCTTCATCCTGTGAAACCAAAGTCAGCCAACCTTATCATTTTTTTTTTGGTCACGATAACCAACATTTCAGGCATCATATCTAAGTTATGTAACCATTTCACGTAGGCAAACTGACATATTTAGCATTACGGAAGTGCTTTTCATCCTGTGAAACTAGAGCTAGTCATTTACGGTATCATTTTTTGTTCACGATAAACAACTTTTCAAGCGACATATCTAAGTAACGCAACCACTTTTCGCAGGCAGACCAACATATTTAGCATCAGAAAGGTGCTCTTAATCATGTGAAAGTAGAATCAGCCATTTATCTTATAATTTTCAGGTAACTAACTTTTCAGGCGCCCTATCTAAGTAACGCAACCACTTCACGCAGGCAGATCGACATATTTAGCATCAGAGAGGTGCTCTTCACTATGTGAAACTAGAATCAGCCATTTACCTTAGCATTTATTGATCACGCTTACCAACTTTTCAGGCGCCATATCTAAGTAACGCAACCACTTCACGCAGGCAGATCAACATATTTAGCATTAGAGAGGTGCTTTTCATCCTGTGAAACAAGGGTCAGCCATTTACTTTATAATTTTCTTTTTTTGTCAAGGTAACTAACTTTTCAGGCGCCCTATCTAAGTAACGCAACCACTTCACCGCGGGCAGATCGACATATTTAGCATCAGAGAGGTGCTCTTCATTATTTGAAACCAGAATCAGCCATTTACCTTCATTTGTTGGTCACGCTAACCAACTTTTCAGGCGCCCTATCTAAGTAACGCAACCACTTCACGCAGGCAGATCGACATATTTAGCATCAGAGAGGTGCTCTTCATTATTTGAAACCAGAATCAGCCATTTACCTTCATTTGTTGGTCACGCTAACCAACTTTTCAGGCGCCATATCTAAGTAACGCAACCACTTCACGCAGGCAGACCGACATATTTGGCATTAGAGAGATGCTCTTCATCCTGTGAAACCAGAGTCAGCCATTTACCTTATCATTATTTTTTGGTCACGATAACCAACTTTTCAGGCGCCATATCTAAGTAACGCAACCACTCCACGCAGGCAGACCAACATATTTTGCATCAGAGAGATGCTCTTTATACTATAAAACCAGAGTCAGCCATATCCCTTATCGTTACCAAATTTGTCGCAAAAAATACTAAAAACGGCAACTTTTGACTCTTTTTGTAAAGGTTTCTAACTTCAATGATGATGTATTTCAATGACTTTCGAGGTTCTAATGAAACTTAAGGACGCTAGCTAAAAAGTTGTACGAGGGTTTCTGATAATCTCATCTACAGAAAGAGATTTTTTTTTGTTTGTGTTATCAAGGTCGATAGCGCGGGTAGGAGCCTTAATTATTTATTTTAAAGTCATATTCTTTTTCTGTTTCGATATTAAGCTTGTTATAAGTGTGTCCGGTGTGAGTCTGTACAAAGTTAAAAGGGAAAGTCAACACAGGACCCATTCATATTTTTCGATGTACGCATAATGTCAAATAATTTTAGTCTCCATGATCGCTCTACGCGTCTTTAAGTCTACTTCACATATTTTTGCTTTTGATTCGCTGTGACAATGCAAAAATGATTTGTAGAGATCTTTTTATATGTTTGAATAAATAATACCCGTGTTTTTCGAGCAGAACTAATTTTCTGTTTCATTTGTTTAATATACATTATGTTTATTTGAGTTCGCGAGTGGATATTGTCTATGAATACTTATGATTGAATAATATATTTTTAGCAGTAATTCAGCCGCGCGACATTTCGATTTATGCTTACATAAATCAAAGTCTTTCTTATAGAGTTAGCTAACAATGGTGTCAGATTTTTGAGGTATCGAAAGGCATCGACGAAGCTTAATGACTGTCACCTAGTGACAACAAAATTGTTTATATCTTCATCAGGTCCTTTTCAGTCTTAATACTAGTAGGAGTACGACTTTCTCTGTACTACTAAATCCATAAATGGCCAGAGCTGCCAGAGAATTTGGCCTACACTTACCACGCTAGCAAGACGGGTTGGAGGTTACATTGATGTTTATAAGATCTGTTTGTTTGTAAATTCTTTATTGTAAATGAAAAAGCCATTAAAAATATAAAAACACAATTATTGTGTTAACAGTATCCCTTATTCGGACTTATCCCTGTCAGGGACCTCCTCCAGCCAACCCTACAACCAGAGGAGATAATGACAAAAGTGAGGTGGAACGTTCTACTTTGTTTAGCTTGTATTTCCTAAGTCACTTTCTATTCGACGAAATCCAGGGCAATATTTTGGAGTGGTCCTATTCTAGTCTGCCGGAATCCATACGGCATGTCGAGCCGTTTAAAAATAACTAAAATAACGTTTAAATCAAAACGTTTTAATAAAAAAAACATCCAATTAGAAGGGATTTCGCAAACTCTGTAGACGTAGGAGGCAAAAATGAGAGGTAAAAAATAAAAAGATTACGGGAGTCTGGAAATAATTGAAATAATCTCCAAAAAAATATCGCAGTATTTTTCACAACTTTTTAAGATTTGTTTATATTTTCCAAGAAAGTCGAGCACGAGTCTACTCAATTCGTGTGTGTAGGCGGTCAACATTAATATCAAAATTTTACGTCGTCTAAAGTCATCTCATCAAGCCTACAGCATCCAAAGATTCAAAGATAAAAAATTCGTTTCTTGTCAATTAGACCTTTACAGACACTTTTACACGTCAATAAGTACAATTTTCATTACATGTAGTGTATATTAAAATATAATTTATTTTTAAAGAAAAGCTTCCTAAACTTTGGGTAAGTAGAGTTCTAGATAGGTTCCTTAACATAAGTTTGTTTGTAAATTCTTTATTGCACAAAAAGGACACTACAAAAATACAGTAGATAACAATACAAAGGCGGACTTATCCCTTTAAGGGATCTCTAAGTAATCGCAAACAGTGCGTACGTCCGCTGTGTCATCGAGCTCCTCTGGATAGGAGGTCGCACAGGAACAAGTTGTATAGATAGATAACTATGTAACTTCATTCCTGATATGCACACTGCGATTTGCATGCAACGGATATCCAATGAGATATTATTTAACTGCATCTGCTCCTTAGACTATGAAAAAAAATAGACATGGCTATTTAAAAAAAAATAGATTAGGCCTATGTGCCATAATTTTAAGAATCTAAAAATTAAGTTCATTCCTAACCTCACATTTAGAGAAAAAAACTAGGTACGTGCGAATGTATGTATTTCTTTGGAATGGTCTGCAGCAGCCAGGACTTGATGAATTTCAGCTTAAAAGTAGTCGTTAGACCCGTCAACAATTTTCTTTTCACACATTTCGTTTCACACATCTCAAACATTAACAATTTTTTTAAACTTTTTTAGACAAGTTTAAAATTGTTAATGTTTAAAACAACCGACGGAGTGAGATCCAGAGAAAGGCCTAGGATAAGATGGAGGGACGAGTTATCCGCTTTTGACAAAGAATGGCATGAAACAGCTGAAGACAGAAGTGATTGAAAGCAAAAAGGGGAGGCTTTTGCCCAACTATGGGACATAAACGGCTAAAAAAAATGTTTGAAATATATCCGAGCAATGCTCGGTCGCCCAGGTACTATTTTTTATTTAAAATCTAGCAATGGGGTACTTTAAGAATAAAAGATTTTATAAAATGACTACAAAAATAAAAACGACGTGTTTGTTCAAATGTAATTTGGAACGAGTACTGGATGGCGGGACGACCTAGACAGGTTTTGATGCCAGTTGCAGGTCACAGAAGATCGAGATGTGTAAAAAGGTAAGAAGAGACCTTTTCTCAGCAGTGTGACACTATATCTACGGGTTAGTGAAAAAAAGTATTATTGACAAGTCGTTTATATTAGAAGTCTATGAGTGGCGAGAGTAAAAATAGCGACGTGTAGTTAAAATAAATAACATTATAGAATGCTGTCCACGTCGTATTTATATGCCGTTTTCTATAAACTAAGATTAGCTTCAACTAAGTTGCACCTGTTAAAGTCGTGTTTATTGAAGCTCACCAGCTTAGCGGTCACTGATTCTCCGATACACTACCTTCTTAATTTAATAAATAATAAAAAAGTAAAAGGTTATTATTTCGACTGTACTTTTCCAAGGACACTATTATGCAAGTTGCTGAGAAGAACTGGATCGCAATGGCCAGTGACAGAAGAAGATTGAAAAGACATAATTTTTAAAAACTGAAACCCGGCCTCGTCTCCAGAAAATACAACTGATTTTGATAAAATTTCTATTGAGCCACCGAAAAGTGTGCCCTTTAAAACGAATTTTTCAAATTGGTCAAGGCGTCTTTGAATAATCGGGGAACATACATAATATACATAAATACAGCGTGGAAGTGACAAACTCGTTATAAGTCAAACCACGGGCTATATAAAATATCAGTCATATACCAAATGAAACTCTACTTTCAACTGACTCGATGTTTTCGACTATTGTTTTAATTTCATTATACTATAGTGATCTAGTATAGCTCATGGTTTGGTTTTAGTTAATCCATTACTGACTTAAACTTACTACTTTCCATAAAAAAGTTGTTATAATTCAGTATCATGGAGAGAACTTGCTCCGAAAATTTGGCTGCTATTTAAAAAGTTATTATGTGTAAGAAATCACGAACGCATGTTTAAGAGCAAACATAGTAATCGAATTTTCTAGTACATTTGATAACTGGTTTAGTACCGCCGCGTCCATTAAGACCGGGATATGTAAAGCAGGCTTCAGCAGCTATTGAATTAGCTGATGGACCATGGTCTCCTGCCGCTGGTATAATTTCTACGTACTAGTGAACACGCATACGAACTAACCTGGGTCGATTGCTGCCCTTTCGTGATTACGAAGTACTCTTCCCTACTAAACTGACTGGTTACCTTGTGATTCCGTAGGCTGATGTCTTGATTTTATTACATTATTGTTAAGTACATTATTATTTACATTATTCTCTATACGTTATATCTTTTACGTGTACTTTACATACTATAGTTTTTAAATTTATCTACCGCTGGTACTAATCCATATACACATAATATAACGACAGAAGGTAGAGCCCAGAGCCGCAAGATTCTAAGGCCACTTTTGGCGTGATGACGGACGAAAAAGACTGGCTGGTGGTAGACTGGTTGCTAATACACATTATACGAATTTTCGCCCATTCTTAAACGGCTACTGCGATCCGCGCGGGAAGAAAAGCAGCTGGTACAATGAAGTTTTTTCATTTCTCCCAGACAGGCACAGAAAAGTTATTTAGTACTTGCTTTAAACTTTTATTCACCCAAATTAAATTGACAACGACAAAAGAGAAGGTTCACATTGCGAGAGATATTATTTATGGTGTAAACCAAGTACCTATACTAAAGTCATGCGTTTTATTTTCATAATTGATTTCTGTCGCCATGGGGCAGAGGACTATCGTATGAAACCGAATCCACAACTTAGAAAATGACGCTCGTTTGTGTGGGCTCTTATCCCAGTCGTCTTATAGTCTGTCTATATGTTTATCCGTCATTCAAATCTATGAGTCAGGAGTCAGAAGTAGAGTGGCAGCGCAACACATCTGTTGAAACAGCATCTTCTTCCTGATAGTTAGGCATTCTTCTGACCACGTCACACATTTATCCGCCTAAAATTTGGTGTTATATCAAAATATTTAATTTCAAGACTTCATCCTATACCTCTTCCCTTTAGTAAAATGAATAGCAGGTGTTTCGGGTAACTTTTGGTTACCTGCTTGACATTTTTTATTATAAAAAAAAGTAAAATAGTTAATCTATTTTGCTGCACACATATACTATTATTACGTGGCCAAATCGGCACTGACGACTTGGCGATCGTCAAAAAGCTGTTTGAATATTTTACACGTGTCATTATTCAATGGCCGGAACGCCAGAAAATAATGAAATAGTATTCGACAAAATAGGCGAAAATGTTTCGGTCGAACTCGGTAAAACACGATTCCATCTGAGCACATGTGAAACGGTCTTTAGTTGCCCGCTGTCCGAGCGACACAATGCTCCGAATGAGTCACAATAGCGAATTAAGTATTATTTTAAATTGATGTAATTGAAAAATATGCAGTAGCGCGCTCTGCACGAATAAATTGATTCATGTATACTTACAAAGAGTATTGTCAGTTTTAATAATGTAATTAATGCCCACGACTTCAACTTTCCAAGAAATATTATACAGCCAAAAAAGCGTAATGCAAAACAACTAGATGATCTTAGAATTCTTAGGATTAATTATTCTGCTCCCACTTAAAAATACACTAAATTTAGCCGTTAAATTATAAAAAGGCATTCGAGTGACCTTTATTCTACTGTATTAGTGTCAACCACGTGTATGCACCGCAGTAGTCATATGGAAACAGATACATTATCACACCTTCACCCCTGACGGCGTAGACAGAGCCTAGTGGCGTAAGACCAAAAAACGTCACCATGCCTTTACAAAATGCAGTGCGCGTTTATTATTTTCATGAACTGTGAGAAGATAAATAAATTAATATGAAGGTATATTTGAAGCCCTCCTTTAACAATTTATGAAATAAAGATAAAGAAGTAACTTAAAAAATCCTGTCAAGATCATGAAGTTATAAGCCCAACATCCAGGTCTTTCATTAGATCAGTCATTATTACTTACATTAGTAAATGTAATTTCAGATCAATAACAATGGTTCGTAAGTTTTAAAAACAGATAACATCTACAATACATACCAGAGTACCAAGTTACATAAATAAAATTTGTGACAATTAATTACGTTAAGTATTTTCTCATTTTAATTCTGCCTCTCTGAGGCAATAGGTAACTCCACGTGTGATAACTACATGTACCCTTCTGTTTCACCACTTACGCTGTGATGCACGGAGGGCCAACGTACGGTCGCGAAAACGAATAAAATGATTTTTATTAACATTACTTACATTTAGTTGAAAGAATACTCTGCTTTACTGTTGTTTGGAGGTTCATTTAGGAATACCGCCTTGTAATTAGGGATTCGTGAATAAATTTTGCTGCAAGACAGTAGTTCAGTTACGGCATTTAACTTGATTGGTTATTTCTTATTAGCTTAGCTGTAGTATCTATTTAGATGTAGGTATCTATTTAGATGATAATGTATACTGATTAAGAAAAAATAAATGCAAAGCGCCTTTTTGGGGTTTTGTACCCAAAGAAAAAACCGGGACCCTAGTACTAACACTATGCTGTCCGTCTATATCTCATGAACCGTGATGGCTAGACAGTTGAAATTTGATAGCTACACAGATGATGTATTTCTGTTGTCGCTGTAACAACAAGTAGATACTAAAAACAGAATAAAATAAATATTTAGGTGGGGCTCTTATGCAACAAACGTTATTTTTTTTATAGTATGGAACCCTTCGTGTGGGAGTCCAATTCCTACTTTGCCGGTTATTTGTTATAGGGATAAGTAAATGAATTTTCCGCGGTCTAGTGCTGCGTCTATTTGCAATGAAATATCATTTAAAATTGTACTTTGATCCGCCCTAGATAACCTATCAAACTATTTTATTAACTAACTGTTTATAGTTAAAAGTGAGAACGTGAAGCTTTTCTACGCATATTAGCTAAAAGTGCGTAGAAAAGCTTTATATCCGTTTTATTTCAAATGATTTAGTTCGAATGGGGGCAGCCCTGGACCCCGCAACCTTTGTCATAATAAAACTTCGTCGAAATTTTCCGTTCTTAAATAATAAACAATATTTCCCTCCAGTTAATTCCTCGCAGCTTATAAACAATTTCCAAGAAATGAAATATTAAAACATAAACGTATCAAGGATACAAAACAATTGTGTAAACATCTCAACAGTAACACTTCAACAATAGCGCACAAATATTATTTTCGTGGATATTAATGTTAAAGGTATTACAAACATTGTATGTAATTCTTGTCACTTTGTCCTATTTGTACAGGTTTTGATATTTGATAAATTCATTGGACATTACAGTATATCAAATAACAATGTTATACAAAAATGGTGCTAGCCGCATCGCCGCTTATCATGTTTGGCGTTTTCACCCATTTTCTGGATTGACCTTTAGGATCTTTGCAGGAAAAGAAGCAGAAGAAGAAGAGGTATCTTTAAGTTTTTCTATTCTCCCAGACGAATATTTATTTTGCTTATATTTATTAAAAAGAGGAACGTTGTATGTGCTAATAACGTTTTGATGCACGAACGTTATTTTAAGGGACAAGACGGGTTTCCTTAGTCACCTCAATATTAATAAATGCAAAACCAATAAGGATGGTCTTTATGTGACCAGTACTTATTTGCTTTCTAGTACATCCTGCCAACAAACTATGTATAATGTGCATAACCTGATGGTGCAGTTAATTAATTAATAAATATGTATAAATTTCTGTTTGGGACGTAAATGTGACACAGTTGACATTTTTTAACAACTGAGTGATTGAAAACTGTTATTGAAATAAAGAGAGAAACTTGTGGAATTAATCCCGCCCCCGCAACCTGTCAAAAGGACTCAGTTTCAAAAGGTACAGAGAATCAATTAATTTTCAAAAATTACTTTCCACAGTGGGACATGAATACCGATTTTAATCTCTTTTGCATGCTAACGTATTACTTCTGTTACTATGAAACGAACATATTCACCAGTACGATCAATGAAAGTGAATACTTGCCTATAAATATTAAATTAAAAACAAGAAACGTATTTACAATTGCTTGCAATCGAGATACGTTCCCATGCTAGAGGCGCGTCCGGCAAAGTTCCTAGATCACTGATAATGGTCTAGGTGTATATTTAAATTTTTATAACCCTTCCGCCACACTACTTGCACACTTTGACACAGCTATTAAATTGTTCCCATAAATTAATTTTTGTGTAAACCCTATAGCTGTAGGTCTGGTTCTAAGTTGTATAACATTTTATTGCACCCAGTGTCATAAAAAGCTTTGTTTGTCTTTGTTGTAAATTGTGACTGTAAATGCGAAGTCATTTTTGTGGTGAAGTTGGATTAATTAGATAAGTACTTTCGTTTTGACATTACGCCTAAATTACTGAACCGATTTGGATAAAATTTGGTATGGATATAGTTTCTTTATTTCTTTATTTCTTTATTTTCGCTTACATGCACTCATACATTACATGGTTAGTAGGTTAATAAGTACATGAACCCTGACAGGGTGTTGCGAACTAAAAGTATGTTGAGTTGAGTTTATATAATAATAGTGGTTTTAGATTCAGGATATGTCAAAAATTGTTAGTGATTACATTGAATGTCAGCAGAGATACATAGAACTTTTATGTTATAAATATATATAAATAATTGCCGTTAATTTCAGTTAAGTTTGATTACATTTTAATTTAATTTTAATGAGATGTAGTTTTTGTAAATCCGAACGTTTAAAATATCTTAACAATAATATTGCAATAAAAAAAAAAAATATTTAAAAGAGGAAAAAAAAGATAAATATAAATGTCAGTATATTAATGGCTGTGGCTTGAGAATTCTTTAAACTAGTTGTGTAATTTGTCTTCTAAGTACTCTTTGACAGAATAATAACCTTTTGTCAATAACAATGTTTTTAGTTTTTTATTAAAAGTTTTGTCATTATGTTCTAATTGTAGTGATTTTGGTAGTTTATTATATATTTTGATTGCACTCACATATGGTCCGTTATTGAATATGTCCAGGTTTTTTTTCGACGGTAGTGCCAGTCTATATTTATGTCGTGTGTTTATGTTGTGTGTGTCTTTCATTTGCGTAAATATGTGTTTATTTTTTCTCACGAATGTGCATATGTCACACATAGTTTGAGACACGGGGAAGGACATAGGGTACTCTTTATCCCGAAATGCCACCGGGGAGCGAAGGTAATTGTATATTAAATGATTGTCGCGTGACGCAGCGTCAACTGTCGCCCAGCATCCACCATACACCGCGTCTCACAGCAGCCACTAATTGGGTGTAATTTAACGCCAGTAGCGTTATAATATTGGCTAGATGTAACTTCGTTTGTAAGTACCGCTAACTTGAAGTTGTTACTGTTGATGGGGTTATTTTTTGCGCTTGATTGCTTCCATAGTACAGTTTGCTGGTTTAAGTGTATATGTTTAAATAAAAATTGATAGTCACAATAACATTTTTCCTTAAATAGTTACTTTTACAAATGCAACGGTCAAGTGAAAGTATGCTTTCTATTTAGGATAAAAACACACCAAGTCACGTACTAGCACATCTGTTCCCAAAATTATAACTTAGGGGTCATTTGACCCACCAAAATCTACTGTCGAATTTGTATAAAATGAAATACCGCCAGCGACCCGTGAACCAATGATATGTTTTATTGTTATTAAAATTACCAATTTCGGTTCGTTCAAAAATGTTAATAACATAGTCGACGGTTTATATTGAACGTAATTATGGTATTTGTCCGACTCGGTCTCTGTTCGCGGAGGGTTAATGCTGCAGAGCTAGAGACAATAGACGCGCGCGTGGGCTTTTTGTCATTCAATAATAATACGTAATAATATCTTAGAGCCTCCCCGGTTGCATCCTTAGCTATGTTACTTGTTTCTAACATATAGTGTTATTTTAAGGGTTATTGCTACAGACTTACGAGACTAATAGATGCACTCAATGGCTTTCTCATTCCGAAAAAAATTATGTATATAGAGCTTTGGCCTGTCGTTATCAGGATACTCAGTAACGTCCGTTTTTCGTACCGCTTTTTTTAATTTACTTATTAGCTACAAAGAAACAACAACTTTTCCTTTTAATGAGTTGACCAAAAATCGCTTATTAGGTAAGTTTTTTTTTTTGGTAACCCTAAGTCGCACGAGAGTTCCCTTCCGCTTTACTTAATTCCTCGTAGGTAGGTAGTAACAGCAGTAGAATAATATCGTTATGAGTTCGATAGGCTTCGCAGCGG
Organism: Acrobasis consociella; assembly: GCA_963555685.1. Classification (NCBI taxonomy): domain Eukaryota; kingdom Metazoa; phylum Arthropoda; class Insecta; order Lepidoptera; family Pyralidae; genus Acrobasis; species Acrobasis consociella. Next base: position 23,454,463 of record OY743104.1, read on the forward strand.
AGCCCCAGGCAGACGGGTTAGCCAGACTGAATTAGTAATGACTAGATTTTAACCCTAAACACAGTTTCGCTAACTGGTTCTTTCCGATGAAATATTAATGATTGTTTGCTTGTTAACCACGCTGTGAATCTGATTTGGGGTTAAATTATTAGTTACGATAAGGGAACTATGTATTTGTGTTTATGTTTTAACGTAAGGAAGAGAGGGCCTCGGGGTTTATTGAGCTTAATCAAATTTCGCCATTAATTTTTGGGCATGTTACCAGCACCATCGGTTCTTAAAATTCAAAACATCTTATATATGATCACTTAATAACTGTCATTTTGTTATTTCACAATATTTACTACTTTATCAATTTATTTTATGTAGGTATTCTCTGTACACGAAAAATGTATTTAAAATGAAAGGCCCTACCTTCTCTCTCTCAATAACAAGAAACTACAAATAAACACAACTATGTTATATCGATAATTAAATAAATACATATGTTCTTATATCTAGAAACAAAAAACTGTGTACATATTGTATAACACTCGGTTGGATCAAAGTTACTTTCGAATGTAGGGATTATTATACGCTGTTCCTATATGCATGGGATATTTCATGGTGGTGGAGAGGAGTGAAGGAAAACGCAGCCGAATATCGCCTGTCCGAATCTCGATCTATATTTTAGCACTTTACATCAATAAAGTGCCAGTTTACAGTTTGCGCCATCTAGCGGTTCAACCGGGTCAAATAATACAAAGTTAACTAAGAGCACAGGTAATTCTTGTGTTTGGAAGTAAGCTATAGCTGGTAGATGAAGCTGTTTCTACTTCGTGTTATACTAACATACGCAGTTACATTTATGTTACCTAATTAGTTTTAGTATAGCTATTAGTTAAAATTGTGGTAATCGTTGTATAATTTCACTAAGATGTTATTATTAAAATATGTACTTAATAGTAACATATATATGACATACGCAGAAGCATTTCAAAATTCCAAGAACTTCATTCCAAGACATCCTATTATAATATTATGAATGAGAAGGTTTTATGGATATGAGTGAAGATTTTTGGATGTATTTATGTTTGTCCTGCTTTTACAAAGTTTTACACCGAAGCTGAAGGAATAAAGCATTATCTGGATTAACATGTAGGATACTTTTTATCTCAGGAAATAGTGAGGATCTCGTAGAATTGTCAAAAATTTTAGAACGCGGGCGGCGGACGCCGCTGGCATCGGTTAGTATTGATATAATTTAATTGTTACATTAATGTGACAACAAACAACAATGCAGCCATAAAGAATACAATCACTACGTTTTAGTTGTAGCAGTCAGATGCACGCTGCCTTGACGACAGTTTCTGTTCATAATGTCCAATTTTTAAAACGACCAGCAGTTTAAAATGTTTAGTTCTTACAATGTCCAATCATCAAAATGTCCAAGTTTCAAAATATCCAGTTTTTTAAATTGGATAGGCAATTAAAAACAGATCTCAGGTAAAACTTGTCTCGCCGTGTGCCCACAGCCTTACGAACCAGGCATTATTATTGCCCAAATGATAGCGTAAGAATACATATTACAGTTCTAATTCGATCCGTCGGTCGACCTAAGGTAATACTTCTTTTTTTAATTTATTACTTTAAATATTATAATTTGCAATCATGAAAGCCGATTTGAAATATAAAATTGTAGTGTAATGAGCAGTTTTGCCAATAGTTTTTTTTTTTGTTTTGTTAGTTTGGAATTAATGTTTTCGACAGGCCACACAATAAGCTTCAAAATCATATACTACAGACTCGTTTGTAACTTAGAACCCAGATTCATTTTATAACAGACAGACAGACAGACAGACAATGGCATCAAACTTATAACACCCGTCTCTTTGTCGGGGGTTAAAAACCTGCCACTAAAATGGACCGTATGCGTGTTCCTTTATTATTAGGTATACAATAGAATAGTATAAAGAACAAAATAAATTTGAAATAGTTTGCCCGTAGAGTCTGGGATACTTTAATATACTGATATTTAAAAGCAATTAATTCGCATTCTCAGTCAGTAAAGTACCTGAATCTTTACTTGGGTGCTAGATAAGATTATTTCAGTCTTTGAATCCAATAGACGTCTTTGGCTTGAGCGTAGGGTTGCCATCTGTCCGCCTTTACCAGGACATGTTTGGCTTTTGCGGTTCGCGTCCGGCCAAATATTTGTGGGACCGGAGTGTCCAGCTTTTTGGTTAAGCGACCTTTTTTTAACCAAAGCAAAGCTATTGAACGCAAAACTTTCGACCTAACGTCATCACCGTATCGCTGTCAGGCAGAGTCCAACTTTTTTTATTTTATCAGATGGCAACCCTATACTTGTTCGGCTAATTCCTAAGATATGAGATGAGATGAGACACTTTATTTTATCATCTACTATCAGAGCGCTATTTTATTTACGTTTGTAAAGCACGTAATCGAGGTAACTTGTCCATCAAATCTAATAAGATAGTGATAACTCGATGTAAAGCTACGTAAGGAGCAGGTACAGTGTAAGAGATTTATTGGAACGGAAAATAAGTAGGTAATTTATTAGCGTATTGAACCAGAGAAAGCGATAGTCAACCTTTGGTACGCAGGCCGCATGTGGCTCATCAATTTTTACCAGTAACCTACAATACAGGCAGAGAATAAGTTACTCAAAAAACCAATTCCATCATCATCATCATCATTTTTGCCGAATAACGTCCACTGCTGGACATAAGCCTCTCCCAAGGATTTCCAAAATGACCGATCTAAAAGCAGTCTGCATCCAGCGCCAAAAAACCTATTTATGCCTTTTCTGTCAATCCCAAATTGGACAATTTGACACATTTTTTGATCTAAAAAAACATACATAGGTACTACCTAAATGATGTGGCTCGACTCTTGAGGCTAACCAAGCCGTCTTCTCCGCCCCTAAAAGGTTGAGTATGGCTGATATAGAGACAATGAATATTTTCACGTTAAAAAGAGGGTAATTGAAACGTCGATCAAAATGTACATGTTAAAAGCCGCAGACGCAATCATAGAAATTGTATGACGATAAAGTTGACATTTTAATAAGATTTTTATGCGATGTTCACTACTACGTAAAGACGTAAAGTATTTTTAATCGACTTCAAAAAGGAAGAGGTTATCAATTCATCGTGATCTTTATTTACTTTTTATGTATGATCAACGATTTATTCAAAGACGCCTTTGGATGTTTTTTTTTGTTTGAAAGTAAGAAATACTTGTCAATTGGTTAGGTACATAGAAAATTTATCAAAATCGGTTGTGTAGGGTTTAAGTCGGTTTTAAGTTTTGAAAAATTATACTTACCGTAAGGTTTGCATGTATGAATGTATTTCCGTGCAGGCGTCTAGTTAGGTTTTCGAGAATAAAAAATCTTTTTTTATATTTAAAGATCAATTTAAAAAGAAAGTCAATAACAAGTACCCGTCAAATAATTTAAATATCGCTGACAATTAGCATATGCGCCAGTGGCCTAAAAACTATTCAGTGAACAGTGAAATAGTGACTATTGTCTTTATAATAATGCCGGGAAGAATATTTAGGTCGTCCATTTTAATGGTAGACGGCACCCTTTTTTGTTTGTCCAAACTGCTTTGTGTTCGGAGTGATATTTACTCTATAGTTTAAATAAATTTCGGATGGAATGTCACGCTTTTTTATAAACTTGCCTTTGAATGTGAGGTCTATTGTATAATGTTAAGGTATATTGTATTGTTTTGTTTTCTAAAAAAGGTAAGTAATAATAAATAATTTAAATATATTTTTATAGAACATGGTTGATAAATAAAATGTGTAGTGGGACATTTGGGACCAAAATACGCAAAGAAGAAAAAAAGATAAGCAGTTTTTTTAACAATTATATTTATTAAATTTTATTTTTTATTTTTTCTGTTCCTTTCTTCTTCGTTTTTGCCTTTATTTAATTTTTAAGTTTAAATTGGTTTATGTCTATGAGTTTCAATTTAGTTTTTATTATTATTTTAATGTTGGTAAGATTGTCGTGCATAATATCTCTATACTTAGTTACAAAGACAATAAGTTTTAAGTGTCATGGAAGTACAACACAGTAATTTTGATTATAAAAAGTTAAATACAATCATGACTTGAATATCATTAGGACGCCAACGTAAGTAATAATGTTTCGGAAAAAAAAACAAATAATGATACCTTTTCGACGATGTTAAGTATTCTTTTCTATTAGTAGCGACCTATAAAATTACAGTGTCATACCAATGAAATAAACGTCCTATTGTGTGATTATGTCGATAAATGAAGTTATATAAAATAAATATGTCACCTGCGTATTGTCGATGGTTAGCAGTAATGACGGGTATTTGTCAGGCGACCGTCCTCGAGCGTGGTATTATTTATTTTATTACTTTTAATATTATATTATTACTGCCTGTATGTCGTGTAATTGAAGTCTTGGAAACTATGTCTTGTGTTTTCTCAGATTTGGTACTTTGTACAACGATTGTGTTGTGTATGTGAGTGGGCAACACTGGCAACTGTTGATCGGATTACTAATGTTTGAGCAAAAATTTATTGACAAATGGTCATTCGACAAAAAACGTTTCACCAAATGTTCATTTGGCAAACAATACATTTGACAAAAGTATCATCTTACAAAAACTCACTTAGCAAATGATCCTTTAGCAAACACTACACTTGTTAAATGTGTAAAATAATAAAATGTTAATTGACTTTTCATCATTTCACAAAATACCTAATATGTTTCGCAAATTAAGTATTTGTCCGGGGTCCTGTTGATTGACCAAAAGTCATTTGGCAAAATTACACTTGACAAACAACGTTTGGCAAAGAAATGGTTTCGCCAAATGACCATTTTACTACTAATCATTTTACAAACGAGTCACTTTTCCAAATGATTAACACTTAAATTTACATTTTACAAATAATTATTTAACAACAATAGTAGTTTTGTCTGATAACTTAGTTGCTAAATGTTCATTTGTGGAATAATTATTTGTAAAATGTAAATTTAAGTGTTGATCATTTGGAAAAGTGACTCGTTTGTAAAATTATTACTAGTAAATTGATCAATTGGCGAAACCATTTCTTTGCCAAACGTTGTTTGTCAACTGTAATTTTGTCAAATGACTTTTGGTCAAACAACAGGACCCCATTATTAATATTTAATATCCATATATATATATAAATGAATACCTATTTCCTTTGGTCACGCCATCACGCGTGAACGGCTGGACCGATATAAATGAATTTTGGTATGGATATCGTGTAAGACCCAGGGAAGGACACAGGGTAGTTTTTATCCCGAAATTCCCACGGGGAGCGAAGCCCGCTGGCACAGCTAGTATTTATTATAAATTTATATACAAGAAAATAACGTTATATGCAAATAAAATTGAAACACTTATTTCTTGTAGAAAGTTAAATATCATACAGTTGTTCATGTATCGTATGATTTATGCGTTTTATTTTACGTGTTTCTTTTTTCTTCAATAGACTAACATACATTAATTAATTACTATTATCACGCAACACGATATTTGCTACTTATTTTACTACTTGTTTCTATGTTAAGTAACTCATTATGAACGTTAATAAGACAAATTGTTGAAATATAAATAAAATGATTTATATTAAGTATGTATTCATTTATATTTTAAGAGCTATGCTCTTGTCGGTGAAGTATGAAGTTTCTTCCAGGACTCTCTTGGTCCTTCAACCGCGAAACCTTTTTCGTGTTATACACTATCACGTCTTTATCACTGATGGGGCAGACAAAGCATTTCGGGTCTTTCGGCTCTAAGCAGACCGAGCCCAAGGTCGCAAGACCTCATAGAGTGAGGATGGATGAGAAAATTAAAAAAAAATTAGTGATGTGCTGCGCATCGCCTATTAACATTATTCTCATTTTCACCCACTTCCTCCATAGGTTTTTACGACCTGCGCAGAAAGAGAAGAAGCTGATGGCATAGTAGATAGAAGTCCGTTTTCAGGGTTCCGTACCCAAAGGGTAAATACGGGACCCTATTATTAAGACTTCGCTGTCTGTCCGTCTGTCCGTCCGTCCGTCTGTCTGTCTGTCACCAGGCTGTATCTCAAGAACCGCGATAGCTAGACAGTTGAAATTTCACAAATGATGTATTTCTGTTGCCGCTTTAACAATTACATATAACCCATACAACAAACGTGATTTTTTTGCCCTTTTTAGCTCGATATCAATAATGGCAACAAGTAGGCACTTGAAATATTCACAAAATACTCAGTTGTATTTTTATTTTAATTATAAATAAATTGATTAAAATAAAATAAATATTTAAGGGGCTCCCATACAAAAAACATTATTTTTATAGATAATGGTACGGAACACTACGTGCGCGAGTCCGACTCGCACTTGGCCGGTTATTTATGATATATCGGTAATATCGGTTTTTATTTCTTTACAGAAAGTTTTAATGGTTTCAAACACACCTCAAGACATTGAGAAAGATTTTAAAAAGTGGCCCAAAGCAGAGATACCTGGCTGATTAGGGTGACATGGGATAGTGTAGCTTAATTAAAAAATACCTTACATAATAAAAGTGTCATCTAGAAGTGAATTTATAAGACTATATTATTATTTACGTTTGAGGTGTATTCAAACACGCACTGGCATTTATTATTGTACTGCTGAACAATAGATTATTATACAATATACATATTAGTTATTTATAAAAGAGGACCGTATTTTAACCTCTCGCACATCAGCATCACAGATATTAAGTGTTAACGAAGGTGTTTTGACAGCAATTTCAGTCCATGATGACCATGATACGATCTTCCCGTGAGAGTTTCTAGGGAAAACTCGGGATTGTTCGTAGTAGGTCGTGATTTCCTAAATCTTATACGGATTAGTATGTAACTCTTTTATATTATTTTTAACCAACTTCAACAAAAGGAAGTTATCAATTCGAGTTAGGTAAGTATACAGTCTGACTGACTGGTAAATCACGTGTCATTCTTAAGGACATAATAAATCATGATCACACGTAACATCAAAAAATAGAAATAATAACAAAGAAAAATGTATTTAAATTAGCGCGCAATCTCGGCATGTTTGAAAATCGCACGCTCGCTACGAGCTCGGTACCTACCTACCTATACCTAACTCGGCTCATTGATAAACCTGTTTTTTGTTTTTATCACATAATTTGGTCCTAGCATCCTATTTTTGTTTAATATTTGGAAAACAAAATATGTTACGTTTTCAACCCACTTCATGTAATCGGTTGAAAAGCCTGACATACGAAAGCATTTTTATCCTAGCTGAAACTTGGTTTGGCTCGGTTCATTACATATGAATTTGTATGAAATTATCCTTTTCTGAGTAATTTTATCTCGCCTATAATTTTTTTATTTGAAAATCCTACTTATATCTTATAGTTTTCCATTAAATTTCGTTACGTAGATATATATACTACTGTCGTGAATTTTTTCACGTGTCTATTTTGCAGGACGGGGTAGGGGTTTTATCTAACAAAAACTTACACTATAAAAAAGAAAGACTTATTTAATACCCCATGATGGGTAAGTCTAGAAAAAAAATTGACTCCCTTTTTACATATAAGGGTTCCTTCTTTACTACGGAACCCTAAAAACGATGTTGCGAAAAGGAAGTTAGTTAGTCAGTGTATGCAAATGGCAGCAATCATTATTCTGGGTATCAGCCGTTAGTTTGTAAGTAATGTGGTGACAATGAAGGGTCAGATACAACCCTGATCCGTGTACGCCGTACGGCGGAACCGGGTGCACGTTTTAAATCGCTAAAGTAAGGAAAAGAAGCAAAAAACTGCAGACAAAAGTATTAGACTTACGAGTTCAAATTTTATATCTATCGCGTTATTACGTTTTTCTAGTAAAATTAAGATGTGAGCAAGCCTGCACTTAAGTTTTAAATGATTCTTGTTTAGCATATAAATTTATTGTAACGCTTTACTTTTGCAACGAAGCAATAGAGTAGTCAACTACTTGAAGTGCTAATTGCGTGCACATTTTTTTTAACTTCCGACGAAAAGAGGTTTGCTATAAGTTTGAAACCAATGTCTGTCTGGCTGTGTGTGTGGTCTCCGTCTGTGGCATCGTAGCTTTCGGACGGATGAACCAATTTCGATGCGGTTTTTACGTGACAGCAAGTTTACAACTCGCAGTTATGTTTGATGAAACTATTACGTCTTTATAGCAAGACAGAACATTTTCCGTCTTATTATAAAACGAAGACTAACTTTGTTACCAGGTTTAAACCATTATCCGACCAAATCAAATAGACATTTTCAGATGAGACAGTGGCATATTACTAGGTGTCAACTTGATTTGATCGGATAATGGTTTAAACCTAGTAACAAAGATAGTCTGCGTTTTATAATAAGACGGTTTGGGTCTTGCGGATCTAAGCAGACAGAATATTCCGTTACTTTACACTAACAGACAATTTCATCGCACTATGGTTACGCGCACGGACCTCAATCCCCACAATAATCTGCGAAAACGGGACAGCAGCAGCATTAGAAAGGAACAATCGTTGGCATTACGCGGAATAAAAAGAAAAGTTATTATATTTTTTATTGGTTCGGGCCGCCACCCGCCACCCCACCGCCAAGAGGGTTATTTTTATTTTATTTGAAAAGTTTATTTTCCATTTGTTTTAACTTCTATTTTTGCGTCGCGAGGGGTGAAAGTTGTTCGGCAGGGCGCACGCACTCAATGACTCACTAATGCGTGGGGCATTATTGTATTTTTATATTATAAACTTTGGCGGGGAACATTAAAATGAGAAAAGTTGTGCTTGTGCGTATATTGTGATAGCAGAGTTCGTGAGCTTTTGTTTTTTTTTATTTACTGCTTATCCGTTTTCGGAATCGGTGGTGAAATTGTAGAATCATAATATAAATATGATTGAAGATAAAGAAAAAGGAGAAGCCTTTGCCCAGCTGTGGGACAAATTAACTGTGAAATTAAAACCAAACAACAGAAGTATAATACAGAATACCAACATGATCATTAAATTTAAGACAGTACACAGAAAAGTAGCGCAATGATGAAAGGGGAAGAATGTGATAATCTTGGATACATATCCAATAAGGTCGGTCGAACTACAACCAGATGTGAATGTATAAGCTTAGATTACTGTTTAAACAACAGATTATCTCCAAACACGAACCTAAAAATTTCACTCAAGACAACCTACTGCGTTCTGATCAGACACTAATAACTTAAGTGATCGCTTGATTCTCAAACCATATAAGATAAAGCATACAAAAACCACTCAAGCCTCTAACCGGCGATGATCTCTTCACACCGGATACAATAACTGCTAATACTGACAACCCAAACAGGCACATGACACTTTCAAACACATTGACAATACTAAATGAAGACTCAGCCGAAGCCCACCGCGCTTCTTATGAATCCAGAACAACCGCTGGTGAGCCCGCCCAATGCTGTTAGCTTTTCCTTTTCACTCCAAGGTAGTCTGTTTACTCTTAAAAATAAAGTAGTCTAAAATTTTTAACAAGCAAACTAAGAACAACGGACAAAGGGAACAAATATAAGTATCGATGTTTGACCACCATCAACGGCCCAGGGCTTCAATAAGGGTAAAACTCACCTAATTGTTATAAAAACATTCTACGCTGTGTATGATTTAAAAGTGATACCTCCGCCATAAAGAAGTTTCACGAGGGTATGTGAAATATTTAACTAAATATTATAAGTAAACTTAAAGGCTGGCCCTTTGTGTAACGTAATCGAATAGTCTTGATACTTCAAATTCGTTGAATTAGCATTTCGTCTAAACAAAGGGATACAAACTTTATTATACGCAGAAATATTACATACAATACAAACAGTCATTCAGTATCTTAGCATATTTGAAATAGCTATGATGTCAGGCTGCTCTTTTATTATTGATTTCAAGAGGTTTCCAGTTTGATTCAGTGTGTCGTTGTAAGAAAATAAATTTTGCGACTGTGTTGTCTAATAGCCCGGTCATTATTGACACAAAACAAGGCAAGGATATTTTTTATATGTTATTAGGCCAACTGAGAGCAGTTTATACCAAAAATGTAAACCCTGAAAATTTGCGAAATTCTGGCTCATGTTTCAGTCTTTTGGAAAAATACCTTGGAAGCGTTTTTCAGGTAAATTTGTTTACTTTTGTCAAGCCAACTAAATTTGCCTTAAAAAAACTAAGAGCCATAATTTCGCAGTTTTTCGAGCACCATGATAGCTGCACAAGATTTTTAGGGTTGCAATTTTTGGTATTACTCTCAGGGGAAACAACATGACTGGACAGAAAACCAAGACGCAAAGGGTAAATGCGCCTCAAAAACCACGAAGGCAATTTTCAGTATAAACTTTATGCGTGGACAACAACGATGCCCACTATCACTCTACTTCTCATGTTTTTATTAGAAAAGTTCGAATAATACACACCACTATCGTCATACCATTGTGTTTATTAAATGTCAGAAATAAATATCTCTTCGGGAATTAATGTGCTATTAAAGACAATTATGTACTCGGTAACTAGATATTTGTGAAAGAATAAAATGGTAATAGTCTTTTTCAAACGTCATTAGCACTCATGTGTTCAACGACATTTAAAAAAAACTTGCCGATCGTTACACTTTAATGTGTATTCGCGATAATGTGTATCAATTATTAATTTATACATACACAATGTGTGCAAAGAAACATGAAAGAAATCTAACGTTGCACTTCGGTACGCATAACCTTTGTTTAAATATACAAGAAAATAATGTACAAAATAATTACGCTTAGAAAAGGCTACAATTTAATGACATTTTATATTTATTCTCCTACGCTTATTGTTATCGCTAGCTAGAAAGGTAGCCGTAAAGTTATTGTTTTAGGCAGCGAATAAATACATATATTATTATTTTTACTAGCATAATGTTTTACTAACACTTGCAGATAATATCTATAGAATATAAAAAGTGCAGTGTCAGTATGTAATGCGTTCCTATCTATTTCAAATTGAGAAGGAGACTAGCAGATCGTTGTAAATGTTCACATGTCCTCCCAGGGACGTCGTAGAAGGCGACTTAGGAAATACAAGCTAAACAAAGCTTATACACATCAACGAAACCTCTCCAACCCTTCTGGCAAGCGAGGTCCTATGGCTGCTCTGGCCAAATATGGCTCTAGTGGTACAGATAAGGTCGTACTCCTGCAGTGAAGACAAAAAGATCTGATAATGACCAATACAAGAACATAAATAATAATTATAATTTCAGAAAAGTATGCTCTATTCCTCTTATCAGCACACGTGTCGTAATTTCCCCAAAACGATACGTCTAGTCATAGAACTAGATTTTATTCTTCTTTAGATTTATGTGCCTTACTTCCTTTGTATATTATTATACTCAGTTTCAAGCTTCTACTTAATCAACACCAACTAACAATAAAAGCTTTACTGCCAAAGTAAGAAAAACGTTTTTTTTAGGCAATATTATAACTAAGCTTTGATCTATTTGTCTTGCTGCAGCTCATACATGCAATTTTAACTAATTTATGTATAGTTAAATTTTTTGTGTGTGTGTGTGTGTGTGTAGGTAGTGACAAATAAACAATTTATCTATCAGAATTATTTCTTGTTTTATTCTTATTGGAAGTGAATGTCAATAAAAAAATATAGATTACAATATAATCATCATCATCAGGTCTTTTTGTCTCCACTGCAGGAGCACAACCCTCTCTGACTACCAGAGCCATACTTAGGCAGAGCAGCCAGAGGACTTGGCCTACTAACATTTATTTAGTAAATATGGTAATAGAAAAAGTGTTGCATGCGAGGCTAAGTTACTCGCATTTTTTGACCCTTCTTACAAATCTGTTGCATAAAACACTATTTTTATTTAACTGTTTCGAGTAAGAAAAATATAGCTTCATGACTAGATGACCTGAATCGTAATTTTTACAAGAAAAAAAAATATTTTGATATTTTCTTTGTCGAAACTAGATATTTTTACATTATCCTTGACATCAGAGTTATCGAGATTCCACTGTATTTATAACAAAATGACAGTCGACAAACTATGCGCATACAAAATCATAAGAGTCAGGGCCAGATTTTTTCTTAAAAATTTTGAATTGTTATGAGTTCGCGTTCTAAAAGTATCAAATCTCATTAGACAGCATACACGTAACTTCAATTAGGCACACATACATAGTAGGCAGGAGGCTTCTTTCACACCGAGGCCTGTGGTCCTTTGTTTGACCATACATTTAAATAGTATACCGGCGTTCGATGCGTCCGGTTTTAAAGCAAACAGACTCGTATTTGAATATAAGTTACTATTTATATAACTCGAAAAAAGTAGTCGTTCCCAAGTTCGAAATCATTAAGCAGTGGTCATTATGAAACACTAGCAATTCCTAGCTTTTGCATTAAAAATAAGTTAAGAAAATGACATTTGTGATAATTATCATGGTTTATAAGTCAGTCTAATTGGTATTTTATGTTTCTTGTTAATCAAAAACATTACTTTTTTTTTTGATTTTTCGTTCAACGTTTTATTAATTGGGAGGCCTAAGTTAATACTTATCAAGACAAACTTTAAGTCGAAAGTCGATGAGGTTGCGTAGTTTTATTACAGGGTTCCTATGGCCGCCTTCCGACTGTATCATCAGATCAGCTTCTTGTCACAATAAGATTTTCATCATCTGATTTACATTAGTATACAAATTTTTTTCTTAACCAGGGAAGAGATGTTATTTATATCTTATATATAATATTGCACCTTGGGAGATGTAGGTCTGGTTGGTTTTAGGTACCGTCTACACCTCAACGGCTTGAGCCTTATTCTATACCATATAATACAGACCGCGGTATTCATAACAGAAAAACAAAACAAATAAGGTAGGTGACCGTTGCTCCTCTCGCCCCAAACGATAACAATAAAAAGTGACCCTTTCCAACTCGCTCGCATCTGTCTTCCGTTTTTAGTTAAGGCGTAAATATTGTAGCTATGCTGCCCTTACTTGACTAATAAGCTTTTCGACTGACATCGAATATAAAGTTTTAAGTACAGTATAGCAAAACATAGGTAGTCGAGAAACTACTATGAAAAAAGGTTAAAATCTATAAAAATCGAAGAGTTTGCAAACTTAAAAAAAAATATTATTTATGACCCACCCTGAATAGTCAATAGGGAACTTACACATATACACGGTGATTTTTCAATGGTCTTGAAGCCGGGGGCGCGTCATAAAGATCGTTAGTAACTATTAGTAAGGCCTAATTAACTAGTCAAAATAATAATTCAGAAACATAAAATGTTGCCTAAAACTCGAAAGTAAAATCGTGAGATAAGCAGTAAGCGCCAGGCGCCTCGGCCGGGCCGGCCAGAGTTCATCAAGATCACGCGGCAGTTTTAGACGGACGTAACTACGTGGTCTCGATTGAAAATCATTTTCGCAACTTTTTTATCTTATATTATACACAAATTCGTATTACATAATATGGATAAGAGAATTTATTTGCTATATGTTTTTCCAAAACCAATAAATAGACAACGTGTGTAAAAATAATCAAAAGTTGATTTTAAATGCAATCTATCAGGTATAAAGTGCTTTTAAATAATAAAATACTGCGACACTATTTTATAAAATATAATTACTAAATATCATAATAAACATAAGGCGGCACAGCCGCGTTACTAACCGTCTTAAGTGTATCCAAAACGGATCAAGTCGTTTTGGTAATTTGTACTTGTTTTTTAACGAATCAAATGACGGTGTATTGGTTTAACATCTGTCCATGCTTCGTAGTAGTTATATTCATTTGTAATATATACGCATCTATTATACGTAAGTATAAATGTATACTTTCATAAAATAATACCCGGTGATATTAACTGCAAAATTCGGTATTTATATTCCTTCATTGAATTTATCATATTAAAAATCGGACCCTGCTGTTGGTCACTTAGTTACATAAAAAGAAGCGTAGGGTGTAAACTTGGAAAGACTAGGGTAATGAAGATATGATATGACGACCGGTGACTTGTCGATAAACAGTAAGTTACAGCGACCTTCTAGGTCTTCGCTTATCCATCCCGGTGGATAAGCGAAGAAACTAACAAAATAAAAATAGAATGATGCATTACAGTGGCAAACACAAATGTAAAGTCAATGTCTAAATCATTTATTTATCTCTTCTATTAACCATTTCTTGCAGCAACCAACGGACATTTATAAACATTGCAGGCACGAAACTGGTTTAAGCGCCACATAAGTAGGCGATGGAAAATTGAACTAAGTGGATAATGTGAGGAAAACCGGTGTGTCCGGGTCAAAGCGACCAATTAGGTGGCAGGCGACGAAGTCTCAATATCATAAGCACGAAAGAAAACAAAAGGCAGCTTTTGGATGCTATGATGCGACGCGGCTGGGTCGCGAGTAGAGAGCGGTAGCGATTTTTTATAACCGCTGCAAAATTATGAGCTTGGTTTGAATATCTGTTTGTAATTTTTTCATCATCAGCAGCTCTTATATATCCATATTTTAATGTTGGCCTCCTCCATTTTCTCCAACAATGGCAATCTCTGGCTTTTGCCATACAATTTGGGTCCGCTTATCTTCCATCTCATCGGTAACCCTCGTCCGGGTCTGTTGTGGGTATGCCATCTCCACTATTGTACCCTTTTCGTCCATAGCTCAGGGCTCATTCCAGCAATATGTTCCGCCTATCTCCACTTGCGTTCCGAAATTACTGCTACCACATCTCGCAACTATGTTTGGATCCACTCGTTTCATGTACGGTCACGGTTATTCTAAGCATGGCTCTTTCTATTGCCCTCTGCGCAACATTGAACATCTCTGCTGATTTGTTTGATCTGCTCATTTTGTCAAATGCAATGGTCTCCAGTAAAGAAGAGTAGAACACAATGCTCGAACACTTTTCTCTTGATGGTAATAGAGTTCTTCCCGCGCTGAATTTAACTGTTTACACCAAATGCAGCCCATGCGCTTTCTATTGACTTCTGCCTTTTGATTAAGGATTCCCAGCATGATTTTATGCCTTAAGATAACATAGTCTTTAACTATTTCTACGGGCAGCTGACGGCTTTCCAGATCGATATTGGTAATAGCGTGATTGATCCCTTAACCTACTTTTGCGGATTCTCTTTTAAGGCTCCTTTTTAGGCCAGATATTAAGACTATATTGTCCACAAATCTCAAATTGGACAAGTGCTCTCTATCTGTTCCTATCACTTGGTCTTTCCAATGTAAACGCTTGAAGACATTTTCAAGTGCAGCGATGTGTATGTTCCCCGATAACTCAAACACTACTAGACCAATCAATATCAATACATATAATAAAACAGTAGGAACCGCGTGTCTGTACATTTGATAAAAATTACAAAAAATGGATGTGGGCGATGAGAAAAGAGTAACAGAACACAAAAAAGATTTTTTGTTTTTTTTTGTCTGTCTGTCTGTCTGTATGTACTACAGACAGACAGACAGACAGACTATAGATTTTTACGCGGTTTTCACTAAAAGATTAAGCTCATCCCTGAGCAACATATAGGCTTTGCTTAATCGAAATCTGTTGTCAAATAAAAAAGTTATCATCATTTAAAGTTTAAAGATAATTTTTCTATGGGCGATTCTTTGTCTATTAGTACACGCCAATCTCAGGAAATACTGGACGGATTCAAATGAAACTTTTTTTGTGTATGTAGCTGTTAAGCCTGAGCAACATATAGGTTATAATTGATTTTGGAAAATGGAATACATGATACAGAACCATAATGGTCCACCTAAACTATAATAAGAAATATAAAAATGTTGCTTAGCAAAAGTTATTCAGCCTGATGAACTTTTATTGTTGAGGTATAAAACTAGAAGATCTGGAACACCTGATGAAAAAATATAATGGTCCAGCTAAACTGACAGAAATATACATTAATGACGCATTAGCAAAAGTTTTTCAGCCTGATGACCATACTTATATGCCGGAGTCCTAAAGTCCACGCAGACGAAGTCGCGGGCATCAGCTAGTTTAAAATATTTTGTTTTTGTTTTAAAGAGCAACTTGTCAGGTGGTTCCCATTACATTTTATCCAATCGGATGTGTAGTAAGCTGCCTTGGTATTTAGTTTTGTTTTTTTTTTTTTGTTGCGTCCGCTGAAAATTTGTGAGCTTGGTTGGAATATCTGTTTGTTATATTAACTTCAAAAATTAAGATTTTTTATGATTTAAGAAGATTTCAGAGTAGGAAGTATTCCCTTTAACTTAGGATCTGTAGTATAAGGTGAGCGCGGTTGAATTTTTAAGACAAAGATGATCCAGTAGCGCCCTCATTAAAAATTAATCGTTTAATTTACGATTAGGTTAAAAGGGTATCAAATTTATAGCCCTGCCGCCTACCGCGCGGTAGACGGCATGGCTATAAGTAGACCCAAGTCATGCTGGCTTTAACATTGCCAGGCGTTAATGTTCTTACCATGAAGGATGCTCAAGACTATGCGAAGTGGAAAAGTTAAAGACAGAAAGCGAACCCCGGGCTTCGCAGAATTACAGCTGAGGAAAGAGAGAGAATGAACGATAAATTATAATAATAATTATCCTAGACAATTTGCATAAGATAGCTTTTAATTATTTTACGAAAAACTGTTGAAAGTATCTGTCAAAGTTTTGGCATATACGCGTATTAGGCGTTGGGCACCGATTCGTGTTCGCGTGGTATTTTTAACCCCGGACGTGTCTGTGTATCTGTGTGTGTCTGTGGCATTGTAGCGCCTAAACGAATTTGCTCGATTTTAATGGGGTTTTTTTATTTGAAAATTAACTTGATCGAGATGGTTTTCAGCTATGTTTGATGGAAATCGGTTCAGTGGTTCAAAAGCTATTGGGCGTGAACGCTTGAAGACAGGGTTTTGCAATTTGCCTGGCAAATAAACTCATAACGACCTATTTCCTTCAGGTTGGGTATTTTATACTCGAAACTCTAACTCCCCAATAATTGTAGTGAAACGTGTGTTGACATAACTTATGACTTATCACACAGCCTACGCAAACACAGAGCCGAGGCACAAACACGCAGACATGGTTAACTTCATCTGAGCAAACAGGGCATTTCGAATTATTATTAGACGAAACATTTGTCTTGTATTGTTTATATTATAGTAGACATTCTTGTTCTCCTCTGTGTGGCGATCCAACATTTTATATTTAGTATAGCTAATATAAAATTTTCATACGAGTGTATATTTCGTGTATATGTTAAATCCACCGACAAGAGCAAGCTCAAATTACAATAGAGATATGTTACCTACCTAGATTCATCGCCCTAAACAAACATTCCTTTATAAATATAATTATAAGCTCACTTATGGTAAGTTCGGTCAATCCTATCATCAATGCTCAGTAGCTCTATACTATAAAAATAATTTAGGAAATGCAGTTTTTTTAAACATAATGGTTAGATTTAATCTACTAAATACTTACAGTTTCAACTTTTATATAGGTAAGTATAGATTTACGACAAGGAAGCAAGTAAGTACTTATACTAACACTTACTTTGTATATATTTAAGTAATTGTGATCTATATAAATAAGTAACAAAAAGTAAAGTACCGGTTACTTCTTTTATTTTTTACTGACTTCCAGAAGTGGAGGATATCACTTCGTCGCGATCTTGTTTTTATGTATGGTCACAGATTATTCGAAGACGTCTGGACCGATTTGGATTTTTTATTTGAAAGTGTATGTATACTTTCGATGTGGTCCCATAAAAATGTTATCAATATCGGTAAAGTAGTTAGGGGATGAAGTCGGTTTTTAGTTTTGATAAATTATATTTATTCACCATTGAAAAAATCTGCATCTGAATTTCAGCAAATGGATTCCCAGTTCATGTCGGGTAATATAAAACAACAAACGCAGAAGAGGGACACTTAAATCGTGGCTACTTGACCGTTTCCTGTCTGATATATCTCAAATAACTTTCATTGTATGCAGCACGGCGTCTTGATTTTAGTCTGCGATTTTAAAATAGTTTTCGATTGTTTGGTCGATAATACGAGCAAGGCCGGGCGCGATGCCAAATGTCACATGATTAATTCTCCGAGATGAGATACGCATACGCCATACGCATAAACAAATTATTTAATGTATAGAAGTGACGTAATGAGAGTATAGAATAGAATACAGGTAGCATGGTAAATCTTACCGTCAATAATTTTTCAAAACTAAAAGCAGATCTCAACACCAAATTGATAAAATTTCTATCGGACCACCAATAACTATATGCCCTTTCAAATCAAAAAACATATATTCATTCTTTTGTATCCCTACATCCACAAAGTATTTTTTAATTTTATATTTCAATCTTAGGAATCTTATCTAAATGAAGTAAAGCACTAAAGTATGGCATTTAATGGGCGTAGTAGTTTACTTTTTTAATGATGTGATTTTATAAACGTTATTTGGCTACTTATCCCAATGACATCATTGTTTTTTTTTTGTATACAAAATTTACGTATACTTAGAATAATATAATTTATTTTGTTGGATATAGCGGATTGCCATAAGTTCTTCCGCATTCTCATTAATTTGTCCTAACACAATAAGGATGTGGACTAAAATAGTAGATTGTGCTACAAGCGATAAAGGTAATATTTTTTAACCGAGGGCGCTACTTTGAATCCAGCACGAAACGAAGGATTCCTGAGTGAAGCGAGGGATTCATGTATATCGCCCGAAGTAAAAAAAATACCGTACCCGAGTAGCACACTCTACTTTTCATTTCCATCTGATTCATGAGAAAAACCAGCATAAAACGAATACAAAGAAATAATATAAAGAATATAAAGTAAAATACCTACATATATATACCTAAGCAGAGTTGACAGATACTAACCTTTAGTTGGTGTAGTTTTCATTCAATAAATCATTCATTCACTAATTCTAAGAAATCGAAGGACATGAACTTCTGATAAAATTTTCACTTATAACATTGTTTTCGTTTTATATCTGTCATTTTCATAAGTAAACTTGATTTCCACTATCGGCTGAAACTTATGAAAAAGTATTTAAATACACACAAATAATTGCATATCAATACAATGTAAACTAAAGCTTCTGTAATTAATTTAAATCAAAGACAAAAATGGCACTTTTTAAATTATAATAAGATTTCTTTTTCAGAAGCAATTATTAATTGTTTTAAAACAAAATTCTTATTTAAATTTCGCGTGCCGTCACGGTCAGCTACGATTTTTAACCAAGAGTGACGTAAATTACCACCACTCCAAAACATCGAAGCGCTGTACCTTGTGAATTTTTACTACTTTGCTAAACAAAAAAACTATGGGATAATTTAGTTGACGGACTTGATAAAATATTATATTTTTTACCCAGTCCACATCCCTATTACAGACATAGAATTGCGAACGTGTCAAATCTTGTATGTGGTGGTAGGTGGTGTCAATATTTAATGGCAAGGCCTCATTTTTTTAATTTTTAAAAAACTTAATTTTTTGTTGATCCTGTCATAAAAAAGGTTTTAAATTTTTGAGGTTTTTTTTATATGAAATTAACATATGGACGCGTATATGTTTAAAAGCTCGTAGACAACTATGAAAATACTGTTGCTAACGAACTTTCTGGAGAAAACTATCATCTACGCAAAACAAGTTGACATTGACAGACGAAAAAGTAGATGCCGTTTTAGGTAAATAATATTTTAAACAACGTACTAAACAGGCCGCCTTTCAAAAAAGACGGCTTATGTTAAATCGATATAGAAATATAAACACATACAGTTGATTACCAACCATTAACGGCAAACTTTTAAACGCGATACCAACTTATTAACTCTCAAACCGTGTTCAATATGACGACCCATGCTGCCCCGTTACTGTAATATATTTAATATTCTAATTACACTTAAGTACATGAATAATAATTTTCATGCGGTGGTACACTTATTATGGAATGTTTCATGTTTATAAAAGTGCTTAATTTAGCAGTCTCGTCGGCGAATGCTGTTTTGTGTATATTTAAATTTATATGCTAAAAAGTTTGAGCACTTTTGAATATAATAATACATTTTATGTTCTGTAAGAAATGAGAGCGAGGGAACTGATTCAGTTTAAATTTTAATCAAAGTACTGTTTGACTACATAACTGATACGAAAATTTAAAAATGTTGGTATTCATTTTTCTTGTGATATGTTAAGATTTTTAGGTAAGACTAACACACTTTCACATATATAACTGTACCGTATAATGCATTTATATGTGCTTAATTTAATAAAAATAACGAAATGTAAGTACAACCATCATAAGAATACGAAGAACATGTGCTGTCTAACCATAAACAAAATCTCAAATAGAACAGCCCTTGGGTTTAGCTGCCCTAGGCTTTGACTACCCCGGTAGGGATAAAGACGTTATAGTACATCTGCATAAACAAAATCTATGTACACAAAAATATCAAAAATACATATAGACGATAAGATTTTAGTACAAGCCATTACGAATACAATTTGTGCAACTGTGTACAGTAGGTACCGTTTGTCAAAGTCTTATTAAAGTCAATAATTGACGACAAACAGACGGACAAAATAACTTAAAGAGGAAACTGGTAGTTAGATTTCACGACGTCGGCCGGCCGCAGCCGCCCCTTACACCGTAAGGACAATTTTTTGTGGAATACGTATATTGAATTTTACAAAATGTTGTGTCTGCAACTTACTTTCTTTTCAAAATTTAGCGTGTTTGTAATCAGGATATGGTCAAGAAAAAACATCTTTTATGTAGTGTTGCGGGTGGGAGATGATGTTAAATAAAATAAGTACTTAATAAAACCTTAAGTTTTACTTTTGGAATGAGTCTAATTTTGCGAATTTAGTTAAGAGATATTAATTCAATGGTACCTTTTTCTAGTCTTCGACTCAATTCATTACGACTTTTCTTTTCTTCTTTCTTTCTCTTTTTTATTCTTTTTAATAGAGCCCATCAGATCTCTCTTGATTTTAGTTATTTGTATGGGAATTGTCACAATAAGATGTGAAATCAATTTAAACTTATTGATGTTAGTTTTATATTACACTATACATTGAAATAATAATAAAAACTATGACTCATTTACATACTTCAAACATCACTGAAAATGTTTTTGCCACAACGAAGTTACAGAGGGACGAAAATGGCTCGAATAGCTTCGAGAAAAAGCCGATATAAAAGTCAATAGTTTAACAATCGATCTTAATATTCACTTTTAATACTTTATAATATACATAGTGTAAACCTTATATATATATTTAAGGTTTGCTGTATTTTATAAGAATATTAGTAAGTTATCTTTAATACAATTATAACACTAAATGCTAATGTTACTAATAAGATATCTTAAATTGAATAGTTCATATAACAACGGGAAGCCGGCTTAACTACCAACGTATGCAATATTAACGACCAGAGCTGAATAAAAATACAATTAAATATATGTAATGTAGAGTTATTATTTTGATAAGTGTATCATATAATAACAGGTAATTATTAGTAATGCAAAAAAAACTAGAATAAACTTATCTGTTTCTTAAGCTGCCGTACCTAAAGAGTGTCAACATGACCCTGTTACTGAGACTCCGATGTCTGTCTGTCTGTCACAGGACTCTATCTCGAGAAACGCAAAAGCGAGACGCTTAAAATTTTCACTTAGGTATATTGTATTACTGTTGCCGCTGTAATAACAAATACTAAAAATAAAATAAAGTTTAAAATTAAAGGGGATCATCAAGAAACGTGTCTTTTTCAGCCTTTTATCATCTCAATGGCATATTAACTAGATACTTGAGATTTTTTACCGATTATTACTGTATCAGCTAACAATAAATTATAAAAATATATTTTTAACACTGTACGGAGGTACGGAACCCTTTATGTACGAGTCCGACATGCACTTGACCGGTTTATTTCCGTTTTATTTTGTAGGATTTATACCGAGCGTTGTATGTAGGTAGGATTACGCCTTGCGTTTTCTGTAAAATTCTTTTTAAATTAAACATGGAAGGAATTTTTTTATGAATATGAAAATCGAAGTATAATGTCAACCCAAAACACACATTAAAAAAATGCAGTTTCGTAAAACAAAGTCGATCGCAAACAACGAAGTGGGTCACCTCGGAACAAACGGACTAAATCACGAAACTAATATAAACGCCGCCTTTGATCTAACTATTCTCTTAATTTACAACAACTTAATACAAAAAACGTGTTTTATAACCGTCGAGAGATGTAACACATTGTGTTCCGTACACGCGTTTGGAGAACTAGAGCGTTCGTTTTTATTATTCTACGCCCATTTAACTTATGTAATTAATTCACGCGAAATTCGTATTAATATATTCGTATAGGCGGCAGTAAAATTTTATGTTTCGTACCGTGAGCTGACAAAACAAAGTAATCTGTTAGATCTGGATCACTTCCTTGGAGAATTATAATTAGCACACACAATAGAATTCGATTTCGCATCGCGTGAACACTTTTATTACTAACTTTTTGTTTCACCACGTAGTTACTATAAAAAAAAACTTACTGCTTGCTACAACAGCACTACGCCTATGGTGCAACCTGGAACACGCTTGGATGAGCGAGGTTATTTGTTATTTTTTTAGCATTTTTCGGTCCAAACAGATCCTATGGCGACCTTTGCTGACGACACTGCTATAATGGCTGTCTAAAGAACTCATGAAGAAGCTATGAAGAGGTTCAAATGTCAGTGAATAAAGTCATTGGACAAAGAAATGGCGAAACAAGCAAAATTAATCCAAGCCAATTCATGTTAACTTTACGAATAAGCAAGAACAATTTGCCCCGTAAGTATAATACAGCCAGTTCCATTATTCCATATGAAAATGCAGCCAAATGTATTAAATACAAGTATGACTCTAGACGCGAGGCTGCGCTGGAAAGCGCACGTCAAGAGAAGAGCTCGTCTGTCTGTCTGTCTCCAGGCTGTATCTCATGAACCTATTTAGCTAGAGAGTTGAAATTTTCACAGATGATGTATTTCTGTTGCCGCTATAATAATAAATTTATTAATAAGTTATTTTATTTATTGTACTTTATTAATTGTTTGTACTTTGAAATAATTATTATAATAAGCAAGTTACAGTGTACTGATACTTATTTTAAAAAAACGACGGCCTTTCGGCCTTTTATGTAAAAAAATCTTTCGATAATTTTCTTTGGGGAAAGTTGTTCGGGATCATGGACTGAATTCAGTCTTAAATAGTTTGTCACTGAAACTACTTTACTTTAACTTTTATATACAGGGTCTAACACTGAAATTCAGTAAATTTTGTTAGACCTTGTTAAATAAAGTAACACTAGCAAAGCCTGCGACCTACGTAGCTTCCTTATAGGTTACGATGGCCAGCGGAATTGTGTCAAGGCTTAATTACTCATGCATGTAAATTTAGTTGTTTGTCGCGGCGATCGTTTACAAATATACCACCCCTTGCCACCCCCGCCCACCCTGCTGATTCTCACTTAAAATGCCTTGGCGTATTCTATACAAATGTATTAGATATTGTATCTACTTATATTTTTTTCATTATCATCATTAGGTCTTTTTGTCTCCACTGCAGGAGCACGACCCTCTTTTTACTACCAGAGCCATACTTGGCCAGAGCAGCCAGAGGACTTGGCCTACACTCTCCTCGCTGGCCAGACAGGTTGAAGAGGTCTCATTGATGTTTATAAACTTTGTTTAGCTTGTATTCCTTAAATCTACGACATCCACGGGGGACTTGAAGTTATATTTTTAACCCCAACGAAATAGAAGGGCTGTCATAAGTTTGACGTGACTATGTGTCTGTCTAAATGAATGTGCTGATTTTGGTGCGGTATTTTTTTGTTCGAAAGCTGACGTGACGAGATGGTTCTATTGTGATTGATAGAAATCAGTTCAGCGGTTAAAAAGTTCTGGGGGATGAACGTTTGAAAGTCGTGTGTTTTCTTTTAATTTTCCTCGCAAATAAACTTGTAAAATAATAGGAGTTTTTATTTATTTATGATGAAAATTTGTGAATAAGCACAGCTGTGACGTTTCATACATTTTGAGCAAAATTATCACACAACCATTGATACCAAGTTCAAACACACGCGTCGGTGGGCGAGTGAATATTAGGATTCGTTGGGCTTCCGCAAATTGACACATACTGCCTTTTGTCTCATAAAACGAAAGGATGAAAAAAAAGTCGTATCATCCAAAATCAAACCAGACTCAAAGATTTTTTTATGCAAAGTTTTCTTGAGTGCAGGCAACTTTCGTAAAGCCACGTCACCATTTTGAGTCACTTCTCCACCTCTACGTCCAAAATCAAGTTAAAAGACACGAAAGCCTATCTGTCACTGCCTGCCTCCGACAATTACTATTGCGTATTTATCAAGTCTATCCTTGACTTGATAAATAAGCAATAGTAATTGTCGTTAAAATATAATAACCATTTTTTAATACTACAACGAAAACAAAGCACTATTCCGTCGAGATCCTCATTAGTATAACATAATTCAAGCGCTACAAAACGCACAATACGATACAAAATATAAAACGCAGATATATAGGTATATACTATGTTAGTACATGCATACATTCATTGCGTGTGTTAATGGGTGAAGTCACGAGACATACGAGAACCTAAAAATAAGTGCAAATGCGATAAGAAACACATATTATCCGTAACACTATTTTAAACTTTTATTTGCGAAACAATGCATTCGTATTTATAATAATACTTTTATTCTCAAAATAATAGTTTGGCATGCCCGGACTTTTGGCATTAAATTACATTTAAAATTAGCTTCTTGTGACAGATCGAATTCTTCAGTATGTTTTATACACCGCCTAATTATATTGTTTATGTTACAACACAATTCGTTTAGTCAACATTTTTTTTAAGACTGGCTCGGTGTGCTATGTATAGACCTCGCGAGTCCGTCGAATATCTTTATTATTTTCAAACCGCATGGCTTACGCTATTTAAAAAGAACAGGATAAGTGCGTGTGGGATGCGCCCATCGAGAGTTCGTTACTACTAACTTTGTTTAAGCTTGTGCCGTGTTTTGCCTTTTGAGCTATGGAACCCCAAAAAAATTAATTGAATTAAATTATCGACCTTGCTTACAAAATACGTATGAAACAGTAAGATAAACGAGAGCTATAAAAATGCTTTTATGTACTCGTACCTAGATATCGATATTTTTCCACAGTCACATTAATAACTACAAATTTTAAAACTTTATATTTGATTCATATTACTAAGCTAATACATGAACATGAAATTGGCTTCTCGTACAAATTGACTGATCAACTGATTCGGAAACTTTTATGGAAGAAACAGATGCGAAATTACCTAACTGATAATTATATTTTTTTATTTTGAACCCAAATCCGCAGAAATTCTTAGTTACTTGGGTATTACCAAAAATACAGTGTTAATAAAGAACTTTCCGTAAATAAATCAAGCTAATACGTCCGTATGGGATAGTCAAAAAGTATACCTACTATATAATTAATTACAAAACTTTACGCCAAACTACATGTTTAAAGGTCGTTTAAAAGCGGGCTACAAACAAATTACACGTATATTTTGTATAAGAGTCATATTATCATGCATATATTTATGTATGTACATTAAAACAGTAGTTTTGATGCTATCTTAACAAACGCAGTTATGTAGGTATTATAAATTTTAACATTTTGCCTTTGAAGATTGCCCGCTTTTGAAAAACGCGGATTGATAGGCAATCACTGTATATAAACTAAAGTTTGGATTGTGAATAATTTAAAGTTCAAGAGAGATGACATGGACTATGTCCATAGTCCATAGAGTAGTTCAGAACCGTGGTAAATGGCAATCGTTGGGAGAGGCATATTCCCAGCAGTGGGAGGTTCAGAGCTGCGAAAGAGGAAGAACGTTTAAGAGAAAGAAAAATTAAGCAAGTAGAGAAACGTCAAAAGAATTTCTGCAATGGAAATCTATAAAGTTGGAAATATTCCCAAATTAACACAGCATTATCGTGTGGTTTCCGGCAGAGTAGAATAGGGCCACTCCAAGTCCTTCCGTGGGTGTCGTAGATGGCGACTTGGGAAAAACAAGCTAAACATAGCTTATAAAACATCAATGAGACCTCTACAACTCGTCTGACAAAAAGACCTGATAATGATGATGAAAAAATTACCTACTCATCCGAAGGGTTTTGTCAATGCTGTCTCTTAGTCACTTTTCATAAATATTTAAAGTATTACTTTTACAGTTACAGAAAAATAACGATAGGAAAAAATGGAAAAGTACTAGAAAAAATATAACACTTATCTATGATTAGATTATTCTAATGAAAAAAAAAACACACTGCTGGTTCTACGAAGAGTTTGTAATAAAGATTTCAAGTAAATAAATAAAATTCAATTAGCTCGTGCACTTTGCGATTCAGTCGAGTGCCACTTTACATTTTAGTAGTAGTAGAATTTATTATTAAGAAAATGCTCAATCAATTCGATATATAAGTAAACATTGATGATGTAGAATTACACAGACACTATACTTTATAATACATAGACCTAACAATTGTAAATAGACCGTACACCACCTAGCCCCTTCTGGGGATCGCACTCCGTACCTCTGAGTAACCAATACGCCACAGAGGTGGAACGACATTCCACCCTTTTTACCACATTCACCACTAGACTTATTTCCATAAATTTTACTACCAACGACAAGTATTTTCGATAATTTCATACATACCCTATTAATGTTTTCTAGACGATAACGACCACTGTTTTTTGCTCTAGTTTCCTCCTAATTTAAAAAAGTCAGCCCTAAGTACGAAATATAAGCTAACATTCGCTTTGGATTTTCAATTATTCAGAGCGTGACTTTATACATGTAGGTTAGGAAGCACAAACATCTCTTGGTACTCTGCATTACCAACGAGGATTGACGACAGGCAGGCGGCCGATCGGTTCCAAATTCTCCAGTTGAAGTCGTAGAAGGCGACTTAGGAAGTAAAAGCTAAACAAAGCTTATAAACATCAATAAGACCTCTCCAAAACATCTGGCCAGCGTGAAGTGTTCACAAGTTAAAAATATTTTTGAAACACCTATTCAACTTCACAACGTCACACAAATTAAATGCCAGTCAAGGAAAAAAAGATCCACTTTACATGTTAGGAAATAACCTAAATATTTTTTTAAATATTTGGTTTGACTACTTTTTTGCCATAATAAATATACTTACCCATACCAAATTACAGCTTTCTAGTACTTATAGTCTCTAAATAAAACCATACGACATACCTTTTCCGCCAGCTTTCATGATATAAGAAAATTAATACATACCTGAAACAAAACATCATACAATTAATATATATAAATACATGAAATTTCAATAATTTATCCGAAAAGTATGCATAATATTTTAAGTGTGCTTGTCGCAATGATCAATTTTAGCGACTTCAAAAAAGGACAAGCTTTTAATTCGATTATTTTAATTTAATTATGCTAATAGTGATCTAGTACAGCCCGAAGTTTGATTTATTACAGGTATGTACCTTCCACGTTGTATACTTACCTCCCTCAGTCGTTTCTTACGACACACGCGGGAGAAAAAGAATGTTTACAAATTGTATACTACATTAACACCGCCACCATGAGAAGGTTTTATAGTCATAAATATAAATAGATCTCTGGAAAGTCTGCCAATTTATATTTTAAAAGCTTTTAGTGCCTACTGTAATCCTGACAGGCAGTTACTTAACTTCCAACACTAACTTTTCCAAATTGGGAACAAGTGGTGGTGGGCATAGTGTAAAAACAGGCCCGAACAAGGCACACTTCTTGGCGAAACTGACGGACGTATTAAACCCCACTTTAGTTGCCGAGTACTTAAATGGGAAAAGTTTTGCTATGTTACCGTTTTATTAAAAACTGAGCAACGAAAACTCCGCTTTTAGCTGCTACTAGGGCGTCCAATATCGATTTTACAAGATTCGGGAATACCGGGATCTATTTTTCATCAAACCTACATATTTACGGGTTTTTATTGCGAGCATACATCAATATTATTATATATTCTCGGACGCGAGCAATTATCGGGCGAGTTATGTATGTCTTAAATCCCAAATAAAAAGAACTTTGTGTGTCAGATCAGCAAATAATCAAAGAAGCAAGAAGAAGTAATTTGGCTGACATCACTTGGCAAGTCAGATACATGACACAAGACATGCTGGCGCGAAGTGGAAAATAAACTCCAGGAAAGCAAACACAAGGCTTCACAGCGGAAGATGCAATTGGTCATACACTGAGATGAGGGGTTTATAGATGATTACAAACACATATTAAGATAAAAATATCTAAAAAGTATGTAAAATGCGGTAGCTCGATTCTTATACTGAAGCATACGAATCCCTACTAAACCGAGGTCCCCCCGAGTATCTGTAGGATTTAAAGCTCTATTTGCTACCAAGCTATAAAATACACGAAGGTGTATATTGTATAATGCTTTTGCTATAAGAAAATGTATTTCGAAACAATTTATAATAAAGTTCTTTACCTAGCATAATTTTACAGCAATAAGAAAAGAAGTTTTAGAACGAAAAGCTTTTAGGCATTGTCGACAAATTGTCCATTGCCTTTCGTATTGGTTCACTCATCATTTTCATCGTCATCATTATCATCATCAACATGTCGTTGCACGAATCCTAAATATTTATAAAATCCGTTTTAGTTTTTAAATTTATTTCTTGGGATGAATACAACGATACTTATTTAATTGTTTATGCCACATTAACTTTTGTTCTACTAAATACCGTACAATAGAATGCAACGTAAATATTTTTAACGAACTTTTTGCGTTAATTCAATGCCGACGATTATGTTTTTAGTGTGTGTAGTTAATTCCGTAGCGTAAAATACCATCACGCATTATTTTCACTCCTACCTGTATTTCATTTTACAGTTAGAGGGGCACTTTTTCTTCAAATTTTGGCAAATTAGAAATACGAAACCCTAAAAGCCCTGACTTTCAAGAGTTCACTTTCTAACTTTTAAACCGCTCAGAACAATTTGGATCCAGTCAACTTCCAAACGAAAAAAAAACTGATTTAAAATCGTTTAGGCGCTACGATGCCAAATTTATAACACGCTTTTTTTGGTTAAAAAAAATAAAATTTACTGTAGAATCAGGTAAAATAATACTTTTTGGAGAAAAAATTAAATTACCATCTGCTTCTCTTCCCGTGCACATTACAGACAGGCATGGGCTAGAATCTGAATCGTTTTTATAGACGATGCGGCTATAGCAACCCATCTTAATATGTCTTTTGAGTCTAAGGGCCCTAGGCTCTAAATACATCGTTAGAAATTTATAATGACGCGTTTAGACAAAAGTACCTACTTAGCTATTTAATTAGAAGAAGATGTAAGTCTTGTCTTCCATGCTGACAAGAGAGGAAAGAAAACTGACACAATATAATTTATTCTCGCATCGTGACATTACACATCGTCATCCGAGCGTATTCCCGTTTGCATCCCCGCGGTCCAACTACTGATTTTTACACAGAGCTACTGCTATCTGTACTCCGCAACCCAAAGGGTAGACTTTTGTCACTACAACTATTTATCCATTTAAATTTGTACATTTTGGCATTAACACAATCAAACTATTTAGACGTTCCGTCATTTAATCAGCTATGTACTGGAAGGGACCAGAACTAATCCTTGGGTAGATTTGAACACTCTGAGCAAACGCTAAATTTCGTTCGGGATCCACAATTTATACGTGCCTTCCGAAACACGGAATCATCTTTCTTTTCGGATATTCATGTGATAATAACGAGCAATATCCTAACCAGACTGGAAAATTCTTTTCAGTGGGATTCGAACCCACTGCCTCCGGATCACTACACGAACGCTCAGACCACTGGACCACGGAATGACATTTCACATTCCTTTATTTCATATTGAGTGTTTTTACGCAACGAAGTATTCGTTGCGTAAAAACACTCAATATCTATGCGTAAAATTACACTTGTTGAATTATAAATTAAAAGAAAATCTAGTCAAAGCTCAACATTTCACAATACGAGAGAGTACATTAACATTCCCATTCGAATATACAAAAACACAATTAAAAACCATATACATAGAAGTGGGTTAGAAAAGATTTAATAAGAAATACCAACAATATACAACAGATTCAGCGGAAAATATTTGTTATTGCGATGACGTGTACTGAATGAGGTACGGGCTCTCTGCTAGCGAGTAATAGTATAACGACCTGACCAAGTTCGCTGTGAAACATTGGACGCAGGCCGCTTTAGTTCAATCACTGTAGAAATTCTTGAGATCAGCTTTCCAGCATTAAACGTCATAAGGTGGAGTCATTACGCAAGAAAAACTCGATTTTTTTTTCTATAACCAAAGATCGGCTACTACTTGATTGTAAGTCGGGTGATCATTTAATTGATCAAAAAATATTTAATTAGGTTACATGAATTAGTATAGTAGTAAATGAAAAACAGTTAAATGTTTTAAGTAGTTAACACATACGATTTTTGTAGATATGTTAAATTCTAGAGATGTTTTTATTTGACTGTTATTTATCTGATACTTTTACTATAATATCATATACCTAATCTGTCTCTTTATTATCTACATGAACTTCTAATTACAACCAAATGGATGCTTTCACATTTATAATATAAGAGGATAGTAGGACTTATTGATGAAATTTAACCGCCCGCAATGAGACCCCACCCGCTTATGATTCACGACCGTAAACGACCACGGTGTAATGTGCGTTAATTTTATCTAAAAATAACACTATTCTTTGTTTGCCGGTTCTTTACGAAATGCGTGCCCGATTTTATTAAATGTGGAGTTATGATATTGACTCATCTTGGCTTCGCGATATCTCTGCAGAACCGAAATCAATAAATTGTGAAAAAGTATACCTAATTAATATTATTAATTTTCTTTATAATGAATATTGACGTATAAATTAAACTTCTTCCTTCCTTTATCCTAACTCTAGGTGGGTTCAACACAGCATCTACCTACATACATCGCTTCCGTTTTACTCGTTCCTTAGTTTTCTCAACCTTACATCCTTTCTTACAAGTCATATCCTGATTCACACACTCCATCTAGATTAGGAGGTCACGACAAATTTGGTAACGATAAGGGATATGGCTGACTCTGGTTTTATAGAATGAAGAGCACCTCTCTGATGCTAAATATGTTGATCTGCCTGCGTGGAGTGGTTGCGTTACTTAGATATGGCGCCTGAAAAGTTGGTTATCGTGACCAAAAAAAAATGATAAGGGATATGGCTGACTCTGGTTTCACAGGATTAAGAGCATCTCTCTGATGCCAAATATGTCGGTCTGCCTGCGTGAAGTGGTTGCGTTACTTAGATATGGCGCCTGAAAAGTTGGTTATCGTGACCAAAAAAAAATGATAAGGGATATGGCTGACTCTTGTTTCACAGGATGAAGAGCACCTCTCTGATACTAAATATGTTGGTCTGCCTGCGTGAAGTGGTTGCGTTACTTAGATATGGCGCCTGAAAAGTTGGTTAGCGTGACCAATAAATGATAAGGTAAATGGCTGATTCTGGTTTCACATAGTGAAGAGCACCTCTCTGATGCTAAATATGTCGATATGCCTGCGTGAAGTGGTTGCGTTACTTAGATAGGGCGCCTGAAAAGTTAGTTACCTGGACAAAAAAAGAAAATTATAAGGTAAATGACTGACTCTTGTTTCACAGGATGAAGAGCACCTCTCTTATGCTAAATATGTTGGTCTGCCTGCGTGAAGTGGTTGCATTACTAAGATATGTCGCTTGAAAAGTTGGTTATCGTGAACAAAAGAAAAAAATAATAACGTAAATAGCTGACTCTCGTGTCACAGAACAAAGAGTACCTCTCTGATACAAAATTTGTCGGTCTGCTAGCGTGAAATGGTTGTGTTGTGAAACTTAGATATGATGGCTAAAAATTTGGTTATAGTGATGAAAAAATAATGATAAGGTAAATGGCTGACTCTAGTTTCACAGGGTGAAGAGTACTTCTCTGATGCTAAATATGTCAGTATGACTGTGTGAAGTGGTTGCGTTACTTAGATACAGTAGCGTGCGTTCATACAAACACATGAAATTGTCTACCCAGTGTCACCCTAATATTGATGGTGCCTTCACCGATTTGGAAAATTCTTTTATCGAAATCGGTTGTGTAGTTTGGGGGTGAAGTGTATTTTAGTTTTGAAAAAATATTTGCCTGTTAACATAATGAGGTTTAGTGCACAAATGGACTATAGTTTATTTTACTATTTTTGAAATTAGACAACTTTAATACCACAATTTTTGGATATAATGCAGTCAAAGGACTAGACTCTTGAATAGACGTGAAATTATGTAATTATTTTTGTGCCGTTCTGGACTAAACTTTAGAAAACTTTCTAAATTAAATGCTCTTCTGAAAAGTTGACAAAACTGTTGTTAGTACAATTGTGAACTGCGGCATGTTCATTATAATATCGGATACTAACGATAGATGTATTTTGCTCGATATGCAGCCGTTCAGAGTCAGTCATTTGCCTTATAATTTTACTTTTGATCACGATAACATACTTTTCAGGCGCCATACCCATATCTAAGTAACACTAGAACTTCACGTAGGCAGACCGACAAAACAAACAAGACTTCACCGACAAATTTTGTATCAGAGAGGTACTCTTTGTTCTGTGATACTAGAGTCAGCTATTTACCTTATTATTTTTTCTTTTGTTCACGATAACCAACTTTTCAGGCGCCCTATCTAAGTAACGCAATCACTTCACGCAGGCAGATTGACATATATTTAGCATCAGAGCGGTGCTCTGCATTCTGTAAAACCAGAGTCAGCCATTTGCATTACCATTTTTTTGGTCACAAAAACCAACATTTCAGGCATCATATCTAAGTTACGTAACCATTTCACGTAGGCAGACTGACATACTTAGCATCACAAAGGTGCTTTTCATCCTGTGAAACTAGAGTTAGTCAATTACGGTATAATTTTTTTTTTCACGATAAACAACTTTTCAAGCGACATATCTAAGTTACGCAACCACTTCACGCAGGCAGACCAACATATTTAGCATCATAGAGGTGCTCTTCATCCTGTGAAACAAGAGTCAGTCATTTACCTTATAATTTTCTTTTTTTGTCTAGGTACTCGTAACTAACTTTTCAGGCGCCATATCTAAGTAACGCAACCACTTCACGCAGGCAGACCGACATATTTGGCATCAGAGAGATGCTCTTAATCCTGTGAAACCAGAGTCAGCCATATCCCTTATCATTTTTTTTTGGTCACGATAACCAACTTTTCAGGCGCCATATCTAAGTAACGCAACCACTCCACGCAGGCAGACCAACATATTTAGCATCAGAGAGGTGCTCTTTATTCTATAAAACCAGAGTCAGCCATATCCCTTATCGTTACCAAATTTGTCGTGACCTCCCGTTCTAATCTACCTTGTATGTATAAATTAAAATAAATGCTCCAAAAGTAGAAAAAAAAAGCGAATGAATATATAAAATTGTCTCGTTTTTGTCGCTCGCCTTGTTTATATTTAAAATATTTAATAAGTACATATATTAAAGAGGTATTTGCCGTAAACCCAAACAATATAAGTTTTTTGAAAAAAATACATTTTTATCCAAGCTTTTATTGTGAGGCCAAAGTACTTATTAAAATAAGCCCAAACTCGATGGAGTTGCGTCGTTTACTACTGAGTTCCATCGACCACCCTGTGACAATTTTGACACCCGTTGTGTAGTGCCGATAGTTTAGATACTAATAACTTTTGTCGTAAATAATATTTCTTTAAAATAGAAACTTTTGGCCCTACATATCTAATATATCACCAACAATTAAAAAAATATCAGAATTGGCTTATGTTTAAAGGGGATACGTTATCGATTTTTGTATGGAAAATTACATGCTGCACAATCCTCTTAATTACGGCGTCCCTAAGGCTTTGACATAAGTTAATAAATCAAATTACCGCGATGATATGACTCGTTCGAGAGTCGTACAGAGTAAGGACGTATTTCGCCGCGATCTCATCGCTCCTGGATGGATGCAATGCCGCCGGTCTGTCGTCTGCTGAATCGTATAATAAAAAAATCACAATCAGGAAATAACACTAATTCAAAATGGAAGTATTTGATGCTGCGACCATTAGCGTCAATCAAATTAGCTCTATTCATACATTATACCGTCCATTATGCGAAAGTCACCCGTACATGACCGCTGACAATAGAAAAATAAACCTGGACAAGAGCGAGCCTATAGCGCGTAGCAGGTTCAGACAATACAATAATAAATTTTAATAAAGATATATAAGTAATAATATTCTTCACACTGTAAGTACATATACCTACTATCGTATACAACTTGCCATCAGAGTATCACAATAATATTATAAAGGCGAAAGTTTGTGAGTGTGCGTGTGTGTGTTTATGTTTGTTACTTCATCACGCGCAAGTGGCTGGTCCGATTTTGATAAAATTTGGTATGCTGGAAGCTGACAACCTGGATTGACCCATAGGGTCCATTAACCGCGGGTTATTCTGCGGGGCGTAGCTAGTAATAAATAATAGTGACAAATCTCACGCAAGACTAATTTCTCTCTTTTATTTCTATGGTTGAGAAACCGGGAAGAGAAACGACGGTACGACATGATAGTTTATTTATTCTCGAGTTTTCCCGAACAAACATTCATATCATCATTCAATCATGGCACACACTTGCGTACGCGCAACATTTCCAGCAGAAATAATAGATATATTACGTATTAATGAGCAATAGTACCTGTCCAATCATCACACGCAACATTCAAACAAGTAATTACTAAAAAAAAGACCAGATTTCGTGAATTTTTTTCATTTCTGTGGCATCCTCAGTTAAGTAAATATTAATAAAAAAATAAAAAAATATGGTGTATTATAAACACATTAAGGAATTTATTGCTGTTAAAAATAAATCTTAAAGTTAATTTTTCAATAAGTTAGGCAACAGTTAATCAACAATATTCGTCTTCATAGTAAAAGAAAATGTTTTTTGGCGTATAAAAAATATAACAGTAAAGCCTTTCTCTTATTTATATTAATACTTACAGAATCACGTCAAAAAAATTAAAAAAAAGATAAAACATTTGTTTGTTATCATTCAAGTTGACCAAAAGTAATAGATTTTTTTTAAATCTTCACCTCTTTGGGCCCCAAGGACCACTGCCGAAGGAAATCTTAGGTTCATATAACACATACTGTCTTAAGCCACTATAACTACCTACACGATTCAAATCACGCGACCCAGAACAAAAAACTGCACTAAGAAATTAAAAAAAAATGGTTTTATTTGCAATTCATACGCGGAACCGTAATAACATAGGCACGTCAATTACTATACGACATAAAATTAAAATAATTCGAGTAACAAGAGATAATTTCGCTCAATGATAGAACGCTCTTTTAATGCCAACGTAATTAACGGTATGATAACATTGGTAGTCATGGCGGCCGCTGGAGCGAGTCGTCACACCACATATTTTATTCTCATTTATCTGCCGTGGTTAGGATTCCGCCGACAACCTATAGTGCAGCCAATAATAAATTACCTTTTTAGGCATCCCAACTTTTTCCAAAAATAATTACGATGCATAATTTTAGTTACTTAGTAAAAACAAAAAAAAAAATTGTAACCACTACAAAAAACGATCACTACTAAATTAACGTTATTAGTTTTAAGACTTTTAGACGCCTAACTTATACAATACGGTTTTTTACTCAATCATTTTTATTATTCATTTCAATAAATAACATAATCCGAAGCCGAAAACAACATATTTTTTAATCTTCCCAAAAATAAGTAAGTTATAAGCTTTAAAAGCTAATGGAAGAGGAAAAGGTTGCATATACAGCACTCTTGACGTCACGCTATTAGGTCTCGCGCGTACGAAAGAGATAGTCAGATGTCCCCACCACGCTCCCACTCTTATATTTAAAATGTTAATAACTACTTCATTAGTATACCAATTTTCTTGCGGTTTCAAAAAAGTATTTCTTTTCTCAGTAGTATTGGTTATTTTATGTATAATATTAACCAAAACATACACAGTAAAATAGCCTATTAGACAAGGCGGGACCAGTGTCACGGGCATATTGTCGCTCGTCTGTTAGAACCCTTACCAACCCTCTGTAGATTAATGCCGCTGAATTCACGCATCTCTAAGAACGAGATAAGTTTGCAAACCAGGTAGAAACAGGAATGAGAAATGATGACAGGACACTTTGCATGTTTTAATATGATACTTTTTGCAAATCGTTTATAGGAAAATGTACCGAGAGCTCTCTCGCGCAGGGGAATTTACCTACTTGAACATTTTCGTCTTTACACGTCGTATGCCGTTGTCTTTTAGAGGAGAGACAAATAATTGACAGAGCTAGTCGCCAAGCCTTAACTTAACGTCAGGTGATGAAACATAGTCTAGAAGATGTGATTTTTTGGAACGAAGTTCCTTATGGCGCGTTGCGAAAGGAGCCTAGACGGAAAAAATTAAGACCAAAAGTTGTAACGACACTTTTTGCTATAGTTGTAAGCGGTGCGGGGCGTGCGCGTGTTTCTCTGCCTGTCTCTCTCTCTCTCCTAATTAATCGAAAGGAACTTCGTTCCATCCGGGCGACCCTTGACACCTCTCAGGTTTTTTTTTAGATTATATGGAATGAAAATTTCTAAATAATTCTAAAAGCATTTATTGCGACAACCCACCCACCTAGTAATGTACAAGACTCGAGTCCTTAAGTTCTAATTTTGAAGTCTCGAGTCGGTTTTGCAGGGCTCTATGAGCTCAATATGCTTGGAGTTCCGAGCCGAGGCCAGCGCGAGTTCTCTGAGCAACGAATCGAGCCTTTAAAAGAGCTCGAGTCTTAAAATGAACGCGAGCAGTTCTTGAAAGCTTACAAGACTCGAGGCGTGATTTCAGATAACATTTTGTTTATTTAAGGTGTGCACGCAAACATTCTTTTAAATTTTATTGTAATCAATCATATTTTACTCCTTAAAGGCTATCACTTTTTTAAATTAAAAATTATTGCTTTTAAATGGACTCGAAAAACATAACCCTCCTTCTTTGCAGGCGGGTAAAAAGACCCAAGCGCAGAAAAAGGCTCGGGTTCAGAAAGAGACTAGAGCTCTAATTTCACGCTCCGAGTCTCACTTAAGCTCGCAGTCGTCGAGCCTTCCGTTATTTGAGTCGAGCCCTGTAAACGACTCAGAGTCCTACGTAAGAGGACTCGGAGAACTCGAGTCTTGTACATCACTACCACCCACCTGCTTTATCATAAGATCCGAATACTAATCATCGTATTTATTAGTATTATTCGCTAAATATAGGTGATACATAATATAATAATAAGCTATCAATTTTTTGGCATAAATATATATAATTTGAGTAGTATCAAAGCATTATTGTTAGTTTAAGAATAGTTTTACTCGAATATCACAATAACTTGCAAACTTTCAACTCAATCCCGTAGGTTCTCCCTGAAACGAACGAACTACCAAGTATTGCAAGTTGAATAAGCTTGCAAAAAAATGAGTGATCTTTTCGCAAATCGGTTAAAATTCCATGCTACAATGTAACCTCGAGAAACCGGGCGCGATGGCCGCAAAGTGAAGGAAACAGATATAATTTGTTATTATTTATAATATTATAATTACGCACCGGGATAATTATATACAAAATGTATTCACTCGGCGCGTACCGGTTATTTTGCATATCAGCTTCTCTGATGTGATAAAGTATGCGAAATTGTAAGTTGTTTGTATTTAATGTTGCAACATTATACTAGCATAAAGCCTTTGGCTTGTTTCTTTTTAGTTAAGGCTGTGAGGAAACGAAAGTGCTGTCCTTCTGTAAACTAAATTATTATCCAAAAAGAAACTATTTTTTATTAGAAATTAATATTTACTTTTGCATCAACATTTAGGATATGTAAATACTTAAACCAATTTCAAGAATGTAAATAAACAAAGTGTTGCCTCTTGTTTAAAATTAATCATTTTCCCGAAAGCGCATTTTTTCCCGAAAGCTTCTGTAAACCGGTTTAAAAGCTTGTGCATAAACGAAAATGCTGGCATCATTTTAAATATTTTCTAGGAAAAAAAGATGATAAATGTTATTTTTGTATGTTTATAAAAATTACAAGATGATTACTATAAATTATTAAAAGTACATATGAGGGAAGTATAGCTCGCACTCTGGTCATATAAGAAAAGCAAAAGAAGAAATCCTTATCTACTTTTGAATGTTATCTGATGTCTATGATTTTTATTGTTTGTTTGTTTAAAGCTTTATTTAGAAATTAG
Organism: Acrobasis consociella; assembly: GCA_963555685.1. Lineage (NCBI taxonomy): Eukaryota > Metazoa > Arthropoda > Insecta > Lepidoptera > Pyralidae > Acrobasis > Acrobasis consociella. The sequence goes on from OY743104.1 coordinate 23,492,972, forward strand.
TTTTGTTTTTAAAGGAGTATTTAGTATGTTATTGACGCAATAAAAAACTAGGTTATTAGGCTTTCAAAATTTGCTAAACTTAATGAAAATATACTTATACATATTTGCAAATATAGAAAAAATAAAAATCTATAGCCTTTGTCTTTATTGTGTAAATTAATGTTTAAAAATCATTGGGATCGAATAACGTTTGGGAGTGGAAAATGTGCTTGCTATCTGGCTTATGAAAATAGCTTTAAAATCTATTCCGCTAAAACTAAAGAATCCGCAAAAGCTTATATTCACAGATAAACAATACACTCCTCTTTTTCCGTCGGGGGTCAAAACCATTAACTAACTTCATCTTCCCACTTTACACCATAAAGTCATTAATCCGTTTTAAATTTCGAAACACCAATTCCCGCACCCACCATCATATTTTATCAGTCTGCTCAATCTTTCACGGAATCTTATTTTTTCTGTTTTTATAATCTATGCACATAGGTATGCAAATATTTTGCAAAACATAATATGTGGAAATAAAATGGACCCTATGCGTTTCAGGACACAACTATAATGGCAGTAGAACTTTTTAACAAAATCGATTACGGTTGTCAGAACTTTAAATCTTTTAAATATTGATTAGCGACTGCATTATGTTTTCATTTTCAAACAACAGTTATAATCGTAGAAATGTAATTGGGGGAGAACAAAATTTCCGTTTACCGGACTCGAACCCGCGCCCCACGCGTTATGCCCACACGTGTGACGTGTAGATCTAATCACTACACGTGTACAGTCACGGCGATTTTGCGGACCACGGCACCACGGAATAAAAAGGAAAATGAAAGTATAAGCCTATTTTTATATGACCAACGAAAAAAGAAGTATAATGTTACAGGCACGTGAATGTCTAATTCCGACATAACTTCGAAGTGCCTAAACAAATTTAATATACAACAAATAATAGTAGCATATTTGTAAGTATACATTTTTGAGAGGATAGCGGCAGTCATGTTTTTTAAAATAAAGAATTATGTGCTTGTTTCTTCATGAGACGTTATTTCTTATTTTGAGATTATAAACTCAGCCAATGCCATAAAGCCATGGATATTTTTGACAATTTTAAATATAGCCGTTTAAGCTTTTTGCAAATATTTCTTTACTGGTCTAGGTCGACGTCACAGCAATTCCACTTTACAGTAGAACTATCCTTCTATTCTTTATTTATTTTAAGTACACGCACAATATTAATGTGTTGGCGAACAAATAAAACATCAGGCCAGGCTCCTTACTACATTTTTAAACCCTTTTAAGTTACAAAAAAGAGTACGTTTGGATAATCCAGGCAATTTTTCGCGTCCGATATTTAAATCGATGCATTATTTCGTATCTGTTAAAAAAATAACGCATTGTTTTTTTTACTTTATAGAAGTGCTAGATAACATTTAATTTTTTTATCAGAAGATGACCTTTTATACTAATGAGTAGGTACTTACATTGCGTGATCAAATTTTGGTGCAAATCTTTAGTATACTTATTAGTACATATATTTTTATTTGCAAAAAAAATTGCAGACACCATTCTCAATTTTTACCATATTATTTTATAAAATTAATTAAAATGATTTCGTTTGCGTTTAACGATATAGTCGGCAAGTCTTTTCGATAAATTTTGCAATAATGTACAATTCAAAACATTTTTTCCTTTACCACTGACAACTAATACGCTGGACAAGCAATCTAAAAATACTATGTGTGTGTTTACTATATTTAAAACAAGAATCGATACACATACAAATAAAAAAGAACAAATATATGTCGTGTAACAAATTTTACTGAAACTATTTTAAGGATAGATTAGAAATCGGATTAACTAATCGGTTAAACAAGCTGTGTGGTTTCCGGCAGAGTAGAATAGGGCCACTCCAAGTCCTTCCGTGGATGTCGTAGAAGGCGACTTAGGAAATACAAGCTAAACAAAGCTGGCTGCTCTGGCCAAGTATGTCAGAGAGGGTCGTACTCCTGCAGTTTAGACTAAAAGACCTGATGATGATGAATCGGTTAACATTATGGGAGGCTAAAACTTGATTCTATATTTTTATAAATGTTTCTCGAAAAGAGTTGTTTAGTGTCATGGATAGAACTCTCTCTTACAATAGTTTCAGTGTATTATGTAAGACCCTGTAGTTATAGTAGCTAATATAAGTTCGTTTACAAATAATTAAATTATAATAATTTCTAGCAAAAACAGCCGCTACATCTTCAAAAGCCTTTCCTTAGAATGTCTGTTCGCCATCGTACAAATATTCCTCATGTCATGTGACGTTAACGTACATTATATTTTATTAAACTAATTTATTCGGTCAGCAATTCTTCAAATTTCTTTTTATAAATATGTCTCGTAGTAAGTATATGCAATATACATATAAGGTCATGGACTCAACTTGTAGATCTCAATCACTTTCGATTTGTCAATTGTCCATCTTATTGATTCTTTGCAGCCCGCACAGCCTCTTAGTTTCTGTCGAATCTGGCCCTAAAACTAGTCAGTATTCGTGAAGTGACAGTTAACGAGAAAACTATTTGTCATAGTTACCACCACTTTTTATTCCCCCGGGTGTCATAAGATGCAATTAAGGTAGAAATAGGTTACAGAGACCATCTACTGCGATCACCAACCCAGAGTGATGATTATGGGCAAATGCTTCTTTTACTGGGAACCTTGAGCCCAGGAGTGGACCGATATAGGCTGTAAAAAAGTCTAGTACGTAATAGTCATTGTCAGGTCCTTTCCCGTCCAGCAACTTTACAAAATGACGGAACGCAGTACGAGCAAACAACGATTTAAAAATGTTAAAATGTGATCATTGCGACAGGCGCGCTTAAAATATGCATATCGGATAATTATAAATGTTATAATCCTACTCGTTGGGATTAATCGAAAATCAGTATGCGATTATAAAACCGATCCTCTGAGATGTGGGCGTTTAAAATAAATAAGATATTGACCCATTCGACGGTCAACTATATTTATTTGCTTCGACTACAAAGTACATGTTAATAATTGAAGTCGATTTTCGCGTTTTTCTGCATGTTTATCTGTTATTTATAAGCCAACTACCTAAATGCAAATTTTTAGACGTGTAATAAATAAGAACTGAAAAAAAGGTACAGTCTTTCATTTCAAACTCAAATATTTTCCAAAACCAACTTTTTAGTTATACCTTTTCAAGTAAGGTCATGTTTTCATGTCAATATTATAAAGTGTTGATTGATATTACAGTGCAGTGATGTGCCAGCAGAGACACTCAAACAAAGAGCCTTTTCCTAAAAAGAAACGTGCCAATGGACAAATGGATTCTTAGTCAATAAGGTATCTAGATCAGTGTTCTTATTATTCTGAGTTTAGGCTAAGCTCATTTATATGTTTAGTTTAATGGTAGCCCAAGCAGCACAAAACAGCATTATATCAAACATATAACAGCATGAAATAATGCACAAAGCATTATATGGAAATCGTATTTTAGCATTATAACTTTTGTACGATTCTTTTACGTTTAATTTAGGCCCCAACTTAGACAGCCTTGAGCTTTATATCAGCAGTTTAATGACAATACAACTTTTGTATATAACCTTTAATAAAGTCAGTAAATAGCATATCCCTATGCTAAAGACATTATTTGTAACTTCATTACGATTGGTATACAGCTTTTTATTTCACAATATGTTGATTTAATCCTCTTATAATGCGTACTCCATTATTTTCTTTGTAAATATATTATCACATAGATTAAAAAAATATACATTTATTGGGTCAACATATTATGGCGTGCAGATGTGATCTGATGTAAATAGAAAATTAATTTTGGATGAGAGATCTTTATTCTGTGTTTATTCTGTGGTAAACATATATAGGGTTTATGGTAAAGAATAAAGGCGCCCTCGCAAAAATGCTTTTTTGTTAAAATTATATGTAAAAACATAACCTAGTATATAAACGTTTTGTAAAATATACGCTGTTAACACAGTTTTTACACATATAATTTGCTTTTTCGGTCATCCGTGAATAAAAGTAATCAACATTAACGCTGTTTGAACAGATTTTGGTGACTTCAAATTATCTTTATAACAAAAGAAAACAGAAAACAAATGGCGACAGATAAAATTAAAGTTTTATGTAGAAGTCGGTTTGCAAAGCAAAGTTATAATCAATTTATTACTTGTGTATTTAAAAATACATTAAATTACATCAAAATACAGCTATTGGCTTTATTTTCTTTTGAATAAAGTAAAAAAACTAAGCAAATGCATTATATCTTATTTAGTCAAAGCTGGTGTATGACTAGCATTATATTAACACAATCACAGATCAATATACAGGTTTTAATCGTCAAAAATGTTTAATTACAGTTTAAGACATTATACAATCATTGATTAATGTTAATATAATGCATTACGCTTTTCAAATAATCGATATATGTTAATAGTTTTCAAGATGATTTATATTAAAATTATCAGATGTTAATTTACGACTGTTGGCATTGTAATATTTATTTTTTAGACTTTTACATACCAATAAGCATTATCACAAGAGATAAATGCCGATATATACATTTTATCTTTGCTAATGCCAAATTAAAGTGATTATTTATCTTAAGGCCCTAAATCCACATTTTTTTTAGATAATATACAAGTTGTGTGCTGCTTGGGAGGTACGTTACGAAAGGAAAATAATATCGTGTTGAAGACAAATGACCCAGTAAATAGTAAAATTATTAAATGTTTGTCAGAAACTGGTAACTCAATAAAACGTCAACCCAAACTATTCAAACACCACGTCATTTCTCAAAAACCGATGAATAAATAATAGTCGAATTGCATGTTTATCGTCGGCAATTGTCTAATTCTCAGGTTTATGCAATTATATGAGTGGTCACACCCAGGTGGAGAGCGGCCATTTATCGGGTAATTATCCAATAATAACACCTTAGTTTCTCTGCCAATTTCAAGTAATGCACCGATGACGCGGAGGAGAAATAATGTATAGGGTGCGACTCTGTCAGCTGCATTATTTATTGGGCCGTGCGCAACCAAGTATTATTTGCTTCGAAGAAAAATTGCTGTGTTATTTGTTTTTGCTTGACTGCTTCGGTGCGCTGTGGTGACGGCAGTGTTGTGTACAATCTGTCGCCACCACATTTTTCCACGGGGGTCGTTAGACGCGACTTTGGTTAACAAACTTCTTCTTCTGTGCAATGTCTCCTGCGATCACCAGGCACTCTGCCCGGTGATTATGGGTAAATTTGGGAAAGGTCTTTAGTTCTGAAAAGCCTGTTTCGGATATTTTCATAAACATTGATATTAAAATATATGATAATACTAGTGACGTCACAAGAGAAATAAGATAATAAATAACTGTATGTGCCTACTGTGTAAATTTCAATTTAAAAAATATTCTCAGCTTTTTTGCCTCTCATTTTCCCACCTTCGTAATACTTATACAAGTACGAGTACAGTGTACATAAAGCACTACCTACTAGCGACACATTCGACGAATTTTGTCAAGCGAAATGTACTTATATCGATGACATCAATTGTACCTATAATATTAATATTACACGTGTATTTATACGTAATTACGTGATGTATAATTCAACGTTTTATAATCTTGACCTGTAACAAAATGTTATCAATATTTAATCAACAATAAAATCATATTAATCAAGAACTTACAATTTCCAAAGCCTTCTTAACATCCAACCTGTACCTGTGCCATGTATACTTATATGCGCGCAACAGTATCACTGTGTTAATGTTTGTCCCACAAACTAACATGTGTATCAGCTACTGCGCACGCGTGATCCTTTCGCCAACATTTGCTCTCATCCGCAGAGATAATAATAAATGATAATATTAATGCTAATGCGCTTGCCCACCAAACAAAGAGGCAACGGAACGGTCACACCGGTACACTACCGTCTTTATAATACTTAATGGGGTGGACATCGGATGGATCCTAACTTTGCTACATACTTAGATAACTATTTGCTTTAGATTCTCATCAGTACCTTCCATCGGCTTATCAAGAAGAAACCTTTCACGTCCGTTTGAAGAATCTAAGTAGCCGTGTGGTTTCCGACAGAGTAGAATGGGACTACTCCAATCTTCCCGAATCTCATGTTGTACAAGGCAACTTTATAGGAAATGCACAAAGCTTATACACATAAATGAGACATCTTCTATCCGGAAGAATAAGTCTTGCCAGCACGAAGAGTGTAAGTCAAATCCTCTGGCTGCTTTGGTCAATTATAGTTCTGGTAGTAGAGAGGGTGCTTCTGCAATGGAGACTAAAAATAAACCTGATGATGATTTCCGAGAAAACCATGATCGCATCAATGCTTAAGCGTAGTTTGGAGAAAATTCTCTCAAAAATGTGACACTTATGTGGCTCTTTACACTATCTTAGGTATAAGTTCTACATAAGCTTTATTTTATAACCTAAGCAAATAAAACCGATAATGTTAAATAAATCTACAAAATTTAACGAAGATTACGACTTTATCTTTTAAGTCAAAATCGCATAAGTATTTGAGGAAAAATGTTATGTTATTAGTTTAGCGACTGCTTTAGAAGATATTTTTCTTAGTTTTAATTTATTAACAGACTTCAAAAAGAGAAAAGCTATCGATTTAGTACCAGACTCATTTTTAAAGTAACAGTCTGTAATCAACAATATTCTTTTAGTTCGCACAAAAATAACCGATTTTTTTTGTGTTTAAAAAAAGGATTTATTTTTATCTCAATACTCAAAGTAGGTATACAAAATTTACTAAAAGCTATTTTAGTTACAGGACGTTTTGTCCCAATCCCTATTTTCAATATATTACATTGAAAGAACAAGGAAAAACATATATTAACTAAAATTATTAGCAAAAAATATACAAAATTAGACACAGTCAAGTGCCCAATTAATTTGACAGTGCTTTTTTCTCTATGTATTTTTGGAAATAAGGTAGAAATCATACTCCGCTTAGAAGTCGCACAGCTAAGAATGCAGCTAGTAACGTAACGTGACGTAAGTAAAGGGACGTTATATATAGGAAGAAAGGTAGCAGTTAACACTTGAACGGTTTTAATTGTAAATAAATAAAAATATATACGGACAAATCACACAGATTGAGCTAGCCTCAAAGTTTGAGACTTGTGTTATTGGGTACTAATTTAACGATACTATATATAATAACAAATACACATTTTACATAAGTAAATTAACATCCAAGACCTAGGTAAATCTGAAAAAGATCATTTTCCATCTTGACCTGACTAAGTAACGCACCCGGGTCCTCAGCACCGGGTGTGGCAGCGTGGCATAATGACCACTAGGGCACAGAGGTCGTAAATTTTGTCAAATATAGGTATTAATTGTTTAATTAGATTGTTTTTTTTTATATTAATTTGTTTGTCGACATTTTAAAGTCCCGTGTCACACAACACTGCTTTATGAAGTGGTTTGAAATTATCTTCCCATTAGTTTACTCAACTCAAAATCCACCTAAGTATTATTATACAGATTTAATTAGTTTAGGCTCAATTAAAAAAAATCATAATGTGGTTTTAAACTCAACAAAGCACACATGCGGAGGTAGCTTCATATTTTTTACTATAAAATGAATGCATGATGCAAACTAAATTTATTAGAATGTCCCCAAAAAACTTTAGGGTGAGTTTAGATTGAAGCAGTGCTGGGCGGAGTGGAACTTCTCGGCGCATGAGTTGGCCACTCACGATAACGGTGCGGATATTTCGAGCATTGTGAATGGCAATGGGCAATCGATAAAAATATTTAAACTAAATTAATGATTTTCTATGCAAAGGAACCTATAACAGGACGACAATATAATTTTTGGAGAAGATATAAATTTTCCACGTATATTTAGTACTAATATTATCATCGACTGCCCATTCGAACGTCGCCAAGCTGTAACTCCGCCCAGCTCTATTTCAAACGATACGCACCCGAAACAAACTACATAAACTGATTATACTAGCCTGTATAGTCCCACTGGTGGAAATCCTCTCCCCTATCTCTCCTCTTCCCTCCATCGCGTGCTTGAACCAAAGAAAACAGAAGTTCAGAAGAAAATCTAACTTTCATCAGAAAAGGCATAGGGTATAGAAAAAATCAGTTTAAAAATAAAAAGGTGGGAAGTTACATATCAGTTCTAAAGAAAAAAAAGTTTAGCTAACGAAAGAAAATACCTTTGAATCATGTGTATGGAGAGGTCCTGTCTAGTTAATCAATACCGCATACAACAAAAAAATAAAAAAATTGGGTAAGTGCGTGTCTTCTCCACGCGTAGTGTAGGGTTTCGTCGTTACGAATGCCTACTTTGAGTTCATGCCACTAAAAACGATTTTCCTTTTCAATAGGATCAATAACATAAATTTTAAATTAAATCTGCATAATTTGTAGTTTTTTATTTTCAATGATTATAAGTAAATTAGAATTTTGATATGATATAATTATATACCTACATGGTTTAAATTGCTTTGGCAGTCCATCTTGTAAAAAAAAATATTTATTTGAGAAAAATACAACAAAATATTATTGCGCATGTTTGTCTATATAGTAAGTTATTTTAAACCGATTTTAAATAAGCGGCCAAGTGCGAGTCGGACTCGCCCATGAAGGGTTCCGTAGTAGCAAATAACATAATATAAAAGTCTTGTAGTATTTTTTTATTTTTATATTTGAGTTGATTAAATGAAAGGTAAATTGCAGTTTATGACATATAAAAAAAAAACTACTTACTAGATCTTGTTCAAACCAATTTTCGCTGGTAGTTTTCATGGTAATGAACATCATATATTTTTTTTAGTTTTATCATTCTCTTATTTTAGAAGTTACGGGGGGGGGGACACACTTTTTTCCACTTTGGAAGTGTCTCTCGCGCAAAGTATTCGGTTTAGAATAAAATGATATTAGAAACCTCAATATCATTTCTGAAGACCTATCCATAGATACCCCACACGTATGGGTTTGATGAAAAATATTTTTTTTAATTTCAGTTCTATGTATGGGGAACCCCCAAAATTTATTGTTTTTTATCTATTTTTGTGTCAAAACCTTAATGCGGTTCACAGAATACATCTACTTACCAAGTTTCAACAGTATAGGTCTTATAGTTTCGGAAAAAAGTGGCTGTGACATACGGACGGACAGACAGACAGACATGACGAATCTATAAGGGTTCCGTTTTTGCCATTTGGCTACGGAACCCTAAAAAGGAATAGGTTTCTCAATTCGACCGTATATAAAAAAGGTCTAACAAAATATACTCACTTACTGAAACTATTTTAAGGGTGAATTCACTCCATGATAGTGAATAACTTTCCCCAAGGAACATTGTGTCGAAATATAAAAAATAATTTTTGGCTTTCCATACAAACTCAGATCAGCTGATCGGTCAACTTGTATGGAAGGCCACAAATTACTTTTCATAATGCGATATGTGTTCCTTGGGGAAAGTTGTTCTGTATCATGGACTGAATTCACCCATAAAATAATTTCAGTATATGCTGTTTGACCTTATAATTATATGTTTAAGTGTGTTTGCGGATAACTTAAGTGTTACGACATTTTACTAGTAATAATTAGGAGTACATAATAGTACAAATTATTAGGCATGCTCTCGTTTCATCAACTTCCTTACAAGTTGGAATTTCAGCGTGGTCGTGCAGGGAAGGACTCCTTCCAGCACGACCCTTATATCTACGATAATTGAGAGGTATAAAAATTTAAATTAGTGGTATAAAATAGTACAAAGTAAAAGTATTTTATTACCACCTAAAGTTTGAAGACTGCGATCATGGTCGTGCTAGGTAGTACAACACGAATTCTACTTAGCTCATACTTTTCCTTCAAACTTCGTTGAATATACTATGTCTGTGATTTTTTTCCCGTGTCCATATATAATCGTTTAGCAAATGGAGAGAGAAACACTTGATTCTAACTAAAATTTGCAGAAACAGATCCCTAAATCGAAAAATGGTGTTCACAAGCTCAAACTTTAAAGCCCTAATGGATTTGACCAACCATTCATAGACCACTCGAATGTTGGTAAACCGTTTCAGTATCGTTTTAATCATAGTGAGGCACATTAGGTCACCTACATACCGAAAAACCGACCAACATGTAACCTTCAGACACCGAGACAAATGTATAAGTACTTATCCATTTTTCATCCATCACATTTCGACTTTGTGTCGCGCCGACGGCAAACATACCAATTCAACAAATGAACTATAACAAACTATACCAAGTTATCGACTAGCCATTAGAATAACTAAAGTTTATAGCAATTACTGACCTAACATCGAATACCAATGCCGTACTGTCGTGACCATTCGTAGTACTTATTCACAAGTAATTTCATAGCACTCGCAATTATCAAAAGTATAGTGACAATGCTGACTACGTTATCTTTCAAATAATATCAATGATAGTTGGGGTTGCAAAATAGATAGAGTGCAGAAATTAATTCTTGTGTTGGCTTCGCGGCGAAAACAGGACGATTTCTAATATATTGTTTCATTTAGTTTATATATCACGGACACAGGCATATTCGGTATATTTTTCGTAAAATCATTGTCTCGAGTGATCACCCCTAAAAACTTTTTTAGGGGCGCTTATAAATAAGGGCTGAACGTTTAGATTTTAAACCCCCGGCAAAAAGGAGGGATATTATAAGTTTGACGCTAATGTCTGTCTGTCTACCTATCTGAATGTCTGTGGCATCGAACGGATGGACCAATTTGGATATGTTTTTTTTACGTGAAATCAAGTTCTCTTGCGGTGGTTCTTAGCTGTGTTTAATGAAAATCGGTTCAGCCATTTAAACTATTTAATTACTGACAAAAAAATGGTATATCCATACAAAAGTGTTTAGCCGCCCAGGATATTTGTGTGAAAATGTCAATCATTATACTAAAATGATCTAGTATATAGCCCGTGGTTCGATTTTTTATGGGTATGTCCCTTCCACGTTGTATGTGCTATGTAATGAGCTACTTAAGCTCTTTTTTTTGGTGTCCAAGTGTTTCAAGAACTGAGGTTCATTTTATCTCTTTTTTACTAATATGTTAATCTATTTATCTTTTTTTATTTATTTTATTAAGATCAGTATAATAGTAGCTAACAATTTAAAACTGACTTACACCGGACACAGCTAAATAATTTAATACATTCAGTGGAGTGTATTCATGAGCTTTACCTCTATACTAGCTATATTTTACGTTTGGGGTGGCAAAGGTCGCGGAGCCGTTGACCCCGTGTTTACAAATATGGCGTTATGAAACGGCCAAATGTGTGGTCGTAAAAGGCGGTCGCAGGAAAGAAAAATACGTCGTACAATAGGCATTATTTCAAATATGCGATAAATACCTGAAAATGATAACAAATAAATTCTACTGAATTCTATTCAATCTATTAACTAATAGGGGCTAATAGCGGAATCGAACCCAGTACCTCCAGTTGACGACGAGCAGGATAACAATTACCTACACCCAGGAGGTTGATCTTACCCTTAGTGCTTATATAGCCTTTATTTAGTACGGACTTACGGAGTAATACACTCCCAGTGCTCAGTTATAAATCATTTTAAAAATTATTTCAATAAAACAAAACAAATCATGCAGTGACTCGGTATGGTTAATAAATAACGATGGCACGTATTTTATTCGCATACAATAGTGATGACAGGGTCAGAAAAGTATGATTGTAATATTTAGGCTATATTTTATACAAATAACGGACCCATATTTTCAGTTTACAAAAAAAGTAAAAATTCACAAAGATACGGAGGCACAATTTTTTTTTCCAATCGCCTCGCCTTTTATATTTTAATATTTTTCTAAATTAAAAACCGACCTTAGTTTCAAAACAATCGATTTCGATAATTTCTATGAGACGACATAACAAGAACTTTAAATATATTTAAAATAGAACGAGAATTTTCCAAATTAATCAAGGCGTCTTCGAGCAATCGGAGAACATACCTACATAAAAACAGTGGCCCTCCGGAAGTGCCAACTTTGTGTCGGTAACAGTGTCGCGAGCTCAATGTTATTTCCCATCTCAAAAAATGTTTTCCGTGCATGCTCAACGCGCCTAAAGAATTTTTAACTTAAAAAACATACATTCGAATTTTAATAACCTACTCCATTTTTTAAAATCCGTTAAAAGTTCACTTGGACGTATATTAATCCACCGTGCAATAGCCAAAAACAGTGCAACGTTTTAAGGCGCAAAATACTTTCAAACAAGTGGGATTACGGGCTTAAAACAAAAAGAAATCATCAAAGAAACCGCTTCGCTTTTATTGTGTCCTAAAGAAAGGATTATTTTTGGTACAAACACACACCTTACACAATGGGAGATAGCGCTTGATAGCGCTTACAAAATTTGTCTAGTGTAAACATTATTAACACGTGTAAATAGGGTTGTCGCTTCTCGAAAGCATCACCACAGAATAAATACTAGTACTCACGTTACCACCCAGACTCGATTTTTAACAACGCACTTACCCTAGACTCCGTAGAAACATATTTTAGCTTATTTGAAATGCTTGGTCAGATTTGGGAAAAATTAGTTTTAAAGAAATTGCATATAAACTGGTTTCACATTAAAGACAAAAAAAAAATAACTTGTCGTGTAGATGTCTCAATGTCTTAACTCCTCGTCAATATTGGACCCTTCATAACAGACTTACCGCGTCCAATTTATAAAGTTTATTTTTTTTATTTAACTTTTTATTATTCCACAAGTGGACATAGCTCTATCCTAAGATTCAGATTCAGATTCAGTTTTTATTGCATTTAAGTTATTAGCAAAATAACAATATTGCTTTAAAAAATGTACATTTAAAATTGTTTCTTATTTAAACAAATAAATAAATTATTCTTATTCCAATGCACCTATCATTCATCATCATCATCATCAGGTCTTTTTGTCTCCACTGCAGGAGCACGACCCTCTCTGTATCACCAGAGTCATACTTGGCCTACACTCTTCTCGCTTGCCAGACGGGTTGAAGAGGTCTTATTGATGTTTATAAGCTTGTTTAGCTTATATTTCCGAGGTCGCCTTCTAACCGCACACTTATCACTATCACCACCCTATCATTCATTTAGTGAACACTGTAAGGCGACACCCCTACGAGTAAATGAGATGGGCTTTAATTTAAAACAACAGACGAGTTCGTATGAATTAGGTTGCTTTTTATGATCTGCCGACGTGTCAACAACTGGGCGACTTTCACGGAACTTGCAATGAAACTTAAATTAGCTTTTACGAACTTCTACAGGTAAAAAGTTTACTTATTTCATTTCTCCACAAAGTTCACTAAAACCATATTTTTTTAATCCGTAGTATAAGTTGGTATCTAGAAATATATGATATAAATAACATTTATTAAACTTCTTCGGTCTAGGTCTTAGAAAAAAACTTATGTAACATGATGCTGCTTAGTTCTCTCTTTTCTTTAGAATCTGAATAACGCGCTAAACGCATGTCTTTGGACCTTACGGCCCTGTGTCTACCCCGTGACGTGACAATCGTCTGTTTTTATCGTGGCTTTTCGCCGTTGAGGCATCAAGCTCCTCATTGGAAGTACTAGTATTTATTCTGTGTCATTGGCAACTTTGCTGCGCTAATAACATATTCTTCCTTGACAATGGTAGTTATGTCAATTCACCATCGATTTTACAATTTGCCACACTAAAACATTGAATATCGACGTGATTGTCAATGTCAATATGTAAGCTGCCGACTTCGAGGACGTATTCGCTGTATAATTTGCAACTAGGCCATAAGTACATTATACACTATCACATATTTACTATTCCAAACATTTGGGATAATACCTACGTCATAGTACATGTACTTACGGTGGGGCAGACAGAGCATTTTAGGTCTTGCGCCTTTAAGCAGACAGAGCCCAGGGCCGCAAGAGTCAAAGGCCACTTTAAGCGCGATGGTGGGCAAGAAGGTGGAACGTGAATGGTGAATAATAGTGATGGGTTGCTAGCCACATCGCCTACTAGATACATGATTCGCATTTTCACCCATTTCCTCTATGGCTTTTACGATCTGCTCGGAGAAGCAGCTGATATACCTTTTTAGTTTTTTCTTTTTACCCAGACCAGCATGAAAGGAAAACTAGGCCGACAATGTAGGGAAATTGGAAAAACACTTTGAATTTTCCAATACTTAAACAACAAGTTCAGTCCATGATACTGTTTAAATTCCACAAGAAAAATATGGCGAAATATGAAAAAAATTCAACGTGTTTGCAATCATATAGTTTAAGCCTAGTTAAGAGTAGTACCTACTTGTTTTATTATAAGGGTTGGGGTTGCCCTTGTTAAGATACCTAATAGAAGTATCATCGAAATGCCCAGAAGAATATAAACATTCAAAATTTGCCTTTATCAGCACCACCTGTAGATTGACTGGCGAAAAGACCCTGGGCCTTAAGAGGGAATTATAGCGCACACTCGTCCATACAAAAAGAGAAATCGTATTTCCACTCTTAAACGCTATCAGATTGAAAAAAATAGTACGTATGTTATTTCTACAATATAAGATAAGGTTTATAGTATTCAAAATATGTTTAATTAAAAAAAATTGGAAGGAAATCCTATATTAAAATTCTTGTCTTTTATTGTGTAAATAACATCAGATAACATTTTAAGGAGTAAAAAAACAATTTCTCCATCTGCTTTTTTGTATGGACGGAGCGTGCTTTACTTTCTTCTTAAGTTCGCCTTCTAAGTACATTGTATGATATGAAGGTACTAAACAAAGTAATAACGCATTTTGTAATAAGACAATCGACGCTGGTAAATGCAGACGGCCGCGCCTTACAGTATTTGCATGTGATGTGTTACGTCTGACATCTCAATTATTGCTAATAAGCACCCACTTATTGATCAAATCAAAAAGCACGAGGTTTCCCAGCTTCCTGTTACACAATTTCTGTATCAGATTGCAGAAAAGCAAAAGGAAAGATGTTACACATTAAAAAAAAGAATAAAAAAGTAAAAAACAATCAAAGGTCAAATAACTGATTCCATAAATACATAGACAAGATAAATAAAGACACTTTGTAAGTCAAGTTCTGGTTCACCGACCGCGGATGACACTTCGTACAATTTAAATTTCGAATGGCTTCCATCTTTCATTCATGCAGACATATGTCTTCTTCAATCGAAATTGGAAATGTCGCTATTTTAGTAATAATATGTTAACGGGTTTGAACGTCGCTCCATTTAATTTGAATTGCGAATCCAGTTTATTTATTTAGGGCGCATCAAAATACACGTGAGACCTAGGCTACACTCACGATGACATTTCGTTCGTTGACACATCGAAAAGAGATGGATATAGTGCGAACACAGATCTAGATTGTTTTACTGCGTGTGAATATATCTTTCAAGCGACATCAGAATCATATTGATTTTCAAAATACAGCAAAGCACACAACGCAGTCTTGCTCATCTAGAGTCGAGCGTGGACCTAAAGGTCAAATCCAAGACCTAGAAAACATATGCGTCGTAAATAAAAAAATACTTGTGAAAATCATGTATTAAATATCAAATTCTTTTTTAAGTCACGTACTTAGAAAGAATTCATAGACAGGGTAACTTTTCAATTAGAAGAAAATTCTTGCACTATAAAATTTCCTTACAATTAAATAACAAAACACATTTACAAATAACGAATAACCGTAAATATGAGACCAGATATAAGTAAATAATTGGTCATTATCAGCTAAAAACTAGGTAAAAATAACTAAGCAATAAATTAAATGCGCGCTAATCAATTTTAATTTTCCGAGACACTATATATTTCAACTGGTATATATGTCATAAAAACAATTTAAATATGAATAAAACAAAGGTTGCACAATAGCTATTGTAAGAAAACTCTTATCTCACGCAAAATCCACTCATAATAACTAATAATAGCGTATAATTTTATATTGAATAGTTTTTTATCATATAAAAAGCAATACCGCCTTATTATAAAATGGACACTTATATATGACGGTTATTTATTGTTTCCAATAGTAGGTATTCCGTGTTCAGGTGGCATAATTTTTCCCGATAGAAAATAACTATGCAGTGATTATTACGTATATAATATATTTACTAACACCGTTAAGTATGAGACAGGAAGATTTTTGAGAGGGTTGGCTTTGTTGAAATTAGCAACTTTGCTCAACGAATTAACATAGCTATTCATAGAGGAAACGCAGCCAGCGTTCTTGGCACCATGCCACACGGACAAGATTTTTAGTTTAAGTAATCAAGATTTTAATATTGTTTAATAAAGTTCGAGTTTTTTGTAAATTTTATAATATAGAGCTTATAGTTTTTTCTCAAAATTTTCAAGGATAAGCTTGTTTTTCTTAACTTGATAAACAGTGCACGTACTAGTCGTCCGTGCTTTAAAAGGCACGTTGACACTTAAAAACAAATAAATGTGATATGTAATACGCATGTTAATATTGATGATAAGATTGATTGGAGTATGAGTAAGGCCTCCTAAAATATAATATAAGCTAAGGCATAGCTCTTAAATTTCCAGCGAAACAATCGTTCATTGGTCGTAAAGATAACGTTAATTATGTTGTGCCGGTGATTCATCGACCAATTCCACCTTTGTTTAAAACTAGCGCAAAATATTACGAGGACAGAAGGATAATTCGTTTGACCTAGGTATATTTGATGAATAAACGTAACTTGTTTGCCAAAAAACCTGTTAACGCTGTTACAAATGACCTTAGGTATTTTTAAGTCTTTGATACCTGCCTTTATTTTTGATGGGAGAAAATGCTAATCTTGTTAATAGGCAATGTCATCACTATTTTGATTCCTTTTCCACCATTTCGCCAACCATAACGGTCAAAGTAGCCTTTGAGTCTTGCGGGCTTTGTTTCCTTAGAGCCGCAAGAAGATAAAAGTCGTAATAGTATGTATGTATGATACCTGGCTCCTTGGGTACAGGGAAAGGTTTGCATGTTTAGCTAGATGCTTATCATTTTGCTGTGTGAAAGTTTCATTCAACTGAAATATGGGAATTAAAGCGTCGCTTTTGTAGACACATACACGAGAAAAAATAGAAAATTTTGGAGAGAAAACTTTTTATTGTTTTAGAGGGGAAAATTGTAATACTTACATTTAATAAATATAATGATGACCTAGAAAATTATTTAGGAAACGAGTTCGTATAACCAATACGTTTAAGTATTATAACATCGTTATTACTTATATACGCCATTAAGGCGTAGACCGAGTAGTTTCACTTCTGTAGCTACATTATTTATGACTAGTATTTTAGTGATTCGTGAATAAGCTAAGAGGCTATGACCTAACTGCCATACTTATGACTCTTAAGCGCGAGTTAACGTCGAATGAGACATTAAGATGTTATTGTTTTCAATTTTCATGCCCATAAAGACGATTATACAGGGTGCTGATTAAGTCACCTGTATCGTGCCTATATCATTTATAAAATAATTTATTAACTAACTCCAAAACAGAAGGTTATCAATTTGATTTTGTATGTCATCATCATCATCCGAGCGTATACCCGGTTACATACTCAGCGGTAACGCTTCAGAACCCGGGGTCCGCTACCTAACCTAGATGATTTGACGAGGCTACTGGTTTTTTACACAGAGCGACTACCGTCTGACCTCCGCAACCCAAAGGATAGACCAGAACAATATCGTCCTCCAGAATAAGATCCTTGGATAGGTTTGAGCAAACACTAGATGGAATATGGGATCCACAGTTTAAACGTGTCTTCTGAAACATGGAACTATCTTTCTTTTCGGACAATCAGTTGATTTAATCACCTGATTATGCCTACAATACCCTAACTAGACTGAAAACAACTTTTCACAAAGTATGCTTCCAAGTGGGATTCGAACCCACAATCTCCGGATCACAAGGCATATGCCTCGACCCCAGAAGTAGTCCTTTTTTTGTATGTATGTTACCCGATCTTCACCCTCCCCTTCCCTTTTGACTTGTCAACCGATTTTGATATTTCTTTTTTATTTGAAAATCTTTAGTTAGAAGAGAGAAGATATGATGAACTTTGGAATTTTTTCCAGGAATTCCTTCCATATATGGAAGGAATTCCTGGAAGAAAATAAAGTCGGTTGTTTAGTTGTAAAATGAAACTATCCTGTTTTTAAGTTAACTAATAGTTCAAAATAGACGGAAAGTCAAAGTTGTATTCGTAACATACTCCATGAAAGAAATTGTTACCTGTTATAGAATGCATATATTTGCCTTTTAAATACATTTATTTATATTTTGATACACATTTTAGTGCCATTTAATTGTCAGATTATATTTATTTATAGTTTATAATTATGGTTTTAGGAACATTCTAGGTTTACAGCTAACATAGTAGATAAGTATAGCAAACTTAAAGAAACTCATATGAATACCATATACGAATCCTTACACAATTTTTATGGGTGTCGTGTAAAAATTTGTACAAATAAAAATGTATATAAAGTACTTACATTACCTACCCGAGAAAGAGGAAAAAACCGACTTCAACTTCATACTATACAACTAATTTTGATAAAATTTCTATGGGACCACCTTCGCAAGTACCTATGCCCTTTCAAACAAAAAATAATCTTCCAAATTAATCCAGGCGTCTTTGAGTAATCGGGGAACGTAGAAACCCTAAGGCTTTATTTGAACTCGAGTTTCATAATTATACTTCTCGTCTTCCATGCCGGTCAGGGAGAAAAGTAAAACCTACTATGAAACAGATACGCTACAATTGACAAATTTTAAATGTAATATACAAGAATTGAATGTCCAAAAATATTGAATATAATGTTATAAATATAATTGAAAAAAATTTAAACTATTTAAAAAATATAAAAATACCTACTTACCCTAATTTTACTCCCCTTATCTAACCAAACTGCTGTGCCCGACCAAAATGATCCTTAATTGTGTTGTTAACATCTTATGTACTCTATGGTTTGCAATAAAATATTGAGTATTGAGTAAAAATCTAAGAATGTACCTACCAGTATATAGGTGAATAATATGCGATGCGTCTAGTAACCCATCACTATTTTGATCCCTTTTCCACCTTCTCCCCATCATCACGCAAAACACGGTCTTTGCTATGTAAGACCCAAGTGTTCTGTCTGTCCCATTAGATATAAAGACGTGACACTGTATCTATGTGTGTGTCAAATTGAATATCCGTGTTTGTTACAAATTGAAGTGCAATTACTTTTGAAACTAGGCTAATTTTTATGCGGGTTTCGCAAATATGAAGAGCAATTTTCCGGGAAGGTTTCCTAGTATATGTCCTATCCCCCCTTTCCATGGCGGTGTAGGATTTTGAGATATTCTACCATGTCTAATCCCTACAATTAGATGGAATCTTACAAATGTTAAAAACCTTATTAATATACCATTATAAGCACTAAAACATTATTAGCCTGCTTCGGCAGTCGGCTAAGAACCAGAATCCAAGTTGAGTAGTAAAAAAAAATGTGTTATCTGTTACTTGAAGCGTGTAACGAAATGTTTACAGAACCGTTACACATATTAATTATAATATTCGTTTATCGACACCGATAAAAAATATATCGGGGAAATTTTAATAATAATATAATCGGTTTTATTATAATCTTCAATTAATTTTTTGTACACGCGTGAAATTAAAAAATATATCGCTGAACATATAAAATGTGCAGGCGAATTTAATTAAAACTCTATGATATGTGGCTTTATACGTAGTATAACATCTGGATACACGTATTAATGATTTATATTTTTATCCGACTGTGTTATTTTATGTTTGTTTGTAATAACTTTATTGTAGGTACCTTAAATGAATACAAAGACAACATTCGAAAAAGCAAATATACAAAGGCGGACTTATCCCATGTAGGGATCTCTCAGTCTACCTACGATATGAGAGGATATTTCCTCAATTAGGTACAAGGTAGAAGCAGCTGTATTAAACATTAAAATCCATAAACTTTTATGAATGATGTTACCCAGCGCATATCTTTTTACTCTGAAACTACTGGGCTGATTTTAATGCGGTTTTCACTTACATGGTAGTGTTTTTCGCAAAGGTCAACATGTATAACACACACCCGTGCGAAGCCGTGGGACGCTAGTGGTTTAAAAAAGCAATAATAAGTTTTAAGTTACCCAAGCCGAAAATAGAAGTGAAGTGAGTAAACAAATACAAATAAAGGTCTCTCAAGAGGCGACCTCCAAGCGGTAGACCGTTCCCAATATCCGATCCCGTTAGTACACTTATAGAGAAAGTAGAATCGGAGCAAGGGACTACAAATTTGAAAATATGAGAAAAGCACTACTAGAACGTTTAGCTTTTTCGTAAATGATTTGGCAATCTCATCACTGACTTGACTCATGTACGAACTAATATTTCTTTTTTCTATAGTTGAAGGAAAAAAACGTTACATGAGTCAAGTCATTATTTTAAAAAAGAAAAATACCCGAATGTTTAAAACAATTCCGAAAATCCGGAATTTTGCTTCTGTTTAATTTTGGATATACGTACTCAGATTCTAACGGCACCTCTCGTACAAATCCATCCGTTTCGACTGCAGAGCGTCCCGTAGAAATATACATACATACATATATAGAATATACATATACTCGAAAAACCTTCCTTCTAACGCAGTAGGGTAAAAAGGCGGAGGTGATACTTGCCTGATAAATTTATTATTTACTCAGCGAGGTTCTCAGACTTTTTTAAACAATTCAACAACAACAAGCGAGTAACTTTAGGATTTAGTTTAAACAAGGTTTAAACCATTATTCACCCAAATGAAGTAGACTGTAACGAAAGAGGTGTGGTGAAACAAAAATAGTTTGCGTTTTATTGACTGTGCGAGTGAAGGGCCCTCAGTTTCGAGATTGGCCAAAAATGCTTTTGTCCATCAGTCAGTCTATCTGTTTTTGCGTACAGGTTGCATTTCTCAACAAATTCTCGTTAAATTTTGTGAGCAGGTTCGATAATTATATACAGTTTGAAAACTTAAAATAT
Source organism: Acrobasis consociella (assembly GCA_963555685.1). Taxonomy (NCBI): domain Eukaryota; kingdom Metazoa; phylum Arthropoda; class Insecta; order Lepidoptera; family Pyralidae; genus Acrobasis; species Acrobasis consociella. The sequence continues at coordinate 23,514,095 of OY743104.1, forward strand.
AAATATAACTAAAAATATATCAATAAGAAATAGAATAATTTAATAAAATATTTTAGTTGGACTACATAATTTGTAATGTTGTATGTAGTTTAATTTAAAATTTAAATAAGTTTAGCCTGAATTTAATTTAAATTTTGCTTTTTAATATTAAAAGTATATATTAAAAATATGCAACTTTTGTCTGAAAAACTTTTTTATCCGATATACTTCAACGGTGTTAAGGGTGACTCGTGAGCTACATAACAGCTCACAGAGCCAATAGTATACATAGTTGGATTATGTATTGAGAACGTGTAAGATGTACAAACTTCTTTTGGACTAGTTTATATTCCAAGTAAGTACTTAAATAATGCACATTTGGTAAAGATTATAACTTAACCCAAAATTTTAGTTTTTTTAAATACTTTCTCAACTTAAAAATGACCTTATGGTCAGGTTCTGTCTAAAACTAAAATACAGCTCAACCCTTCTTCCATCACCGCGGCAGTCGGTAAAAAATCCATTTCACGTAACAAATCGTTTAGATAAATTAAAATCACAAAATAATAAGTGTGCAAATGGACATACCATGCACTTTCAATTAACTTAGGTAATTAAAAAGTGCACTGAGTAAAAAAATAAAGTATTAGCATCGAGATTAATTTATGTTGTGGACGATAACAGTATTTATTGTATGTGTGTTCGATTAATGCTGATGATAAGCTGTTTTTATCGCTTTTTAGTACCGTCAACTTTTATACGACGACTGTTATTTGAAATTAATTAAGATTTAAATGAACTCATTCTGGCTTCTGGTTGCCTTTCTGCGGCGGAATAACGACTTGGACGCTGCGGATACGTTATTGTTTGAAAGCCATTCATGTTTTTAAGTTATTTCTCTACTTATTTAATCATATACTGTAATGTGACAGGAATTGCATATCGAAAATGTTACAAGTTGGCTCGCCACACTTGCACCGCTTTTACTAGGAAACGTAAATGCAGTAGCAATAAGTTTTACCCATTGTAATCTATTAAAAATCGATTACAACATTGTGTGCAATAAATAAATAATTATTACATCAGTCTTATTATAAACCACAGACTAACTTTGTTACAAGGTTTAAACCATTTTCCGACCAAATCGAGTTGACATTTTCAGATGATACAGTGGTATATTACAACTTGATTTGGTAATATGCCATTTTCTCATCTGAAAATTTCAACTTTATTTGGTCGGATTGGGTTTAAACCAAGTATCATAGTCTCCGTTTTATAATAAGACGGAATAAGTTTCGCGCTAAACGTGCCTTTGGGGTTTTCGGAATAATTCATTTTTTTTTAAATGATCTAGTATTAGTGTTATCAAATAAGATTCTTGTCACAACAACTCAATCCATTGTATCTGGGGTGACTACATTAGGTCTTCAAAACGGGTATGTAAGTAGGTAATAACAATGAATTATTCAATGGACACTCAAAATACCCTGCTCATAACTAATGTATTTACGATCATCGATAAATGTGCACAAATATGTACTTAAATAAATAAAATGTTTAAATTTTAAATAAAATCGCAGTAAACAATTTTTAGCTATGATATCATGAAAACTTGACAACGCGCAGATTGTATATAATAAGAAACGATTGAGGTTTTTTGTTTGATTTTTTTTAAATAATAAATCGATATACTTGCTGAAGTTTAAGTTTCACATAAGATTACAGAAAAAATAAAGTTAGAGAACCTTATTTTGTCTTTGTTTTGTTGGAAATAGAGCATTTTGGGTCTTGCGGCTTTAAGGCAAAGAAAGCCCAGAGCCACAAGACCCAATAGCCACAGCAGTGGTGGGCGAGAAGTGGCAAAATGAATTGAAACAGTGAATAGTTGCTAACCAATACCATGCCTACCCATGCATCGCTCTTGTCACTTCTTTGCTAGTCGTGTGTGATGCCATCTCTGTGTGCCTACCCACAACTTCAGTTTTGCCTACTTAATCCAACTTCCTCCAAAAGTGTCCTTGGCGTTGGGTTTCTGTTAAGTTAGAAACTATATATCTTTGCCAATACCTAGATTGTTTTTTAACCAACCAACATAGCGCGATGAACCGATGGCCTATGGGGCAAAAAAATCTCAAACGGCTACCACGCACTTACAAGCGTAGAAACGTAGAACACCCACCTACGAGGTGGTCAGACGACCTGACCAAGGTCTATGAAAAGCGCTGAATGCAGGCCTCTTTAGAGCAATCATTTTGGAAATCCTTGAGAAAAGCCTATGTCCAGCAGCGGACGTTATGCGGCTGAAATGATGAATGATGATATTGTTTTTCATACCATATTAAACTAGTTCCGTGTCCACTACATTCATTTGTTAACTTGTAATAATTTTAAGCAATGAAACATGAAAAGCGTATTTTTCCTCATAGCCGCTTTAGATTATACAAAGCAAATAAGATAATCTTGTTTTAATATGTAAAAACTGCAATTAGCCATGATTCGACATATCGCGAGATAAAACAGACAAACAATACGTATATGTGTAAAAGTATTATAATGAGGTTATCATTTCGAATTTTTATGTTTTTTTTTAATGTATACATACATACATATTATCACGTCTTTATCCCTAATGGGGCAGACAGAGCATTTTGGGTCTTGCGGTTCTATGCAAATTTAAATGTATATTCCCTGATTAACTCGATGAAGCCTAGACTAATTAGGAAAGTTCCCATAAGTAATTTTATCAAAATCGATTGTGCTATTTGGTGTGGAAGATAGTTATTCGTTTTTTTTAACAAGTTGCAGGTACCTACTATAGCAAGCTTAGAGGCTTTACCTAACAAGCAAGCAGAGAGGGTGCATTATAGGTATAAATGAAATAAAAGATTTATTTTCATTTCCAGCCATCATGAAAATCTGTTTTCAAAGGAATAACCATTCACGTCTTTGATATACGTTTTACGAATTTTTCGCTTTTTGCGGCTACAAAAAGGCAAACCTATTATAATAAACATAACTAAGAAAGCCTCGGGCAACATTTTTAACACCGACCGTCCGCGTCGCCAGTGCTTGGCTATTTTGTGTGATACGACACTTTTCTTCTTTGTTTAGATAATCAACACTAAAAATCACACGTGCTTTATTTAGATAATATATTATTTTACTGTACTTTGTGAATTTAAAGCGACTCTCAACTTTTCGCATCTAAAAAAACTCAATCTCACTAAAGCATTCAGATTCAGAACAATTAAAACTCACATAAACGCCACCAGCACAGTAAAATGCAATAGTTTTAACTAGGCTTAGACGGAGAGCTAGCGTTATTTCATAACAAGCACCAAAATTTTTTAAGCATTTATTAGAATCAAATACTCAAATTTAATTTAAAAAAAATACATAAGATCCACCGTAATATATCTTTAATCGTATAAAATCTTTAAAATTAAATTAAAAATAATAAAATAAACTATACCTGTATAATTTCAAAGCAAGTTGCAAGCAAAAGTGGACCAATGAGTTCAAAAAACAATGCATTAGACCCAAGATAAGAACAATTGCCTAGAGAAAATTATAGCCAACATTTTTGAGGCCCTACCTACTGATAGATGAAGCCTTTGACTTGCCAAAGGTAAGCAAGCGATGTCGACGTAATATTGTTAAGTTATGATGGTTATATAAAAATCCAACTATGTATGCGCTAGCCGCCAGCATGAATTTAAGGTACCCAAATTAGATATTTTTGAAATAACGCCTCATATTGATTTTAGAGATTTGCACTGGACAGTGGTAACTCTGAAACACCGGGCCATATAAGATTTAGGTGCACTGGCACGTAATGAATTGTGCTAACGTTAATTGAGCAATACTTAGATAAATAATGATAGAGCTTGGTAGATTATGACATTTCATTGCATCAATGCTATTTGAGTCCAGAAACCCGAAAGCATACCCAGACTCCAAACCAGGGTAGTTAAGGTTGCGACCGGAAACACGGCAAAATGAAGAAGAATGCTATCTGAATCATGAAAGGACCAAGCAAGTTCTTACCAGCTAACAAATAAAATCTTAAAAAGGAGGTTTACTCTTTTTTAAATCTGTTTAATTGGATTATATTGAGTAAATATAACAAATACAAATTAATGAAACCATCTTTGTCTTATGACTTTTATATCTATTGTTCTGTAGCTTAAAGTTGCTTTTGTAAGGTCTAATGCATACAATTTAATTGAAGACGTAAATGATTTGTATTGTTGACGTTTTGTTTAGACCATACAAGTTATCTATAGCTTTAATTTGATTGTACGAGACAAGAAACTTGCAGTACGTCAATGAACCTTTACAGACATTAATAAATAGTACCTGGGTGACCGAGCTTTACTCGGTCGGTTACATCTCAAACATTAACTTTTTTTTTTAAACTTGTCTAAAAACAGTACAAAATAAAAAATTATATATAAACTTGAACATAAAAAAAAAACAAAAGTAAGTCACCGAGTGGGATTCGAACCCGTAACACTCTTTCTAGCGGTCAGCATCCTTAACCACTGAGCTAAGCCGATGGCGGCCGGCGCGCCGAAATTAGCGACCATATTCTGCGTGGAAAGAAAAACGCATGAAAACTCGAAAACACGCGTTTTCCCAAACATAAAACTGATCTAGATCGATAGTTTACCCCCGAAAACCCCCATATACAAATTTTCAGCGAAATCGTTAGAGCCGTTTTCGAGATCACAGAAATTTATAAATAAATATATATACATACAAGAATTGCTCTTTTAAAGGTATAAGATTACGTGTGATTTTCATTCTTTTGCATTCTTCATTCACTCTTTTTCTGTTTCTAATGTATCTGAATGGTCATGACCTTTTCTAATATGCAACACGTTTTATAATGTTTCTAATGTTAAGAATTTTGTTCTAAATAGTATCTGGAAAAAATAATTATAAAATAATAATTCACATTGATGGGATTACTGACTTTACTTTTGAACTCGTCAGGAACTCATTTTAACGCCATAATGTTTCTATCTCACGTTAGTTTTATCAAAGTATGTACATTATTTTCACAACGATACTTTCACATGAACATAACAGGTAAGTACACACTATTAGACCGATAATAATTAAATATACTGTCTGTCTACGAACTTCCAAAAAGGTTATACACTATTTGGTTTATTAAGCCAAGGTGTAAACAAGCGTCAAATTCATGAGTGATGTCAATAGATATAATATACTCATAAATACAAAAAGTTCAATATTCTATAGTATAGTAAATATTCTTGTTTCTTCCGCCGCGATCACATTATAGAAATCGTTTAGAAAAACAATCCTGAAAAATAAAACGTTCCCGCGCTCTTCGTCTACACGTTTGTTGAAAAATGTAAGTAGGCACAAAATAAAATGTCGGTGAGGCAGCCTATTGTTGCGCATTGTATAATTTCGTATTTTCGACCAAAAGTAGGTCTTTGTTAACAAAAGGGATATTGTTTCGGTGCAATTAGCAATGGTATCAACATAGATAAGTGAATGTTTGCATTACGAGTGCGTTAGAAAAAATGTTACTAGTATTTTCTACGTTTTACGAGCCTTATCGCGGAGGCTGTGTTTTGACCGTATTTCACTTATTTTACGTTAAGTTTGTCGAGTTAAGTAATGTTAAATAGGAACTGTGATATTGTATACTACGAGTATGTTTTAGTAATTAAAGGAAACATTGGTAGTATGATTAAAAAACCATGCATCATCATGCAATGATCAAAAATTGTTACAATATATTTTAAATGAGATTGTTTGTCCTGTATAGACATTTAGGGGTTTTTTAGCTAAAATCTTAAGTTTATTTTCTTTCTACCTATTTTTTTAGGAATAAAATATTATACGTGAAACAACATCATACATCTTATTTAAGCTATTTGAACGATTTTTTCATTAAAAGCTCATAATCATATCTAGAAACATTATTATAGTGAAAACTAACGTCTTCTTTAATTTTCAAGTGAGAAGTATAAAAGTAATATTTTTACATTTATTAAGCTACATTAGGAAATATATTTTTGCAATGAAGTATGTATAAATCTATACATATGCGGCTGGTATTTATATTTATTTGGAATTATGAAATTGAAAATAAACACGAGGGTTTTACTATCCACAGCGGCCACCAAGTTTACAAGAGTAAATAAGCTTGCGCATGTTTCGTTAACGTATTTGCATTTGCCACCCCCGAAAAAAAATATTTACCGAACAACCCTTAGTCGCCGGTCGATCAATAACACTGCCTGCTTTTTTTGTACAGCTTTATATTTATTCGGGTATTTCGTTTGTATTTTCTAACTGGAACCGATATTCTGAACTGGAAATTTAACTAAAATAATACTATAAGTATTTAATATTTAAACTTTTATTATGGGTTTTCTTTAATATTAATTGATATTAATACCTAACATGTTAATAACGTATTTATTCTCACAACACTTGAGAAATGTTTGAGTTAGAATATAATTTAATTTTTTTTTTTTTATTTCACTTACTTTAACTAATGATCTTTATTAAATCGACTTTTAACTTGACAATCATAATAAAATTGATATTTATCTATCCCCGTGTATTACATAAGTACATTTTTAACAACAATGATTTAAAAGCAATGTTCTTGTTAAAATTTATTTTTTTTACATTATGTGCAATTTTTTTTTGTTTTAATGAGCCGCTATTTTAATACTCTAGGTAAATAGGTATTAGTAGCATCGAATAATAATATTTTTTCCAAGAACGTTAAGCTTATTACCACCTATCTACAATTTCCAATACAACTATGTAAACATAATATTGCAATGAAAAAACTTTAATTAGGAAAAATATCGCACTTTCCACATTTGGGCCAGCCGCCACCCGCCATCCTGAGCACTGCTGCGCCGCGACCCCTCAGGGGGTAACTCACCCCACGTCTCAGAAATCGTTTGTACAATGTCTCGAGACGCTGTGGTGGTGACAGACAAGCCGTGTGACTGTATGCACTTTCAAAGTTACTTTAATAGTTTTCAACTATAAAATAACACGAAACGTAAAATAAACGTATTAAAAAAGTTTATTTAGGCCCTTCTTGTTAGTTTTATTTTACTTAACTACAAAATTAATACTTATATTAACTAATTATATTAATATACCGAATATAGTCCATTAGTTAGTACGAGTATCTTCTTATTCTTCTTCTAACGTTGCAATACTATTCGCTATTTTAGCTGATTATTATATTTATATGATTATTTATAACTTAAGTAGGTATTAAATTTTTTTTATTCAAAAATTATCTATGATCAAAACTAAAGTCTTATAATATTTTGTAACTATGAAGCAATACTTAGAAATAGTTATGTGAAATGTGAATAATTTTCTACTTAGGTACTCGTATTGAATACTAACTTTTCGTTCATTGTAAAACTCATTTACATGGTTGCATCGCAGGTGGCACTTAAGAGATAGGTACTTTATAACTCCAAAGATGACTAGTGGCGCCATCTACAACAGGTTTTACCTGTCTAAAGAATGCAACTTTACATTAATTTAATGAAAGGGTAAAATTCTATAAACAAAAGTTTTACCTGTAATTTTTTTATACAAGACTTGCATATATTTGAGTCAGTTATAGTCCTGTATAAACAATGTTTTATTTAGTAGACGAGAGCGCTTATGGATTACTGACTCTTAAACTAACTAAACAAGTTTTATAGGAAATAGATTACGTAGGTAGTATTCAAATTGTGATTTATGTTATTTCTAACTCTTTTATACTTTATATTCAATAGTTAAGTTTGTACCTTTATAATTAAATAGTTAAGTACCTATCTTTAATTTTACACTGTCAATTATTTATTACTGGTTTACTGCAATTTATGTTTGCTTCACTCTACTTGCTTAGGAGTAGATAGGCACCTACCTGTATAGGAGGATATTCCAGTATATCTAGTTAATTTTGTTATTGTAAGTGATTGAATTTACCGATTATATTAATAGGTACCTACCTATATACCTAATTATAATGTAATTTTAACAAGATTTCAAACGCATTTTTACATATTAAGAATACCTACCTGAGAAGATTGTAAGTACCTAGGTGCATCTATGTGTACATATTCGGCACGGCATGATATAGCGGACATGATGTATACCTAGGCACAGGATAAATACTAGTACTGACCTAAGTAAGTATTAAATATGATCATATTAAATATAATTACGCGGTACTTACCTATATGACAAAATTCACGGACAATAAGACAAGAGACAAAACACAAGCATTAACATGAATGGTAAGTAGGCAGCTACCTCCTCCGCTGGTAAGTACCTACCTGGCGGACAGCCGGCGCCCTGCCTCGGACAACACAAACAATCACACGTGTGCCAATGCCAACTTTCGGCCTAATGCCGATCGATCGTACTTATAACTTTCACATTAACAAAGTAGTCGGCTCTAAAATAAATTAATTACGTAATGCGATACCGAACGGAAACTTTCCGAGGGAGGGAGGCGGCGGGCGGGTAAGCGGGAAAACTTTGCAGCGGGAAAACTCACCCTCTCCTCCTCGCGGATCATCTCGGCGATGCCGGGGCGGATGTCGACGTCGTCGGCGTGCAGCGGCAGCGCGGCCGGGCCCGCGTGCTCGCGCTCCGCGTCGCCGCGCTCGGGCCCGGGGCCCGGCACGCTCAGCGCGGGGCCCGGCGTGCCCGGCGACCGGCGCGGGCTGGCCTCGCTCGAGCCGCGGCGCCGCGCCTTCGACGGCGACTCACTGCGCTCCGACCCGCTCGGCGGCCTCTTCGGCGGCCGCAGCACCGCGTGGTCCGCGCTCACGTCCGCAAGCCCGCGCACCTTCAAAATCCCCGCCACATTCAACAATGCCTGAATCTGGTCTTGCGCCACGTTTATCTCGCCGCGGTACATGAAGTCCACCAACGACTTGAGGTCGCTAAACTTTATATCCCGCATTATTATGATCGGGTGGTTGCACGGATTGTCCATCAACAGGGATTGGAAGTAGGGGCTGCACGCTGAGAGAACCACTTTGTGGGCCTTGAGGCTCTGGCCCTCGCAGGAGAGCGTGACATCGACGAAGGACTGTGTCCGGAGAAGTTGGTCGAAACAGTTGGTGAGGTTGGTCTGGTAGTTGTTCCACCGGAGGCAGAACTGCTGCGGCTCGCCGTCGACGTCGCGGCTCTCCATGGCCGCGGGCTCCCCCTCGGCGGGCATCGCTCTAGCAGTGTCGGCAACGGGCTCGCATCTGCAACGTACGCGGGAGCGGTGATCGATGTGCGACACGTGTGCTGCGTACGACGACTCGCGAGTCACTGAGAGGGTGCGCGGCGCGCGGCGGGGGAAGGGGCCGGGGCGTGGCGAGCGGCCGCGAATGGCGGAGCGCGCCGCCCCCGGGCCCGCCCAGCCCCGCGCGCCCTGCCGGGCCCATCGATCGAGCAGCGCGGGCGCATCGACCACGCACCAGCACTGCTGCAGTCCACCACGACCACAGTATGCAGCGTTTCACAGTGAACCAGGAAGACAATTTAGCTGGACAAAAGGGTCGTCTCATTTTTTCGATTCTTCTAATGAAACGGTATGTGATAAACAAAAGGCAACGATTCGGTCATTTATTTAATCAATTTAATAATTTTAAAACGTTTCTGTTAAATGGATTGTTTACATAAAATCATTACTTTATTGCGTGTTTTTTTTTTTATTTTGTAACTCGAGGATAATACAAGTTTTTGATAATTTTAGTAATGTTGTCGAAGGTAGGTAGGTACTTATGTTTTACAAATTTTACATGTTTTGTTTAAATGTAAATACCTGTTAATTATTAAAGTACCTACATGTCGAACCAAAAAGATCACATTTTATGTTTTTCTCTATTTCATAGGCCAGAAAACACTTGTCTCCTATGTTGATTTTTATATAGAGTCACAAGTATTTAAAAAAATAGTAAGTTATAGGTATGTAGCTCATGACTGACAAATTTTATTTGCAGAATATGTACCTACGTACACTTACGTAGTGGAGGTATCGAGAAGGGAGGTTTTTAATCATTACCTGAAATATCCAAAATTCAAGAAAGTTTTAAGACTATGAGGTTATTTTGTTAGGAGGCGTATGATTGAAAAGATTCAACGGAGGATTCTATAGGAAATATTTAAAAAAAAACAAGCTTCATTTGCACAAAATAGGCCATTTTATGTATGTTTTTGGCAAAAAATACTACTGAAAAGAAACATTTAACTGAAAACAGTAAAAAAATGATTAATAATGAATTAGTAATTAGCACTTCAAATATAAGAGTTGAAGCGTGGCGCAGACTTCTCTTTTCTAGGCGCAAGACCTCATTGCAGTGACGTCAAGAGCGCTGTACGTCAGTGAGTGTGTGCATCAAAGATTTAGAATATACAAGGAGACGTGCATCTTTTTTGTGTTACTTGACAGTTTCCCCTTCGATCAGATTTTAAAAGCTTATAAATTGCTTAGTTTTGGGCAGATAAAAAAATACTTATTTTGTTTTCGGTTTCGGATTAAGTATCTATCTTACTTATTGATATGAATAATAGACACGTACGTAGAGAATGTACAATAAAAAAAGTCAGCGTAAGTTGGTTTGGCTTAAAATCATAACTAAGGGTTTCCGTTCTTTTAATAATATGTTAGGGACCATCCATTAATTACGTTACACGTTAAGGAGAAGAGAAGGGTTTGGGACATTGTGTGACAAGCGGTGGTCTCAGAGGTCATAAAATTAATGACGTCACCATACCAAAATCTACAGTTATCTAAGCTATAAAAACAGAACATTTTAACGAATACTTATAAACTTTTAAACTTTTGCTAGCCTTAGGTATCAGATATTAAGTAGGTAGCTTGAATACGCTCGCACGTTTCATTTTTTGATTAATTTATGACGTCACACTAGGGGATGGGGCCAAATAGTCATGAAATTCCTGTGACGTAATTTACGGATGGTCCCTTCAAGCGTTATATAATTTTGTCCAGCTAGATTTGCTTCCCGGTTCACTGTCACGTCGGTAACTATTTAGTTTCTATCTATTTAAATTAATTACGCTAGTGCAATCTACTGCAATATTTTAGTTTAAGTACTACTGTAGTAAGTAGTAAGTCATGCAGGATGACGTCTTTTTCTCTTAAGACATACCAATAAATAAAGCTTTGGAATGCTAGTTCAGATAAGTTTGAAGGCTTTTGCAAAAAAAAAAATAGCAAAGATATATTTTATGCAGGTAAAGTGCCTATGCATTTTCTCAATACTAATTAATTTGATATTCATAAATCCATAAAACCGAACTAAGTACTGTATGTGTCAATTTTCTTTAGTTTAAAGTAGGTTAGATACTTAATAAAAAAATATTCGAAAACTGTTTTAAGCATAAATTCAGTCCATGCTACTGAACAACTTTCCTCAAGTAATACATATCGAAAATGAAAAAAAGGTTTCCTTTCCATAGAAACTTCTCAGTTGATCGGTCAGCTTTTATGGAATGCCAAAAATGATTTAAATTTTTCATAACTTCTTGAGAAACATTGTTCAGTATCATCGACTGAATTAAGCCTTAAATATAGATATACATATTTTGTTTTACCCTGTTAGTGGCATTTGTAATCTGTACACAACAAAAAAGTGAAGGATACCTACGACTTTTTCTGAACCAAAGGTTGATCTTTGTGGTCCTGAAATGAGTTTACGAAGTAAAGCCACTTGGATTTTATATATAGGTGTACCATATTAGCCTTGTCGAAGAGGTTACTGAGAAGTTCAAGAACGTACTAAGCCAAGTTTGGTTTAATTTTAGCTAATATCGAATATCTGGGTTTCAATTCTGGAATAATATTTTGCTCAAAGTAAAAACATAATAGATTAAAAATAGAGATACAAATTTTAAACATTTGTACTTTTCACTAAACTGTACCTTTAAATTTTAGTGTAAGTTTTTAAGCAGTAAAAACATTTACTATTTAAATTTCGCAAAAATTATGATGTGTTTTGAATTTATTCCTGTTTTTAATAAAGGCAATCTGTTAGAAAACAAAATTCTCGAATTTTTGGCTTCATCAATGTAATGTAAAAAAATGTGTAAGATGTTGGCTTAAAAATCACTTTGTGATCCCCTCTCTTTTTTATATTTAACAAGACCGAGTCATAAAAGTTAACAAAAGTAAAATTTCGCATTTCGTCTATCACTTTTGGTCAACTTTAAATAGTTATAAAGAACAATTTTTTAAATTGTTATGACGTGATCTTATTATTTATGTATAAAAGGAGGGCTCCACGAAGTAAAATATTTTGCGCCTTTTCTTATTTATTTTGCAGTGTACACTGAAAACGCTCAAGAATTTTTTTTAATTAACTAACAATTACCCGACTAATTGATTTTTATAAACTTTTCGTATTCAGCCAGAAAATAATTTATTATTTTAATATGCAAAGAGATAATAGAGCTTTTTCAAATACTCTGATTTGTGCATTTCAAAGAATATTTTTTTCTTTAATCAAGATTGCTTGATGAAAGAAAAAAATATTGGTAGTGGTAGTGGTACTTTACACGAGTGCAAATGTAAATCCATCTATGAATTTAGCTAGCATCCTTAAGGCTGCTACCAGCGCTAGCGACCTTGAAAATACAGAAAAATTAATTTCTCTCTCTGTAAGTGCGATTATTAGAAATAATCGCACAACTATTTAGCTGGTATCCTTAAGTTACATTAGAACTTCGAACGTCATTGAAATACTATCTTTACCAATGTATCCATCAAGATTGAGGTGGAGACCAAGAACCTCAAGAAGCTTACATCAAAAATTTTGGTGGCTCTTCTTCTTATTTATCCTTATTTCCTAAGGACCAAAGGAAATCTTTGGTTCACAAATCGCCGAAAAATATTTCGTACAGATACCAGTTTATGTTCTTAAATATAAATAGATCAGAAGTACATCATAAAAATGGTAAAGTAACATGCTTAATCATTTAAGGGAATAGTTTTGATTTTCATCTTCGTTTTCAACTAATATTTTAAACGAGCCAGCGAAGTTCTCTGAGTCTACTCGTCCAATACGGAGTTTATGTGTATGTTTTTTTCGACGATACCTCTAGTAGTTTTGTTTAAGCCGAAAAAATTTTAAGGTCGTACATGAGCCAAATCGATAAAGAAGTTGGCGAGATATTAGGGGTTCGCGATTTGACGCAGTTCGGGGCAAACTTAGTAGTATAAATACAAAAGTTTGTATGGATGTATATATTGATGTAAACCGATTGGCACTATCTTCATGCCATTTTCATTCCACTGAAAAGCCGATCGAGGGAATGGGCGAAAGTGCGAACAATATTAATTACACTTAGAAAAAGTTTCGCTACTTTCGATTAAGTTGGTAGCTATACAAAACTTTTGTTCTAATTAGCAAAACCATATAGTTGCATATGCCAAATTACAACTATTTTTAACTACAATAGTAGCCCTGAGTTCAGCAGTCACATGATTTTGGTAACGTGTAGCAAACATTTTTGCTACTAGCAACATTTATTTTTCTCAGCGTAGGCGATAGTGCAACCTATCACTATTTTAATTCCTTTTTCTTTGCGGCCCCGGGGCCCTGCATATATTTGGGTCCGCAAGACCCATAATGCTATTACATAAACATAATGACAATGTATGTCTCTGTGTTCATATCTACCAAAAGAAACATAAGAATGTGTAATTTCATAGTAGTAAATGAAATCTAATTTTGAATTTTATTCAATTATCTTGAATTCATCACAATTTAAATTTATCCCTTTTTTAGTTTCGCCATGTCTGTCTGTCTGTCCGTCCGCAGTTTTACTCAGAAATTATAGGAACTTAAAAGCTGTGATTTGGCATGGCAATGTATATTGTATATCTTCTTCTTCTTCTTATCGTGTGTGTTAGTGACTAACACTAGTGTCAGAGTTTTTAAACCGCCTTAAAGGCCTCTGGCATGGTTTTAAGTAACGACCAATGTCAAAGACAGTGACAGTGAGTGAAAGAAGTATATCTACACTAAAATTATAAAGAGGAAAGATTTGTTTGTTTGTTTGTTTGTTTGTTTGATTGTATTGAATAGGCTCCGGAACTACTGGATCGATTTTAAAAATTCTTTCACTGTTGGATAGGTATGTTATCCCTGAGTGACATAGGCTATGTATGTACCACGGGCGAAGCCGGGATGGACTGCTAGTTGTATATAATTATGCGGATGCGGAAAAAGTGGCAAAATTAAGGCTTGATAAAAAAAAAAATAGTGAAGCTCCCATACAAGTAATTTGTGATTCAATTTTTTTTCTCAATTATCCCATCATGTAGCGTATCGTTGGATAGGTCTTTCAAAAATATTATGAGCTTGTTAACATCTTTTTCGATGTAGGGATCCGTTTCTAAAATATTTAACTTTATAGTGATTATAGTAGATAAATCATTTTTAGACGGTTTTATTAACGTGAACTCAAAGTCGGCGTTTGTAACTGAGGAACCCTACACTCCGCGTGGCCCGACACGTACTTGGCCAGTTTTTTATACTTATCCACGGTTCAAGTCTCGCCTAAGGAAATCTAAGTCTAATTAATCAAGTACCTACTTATTAATTAATTTTTAATTGAAAGAGTTTCTTAATTAAAAGAAATTTAATCGCGCTAGAATTCAGTATACTTAATTAGAAATTTTAAAATACTTAAGGTATTTATGTATGTAATGCTTAAAACTATATGAAGTACCTATTTTTTATTTTGTTTCGCTTCAACCTTGTATAAATTATATATTTATTGTGCAGGTATAAACTTGTATACATGTCGTATAGTTTATTTCTTTTTATTTAGATAAATTAATTGACCGAGCGAGCGAAGCGAGCAAGGTCTACAATTCAAGTTGGGGCGAAAAACACATTGTTTATATGTATGTTTGTATGTATGTTTGTATGTATGTATATATGTTCCACGATAACTATATGTTCCACGATAACTCTCGAACCGTTGAACTAATTTTGATGATATTAAGAATGAGTATAGCAACTATTCGTAGAATTTTTAAGTTCGTTTGGCATCAAAATCGGTTCAGCCGTTTCTGAGATAAACGCATTTTTGTGAAATTTATTATTGGTCTATAACTTCCGAACCGTTAATTAGATTGGGGTGAAACTTGTCATGTCACGAGATAGTATTACTATATTAAACCGAATAAAATATTTTTGGTCATTAAGCAATTCTTTGAGGAAAAGTAAACTCAAAGAAATTATTTCTATATGACATTATTAGCTTATGCGCGTTGTAGGAATGGATTAAATGAAACAGCACCATCTAGCGGATTCTTGAAGAATTAATAGGCATGTTATTTGGGGCATACCAAGATGTTATCAAACTGATTTTCGCTTATATTTATACGTTTATTGGTATAATGCTATCGTATGATGATGATGAATTGAGTTTGGATTTTAAATTTCCTATGTAACTTATTTAAGATTGCTATATATTTGCAGGCAAACCCGTGCCTTGAGTTTATTCAAATGACGATAACTTTTTTTTAGGAAGTGCCTCCGCTGCCGGCGCCGGCTCCTAAAAATATCACTAATGGGAACCGGCGGTTATACTGCATTATTTTCAGTTTTGGCTTAGTTTGATTGATTACTAAATTTAACAATTTTGTTGAGCAAACTTTGGTTCATTCGTTATCGCTGCTTGTCTGTGATTCTGAAGTAGTTTTCGTGATTATGCTTCGAACTAAAAAGAGATCAGCGTCAACCAGAGCCCGCGAAGTAGCTTTACGTAGAGAGTTAGAAACTAATGAGAAGCGGCATGAGCATCTTTCGCAACTAAAGGAAGATGCCAGTACTTCTCGTGCCAATGAGAGCTCATCAATCGCTTAAATCAAGAAATCTTTCCCAGCGTAAAAGGGAGCTTCGTCAGCAAGAAAATTCGGCCGAACGCCTCTAAAGCTTGTGTTCACAGCGTGAGCACGCAAGGGAAGTAATAGAGCATGAACTATTCCCCGACTTTAAGCGCTTGCACTCAATTCGTGAGCACGCTGTGGAGGTTCGAGAGGAAGAATCTTCACCAGAACACGGATTCCATTCCACCCATGATCCGATCGCGAAAGACTGGCCAAGTTTCATGCTCACGTACGCAATTTTCATTGACATTTGCCTAGGCAGTAACTGTGTACAAATCGCAAGGACTTTGAATAAAGTAGTCGTAGATATTGGCGTAAAAGAGTTGGCGACCGTGTGTATAATCGTACATACGTTGCTCTTTTAAGTTCGAAACGTCTTATGGATATTGTATTTGATCCAGGTTCTAAATTAATTCGTTTTGAAAAAAAAATTAACTTATCAGCTCGGAATAGAAGAAGAAAGAAGGTTGTAAAATCTGAAAAAAAAAAACACAGTTTTACTGGATATTAAAATTCATTTTAATCTGGGGGCACGGGAATGCCCCCGCCAAGACGAGCCAAGCGGAGCGCAAGGGCATTACCTACCTTTTCTTGAAATGTTTCGTCGTTTTTTTGAACTCTCATAACTTTGGTTTGGATAATGCTAAATAGTTAAAAATTTCAAGATATATAGACACCAATACAGTCATTAAAAATACAAAGTGTAAATGTCGTAGCTATTATACTTTAGATTTTACTAATGTCTAAAAGCCCCCGATTTCGTCACTGATTCACTCACTGATCATCAAAATTCTTAAGGTACTTCCTAAAGTCCTAGAACGCTGAAATTTGGTATGTAAGCTAATATTACTACAAAAACAACAAAAAAATACCAAACCTAACCTTTCCCCTCGGAATAGGAGGTGGAAGTTTGTAGACGTGTGGCTTGGCCGTTTTATTTCACACACGGTAAGGGCGCATAGATCAAGAATCTTGGCTCTACACGAGATCTGACCACTTTTTCATAGATTTTGATTAAGGTGTAGTGTAGAGCTTGTAGGTTTAGAGCGTGTAGTCTTCAGAGCTTGGCTTTATACGAGATCTGATAACTTTTTCACAGGGTAAGCTATGTAGACTCGTCTTGGCAACATTTTTACATGAAAATGTTTTTGGTGGGATTCTATTTTGGAATAATAATCGCGAGGTCTAAGTTCGCGGCGAACCACTAGTATTTTAAACTTCACAAATCGAAGGTTATATAAGTAGCTGAAAATCAGGGCATTGTTCAGAGCAATATTTTTTTTCTGCCTACAGCCTTATTGTGCTACTACAGACGCAACATACCTAATACATACATCGCACACATACAATGTATACTTCAAAATGCTAACTATCTATATTAATCTGTACTGTAAGTCAAGTATTCTCGTGCATGAGTGTGGGGATCCCTTTATTATGATCTAGGTGTGTTAATCGTTCTGTTAAACTAAATTATGTAAAGTTATATTATGTTATGACGAATGATTTTATGAGTATAAATAGAGAACCAAGAATTGATGTTTAGTCTGTAAATGTATTTTTTAAATACAGTGTCGCGTAACTCAAGGACTTTACGGCTAACTCAATCTGTGTAATTTGTCCTTATTCATTTATTTATTTAAGTGTGTGTCTGTAAAAAAAAAGATAAACATGTCAATTTATGTTAACTCTAACTTTTTTAAGTAGGTATAGGCAAACAAGCACGCGGCCTGCCTGTAGTTATTGAATAAAACAAGAATTAAGAAAATATATATGCAAATGCTGATATATTTTCCTGGTTAGTAATCAAATACTGCTTTTAAAGAGTAACATTCCTATTTTGTTCATATTTTCTTAAAAGTAAGTATTTTCTCTGCGAAAATAGTTTAATATACTTATTTTTAATCTGCTATATATAGTGACTAGGTACTTTTTTTTCACTTTAGGAACAATATTTATGTGAACAGATATCTGTCGGTCGAAGGGACCAAAACTGAAATATACCTGATCGCAATATATAATCAGCTCGTAGGCGTTTTGTTTTGTATGGTTTTCAATTAATTCCGTATTTTGTTAACTAGTGCTAGACGGTAAAGTTAGTCCACATGGTATAATTCTTTGTTACTTTTTAGGGTTCCGTAGTAAACAAGGAACCCTTATAGTTTCGCCATGTCTGTCTGTCTGTCTGTCTGTCTGTCTGTCTGTCCGTCCGCAGTCCTACTCAGAAACTATAAGTACTAGAAAGCTGTAATTTGGCACGGATATGTATATGAATCATGGCAAAAAAGGTTTTAGGTTAGCTGCCATACAAGTAAAGAGGGAGTCAAAATTTTTTTTTCGACCAACTCATTGTGTAGTGTATCGTTGAATAGGTCTTTCAAAAATATTGTGAGCTTGTAAACAACATTTTTCGATTTAGGGATCCGTTTCTGAAATATTTGGGTTGCAAATTTTTGTTGGAGGCACGTGTCCCCCCCCCCCCCCCTCTATCTGCTAAACGGTTATATATAGCCACGTGAAAAAAATCACAGCTATAGTATATATAATTTAGTTTAAAGGAAAACTATCAGAGCTAAGTAGGATATACAAATTAAAAAGTTATAGGCGATCAACTTATAAAATGTACTCGAAAAAAGAAAATTCCATACAAATTCAAAAGATAATTAGTTTTTAAACGTTTTTTGTGGCATTAACTTAACGTTGGCATTGGCAACTACGGAACCCTACACTGCGCGTGGCCCGACACGCACTTGGCCAATTTATTTTCGTATGTGTAAGAAGTAAACAGATTTTTAAGCTGCCTTAAGGCATCTGACAGCTTGATGTATGATGACGGCTAGAGTTGAGGAGTGCCATTTTCGAAACGCTGTGTCACTAAATGAATGGTTCTTTCCATACAAAAAACCGCTTAGTCAATCCGCGTATCAAAAGTGGGTCCAGAGGGCGTCAGTCTTTTTACTCACGATCTCATTCAGCCACCACCTCGCGTCACACAATCGCGTCATTTTCGACGTCTTCTCATAACGATCATCTAGTGAGACCATCGAGTTCGTCACGTCATCATTCGGACCTTGTTCCGCATATGGTTACGTGTGACGTCACCAGTTAGCACAGAGACGCGACTCACGTGTACGGAATTCGCAGTACTCAAGTTCGTTGACTTTTTGATCAACATTTTGCGGGATTAACATTTTAAGAAAACTATTTTTTATACCTGTATACTCACGTATATTTTCACGTCTTTATCGCTCACGGGGAAGACAGAGCATTTTAGGTCTTTCGGCTATCAGACAGAGCCCAGAACTATAAAAATTCTATGTCTAGGATAAGACCCAAATGTCACCAGCTTTAGATTTCGGATTACAAATTTAAAAAAACATAAATACATTGAATTGTATGTACTAACGGTATCAGCCATTTCTGATACATATTTTTTTAAATGACTAAAATCTTTTTTGTTGCCTTCACTATGATGAAACTTTTTTGTCCGAACAACCTTTTTATCCGGTACTTACTTCAAGATGGTCAGTATGTCAGGCTATGTAAGAACAGACTCGCGAGGTCTACTACTAAAAGCTGTAGCTCTTACTTTGTAAAAAAGACAACTAAAAAAATTACCATAGCCCTGAGAGTCGTGTATCTGTATACCCTCCCTTCCGTGCTTCGAAGAGACGAATCATCATCTGCCAAGATCCATTAGTCGTCAAGCTACACCTACGTCAAATGCTGTGGTAAAAACTGACATCAGTAATCAGTAATGGCCACTTTACACGAGAACAAATGCAGAATTCTAATGTTATAAAAAATTTATAAGGGTGCTATTTTTATGGAAATCTCATGTTTTATTCCTTTAGTGGTAAGATAAATGAGAAGCTTCTACTATTTTATTGTAATTAGGGTGATAATGGTTTCATAAAAGAATGTTAGCGATATACTTACTTAATTTCTACTCGTAACCAATTGTGTAATTTCATAAGGGGTAAAAACCTTTTTACTCTCTATATATTCTCTATATAGGTACACTAGCTGTAACGCGCGACTTCGTCCGCGTAGGAGTCGAAAATGGTTCTAATAGGATTTTTAATTGTTGACCCCGTGGTTTGGACTCTACGTTAATATGTCTTCCCGTTCCTGTTCTCTTTTCAGTTCCCGTTCCCGTTCCCGTTCCCGTTCCCGTACTCGTTCCCGTTCCCGTTCCCGTTCCCGTTCCCGTTCCCGTTCCCGTTCCCGTTCCCGTTCCCGTTCCCGTTCCCGTTCCCGTTCCCGTTCCCGTTCCCGTTCCCGTTCCCGTTCCCGTTCCCGTTCCCGTTCCCGTTCCCGTTCTCGTTCCCGTTCCCGTTCCCGTTCCCGTTCCCGTTCCCGCTCCCGCTCCCGTTCCCGTTCCCGTTCCCGTTCCCGTTCCCGTTCCCGTTCCCGTTCCTGTTTTCGTTTCAGTTCCCGTTCCTGTACACGTTCCCGTTCCCGTTCCCCTCCCCGTTTCCGTTCCCATTTAAGTTTCCATCATTTGCTAGAGCGAGAGAGAGAGAAAGAGAGAGAGCGACGGAATGCTTCAGCATGTACTAGGTAGTCACCCCATTTCATCCCTCTAGGGGTTATATTTGGAAAAATCCTGATACCGTATTTATTTATTTACTATTATATATTTACCGTCAGGAGTACTTCTGCGAAGATTTGAATAATATGGTCTCATTAAATAAATCTTGTTTCTCCATACAAATATTGGACCTCCGTTTTACCCCTTTAGGAGATGAGTTTTGAAAAATCCTTTCTTAGTGCACCTCATAAGGAACCTATATGCCAAAGTCAGTCAGTCAGCTTCTCCTTTTATCTTATACCTTTAAACGAGCAATTCTTGTATATAATTATTTATATATTTTGTGATCTCGAAAATGGCTCTAACGATTTCGCTGAAAATTGGTATATGGGGGTTTTCGGGGGTAAACAATCGATCTAGATTAGTCCTATATTTGAGAAAACGCGTGTTTTCGAGTTTTCATGCGTTTTTCTTTCCAGAATTGCAGAATATGGTCGCTAATTTCGTCGCGCCGGCCGCTATTAAACAAGTTTTAAAAAGTGTAGGAAGTTAATGTTTGAGATGTAACCGAGCAAAGCTCGGTCGCCCAGGTACTATATATATAGATTATTATGCCATTCTCTATATAGGTACCTAAGCAAGAGTAGCAGCCATAGACGAACAACCCAATCCATAATAACGACTACTCTGTCAAGAGTGTACGACTATAAAAAGAAAAAAATATAGGTACCTACATTATTATACCTAAGTATGGATCTGGCTTAGACAGAAGAAAACCGAATCAAGTTTGGTTGGCTGGAAGAAATTCCTCAATGGGATAAGCCCGCCGTTGTACATTTTATTTTTAATGAATATGTTTTGTACCTCATATTTAATGTGCAATAAAGAGTTCAAACAAACAAAACGACAGCGTGCAAAGTGACAGCACACAACGGTTTCAAAAAAGGCAATTCAGAAATTCCCAACTTTACTCGAAAAAAACTTCATCGTGACGTCACTTCCTTAAAAAAGCTTAAAAATGAAGGTCATTGGGATTTTTGCAAATATCTTATGTAAGACCTTATTTTAAAATCTGATTAGAGAAAGCTTTTCCTAGTAGAACGGGAGGTCACGACAAATTTGGTAACGATAAGGGATATGGCTGACTCTGGTTTTATAGAATAAAGAGCACCTCTCTGATGCTAAATATGTCGGTCTGCCTGCGTGGAGTGGTTGCGTTACTTAGATATGGCGCCTGAAAAGTTGGTTATCGTGACCAAAAAAAAATGATAAGGGATATGGCTGACTCTTGTTTCACAGGATTAAGAGCATCTCTCTGATGCCAAATATGTCGGTCTGCCTGCGTGAAGTGGTTGCGTTACTTAGATATGGCGCCTGAAAAGTTGGTTATCGTGACCAAAAAAAAATTATAAGGTAAATGGCTGACTCTTGTTTCACAGGATGAAGAGCACCTCTCTGATGCTTAATATGTTGGTCTGCCTGCGTGAAGTGGTTGCGTTACTTAGATATGGCGCCTGAAAAGTTGGTTAGCGTGACCAATAAATGATAAGGGAAATGGCTGATTCTGGTTTCACATAATGAAGAGCACCTCTCTGATGCTAAATATGTCGATTTGCCTGCGTGAAGTGGTTACGTTACTTAGATAGGGCGCCTGAAAAGTTAGTTACCTGGACAAAAAAAGAAAATTATAAGGTAAATGGCTGATTCTGGTTTCACAGGATGAAGAGCACCTCTCTGATGCTAAATATGTTGGTCTGCCTGCGTGAAGTGGTTGCGTTACTTAGATATGTCGCTTGAAAAGTTGGTTATCGTAAACAAAAGAAAAAAATAATAACGTAAATAGCTGACTCTGGTGTCACAGAACAAAGAGTACCTCTCTGATACAAAATTTGTCGGTGAAGTCTTGTTTGTTTTGTCGGTCTGCCTACGTGAAGTACTAGTGTTACTTAGGTATGGGTATGGCGCCTGAAAAGTATGTTATCGTGATAAAAAGTAAAATTATAAGGTAAATGACTGACTCTCAACGGCTGCATATCAAGCAAAATACATCTATCGTTAGTATCCGATATTATATATACATGCCGCAGTTCACAATTGTACTAACAACAGTTTTTAGTCCAGAACAGCACAAAAATAATTACAAAATTTCACGTCTATTCAAGAGTCTAGTCCTTTGACTGCATTATATCCAAAAATTGTGGTATTATAGCTGTCTAATTTCAAAAATAGTAAAATAAACTTTAGTCCATTTGTGCACTAAACCTCATTATGTTAACAGGCAAATATTTTTTCAAAACTAAAAAACACTTCACCCCCAAACTACACAACCGATTTCGATAAAAGAATGTTCCAAATCGGTGAAGGCACCTTCAAATAATCGGTAACAAATTATGCACTTGCATAACTTTAACACGTGTGTAAATGTTATGAATGCGTATGATATGCAGGACTTTGAAATTTTATTGAAATCAGTCAATACTTGAAGATTGAATTTATAAAAATAAAATTCCGGCGTTAACAATAATACTAATTATTGTTAACGCCGGAATCTTAAAAAGTACAACTGTAACACTAAGTTTTTGGTAGAAAGAGTTAATTTATCTGGTACTAAAAAAGTAAAAATCGAAAATTTTGTAGTTAGTACATTTGTGAACTACGGCATCAATATTAGGGTGACACAGGGTAGACAAATTCATGTGTTTGTATGAATGCACGCTACTGTATCTAAGTAACGCAACCACTTCACACAGTCAGACTGACATATTTAGCACCAGAGAAGTACTCTTCACCCTGTGAAACTAGAGTCAGCCATTTACCTTATCATTATTTTTTCATCACGATAACCAACTTTTCAGGCATCATATCTAAGTTTCACAACACAAATTTTGTATCAGAGAGGTACTCTTTGTTCTGTGACACTAGAGTCAGCTAATTACGTTATTTATTTTTTTTTTTGTTCACGATAACCAACTTTTCAAGCGACATATCTTAGTAATGCAACCACTTCACGCAGGCAGACCAACATATTTAGCATCAGAGAGGTGCTCTTCATTATGTGAAACCAGAATCAGCCATTTACCTTATAATTTTCTTTTTTTGTCCAGGTAACTAACTTTTCAGGCGCCCTATCTAAGTAACGCAACCACTTCACGCAAGCATATCGACATATTTAGCATCAGAGAGGTGCTCTTCATTATGTGAAACCAGAATCAGCCATTTCCCTTATCATTTATTGGTCACGCTAACCAACTTTTCAGGCGCCATATCTAAGTAACGCAACCACTTCACGCAGGCAGACCAACATATTAAGCATCAGAGAGATGCTCTTTATTCAGTGAAACCAGAGTCAGCCATATCCCTTATCATTTTTTTTTTTGGTCACGATAACCAACTTTTCAGGCGCCATATCTAAGTAACGCAACCACTTTACGCAGGCAGACCGACATATTTGACGTCAGAGAGATGCTCTTTATCCTGTGAAACAAGAGTCAGCCATATCCCTTATCATTTTTTTTTGGTCACGATAACCAACTTTTCAGGCGCCATATCTAAGTAACGCAACCACTTCACGCAGGCAGACCAACATATTTAGCATCAGAGAGGTGCTCTTTATTCTATAAAACCAGAGTCAGCCATATCCCTTATCGTTACCAAATTTGTCGTGACCTCCTAATCTATAGAGGCTATTTCTCGAAACGGATTGCAAATCAGATTTTTTTTAATTACTTAACAAGCCAATCGTACGTTCATACGTAGAAATTATACGTCCATATGGTTTTTAGAGCTCTAAAAACCATACGAAAGTATAAATACACTAAGAGCACATAACAATATTAAGTTCTAAATAACATGAGTCCTTTTAGCATTAAGACATGCCCACACTATAAACAAAAGGGTAGACGAGGGCCGTTTGGTGCTGTTCGGCGAAACCAGTTGTTAGTGTTTTTGTTTAGGAGATACTCGTACGAGTGGCGCAAATAAATACACATGCTCCATAAAAATAAAAGTTCGTAGTTACCACACTGGCTTTAAGTGGGTGTTTAGCCCTGATTTAAACTTTTGTTAGAAATAGGTATAATAATATTTTCATCCACAAACTTCAAACTTCTATAGAAAAAAAAAAGTTGATTTATTAATGTTTATATAACGTGTTTCGAAAAAAAATGGTATAAGGCCTAGTCTAAGAATTTTCGATCCCTGATCACTTGTACCTATTTGAGCGACGGAACGCTTCAGCACCGGCCGTACTAAAGGATGCCGTCGCTCTGTCATGCTCTAACAAATGACGGTTCTGAGCGACAGGAAAGGATAGCAGCAAGCTAAAGTTTCGTTCCGTGCTGACAGATGAGATCCAACCCTAAATTCACCACGAACTAATGTCAACAGCTGCATAAGGAATCCAAGGAATGTCCTAGACATTCCGCAGAGTAAATGTTAATTGTCAATTACCATTTGCGATTCAAGTCAGGCATCTTCGTTTGTAGTGCCTTTGTCCCGTTATTCTTCCAGACAAAGTAGAATATATCAACTGCTTCTTTTCCTGCACAGAATGTTGAAGCCGATTGAGGGAATGGGCGAGATCGAACCTAGAATCGAACCTAGAAGCTCCGGAGTTGCAGATTAGCGTGTTAACCATTACGCCACGGACTGCGTCATAAAAGCCATAATGTAATGTGTAATCACACGAAAACACTACAAGCTGTAAAGCACCGTACTAAATCAAAACATCCCATAATTCTCTTTAGGTACTCGTATTTTTCATTATTTTACGTCACTCATAAAAGTGCGCGATGACAACCGAGAGGTCACGCGACCAAGGGCCCATCGATTAAATGGTCGAAATCAGGTGGGTGAGTGAGGTGGCGAGCAGGACAGGTCCCCGGGCCCTCGCTCTTGTAGGGGCTCGCGTAACAATGCGAGCAGATTTTCCATAGACTCATAGACTCTCGGATTGGCTGGTCAGTCAATTTGTATGAGAGACCAATTTTTTTTTTCCATTATTTGACATAGTAAGTACCTGTATGTTCTTTAGGACAGATGTTTAGTTTTATGAATCGAACGAATAATAAAACGTTAAAAAAACCGTAAAAATGTTTCAGTAAGTAAATAAAATCAGTTTCATTGAGATATTCATAGCTACTTATTTATATCTCTCACATAGTACTCATATTCATTCATCATCGGTCATTGAAATACCTATAAACAATGTCCTTTTTAATTAAGTACAAATATTGTAAGACGTGGTTCAGTCCATCATTCCTAACAACTATTCCCAATAAATGTATATCGAAATACGAAAAAACATTCATTGCCCATAGTAATAGTATCACGTGACTACTTCGATTTGTATGAGAACCTAAAAATTTTTTTCGTATTTCGATATACATTCATTAGGAATTTTTTTTCAAAATGATGGACTGAACCACCCCTTAAAATATTTGTACTTAATTAAAAAGGACATTGTATATAGTATTTGAATATTCAAATTTAATTCAATCCAGTAACTTTCGTAATTGTAATAGGTACCTCTATTTTTAATTTATTATATTTACTTATCTGGTCTAATTGGAATCCAGTGTTCGACCAAGAGTGATTAAAATGTTAATATTTAAATTTAAAAAAATGTGCAACAAATTTAGGTGATTTGGCTAGAAACAGTAACAAGATAAAAATAAGACAATATAAAAAAACAAAGGTAAGACCAGATCTTGCAACAAATGCGGCCCTACATAACCATTTAACAGGTAAAGGCATACGTGAGTATAGAAGTGTGTGTGATTGTGAGTGTGGTGATGAAAGCGTCTGAAAGGGTCTGCCGCCCAGGGCTCGTAACTGTTCAGGCCACCGCTGGTCTAAATCATATAATCTTGGCGGCATACGTTATTAATTAAGTTATAAAAAAGTCATGGCGGCATTAGCATATTTACGATCTAATAAAATTTGGTCGGCTACTGTTTCAGGTAAGGTGGCGCCATCTGTTGGAGTACGAGGGAGGTTTTCGGAGGTTTCATCGAGTTGTGTAGATGGCGTTTGCAAACTCTTAATTTGTTTCTTTGTTGTGTAAGTGGACAACAACAAATTAATATTCGATATTTGAACTGCAAGATTCAGAATGCTGTTTCTGTCCCATATATACATTACATACTTAACTTTTTCATAACTATAGAGTATACATTCACATAATCAAGCATTAAATAAGCCCGAATATTAAAAACTGTCGGTCTTCCTCAGAGTTCGTTTCTCCGAAATCTAAACTGCTGACATTGAAGTACCTAATTAAACAATTAAACATGTTTTTACAGGGCAAACATTAGTTTTTAACGTTTGTGTTTAAAATGCGGGTCTTTTTTATTACATTGAATTTGAGACTATGTGGCCCAAAGGTCATCATACCAAGCTATCGCACCGGAGGTCCCGGGTTCGATTCCCAGTCAGATTAAAATAAAGAATGATCTTTTACAGATTTACCTGGGTCTAGTATTTTTATTTAAGTATAATCATTATATAAGTGTAGTTATACAATTAAGCAGGAGTCACCAATAAGTTTCGCTCGGGGTCCGTTTAAAAAATGTTATGACTATTCGCGGACCGCAAACATTCATAGAAAATATATTTTTTAAACAAATGTGATTACGGAAATAACAAAGGTATTTTTTCATAACAATGAGAAAAGAATATTTTTTTGTTGCGGATTATGTCTGGACTCTGGACTCTGAAGTTTCGTTGATTTGAACAAGGATAATGCGCAGCATACATTTTATTAAATTACGTACTCTACAAGTATATCAAGTCAAGCGAAAAGAAATAATTGGCCAAGTGCGTGTCGGGCCACGCGCAGTGTAGGGTTCCGTAGTTCCGAATGCCAACTTTGAGTTTATGCCACTAAAAACGTTTAAAAACGAATTATCTATTGAATTTGTATGAAATTTCTTTTTCCGAGTACATTTTATAAGTTGATCGCCTATAACTTTTTAATTTGTATACCCTACTTAGCTCTGATAGTTTTCCTTTAAACTACATTATATATACTATAGCTGTGAATTTTTTCACGTGGCCATATATAACCGTTTAGCAGATAGAGGGGGGGGACACTTGCCTCCAACAAAAATTTTCACTTTCAACCCAAATATTTCAGAAATGGATCCCTAAATCCAAAAATGGTGTTAACAAGCTCACAATGTTTTTGAAAGACCTATTCAACGACACCCCACACAATGTGTTTGTCGAGAAAAAAAATATTGACTACCTCTTCCTAATCCGTCCAGTATTTCCTGAGATTGGCGTGTACTAACAGACAAACAATCGCCCATAGAAAAATTATCTTTAATTTTTAAATAATGATAACTTTTTTATCTGACATCAGTTTTCGATAAAACAAAGCCTATATGTTGCTCAGGGATGAGCTTAATCTTTTAGTTCTGTTCAGTAGTTTTAAAGATTAGCGAGTACATACAGACAGACAGACAGACACAAAAACTCTTTTCATCGCCCACATCCATTTTTTGTAATTTTTATCAAATGTACAGACACGCGGTTCCTACTGTTTTATTATATGTATTGATACCAATATATTACAATAGTATCTAGCTTAAAAATTGACCAAGTTTCATACAAACTTTCATCTTATCGACAAGTTTTCAGTTAGTCTAGTCTATTTTAAGTAGGATTGCCATCCGTCCGGGTTTCCCCGGATTTGTCCTAGTTTAGAGGGCGTCCGGGGAGCGTCCGGGCTTCATTTGTTGTGCGGGTTCAAAAGTTAAGTCTTACCTTACGGTATTTTATACATTTATAAAATATAAAGTATAACAGGTACACATCCAAATGCTACACATTTAAAACTTGGTATGTCTAATGAGTACTTTAATGACATCATATCTACCAAATCTAATAGGGTTCAAAAATGCGACGAAACGCTTTGAGAAAAGGTAGGTAATGCCCTGAGTCCTGAGCCTTTGGTGTTTCGTCTTGGCCGGGCACGGAAGAAGATACCCAGAATACATGGTATAATAAAAAAAGGTATTCTCTTCCTGTGACATTTGATGACGTAATTTGATATGTTGCCACTGTGTGAAATTAGTATTATGGTACCTACCTTAACCAACACAATGGCATGTTTTTCTTTACGTTTTACCGTGAAAGTGGAACATACATTTACATATCCATACAAACTTTCGCATTCGTAATATTACTATCAAGATAAAAAAATATTGCCGAACGCAGTCGGACAAAAAACAAAAGCTACATCTATAACTGTGGCTACACCAGTAGCAGGTAATTTGAGTAGGCATCGAATTTGTGCGGTAAACCGTGGAATAAATTGTGTGGCAACAGGTGGCGGTGTGCTTGGCTCACGGGGCTACAAAAATTGGGTATCAAGGGTCAATAATGAATTATTTTGTATTAATAAGGGAATAAAAAGTCACAAAATAATTTCACTTGTCAGTGATCACATCCCTTTTCAATGTAATTTTATATTATTAGAATACGGGTTAATCAGGTATAGAGTCAGCTACTGGCCGCCATGTATCGACCCCATTCGGAGGTCTTCATCAGGGCGAATGTGACTAAAGGCCCGTACACCACACCGTGTGTGTGATTTTATATTTATTATTGCAGAGAAACTGGCTATTTGACTCAAAGAAAGTATGACATCACCAAACAAATCTTATGGATAATGTTCGATTTGACGTTTCGAAATTTATGATTTGTGATTTGACTTGTTGGAAAGTACCGGTTGTTCACACTAAATCTAGCGAACCAGTGATGTGTCTCGATTTGTCAGATTGGTATAATTGCCTAAATATAAAGCCTCTGCCGTAGCTTATTAAGTTATTACTGTCATCTTGTGACAACAGTCGCAGTATGCAGATTTCCTCACAACGTTGTGGCTGGCGGTAGTTAAAAATGACGGTAATTGAGTATCTCAGAAGTTGCAGTAGCAGTCGCAGCACCTAGTGCCTAGTGAGGATCGAAACTGGTGTCTCACAGACGCATAGCCAGTGTCTAAACTAAACAGCTTCACCACCAGTATGGTATGGGGTCGGGCAATTTGGATGGAAAAGCAAAAATCTTTTTGCTTTTTATTTCGTTCTAAGTTTCTTGGGGAAATATGTCTAACCAGTTTGGCCACCCCTTGGATTTTTGGCTCTCTTAAGTTGGCCAAAAAATCCATGAAAAAAATTTAATGGTTAATTAACTAACTTTTTAATTTTTTCATTGTCGCGTGTCGTTTTGCAAGTCCTGCGCATCTTTTTGGGCAACAATCACTCTCGGTGACAAGTTTGTAATTGGCGCAACGTACGATGTCGAGACCTACACTAAATTGCACTGACTACCTATCTGAGTAGACAAATCAAGTCATACACGTTGCACTTCCATACAAACGTAATTTATGTTTTATTTCGAAACCACATGTCATATTCCAGTAATATTTTTTAAAGAAATCCATGGTTTTAATTAGATAAAATCGACATAAAATTATGAACTGTAAAGAAGATATAAGGATGTACAAGTTTCCCATACTGATGGTCAAAAATAATATAACACTATATTCTATTTCAAGTTCATATTTTTAGTGTCGGAAACCAATTATAACCCTAGATAATTGCAGTATCTTTGAAATTACAAATTTTTGCCGAAATCGGGCAAGTCGTTTCGAAATAAAACGTAGACTACGTTTGTATAGAAAAGTGTAGTTTGGTCTAGGGTAAACTCTTAAGTGATTCCTAAACTGTATGACGCGCTCCCTAAGCGTGACTCATGAGGTGGACAAATCATAGGACTTGCACTACCAAAGCTTCAATTGAAATAATTTGAATCTATTGTTAAATTCTTTTAAATTATGTTAAATCTATTGTCTCCCATGCTGGTCTGGGAGAAATAAAAAAAACTTAGAATGTACCAGCTGCTTCTCTTCCCACGCAGATCGTAAAAGCCGATCGAGGGAATGGGCAAAAATGCGCAAATCATGTTAACAGGCGATGCGGCTAGCAACCCATCGCTGTATTGATTGCTTTTCCATCTTCTCGCCCACCATGACGCTAAAAGTGGCTTTTGGGTCTTGCGGCCCTGGGCTCTGCATAGAACCGCAAGACCCAAAATGCTCTGTCTGCCCCATTAGGGATAAAGACGTGATAGTATGTATGTATGTATTGTTAAATGCCCATAAGAGATAGATTGTGCATGAATAGAGAAAACAAAACATGTTAAAGTAAAAGACAGACATAGTTACTTTCAAATATTAGTATCATAATCATCATCATCATATCAGCCACAAGAAGTCCATTGCTGGACATAGGCCTCTCCCAAGGATTTCCAAAACGATCGATCGAAAGCGGCCTGCATCCAGCGCCTTACTGCATATACTCAATTCCAATAATTTGTCAATTTTTATTCACGTCTGTGGCAAATCCAATTTTTTCAATACATTTTTGGTCGGATATTAATTGAAATCGCACATTCGTCTGCAGTTGAAAAGTTGAATCGACGTTCCGTTTCTCGATTTGTCAGCTCCACGTTTTAAGATTGAAAGCGCGAATATGGGATTGAACTTTGCGGGCATTTTATTTATTTGAGTCATAAATCAGTATAAACCGGTTTGAGTAAACCGGTTTATACTGGTTTACGAAACTCGGCCTGAGATGCGGCACGACCCTCGCGAGTCGTCTCACTGCCGCCCACTTACCACCTTCACTTTTACCTTTGGAACCGCTAGCAGCTTGACGTTCCGGTGTTGTTGTGTTTGAAAAAACTATCATTAACGAGAAATAATTTAATAAAATAAATGAAGACGATAAAAAGATTGATTTTATTTTTATGTAATTTTGACTGACCCTTCTTTTGGCGCTTACACTAATGCAAAGTTGAGCTTACGCCTCGGGGACCTGTATGTCTAGTCTACTATAGAATCACTCCAGTTCTTCCTGTGGATTTCGTAAAGTCGTATGAGGCGTACTTGTCTGTGGAGGCGACTAAAGGGCGCTCAAGATCACCTTGTGTTATAAATGCATTCCAAAATTGTGTAGACGTCGTCGTATGGCGACCGGTTACAAAATTTTTAACACAAACGCATTTCAAAGAAGGTTGCTGTCAAACAAACGGCTTATCGTAAAACCATGCACAACCAAATCTCTTTAAAGGTTCTGACATTTTCTTCACCAACTCGCACTGACTCGTGCATTTGTGGATGATCTTAGTATGGCTACGGTTACCATTCACCAACAAGTTCGTCTATTCGCCTAATTATAAAAAATCCAAAACGAACAATGAATAAAAGCATAACCCTCATTTTCATAGCCATCGAGCAACTGCACAAGTCGTCCGTAACAGCCCCTCCCAGACTTCTTTCCATAAAACATTTTAATGGAAAATCGATGATATAATTCAATTACGGGATGGAACAGCAACTCTACAATCTTTTTTCTTTTAAAAGAAAACAATGTCTTTGGCAAAAGAAAAGGTATAATCGGATCTCACCGAGTCATTTGCTAAATGGGTTAAGTGGTTGCTTTGGTAATTTCTGTTTGTCTCTGTTTCTCGATTCGAATTAGCATTGAAATATTGTTAAGAGGAAAATAATATGGAATTGGTACTCAATACGGATGAGGAGTAAAAATAAATATTTATGGCTCATTAGGTACATACATTTCATAATAATGTATTTTTGTTTTCTCTGATTAGCAAATAATGACCAAGATACAGCGCAAATAAATTTCGGATGACGTCACGATCAAGTATGATATTCACTATACGGTTGACGTAAATCGCACCCACTCTGAAACTTTAAGGTGCTTTAACTTCGTAAAATATTACTACTGTGCTAAACGACAAATTATGGGACTATTTATATTAAATTTAGATAAGTAATCTAATTGACTGATATAAAATAATATTTTTTGAACCCAGTCCACATCCCAATTAGTCAAGTGTGCTGGATCAGATCATTCATTGAGATTAGCCTCTTAGATAATCCAAACATATGTAGTGTGTGATATTATAATTGTTTGCCGACTTCACCAGAAAAAAAATGATAAACGGAAAATTTACTTTTTATTGAAACTTGATTATTTAATTAGCTATAGTGTTGGCCAAATCCTCAGTTGCTCTGGCCTGTATGGCACTGTGGTAGTACAGATAGGGGCATTTCTTACAGTTGAGACAGAAAAAGACCTGACAATGATAATCAATACATATAATAAAACAGTAGGAACCGGGTGTCTGTACATTTGATTAAAATTACAAAAAATGGATGTGGGCGTTAAGAAAAGAGTAACAGAACACAAAAAAGATTTTTTGTCTGTCTGTCTGTCTGTCTGTCTGTCTGTCTATCTGTATGTACTCGCTAATCTTTAAAACTACTGAACAGATTTTTACACGGTTTTCACTAAAAGATTAAGCTCATCCCTGAGCAACATATAGGCTTTGTTTCATCGAAATCTGTTATCAGATAAAAAAGTTATCATCATTTAAAGTTTAGAGCAACATATAGGCTATAATTGATTTTGGAAAATGGAACACCTGATGCAGAGCTTTAATGGTCCAGTTAAACTATAAGAAATATATAAATGACGCCTTAGCAAAAGTAGTTTATCCTGATAAACATTTTTTGTTGAGATATAAAAATCGAAGATCTAGAACACATGATGTAGGACCATAATGGTCCAGCTAAATTATAAGAAATATGAAAATGACGCCTTAGCCAAAATCGTTCAGCCTGATGAGCATTTTTTGTTGAGGTATAAAAATCGAAGTCTGGAACACTTGATCCTGAAACATAATGGTCTCTACGTATAATGAAACAGTAAAAAAGGTATCTGTACATTGAATATATTTAAAAAAAATTGGGGCGATGGAGACTGTAACATAGTAAAAAATAAAATAAAATATCTGTCTGTTTTCAACCGACTTCAAAAATATTGGACGCTATTCTCCGAAAATATTGGACGGATTTGAATGAAACTTTTTTATCAACATATAGGCTATAATTGATTTTGGAAAATGGAACACATGATACAGAACCATAATGTCCAGCTAAACTATAATAAGAAATACAAAAATGACGTCTTAGCAAAAGTTATTCAGCCTGATGAACTTTTATTGTTGAGGTATAAAACTCGAAGATCTGGGACACCTGATGCAAAAATATAATGGTCCAGCTAAACTGATAGAAATATACATTAATGACGCATTAGCAAAAGGTTTTCAGCCTGATGACCATATTTATATGCCGGAGTCCTAAAGTCCACGCGAACGAAGTCGCGGGCATCAGCTAGTGCTTATGATAAGAGAAAAGCATAGAATATTTTGAGAAAGACTTAGTCGCTTGAGGACGCGTAGCACTACTGGCGGCACTTGTTTTTCTCAAGCCATACTGTGTTATAAGTACATAGACAGAAATAAAAATGAATTTTATTTGACAGTGACATTGTGCTGCCGGTCGCTTCCATTCCAATCTGAAGCGGGGCTTATATTTAGATACAATTCAGTTAAGGATGCAACCGGAATCATACTTAAAATGAGTAGAAAAAAATACTGATTGATGAGAAAGATGTAAGTTTAATTTCAATCAATTTGAGAACAGACTTGTCATTGTAAGTGAGCACTAAATGAAAACAACAAAGAAACACAAAACAATCGCGACACGAGTCTCATTGTTAAAATTTTAATAAAATTATCGTATAAACAATAGGCGTTTGAAAGTTAGGGAATAATCGCAAAAAAGTACTGGAATGAAATGTGCGCAGTGGCTGGTGTTGGGGATTTTGGACGTTATTATTGAAGTGTTAAGGCGCATAGTGTGGTGGTGCTGTGTGAACGAATGTTAATATCGCGGCCGCGGCCCGCTCCAGTGGGACTTCGAAGGTACTTGGAGTAAGAAATTTGGAAGCACTTCGGATGAGGCAATTAATACATTTGGATCCCAATTTTTAAAACGCAGAAACATCGTAACTTTAATAAACGATGTTTTTTTGATGGATTCCAATTTGCTATTGTCGTTGAATCTGTTAGATAAAGGAGATCGGAAATAGGATTGAATAGTCATTTGGGTAGTGTGCTTAAGTTCATGCAAATGGCCAGAATAATCAGAACAATAAAAGTTGTTAGTAATTTTTTTCTAAAAAATTAATAAATGACGACGTTTAAATTTGTAAGGCGACTATTTGAGTTTGGTAAAAAATATGAAAGTATCAAAGCGGTTAGAAAATTTTTAAACAATAAAAGTTGCCGTCCTGAACTTCGGCATAGATCACTAATAACTGCTAATAGTAAATAAATAAATAAATAATAATTGTTAATTTTGGCACAAAAACCTAAGGTAAAGGTAAAGTAAGATAAATCGAGACCCGTCCTGATTCCTAAAAATCGGGATGTCTCGCTTTAATCGGGTAACCTGGCAAAGCTAGTGCTTTCCTACCCCCGTAGCATGATACCGTTGTTAAAAAACCCAAATATATTACGAAACCGATGATTACTTTAGAGAGAAAAACGTCTGACTTGAGCTTGGCGTGGGTATCTTTTAAAGGTTCGTATTTATACATTCACAAATGTCATAATTTGAGTACATTCGTACAAAATTAACCAACTAAGATAATTTTCAAATTTATTTCTTAAATATATTAATTTGAAAATTGACGTTATTATAGAAA
Organism: Acrobasis consociella; assembly: GCA_963555685.1. Lineage (NCBI taxonomy): Eukaryota > Metazoa > Arthropoda > Insecta > Lepidoptera > Pyralidae > Acrobasis > Acrobasis consociella. The sequence continues at coordinate 23,549,190 of OY743104.1, forward strand.
ATTCTGCAGTACAGTTTGTTGCCGCTTCTTCTGTACTTGCGCTAAGGAAGCGGCAATAAACTTAGCTGTAAGTAAATGATCTGATGTTATCAGATAATATTATGAAATCTAAAGAAAAATTGACAATTATCAGGTGAAACAAATATCCAAAGATAAATAAATGATGTTTGACTTTTTGACTATATAAAGTTTATATCACGCGACAGGCTATAGTGAGAGTCCGCTTGTTATTGTTACGTAAAGCGAGATAGTTAGACGCCATTTCTGAAACTCTGAGTCACTAACTAAACGAACGCTTTTGTGTGAAAAATCATTCAATTCGCGTTAACGGAGAGCTATTTCTGAAAAGCTAAGATACTAACGAACGGTTTTTTGTATGAAAAATCATTCGGTTAGTAACTCGATCAGCGCCTCAGAAAGGCGCTCCCGGCACAGAATAAGTATACTGTAATTCTACTCACTTACAGAAGTCTTACTCAGCAAAGCAATTCAAAAAAATATCTAATCAATGTCGTTAGCGATATGGTTTAATTTAGGTCGCGTTAGAACTCGGCACCTTTTCGTTTAGATACCTAGAAGTGCATTGCAATCCAATTACTTATAACTCTAGACATACTATTTACGTCACTGAATTTACCACTCTGGAGTGGTCGCCGCGCGCAATCACGCAATGTAATAATGTAGGTATATTTTCAGTACAGGCCTGCTCCCGGTGCTATGCTACGGTATAAGTGTAGTTGTTTATTACCGCATCGCCGCGAGCACAGAGGCTCGCACATCCGAGGCGACGCGCCGTTTCACTGCCGACTTTTGTTCTCTTTGTGACGTTCACGTTATTATTAAAAACAATAAATCGCTGAGGGCGCTAGCTACCACTATTGCTTCGCTTTCACTTCCCCCTGACCTCGCCACCCCCGCCCCCTTATAATTACTGAAAACGTTCATATATTGCTCCTGCCACACGTCTGATAAAGTCAATCAGCAACGTATGAGGTATTTGTGTTGTGATTGAATAAGAATTCCTAAAACGATCTTACTTATGGTGTGACTCACAAGTAACACGGTATCTGTATGTGTTCAAATAGACAATTATTTAAAAAAAACTAACACCCCGACTGCCAGGGGTGGTATAGGTACTCAGTGCAGTCATTCTCAGAATTAAGACGAATCTTACGACGATTAGCCGTTTAGGCTGCAGAGCGTCCCAAACCAATATACTGTACAAGGAACGAAGTTACCATATAACTCGATTCCCAGCAGCTTGGCCCAGCGGATATGACTTTTCTTTTATTATCATTATACTATAGTGATCTAGTATAGCCCGTTTCGTTTAATACGGGTATGTCCCTCCCAAGTTGTATAGGTACATGATATACGCATCAAGACTTAAATCCCTTACCTACGAGGTGCCTAAGAACACCAAGTTCAGAATAATGGCCGGCGCGTAAATTAAAAAGAGATTATCACAGTGATGAGCTGCTAGCCGCATTCAGTACTTTATGATTCCTCACATTTATCGTTTGTTTCCTCGATTTACCCTAGACCAAACTACACTTTTCCATTCAAACGTAGTCTACGTTTTATTTCGAAACGACATGCCCGATTTCGGAAAAAATTGTAATTTCAAAGACATTGCACATATCTAGGCATAGAACTGGTTTACACAGTCAAAATATGAACTTGAAATAGAATATAGTGTATTATATCATTTTTGATCATCAGTATGGGAAACTTCTACATCCTTATATTTTCTTTCCAATTCATAATTTTATTATTGGAAACCAATTGTAACACTAAATTAAAAAAACGAAATTTGACATGTGGTTTCAAAATAAGACGTAGACTACGTTTGTATGGAAAAGTCTAGGGTAAGGGGATTCTTAAGCTGCTTTTTTGATTTCACACCATAATTAATTAATTATAAGTGCAAAGCACGCCCCACGCTCGCATATAAAATTATTTAAAATGGAACAATTTGATTTAATAAACTCTAAGTGATACTTTGCAGTTTTATCCACATTCACTCCTACTTGTTAGCTCTACTCATACGATATTAGCATTAAAACGTAATTAATCCTCACGTTAAGAATGGTATCAATTACCAATATTAACGTCTGGGGAGTGGGGGGAAGGGGGGGATAATAGGGTTGCCACGTCACGTCTAGACCAATTTGTTCTACCTATACCTATATCCTATATATCATAATTTTGATGTATTATCAGATCCATAAGTCTAACTCTAATGACTGTCGGTCTGTCTGTCTGTGGCATCGTAGCGATCGAACGGAAGGACCGATTTCAATGCGGTTTTTTTCACGTAAAAACAAGTTCCACTGCTGTGGTTCTTTCTTAGCCGTTTGCTGAAAATTGGCTCAGGCATTAAAAAGTTATTAGCGGTTAACGCTTGAAAGTCAGCGCTACGGATATAAGTCGTATCAGAAGTTTCACTACTCATCATTAGATGGCGTTCTTGACAGTAGTGTTTTTTTTTATTTTTCTAGCAAATTACCTTGATAAATGTTATTTTTAAATGTAAATAAAAATAACGCAATAGTATACCACACGTAAGAGACGTACGCATAAATCGAACCACGGACAGTACTAGATCACTGTAGTTTAATGAAATTAAAATAACAGTCAAAAAAACAAATAATAGTAATAGCAAAGTTGTCGTATTTGATTTTAGCAGTAAACTTTGCAGGTGCTAATTATTAACAGACTGAATTTATTTTTAATCCTCTTTTTTATATAAGATCTCATGTTTCTAATATAAAAAATAAATGCTAGATTTTATTATATTTTTTTTTAATATTGCTGACCCTAAACTAAACAGTACTGCACCTGTAATTGACAACCCTACGCGGGGTGGTAATTCCAGTAATAAAGTTAATTCCTAATAGCTCTGATTTGCCAAAGTCAACGCGGATTTTTTTCAAAGCAACACGTACCTATATTCTCCGTAATTTAAACGAAATGTTTACCAGACGACTGCTTCCCAGTTTTTTAGTTTGTCTATGGGCCTCTAGAGGCTGCAGACTTTTTAAGCTCCGCCAGATACCTATGAGGTGGAAATTAATTTGACTAATTTTGCGAAACATAATTAAACCTACCTTTTTCCAACAAATAAAAGAAATGTTAGGAGTAAAGACAATACATTAATAGAAGAATGGATACTCTCCCTTGCCTGGCAGCATAGCAGGCACAATAGATTTTTAACTGTTTGTCGGACACAAGGTGAAAGTCAATGCGTTATGTTATGTCTTAAGGGGATACATGAATTTTCCGGGTTCCAGTGCTGCCCATTTGAAATAAATCTTTTTAAACGAAACGAAGATATCCTTGTTCTTCCTTCCAAAATTGTGCCCTTTTCAAACCCTTGATAACCTTCCTTACTATTTTATGAACTACTGTTTATAATTTAAAATGAGAGGGTGTAGCTTTTCTCCGAACATTAGCTAAAAGTGGGCGTTTTTCGCAAATAACTCCACCGACAAAAGCAAGCTCTAAAATGAAAACGAGCATATTTCTCAGATTTGTTATTAATAATTACCAGGAAATAAACTGATAATGTAATTATTGCTCAAGCCTAAGCAATCTAGTCGTTTACAATGGGACAATAAAAGTAGAATGAAAATGCGTCAATCTTGAGAAAACTCATACAAATAAATTAGAAATAGATTGACATACCGGTAGTTCTAACTTTCATTGTGGGCGATGTGACTCGTATAAGGCTTTGTCTCATATGGAGAAATACTTATGAGTCAGATTTTTTTTTAAACCAGAATTGGGACTGCATTGGTTTTTGACCGGGTTTCCTATAAGATACTGTGGAAAAAACTAAAAGAAGCTAATTGTCCTCCAGAATTGATTAACATCTTTAAATTTTGGTATGGAAATCAGGTCAACAACGTGCGATGGGCCGGAGCTCTGTCGGACTCGTACAAGCTAGAGTGTGAGGTAAGGCAGGGAGGTTTGAGCTCGCCGACACTTTTCAACCTATACATTAGGGGTCTAGTCGAGGCGCTTAGCAACCTACATGTTGGATGTCATGTTGACGATGTGTGTTTTAATAATATTTCGTATGCAGATGACGTTTGTTTGTTGAGCGCGTCGATTGGAGGCCTTAGGGAGTTGGTGGGCGTCTGTGAAACATACGCAGAAAATCATGGCCTTATATTTAATGTAAAAAAAAAGCAAAATTATGTTGTTTAAGTCAGGTAAGGAGACACCGACAGAGGTTCCTCCCGTGATACTGGGCGGCGTGGCTTTGGAGCGTGTACACAGCTTTATATATCTCGGTCATATAGTGGACGATGAATTAAATGATAGTGCGGATATTGAGCGCGAAAGGAGGGCGCTGTCGGTGAGGGCCAATATGATAGCCCGCAGGTTTGCTCGTTGCTCAAGGTCGGTGAAAATAACTCTTTTTAGAGCGTACTGTACGTCATTTTACACCTGCAGTCTGTGGGTTAGGTACTCCCAACGTTCGCTGCACTCCCTTCGTGTTCAATACAACAACGCGTTTAGGAAGTTGCTGTGGCTGCCCCGCTTCTGCAGTGCATCGCACATGTTTGCCGAAACGCACTTGGACGGCTTTCATGCTATAATGCGGAAACGCGCAGCCTCCATGATGCGGCGGACTCGTGACAGCGACAACAGCCTCCTGGCGGTTGTTGGGGATCGCATGGACGGACCTTTTATGTCTAGTTGGGTCGCCTTGCATGCCCCAGTAATCCGCGAGGAAAGAAAATATTAATTCGCTTTTAATAATTTTTAAGTGCCTTCTAACATTTAGTGTTTAAGTGATTTTTATTACTAACAAATGATGGACTAAAATTGTCTGAAATATCTGAAATAAATGAATGAATGAATTGGTAGATCGAAGGACTGATTCACCCTTTCAAGTATATTGTGGACCGCACAAGCGTACCGAGCGGTAGATTTGATGGTTCAATCCTTTCCCCCTTGATTCCCCTTGAATCTTCCTGTTTCTCCTGCAACTTCTGAGAGATCGTTATTATATATTTGGCTTTACATGGGCCGACACCCCCTCCTCCCGAAGAAATATCTCAAATTCGCCGTGTGGTATCCGGCAGTTGACCGTGTGGTATTCAGCAGAGTAGAATAGGACCACTCCAAGTCCTCCCGTGGATGTCGTGGAAGGCGACTTAGGAAATACAAGCTAAACAAAGCTTATAAACATCAATGTTACCTCTCCAACTCGTCTGGCCAGCGTGGAGAGTATAGGCCAAGTCCTCTGGCTGCTCTGGCCAGGTATGTCTCTAATAGTACAGAGAGGGTCGTGCTCCTGTAGTGGAGACTAAAAACACACCTGATGATGATGATCTATTGTCTAAATTAATAAGACTATATTTTAAAGACCGATGAAACAGACAAAAAACCGAGGGATCATGTCAAGAAGTGTTCCCCTTAAGGGTCCTCCCCGCGCTAACGACCTTGAAAACACAAAAAAATTAATTTCTCTTTCTGTAAGTGAGATTATTAAAAACCCTCCTACAACTTTTTAGCTAGTATCCTGAAGTTTCATTAGAACCTCGAAAATCATTGAAATAAAATACCCTGAATTTTCCTTTGCAAAAAATACTAAAAACGGCCATTTTTGACTTTTTTTGTAAAGGTTTCTAAACCGGATAGTATTTCAATGACTTTCGAGGTTCTAATGAAACTTCAGGATACTAGCTAAAAAGTTGTAGGAGGGTTTCTAATAATCTCACTTACAGAAAGAGAAATTATTTTTTTTGTGTTTTCAAGGTCGTTAGCGCAGGGAGGAGCCTTAACATGCCCACTATCTTACTGAAGTGGCATTTAGCTCTTATTGCCCTAGACTCTGTCTACCCCACTATGGGACAAATACATGAGCGTGAATAGGAATATTTATACGCAATTTTAAGAGCCTTATCACGATGACCTAGGTTTTACTTTATTAAATACTTTATTATACGAGTACTAAGTACCATCCCATCAATGCAATCACAGATTTAATTAACTTGAAGGAGAAATAATTTAATTGAACATAATATGACGTTCTGTCGCTTGTTGAAAAAAATTACAGCCTATATACTAGTAATTCCGCAATATAATCATGTGCGTGATTCTACCTCTGCATAACGGTAAGGGACAGGTGAGGACAAAATGTCTATATTATTTCACACTTGAATACTTCGGAAGCGTAACCTAGCGCAAAACAGGCGCATAAAAAGTACATTTAAGGCCATACCCAAATTTTCCGGGGTCCAGTGGCGCCGCCATTTAAAATAAATCATTTAAAAGGAAACGGAGATATCATTTAAAATTGTGTCTTGGTCAAGTTCTAGATACCCATTCAAAGTATTTTTTAAACTACTTTTTATAGTTTAAAGTGAAAACGTGAAGCTTTTCGACGCACATTTGCGAAAAACGGCCACTTTTGGCTAATGTGCGTAGAAAAGCTTCACGTTCTCACTTTAAACTATAAACAGTAGTTCATAAAATAGTTTTAAGGGTTATCTAGGGCTTGATCAAGACACAATTTTAAATGATATCTCCGTTTCCTTTCAAATGATTTTTTTCAAATGGCGGCGCCACTGGACCCCGGAAAATTTGGGTATGGCCTTAATAAGAGCTATTGAAATACCTAAAAAAGTACAAGTAAGAAAGCGTTATTGAAACATCCATCAAAAGAACTTTCATCATCATCATTTCAGCTTCATAACGTCCACTGCTGGAAATAGGCCTACCCAAAAATTTCCAAAATGTCTGATTAAGAGTACAGTACCTGGGCGACCGAGCTTTGCTCGGTTACATCTCAAACATTAACTTCATTTTTTTAAACTTGTCTAAAAACAATACAAAATAAAAAATTATATATAAACTTGAACATTAAAAAAAAACAAAACTCGAAAGCATAAATCTTATTCACGTAATCAGTATTAAATGTAAGACATATTTATGAGAAATATATATTGTTAGAGTAGCCCCTTAACTACATTTTTTTAAACTTGTCTAAAATCAAATATAAATTAAAAAATGATATATAAACTTGTTCATAAAAAAAAACAAAAGTAGTCACCGAGTGGGATTTGAACCCGTAACACTCTTGACGTTTTCGATATTCGTAATCTCAATCTTACAGCATTTGCAGAGATATGGGAGAGCATTTGTCACGGAGTAACGCCATCTATTGTCAATTTCTCGCTGCGCTAGGCGTAGTACTTAGTTTGTATAGCATTATCCGAGAGATGGCGCCACAAAAATTATCCAAAAAACTGTGTTAATTTGTATCGGTAAATATTGGTAAATTTTTCGTTTTGCACTATTGTTTCATAAGTCTCAAGAAAATAAAAACTCGAAAGCATAAATCTTATTCACGTAATCAGTATAGTTAAATGAAAGACATATTTATAAGAAATATATATTGTTATCTCAAACATTAACTACATTTTTTTAAACTTGTCTAAAAACAATGCAAAATTAAAAATTATATATCATCTTAAACATAAAAAAAAAACAAAAGTAAGACGCCGAGTGGGATTCGAACCCGTAACACTCTTTCTAGCGGTCGGTATCCTTAACCGCTGAGCTAAAAACAAGGCGGTCGAAATTAGCAACTATATTCTGCGTGGAAAGAAAAACGCATGAAAACTCAGAAAACACGCGTTTTCCCAAACATAAGACTAATCTAGATCGATTGTTTACCCCCGAAAACCCCTATATACCAAATTTCAGCGAAATCGTTAGAGCCGTTTTCGAGATCACGGAAATTTATAAATATATATATAAATATACAAGAATTGCTCGTTTAAAGGTATAAGATTAAATTAGCTAATTAAAGAACATGTTAATTTGGCGCTATTAAAACTACGTCTTTTTTTCGCCAATACAGTTTGACGTTAGTTCAAGCCAATTGCTGGGCCGGTGTAGCTGCTGTATAACGCTGCGTCATAGCAGACATTGGCTGACAGTTGTCGTCGTGTCTAGCGACAGTCATTTCATATAAATTTTGTAGGTTCGATTGCGCGATGATAATGTTTGAACTCGCTCTTCCTTAGTAACTGTATTACTCATAAAAAGTCAAAAATAATGTATGTATCGTTGTATATTTGTTTCGCTTGATAATTGTCCATTTTTCTTTCGATTTCATAATATTTGATGACGCTAGATGATTAACTTACAGTTAAGTTTATTGCCGCATAGTTCGTTGAGTACTTACGGGATATTTTTTCAGAGGGCAATTTTTAGTTTTTTTCTATTCTTATATCCACGAAAATATGGCAACATGAAAAACAAATTAAAGCTCTCTCGAAGGATTTAGCACTACACGATACGCAATATACTAGATTTTTCAAGCTGCATCTACATCCACTAAACACATGTGCGCGCGCCTGTCCACATTTGTAGCATTAAACATTAGTTACTAATAATGGGTGCAGTAATTAAAGTCAACGCTTAGTTATGATGACTGTCCTACGTTATAATTTCTCTTTAGTACTCCTCGAGTACATATCTTAGTGAGTGCTTTATGCTTACAATGTTTGTCACTTAGGTCTCCGCGATCTAATTATAAATTATCACTAATACGTTGGATAACATTAGATTGAAACATGACAACAACCAAGTTTGTGCATAATCAGAGTAATCACATACAAAGCTTGAAATATCTTAAAAAATCGCCTTACTATGTGTTGAACTTTAAGAAAAACTATCATTGCACACACACAAATTATTACGTATGTGTAATATTGTGACAGGGCATTTTCGAAAATTGATTTAAAAGATTTCGTGTAGCAATTGTTTGAATTAACTTTTAATAAAAATGTTACGAGTACACTCAGTAGAAGCAATAAAAAAGTTTTTAAATGACTTCCAAAAAGGAGGAGGTTATCGATAATTCGATTACCTATATATTATTTTTCATCTCATCTACTCAAAAAACGGTGTTTTCATCCCAAAACATTTGGAGCTAAAGTTACTGGTTATTAATTATTTGTGTAAATTTGAATACTTTTTCGTAAGTTAAGCCGATAGTGAACATTAAGTCGGAGCTTTAATTAGGTATTGTAAATGTTCTATTTATCTTAACATTCTGTTTTGTGTCCATTGGCTAGTTTTCTTTTATGTTGTTTTATGTTGTTTCTCATAGATGGCGATGAAAAGTAGAGTGTGCTACTCGCGTACGGTAATATTTTTATCTCGGGCGTTATACGTGAATCCCTCGCTTCACTCAGGGTTCCACTATAGAATCACTCGCTACGCTCGTGATTCAACTGTGGAATCCTTCGTTTCGCTCTGGATTCAAAGTAGCGCCCTCGACTTAAAAGTATTACCTTTACCCCTTGTAGCATAATCTACTATTTCGTACCACTTGCTCAAAAAAGTCACATTTTACAGCACAAAAAGCGAACATAATAATAGTAATTTTCAATCTGATAAAATCAGGGAAAGAAAATGTACTAAATTTAATTCAGCCTCTAGACCAAGAATGAAAACAGGGAAAGAAAATTGTACTGAATTTCATTCATCCTCTAGGGGGAGAATGTGGCTTAAGTTTGTAATACTTACCGAAATTTATATTGAACTGAAATCATTTCTATATTGTTACGCGTAAAAAAATAACGATTTTGAATCGACAACATGTATCCGCAAAATCCACAAAACCACTTAAATTTCATAAACAACTAAATCAAGTCATGTTATTGTTTTTTAAAATTAATTTACGGCTCTGGATACTAGTCTTTTAGAGCCCATCTTCATTTATCTCTTCTTTATTTCGAATCCTAACCCTAACTATAGAATCAAAGGTTGATATAGGTCCTTTGATTGCTTCAAGGAAGTCCACTGGTTTTAATAGCCGATTGAGTGGCGGACGGCGCCCAAAGACCCCACTACAGTCCGCAAATAAATATCAGGACAGCCGCACTATGACTGTCAACTTTAAACATTTCACATATTTTCCGTGACAATAAGGATTAAAACTACACCAATTTCATATTATAAAGTCCACTAGAATCAGTTTGCAAAACAATTTAAAGCAAACTTTAACTGAACCCTTTGACTTCCCGCCAAAAACTCCCGTTATTATTTGTTTACACCAGCTGTTTAATTTTCCAAAAAGAAAAAGCAAAGGGCCATTTGGGTCTCACATATACAGCCTAGTTTTCTGTGTACCTATATTTATTTACAACGTAATCATTTTGTATTTTTTAAGTAACTGGGTATAATTTAATTAATAAATGCTTATTATTGACTTTATTTTTTTCGCAAATGGTACGAATAGTAGAGTATTTTCCTTGGTGATAAAGCTGTCTTATTCTTGGGTGAACCTAAATCCGTCGCACACTCAGGACTCGTCCCCCTTGCTTCGCTCGTGATTTAAGTATTTAACTCCCTCGCTTCGCTCGGGAATAAACCTCGAGTCCTTCGTTGCGCGTCTTCACCCGCGACAGAAGACACTGCTTTATCCCCTTGGTTAATAATCTACTATTACATACATATGTTCCTCGATTACTCGAAGAAGCCTAGACCAATTGGCTTTTTTACTGCAGGCATAGAAAAAAATTAAATTTCAATTGATGTGTGTCGTCACTTCCGGTGTAATGTTCAAAATTAAATAAAAAAAAACTGATAATATGTAATTTTTTTATTCAAATTAGTATCTTAAATTTGTCTATATTTACGATTAAAGGCACCTTTAACACTTTTATATATTTTAGTTGACTACCCAATTTGGAAAAATCATTTTTTTGTTTGAAATGGCATACCTACCTGAAAATCGGATCTATAGTTTGGCGGTTGGCTTTTAGTTTTGTTAATTTATACCTTATCTTACACTGACTGACATATTTAGTAAGTAAAGTCATAGTTAGATGGTAAAACAATTTTAAATAAGTATGCAGTATCGATGAAGATACCTACTGACGCATGGATCTTGTTAGTCGTGTAATATACTGTTATCACATAAATTAAGGGTTCCGTTGTCAACTTGTCTGTCATCATGACATTATTAACCACTAGTTGAGTGAAGTTGGTACGAAAATGAATATTATTCATGTATTTTTATTGTAGTAGAAAAGATTCATTTACGCACTGCAAGTTTCTTGCATATTGCATTTATTAAAATTAATTCAAAAGATGATTTTCATAGTCTAACTAAACAAAACGTCAATCTTACAAATTTATTTTAATGTTTACCTAACAAGCAAGAAACTGGCACGGTTGTGTGAGTCGTTTCACCCCGGTTTAAAAATGTAATTTCCCGGGTACATTTTATTAGTTGTCGAATAACTCTTTAATTTGTAAAACCCCTGCTTAGCTCTGATAGATTGCTTCAATTTTTTTTAACGTGCCCATATACAACCAAAGGAGAAATATTTCCTACGGAGAACAAACGGATCCTTAAATCGAAAAATGGTGTTCACAAACTTACAATATTTTTAAAGACCTATTCATTGACATACCATACTATGGGTTAGTAAAGAAAAATAAAAATTTATTCGCACTTTAGCACTTTTATGGGAGCTACGATAAAAAATATTTTTTCAGGATCTTATTTTACCACTTTTTGGGGTGGGTGATTGATATACATACTCAAAGCATATTTTTAGTAAAATACCGACAGACATGACAAAACTCTCAGAGTTCATTGTTAATTCATCATCATCATTCGAGCGTATTCCCGGATGCATCCTCAGCGCTAACGCTTCAGAGACCAGAACCAATCCTCGGAAAGGTTAGATGAGCAATCGTTAAATGACGTTTCGACACACGGAATCATTTTCGGATAATCAGAAAGAAAAGAAAGATGATTCCGCAATATCCTAACCAGATTGTAAACAACTTTTCACAAAATATGCTTCCCTGTGGCATTCGTACCATTTCCTCCGAATCACAAGATCACATTGACCACTGGAGGGAAGTTCCTTCTTACTACGGAACGCTAATTAGGGCCGTTAATTGCCTTATATTTACATCCAACATTATTTTGTTAGAGGAAAAAGGAAAAGGACCCACAATTTATACCTATAGATCAAGTATGGATTACTGAATTATCCGTTACATTAGGGTCTAAGCAAACAACGGTTACATTAGATAAATTAGCTAGTACAATGGCAGTGATGAGCGCTATCGATTATGACCGGTCATGGATTGACAGTACCTGAAATCTCCGATTCATATGCAGGAGACGGCGGCAGAATTAATAATGAGCTGCACTTGACGAGCGTGCGGCGAATGGAGGAGGCAAAATACGGTATACAATCTACCCACCAGCCAGATTTTTGGAGCAAGTTCCGTGGATGATACTAAAATATTTTCTAAAAAAAATTAAAAATCAATAAAAATTTTCGTCATCCCATAACAAATTCGTTCAGCCGAGTGCTGATTTGTATGGAAACCCATGTTTTTTCTTTAATTGTTTTTATAGAAACTAGTTCAGTATCAAGGACAGAACTTACTCCAAAAATTTGGCCTGCATTGGACATATACATCAAAAACTATGGGTAAAGATAAAATTAATGTGAAACAAAATTAAAAAATTGAGTGCAGTAGAACCTTGGTTGGAACGATGTTACAAAATTAAAGCCCCCGAAAAAGCCTACAAAAACTTACAGCCCCTAAAAAGTTCATGATAAAAAAAAACGGACAAAATCTTACACTTTTTTCGACTTTGAAATATAGGATACACCTACAGCCGTGTGAGATCACTGCTTTTAGGTTTAACGCTTTCGAAAGTCCCCACCATGCTAAACTTTTCATACAATATTTAAAATGTTATATTAATAAGACAATTTAGGTGAAACAACAAATAACATTAAAAAAAGGAAAATTAATTTAAATTTTCCTTTTTTTTTGCCTAACAAGTTTATTTGCTATAGTTAAATTTTAAAAAAAAACCCTAACGACAACATATTTTAATTTTTTTACCTATTTTTTACAGGTAAAACCCCGATTTGACGCGTTATCACCCAATAAATTGTAACGACTAAACAAATTTTCATCAATCATGACATATATCGAGTGGGATATCAAATATTAAAGGTCTTGATTAGCACATTTCAAACATATACATTGTTAGGTATTAGTTTTTAGGGTTCCGTAGCCAAATGGCAAAAACGGGACCCTTATAGATTCGTCATGTCTGTCTGTCTGTCTGTCTGTCCGTCCGTATGTCACAGCCACTTTTTTCCGAAACTATAAGACCTATACTGTTAAAACTTGGTAAGAAGATGTATTATGTGAACCGCATTAAGGTTTTGACACAAAAATAAAAGAAAAACAACAAATTTTAAGGGGATCCCCATACTTAGAACTGAAACTCAAAAATTTATTTTTCATCAAACCCATACGTGTGGGGTATCTATGGATAGGTCTTCAAAAATGATATTTAGGTTTCTAATATCATTTTTTTCTAAACCGAATACTTTGCGCGGGAGACACTTCCAAAGTGGAAAAAGTGTGTCCCCCCCCGTAACTTTTAAAATAAGGGAATTATAAAACTAAAAAAAATATATGATGTTCATTACCATAAAAACTACCAGCGAAAATTGGTTTGAACGATATCTAGTAAGTAGGTTTTTTTTTAATACGTCATAAATCATAAACGGTAATTTACCTTTCATTCAATCAACTCAAATATAAAAATTAAAAAAAAACATACTGTAAGACTTTTATATTATGTTACTTGCTACTACGGAACCCTTCATGGGCGAGTCAGACTCGCACTTGGCCGCTTTTTTAAAAGTATATCTTGTTGCTTTTTGGTACATACCACATCTGGCCTTCCACACTCGGTTGCGTGTAATATTTGCACTATGCTCTGGGGCCGTCCAATCAGGAGGCATCGAGTTTAGTGCAGCATACACGAAGAATAATGTAATAACCAGGCTAACATTATTACTAGAGATTCACGTCACATAATACAACTGGCGGCGACCCATGGTTTCGCTCGGACGTTGTCCTATATCGTCACTACTACGTCACAGTGTTCTACTGATGTTCGCATCTATAGGTACTAATAGTACAGGATCCTAGAGGGGTCGGTTTTATCCGGTTGGCAGATAAGATAGACTTCTCTTCGGATCTTAATATATTATAAATTCAAGCCCCTCCCTCTCTCAATACGTCTGTACGGGGTAAATTCAGAACTTTACTCTGATTATAACGATTTGCAAAAATTTTATAGGTAGTAAACAAATTACCTAGTTTATAATGTCAAAAAAGGACTCGTATAATACAAAAGCTGGCTAACTTGATAAAGTTTTAAAGTTAGTAAGAAACACAATACAATTTAGTATAAGATAATAAATTATAAGTGCTCATCTAAAGGTCTAACAAAATATAGGTCCACCTTAAGATTCAGCTCAAGACACTGAACGAACATGTACTGATTTTTTCTTAATATGAGAAAAGATTTTGTTTTAGATACTACCTACACAGAAAGTCTACTGCTTTTTTTTCTTATTTAAATATATGATCCTTAGGGAAATCGTTTAGTTTCAGTTCTATCCGTAGTTTCAGTATCATTAAGGCAGTGCGCAAACGAAAGTGCCGCCATTTTTTATTGTAAACTAGCAGTGCCCGTGGGCTTCTCTCCCCATGGAAATGTCGTTCGGAATAAAAACTATCCCCTGTCCTGCCCTGAATCTCAAACAATTCTCAGACAGAAAATATCCATACATACGAAATTTCATTTATAATATTAGCTAAGTATGAAAGTACCACAGTTGTGCGACAAGCCGTTGGCCGGCATACGTTTGTTAATACCGGCCAAGTGCTAGTCGGGCTCGCGTACAAAGGGTTCCATACCATTATCTATAAAAAAAAACACGTTTGTTGGCCCCCTTTAATATTTATTTTCTGTTAATTTTCAAGCATTTACCTGGTGCAGTTATTAATATCGAGCAAAAAACGGCAAAACAATCACGTTTGTTGTATAGGAGCCCCCCTTAAATATTTATTTTATTCCGTTTTTAGTGTTTGTTGTTATAGCGGTTCATGAGATACAGTCTGGTGACGGAGCCCCGTTTTTACCTTTTGGGTACGGAACCCTAAAAACGAAGATGAAAATCAAAGCTTCCAAAATTTAATTCATTACTTATACTTAATAAATATTCGTAAATATATTATGCTTATATGATATACATATATAAAAAAAATATATGATAGTAGTTTTATAATAAGCTTAATAAAATCCGTTTCCGCCTTTAGACAAATAATAAAGCAAATGCAACTCTTCGTGTTTTATATCTAGCCACTTCGTAATACTATCAGCTATAGGAAGTCCACTGCTGGACATAGAACGTCAAATGTACAAGCGTTACCAACCTGAATAAAAAATGTGACCAGGTATGTTGATGGGTAGCAGAGGTTGGTGCCGTGGTGGCAGCTTTGGCAGCTCGTCTTCGTCGTTCCGCTCAGCCGCTCAGCTCTGCTCTCCGCTCCGCTCACGCCGCTCACACCGCACCATGTTGCGCTCACCCCACTCACGCCGCGCCGCTCGATGCGCTCCCTCCGCTGCTCCACCGCTTCGTTAATCTCTCTGCTACCCAACGAATTACTGCTTGCTTTTGCTTTTGCCTGTGAACAAGTTTTTCTTCATTAATCTTAAACAGAATTTTAAAGAAACATTAATCTTAAAGACTACTTAAAGAATACAAATTAATTTAAGTTATGCTATAGATTGAATGAGACTGGAGCCTAAAGGAAGGCTGAGCCTGTGTCACAGTACTCCAGTGCTCCCTCACCCGTCGTACACTTGATGTGTTTTACACTAAATATCACATCCATAACTTATCTACTAGAAATGTAGGTCTATTCCTTCTCAAATTGTAATAATAATGTAGGTAGATGTGGGTTTTGCATAGTTGTATGCATATGCATTGACATAACAGTTGGGTATTTTCCTAAGCCAAAAATAAATTATTTTGTACTGATAACAAAATAAAACGTCGCAAAATAATTTCATTTGTCTTTGAAAATATTCATTTTAACGTTTTATTATTGCAGAAAAACTGATAATAAAAGCGCCATTTGACTCTAGAAAAGTATGACGTCATCTGCCTGTATTTCATACAAAATCCCGTAGAAACAGTTCGTTTTGAAGTTTAGAAAAAAAAATCTGATTTGACTTGTTGGAAAATAGCGAATTTGAGATTTGGCGACATTACAGTACAGGAGTAGACAAGGTTATAAATGTAGACTGGGTTTCTTTATTTTAGTGGGATAATTAGGTCTTCCGTCTCATTGTAATTGAGGGTATTAAGATACTTTGTCAAAGTTAATTTGCATGAATAGTAAGGTAGTTGCCAGATTTTAAGTTTAGAATGCATTTTATTGTATAGAAACGGACCCATAAAGCAAAAGAAGCGATGAGAGAACTCAGTTTTAAAAGGAGACGTCAACGGAACAATAACCAACAACAACGGTTGAACCTTTTTTCATCAAACTGCATTAAAATCGGTCCTCCCGTTCGAGAGCTACGATGCCACATACAGACAGACAGACATAAGCATCAAACTAACTTCTCTTTTTTGTCGGGAGTTAGAAAGAGTAAAGAACAATGGAGGTATATTTTGTGACCTCAATGGCAAAAAAAAACTTATGGAAGCTCTAAGAGCGTTTACACTGTTTTCGCCGCTGCGTTTACTACTTACTAACTACGTTGTGTAGGTGGGCGGATGATCGCAGTAGATAGTATCACGGCGAGTAATGCCGATTAATACCGTAGCGATTCACCACTAGTGATGGGTAATTCAAATAATGGAAATTTTACAGTAATTATTCGGAAAAATCGACTACTATCGGAAAAATATATTCTTTCCCGATCTAAGTTTTTCCATTATCTATCAGTATTCCACACTGTCAGCTAGCATTGTGTTGCCAGAATAGAAAATTATTCATAAATTCAAAAAGGTACATAGTTATTTCAATAAAATTAAAAGAATAATGCCATTCTTGTTAAATTACAGTTTTCACATACGAGTATTTTATTGACTTAGGCCACTTTCGTCAGAAAACGCATTCGTAAGAATAATTTATAGACTGTATTATTGACTTGCTGACCAAGCAAACTTCGTTTCGCATGTTTCCGTTCCCGTTGCCGTTGCCATTTCCGTTCTCATTCCCATTCCCATTCCCGTTCAATGAGTCCGGGAAAGGATGAAAATATTTGTGGAAACAAATATTTCAAAACCAAAATTAGCTAAATTGGTTTTTGAGTTTAAGCGAGACTTCATTTTTATTATATAGATTATTTCAGTAAAATAAAGAAAACCTGTTTGGTATTTTATTACAGTGCCAGCCAACAGTTTCTAGCAAATTTAAAAAGAAAGAAAAATCTAGGCTTTTGCTTCACAAAAGCCTAGATTTTTCTTTCTTTTTTTCAAAGACACAGTATGGCACATTTCCATCTGAACGTCGTTCTCTCAGTAATCTGTACTTAGATGGTATAAAGTATTTGCACATACTTGCATGTACTTTAATATACATGTGGGAGGGATTGGAGTGGAGCTGAGAGAAACCACAGAAGAGCACTGATATGCTTAAACTTGTATATTTATTCTTATTGACATAAAATTTGTATATCGTTATAATTTAAATAAAAATACAAATCTGAGTTGAAATAATAAATCCAAACATAAAATTACATAGTCAAATAGAAAATTAGAACAAAAATGCATAACATATTTAAATACCTAAATCTATATCTATCTATACATATAATAAAACAGTAAAAAAAGTGTGTCTGTACATTAAATATATTTCCAAAAAAAATATTGGGGGCGATGGAGACATAGTAATAGAGTAATAATTAAAAAAAAAATGTCTGTCTGTTTGTCTGTTTGTCTGTATGTCTGTTTGTCTGTTTGTACACGCTAATCTCCGGAAATACTGGACGGATTCGAATGAAACTTTTTTTGTTATATAGCTATTAAGCCTGGGCAACATATAGGGTATAAATGATTTTGGAAAATGAAACGCCTGATGCAGAACCATAATGGTCCAGCTAAACTATAAGAGATATAAAAATGTCGCCTTAGTAAAAGTTGTTCAGCCTGATGAGCATTTATCAGAGACATAAAGTCCACGCGAACGAAGTCGCGGGCTTCAGCTAGTTATAAATAAATATTAATTGCATTATTTACAATTTAATTGGTAAAAAACTGAAGAATTTTTAATCCAGTTTCATGCGGTTTATGGGTATATTACTATTTATATATTCAACAGAAACCCGTTTATATCAAACTCACATGGACACCACAAAGTGGAGAAGTGAATCAACTGAAGGCATTCGTTTGACGTTCTAAACCCGCATATTCAATAGTCGCTGATTTTCGCTATAAAATACGGCAATTGGTGATCAAGAGATTTTCTTTAGCTAAAAGTTGATTCTTATGACTCAAATGTTGATTTAAGAAGGGGGGCCCATTGATTTCTGGTGTTGACCAAAAATTTGACATTTTGATTTTTCCTTCACGTCGCGGCCAGTTCAACTCAAGTGAATTACACATACTTCGCAGCACATGGGCATACCGAAAGCGAATGGGATGGACAGAACCTCTAGATCCCCGTCTAGAGGTTCTATCCACCTTGGCCGAAATACACTTTACGTCTATATATGTAGCGTTGAATAGTATTTACATTACGTCAGATATATGCATGGATATAGCGAATGCCACAGAATAAATACTAGCGAATGCGACCGGTGCGCGCGCGCCTATCGTTACAATGTAAGCATTTTCTTGACTAACTATTCAACAAAAACACGTGTAGTGCCTATATCGTAATGAGATCGTAATAATAAAAAAATGTTATCGGATAAAAAAATTGTTCGGACAGCAGCTAGCCCCGAAATATGTTTTAAGACTAAAGGGGATACGAACTTTACGATATGTAGATACTTACTATAATTTATAATGTATTACATATGCTTACTTATAACAATAGGTGTTGGGTACACATTACTTTGAACCGAGTACGAAAACGTTATTCAAAAAGACTTGTTTCCCGAGACTCGAAGTTGTAATTTTGACATATCATATTTTTTGTGAATTACGAAAAAACTGTGTAAATATGTTCAGAACAGGGTTAAACGTTTTATTTTAATTTAACTATTGCTTGTAAGTTCAATAATATAATTTTTCTCCTTTTTTTCAATTGTCTTTTCTTCTTATTCCTTCCTTCTGACCTTTACACCACATCATTTTTTTTTCAATTTCTACTTCCTTATACTTATCGATGCTACGATTAGAGGTTTACAGAATAAATTAATTGATTACAGAATCCATAGCATCGCCTATATTCACAGATGTACGTTTTCAATGATAACGCAGCGTGGCATGTCTGACATACATTAAAGTTCGTTACAGAAGAGACCCTTAGTAACTTCACCATTCCAATCGCAAGTTCACGGCAGCTGTCGTACAGGGCACAGGCTTGTAAAGCTGCAATTCAATTAAAGTAATTTTGGTTTAAAAAGCGACCTGCATTCAACTCTTCCTGTAACCTTGCTTAGGCTATCTAACACACGTTGCTAGTAGGAGCATCACCATTCGAGAACGGATATTATTTTTAACCTAATGTAGTTACTACTTATATGATTCGTAAATAAAGAAAAATATGGAAAAAATAAATATAACAAACACGCAAAAAAATTATTAAAAATAAAAATGTATTCATTATAAAAATATAAAAAAATATACATAAGATGAAGGCAATTAACCTGTCATATGTGAGCAGACCGGAATCCGGTCGACATGCATTGTTTTACTATTGTGTCTGGTATTTTGCACAGACGACAGGTTAAAAAATCGGCCAAGTGCGAGTCGGACTCGCCCATGAAGGGTTCCGTAGTAGCAAATAACATAATATAAAAGTCTTGTAGTATGTTTTTTAGGGTTCCGTAGCCAAATGGCAAAAACGGAACCCTTATAGATTCGTCATGTCTGTCTGTCTGTCCGTCCGTATGTCACAGCCACTTTTTTCCGAAACTATAAGACCCATACTGTTGAAACTTGGTAAGTAGATGTATTGTGTGAACCGCATTAAGGTTTTGACACAAAAATAGAAAAAAACAGTAAATTTTGGGGTTCCCCATACTTAGAACTAAAACTCAAAAATTTATTTTTCATCAAACCCATACGTGTGGGGTATCTATGGATAGGTCTTCAAAAATAATATTGAGGTTTCTAATAGCATTTTTTTCTAAACCGAATACTTTGCGCGAGAGACACTTCCAAAGTGGAAAAAAGTGTGTCCCCCCCCCCCTTAACTTCTAAAATAAGAGAATGATAAAACTAAAAAAAATATATGATGTTTATTACCATGAAAACTACCAGCGAAAATTGGTTTGAACGAGATCTAGTAAGTAGTTTTTTTTTAATACGTCATCATCATAAACGGCAATTTAATTTTCATTCAATCAACTCAAATATAAAAATTTAAAACAACATACTACAAGACTTTTATATTATGTTATTTGCTACTACGGAACCCTTCATGGGCGAGTCCGACTCGCACTTGGCCGCTTATTTTAATTTTTATATTTGAGTTAATTGAATGAAAGGTAAATTGCCGTTTATTATTTATGACGTATTAAAAAAACTACTTACTAGATTTCGTTCAAACCAATTTTCGCTGGTAGTTTTCATAGTAATGAACAACATATATTTTATTTAGTTTTATCATTCTCTTATTTTAGAAGTTACGGGGGGGGGGACACACTTTTTTCCACTTTGGAAGTGTCTCTCGCGCAAAGTATTCGGTTTAGAAAAAAATGCTATTAGAAACCTCAATATCATTTTTGAAGACCTATCCATAGATACCCCACACGTATGGGTTTGATAAAAAATAAATTTTTGAGTTTCAGTTCTTAGTATGGGGAACCCCCAAAATTTACTGTTTTTTTCTATTTTTGTGTCAAAACCTTAATGCGGTTCACAGAATACATCTACTTACCAAGTTTCAACAGTATAGGTCTTATAGTTTCGGAAAAAAGTGGCTGTGACATACGGACGGACAGACAGACAGACAGACATGACGAATCTATAAGGGTTCCGTTTTTGCCATTTGGCTACGGAACCCTAAAAAGGCGTACGGGTCGATAACTTTATTTTTTATAGTCTGTTAAAAACAAAACGCGCGCCTGGTTTAGTAGAGAGGTTACGTTAGTAATCATATTATCTTTGACAGAGGTAAAGCTTGTTTAGTAGACAGAGGTTACGTTAGTAATTATATTATCTTTGACAGAGGTAAAGCTTGCGGGCAGAGAGTATCCGTCATCTCATCTTTAATTTGTAATGTCGGTCGGATGTCTTGCAGACGACACGGGAATTCGATTAGCCAGTATAATTGTGCGGCAAAGTCGGCGCCAAGCGAGAGATCTGTGCGGCACTGCACTGTCACTGGAGTGCTGATGCTGTACATATCAACGTGTCGGGCGCCACATTGCTATATATTAATGGAGATTTAAGTAGCAGAAGACAATATACCCAAAGAAAGTGAAGTCAGGGTGGCGGTAAAAGTATATGCAAATCGTTTAAACTGTTTCTGTTACTTGTTCTAGATTTTTCAACGTGTTCCAATGACCATTGACATGCATGTTATTTTTGGAGACGAAAAAAGCGAACTCGGGACTCCGGAGTAACAAAGGATTCAACCGACAACGCGCTACGACGAAGAAGTAGCTAGAGACAGGATCTTCAAAAAGGGCTGGTAGCACCGTAAGGACTAACATACATTACTATCACGAAAAAAAAGAATTCATAGAGTACTGTCTTTTATTTATTGTTCAAGTAGCGGCCCACTGCGGCTTCGCAAGTGGAAGAAGAAAGAAGTTTTATAAAAAGAAGGAAAGGTGACAAAATACCGCCTAGAGGAACACCACTGGACAGATCATTCCAGTCCGACAATACCCGGTCCATACAAACTGCTTGTTGGTAAATGAGACATACAGAAAACCAATAAATACATGACATGACTTAAGACGAGATTCGAAGATGCTTAAGAATCGCAAGAAGAATATCGTTGTCCACCATATTGAAAGCATTGGAAAAGTCAATGAGAATTAAAACAGTGACCAACGTATTCTCCATTCCCAACTAAATATCTTCGGTTGCTAAGTAGTAGTGTATCCGTGACGAAATTTTTGAAACTAAGTTCCTTACCACGCGTTGCGAAAGGGGGCTAGACGGAAAAAAATAAGACCTAAATTTGTAACGACACTTTTTGTTATAGTTGGAAGAATAAAATTTTATTGCAATTCCTTCACTAACTAATCGAAAGGAACTTCGTTCCATCCGGGTGTCCATTGACACCTCTCAAGTTTTTCTGAAAAAAAAAAACAGATTTTAAGCGTGTAAGGAGGGAGTTGGTGAAGATATGGAAACACATTTGAGCGTGAACTACAGCTTCTAATATTTTTGTCAAAAAGGAAGTAGGTATAGATTGCAGGCCTTATAAAGGCCATTTTCCAACTTGCCCTGGTTGGGAATCAAACCCAGAACCTCTGGAGTGGCGGACAAGCGTGGTAACTAATACGCCACGGAGTACGGGGTTCATCGATGTTTTATTCCAAGCTTGTTATCCCATTCCACCAAAACTGAAAATTAATTGTTTTTCCATCACAATTTTTATTAGTCATTTAAAGTGCTTATTTAATTCATGTGGCGTACATCCAATCGCTAATAAATAAAAAGAATTAACAATTCATAGGCTGGATGTTGCGCGTACTTTAATAAAATGGCCCTCGTGGCTGTGGCCTACTGAGCGAAGGGCGTGAAGGGCCCTAGAGCCCTACATAACGGCCCCCAGTCGGAGTCCTAGATCATAGTGTGTTGTGGGAAGTCATAGCTGTTCGGGGTTTAGAGAAATTGCCTAAATATATATCTATTCTTATTAAAATATACTCCTGGATTCACGAGCACGGCTGTAGAGCTCGTTTATGCCTATTTTTGGAAGCTTTTATTTAGTTTCACATGTCTATCTGTAATCAAATCTTGCAAGTTAAATTTGACCCACTTTCCGGTTACCGATTGAGCTGAAATTTTACACGCATACTAATATTGCGTGATAATGCAATATAATGACGACATGGACCTGATCTGATGATGGAGCTGGAAGGTGATCGTGGCTTACTGAGATAAAATAACATAAGCTTTTAGGCTGACTTGAACATATTAGGTAATTGTAATGGATAAAACCTTGTTATAAAAAATATTTTAGTATAATGGCTTGCTTTCAAATAAAAATAATATTGATACTGTCAAGTATACTAATTATTTAAGTACAAATAGTGAAATCTAAGCTACTTCTTAATCGATAAGCGATAGTTCAAAAAACGTACGTCAATATTTATTACATTTTCAAAACAGCTTCAACAATTCTTACTATATTTAATACTCTTAAAATTATATTTCACTGAATATAAGAATATTTCGTTAGTCGATGAATAAATCCATATAACTTACTAACCTAATTATAGTATTCATCTTAAATTTTACTTATTTAAGCACACTAAATCTTTGAACATACTTAAATGATTAAAAAATCAGATATAAAACAAAACATGCAATGAATTAAATATTTGATAAAGTTACTGACTAAAATATATTTAATAATATCTCTTTATCTAATCCATGCAAATATCAACGAAACAATAAACCATAAGACCTATGTCACAGTTCATAAGGCTCATGTGGTATTTGGAGAGTTAACTAAAGGCCTTCGCACATAACCACAGAATCCGCTAGATGACAACAAGTCAAATCAAACACTTTTTTCTTCGTCAAAACAAAAATTTTCTATAAAATTTGTATGAAATACGAAAGCGTGACGTCAGGCTTTTTTTGAAGTCAAATAGCGCTCATAATATTATTTTTTCTGCATTAATAAATCTAAAATCATGTTGAGAATAGATATGTTCAATGAAAAGTGCCACTATTTTGTGACGTTTTATTTTATGAACTGTAAATAATAATTTATTTTTAACCCAGACATCTTCCCAATTAATATAAGTTCTAAAGTACAGAACGGAAGTTCACCTCTTCCCGCGAGATGGCGATTCTGAGTTCCCCGCTAATCGCTATATGGATAAATCTGAAATAAGGTTGTTATAGCTAAGTTGCAGGAAAAAGCTGGATGCATACTTCTGCCCTGGCTTGAAAACTAGCATACAACAATGATAAACAATACCACAAAATTAGTCAATCTACGAAAGCACTAGGTTTCATTTACACACGGACTTAAGAGTTGCCATTTCGGGTCGTGTTCGGCCTAATATTAGTTGTCCGACCTGTCCCGCTTTTGTCAGACTTTTAGGCAAAGCGCATGAGCTTTTTTCTGTTTTTTTGAGGCTTGTGTTGTGTAACTTTTTGTCCATGGTATAATAAAACAAGGTATTCTCTTCCCGAGATGGCCTAAGTCTAAGTTTTGAATTTCAATTAGTGTTACTACTAATTGTTCTTTTTAGTAAATTTAGGTACTTTCTCAATAAAGTACTAATTAACTAAGTATCTTGTGTGATATATCTATTTAAATTTTAAGAAATTTATATATTAGTTCATAATTAATTTGTTAAGTTAAAAAATGCATTTTGCTCACAGTGGCAACACTTGGTGAATCACGGGAAGAGACTACCAGGCGAAGTATATTATGGTTGTTTGACAATTTTGCTCAGAATGTCTAGCTTCACAGCCGAGGTAATGGGCGAAGGCCATAACATAGTTGCACGAATAAAATGGTCCGTACATGGCAACAAATAGTTACAGGTTGCGAGAACTCTTATCTGGAATCGACGACCTATGCGCAAATGCGTGAGGCAATTTATCAATGTAAAATGTCATCAATTGTGTTTGCAATAAATAAATATTAACTTGAAACTCTATGGAACGCAATATCAGGCTACAACTTAAAGGGACTACACGCACAATGGTGGCAGAAAACAGTTATGCAGGATAATTGTTCGATCCAAAATATAAATAACTAAATTACAAAAAACAATTCTGATAATACCTACACATAGTTACCTAACCTATAGTTTCAGAACCTTTTATAGAGGAGCCATATCTTGGGTGTAGATAAAGTATTGTATGTTGTACATAATTAGGTATTAAAACTATCGACTTAACCCTGTATGTTTTTGGAAAAAAATTGTATATAAAACCAAAAGTCACACGTAAAAGAGTTTTTTTTAATAAAAAATGGTTAATTTAAATGAAGCAGCAATTAACATTCCAAATATAAGAATGGTAGCGTGGTGGGGACATCGCACTAAATATTTCGCACGCGCGAGACCTAATAGCAATGACGTCAAGAACGCTGTACGTGTACGTGCATCCTTTTTCTACTTGCCAGCTTATCATCAAATTTAGAAACTTATAACTAACTTACTTCCGGGCAGATTAAAAAAAATAATTTCGGTTTCGGATTATGTAACTTCTTGATATGAATAATAAAAATAATTGATTAAAATACCGTATTATCGCACTCGGATTCGCTTCGTATGATAAACCCCACATTCCACTTATTTAACAACATTTGCATTAATAACTATTATCAATCCGGGCTACTCTTTTTTGCTGGACTGACAACATTATTTTCAATTCCACATAGATTTAATTCGTTTAGTTTTTTTTAAAAAATTATCCCTAGAGATTTTCTTGTTCACTTTTCAGTCCCGAGAGGAATGTGCAACAGTAACTTTAGCGTAAGTACTAGTATGTATTCTGTGCTTTAGCTCTATATGTTTTTTCGAGTAGATGAGGTGAAAAGTATATTATGACTGGAATATGTAATAAATTCACGTGACGGCAACACGTTTGGGCTTACTTAATTTGAACAAGTATCTTTGACGTACGATAAAACCTTGTACCTACAAAAATCACTTTTTAAATTATTTTAAATTTATTCCCATTACTGACTGCGACATGCGCACAGAAAATAAATAGCATTCGTAGTTTATTACGAACGCCTTCTCAGGGAAAATATTGACTGGAACGGTTGCGGGAAGAAATCTTATTTAATGGGGAAACCAAAGCAGTTCTTTGCTAAGGTTAGTTGTTTTTGTCACTTGCTTTTATACTCTTTCTTAGAACTATGAATAGTGAAAAAGGATTTTCCTGATTTCTTTATTTTTCGCTTACATGCACTCACACAGAAGATGGTTAGTAAATAAGTACCTAGATCCTGGCAGGGTGTTGCGAAGTTTAGGTACTTAGTTTATACAGGGTCTTACAAAATATACTGAAACAATTTTAAAGGTGAATTCGGTCTATGATACAGATTTACTTTCTCCAAGGAACATAAATATCGAAATATGAAAAACTATTTCTGGCGTCCCATATAAGTTGACCGATCAGCTGACCCGAGTTAAATAGGAAGCAAAAAAAATAATTTTCATCTTTCTATATACCTATGTAACTTGGAAAAAGTTGATCAGTATCATGAACTGAAGTCACCCTTAAAACAGTTTCAGTATTTTTTGTTACACTATTTTTGTTATAATAGTAATATATTATTATTACACACAACCGTTTTATCTTTTGTCGAGTTATCGTTTTGTATGAAAACTAACAACTGAACTACTGCTAATAGACGAAAAATGTAGATAACTTACACTTAAAGTCAAAAAGAGCATAATTAAGTGACTACTGATTGACTAGCACAATTAATGCAGCAGCTATATAGAACTAAATAAGTGGTGTAATGAAACAACCCATAATCAACTTTAGCTTGTACTACTTTAGGACCAGAATGGCGGTATTTATAAAATTGTGAAATTGACGACAATGCGGGCCCTAGCTTCGGTGCTCATGATTTCAGCTTTAGAACATTGAGCATCATTGTAAAGAGATGACAAAGCTAAGCGCGTGATATTCACTTTTATAAAAACAATCAGTTATTTGTTTTTTGTGTGTTTAAGTGGCAAACAGTTGTAAGATTTTCGAAGCTGCCTAAAGGTATCTGACATAACGACTGCCATACAATAATAACGGTCGGGAACATCGCGGCTTATCGAGGATTTTTTATGCTACTTGTGGTCACAGATCAAAGTGCGGACCATGGCATCGTGTCACTTAACTTGCAAACCGGACGTACGAATAAAAAGGAACTTCTCAATAAATCGATAATAACATAAATTGTTACAAATGTTCTAGATTAATAAATAAATGCCACAAGAATATTTCCGGAGTCTGCTTTTTTTAATAGAGTATGCTATAACAAATCAGACTGGTGTCACTCTTTAATGGGCGCATCTGACGTAGATGAATGACTGTCGTCTAGTTTAAACAGTAAGCAATGTAAAAAACTCTAAGCAAATAGAATTGTTTATTAAGGCCATACCCAAATTTTCCGGGGTCCAGTGGCGCCGCCATTTGAAATAAATCATTTAAAAGGAAACGGAGATATCATTCAAAATTGTGTCTTGGTCAAGCCCTAGATAACCCTTAAAACTATTTTATGAACTACTGTTTATAATTTAAAGTGCGAACGTGAAGCTTTTCTACGCACATTAGCTAAAAGTGGCCGTTTTTCGCAAATGTGCGTAGAAAAGCT
Source organism: Acrobasis consociella (assembly GCA_963555685.1). Lineage (NCBI taxonomy): Eukaryota > Metazoa > Arthropoda > Insecta > Lepidoptera > Pyralidae > Acrobasis > Acrobasis consociella. The sequence goes on from OY743104.1 coordinate 23,576,736, forward strand.
TCACGTTCTCACTTTAAACTACAAAAAGTAGTTTAAAAAATACTTTGAATGGGTATCTAGAACTTGACCAAGACACAATTTTAAATGATATCTCCGTTTCCTTTTAAATGATTAATTTTAAATGGCGGCGCCACTGGACCCCGGAAAATTTGGGTATGGCCTTAAGTATTTCAAAAATTGCTTTATATTTTAAAAATTCATTATATTGGTTGCGGCTTTATAAGTAGTCTACGACCTATCTTATAAATGAATTATTATATTTAATGAGAAAAATAAGAGAAGCCTCAGGTATACACATAGAGTTAGGATAGGTGTACCTAAAGGTACCTAGAGAGGACACTCCAAAGAAATCAAGCAAAAAAAACGAGACCAATTTCAAATGTCGTTTACACGTTGTCTATGGAATGGGTGCTAATCAGTCCCCAGTACGGCGGGAAAGTAAATTGAAACGCAATTTTTATAAAAAATATTTAGCGTTGACTGCAAAAATCTTGGGAATAATACATAAAAATGTGTGCTTAGGTTGACTTACTGGGTTGTGCCAGCCTGCAGATTAAATATAATGCAAAATAATCGAGGTTTTTCATTTCACTGGTAAGTTGTTTTAGCTGATTGAACTCACTTTCGTTAAAACTTTGCATATAAAAAGATGGCAAAAATGATTACAATAAACATTATATACAACAAGAATAAGCTTTTTGTATAAATTTTTATCAAATACGTGAATTTCCGCCAATTTTTGATCATTTTCGACATTAAACTTTACGTCAAACTCATATCTAGGGATTGCCGTTATCGATAAACACAGGTATCGATATGCTTACGGAAAAGGCAAAAGTATGCCTTGTGTTATGTTAATTATTATTAAACAATTATTATTTTTACTAACCAACTTAAAAAAAAAGGTTTATGTAAGTATATACTTATGAAAAATTTCTAAATTTTGTGGTTATTGCTAAATGTGCGAGTTTATGTAATTTGTTCGAAAATCCGTACAGATATACTTAGTGAATTTTAAAGTGCCTTTGTTGTTGATTTGTTTCAAACGTTATTATTTACCACGTAAGCCTTAAAGGCCTTACTCAAGCAAGACTACTGAGACATGTCACTAGAGTCATCAAACATTTTGACATTTTGTTACTGTTATTATATGTGGTACCTACTTATATTGTTTTGTGATTGCGTCAAAAAAAGAGTATAATGTTTTCAGGCTATACTTACATATTGCGAAACTGGAGTTCGAGATTTTTAGTAAAATGCTCACACTCTTCTTAGGGTATTTCACTACGGAACCAAAGATTGTCCGATGTCCAATTCGTCAAGTAGTCGTAATCAAAAATTCCTCGCTGAAGTCGTATAAGGTATGAGTTACTCGCCGATATCGCTGGATAGTTAGTTATAATAGTTTATCAATGGACACTCAGTTTGTCACGTGTCCGATTTTATATACGGCTGCATAGGTACCTAGATATTTCTAGAAAATACATGTACTTGACCTTCCGTGAGTTCCGTGATGACATTGCAATTGTGTAAAGCCGGGAGCGAGTCCGCAACGTGGAGATTCGCCGCGTCGTACTAAAGTTCACGATGTACTCTCTAGAATTTTAAGTGGAACTGGGCAGGACACCTGGCTAGAAGGAACGATGGTAGGTGGAGTAAGGCCGCCATTGAGTGGTATCCCAGAAATGGTAAGCGCAGTGTGGGACGTCCTGTGGCTCGGTGGGTCGACGATATCAGGCAAGTCGCCGGCAAGAACTGGATAGCAGCGGCCGCGGACAGAACGGGATGGCGCAGACAAAGGGAGGCTTATGCCTAGCAGTGGGTTTTTGAAAGCTGATGATGATGACGATGATGATGAATTCGGGATTATTCTGGAACATTCCACAACCACCTGTATAGGTAATTTTACATCATTCTTAAACATTCTACATCCTTCTAGATTATTTTATAAACTAGAATATTCGCAATTTTCTTCTTCTAGCAACTTCGCGACAATGTGATTTGCTTTATTCGGATCTAACTGCAAACAGAGATTTTGTCACCGAGTGACATAAACTATGTATATATAAATTAAATTGTAGTAGTGTTTCTTAATTTATTAAATCATATCGATGTGAAAATGACAAGTCTTATTTAAAGATATTACGGCCGACTTATGATAAGTAAGTCTTATTTAAAGATATATTTCAATTTTCCCTGGCTATGATTCGAACCCAGGACCTCCAGTGTTATTTTTTGAGGGCGCCACTATCGGAAGTGTAGTCCCTTAACACTGCGATACACATAATAAAAGAGTTTATAAGTAGTAAGTATCTGCTTTGCTTCCCTACAATAGACGTACTTTCATATCAAAGGGGTTTCTGTTGCTGGCTGATTATAATTAGATTTAAAAAAATGTTTTTGTATTTTATGGTTTCACTTCGATATTAAAACATCGATCCATCAAATCTAGATAAATCAAAATTGCTATGCCAATCATCACGACGCGTAGCAATTTTATCGATAAAAGTCGATTGTGACCTAAGTGACGTAGTCCCCTGCACTAGCCGGATTACAACACATACATATTTACCCACACTAATGCACGCAGTTTTTGGTCTCTCCTTTTTACCGCCTATTTTCAGTCTTGTTACTTAGATCATAAGTCTATGGGTATACAGGCTAACTAGTAAAATCAAAGTATTCTTCAGGATGTCTTTTCAATCAATCTGTCAAAGAATTAATTGTCTATTGAAACAAATAAAAAGAATGCCAAATAATATCAACTCCAGCAGTTTTCCTCTGTAGTCGCGGTGCTAAATTGGTTGTCGTGTGCTACGCATCACGATGCCTTCAATCGATATCCCGATTCTCGATTACCTGGTGATCGGCAGCTCCTTATCACAATGCAATCAATTCGCCCAAACGTATGTGACATTTCGATTGTCCTTTGTAAAGTTCTGTTTGAAAAGTGATTGATTCCTGCGGCATTACCCTTTTGATGAGGAACGGATAATACCATCGGGCAAAACTAATGATCGTAAACTGATAATCGATATCCAAATATGATTTAAAGGTCTCGATCTATATACACTTGTAGATACGAGTACTCGCTACGTTGAATAAAATGATTTATAGTTTTAACTAATTATAATAAAGTTTTAAAAATCTTAGGATAGTGCCTTCTCTGACAAATATACTCCATATCCATACCTCTGACAAATAAATATATCCATCCATTACGCTGTACAAATAAAGGAAAAAGTTCTCCTCAAACAAATGTTTGAACTAAATTTAGACCCTTTTATCTGTTCATATAATAAAACAGTAATAAAATGTGTCTGTACATTGAATATATTAACAAAAAAATATTTCGCTCGATGGAGACATAGTAATAGAGTAAGAATTAATAAAAAATGTCTGTCTGTTTTTAAGTTAGTACACGCTAATCGCCGGAAATACTAACGGATTCAAATGTTTGTTTTTTTTATATAGCTGTCAAGTCTGGGCAATATATAGAGTATAATTGAATTTGGAAAATGGAACACCTGACGCAGAACCATAATGGTCCAGCTAAACTATAAGAAACATAAAAATTTCGCCTTATAAAAAGTTGTTTAGCCTGATAAGCATTTTCCGGAGTTCACGCTAACGAAGTCGCGAGCTTCGGCTAGTTTGAAACAAAAAAAACTAAATTTTATGTAAGTATGACCAAGCTCTTGATCGGTCATTTTGGAAGTCTTTGGGAGAGGCCTATGTCCAGCAGTGGACGTTATGCGGCTGAAATGATGATGATGATGATGATGATGACCACGAGGAAACGGCGGTAAATCTTGCCACAATACATATATTAGTGAAAACCATATCCAAATGGTTTTTTTTACTCGTTTCCGAGTTAGCGCGTACAAACGCACAGACAAATTTCTAACAATCAATATTTTGGATATGGTATATTAAGTAATATAAGTAACTTTTACTCATAGGTTCTTTCATATCAAAAAACAAAAACAAAACGGCATTCCCATACAAATTCCCGGACGGCACAGTTTTGCGAAATGCCTCATTATCATTTTCATTTTTTGCCGTATTCTATTTAGTTTACTCTGGATTTGTGTTGACATTTTAAGTTTAAAAGTGAACCGTTTTGTTAGTATTTCTTTACACAAAGAGGGTATTTCTGGTTATTCAACATGCAGTCGCCCAGCATGCCGTGCAAGTATACTCGTAGAAGGCAGCAAGCAACGACCAGGCTGCAAGACATTCAAATGCGCAGTTCAATTACTTAGGGCGTACGCAGGACTCTCCTACAAATTTAAACAGTCGCCCTGAGTGCGGGCGCCCTTAAATTGTTAATGCCTAGACTGCCTATTCTCGTAGCAGCTCAATTGTATTAACTTAGGGTTGCCATACGCTTTTCAAATAATAAGACTCAGAATTGAAAGTACTAACGCACAGAACGGAACCTCATCGGTATAATATGAATATATGACTTTTTTATATCTATCCAGAAAACCGATACACATGTTTCGGTGAATCGGAGGCACCTTTTTTAGGGTTCTGTAGTAAACTAGGAACCGTTATCGCAATGTCTGTCCGTCTGCCCGTGGCTTTACTTATATTTATTTATTTATTAAATCTTTATTGACCATAATGGTACAAAAGGTGGACTTAATGCTAACGCATTCTCTACCAGTCAGCTTTTGGGAAAAACAGAATTCAATTTATTAGCGATTAGACTATTATTAGGTACTAGAAAGATGTAATTTGGCATGTACAAGTACATGCTTATATAGGTATTATTCACGCCTACAAAGTGATAAGAAAATGAAAAAAAATCTTTATCTTTATCCCGGAGGTATTCCATCCCATACATGTAAAGTAGGAATCATGTTTGCTTTCGCGTGACGTAAACTAACCCATGATTTGGGTTGTCATCTAGTAGGATTTTTAAAAAAATTGAGTAAGTGTGAACATCATTTTGCGATTTAGAGTGTTAAAAAATAAACAAAAATTTGTGCTATAAAACCACATATTTCAGAAATGGATTCCTCAATTGAAAAAGTTGTTCATAAGCTTTGAAAGACCGATACACAGATACCCAACACAATGGGTTAGTTGAGAAAAAAATTACTCCCAATGTACTTGAATCAAAAGAAAATCGGCCGTGCTCCCGGATTTAATCCTGTAGCAGTACCTAGTAACGTAGTCGACCTCGACGAGTCCCCTCTTGCCGGTGAGGTGCCCAATCCTTGCCTTCGATTCCAATAAGGAATCACTCCTGAGCCCTGTTCAATCTACGCTGTAGTGATTAGGATGCTCGCTCATTATTCATTTGCTTTGAAACGATTTAGGTTTGTAACAAAAGCATATGTCGCGTAGCTCAAGAATACAATCAATATTTAGGGTTCCGTACCCAAAGGGTAGAAACGGGACCATTCCGGAGCATAGCTATCACCAGGCTGTATCTTATGAACCGTGACAGTTTAATTTTTCACAGATGATGTATTTCTATATAACCAAATACTAAAATCAGAATAAAATATTTTTTTAAGTGGGGCTCCCATACAACAAACTTGATTTTTTATAGATATAGATAGTTATACACAACCGTTAGTGCGCGAGTCCGACTCGCACTTGACCGGTTATTTAGAGTTTTATCTGCTTTATCAGTTATATTTTGTTATTTTTATTTATACCAAATAAACAGATTTTTTTCTTTTTTTCCATTATATTTTTATGAACGTTATACTGATACAAAAGGAAACCAAAAGGTTGGAAGCATACCGAGATGTGTGGCGGGGGGACGTCGCTGGTGACAAAGTAATGGTTTAACAATCAATATTTTAGTCTAGTGTATATGAGTTAGACGTAGGTAGCGCGTTTTACATGTAGAGTCAACATCAGGTACAGTGACTGACAAATAAAATATGAAAAATTCTCACCATCATCATACATAGAACATTTTTTATCATCCTTGTACTTCAGTTGCACTACCTTAAAATACACTAGACAACGACCCAGGATCTAGATAAACCTAGGCAAATTATTGTTAGGCAGTGCCGAATTCTAGCATTAAGGCCGGCTTCGATCCTTTTAATACGTGTAAGAATAACTCCTACTCTCCGATAGTAATGTCAATACTCCATACAAGTTTGAAATCTCCATACAAGTTTGAAATTACTATCTAAGAGTAAGCTAAAGGCTTACTAAAAAGAGTAAGCTAAAAGCTTACTCTTAGAATAAAAGTTTGGTTAAATCCAGCCTAAGTTACTTAAATCAAGCCTTCCTGTTTTAAGCATTGTCATAATAAAGTCTTAATAGAACGCGAACTTGCGATCGAATAGTGGACTTAACCCCAAAGTATTCTTCAAATACCTACATATACTTTAATAAATAAAACAACTACTGTACCTTTAGCAAATAAGAAAAGCGCCTGAAAATACCAAGCATTTTGCTGCAATAAATATTGTCGGTTTGTTTATGAATAAAGGTCGCGTCCCACTGTACCTTGCGTAAATATGGTAAAGCAGGCGTTTTGCTCGATTGTTAAAGGCGGTGGCACAATAAAGTTATACTTTATTACATGTTTGTCCAAACGTGCGTCAGTGCCGCGCCCGTGCTAACCTGGTTTTCCACTGTGTTGCTATAAAATATGTTGAGGGAAAAACGACACAACTCTCTTACGATGTAACCTGATATCTAGCCGCAGTATACACTCGTCAGAGATTTTGGTATAAAAGAAGAAGTGTATTCTAGGTATCTGTATAATGTGTAGAATTTATTTAAGCTAAATAAAACTTAACATTTCAGGCTACATTTTTTTAAATTATATAAATTAAATAGTACAGAGCGGGTCGTGCTCCTGCAGTGGAGACAAATAGACCTGATGATGAAATATTATAATATTCAACGACAAGATCTCTACCTTATTTTGAAAACTCAGTGCGGAAGAACATCGTTTATATAAAGAGATTGAGTTGGCTTAGAATGGCTGCCCAGACAGCAAGAAAGTAATTTAATTATTTCAATTAAAAATTGGACAGCCTAAATCTTTTTAAATTAAATTAACTGAAAAGATAGGTATAACAGCAGTTTAGGTAAGTACCTATGCCTAGGATGTAACCCAGAAGCTGCGAGGATGAATGAGGTAAGTAATACGTTTTTTAGCATTTCTCTTTCCAAATGACATTTGAACGTATAGGTAGTAATGTTATATATATATATATATATATATATATAAATATACACAAACTGTATATATTTTTGTAATCCTTATATTCTTTACTTTGACTCCAAAATCGATAGGCTTAGCATAAAAAAACTTCATGATATATAATTTGGCACCAAAAATTCGCCATTTTGTTTTTATTTACTATATATATACCCAGTATCACAAATCTAACGTCTAAACTACAATTTGTCAAATCGCAAAAACTGCAGCACGCGTCAGTGAAATAGGTATACCTAAATGCACTCGAAAAACACAGTCCTCCTTCTGGGGCAGTCGGGTGAATATCAGCCACATTACGAGTGTTACGTGGCTCAGCATTGGAGGAGTACAAGCCTTATAGGTCATTTCACCTGGATTTGGAATTTTAATTTTCCATTAAGCATTTCTATTAGTTGATGTGATCCATTTCGATATAGCTACATAAAAAAACTAATGAATATACAACCTGATTCCTAAGTAATTTTACTACTTGATTACTTTTATCACTTCATAGTTACAAAACACGGAAGGGCGGTAAAATTAAATCAGTTACACAATGAAACTATTTTAAGGTTAGATTCAGTACATGATATGGAATAACTTTCCCTACTATAATAGCGTTAAAAAATTAAAAAATATATGGCCTAACAGTACAATTTACCCCTTCACCTAATCAGATTTTATCATTCAAAACTTAAACAAAAAAGCTAATGGAAAAAAAATATTATGTTCAAATGAGTAGTAGGTATATGATGCACGAAAGGCGCAGAATTTTGGATTCGCTTTAAGTCCAAATCGCACAATGCCTAACGGTAAATGCCAATTTTTACGACGAGCCATTCTGCTTTAAAAACAAAGGACTTTCTTCAGGTTTCAAGTTTATAACATAGCTATTCGTGTTATGAAATAGTTTAAACCCAATTTAGTTTGTAATCATCAAAGTACTATTTTTTATGTCTTAGGCGTAGTAATGAAAAACTTTATAATTAATCTTAAGACATTTGTGCTTATACAGTGTTTTGCGATTTAAACATTCTGCTTTCAAACCATTTAAAACAGCAAAAAAAAATTTAATTTTCTATCAATTAGCTACAATTCTCTTTCTCTTTCCCTCACTTTTGTGATAGAAAGGGACGACAATTGGGGAGACCAAGTGGAGACGATCCCAAGATTGGCGGAAGTGGGACCGGCAAACCAATATTATAAGAGAGGAATGGGAGGAAATGGAAAACGCCTGTCGGCGGCTCGTCAATGGTAGTTACTTGCAGGTATGAATTTACTTTATGTAAGGTACTTACTGCTTATGTACTGTAGTTTTTCTTTAGTTAGTAATCTTGATTTACACAAAGAAAAATTTATGACAAAACTACTGTCAGATTATTTTCATCCATTTTTCATCCATCACCTATCATCGACAATCATCTTTTGATATATGATAGGATAGCAACAAGTTAAAATCATAGAGTTTCCAGATAGATCAGTAATAAAATCTAGGTCTATGGTTTGAGGTAAATAAAATTCTAGGTCTATGGTTTAAGAGACCCCAGGTAAACAAAGACCTTACATCTCGTCTTTTTAGGGTTCCGTAGTAAACAAGGAACCCTTATAGTTTCGCCATGTCTGTCTGTCTGTCTGTCTGTCTGTCTGTCCGCGGTCCTACTCAGAAACTACAAGTACCTGAAAGCTGTAATTTGGCATAGATATGTATATTAATCATGGCGAAAAAGTCGTAAAATAAAATCTGGAAAAATATTTTTTTTTAGGTTAGCTGCCATACAAGTAAAGAGTTCCGTTTCTGAAATATTTGGGTTTAAAGTGAAAAATTTTGTTGGAGGCAAGTGTCCCCCCCCTCTATCTGCTAAACGTTTATATATGGCCACGTGAAAAAATTCACAGCTATAGTATATATAATGTAATTTAAAGGAAAACTATCAGAGCTAAGTAGGGTATACAAATTAAAAAGTTATAGGCGATCAACTTGGCAGAATCTTATTTAAAAGAACATTTCAAATGCATAAAAACTATTAAATATAAGTTGTTTGGCCGAATAATGTACAATAGCATACTTTTGAGATGTCAGAATTTCATTTAGTACAATAAACTTTTACATAAATTCAGTTTCGCATAATTTATTTCAGAATAATGTTTAATTATGGTAACCTATTATACTCTAGGTCCGTTAGGTTTCCTGTGACTGAAACACAAGCGAGCGAGTGACTCAAGCTTAGGGGAAAAGTAACACAGACATAAAATAACTTTACCATGGAGTGTAGGTTAGGTTTCCTGTGACCAAAACACTAGCGAGCGAGCGACTCAAGCTTAGGGCGAAAATATTTAAATATAATGATTCTGTATTGAAATAACCATACGTGTCAATTGAATGCCAAAAGGAGATTCTGACTACAAACTTTCTGTTGTATAATGATTATACTTTTAAATTATTATGGGTTAAAAATGTATGCTGCAAAAAAAAATTCTACGAAATGACGTTTCGGTAATCTGCTATTATGCATAATAATATTATAACATAAAAAGTTCTGTTATAAAGGGGGGATCCATTTTTTTCTTCGTGTCAGCTCAACCTAAAACTTCTTTTTAATATGTAGCACAAAAAAATAAGATGTGTGGCAAAATGAAGTGGAATAATTTTAGTCAAAACTTACCGGTAATCAAGAACGGAAAAGTAGACTAAATTTTTGAAACCAGATTGACGCAACGTCAACTTTCGGACAATGTCCACTATTACATGGCTAATATATTAGTATTAGCCAATTAGCCATGTATTAGCGGACACTTTGTATACACAGCGGGCGTGAAGTAACTTCAATAACGATTGCTAAGCTGCCCAGAGTGCCCCAAAACTATCACAATGGAGGACCTGTATATAAAGCCAGCCCTTACGTAGTGCAGGTCATTACTGAGCTGGGCCTATATGAAAAGGTTTAAGTGAACATTGACGCGCAAAGAAGAAGAATAACGTTATTGGCGGAAAAAGAGTTGTAATTAGATTTAGGTACAGGCGGTACTTAAAACTAACTACATGTACTTAGTACGGCGTAGTTTACTGGGTGTACGTACACTTGAATGTATTTTGGTAGGGTAATTTTTGCGCTTGATTATGCTTCCATAGCTGAGCCAAACTTGGCCAGAGCTGCCAGAGGTCTTGACCTACACTTTCCACGCTGGCCAGACGGGAGAAGTCTCATTGATGTTTATAAGCTTTATTTAGCTTGTTTCCCTAAGTCGCCTTCTGCGACATCCACGGTAGGTCTTGGAGTGGCCCTATTCTACTCTGCCGGAAGCCACACGGCTCAGGTAGTACAGAGAGGGTCGAGCGTGCTCCTGCAGTGGAGACAAAAAAAAAGATCTGATGATGATGCTTCCATAGTATTGTAGTTCGCTTGTCGGACGCAACTCAGCCGGTTATCATATTTTATGATAAACTTGTGAAAAATTATAAGATCTCGAAATAAAATCGCCATTAGCATTTTTTTTTATCTCAGATAGATCGCATGAATACAAACACGTGGCAAAAACCGCTGCAGCGGCGGTGGTGTAACAAATGCTAAGCGCTCTTACAAACAAGCGACAGTACGCTCGCGATAGCTGTCAGCGACGATCGCTGACCGATGACCGTCACCGACCTGCGTCGTCGCGGGCATACTGTCGCTCGTGTGTAAGAGACCTAACTATAATTTTTCAAAACTAAAAACCGACTTCAGCACCAGGCTACGTCAATTTTAATAAAATTTCTATGAGACTACCTGAGAAGTATGCCCTTTCAAACAAAAAAATCCAGGAATATAATAGCTCCTTCCTTTTAGCAGTCGTTTAAAAACAAAACGCGTGGTGTTTTGTGTGTTCTGCCGCGACACTCATATTTTGTTCCACATATAGGAAAAGTTCTTTAATTGGATATTGACTGGCTGGGTCGCCCCTTCAAATGTGTCGGCGGTGGTCTTACACCCTGTAATACGAGTATGTCATGTATCTTTTTACGTACACATCTTACAACAATCTTCTAAATATTCGGGGTTCCCTAAAATCAAACGCATCGACGTGGAACCACGTAATTTCCAAATTTCGATTGCGGCGCGCCATTGGCGGCCGCCGTCGGCTGCCGGTCCCCCATTGGCGGGCTTAACCTGATTTATCCTAAATATTGTCACCTCCGAGCCCGCGTCAATTTGTTAGGACGTTATTTAATTTTGCTTCCCTGATAATTCGCCGCGTATTAGTTCAAAGCGATTGCGGATTTAATTTTATGTATTTGCTTTTTTTATCAGAAGTAAAGCCGAAGAAACTGTGACGTCACGGCCTTTTCATACAAATCCTATAGAAAATATTTGATTTAGATGTTATTAGAAAAATATCGGATTTGATTTGATACACTTTATTTTTCTTTAAAGTAAAGCGAGTTTGTACATAGTGGATATCGACTACTGTTCTACACCAACCGTAATCTCTATCAGCACGTATATTAACAACACAGTTCCTGCGAGTATAACCACTCAGATTTTCGATTAAAATCCGCAAACGTAGATTTAGCCTCGTTAGTCTGCCTTAGTGCGAGTCTGATAGCAATTATGTGTATATTCCCTTACAAACGCTTTGCAGGCAAACCGAAATGTGGTCTTAATGGATACTACAGCCTATAGGATTATGCGTGTTCAAATACTGCCCGTTTGCCCAAGTCGCCCGTGTTCGCCCGGCCTTATGCGGCGTAAATTTGCGGATATGCACCTATATTCTATTGCGGTAAAATTTGTTGAAATTGAAACACGGCTAGTTTCGAGGCAACCATACATACATACTATCACGACTTTACCCCATATGGGGTAGACATAGCATTTTCGGTCGTGATTTTATTGTAATTTAGTAGAATAAATTAATATTAGATTTTATCTATGTATGTTATGTCAGGTAAAACATGTCAGTAAAAAATATATCTAAACTTACCCTTTACGCTTATATTCATAAAAATTAATTTGTCCCTTCCCTCTTTTTACCAGTAAACTTGATGAATAAGTACCTAGGCGACCGAGCTTTGCTCGGTTACATCTCAAATAATAACTACATTTTTTTAAACTTGCCTAAAAACAATACAAAATAAAAAAATATTTATAAATTTGAACATAAAAAAAACAAAAGTAAGTCACCGAGTGGGATTCGAACCCGTCACACTCTTTCTAGTGGTCCGCATCACAGCATCATAAACCGCTGAGCTAAAATGGATGGCGGCCGGGGCGACAAAATTAGCGATCATATTCTGCGTGGAAAGAAAAACGCATAACACGCGTTTTCCCAAACATAAGACTAATCTAGATCGATTGTTTACCCCCGAAAACACCCATATACCAATTTTCAGCGAAATCGTTAGAGCCGTTTTCGAGATCACAGAAATTTATAAATATATAAATAAGTATACAAGAATTAAGATACACAAGTAACCTAAAAATCTAAATGAAGTGCCATGTCATGCATGAGATGAGGCATAGTGCCAAGAATACACGCTGCTTTCCCGCTTTGAATCTATTGTAATTATTTGCATGAGACAGCCCTCTTGTCACCATTTACCTACACTACATGAGTACTTATCTAGCTACGATTAAAACTAAGGCCTATAGTTTTACCACCGGCACCGCCTGCCTGATGTCAAATGTTTACAATCGTCCGGCGAACCCTTGGCTAGTATTTATTCTGTGCCCTTGGGAATGCAGTTGATATTTTTGTGCGTATTCCTTTAGACGTAACGACACTCACGACATCACAGGATGCAGATGGATAATCCTTTTCTAGGTCGAAAGTCACAGTGTGGTCGAAAACACTTCATTGTCATACATATAATCCAAGAGTAAAAAAATGTGTCTGTAGGTACATTAAAATATTTCCAATGTCTGTCTGTTTATCTGTTGTACACGCTAATCTCCGGAAATACTGGACGGATTCGAATGAAGTTTTTATATAGCTTTTAAGCCTGGGCAACATATAGGGTATAAATGATGTTGGAAAATGGAACACCCGGTGAAGAACTATAACGATCCAGCTAAACTAAAAGAAATATAAAAATGACGCCTTAGCAAAGGTTGTTTAGCCTGATGAGCATTTTCCAGAGACAAAGTCCACGCGAACGAAGTCGCGGGCTTCGGCTAGTCGTGGAATAAATCATGTTTATTCCCGCTCCTCCAAACAGCCACGTTTATTCAGCTTACAATCCCGGCCCTGATGATGCACTCGCAAATAACGCGCAGGAGCCATTGTTTAATACCGCCGGCCGCCAGACTAATCACTAATCGCGATTCACACACAGCCTTCGTACAAAGGCGAGATGGAAATAGATATGATTGATATAGATAGATACGAGATCTGAATGTGATTGATTTTGTACTTATTTACTGTAAAGACATTTTTCATCCAAAAAGCAATAAAATAACGCTATATCTATTATTATAGTCGTGTAGTTTCCCTAAGTTTTCTCGTGGATGTCGGAGAAGGCGACTGAGGAATTACATGCTATACAAAGCTTATAAACGTCTTTACCCCTGACGGGGTAGACAGACCCATAGGCCACGCTATGTGTCGATAAAAAGGAATCAAAATAGAAAAGGTTGCTTGCCGCATCGCCTGCATGGTAATCTCGCTCATTCCCTCGATCGGATTTTACGATCTGCGCGAGAATTTAAGAGAAGAAGATTTCTATCTTTTTTAATCTGTTTTGTCTAAGTTTTTTCTTTTCTCCCAGACCAGCTTAGAAGACAAGCGCCCACACACGTCTCGGCAGTAATGTTCGCCGTGCGAATAGATTTTGTTGTAGTGACCTAAAATGGATTTAGTAAAAAATTCAAGCACAGCGGTGCAATATGCAGCGCTCTAAATTGTTTCAGTCCTTACATAAACTTATACCTATTATTTAAACTGAGTAGGTAACTGTAATTTTGGGCTTCCCCTATGTACATATGCATGTATGTATACACGATGAAGATCTGATGATGCAAACAAGCAAGTTACGAAACCCATTACACACTTCATCAAACACAATTTTTGGGGGCCACCCGTCAACGAATAAATTTTTATAATAAAAATCGTTTATACGGGATCCCGCCGCGAAATTAATTGTGTTAGATTCTGCACTCCACACGCCCTTCCCGACCACAAGGCGGCGCTGCGGGCCCCTAAAATGTTATTTTAAACTAACTTTATCAAACAATTTGACACCTACTGGGCAGTAATAGAAAAATTTACGTGTTGTTTTCTAATTGCACTTGCAAGAGTTGCGAGGGATTTTTTATTTGCATGGGTGCAAAATGGAGTGCGGTGACGTAGGTAAGAAGTTATTTGTGTCTAGGAAACTTATTTTTAAAAGCGAGGGTGAAAGAAACGAAAAACCTGTCGTTTTCAGAGTCACTGCTTACGTTTTAAGTCACGAACTATTTTTAAAATAGTCGCTTCAGCCAAAGGTACTCGTATTATTTTTATTATGCAGAAATATAAAGGAAACTTTTTCAAAAACTTGCAAAACTGATAACAAATCAGTGTCAAATAGAACGGACTGCGTGACATGCAGTACAAGACTAAGGATTTTTTCTTTCGGTTTTTTTTACATTTGTAATGGAAATTCTTCGCTTTAGAAGCAAAATACGAATTGTAGAAACGCTCGCACAAACAATTTTTTGCGTAACTTTCGCTTACAGAAAAATAAGGAAGGGTGTTTATCAGGTAGGTAGGTACCTACTTATATTTTTGACTCACATTTTTTTGCAAATTACTCTTTTTCCTTTAAGCGAATTCAGATTGGAATTGAAATAGGCTTTTTTCAAAATATAGGTGTGGTTGTATAGTCGAAGCTATAGATTATAGTACACATATTTTAATATTAATAATTAAAATTTGTATTTATTTAATAATAACAATATAGAGCTATGTACATCGAACTTAACGTTTAGTTTTGTAGGTTAGCAACTGTAGCTTTAACAGGTTTAGTTATAACTCAAGCTTCAACTAGATCCTAAATCTCTCTCCAGCCAGACAGATTCAAAAGTAACATTTGCAGTCGAATTAATATTCGCATCGCAAGCGCAAATTTCAGCTTTGAATGCATATATTTATTGGATAAAATATGATAGAGTTGAACCCTCGAATTAGTCGATCGTGCCTGCTTGCAGCGACTGCGCTCCCTCATTAGGTATTATAAAAATATAATAAACTGCACTTACTGGCGTTTCTACGGTAGCTACACAGTGGGTACAAATTAATGTGGGTGCGGGGTGAGGGCTGAGATACAGCGGGCGCGTAAGCGGAGAGGGATTGCTGTAGGCATCACACTATCACATTAATTATTATAAAGTCAAAAGTTAGTGGTTACTGGAAGCTGACAGCATGGATTAACACACAAGCTACTTTTACCGCTGGTAACACCGCCGGGTGCAACCGTAATAAATATACACGGTGATTTTTCATTGGTTTTGAAGCCGAAGGCCACTTCATAGGCATCGTTAGTAAGACCTTATTAGCTAGTCTAAATAAAAATTCAGAAACAAAAAATGTTGTCTAAAACTCGAAAGAAAAATTGTGAGATCAATTAGTAGTACCGCCGCCATACACCGCCCGCCGGCCGGCCGGGGTCATCGACATTAGGCCGGCGTATAACCAGGCCTGTGTCACTCCCCGTTTAGGCATCGAAAATATACCTACGCATTGCGGCCTCTATATGGAGGCTAATCCATCAAGGACGACTCGCTAGAGTCGCTAGCGAGCAGTGAGCAGTGACGCACGCGCGGTTTGTTTAACAAATTTACCGACTTAATCGTCATGGAAAGAAAAGGAAATAACAGGCCAAGTGCGAGTCGGACTCGTTAAATATTTTTTTTATTTTTTATTTTTTTATTTATTGTTAAAATAAAAATACAACTGAATATTTTGTGAATATTTCAAGTGCCTTCCTGTTGCCATTATTGATATCGAGCAACAAGAGCAAAAATCCGCGTTTGTTGTATGGGAGCCCCGCTTAAATATTTATTTTATTTTGTTTTTAGTTTTATTGTTATAGCCGCAACAGAAATACATAATTTGTGAAATTTTCAAATGTCTAGCTATCGCAGTTCTAGAGATACAGCCTAGTGACAGACAGACGGACAGACAGCAAAGTCTTAGTGATAGGGTCCCGTTTTTACCCTTTGGGTACGGAACCCTGAAAAGGCAAAAATTACTGTGCAGTGTTTAATTGTTTAAACACATACAGTGATCCAGTATTAACTTTTTTTACGCTTCCTAAAGACGCTGAAAGGTACCTATTTAGTATATCATGAATTATCATATGATAGGTATATTAAGATATATTGGTAACATGAATAAACAAGATGGTTATTATTACGAAAAAAGATTTATATAGGATATAATATGTATTACCTATGTATTACAGTTAACAAGGTAGGTGAATAAGTGAATATATGCGCAGCCAACGCCTGTTTGAAATTGCCTGCGCTAGATGTCGATGTTAGTATCTTGACAACCCTAGCCGAACTGCTCACACGATCGGTTTTGTGTAGGTACCTACCTATGATGAACCGTTTGTCTAGCGTGATAAGAATGAAATTGGCTTGCAACTGAAATTCTAGGCATCTAAACGAGTAGGTGTCGAATTCTGACGCGAGCTAAATTAGACCATATCGTCGACAATATTGAGTAGATATTTCTTTGAATTTCTTTTTAGAGTAAGACTTCTGTACGTAAGTACTAGTATGTATTCTGTGGTATAACTACGTGGTCTCGATCGAAAATCATTTACGCAACTTTTGTATCTTATGTCATACATAAATTTGGATTACGTATATGGATAGAGGAATTTATTTACTATACGACATTTTTTTTTCCAAAACCAATGAAAAGTCAGCGTGTTTATTAAACTGCACTTACTGTCATTTTTTCGGTAGCTACAGAGTGGCACAAATTAATGTGAGTGCGAGGTAGGGTCTGAGATATAGCGGGCCCATGAGCAAAACAGAACTGTAATCCCACCTCATTCATAAGAACACCCTTCTCATACAAGTCAACAAACACATAGGTACAAGCCGAATGGTAATCATGTACATGTTACATAGTTTGTCCTTTGAACTATGTGACTTGCATGATTCCACACAGCTTATATATGTTACGCGATTACAGCGTTTCTCCCATAATGATAGTTTTTTTGTACTTACAGATGGAACATATAACCCTATAATAAGTCAATAGGTAGTTTTTGTTTAGTTTGTTTTAACTTTTTGCTTCAGGCAAAGGCAACTACAAACATTAGTATGTCTCGTGAGATATAAGCTTACCCAACGAACAAATTATGGGAGAATGAACATTCAATACGAAGGTGCAAAAATGTATAATATACCTACTACCGACAGAAATAAAAGATGCTAAATCAGTAGCCATTTTCAAAAAGAAACTAAAAACATACATACATGATTTCTATAATTAATTTAATCAGATGGACAGACAGACATGACATGATAAAACTATAAACCTCCTGGAATTAACTATTTTTATAAATTTAAATTATTATAAAACCACAACAAACCACGTTGCGTGGTTTTAAGAAAAAACAAAGTAATAAGGACAACAATAATAGTCACGTACATTTACAAAATTTATTTAAAAAATTAAAAAGAAAAATAAATACATATAGAAATTATTACATTTATAAATAAATAAATAAAATCATAATGTTTAAAAAAATTATACTATCTTAAAAATTCTAACTTTAAGTTACGTCGCTGACACATCTAGAATAAGCATTCATAATCCGTGTGTTGCCGGGCGAGATCGTACAGCACAGCCGATGACGGCGACGTCGTCACTAACTCTTATAGTTCTACCCACCTAATATTTATATTTTATCGTTTTGTTTAACTTTGTATAAGCTGTTAGTTTTTATTTTTATTGTTTGTAAGCATGCTCAATGTACTAAATGTGTTAATATTGTGTTTTCTCAGTAAGTGAATTATTATGTAATTCTTATGAGAAATAAAGTTATTCTTAACCTAAACAATAAAATGTGATTTTATTAAAAATATAAAGAAGTTGTAACATCTTTCTTTACAATGAAGCCACGCTCGCCCGCACTGCGTCCACGCCCTTTGGTAAACGCCCAGCTTTGTTGCTACCGTACACGCGTGTTATTAAGTTTTCTTTTTCATCGAAACGCATCTATATCGAATAATTTTAATCTTAAACAGCCTGCATACATAGTATGCATATTTAAATACTTGTAAATACGTTTGTGAACTTGTGATACCCGTTTTGGATGGTGGTAAAGAGGAAATCCACACCTGCCAACCGGCTGCGGCTTAAGACAGTAAAATACCAGCTTTATTTGTGGACGATCTATACATTAATAAATTTATCGGGCGAGTTTATTCATTTCGCTTACTTTTTAAGGCGATCTCCTCGCGACTGATACCCGCCGCTGGTGACAAGAGGCTGGCTGCTTTTTCGCTCAATAGCTGTCCAGCAAGGGAACGCAGCCAGCGTTCTTGCTACAATACCGCATGGGCAAGAGGCCTTTTAAAGGCTTCCGTAGTAAACAAGAAACCTTTATTATAGTTTCGCCATGTCTGTCTGTCTGTCATGTAACTCCTATACAAATAAAGTGGGAGTTTATTTTTCTAAACCAACCCATCTCGTGTAGGGTATCTTTGAAAAGGTATTTTAAAAATATCTGCTAAACGGTTATACATATGTATATAACGAACTTGTGAACTCAGGTTCATGGTATAATAAAATAAGGTATTCTCTTCCCGAGATGGAACTTGACTACGTCACGAAAGTGTTGCCACTGATTGTTCTTTTCAGTAAATTTAAGGACTTTTTCAATTAGTTCATGAATATTAAATAAAATATTAAGTAACTTAGCTAGTGAGTATCTCGCGATTCTCGCGTGATTCATCAATTCAATATTTTATAAATTGACATAATGGATTATTAATTCGAAATTGGTATATAAAGTTTAAAAATGCATTATGCTCGGGTAATTCAATTTCACACAGTGGCAACATATCAAGCTGATGACGTAGTCAAGTTCCACCTACGTCATCAGCTGTCACGGGAAGAGAATACCTTATTTTATTATACCATGCTCAGGTTGTGAATTGCATAACTGGCCAAAACTGTGAGTCTGCCTCATCCAGTGAACGCTAATGCCTTGGCCGTGTTTCCGTGTTGTTTACGTACTTACCTTACAATTTATCAACTCGTCGTGCAGTTTGGTCGCTGGCAGCTCGTGTTTGGTTTTTATGAGTTTTGTGGTGCCTACATACATTTACCGTTTTTTTTTTTTTTAATTAATGATTTGTAAAGACTTACCTAAGAAGTGAATACCTATGTAATACTTTGGATATACTCACCTAAGTGAATACCTATGTAATACCTACTTGTAAGTAAATAAATTCTTTGAACCCAAGTTTAAAGGAAAGCTATTAGAGTAGGGTTTACAAATTAAATTATAGGCGACCAACACCAATGGTGTGGGTTATCCAGAGATACCGACGGCCATGTAATATGCATGTAAATAAATAAATAATAAATATATACAGACAAATTACACTGATTGAGCAAGCCGAGACTTGTTTTATGGGATACTAACTCAACGATACTATATTTTATAACAAAGACATATATGTATACATAAACAAGACCGAGGAAAGTTAAAAAAGGCCATTTTTCAAATTGCCCTGACCGGGGATCGAACCCGGAACCTCTGGGTGGCGGACTAACATGGTGACCACTACGCCACGGATGTCATCATAATGTAAAGATATCATAGGCAGAGAAAAAATGACGGTAATATTAATGTCGGTAGTAAAGAGACTTGAATGTTCTATCTATACGATGATGGGCCACCCACCTGACCCTTGAAAATGTCAGTTGTTGCGGGAACGCTGACTACGTTTGCCAGGAAAAGACAAAGCGATCCAAATAACCTCACACATACCTACACACACTCAAGAGTCCTGATCCTCTGTTTCATAGGTACGTCCGTACACTCCTTCGGTTGCATCCTCAGCTGTGCTACTTCGGAGTCCGGGGTTCGCTTTCCCGCTTTTTCTTCTATAAATACCTAATTTAATTAAAAAATTAAATTAAAAGTATTTAATTAATTTAAAAAAATTACACTGAATACAGGTAGCAATAATAAAGGTATACGGATCAATCAATGGTTACCCAAGGATGCCGAATAAGAGTAAATAATAAACAACGCGCAAACGGTTGGGCCAATTTTGATACAATTTGGTATGCAGGAAGCTGACAGCCTGGATTAACACATAGGCTACATTAGGCACGGGTAACATAGCGGGGCGCAGCTTATAAAATATATTATGCTATGCAGAATTGTTGAAGACCTGAGCTATCGTCAAACAAGTAAAATGATACCATCTATTAGCATCACCGATCCGTACTCTTTTTGTGTCAAAACCTAAAAATTAAATCAGTTTATTTACCTCCAGGTTGCCAATTGAACAGCTTTGTATAAGGCCAATTAGTCTGATAAGCGAATCCAAAGAGGTTTTAGTCCAACAGTGTACTGATACTTACAGGCTGAAGAGAAGAAAATTTATACAAAATAACAAATGGCCAAGTGCGTGTTGGGTCACGCGCAGTTTAGGGTTCCGTAGTAACTAATGCCAACTTTGAGTTCATGACGCTAAAAATGTCTAAAACTATTTTTCTGTTGAAGTTGTATAAAATTTTGCTTTTCCAAATATATTTTATAAATTGATCGCTTATAACTTTTTGATTTGTTACCCCTACTTAGCTCTGATAGTTTTCCTTTAAACTTCGTTATATACATACTACAGCTGTGAGTTTGTTCACGTGTCCATATACAACCGTTTAGTAGATAGAGGGGGGGCTCACACTAAGCTCTAACTAAAAATCGCACTTTAAAACCAAATATTTTAGATACGGATTCCTAAATCAAAAAAATAGTTTTCGCAAGCTCATAATATTTTTGAAAGAAATATTCAACGATACCCTACAGTGAGAGCAAATGTTCTAAGGAAAGATTCACGTTCTGCACTTTTAACTGTAAACAGTACCTTGTTTATAAAATGTTTGAAGAGTTATCTAGGGCATACTGAAGATAACATTTTAAATGATATCTTTGTTTCCTTTCAAATAATTTATTTCAAATGGGGGCCTCTGAAAGTGCGGCCTTTTAAAAAAATGCATGTATTTACATCTAAATAAAATAAATAAATATGTAGGACAAATTACACTGATTGAGCTAGCCCCGAAGTAAGTTCTAGAGAATCATACCCGAATAAGTAAGAGTAAATAGATAAACATCCAAGACCCAGGACAATTTGAAAAAGGTCATTTTCCAACTTGCCCTGACCTGGGATCGAACCCGGTACTTCTGGGTGGCGGACTAGCATGGTGAACACTACCACCCACTGCTAATTCTTAATTATGAAGAAGAAGAAGGCATTGAGAACTTCGCTTCTTTAATAAATCTCAACAAAAAAGAGGCCTCGAAAGCCTCGTCTCACAAAATATGTAAATATGCTCGCGAAATCGTCTATCTAATTCAAAAACAAAAAGAGTTTAATATAAGACGGGAGCTACCGGGGCCCTTATTACGAACACAATCAAATTGTAAGTAATTTCAATAAATGGCGTCGTGGCCGCGATCCGCTGTTCGCGGCAGTTACCCGGTGTATACAGGCCTTAATAAACAGTTCTGGCGCACGAGAAAGCGATCTGTAGCCAAATTGATATGTTTATTATTACTTTCTCACGACTCGATAGGTTAGGATCAGTTTTTTAGGAGTAACTTAGGAGTCAACAGAACCACGCACGAGTACATGTATTGTGAATTTTGAAAACCAGAATTTTGACATGTCGTTATGGCTTCTTCCATTTACACACGACCTACTGTCACAAATGGTGAAATGCATGGTGAAATGGATCAATGAAAAGAGACATTATTTTGTAGGAGTTCATTCTCTTTGATCCCCAAATTTAGGAGCACGCTACCTAGTGTCTAAGTGTCCCCGCCAAGACGAGAGAGACATCGGAAGCACTAGGTTCTGCCGTCTTTTCTTGAAGTATGTATTTCCTCGTTTTTCTACCCTTAGCCTACCACATAATTCAAAGAAAACATAACTTTTTATTTACATCACGTTGAGAATGTTTCGTTAGTTCATCAAACAAAAATCTAATTAATTCTGACTGATAGGTATCTTATCCCTTTTAATATCTTCGTAATTTTTTTAGTAACCTATTTGTGTCCTACAACTGGGCAAAGGCTTCCCCTCCGTTATTTATTCCTCATGTTAAAATGTAAGTTTAACCTGTAACAAACAACACGACACGAAAATTGGACCCGTTTGACATCGATCAAGACGATTTGCTTGGGATATTATTATTTCTGTCTGAATTTATGAGTTAGAATTACACGGTTCGACTCGCTGGGAAACGTGCTGCACTTAATATTAAGTGACAATAAAATATTGCTTATAACATAGACGATGTCATTGGAAAATTTAAGGTCGAATCCTCTGGCTGTTTTGGCCAAGTAGCTCTGGTAGTACAGAGAGGGTCGTGCAGCGTGCTCCTGCAGAGGAGACTAAAAAGACCTGATGACGATTTGAAGACCAGGAAAAGAGAGTTATGGAAGAAAAGACTTGAGGCCTAAGTCCAGCAGTGGGACATTAACGGCTTCATAAAAATATATGTAGGAATTCATGATAGATAAGATAACTGCCTCCGTGTTGTAGTGGGTTAGAGCATTCGGCTCATACCCGTAGGTCGCGGGTTCGATTCCCGGCGGGGGCAACGACTTTGTGTTGTTGTCCTAGTTTGGTTAGGTCATTGCAGGCTGATCACCTGATTGTCTGATAAGTAAGATGATCCGTGCTTCGGAGGGCACGTTAAGCCGTCGGTCCCGGTCACTGTCTTTGACATAGGTCTTTACATAAAACCATGTCAGAGGCATGTAAGGCGGTTTAAAAACTCTGACACTAGTGTTAGTCACTAACACACACGATAAGAAGAAGAAGAAGATGACAGATAAGAACAAATAATTTAGGTAACGGATGTTATGAAGATATGCATTAAGTAGGTAAGGTATACGAAGTATAAGTCTATCCGTAACCCTAGCCGTTACACACAACATACATATGTAAAGTGTACCTTGCGCGGCGACACTTATCCAAACATAATAACAAAATATGAGTTTAAATAAGCAGCCAAGTGCGAGTCGGACTCGCCCATGAAGGGTTCTGTTGTAGCAAATAACATAATAAAAGTCTTGTAGTATGTTTTTTTTAATTTTTATATTTGAGTTGATTGAATAAAAGGTAAATTGCCGTTTATGATTTATGACGTATTAAAAAAAACTACTTACTAAATCTCGTTCAAACCAATTTTCGCTGGTAGTTTTTATGGTTATGAACATCATATATTTTTTTAGTTTTATCATTCTCTTATTTTAGAAGTAGGGGACACACACACACACACACACACACACACACTTTGTCTCTCGCGCAAAGTATTCGGTTTAGAAAAAAATGATATTAGGAACCTCTGTGGCAGTGACATACGGACGGACAGACAGACAGACATACAGACAGACATGACGAATCCATAAGGGTTCCGTTTTTGCCATTTGGCTACGGAACCCTAAAAACTAACAACCATGCACAGAAAAATTATTAATGAAAAGAGAAAGGAAATTTAATATGTTTATTTGTTTTTCTACTCCTGTACTGTTATCTGTCTTAAAATGGTCCCGAACACTTATTTATAAGAATATTGATTACATGATTTCAGAAAAAGTCTATACCTACTCTATTCCTCATAATAGCACATGTGTCGTTATTTCGCCAAAATGATACGCCTAGCCATAGATATATAGACCTAGAACTTTTTTGTTCATAATTTTACCATACTGCCAACATATGAAAACATTTTTTTAAAACGGTTACTAAAAAGAAGTCAATTAAAAAAAATTAAGCTTACCATAGATACCTACCATATAGATAATTGATAAAAAGATATAGATATGTACTACATAGTATCTGTGATAGTATCTACCAAATAAACGTCAAGCATTTTCATATTTTTCTTTGTTTGTTTTTGTATTTTATTAAGTAGATACAGTCGTAGAAAAAGTATTGTATGCAACGTTGTATAAGTACGTCAAAAAATGCTCGATGGCGACTCCTCGATGCTCGCCAAGGCTCGCATCGTAACCTGCGCCACTTGCATTTTTTGACCGTTATTATACAACTGTTGCATAAAATACTATAACAAAAATAGAATAAGTATGTATTTCTACCAATATTATTTATTTCCGCTAATATATGCCGTAGACCTGTGACGTATTTCGCGGACGTCAATACGTTCCTATACAGTAGCATTACGGCAAATCGTCCCCTCGTCTAGCGAGAGGCTTTTAGTCCAACAGTGGACTAGCGTAAACTGGTAAGGACGATCCCGTAACATTTTATCCTCGATCAGTTCGTGCTACTAGTTGCCCGCCCGCCGCTGCCCTCTAAACAATAATTGTGCAGAAATAATAACCGTAGCGCCGCCCGTATCCGCTTGCAATAAAAATGTAAAACGCGCCGATAAGCGACAGCGAAGGCTCTAGTGGGCGGCGCCGCGCCCCTGCACGCGCCATCGATATCGATAAAGAAGGTTTTATTTTACTTGTTTCCGCAAAATCAAATGGTCGTAGTGAAATTTAGGCAAACACAATAAGTAACAAAGATAATTCTTACTGAAAAGAAGAAAAATTAACTGACTTATTTTTGAAATATTATTATGTATCTCCTTTGAGAATCACGCGCGGGTCTTTTCACCGCGGTACTTTAAGAGGCTTACGTGGGGATGGGGATACAGATCCAACACGTAGAGGCTTTTGGAGTAGTTTCATGATATGGATATACCTATGAAAAGAGTACTCTTAAATAGGTTTTGGCAGGAGAAAGATCTATTGCAAAAAGAAGGTAAAGGTCTATCGGGTTATGGATATGGAGTGAGATTGGGATGGACTGATTGTAATAGAAATATCACCTGCCATAGTAACGATTTTATAATATTATTGTTGTGGTTTATCACTCATTATTTTTATTTTTAGTAATACTTTTAATTTATAGAATAGCTTTTAGTATAATAAAATTTTATCCAAATGATTACGATATGTTATATAAAGAGAATTCATAGTAAGTTAACCTTAATTTACCTGATTTATTTAGAGCCATTTGAAATAAATGATCACTCTAATATTATAAATACACACTGACTCGATTTTTCATGTCAATCGTGATTTTGAAACTTTTAATGTTAAAAAAGACTGCATTGCGATTATTGTGGTACCTATTTTGAGGTATTTTATATTTTCTTTTTAAACGTCTTCCGAAAAAGAGGAGGATATCACTTCGAATGTATATTTTTTATATACGTTCCCCTATAATTCGAAGTCGTCTGGACCAATTTGAAAAATGTTTTTTCTTTGACTTTCCTTGAAACTTCCGCGGTGGTCTCACGGAAATCTAATTAGAATCGGTTGTGTTTCTAGTTTTGAGTTTTTTTTAAATAAATAACACTATCGATATTTTGAAGTCGAAAACTCGATATTTCGCGCAAGTGTCAAGCGCAACACTACCGCTCGGCCGTTTGAGTTTTTACATGGGGATCAAACCGCCGGGTATTTTGTCACACAAAATATAAACGTGGCTCGCTTCCTTCCCTCATCGGCCGGTATCTCAGTGATTCATTACACCTTGTTACACAACGACATGACGTTACGAATATTATTATAGCATCGCGTGCTTCGGTTTTTAGAAGGAATGCGTTTAGGGAAATTTCCCTGCATTTTCCTAATGCAGGTTTCAATTTTCGTTTGGTTTCTTTGTTGTCGGGAAATGTTCTGGTTTTTAGCCTCAGTTCGGTAAAATGCTCGTTTTGTTAGATATATTTTGGTACATAGCTACCGCAGGCGATTAGGCGACCCATAAAAAATTCTAGGTCTGAGGCGACCAATAAATACGTTCTTAAAAAAGATGTTTGCCGCAGCGCTGTAAATGTATGTTCTCTCCTTCTACATTTTAAATAATTCGCAAAGCTCCTTTAGTCTTACTAATAGGTAACATACATTCGAAAATTTTTATGAATGTTTGTAAGCGGCGTAATGTGTAAACGCTAAGAGTATGGCAAAAGAAGAAAGAAGGTTTAGAAATTCAAAAGACGTAATTAGAGGAATAGACTTACCAACTAGTACTCGTAGACGTATATTGCCTCAACCATTTCAATCCCTTCAATGTCTTTGGACACTGCAACAAACACCGAAATTGAGAAATAAGACAATAATTATATGGACTGACTATCAATATTTTTCATATTTACAGTAGTTTGGTTTTTTCTTCATCAACAAATACAATAATTACAAATATACATAACATAAAACTAAAATACTTATAAACTAACTAAATTAAAAAAAAGCTGTCTAAGGGCAAATATGTAAATTGTATTTATTTAAATGATTATTACAATAAACTTTTACGATGTTGTCATAATATTTTTTGGAACGAAGTTCTTTTCGGGTGGTCCGGACGGCGAAAAGAAAGTGTTAGATTTTTCCGTCACGAATGTTTCTAAATATTATGTACTTACATATTTTACTAATAACACATTAGCACAATTCAACAAAGATTACGACAATTTTAACTAATACTACCTATACTATACACTGAGAAAAAGAAATAGCTGAAACAGTTTTGCTACTGCGATTTGGTTAATAAATACCAAAATCTTGTTATTATTACCAGAACTATGTAGTTGCATGTTCCAAACTACAAATATGAATTAAAACACATTTAAACTACTAGTAGCCCTAAGTTTAGCAGTCACTCGATTTTGGTAAAACGTGTAGCAAATTTTTTTGCTTCTAGCAACAATACTTTTTGGAACGTAGTTCCTTATCGCGCGTTGCGAAAGGCTAGACGGAAAAAAGTAAGACCAAAAGTTATAACGACACTTTTTATAGGTACATAGTTAAAAATGAAGTCCCTCGCCGCGTATGTCTGTCTGTACGCTTATAACTAAAAAACTACTGAACAGATTTTGTTGCAGTTTTCACTATTAGACAGATCGTTTATTTCGGATGGTTTATGTATATAATTTGCATGTATTTTATTTATATTGACTGAAGTTTTCGTCAAAAAATTGATTTCGGACACTGCGTCAGGCACTTTCAGAGGTAACGCTGGCTAAGATTTAAAAGTAACATAAAAACAAGGTATGAGAAAGTTGCAGGTCTTTATAAGATCTACAAAAAAGTCCGCGATAGCATATGTCTATCTCCTAAGGTCAGGTTAGGTCACAATAACCATTTTTAAGTTTATGTTACGCGTACAAATTTTAAATAATATTTTCACCGACAGGATATTAATCCTCCACCCTTTTAAATACTTTAGTTACCTTGGTTTTTTAAAGTAGATTAACATTGTCCTTTACAGTATGGCAATCAAATGTATAGTTTAGAAGACGAAGATATAACACGACTTTAGGTCATCAATCCAAAAATTGAATTTCCACGCTTATTAATCATCAAGCTCCTCAGATATAGATATTCCTACTAAGTACCTAACCTACCTATAATTTTTTTATATCTTTAAACGAGCAATTCTTGTATATTTATTTATTTATAAATTTCTGTGATCTCGAAAACGGCTCTAACGATTTTGCTGAAAATTGGTATATTGGGGTTTTCGGGGTAAACAATCGATCTAGATTAGTCTTATGTTTGGGAAAACGCGAGTTTTCGAGTTTTCATTCGTTTTTCTTTCCACGCAGAATATGGTCGCTAATTTGGTCGTGCCGGCCGCCATCCGCTTAGCTCAGCGGTTAAGGATGCTGACCGCTAGAAAGAGTGTTACGGGTTCGAATCCCACTCGGTGACTTACTTTTGTTTTTTCTTTATGTTCAAGTTTATATATAATGTTTTATTGGAACGAGGTTCCTTATCGCGCGTTGCGAGAAGGGGCTAGACGAAAAAAATTAAGACCAAAAGTTGTAACGACACTTTATGCTATAGTTGTAAGCTGTGCGGCGTGCGTGTGTTTCTCTGTCTGTCTCTCTCTCTCTCTCTCAATAATCGAAAGGATCTTCGTTCAATCCGGGTGTCCCTTGATACCTCTCAAGTTTTTTTTCTCAGTGTAGGTACTTTTAAACATATAACTAAAATGTAAATGCTTATGTTAGATTGCACAAATTAAAGGCAGCGCCATTTACCAGCTATAGCTAGCTTTTAGTCTTCTATACACAAGTACCTGTAGGTAATCGTATGTAGTAAATATGTAAATGACGCAAATAAAACTGGGAAATACTATAACTGCGGAATATGACGATAATAGAAAAAACATGAATGTACAAAAACCATTGGAGCAAAGGAATGCAAAGGAACACACGTATTTTTTGTTAAATTTGGCTCTGTCTAATAAAAAAGAAAAAGACAAAATTCTTAGTGGCCAGCATATCAACTCAAAACAAATTATGAACTATGTACAGATAATAAATATATACAAAATAAGACTTTGTGCGTCGCCTACAGTCTCCCCCTAGTACTCAGGTTACTACAAAGTCAGCAACTTAGTACTAACAATCCGTTGGATCTAGTAGGGCGACACGGGTCACAGGTCGACGCAAAATTGGGTAGTCAACTAAAATATATAAAAGTGTTAAAGGTGCCTTTAATAGAAAATATAGACAATTTGAAGAAACTAATTTGAATAAAAAAATCTACGTGTTAGCAGGATTTTTTATTTAATTTTAAACATTACACCGTAAGTGTCGACACGTATAAATCGAAATGTACATTTTCCTTATGCCTGCAGTAAAAAAAACAATGACATCTGTCAACTGTCAATGTCTACTGTTCAAGGGAGTAGTTATACCTAGCGTTGATTTTGCGTTAGATTTGCGCTAGAAGCGTAGCGCTTCCAGCGCTCTCCTAGCGTGACAGGTGTCAAACACATGTCATCAAAAAATCCGCGTTCCATTAGCGTTCGCAGAGCGCTTGATGATCGCTTTTCTTCGGAGGGTGTCCACATTTCTGTACTATTTTTTATCCACTATCTGACTTGGATAGATAACCACAAGAGCATAAAAAAATCGATCTCCTGCGTGCTGTAGAAAGCACGTGTAAAACGCTGGTCCCAATAGTCAATTTTGTCAAAAGCTTTTACTCGTATGCAACCTAAAAAATCTGCCACCAGTATTGGTCCATTACATACGAAAAACAAAGTCATCCACTATTCTAAGCATGTATACCTACATAAATTTGGTGAAAATAAACTCAATACATACTTAGGAAGTCGGGTAAAAATCCATTCTATTTCTAATTGCAAAAAAAGAGAATTTAATCGAGAGACTAAATTCTTTTTTAATTTATACCTACATGACATGATGCATTTTTTGATGACAATATATGCGTTGTCAAGCTAACGTAATTTGCAAAAACCAGAGGCAAAAACCAGTTAATAATAAATGGAAAGAAAACCATAAGAAAATATACAATTCGTATAATTTGTGCGTGTAGATCTACACTGTGGCTGTTGATTTCACGTAATATTTGTCGACATGTTGTTTTTTTTTTATACTATACTTACTTACTTGTTATTAAAAATTCACACACAAATAAAATAAAAACACGTTTCCGGCATTTTCTTTGATTTCCTAGTACCTATTTGATCTGTAACTTAAATGATAATATGATCCGACGCAAGTAATACATAGTTGTTATATTTCAAATACTGTCTATTGCGTATTAGCTATTTGAAATATACTCTGATGTAGGTCATGTAGGTATGTAAGTTTAACAATGTATGTCCGAAAATACTCGTCTACCTACACCCGAGTCGCGCGACCAAGGAAAGGAACATTCTTTAGATTACCACCTGCCTGCCTAGTCACCCTACTACTCGCAAATGACATTATTTGCGTTTGCCGAGCGCTTTTAACGCTCCCAAAGCGCGCGCTCAACGCGCGTTAGGAGAGCGCTAGGAGAGCGCTCCGAGCGCTATAGCGCTCGAAGCGCGAGGTATAATCCGTTCCATACATTTTCATACAAATTCATCGATTTGACAGCTGTCGCGCTCGTAGCGCTGCGCTAGCAACGCTAGGTATAACTACTCCCCAAATTACCGGCGTTATGTTGGTTGTTGTCAAGTTGTTGTGTAGATGACAGTGACAATGACATATGATACAGTGGTGCCATTTTTGAAACGTGGAGTCACTAAGCGAACGGTTTTTGTAAAAACCAGTCGTTTAGGTGACACCGCGTTTCAAAAATGGCGCTTCAGTACAGTACTACTGAAAGTGGAAATTGCCAACATTACTCAAGAAATCTTCATTGTAACATCACTTCCTTAAAAAAAGCTTGACCTTGCTTGAAAATAAAGGTCAATGGGATTTTTGCAAATATCTAAATAAGTAAGACCTTATTTTAAAATCTGATTAGAGAAAGTTTCTCCTAGAGGCTATTCCTCGAAAAGGATTGCGAATCAGATCTTTTTAAAAATTACTTGACAAGCCAATTCCTGTACGACACGTCACGTTTACCATTCGCACGCGACTATCATCACCTGCATGAGTCGCGTTCACTACACCATGTCGCCAGGAGCCTCGGTCTAAGTTTGACTCGATCAGCAAAACATAATCTCCTTCTCGCAAACTACTTTCTTCCCTAGCCCATTTTTGTCTTGGTAACAGTGTTAGTAAATATTCCATAAGAGTCCCCTTACCCCCCTGCCAAAACTTTAACGTTACAATTGAGCATATCACTGATAAATTATGTTGCCAAATCAAACCTACATATTTACATACCTACAGATGTATATTTAAGTACTACCAGAGACATCTTCTTTGTAAATAGATCGTCTGTGGTAAGTTTCAATTAGTAGAGGCGATTATCTCTATGCTAACCCTCTAGAATGATACTCATGTGGCACAATCACTGACCTCAATCAATTTTATTTACACAACTTAATAATAACTTGACTTACAGGAAAATAATATTACTTAAATGCTTGACGTGCCTCAAACATAAAAATTTAAGTCTTATTCTACGCTTCCTTACAATAAACTTTTCAACACACTTGCTCATAAAGTGGCTCTATGGTCACCGCAATTAGGCACATAATGACACCCATAATCAAACTGTGACTTTTTCATTGCTATAACTCACTATTGAGTTATAGTTTTTTTTATTTTATTTTATTGTTTGAGTTCATGGAATTGTATGTACTTGCGTTGAGTTGTTTTGTTCTTATTAAAAAAGTTTTTATTCAAAAAAAAGATCGTGTTCAATAAAACAAACAAATTAATGTTCCTTTTGCTTGCTCATTTCATGTAACTTCTTATATAAATAGATAATTTTAACTCGTACGTGTTTAATAAATAAAACTTTCACTCAAGTATAACTTTTGTTTTCTCTGTAATAAAAGAAAACTTTAAATTCCCCATTTTGTACGTGGCAGAATAGGCGCAAATCTTATGCGCGAAAAAAAAAACTTATCTCTTTAGTCTGTGGCCGATCGCAATGCGCGCGCATAGTAAAACTGATTAATTGTTCCCGCCATAGCGAAACATTTTTTACAACTCGTTTTCACTGTTGAAATTATAGTTATTTATTAATTAAAATGTCTACAAGTACTAGTTACGAAGAAAATGATTTATGTTGTACACCGCCCGATATAAGATGTGAAGCCCTTAACGTTGTAGAAAGTTTATTACCTGAAAACTCCAAGGAAAAATATCTATTAGCGTACCAAAATTTCATAAAATGGCAAAACAGCAAGAATACGCATTCTTTTTCAGAAAATGTGTTCATAGCGTACTGTAAAGAATTATCTTCTAAGTACAAACCTAGCTTTTTGTGGTGTCTATACTCAATGTTAAAAAGTACAGTCCGAGCAAAGAATGGAGTGGACTTAAAAACATACTCTAATTTGTAAGCTTATCTAAAGAGACTATCCGATGGATTAAGAAGCAAGAAATCAAAGGTTTAATCGTCTGACGATATTGAAAAATTTATAAAAGATTCCTACTGTACTGACGAGACACCAAGTACATCCAATGATTGGATTTCACCTACCTACACGAATAATGAGCCATCTCAAATTACAATAGAACATGAAGCATTTCAATAAATAATCTATCTGTTGAGACCGCTATGTCATCAAAAACAGTTAAAATTGTTTCTCTAAATAAACTTTTTATCTACTAAATAAAATGAGTTTTTGTTGTTATTTTATTCACAAGTGTGTTGTAAAACGTCGTATGATACACGTGTGTATTGATGATTACCGTCCTTGGCTCTCTTAAGACGCCGCGTCAATGGCGCCGCGGCGATAATCACCAATGTTACACACTAGTACCATTATGTACTATTAAACGTCTCTTCTTAGAAAGGCGGAGTTTGATTCTGTTTGTTAATCTGCTAAGAATATTTAAGGACATGATCCTGCTACGTTCTTTTAGTAGCGCTAACGCAGAAGTGAGGTCACCTCTCTCATTCGCGGTTGGCAAATGAACACAAATAGTCTCTTCTTTTGCATTATTCAAGTAATTAATGTTTTCTGTTATCCTACTTCCTACTAATATTATAAATGCGAAAGTGAGTTTGTATATTTGTTTGTTTGTTTGTAACCTCTTTACGCTTAAACTACAGAACCGATTTGGATGAAATTTGGTATGGATATAGCTTGAGACTCGGAGAAGGACATAGGGTACTTTATATCCCGGAATTCCCACGGGGAGCGAAGCCCGCGGGTACAGCTAGTAATACATAAAAACTGAGCCCTTTGACACGCTCGATTTTTATAAGATACTACCGCAATGTGTTCATTTGTAGCCATGTTAGCTTCATTATGATCAGATATTGCAATACAAACTATGTGCAAATTTAAAAATCTAAAAAACCGTAAAGAGAAGACACTGTCCACATATTGAACAGCTGTTAGATGGCTCAAATTTTAACAGCTCGAGAGCGTATACATCAATAAACAATTTGTTTATTTCGTTTAAACATTTCTGTAAGCATGTGCTAAGTACTTGTGTTTACAATAAACCTTAACGTAGAGAAATGCTGGTGGTCCAGTAAATAAGTAAATTTCGTAGTTGTCGATTCTACCTTCCTTTGACCATCAATTCGGTGTGAATTTCTATCTTAATTTTGTACAACTAGTTCACGTGAGTTAGTCACGTGGCTCTTAGAATAGTCACCAACAGTGTCACCAAAGGAATTCAAATTAAATTCGGTTAATTTACCTACACAATCGAAATCGTGGGTAACGTCAAACGATCGATGCGAGATGAAAAACATGTTCGCTTACCCCCGACTCCCGTGACTGGGCGCGGCCGCAGCAGCCGTGAATGCACCACCCCAAGAGGCAGCGAGTTGCATACGGCGCAGTTCTACAGCCGTGTCGTACTTCAAGCGGGGCTATCAAGAAATAGTTGTCCTCACCGATCAGTATACGTGGCACAACGCACTCATAACAACAAACAAGTCTTGGTTTGTAGTTGCTGTGTAAGTTTAGCTTCGAAACCTTTCTTAACTTAATGTCATATTTAGCCACGTCCACTTATTTGAGTATGCACTATCGGGGAATCTGATTGATAGACTTCGAGCCCAAAAGCATTTTTGAACCTAACAGAACTTGACTTTTCACCTAGCAAGCCTAGCCTATCGGCTAACACTGGAGTCAATCATTAAAACTGACGCGGCATCGTCTAATAGCGCATACGTCGTCTGTACGACTTTCAGTAAGACTTTACCGGGCTGTCGATTCGCTACGTGGGCGACCGTCGCACAGGTCGCAGTGACCGCTTCTGATGAAGTGTCACTATCCGAGGCAGTTGCGCACTAGAGTTGTCGACAACGATTGTTGCTGGCTTTTTCCAATGAAGCAGTTGGTGATGCATCATCCCACAGTTGTCGATATCACAAACAGGGGCAGGGCACATTTTGCTGTCGTGCCTAGATATGGGACACTAAAAGCACAGTCTTTGAGTCTTAACAAATCGCCACCTATCACGTGATTGTGCTTGTGACAGAATTTGCACAAGTCACATTGCTTGTCAGGTTCGCTTGCAACAGTAGTACTCATAGTGCGAAAATGATGTTGATGAGTCTCTGTGCGCTTCGTTGGTACTTCAATATTCTTTTTCACGTCTAGTCAAGTCGCACCAACTACCGACAGCATTCATGACTCACGCATTAAAAAGTTTGCAAGTAGCTCCAACTTAGATTTTCCTTGAGACAACATATCAAAAGCGTAATCCGTCCACTTTCCAATCAAAGTACTGGGTAGATTGCTAATAATTGCTGAATATAGCTCGGGACTACGTAAATAATCATCTTGATTGAGGGCACAAATGGTGGCTACACAATTATTTATTTTTTAATATTTTTTTTAAATATATATAAGGACAAATTACACAGATTGAGCTAGCGCCAAAGTAAGTTTGAGACTTGTGTTATGGGATACTAACTCAACGATATTATATTTTATAACAAATACATATTATAGAAAAACATCCAAGACCCAGGACAATTTGAAAAGGCCATTTTCCAACTTGCCCTGGCTAGAGATCGAACCCAGGACCTCCGGATTGGCGGCGATTTTAACAGAGAAGTTTACTATTTCAGTTTGATAGGAGGTGGGAAAAGGTGCAAGCTTTCTCAAATTATTGGAGAGATTAAAAATAAATAAATCGGGTCCACCAAACCTCAGTTCCAGCATCTCCATGACGGCAATCGGTGGTGTGATGCCTATCAGCAGGTGGGTCACTGCCTCCTTGGCCTCACCCTTCAGCGCCTTGCGTAGCCTCCACAAGTTTTCAGAGTCACTGAACTTGCATAGACTCGAAGACTCCTCATAAGCTTTTTTGAAATGTAGCCACTCAATGCAGTCGCCGCTGTACACAGGCTGGTCCCGTGGTGTAGCGAGTCGACTGAGCAAACGTTGTTTCCGTTGTGAAGAATGTTGAGTCATCAGATCCTTCAATGTGCAAGCTAACTGCTGCATACAATCACTAGTGTTAACTGCGGGACGTGGTGCAGGTGTGGCGTCTGTGCGGGCCAGCCAGTCATTTACATCATTGTGCAGCACTCCGCTGCGGTGGCTGACCGCGTCGTCGACTTCTGCCTCAGCATTTTCAATGGCGAGTTGCGCTTCCAAACGCTTGTCTATCAACTCCATTTGGATTTTGGCTTTTGCTTTAGTAGCTTCGAGCTCAAGTTGTTTTCGTCGAGCCGAAACACTGGATTTCTGTGATCTCATAGAGCAACATTGGAATAAATAGAAGGCTCTTTGGAGTTTCTATACGTATCCATATTTCCCTTTACTAGTGCGTCCTGTACATCAGTACGGTCGCGCAGTTTACGTTCCCGTAGGCGCGTTGAATATTGTTCTTTATACGACATTTCGTCGAAAAGATCCGGCCGAAGACCAAAACTTGTTGGCGACGCAAATAAAATTGGGAAACACTATAACTGCGGAATATTATAATTATACAAGACGATAATATAAAAAACATGAATGTACAAAAACCATTGTAATGTAAAAGGGAACACACGAAAAATATTTAAAATTTGGTTCTGACTAAAAAAAAGAAAAAGACAAAATTCTAAGTGGCTAGCTTATCAACTCAAAACAAATTATGGACCACGAAAGTCAAGTCAATCTGGAAGCCATACTCTTATATAACAACAAAAGTATTATAAAATGACCTCAAGTAACCCCTGTTTTCTCTACGGGATAGCCAACGTAACGATTGATATTACCCCAGTGACGGCCTGTAATAATTTGAGTACCAGTTAAATTGTCTGTATGCAAGAATTATAAATTTAAATTGATAAAAAAACTTGACTAAAACGATTTTCATGCAAGTGTTTGCTTATTAATTGAAATAATAAAGATTTATGAAGGACTAACTGCCTAGCCTTCCAATTTAGCTTCCCCTATTTTTGATTTATTCTTAAAAGCTGTTACATGGCAATCCAAATTCTAGTTGTCAAATCATGTCAAATAATTTTTACTGCAGAATGGCGGATGTTTACATTCACTTTGCAAGTTTGTTTTTAATTTTTGGAAGAATCCAGAGGCGAAACTAGTAAAATGGTTGTTAAATGTGTTAGGCACGGTTGCAAAAGTGAGAGACATCCAAGATGTGAATGATGTGATTCTATATTTCATTCGTAAGTACAATATACCATGCATAAACTGCGCGTCATGTAAAATTGTTTGTAGTTATATTTCGACTTTAATCGCAGTTATTTCTGTAAAGAGAACTGGTTATTTTGGTTTAGATGTTAATTTTTGTTCGGTATTTCCCATTTTACTTCGTTATTTATTAAAGACATAATAATGAACGTTTCATGAAATTTCATTTTAGAAACGGAAAAGGTTCTTTTGAATGGTATATTACACGATTTGCGCGAAAGCGAAACGTTGTTTATTCGAATGCTGATACATTAAAACACAAAATCAAGAAGAACCTATTAAAATTGGAATCTAAATCTCAATAAATATCCGCAGGAAACATCGACTGCATACATTTCTTTTTATCTCTGTAAACTGAAAAAATATCTGTTTTGATAACATATTTTTTTCAGGTTTCCTTCCAATTCAACGGAACGTAATAAATGGTTAAATATTGTGGAACTAAAAAGATCCTATTTTGAAAAAGCCAAGATTTGTAATCTCCATTTTAAACAAACCAATTACATGGTTAACGTAAGAAAATGACTGAGACAAGGAGTGACACCAATTTTCAATGAAGTAGCGGATTGTATCGATTTATTGTTATTGTATCGTTTAACTTGCAAATTTGTAAACGCTATTACTATTATATTAATAAATATATAAATAAAAATTATTGTAACTTTATTTTTATTATTTTCTAATCACACTTTATCTTTTTGTGTTTATGTACTTTATGTAGTATACAAGAAGTACACAAATATTTGGCTAAATTATACATATTAAATATTAAACTTTCGCACGCGGCTTCGTCTGCGTGAATTTTTTCAATATGGAGAATATTGAAAAAATTCACGCAGACGAAGCCGCGTGCGAAAGAAAAATAATCAAATTTCGGGATAAGAAGTATCATATGTGTTATACCAGGTCATTATATACCAAATTCCATTTGTATATTCTAATTCTCTGATCCCGATAAGTTGACAACTCAACGATGTCTTTAAAATGTTGAATAAATTATATTATAATTTTTATTTAATTAAATTAAAATATTCTAAATTAAAAAAACTGAGTTATAGAATTCTTGTAATTAGTTCACCCTAATTGGAAAGAGACGGAGGGGCAAAGAAAAATTTCAAGGTCATTTCTTGTTTTTTTTTATATCATTTAAGAGAGTTTTTTCCAGTTTGTACGCAAGTACATACAATTCCATGTTATGAACTATATATGTACAGATAATAAATATATACATAATAAAACTTTGTGCGTCGCCTACAACATCCTTATACCCATAAAAATTCTATGTCTATGCTTATACCCAATAACCAATTCTTTGGTTATAAACCAAAATAACCGTAATAAAAATTATTCCGGTTATGTCTGAACATTTCTTATTACACTTTTCTGTGACAAGCACTTTTTTATTGAAGTCGGGTTTACGTTCTTTTCTTTTCTTTATGTTTCTCTTACATGCACTTATACAAAGATGTTTAGTAGGTGAGTATGTACATGAAACAGGCAGAGCCTATGGCCATAAATATTTTATGCTGTATACCCCCAATTTCTTAACTGTGAGAGAACAAGAAAACTATCGCTGACCACGGGCTCACAACACGAGTGTCGGATAAGGCCTGGAGCAACATTTGAGCAATCAGGGCTCAAATGACGATGGTGGGAAAATATGAGATTTATTGAATTTCAAAACACACTGTCGCAAGCAAAACGTTTAAAGGCCGATTTACATTATACTAGTATTTGATTATATTTTGCTTTATGTTTATTATTATTAAAAAATTTAGTGTTTTTTAATTTATGTTTTCTATACAAACTCATATACTTCAAGTAATATTTAATATGGTTTAGGTTTTAATTGATATCAATTAATTTAAGTATTTTGATTTAAAATTTTCTATTATACTATTTATTTCAAGTAATATCTAATATGTATAAAGGTAGTTTAATTTCAATTGCATGATAAAGTAATATATCATTTATTATACCAGTTCAGTGATCGAATCGAAAATATAAATTGTAAACAGGCTCTGTGGGTTCCAGTGCAGTTTAAATAATTCTAGCCCTTACACCAGCCTATAAATAGGATTCAATGTTTTATTTCATATTTCTGTATCTATTTCATTAGACAACGTGTACTCGATAAAAAGAGTCTCCTTGTGTTTTTCATTTGTATACCTGCATTTTAAATTAGAAAAGAAGACAACATTAAACTGTTCCCACGTTGACATTTACCTACTACGACCCTATATCTTTGTGTAGGTAGATCTTTAAACTTATTATCCTTGTATAAAACTTGTAGCATTCATTAAACAATCTTTCCCTGTTACAAAGTCGGCGAACCCTTGATTACTTACAGTATTTATAAACATAAAATATAATTTCAACGTCAGTCGGTTTATTTATTGTAAGATAATGTTCACGTTGGTCCAGTTTATTGACGAGTTGTAACTGTGTGAACTTAAAACTATTGTAACGAATTGTTTAAGTAATTATTTTCAGAATAAGCTTCTAAAAAGCTCTTGCGTATATTTGTATTCCATAATGAAATGATTTGTTTTAATTTTATTTTATTAAGTTTTGAAGGTGTTATTAGACATAAAATGGTACGCAAGAAGAAAACGGGAGAAGTTTTTTTAATGTACCTAGTAAATGTCATTCGACATTAAATTAATGTCAATTCATACTGTGTATGGTAGGTAGGGAAGCTTTGGTGAGTGAGTTTGACTCGCACTTGTCCGGGATTTTTGGGTAGGCATATATTCGCAACAAACATCCTTGTGGATATACCTATAAATTCATTGCTTTAAATAATACAGTACTATTCGCCCAAACTATGAACTCGTGATCTATTTAAGGCACATCATCCAGTGATATGATGATCCAGTGACGCGTTCCATTGAAATTTACTGGTTTAATTGTAATTTAACGTGATAATTAAAATTCTAATTGAAAAGCCTATTAATAAGAGGTTACGAATATAAAGGATCAAAATTATTTCCTGTCCAAAATCTACTCATATCTAAAACCCAGGAATACAACTAAGGCGTAATAGTATTTAGTTTAGTGTAGAAAGACCTTTTAGAATATATATGACAGCTAGGTTTATCTTTTTGGCCACATAACGATACAAGAGCGTTTTTTTTTTTAAACTGAGTCTATCAATAACAATTTTACAGTATACGTCATCTATATCTTCTTCGATTAACTTTGCGTATACGCTCGCTTGCTTACTTATATCTCTCCGTGATACGCCCGGTGCACTCGGCCAATCTGAGCTTGGCTCGGAGCCTCGGCTGGAAACCAAACGTGTAATCTTTGTCGTATTAACGCGAATCGGGCATAAATATATTGCAAGATAATATTCGAAACGATCACAGGTTTTAAATCGACTCAATAAATGATGAAATAAGGCTGCATGTAGCAAGAAAAATAAAGATATCCGATTTTGGTCTGTGTATTATTTATTTTCGCTAGCGACCTAACACTATTTTGATTCTCTTTCTTTATCTTTACACCCAACATGATTTAATCCAAATTACATTTTAACATATACACACACTTAGTTAGGTGACGTGGAAGGGACATATCGGTACCCGTAATAAATCGATATTATGTTTTGATATCGATTTATTACGGGTAATAAAAAATAGATTAGAAACAGCAGAAAATTGGCTCACAAGTCACATCTTTGAAATAAAGAAACTATAAAAACAAATATATATTACAATTTACGTCACATCAAAAAGCACCAATAGAGATACCTACTTATATTCAATTTGATTAAGTATATTCGCAGTTACAAACCGTACCTTGACTTGTTTAATTTATCAAGTAAGTATTGATAAGTGCAAATAAATTCATTTATCAATTAGAAAGGTCATATCATATTGAACGCATTAAAACTAAATTAAGTAAATTAACATATGATCTATTTCTAACAAATAAAACGAAACTGCTATATCGGCCTATTACGCATGGTTGAGGCATGGTGTAAATTAAGGAGAGTAGTGAGGGGTAATAGTAGATACTCGTATGAACAATACTTATTTATCATGATAAAAACAAATGTATCAGGATAGTATTAGCTCAAATTAACAATGTTAGCTGTAGCCCATTCCTAAATTCAAAGTCCATAATTTTTTTGTAGTATTTTATGCAACAGTCGTATAAGAACGGTCCAAAAATGCGAGTGGCGCAGGTTACAATGCGAGAATTGGCGAGCATCGTAAGGAGACGCCATGGAGCATTTTTTGACGTACTTATACAACGTTGCATATAATACTTTTACTACGACTATATTTACATATTAAAATACCTATGTACTAAAACAAAGAAAAATATGAAAATGTTTGACGGAGTTTTTGGCGGGAAGTCAAGGGGTCCAGTTGGAGTTTGCTTTAAATTGTTTTGCAAATTGATTCTATTGGACTTTATAATATGAAATTGGTGTACTTTAATGTTATAAATGCTCATTCTCATGGACAATGTGTGAAATGTTTAAAGTGGACAGTCATAGTGCGGTTGTAGTGATATTTATTTGCGGACTGCGGTGGGCGTCTTACTCTTTGGGCGCCGTCCGCCACTCAATCGGCTATGAAAACCAGTGGACTCGTATAGATTTGTCGCCAGAAGCTCCCGTGAAGCAATCAAAGGACCTATACCAACCTTTGATTGTATAGTTAAGGGTTTAGGATTAGGAATAAAGAAGAGATATTACTAGACACTGGCAAAATAAGCTTCAACGAAGTTTGACCGCCATAATCAAGAAAAGAAAAAAAAAGAAAATGTTTGACGTATGTATGTTTGGTAGATAGATACAATTTCCTTGGTAGATAGTTTAGTATCTATGGTAAACTTTTTTTGATTGACTTCTTTTTAGTAACTGTTAAAAAAACTTTTTTTATGTTGGCAGTATTGTAAATCTATAGAAAAAAGTTTTAGGTCTATGGCTAAGCGTATCTTTTTGACGAAATAACGACACAAATGTATGTTTGTGCTTGTGCTACTTTGAGGAATAGAGTATAGACTTTTTTGTCAAATCATATTATCAATTTTTTTTTTGGGTGTTCGGTACCATATAAAAGACAAATAACATTACAGGAGTAGAAAATATTTTAGCGCTTTTATCAATATACAGGACATTTACTTTTTTGCTGATAACAATAAATATCTTTATAAACAGGTCAAGGACACCCATCAACACTAGAAATAAGATACATACACATAACAATAGAAATAAGCAAAAATTGTGCATCGCTATGCATAATAATGTGAAACGTTACACCAAAGCCCATTCCATACGGCAGTCAAATAACATAATAATTACATATAAATATAAAAATTCAATGGAATAATTTCCTGCAAAGTTTCTATTACTCTGTGAATGAGTTCAAATGAATAATTTTATGAATAAAAATATAAAAAACAAATACTAATATATAAATAATAACAGGTCAACGTGGAAGGGAGATACCCGTAATAAATCGAACCACGGGCTATACTATATCACTATAGTAAAACGATAATAATCTAACAGTCATAAAATAAATAAAAAAAACAAATTCCCATACAATTGCCAGGGCGGCTGCACTGTTTAGTATGGAAATGACGATTTCTTTTAAATTTCATTTTACTATTATAGTACTTAATAGACCGAGCGAGCGAAGCGAGCGAAGCGTCTCAGTTTCGAGATTAGCCAAAAATTATTTTGTCCGTCTGTCTGTCTGTCTGTCTGTTCTCGCCTACAGGTCGCATTTCTTAACCGATTCTCATAAAATTTTGTAAGCAGGTTCAGCAACTTGATAGAATTTTTTTGTCGAGCCAGTTTTTCGAAATTTTTCAAAATGGCGGAAATATGGGGGTTTAAATTCT
The DNA here is from genome assembly GCA_963555685.1 of Acrobasis consociella. Lineage (NCBI taxonomy): Eukaryota > Metazoa > Arthropoda > Insecta > Lepidoptera > Pyralidae > Acrobasis > Acrobasis consociella. The sequence goes on from OY743104.1 coordinate 23,619,072, forward strand.
AAAACTGTCATATATCCGACATTTTAAAAATATTTTCAAAAATGTCATTAGACTTTTTTGTTGCCATTATGAAAACAATTATTTTTTATTTGCACAACTTTTTTGTCTGAACAACTTTTTTATACGTTAAACTTAAACGGGTTTAGGGTGACTCGCGGAGTCTAGCTGACTAAGCCGTAACGGATATACAATACAAATCTTCTTACAAAATATACTGAAACTATTTAAGGGTGAATTCAGACCGGGTTACTGAACAACTTTCTTAAAATTACATATACCTGGGGTCCACGAAGTAATTTCTCTGAATAACTATTATGGTTATTATTTTGAGTTTCATAAGTAGTTCTATAAATTTTATCATATTTTCTTGCTTATTTTACGATTAGTTTTTTTTTTCAGTTTTTGGCTTGTTTATTAAATTTAGCAATTTTGTTGAGCGAACTTTCGTTCAATCGCTATCGCTGCTTGTCTGTGCTTCTGTAGTAGTATTAGTAATTATGCCACGAACTAACAAGAGATCAACAACAACCAAAGCCCGCGAAGTAGCTTTACGAAGAGAGTAAGAAACCAATGAGCCGCGGCATAGAGCCATGGCAATACAATAAACATTTAAACAAAACCCATTAAATAGTTTTCTGGTTTTTTCAACAACGAGCTGACTTTCTCATTTGAAAAATGATGGGTCATTTTTCGGTGAAAGACTACTGGTACAGAACTGAATTTTAGCATCACGGTAGACCTCATATCCATGTGATGTATGGTAGAAAGGTGCTCCTGACATTTCAGAGCTAGATCGAAAGTCATTTGAAGAAAGGGCTGTGATTGCCAACTATTTTGGAAATTTGGTCACAATCATGAATCCGCATATCGGTAAACCTGCACCGATTATTTATCCAAATCAGGTACATTATTCTGAAATAATAATCGCGAGGTCTAAGTTCATGGCGAACTACTAGTCTAGTATAGCCCGTGGTTCTATTTATTACGGGTATGTCCCTTCCACGTTGTATGAATAAAATATCTATTATAAAAGACTATCTATGACTTATTTTTTATCTATATACATCAAAATATGTATGGATATAGATAGAAAATAAGTCATTTAAGTAATATGTGTAATATTAGGTTGGGGAAAAAGTCTTTCCGCATATAGTACCTATGTATGAACTTGTAATAAAACCACTTTGGCTATACTATTTGTACCTGGCTGGTTTTGGTAGATATTATTTAAAAGTTTATTTTTAAAAAGATAATTCCAAATTCAAATTAGGAAAATGCGTGATTTTTATTTGTTTTTCTTACCGTCAAGATGAGTGAATCTAATGAAGAAATTAGATACATTTTAAAATTTTACTACCAAAAAGGTAAAAATGCAACGCAAGCCGCGAAAAATATTTGCGATGTTTATGGACCTAGTGCAGTGTCTGTGAGAGTAGCACAAACTTGATTTAAGCGTTTTCAATCCGGAAATTTTGATGTCAAAGATGCACGTCGCTCTGGTCGCCCTGTTACGGATAAAATGGATGCTATTTTTGAAAAAGTGGAGCAAGATCGGCATATCAGTAGTTAAGACGTAGCTGAAGAACTGGGAATTGATCACAAAACAGTTTTGCGCATTTGAAAAAAATGGGTACATAAAAAAGCTCGATATTTGGGTACCTCACGAGCTCTCTGAAAGAAACCTAATGAACCGTGTACTCATTTGTGATTCTTTATTACGACGTAATGAGACTGAACCATTTTTGAAGAAATTGATAACTGGTGATGAAAAGTGGATCACGTACGACAAGAACGTGCGAAAAAGGTCATGGTCAAAGGCCGGTCAGGCTTCACAGACTGTGGCGAAACCCGGGTTAACTCGCAACAAGGTGATGCTGTGTGTGTGGTGGGATTGGAAGGGCATTATTCATTATGAGCTGTTACCACCAGACAGAACCATCGATTCAGAACTCTACTGCGAACAACTGATAAGATTAAAGCAAGAAGTTGAGAGAAAGCGGCCGGAATTAATCAACAGAAGGGGTGTGGTTTTTCATCATGATAACGCTAGACCTCACACATCTTTAACCACTCAGCAAAAATTAAGAGAGTTTGGCTGGGAGGTGTTAATGCATCCGGCGTATAGTCCTGACCTGGCACCTTCAGATTTCCACCTGTTTCGGTCTCTTCAGAATTCTTTAGGCAGTGTCAGGTTAACATCACGAGAAGACTGCCAAAACTACTTGACGCAGTTTTTTTTATCAGATGCCCCAAAATTTCTATAGCAATGGGATCATGTCCCTACCTATAAGATGGCAAAAAGTTATCGAACAAAATGGTACCTACATACTTTAGTTAAATGTAAATAAACTATATTAAAAAATGTTTTGAATTTTCATATAAAATGCAAAAAGACCTTTTCCCCAACCTATTATGTATACTATAAAATCGAAAATTGCTCTATAACCTAAAAAAATATTATGAGAAAAGATTACACCTAGTAATATAAAATTAAAGTGCTTATTGTGTAATAATTATAAGATACTGACAAAGTTTAAGGGATATACATAAGTAATAAAATAAGTAACATAAACAAATTTATTTTTGATATAAAAATCTTTAAGGTAAACCTAACATTGTTAATTTGTTTCGAGTTACTTGCTGTACCGGAAAGGGTTATTAAGACGGGCTGTATTTATTTGCTGCAAGTTACTACGAGATATTATCTCGGATTATGTTTCATTGCATTTTCGTCTTTGGATGGAACACAAAGAGGGAGTTTCTCACAAAATTTCACGAGAATCCGGTGAGAAATGCAGTATAGCCGGTCAGACATACGAAAGTTTTAACCACTCAGATTGAACTTTGACCAAGTTAAAACGAAAACTGTTTCACTCGCCCAGACAAGATTCAGGAGCAGGAGAACTGGTTTTTATTTTACCATTGCTATTCAGCAAGGGAACGCAACCTGTATACTTTATATCATGGCACATTTTCTTTCAGTTTTGAGTGTTTTTGTCATTGAGCTATTATGTATAGGTACCACTATAGCTCAATAGATTTTGTACTTAGTTACGTTTATCGTTTAGTTATTTATGTTTTAATTTATATCGTCATTCGAATATGTTTAAAAAACTTGTTTGATGTTTATCTACCTGAGTGGTACAAGGCGTAAAGTACTAAAACTAATTGAAAGCTTATTCAGTGTTTTGCCGAAACCGCAAAGATTAGGACATAATTCAGAATGGCCAAACGATGCACCGCGGGAAGACACAGCCTACGCAAACAACTGCAGCTACAAAAGAAACCATTTGCTTTATTTTCTTTTAAAGGTTTTAGTGTTGCCTATCTATCTTTATCATTATAAAGCAAGATTTACATAATATGTCTACTTAAACTTATTTTCAAACATGTTTGGAATCTAGTAATTCGAAATTAAAACTTAAACATACTTACCCATTAAAAAATTTATTTTGTGTAGGTGTCATTGTCATTCAATTGCGAAAACAGGTCTGCAATTTACAACTACGAGTAAATCGCTAGTACCTAGTAGTTAATTCGCGTCTTACTGTCTAGGCTTACTGTGAGGATTTCAAATGCGATTGACTTTGGCATTATATGGAACCCTCTCCACGCGAGTTCAACTCGCACTTGGCCGGTTATTTTCTAACATTTTCTCTTACTTATTACTACATGTGAACATTAATTTGTGGTTTAAACACACATAAATTCACATAATACACCCCAACCGTACAATTTCCGTACAATGCCAATCACATTTGAAATCCTCACTGTAAGACGCGAATTAACTACTACTATCGCTATTACTCGTAGTTGTAAGTTATGTTTTAGTGAACTATTTTCCGCAAGTGAGCGTATTATATTGACTATACCACTTTATTTTCAATTGATATAATTGTTATAGGTTTTCCTGTTGTAGCTCAGTAGTTTCGGGAATCAGGGGGAGAATGGTAAATTTTCGTCTTCTTTTAAGGATAAAATCAAAACTATTCATTTTACAATAATAATAAAAATATGTTTGAGATCCTCATACCGAACTCTTTTGTTTGATATATGACACAGTAATTTAACACAGGCTTGCAAATATATTTTTTTTATTCCTAATTTCCCCCCGAAAATGATCCTTATTTAAAAAAATATTTATTTACTTTACACATCTGTATTTGGTTCATAGGAATACACCGCCCTTCCAAATTTCACCTGTTTTGGTCTAGATTTGGAGCAAATTAGCTGTGACAGACGGACGGACAGACAGACGCACGAGTGATCCTATAACGGATCCGTTTTTTTATTCTTTGTACGGAACCCTAAAAATCACTTTATGTTTCAATTCATATAGAAGTAACATGAAAACAATTAAATAATAAACTTATAACATTATCGCTAATTTAAAAAAGAATATCTCTCAAAGCAAACTTGTTTTGTGATAGGTAGTTCAAAATAAAATATGTCCATTCGGTGAACATAATCTTTCCCGACGGACGACTACCTGCTGGACGCACCGCGGCGGCGGCGGCGCAAGCGTCCCTTTCGCTCAAGGCTACAACTCTCACCACGCAAAACACAACTTTATATCAAAGGAACAACCGCGAAAGTTCCACGCCACCAGCAACCTTTTTTTGATACATGCGTGCCGGCCAGTCGAGCCTCAATTTCAAGGAGTATTCTACTATTGTCGTTATCACTACCAACTTAAAACTAACATAACATCATTCACTTTATAGAATTTGGTCTTTCATGGAGTCGCAAAGCTACAAATCAAAATTCGCACATGCAAAACAATAAATACACTACAAACCACTTTCAAAAAAACGTAAACAAACCGGCTGTCAATGTCAAAACGAAATGCACGCGCTGAGCTTATCACTAAACTAGATACCTATAATAATATAATATGGTTGAAGAAGGTAGTAACACGATCTTACCTTGTAAATCTGTTGTTTACGATGGATGATGTCGTCACAGTAGATAATATTGTTGATAAATGCGCAGGAGTCTGTGCATCAGGCATCGCCCAGGCGCAAATAACGGTGTTAGCGTCCGTCGCGACGGTGGCGCCGCGGCGCGTATCGGCGACCCTGCAAAGAGCCGGGCGAACGCGACGCTCCCTCCCCCGCCCCCGTGCATACAGCCTGCGCGTGCGCCAGCCTGCCTGCATTCATTATACTGTCCTGAGCTGAGACTTATACCATATTTATTTTTGCAAACTTTTACGGTCGTGTCGGTAGACAAACTTTTATCTGAACTGTAGTACACCGTATGTACGTTAAGTTATGCTATTGTGTATTCATCACTAATATAATTACCTTTTTCTTTATGGGGTAGACTTATGACAGTACTGACTTGTTCTTTAGATTTTTGCTCTTTTGCCCGGGAAGAAAAACAGTAGTACATTCTATTTTATCCTCCTGAATAATCACGAATTTGTTTTACTTGAATGAAAATAGCACAAATTCGAAAAATCAATCATCATCACCATATCAGCCTCAGGAAGTCCACTGCTCCCCCAAGGATTTCCAAAACGACCGATCGGAAGCTCAAACCATGGCAGCTCGTTATTTGTAAAATATAGGTACAGATATGTTATCACGTTTTTACCCCTGACGGAAGACTAGAGACAAAGCCCACAAGGGCGGAAGTCCCAAAGGCCATGCTTAGCGTGATTTTAGGCGTCAAGATAGAAAGAGGAACCAAAATAATGATGGGTTGCTAGCCGCATCGCCTATTAACATGATTCAAATCTCGCTCATTCCCTTGATCGGCTATTACGATCTGCGCGGGAAGAGAAGCAGCTAAAGTTTTTTCTTTTCTTCCAGTCTAGCATGAAAGATTTTGTAATATATTGTTACAAAATACTAATAATAACGAACGACCTTCAGCAAAAACTTAGGAGGTAGGATTTTGTTAGGGCCTAATTAAGGCGTACGCTGCGTCACGGTAATGTCTGCGTTTAGGCATCATTCCGTCTTAGAATATAGAACATTCCGTGTACGATGCGTATAATATTTATTCTGTTTTGTGACAGAGATGCTAACGCAGCCAAAGTGTGGCTACGTTTGCATCTCTGTCACAAACTACTTACGTGTTACGTTTGTGGCCAGAAAAGGGCCCCTCAGCCGAAAATAAATTTTGAAAAAGTAGGGAAAATCCAAAAGTACACGCCGCAAGGTTTTTCTTATACAACATAATGCTACGCCTGTTTTTTTTACTGAGGAACGCAGGTATGTTTGTTTTTGATTTAGTATACCATTTTAATGGGCAAGCATCCTATTTGCACCCCTTCCCCCCCTTTAAACACTACTGAAGAGGGCCTCGCGAAATGTACCTTGCTCACATTAAGTTTAGGTCTTGCGCCGCCACTGTTTGGAGATAGATGGAAGTTAGGTACCAATGTCGCGTGGTCACGGGGTTGTCACTTTGAACTGATAACAGTAGTTCATAAATTAGTTTGAAACCTGAAAATTCAGGTAGTACAGTCCCTGCGGTTAAAGTTATAATAACTATATATAACTAGTGGTTCCTTGACCTGTAGACCTCGCGAGTCGACCCTTCCCGTTGAAGTTTATCTGATTAAAAAGTTGTTCAGACAAAAAAGTTGTCTAAATAAAAAAAAATTGGCAAATTTTGAAAATTTATCAACCCTCATATTTTCGAAATTTTGAAACATTTCGAAAAAACTGAATCGGCAAAAGTAAATATCATTTTTGAAACTTCTCAGAAAATTTCACAATTCGACCTGTAGACGAGAACAGCCGGACATGACAACCGGACAAAATAAATTGAAAGTATTTTTGAATTTTACGACTTTGAAGTTAGAGAGTAAAAGATGGAAAGTAACAGATAAGGTCACAGCACACTTATCAACTCGTAAACGGAACGTAAACGTATCAACTCGAGCAGCTCAGTATTCTTTGTATGAAACTTCCTACTTCAACGCACACTATTCGGATTCGTAACGTAAACGCCTCGCCTCGGGACCAGTTCACGAACCGCTTTGCTGGTCGGTCAACTAGCGGTCCCCGCGCTTGCGGCTCGTCGTCAGGGACTGTAATACCGGTAAATTTTTGATACCGGTATCAGATTATCGATATACATATCGATAATCATACCGATATATTTTTGATACCGGTATCAGATTATCGATATATTATCGATAATTATACCGGTATATTTTTTATACCAGTATCGGAATATCGATATAAATATCGATAATCATACCGGTATATTTTTGATCTTCTTCTTCTTAAGGTGCCTCTCCAACTAGTGAAGGTTGGCAATCAGCTTGGCATAGTCCTCTTTGTTCTTAGCTCGACGGAATAGCTCAGCAGCGCTCGCTATCCCGGTCCACTCGCGGATGTTTCGTAGCCAGGATTTCTTTCTCCTTCCAACCTTTCTTTTTCCTGCGACTTTGCCCATCATTATAAGCTGAAGGAGATCGTAGCGATGATGTCGCAGAATATGACCTTAATATGAAATTTTACGCCTTTTTACCGTAAGCATAAGAGTGCGCTTTTGGCCAATTCGTTGTAGAACTTTCACGTTCGATATCTTCTGCGTCCAGCTAATGGACAGCATACGTCTATAAGTCCACATCTCAAATGCTTCTAAACGCTTTTTAAGGTCCTCCTTGATAGTCCAAGCCTCACATCCGTACAATACTATGGGCCAGATATAACAATGTAGTAAACGAGTGCGTAATGTGGTGTTGATATTACGACTACAAAGAATCTTTTTCATGGTGTTGAAAGCACTGCGAGCGACTTCTATGCGAGACTTTATCTCTAACTCGCTGTTCCACTCGTCGTTTAGCCATGTACCCAAGTACTTGTACTTCCGAACTCTTTCTAGATTTTGGCCTGATACCGTTATGCTAGGACTGACAGAAGTAACGTCAACTTTTCCTGAGACGACCATAAATTTTGTCTTCTTGATGTTCATCTTAAGACCAGCTCCGTGACTGCATTCCTCTAATCTCTTCACCATTAGTTGCAAGTCCGCCGCTGTAGATGCTATCAGGACTGTGTCATCGGCATAGCGAAGATTATTTACATTGCGACCATTAACCTTTACGCCGCCATCGATGTTATGTAGAGCTTCAGTTATTACAGCCTCTGAGTAAACATTGAAGAGAATAGGTGATAATATGCATCCGTGCCTTACTCCTCTTTTGATTTCAATAGCACTGGTTTCATCTCCTTCTACTCTTACGGTTGCTCGTTGGTCCCAATACAGGTTTTGAATGAATCTGAGGTCTTTATCGTCAAGACCGATATCCTTTAATACATCCAATAAGTGATCATGCTGTACTCGGTCAAAAGCCTTTTCGTAATCAACGAAGCAGAGGTAGATATCCTGTTGCATCTCTCTGCACTTTTGGACCAAAACCTGTATAGCAAATAGTGCCTCTCTTGTGCCCACACCGGATCGGAAACCAAACTGACTATCACTAAGGTATTCGTCGCATTTAACCCTAATGCGCTCATGTATTATCGAGAGGAGTATTTTTAGTACTTGGCTCATCAAACTGATCGTTCTAAAGTCTTCACACTTTCTAGCATTAGCTTATATTTTTGATATCGGTATTATATTATCGATATAAAATCGATATAAATATCAATAATCTGGGAGCGAGTTATCGATATCGGTATCGATATCTATTTAGATACTTAAATATCTATACTTGACATTTAATTTATCGATATGGTACTGATACAAAAATATCAGTATATTACCAGTATTTCATCACTTTCCGCGTCCAGCGCGTCCCGAACCCCGCACTTTGCTTTTCCTTCTCTGATTTGCATTTCAGTGACTTTTATTCGAAGCCGTTATATGTCATTTATGTTCAGACAGGTCATCACGCTGCACGCACTTCTTTTTGGACATCCTTGGGAGAGGCATACGTCCATCATATGTCCATCAGTGGACTTTATGTGGCTTAAATGATGATGACGATCACGCAGACAGTTTTATTTCTCTCGTTTTCTTTTTTTTCGAAATTTTATTTGCTAAACATTATTACGTGACATGGTTTTGTTTAATTTTCCAACCAGATAAAAATAGGTGCGCATTCAACGCGATTTATACATAGGTATATCGCAACAAAGTTCGTAGGTGAAAATCAAAAACTAGGAATCAACTGGTCGCGATAAGACGTGTGTGCTGATTTTTACTCGCGTTAGAATGAGAAAGCCGTAATATGCAATACTACTGCTTTTTCACCGTTGTGCCGCGGGGCCCGCGGGTGATAAATTGTTTGCATAGTGAACTGTCGTGACCTTGACGCGTATAGCGCGTGCTAATGTTTACAAAATTATTTAGTATCGGAAATATGAATCTCGCAGACTTCAGTGACTTAGTTTCCTTAATAGTTTGTGATAGATAGATGTAGATAATGCACACATAGACACAATCCATACATAGTGGCGAACCACATTATCCTCCTTTTGGCTTCCCCGTAGTCGGGTAAAAATTGTTTGTATAGATGATGTTCTCCTACATTTTGCATTAGTAGTATCTTAATCACTTTTACCTATACAATGTCCTTTTTATTAAGTACTAGTATTTTAAGGGGTCATTTAGTACATCATTTGGAACTACTTTTCCCAATAAATGTATTTCGAAATACGTTTAACTTGAACCGTAAAAGAAAAAAAATGTCATAGTAACGATATTACATATCTACTTCGGTTTACCGAACCTAATGATTTTTTAGTATTTCGATATGTTGCAAAAAGTTGTTCAAAACGATAGACTGAATCATCCCTTAAAATATTTGTAAAAAAGGAAAAAGACAATATGCATGAAATTTTTTTTTCTTTTTTAATTCATAAATATTCTGAAGTAAAGTACTAACAGTGAAAAAATAATAAAAAATGGTTAAAAAACGAACGAGATATAGCGATTTTACGAAAATATGTCTATCTCACTCGCAAAAATGTTATTTTCTATGGCAAATGTATAGATGATGTGGACTTTGACGCCACAGTCCATATCGGACTTCTCTTCCTAATTGAAACTTTAAAGTATCACAAGTTCGTCGCTGATTATAATATTTTATAAACTCTTTCATATTTGTTTACTGTGCTTTTTAAGGATTTTACTAAGCAAATAAAAAAATACTCTCTATTGTATACACGATGAGGAATAGATACTGGAGTTCGGCTGATGTTAAACCGTACGTTCAAAATAAATAAATGCTCATACACTGTGGCTCAACTCGTACAGCGTTGGCTCGTAACAGATTCTGGTCATACGCTAACCGGACAAGTGCGAGACAGACTCACGCACAAAGGGTTCCGTACCTAAATATTTATTTTATTACTTATTGTTATAGCGGCAACAGAAATACGTCTTATAGTAAAAATGACAACTGTCTAGTTATCACGGTTCATAATAAAGCTTGGTGACAGACAGACGGACAGATGGACAGACAGACGGACAGACAGACTGACGGACGGACAGACAGGCGGACGGACAGACAGACAGACGGAAAGAGAGACGGACGACAAACAGACAGACGGACAGCGGACTCTTAGTAATAGGGCTCCGTTTTTACCTCGGGTACGGATTTCAAAAATTTACGATTACTTTTTCGTGAAAATCTTGTAAGTTTTCATAAATAACTTTAGGTAGGTAGGTAACGTAGGTAACGCTCGAGAGCAGCGGCGTTTAGAGTGTCATATTGCATGTAACTACCCTTTTTATTTCCGAGTTTCTGACCATAAAAATGTCTAGGTGTGCATATCCCCAGCGGAAAAGTGTCGAATATTAAATGTTGACTTAACTAGGTCTTAAGTGTAAAGCTGCCTTCAAATGTTTATCGATAAATGAAATTTGTGTATTTAGTAATTTTTGGGAAATTCGTCAAAAACATATGTTGCCAGGGAAACGTTTCTCTGGCGGAATTTTGTAAGGAATCCAGAATTCAATTAGTAGAGTAATTAATGTATCATAAGAGACAAATGTTTATGTACAAATGTTAGGCCTTTTGCTGGATATCACAAACGGCTTGGAAATACAGTTTGATTTTTTTTTTACACACATTGCTATTCATTTGTTTATAACGTTTGTAAATACAGAATCCAAAAAAAATACAACCGCTTACGAATAATAAATATAAAGCACACCGTGGCGACACTTGAATGTCAACATTGTCAAAAAATATTACTCATTTACGGCTAGAAGTACTCCTGCGAAGTTTTGAAAAAAATGGTCTTACTTTAATCTTGTTATACTTAGTGAACGGGTTACTCTCCTATAGAGTCAGCTACTGCCGACAGGTTTCGACCTCATCCGGAGGGCTTCATCAGGGCGAATGTGACTACAGGCCCGCACCGGCTCGCGACACATGGGTGTTACTTTTTAGTAAGTTCACTAAGTACAATAATGATTGTATCTCACGTAATAGTAGTTTTAATCATACAAATCAATAATCTTGGTTCCTCATACAAACATTAGACCACCGTTTCACCCCATTAGGGTTTGAGTTTTGAAAAATCCTTTCTTAGTGCTCCTCTAGACCTCATACGGAACCTATGTGCCAAATTTGAAGTCTCTAGACCCAGCGGTTTGGGCTATGCATTCATATTTCAGTCAGTCACCAATAAGTCATTTTCTTCTTTTCCCGTTCCCATTCCCGTTCTCATTGCTGTTTCCGTTCCCATTCTTGTTCCTATTCCCGTTTCCGTAATATGTTAGAGCGAGAGAGAAAACGACGGAACGCTTCAGCATGGCCTAGGTAGTCATCATCATCATCATCAGGTCTTTTTATCTCCACTGCAGGAGCACGACTCTCTCTGTACTACCAGAGCCATACTTGGCCAAAGCAGCCAGAGGACTTTGGCCTACACTCTCCAAGCCGGCCAAACGTGCTGGAGAGGTCTCATTGATGTTTATAAGCTTTGTTTAGCTTGTATTTCCTAAGTCGACTTTCACGACTTCCACGGGAAGACTTGGAGTGGTCCTATTCTACTCTGCCGGAAACAACACGGCACAAGGCACAAGGCCTAGGTAGTAGGTCACCCTATTTCATTCCTCTAGGGGTTGCATTTTGAAAAATCCTGAAACAGGTATTTACTTGTTTACCGCCAGAAGTACTTCTACGAAGTTTTGAATAAAATGGTTAACTAATCTTGTTTCTCCATACAAACTTTGGACCCCGTTTCACTTCTTCAAAGAATGAGTTATAAAAAATACCTTTCTCAGTGCACCTTTAGACCTCATAAAGAACCTATGTGCCAAATTTGGAGTCTCTACTCTAGGCCCAGCGGTTTTGGCTGTGCTTCGATATGTCAGTCAGTCAGTCAGCCAATCATTCAGTTTTTCTTTTATATAAGTTGTCCTATTAATAAAATGGACGTAAGTGGTTTCAAATTTTTTTTTAAACTAAAAACCGACTTCACCCCCAAACTACACAACCGATTATGATGCCTCATGAAATTGTGCTTTCTAAAAGTAAATGCTTTAGTCGCAATAAAAAATACTTAAATCGCTATGTGTGCTTATAAAATTTAAAGAGTTTCCTCGATTTCTCCAAGATCCCATTATCAGATCCTGACTTGATGACTATGAGACCACTCAGGAAGTATACCCTTTCAAACAAAATAAAATTTTTCGTAATCGGTCTAGATCTGAAATATTTAAAAATGTTTCCCGTTAAAGTACATAATTATTGCTACTACGTAGGCCATTATAGTCTTCATCACAAGCTAGTCTTCGTGATATTCGTGCTTTCTAAAATCAAATACCCTAGTCATGAAAAAAATACTTAAATCGCGATGTGTGTGCTTATAAAATTCCAAGATATCCCTCAAATTCTCCAAAGTCTCATCATCAGATCCTGACTTGATGACTATGGTCACACAAAATCGGTCCTTGATATGCCAGACAAAATATTCAAAAGTTATGTATTTTTTGTACAAGCTTTTATCTTGTGGTCAAACTTATTATTAAGACAAATGAAATAAGCCCAAACTCTATGGACTTGCGTCGTTTTATTACTGACTTCCGTCGACCACCTTCTGTCTTCATGATCAGACCCTAGGTATCGTCTACCATAAAGTGCTCGTCAAGACAAATCAAAGAGCACTACTCAATGAGGTTGTTTTTTTAATAATGAGTTGCGTCATATATCTCCCGGCTCCATCATCAGAACAATTTATTGACTTCATAATATTGTATTGTCACCCGCCTTACACTAGTTTGCAAAATTTCAACTAATTAATATTATTACTAAATTCCATCGACCAGCTTCTCTGCGAGATCCAGCCCTAGGCATCTTCTACCATAGAGTGCTCGTCAAGACAAATCAAACGAGTCCTACTCAAAGAGGGTATGTTGTTTTTTAACTGAGTTACGTCGAATATCTCCCGGCTTCATCACCAGAACAGTCATTGACTTCATAATATTGTATTGTCATCCAATTTACGCAAGTATGCAAAATTTCAGCTAAATCGGTTGAGGATAACTGGTTGAAAATTGAGTTGCAAGATTTGACCTAAACAAATATTCATACATACAAACATACAAGATACATTACAAGTTAAATAATATATAATAAAAAGCTTGTAAAAACAATAGGTACTCGCCGCCACGCAGCTTCGCTGAGTTGACAACTGACGCGCCAATCGCCATGTACCATGTACTTACTTACTTACGTACAGAGCGGCAACAACGCGACGCGAGCGACTGCTAACTAGGTACCGATCTTGCAACGCCGCCGCATTATTTGTATCAGTATGAAGTATCGATAAAAGTACCGATTTTTATACCAGTATCTCAGAAATTGATACAAATATCGGTATATTTTTATGATATCGATACCATTTTGCGATTTACCGATATTTTCAAGTAAATATCAGTAAAACTAAAATACCGATATGCAGTCCTTTTGAATCAGTATGAAGGATCGAGAAAAATACCGATATTTTTTATACCAGTATCTAAGATATCGATACAAATACCAGTATATTTTTATGATTTCGATAGGATTTTATTTTACCGATATTTTCAAGAAAATATCGGTAAAATTAAAATACCGATATACAGTCCCTGCTCGTCGTCCGCGCGCTTACGCCTCTCCGTATGCGAGCTGACGTCTCTCCGTTTCCTCACACCCGCGTTTTATTTATTTGCAAATAAACAAAAATTAATGGCTATGGTTGCCAACTCGCGTATTGTGAACCGAGACATAACTGTGCGCTACACTTTACGTTTAAAATGATCCGTTTTGGTCTAGTGCTAGCCAGACCAGAGCGGCCGGCGAGCGGTAAGCGCGGCGTCGCCCAGCCGTAGTCGAGTTGACCGCGAGTCGACGTTCCGAAGCTGAGCCTGTTTGGTTACGTGCCTGCGTCAGGTTGACGCCTGGTTGACTGTGCGGTGAAAGGCGATACGGTGTCGATCCCTTTCCGAGTTGATAAGTGTGCTGTGACCTTTAGACACCTGATTTTTTTTACTAATTCGACCATTTTGCCCGGTGTCAGACCGATTTCCCGCCTTTCCGTGCACCGATTCTGTGAGGCCTTCGCTAAGTTACGCGAGCGCACGAGGCGGGTTCAGCCTATCTCTGACACAAACGCTACGTGCGACAGAGACAGGTGACCCGCGACGGATTCTGCTATCTCTTTCCCATTTAGAGATTGTGACAGAGATAGACCGAAACCCGCCGCGTGCGCCCGCGTAACTTAGCGAAGGCCCTGTAACCATCAACCCAGAGTCAACCATTTTTTTTGTGGTCACGATAACCAACTTTTCAGGCGTCATATCTGAGTTACGTAATCATTTCACGCAGGCAGACTGACATATTTAGCATCAAGAGGTGCTTTTCATCTTGTGAAAATATAGTCAGTCATTTACGGTATCATTTTTTTTTCACGATAGCAGACTTTTCAATCACCGTATCTAAGTAACGCAACCACTTCACGCAGGCAGACATACTTATTTAGCATCAGAGAGGGGCTCTTCACTCTGTGAAACCAGTCAGCCATTTACCTTATAATTATTTTTGGTCACGATAACCTACTTTTCAGGCGCCATATCTAAGTCACGCAACCACTTCACGCAGTCAGACCGACATATTTAGCATCAGAGAAGTGCTCTTCGCTCTGTAAAACCAAAGTCAGCCATTTACCTTATCATTATTTTTGGTCAACCTAACGATAACCAACTTTTCAGGCGCCATATCTTAGTAACGCAACCACTTCACGAAGGCAGGCAGACCGACATATTAAGCATCACAGAGGTGCTCTTAATGTAAAACCAGAATCAGCCATTTACCTTATCGTTACCAAATTTGTCGTGACCCTAATCTATAACTATGGTCTAAAGGAAATAGAAAAATTAAGTATTGGTGCAGGTTTATACAGGGATCTGTAAAGGAGATACCTCAATTTAGACAATAGTATATTTTAATTGTCATTGAGTTTATAAAATAAAAAATTTAAAATAAACGTTTCTGATAATAAAATAATTATAAAAGACGACACTGGAACCAGAGTGATCTAGAGCACAAAAGTATGTTTCTGAGAAAATTAAGGAAATGCGTTAAGCCTTCTTATTGGAAATCTATAAGGCATATATTATTATTTTTAGTTACATGTACTTTCAATGAGTTTTAAATAAAAGAAGATCAGTTTTTACCAGAATAAGTTATTTAAAGCTAATATTCTTAGTTTTGCAAAAAAAATAACACTTAGATTACTATGGCACTTCTTTTTTTTTAAACCTGTCAAAAATGTGACAGTATGAGCTTTTAATATGATAACGTAAGGAAAATCACTTTTTCAACACACTTGCTCATAAAGTGGCTCTATGGTCACCGCAATTAGGCACATAATGACACCCATAATCAAACTGTGACTTTTTCATTGCTATAACTCACTAGTGAGTTTAGATTTTTTTTTTAATTTATTGGTTGAGTTCATGGAATTGTATGTACTTGCGTTGAGTTGCTTTGTTCTTATTATAAAAGTTTTTATTCAAAAAAAAAAAGATGTGTTCAATAGAACAAACAAATTAATGTTTCTATTGCTTGCTCATTTCATGCAACTTCTTATTTAAATAGATAATTTTAACTCGTACGTGTTAATAAATAAAACTTTCACTCAAATATAACTTTTGTTTTCTCTGTAATAAAAGAAAACTTTAAATTTCCCATTTTGTACGTGGCAGAATAGGCGCAAATCTTATGCGCGGAAAAAAATAAACCTTATCTCTTTAGTCTGTGGCCGATCGCAATGCGCGCGCATAGGAAAACTGATTAATTTTTCCCGCCATAGCGAAACATTTTTTACAGCTCGTTTTCACTGTTGAAATTATAGTTATTTATTAATTAAAATGTCTACAAGTACTAGTTACGAAGAAAATGATTTATGTTGTACACCGTCCGATATAAGATGTGAAGCCCATAACGTTATAGAAAGTTTACTACCTAAAAACTCCAAGGAAAAATATCTATTAGCGTACCAAAATTTCATAAAATGGCAAAACAGCAAGAATACGCTTTCTTTTTCAGAAAATGTGTTCATGGCGTACTTTAAAGAATTATCTTTTAAGTACAAACCTAGCTCTTTGTGGTCTTTATACTCAATGTTAAAAAGTACAGTTTTATCAAAGAATGGAGTGGACTTAAAAACATACTCTAATTTGTTAGCTTATCTAAAGAGACTATCCGATGGATTTAGAAGCAAGAAATCAAAGGTTTAATCGTCTGACGATATTAAAAAATTCATAAAAGATTCCTACTGACGAAACATTAAGTACATCCAATGATTGGATTTCACCTACCTACACAAATAATGAGCTATCTCAAATTACAATAGAACATGAAGTATTTCAATAAATAATCTATCTGTTGAGACCGCTATGTCATCAAAAACAGTTAATTATAATTTTACTAACTACACATTTACTAATTGTTTCTTTAAATAAACTTTTTATCTACTAAATAAAATGAGTTTTTATTGTTATTTTATTCACAAGTGTTTTGAAAAACGTCGTATGATACACGTGTGTATTGATGATTACCGTCCTTGGCTCTCTTAAGACCCTCGCCTACGGCTCGGGTCTCAATGGCGCCGCGGCGGTAATCACTAATGTTACACACTAGTACCACCATAATGTACTATTAATCATCACCAAATACAGCAAGCAAAAAATTATCATCCTCTTGTGGTTCTTGATTGCAACTTCAAGAACTTTGGTGCGCAAGTCCGGTGCTCAAGCGTAGGCGTTCAACAAGGTCATCACGAGGAGCCAGGCCGGGGATGAGCTACGAGCTAGCGAGAATCGCGGCACATCCGCCGCCGCTAGTACGATCCCCGCCAGTGTGGACGTCCCATCAACGAGCCACGAAGCCGCGCCCCAACCGATCGTTGGGCTACAGCGCGAGCTGATTCACGACTTGCCGCCCGCGTCACCATCACAGACCACCGGGACTACGCTACGACCGTCGAGCAACATAGTCACCGGACTCACTGCGCAGCGCCCAACAAGCCCTCCGCGATCTGTTGCGTCGAACCGGACTAGGCGGTCGAACATCGCCCGCATCCGACGCCTCGAGCTCGAGACGGCCGAACGACTATCCGAGATCAGGCAGCCACAACTTGAGTTACAGGCGGAGGCGCTGCGCAGGAGGCTGCAACACGACATTGCAGAAATCGAGGAAGAAAGCAGCATGGCAGATGCTGAGGAAGGCCGATCGCGGGTCTACCAATGGTTGCAGTCTGTGCCGCCACGCGCCGGCGAACGACGACAACATACATCGGCCACAAGAGGAGCGGCGACGCGCCGGTCACGGACGGCGAGAGTCGCAGCCCGAAACGGCGGCCCAGAACGTCGGGCCGCTCTCAACCAACGCCACCTCTTCGCTACGAGCAACGCGAAGAAGACGATGTCTGCAGCCCGGACCGGCGGCCCTGAACGGGCCACGTATCGCCGGTCGCTTCCCGCTACGCTGAGGAGCGCAGTCCGGAGCGACGGCCCAGAACGTCGGGCCGCTCTCAGCAAGCACCACCTCTTCGCTACGAGCGACGCGAAGAGGACGATGTCTGCACCCCGGACCGGCAGCCCCGAACGGGCCACTTATCGCCGGTCTCTTCCCGCTACGAGCGATGCGCTGAAGAGCGCAGTCCGGAGCGACGGCCCAGAACAGCGGGCCTCTCTCAAGCAGCGCCGCCTCTTCTCTACGAGCGACGCGAAGAGCATGAATGAAGAAGAATGATCGCTTGAAAAATCTTCATTCCTACTTGAAGTCGATTAAGATTGCCAATTTAAAAAATATTCAGTGTTTTCGTACAAATATTCGACCGCATATTGTGATATGATTATATAAACATAAATTTTTAATAATAATAACGTAACTGATTAGTATACACGATTAATTTATTATTTTTTTAATTGCACTTAGATCAGTTTGGATTTCCATAAACACACGCAACTTGCGACCACATTGATCTAAGTGCGCCTAAGTGAGATTTTGCGACTTCTCAAGTAAATAAAATCTGGGAAGCACATATATCAGTGTGGCCTGAAAGAATTATGTTTTTTTTTTGGCAAATGTGTAAAAAATCTAATTTTGCAAAAAAGGACACTTAGATCACTCTGGTTCTAACGTCGTCTTATTTTAAATTTCTGACTCAATATTATTATTAGACATTTCCAAGAACATTATTATGGCATACTCCCCGACAAAAACAGTCAGATGTGCAAGGTTGCTTCACGTCTCTGCGGCAAATGCAAGCTGCCGTTTTACACTCTGCCTTATAGCCGCATGTAAGGAAGTCTTTGCAGTCCGTCTACGATGATATGCAATAGTAAAGCAAAGACAGTATACATCCCCAGCGAAAGAGTGTCGAATCATAAATGTTGACTATACTAGATCTTTAATGTAAGGGTCCGTTCAGACCGAGCGTAAAAATCCTCGCGGAATTTACGAGTTCCAATAAAATTACAACCTTATTACCATTATTTAAATATAAAATTGTATAATTATGGACGTTGACTTCAAGCGCCGTTCCGCGCATGCTCGCGACCCGGTCGCGCGCGTAAGCTAAAGCTGGTAAAGCTGCCTTCAAATGTTTATCGATAAATAAAATGTGTAGGTATTCAGTAATTTTTGAAAAACATATTCCGCCAGGGAAACGTTTCTCTGGCGGAATTTTGTCATGGATACAAAATTCAATTAGTAGAGCAATTAATGTATCATAGATGGTACTTTGCATGTCATAGGCCTCCGAAGATAATCAAATTTCCGCTGGGGAAATGTTTGGCCTTTTGCTGGATCTCACATATGGTTTGGAATACAGTCCTGATTTTTTTACACACATTGCTTTTTTGTTATTACTTCGAAAAAGTCAATCGAACCTGTTCTTGTTTTATGGAAATAGATTCAGTAGTTTACAAGACAGACGAAGATGATTCCTATTTCGTGTTGTACTCGTGGTCCCACTGGTGGGGACCACGGGATATTACCATATACTCGTGGTCCCACTTTATAGCAGAG
Organism: Acrobasis consociella; assembly: GCA_963555685.1. Taxonomy (NCBI): domain Eukaryota; kingdom Metazoa; phylum Arthropoda; class Insecta; order Lepidoptera; family Pyralidae; genus Acrobasis; species Acrobasis consociella. The sequence goes on from OY743104.1 coordinate 23,638,573, forward strand.
TGCATCTCTTCTTGGTCCCCTTTACACCGTGTAGTTTCTGGCACAATTTTGGTAAAAAAAACTTGAATTTTAGACTCGATTAGAACTTGGGAATTACTAGGATGAGGCCAGTGGCCACAAGACTACAGGGTCTTGTAGCCACTTGAGAGGATGGATGTAATATAAACGTCAACATTACGAGACTAATTGTAAACGTTTTATTGCATCACACATTTACATAATTCCAACCTTTAAATTATATAATACAATCAACAACAGGAGTGAAACAAAGCACAGGTATTAATGAAAAAATATTTATTACAACACAATTGTTATTAAAAAATGGGATTATACGCTTAATGACAAATTTGTAGCATAAACATTAACACTAACTCCCCTAAAATTACATTCGAAAATCACATCTAGAAAACTTTACAAGAGCAATTATTTGCATTGCATTTCGAAACTTAAAATTACATTATTACTTCAATCATTATTACTACATTAATTAATTCAATATTTGATTAACTCACCCCTCCTAGGTAACATGGCGTCGAGTACTACGTTATAACTGATGTGCGCGCATACGGTCTCTGCCCCTACGCGGGTATAATTTAATCAGTCGATTTTTATTAACATGGGTTGGCTTGTTTCGTGTTTCTACACCTGCTCGATAGTAGACCCTTATGCAGCTGAACCTTCGATGGAGCAGGCGTAGAGATACGCAATTGTGGACCTTTGAGAGGTTGGAACACATGTCGAGCCGAATTCAGTTCGCAGAATATATTATATCCAACTTAGCCGAAACGTGTGAGGTAACATTAGGCCTAAATGAACGGTTATCACATCTAATATTGCTACTTGTTGGTTAAGCTTAGCACAATAACTATTAATCAAATCCTTGTTTCGCACATCGCACCTAAATTTCTACATCCAAATTCTTACATCTTTTTAAAACATCTGTTAAGACGAACTGTTACGAACTACGACTTAAGGCTTTAACCACACACACACACATCAATATTCACGAATGACTGGAAAAAAAAGTCAATATATAGGGATGCGTGTGCGCAGTTTAACTTTCGGGGGTTACTCAAAGGGCCACGTGCCTTACAACAACCTTACAGGCTTATCGAGAGATGTCTAACTACGATATAACTCAACCGCTCGTCGTGCAAGCCAATGTCAGCTAAATTTAATGTTTATATGTCATTAGGACACAAGTCAGGATTACAACACTAGCCCTACGTGTAAATCTCGTCGTACAGGTGTATACCAAGAGGCAAGTAGGTCAACTAATTCTTGAAATCCACAAAAATAATCGGCTGTCCATTATTATTTCATTTATATTACCTTTGTGAAAAATCTATAATTAAAATCAACTTTAATGCAGTAAGCTTTGATACTGCATTCACTTTTATTACAAAGTAATAATAACAATTATATTATTTATCGCATCATCAAAGTCTGATTCGGATGGTGTATTAAAGACAACTGTGAGAAATATAAAGTGAGCTAAGTAAAACTTTCTTTTAAGGTCAGTCGGTTATTTATCTAGATTTATTTCTACTGATGAGTACATGACCACTTTTCGACTTGGTACCCCTTTTTGGACCCTGTATGTATGAGTAAATAGTTAATTAAGACGGATTAATGAGTATTACGTCTTTCTGAATGACATTTCACATAGGGTTTGGACCTATTATAAAAGCGTAAGATATATTGGACAATTAGACAATATTATACGATTCTAATATAATAAATACTCGGGAATATTCCCGTAACTATATTATTAGAAATGAGAATTATTAAGTATATGGATATAGTGGACAGTCAAAAGTGAATATCGGTTATAAACTACTTATTTGCTATTCGAATAACAATTATTAAAATATTAGGATTTATGTAGACATTGTGAGACAACCTGACTACTTATGGATTGGGAAAACACGATGCTAGTGAAAATTTTTAATCGCCATTCTTTGGTACCATCTACTATAGTATATGATTAGTAATAGAAAATGGACATCTGCTACGTGCCTTATTTTCCGGTCGAGTTACAAAAGAGTATGACTTATATATAGATCATCGTCATTAACAAATTAGAACAATGTTTATATAAATGGGAGTATACCTCAAATAGAATGCTTAAAACCTTAAATGATGCCTCGATTTTTGCAATATGGTTCCATATTGCGGAAAAGATTTGGCTGTGGTTCCAAACACACTATTTAAAGTCTAAAAATCGAAACGATTTGTATATTAATGTGCTATCTCATTCATCCAACATATTAACTATATAGGGTCTAACAAAATATGCTGAAGCTATTTCAAGGGTGATTTCAGTCAGTGATACTATGCACCTTCTCCCAAAAAATATTTATCGAAATATGAAAAGAAATTTTTTGTCTCCCTTACAAGTTGACCGATCACCTGACCCGCGTTTGTATTGAAAGCAAAAAGGATCAATTTTCAATTTCGATATGTGTTTCTTGGGGAATGTTGTTGATCACGGACTGAAAGCACCCTTAAAATAGTTTCAGTATATTTTCTTAGACGTTTGTAACGTCAGTCAGCGAGAGCGCCTGTCATCAAACGAAATATGCAAATAGTATCTTTATTTTAAATATTTGCAGTATTACATATATGTAAATATATGAAATATATACGAAGATATTGTCCATTTAATGCTTACAACACTGAGACTATTGTGATAAGTGTAGTCAAAGACAATCGTGATCAAAACCAGAACATTACAAGGAGTCTTTGCCGTAACGCCAGCTGGCAACAATGAAACGTCGTCTCCAACAAACTGCTAGCATTTTGACAGCTACAACTATCATAGTGACCAATAAAACAATTTGTATTGCTTGTCCAGTATGGGAGCATCCCAATAACACTAAAAAAAGCTAAGGCCGATACGACACGTACACCCATCAATAATTACATTAAAATATGAGCCTTGATTTGCAGCAGAAAGGTTGAAAATATGAAAAGCCGAAAGGAGTAAGTTTACATTAGAGACTCTCATCTCCTTTCGGGTTATATATTTTCTGACTAATGTATTTTAATGTTGGTGATCCTTTTGGTGATATTTTTCGCTCATGTTTGTTTGCCCCAAAGAAGAAAAATGAGTACATAGGGTATCCTATCTTTTACTTGCCACTTATTCTAATGGTATGAACTTGACTTTATATAGGTTGTTAATATTTACACATTCAGTAGATCAATTTGTCAAGTCCATTTAGACACTTATACATTTATTAGGCTATTGCAAGGCTGGTAAATCATGTGACATACTTTAAGAGCTAGTCAGATTTTTACCAACCGACAACACTAAATGTACAAAAAGGCGGTGTCCCATATACTATCTACCTTATTCATAAAAATATCACACATTTGCTAAGCTTACATTTTAATTAAAATATAATGTCTCGTTCTTACTATATACAAATATTGAATAGAGTTATGGACAAAACATTTTTAACTAAAACAGGTTTAGCAAACGTTAGATATTTTTATGGTACACCGCTATATTATTTTCAGACTTAGCGCAGTGAAAGTTACTTTTGAAGGACTAAACTTGCCCTTAAAACACACATCTATATTCTACAAAGGGCAACTTAGCGCAGTGAAAGTTACTTTCGACGGATTAAACTTGCCCTTAAAAGTACACAGCTATACTCTACAGGGCGCAACAAAGCTTTGAATGTAATTTTTGTCGGGTGGGGTCGTGATCGGCGAACGTTCAAACGAGCTTAACATCGTCCGCATTGACACTGTACACAGGCAGTAGCGTCCGCATTTACACCGGCACTTACTTATGGAACAGTTTGTTCCAATTGACGAGGATGGCTGGCGGTTGTGGTTGTTGTGGCGCGTACGAGGTGGAGGGCTGAGGGGCTCGACTTGGCTGCACCTCAGTTTGGAAGCCTGGTGTAACAAATAGAATAGGGTAGTATTGTGAGTCAAAAATAAATTATTTTGTACTGACAAAGAGAATAAAGGTCTCAAAATAATGTTACTTATTTTCATCGATCATATCCCTTTTGAATGTAATTTTACTTTTATTTTTTCAGAAAACTGATATTAGGTAGCTATTTTACGCAAGCAAAAGTTGGACTGCGCAGCCCAGTTTTTTCTCCCTGGGTCAACGAGCTCACATTCATTCTTTCTGCATTAAAAATAAGAAGAACAGTCTACAAACTCACCTTTCTCGACAAAGCATTTAAATATATGCTTATATCGGACCGACTCCCAATTGGCGCGTAGCTACTCCCCTATCTCACGTTCTCCCCCTCCCGCACCCGTCTTGTCCACAATGCAGGACCGCGCTACTGACTCGAACAGTCTAAAAGAAAAAAAATATGTTTTAGCTACTATACTACGATTATTTAGCAAGTACGACATTTTTACATCCAGACATCCTGAAGGTTCAGACAGATGAGCGACAGCATGCCAGCTACAGTTCGCGACCGTCGCGTTATTATTCGTGACAGCAGTTGGGGTCCATAAAAGGAGCCTCACCGAGTGACGTACTGAGCCTACTCTGCGTCCGGCCATGCCTTCCTTGTCACTAGATGTCGCTTTATGACTTACATGAAATGCAATAAATATTTTTAACATATCGTTTGTCACATTTCAAGCCGCGTGTGCTGCCATCTCTATGTGCCTACCCGAAACTTCAGTAATACTTTCAATCCCTCCAATAGTTTTTATGGCGTTGGGTATCTTTTACGTAAGAAATTATATTATCTTTGGTCCGGCGCACCCTGGGCAGTCAGTCGGTAAGGTACATTGGCTGGAGACGTATTTTTGAAATCACTTGTCACGTTACGAAGGGTTTCCAAACGGGTGCATTTTTGAATCGGTAGTTTGCGAAGGATTTGCAACGAGTGGTCTTGACCACTCGTAATTTTGACATTTGTAGCGTAGATATGTCATCGAAACCAATCATGGGAAATCCGTTCCATTTCACGTTGCCTTTTTTTCATGTTCGAATTTTTAGAAAAGTATAGACAAATTATCGATTTTTTCTGCGTAAAACAATATTGTTTTTCGCCGACACGACGTTTTCAAAAATACGTTCAAATTGTATTTTACGCGAGCGGTGAGTTGGAAAACTACACGTTTTGTGTTTCGCTAAGTCCCTCAATGAAAAATAGCACTCCTGATCCTTTCGCTATGAAATGGCTTCTAAAAATAAACGTCTCTTTTCGACTCGACAAGTAGTGAGAGTCAGCGACAGGGTGGCGGGCATGCTGTCGCTCGTCTGTAAGCGCCCTTACTCAGTTTACGGACATTATTCATATGATTACATCATCAGATTAGCTCTATTATCACTATATTAATAGATTTGGCTCATATTACAACTTACTATAGCCATTGGACAGTAAAGTTTTCTCAGAACATACAAATGATAGTGCCATACTTATATAATATTATATGTATGATTAACTTAGATCATACAAATAATATTAGTAAACTTAAATATAACACATAGGTACAGGTACAGCTGTATAAAAAATGTATCATTACATGCCACTTATTTAGTTCATTAGTTTCACCAAAAATTATTGACTATTCACTTTACAACCAAAGTTTTCAATAGTTTTTTTTTTTGACAAAAGTGATACATTCGCTGATCACTTTGATCAGCGAATGTATCACATTTGTCAAAAAAAATATTTCTTGTAATATAATTTTAAATCATTTTTTTTAAACATATCATTTTACAACCACTAAGTTTAAAAAAATAATTTTAACTACCTCATCCATATCCATAGCGGGGAGACAGAACATATTACCTAAAGGCCACGCCGAATGTGGCTGTTTGTTGAGTAAGGCAGGAATTAAGCATCCGTTGCAAAATGAAATTTAGTACATTATAACACTCGTTTAGATGATATTATGGTTACTATGACAGTAGTTGTATTAATGTTGGCAATAAATAATTCAGAAACTTTTATAGAGGATTTTTAACATGGGTGTAGATAAAATATATTCAGTAATTCATGTTAAACATATGTAGGTACCTATGTTATTAATAAAATGAAACGACTATTCGTTTTCGCTAAAACTTGGTTCTTAAGTGAAAATTTATTATTAATTGATAGTGATATTATTAATAGTATTTCATATAAGTAATAGTAAATACAATAAATTCTCTGAAAGTATTATTTAAGACGTTTGTTTGTGCAAAAGGATTACGTGTTGCCTAACCTAGCGGCCAGGCACACGCTGCTTGCCTGTAAACATTTATGCACAAATAAACGACGGCCAATACGATGCCACAGACGGTGCTACGCTTGAGGTGTTTGTTATATGGTACTGCATCACGAATATTCTTGTAAATTTAAAAAAGATACCGCAGTGTCTGGCCACTTCATGTCTATTGGTCGGATAATCAGGCGCTTATTTGCTTAAACTTCACGTAACACATAACACAGCGTTAATACAACACCAACCTGATAAAAATACATCAATCTGCCTCAATTCAAATTAGCCGCTATGGTTAATGCTTGTTTGGAAATGTCCCGTTGAAAGTATGAAAGCAGTATTTTATTAAAATATAATCGTGGCGAGCACCGGGTGGATGTTCTTGATCAGAGCCGTGTGGATCACCACCACCAGCACCGCTTGGATCACCATCACCAGCATCGCTAGTATCTTCCTGACTAGCACCGCGTGAATCTCCATCGCAGCCTACTCTTGAACTCGGCGGGCGCAGATTCACACAATCTCTGTAGCAAAGAGTAAGTAAACGCCTCGGCAATCGTTACTGCGAACGTCGACGATGATTACAAAAAATGGGGTAAACGCTTCACACTTAGAAAACTCATATTGGCAGATAAGAACAATAACCATAGACTTAATTAACACGCGATGAAATATAACCATAGTTCACTTTTTTGGCTATATGTAATTGTCATTATAATCCAACCAAGTTAAATTAAGACGCAATAACACCAAGAAAAGGAACTATGGCGAGACATATATTTGGCAGCTTAGATAAATTTGACATACATCTAGTGACGACACGATAATATCAAGAAAATAATTCATTCACTTGTTTCACTAGCACTTATAGCTTTACAACATTTATGCTCTATATGTGTAGGGTACTGCTAGTTATTGTCACAATATATTCTTTTTTAAACAAACACTTACATTGTCTTCCGGTTATATATTTACAATAGTAAACCTCAATGTTATAGCTGTGAAAAGACTCACCATTTAACACTTATTAATTTTATTAATGAAACATACTTAACACACACTTATATATCTATTTATATTACTTTAAATAATTTGAATATGCGCATTGGATGACTATTAAGGCCCTTTTCGACGCATTGTGCCAGAAATGCAAAATATTTCAACTTCGCAATTTGTCAGACGTGAAAAGGGCCCGATACACAAACGACCAGAATGGGCATTTTTCAATAGAACAATAGATATTGAAACATCCAGCTGTTCAACTTTTGATCATTTTGACATGTTTCATAATAATAACACTGGTTAAACAAAACGTCAAATCTAGTTCTACGTTTTAAGTTTTAAAATCATTTGTTTTATTAAACTATACTATAAATTCATTTCAATATCCGTTGTTCCATGGCCGGTAATTAACGCAGCAATACGTCAACAATTGCAGATGAACCCAGTTAGGCAAGAAACTCTGAAGTATAAGTAGAAACTGGATGCTTAATGAACTGTCGGACTAACAACACGATTTTATCAATTCAAAAGAAGAGACATATTGGTCCGACAGCTAGTAGAATTTTTGGTTAGGTAAATACATTTGTTTTATTTTGCCCCGCTAATCCCATCCAGGTCTGCAGATCTGAGTTAGGTTATTATAGAAGTGTAATACAAGTTTTCGGCTTATCTCAAATGCCTACCCAAAAATGTCTGCCAGCTCTGTGTCCCTAAATGTTTAGTAGATGTGATTAATTAAAAGGCCATTGTGGCCTTTTAATCACATCTACTTTGAATCACCAATAATTTTGCAAATAAGGTGCAGAAGTGGCGACCTAATTTGAAATAAATTGTTTAAACGTAAACGTGGCAATACTTAAAATATTGCTAACCGTCAGGCGTATCATTGGTCCATCTAGTTCTAAAACACTATTCAGTCAAATGTGGCCACTTTCGGCTTAAACACGTTTAAAATCTAGACAGCCAAGCGATACTTTCAGCGGTTATTCATAAAATAATTAAGAGGACTGTCTAATGCCCGTCGGTTAGGAAAATGTTAATTGTCACTATACAATACAATTTGCCGTGTGGTATCCGGCACAGTAGAATAGGAACAATTCAAATCTTCCTGTGGATGTCGAGAAGGCGATTTAGGAGTTAGAAGCTAAACAAAGTTTATAGACATCAATGAGGCCTCTTCAATCCGTTTGGCCAAGGTGGAGTGTATTCCAAATCCTCTGGCTGTTCTGGCCAAGTATAGCTCTGGTAGTACAGAGAAGTGCTCCTGCAGTGGAGACTAAAAAAGATCTGATGATGACGATACAACACGAAAATCTTTATTGCACCAAACGACAATATCGTCGAAGCGATTTCTTTCAGGCAAACATAAAGAGAAGGATGGGAAGTATATAAGATAATTGGTAGCGCTTAAGCAGAAAGAGGAAAGATGCAGTAGGAGTAAAAGATAAGTAACTAAACAAAAGTAGCGTGTTTTCATATCGAATTGAAAGAAGTAGGCGTTGTAGACGCGAACGGTATAGACTGTTTTCATGTCGAACGGATAGAAGTAGGCGTACCAGAGACGACCGGCATAGACAGTTAAAGTCACTGCAGTTGGTCACTATACTTATGATTAAACAATTTATCTCAAATGAGGGAACCGCTTCTGCACGATATTCACTGTTTCGTATAACATAACGTCCAAAAACAAATAGCAAATAAGAACAAAAGGCGTAAATAAAACACTGTTATTTGTCGTTTCTTATATAACATAAATTAATGTCCAAAAACAAATAGCCAATAAATAATATGCATGCATTTTTTATATTTTTATCGATAGTTTTCTCGAGACATAGCCGCAAAAAATAAATCAGTGCTGAAAAACATGTACCTATGTATATGGTGTAGAAAATCAATAATAAAATAGTAAGTTACAACTAAAACGCGCCATTTTAAAAGTATTCACCGCTGATCGCAAATGAAAACAAAAGACGAAAGAAATACACTTATTTGTCGTTTCGTAAAACATGTCCGAAAACTAATAGCCAATAAATAGTATGCATGCATTTTTTATATTTTTAATCGATATTTCTCGTCGAGAAATAGCCGCAAAAAATAAATCACTGCTGAAAAACATGTATATGGTGTAGAAAATCAAAAATAAAAATAGCAAGTAGATTACAAATAACAACTAAAACGCGCCATTTTAAAATAATTCCTCAAGGTTTACAATATCACCGGAGATTACGGTAAAATAAATAATCGGCGAAGTGCGTAATGGGCAACGCGCAGTAGTGGGTACCGTAGTTACGAATGCACTCTTTTGAGTTCACGGGACTATGTGGACACGTGAAAAAATTCTTTACAATATCACCGGAGATTACGGTAAAATAAATAATCGGCGAAGTGCGTAATGGGCAACGCGCAGTAGTGGGTACCGTAGTTACGAATGCACTCTTTTGAGTTCACGGGACTATGTGGACACGTGAAAAAATACACGGCTGTAGTATATACAACGAAGTTTAAAAAAACTACTAGAGCTAAGTAGGGTTTACAAATTAATGAATTATAGGACTTACAAAATGTACTCGAAAGAGTAAAATTTCATATGAATTCATATAGATTATTAGTTTTTTAGACGTTTTTGTCCCGTGAACTCAGTCGTCATTCGCAACTACGGAACCCTTCACAGCGCGTGGCCGGACACTCATTTGGGCGGTTATTATGTACCCAGTGCCACACTCAAAATGAAGACGAATCTTACCATACTTTTCTATCTTTAATCTATTAAGCTGTTTATACATACATATATACATACAGTCGAAAAACCAAACCCTCCTGATGCAGTCGGGTAAATATGAGCCGGATTAGTATAATTTGCATATTAAAAACCAAACCCTCCTGATGCAGTCGGGTAAATATGAGCCGGATTAGTATAATGTGCATATTATTACTCACTTCTTGATCTCAGGTGCACAGTGCACGAACTCGTGCGTCCAGAACTTGTAGATGGGGTTCTTTATAAGCTCGATGAACGTGATGAGCAAGCCCCATGGGTGTGGCCGGTTCACAATGAGCCGCTCTAGCAGCATCCGCGTGATTTGCTCCTGGACAGCCTCAGAGTTGGCCTCGGCGAACAGGTACAGCAGGCAGCACGAGAAGTAGTGCGTGTGGCTGTTCGGGTAGCGGAGCTGGTTTGCTATCGCGTTCAGGAAGAGGTATCTGTGAAGACAGATGTTATTTATTTCACGTATAATTAGCCAGCATTGTGTCAGGTTTTTCAAGCTATTATTCGTAAAAACTAGAGAGGATATGCTAAATTATGGAGTAATATATTTATTAATTTAATATTTATACTAAAAAAGATATATATAAAATATGTTCCGCGTCATCCCGCTTCCCCATCAGTCGCAATATGTAGTAACGTGCGGAGCGCCTCGTAGATCGCATTGCACCTCATCGAGCGTTAATGGGGAGGGCCTTAATATAAGCTGGTAAACTCACCGTCCCTCAAAGTCGAAATCGACGGTGAAGTTCTGGAAGATGTCCATGTGTGCTGAATGCGCGATGGTGGACATGTTGGGCGTCTGGCCCTTGGAGCGGATATGTGCAATCGCTTGCGTGCCCACGTACAGCACCACAGCATTCATCAGCTGGCTATTGTATCGGCGACCGGGCTCGTTTAACACCTGTATGGAAAGCAACACATTTTCTCAGGGTTTTCGTGGCAAAAGTGAACGACGCAATACACCATAATTTACGGACTTTTGCTGAAAAGTACGTTTATGCAGTTAATGCAAGCACAAAGGGAGCTTCAGCTAATAAAGTATGTTTTTTTTAAATGTGCTCATTAAGGGTCCCCCGACCCTAGACCAAAATACTACTTTCCATACAAACGTAGTCTACGTTTTATTTCAAAACGACATGTCCGATTTGGGCAAAATTTTGTAATTTCAAAGATATTGCAATTATCTAGGTTGATAACTTGTTTCCGACAGTAAAAATATGAACTTGAAATAGAATATAGTGTCTTATATCATTTTTGACTATTAGTATGGGAAACTTCTAAATCGTTATATTTTCTTTCCAGTTCATAATTTTACCATAGGAAACCAGTTATAACCCTAGATAATTGCAATTTCTTTACAATTACCATTTTTTACCGGAATCTGACATGTGGTTTCAAAATTAAACGTAGACTACGTTTGTATGGAGAAGTCTAGGGTCGGGGGCTCTTAAGCTCTTTAATTTGTTACTCTACACGGTATAACACTTATTTATTTTATTTTTTAGTTTATTACTTTATGGCCGCCATTAAAGGGCGCCATTTATTTCGTACATATATAAAGTCGTTTATATATGTACGAAATAAATGGCGCCCTTTAATGTATGTATAAGTTATCTTTAAAAAATAATTTGGCATCGATATAACACTATAAAATAGAGACAGAGTTGAAAAATAAGGGCGAAGTGACAGCTACAGATTAAAAAACTAAGACAATTACCTGCATATTACTCCTCAACTCGGAGAGGAACGTTACTGGCGCCCTCGCTTTAAGATACGCGTCCAGATCCTTTTTGAACTGAGACGATGGCAGAATAGTTGCGTAGTTGATGACCGCACGGGGCGGCAGCGTGATCTCCGCAAGGAGATCAACTTTCAGATTCGGAGTGAACGGATCAGGCAGCCTCATATTCCTCGGGAAAGCGGATAAGATCAAGTTCCTCATCTGAATGCAGTTTGGTGGTATTTCATCACAGAAGCCGTAATGGTAATCGCAAAGGAACTCGGGAAAATCGTGGAGAAGTACGAGTAGGACCTTCAAGGTACCCTTGTAGAGCATCATGACCGGCGCGGCCAGTTCGGTGTTCCGTAGGAATGGGTCCAAGTACTTGAATAGGTCGATGAGAAGTGTAGAGTACATTCCCCAGCCCTGTAACAAGATTTTTGTGAATATTTGGTTTGGCGAAGAGGTAGCGGCAGTGAGACAAGACGGAAAGGTCTGCTACATTTTGATGTTACTGAAAATGTTTATTCATACATTATTTTTTATGAAACATTGAACAGAACATAATTTCCTTATTTTGTGTGATAAATGAGAATAGAGCTATGTAAGTGATAAGGTACATGAATGTTTGTCACATGTGATAAAGATGAAAAATATACAGTATGACTGTGTGTGCAATATGAAATGTAGCAAATTTCAGAGGGACAAAACGTACTCATTTCACAAAGTAAGGATGACTCAAAAAATCCAGTGACATCAAAAAGTCGTCTAAACTACCGTTTTGCTACAAAAAATAACACATGCAACCACATATACGGTTTTCTAACTATTTCAGGTGAGTGGATGGACTCCTTCTCGTCGCAGACTTGTCTTCGGAAACAATCCTCGAGTTCGTCGTCGATTTGGATTTGTATGATATGTACGCAATTTTAAGCAAAATACTGTTCTTAGCGTGTAAGCTCAACTATTTATATTAATTTTGTGGCTTAACCTTGCAATGCGAAGTCAGTCAAAAGCTTTATTCAATGTAGGATAAACTTATCTTTTACTAAGGGTATTTTTTTTTATTATTTTAGTGCAAAAGCTACAAACTACTAGCGATTCGGAACGACCACTGCTGGGAAGTTAATCTGGTAGTATACCCGAAAAGAGAAAATGTATGGCTGCGTAAAGGCCTATTTACACAGTGCAAGTCTCTTTCTTGTTGCCTAAAATTTAATTAAAGCACTTAAACATTCGAATTGTTGTTTTTTTTTAATATGTGACAGCAGATGGCAACACATTAGCTACGTTCATATATCGTGTCGCTTTTGAAGTAAAGGTCCTGCTTAGATCAAAACACAGCCACCCACACGGTTTCCTTTTTTACGCCTGATGGGATCCAGCAACGTGCGACGGACGACTGGTAGTTCTTGGCTGCCAGTGGTGCCATTTTCCAAACGCGGAGTCACGAAACTAACGGCTTTTTTATGGAAAAACCATTTGTTTACGCAACTCCGCGTTTGAAAAATTTCATTTCATGCTTTGTTCTTGTTAACAAAAAACACAAGTGTTTGTTGGCAACATGCAGTTACTCATACTCTATCTTGCCTTAAAACATTATTTACCCAAATTAAGTTGAAGGTGACGAAAGAGGAGTCATATTTCGGAAGGTTTTCTTGCTTAGGCAGATAATGGTTTAAATCAAGTTAGTACACAAACTACAGAAGTGAGTCCACGTTTTATAAAAACACTACATGAACTATTTTGATAAATTTATGCCATTTTAGAAGAGCTTACACGACTAGACCTGTATTGCCGAGTATCCATTGAGTTTGTATCAATTATATTTTTAAAAGGGCAAATGGTAATGACAAGTTGAAAGCATAAGGTAAAGAATGACCTCAAAATTGTTTATTGCGAATGTTGTGTACAAAACGCGTAAGATGTAAATGTTGTATACAACGATGGGAGAAAATGCTTTTAGCATTAAGTCCGCCATTTGTTAAAAGTATATTTGTAATTTGGAACAATAAAGTTTGATAAAATAAAATAAATAAATAAAAAAGATGGCGGCCGAAGTTGTCGTTGCTAAATAATACCTTTTTTTTTACGATATCACTTGCCTCCATGGGCCAGCTATCGCGACTAGTTGACATAAGTCAATGCACCATATCGCCATGCGCAGACATGTTCATAGAGTCGAATAAACGCAGACGTGGAGGAAATGCATCTTGCGGGGTCTCAACAGATATTTGTTCAAGTATTAAGCCCCATTTACATACTGCAAGTTTCTTGCCAATTGCATACTATTAAATGTAAGCAATAGAATGCATGCGATATGTACAATTAAATTTAAGCAATGACTTACACGGTCTAAAGATAACTATTCAAACGTATTGCTTTAATTAAAAGGTTTTCAAAAATATGGGCCTATCAAATTGGTGCCATAGTCGGTTTTAAGTTTTGAAAAATTATTTGAAGACCCTCTGCAATAGGCAAGCAAATTGCACTGTGGCTTTCCGCAATTCTGCAAAACAGTGCGAGTGTGAAGCAGATAGTGAACTCGTACCCAGGACCCAGACTCTAGAATGAGCTATAATTTAAACATAAAACTGATACTCTCAATGGAAAAACAGCACAAAGCGAGTTGAATTTAAAAAGCATAGTCTATCTCGATATTCACAACACACAATAGCAATTTAAATTGATTACTAGGTCACGTTGGCCGGGTTTACAAATTGATGACGTAGGCGGGAGGCTTGCGCCCAGCATTGAGGGTAACTATAAATTATGGTTAAATGTGAACAATGTTAAATAGATGATGTCAAAGCTAGCACTTGACTAGTTGGTTATGGGTATGTTCACATGACACTAAACAAAGGAAATGAAAAAATTACTTAATGAGACATTATAAATATGCTGTGACAAATATGTAAAGATTTAGAAAATGGTGTATCTTCCATCCCTCATATTCATAAAAATAAACAACCGTTTGCTAATAATTTTTCGCAAGAGATTTAGCAAACGCACCCTACAAAATATAGGGGTGTTATAAGTTTTACGCTAATGTCTGTCCGTCTTTCTGTGGCACCGTAACTTTTGAACGGTAGCACCGATTTCAATGCGGTTTTTATGTAAAGAAAAGATCCCTTGCGGTTGTTCTTAGCTAATGTTTAAAATTTATTGGGGGTTAACGCTGAAAAGTCGGGGTATTTTTTAATTTGTCTAGCAAATAATATATGGAACTACGGATTTGAACTAAAATATGTAGTTCCGTTAGTCATCACATCACTAAATTCATCATCAATCAAAATCACAAACTTGTATGAATACTACGGAATATTTATAAATCTCCATCAAATTGAATGTACTAATATCTTGTAACACATGTTTGGCAAATAAATTATCTTTATCCATTGTTATTGTTTCATGTCTTCCCGTAAACATACCCAAATGTTATTTATATATGACAAGCTGTTCAAGTTATGATATGAGAAGTTCCCACTGTATCGTACATTACATACAGCTTAGCTAAAATTTAGAAAAAATATATGGTAATACTCGAGTCTTTTGGAGGTTTATTGTACGGAGAACAAATGATTGTTTAGTTTTTCGTTTGTACACTGGTGTCAGATTTTTCAAGCTGCCTAAAAGCAACTGGCATAGCTTGACGACTGCCATACAATGATATCAGCCAAGACCTACGGCTTACACGTTCCTTCCAAAGCAAGAATCTTGAGAATTTGTATGCCCCTTGTGTGGACCACCCGGTGTCCCTAACTTGCGAAAACACAACGTTCCTCACCGAGAACAAATAATATTAAACAATTCGGTTCTCATATTTTAACTAAGCTGGTAAAAATTCAATCTGATGTAATGATTATAATTTGATACAGTGTTAAAAGGTTTAACTTTTAACCAGGGTTTTAGCAACCATTTTAAACTCTGTTACAAGATATTAAGACTCATTTAATTAACTTCAAGTAAGAGCCTGGTTAAATGTTAATGTGTCTACTAATGACCCGAATGGAGAAGCGTTAATTTTTCAAGCTGCATTTCCACTGATGTTGTCCTAAGGCTTGGATATTCACCATTCGCCATGAAGTTCCTTACTAGTAAGATGCGTGGAAATGCAGCCATTCGAGTTAATTCCATGCATAATGATTCCCTTTCCCTTACAAATAAGGTCATTGTAGACACTATCACACAAAGGCGACACGTTTCTTCTATTGTGTTTAAAGAAAATGTTCAAGATTCATATTTTCTATGAATCTGAACGCTTCCAAAGCCTTTAAATTTCTGTATCTTTTGAATAAAAATTTGAAGGGTTTTTAAAAATATGGGATACCAGATGGCAGCACAGTCAAGTCAGCTCCGATAAGCTGCTGTTTTTGGATACATTTGAAGGAGCAAAAAAACCTGTCAATTGATGGTCCAATGACACTGAGTGGACCTGACGTCACTGTGTTGTCCCCTGAAGTCACATATTTGTATAAAATAAAATATATATATAATAAAATCGTAGTAAAACGTGTGACCGCTGTTTATAATGATTCATGTTAGAAATCCCACAAATAAGTGACAGTCTCAATTATTGCATTATATAGTTAGAACATAATTGATCATTTATTTATATGTGTGTGATTTTACAAGGGTATCTGTCGTACCAATTTTGGAAGTTGTTGCCTTTGCCTAAAATTAGGCCAAATTGGCAAGTTCAAAAAATCAACATATTGTAAATCTATAATAAAAAACTGCAAGATTGAGACTTGCACTTTTCTCAGCCGCTGGCAACAGATCTGATGGATTCTACGTATTGATAGACAAGTAACACTATTTCTGTTAGTTTATCCATTTATGAAAGCTGCTCGTATGAACTTTCCTTTTTAGGCGTTCACCACGATTCGAAACCTGTAGTAATTACATTTATTTTATTTCCGTATAAAAGTCATTGTTTGTCACTTAAAATATTTCATATTTGTTGTGATGGGTTCCCTACGCCATTCGAAACACTGATACAGGTAGTGACCATGACCTTGACACGTAGTGATTTTTTTATTTTTAATTGACTTCTTAATAGGAGGTTTTCGATATATTTTTATGTATGTTTCCTAATTAGTCAAAGACACCTGGACCAATTTCAAAAATTCTGTTTTTGTCTGAAAGGGAACATGTAATCTGTGGTCCCATCTAAATTAAAAAAATCTTTATGTCTCATCCATCAGAGGTGCGCGTCAACAGCCGGCCTTAGCCTAGATTAGCCAAACCATACCCATACCATGATTACCTTTTGCTGCGGCGTGACCGCGAGCACGCGGTTGATAAACGCACGATGAGCCACTAGTTCGAGCCAAGCGTAGCAGAAGCCAGATGCGTTGCTGGGTCGGATTATGCGGAGGGTATGGCAGAACGCTGTGAGAACCTGTACAACATAGAAAACCCGTTGCTGAAAATGCAGATTTATAGAGCTGCAATGCAATTTTTTTTCGAAGTTATGACCTAATTACTAGCGACTGGCCGGTGCGGTTGCTGTGACGTCACCCGGCCGGTCGCTTAGTACATGGCGGCGTGAGGGCACAGCGCGGCTTCAAGCCCACCGGTCGGTATACTCGGTATGAGTTCTTACCTGGTAGTTGATAGATTCGAGGACGGGCTCCGCCATGTTCATATCGAGGAACAGCACAAGCAGCATGCGGTGGTACGGCAGCTGCTGGAAGTTGGTGCCGTGGTCCTCGTGGTCGGTCAGTAGCCAGCCGGCGATTATTCCCAGGATCTGTACGATAATATCAATTATAATAATAGTTACTCGCAGCTTCACTCGGCTATATAATATTAGCTGGTTTTTTTTCTGAGAAAGAGATCAGCTATCATACACAAGCAAAACAACTTTGTACAGTCGGGGGCAGATAAACCTGACCCCCCTGACTTTATACGCCGTACGGTAGAGGGATCTTTTATCAGGCCCCGACTGTACCTAAAGCGTCGCACATGCCTTGTTCAAAAGGTTCAATTTCGGCGTAGGGTTGCCACTATCCGCCGTATTCTTGATCAGCAACGACACCAGCTTGATAAAGGAGTCGCACATCGAGTAGTACTTCTCTTTCTTGACGGGCGTCGGCGAGGCGTTAACCCTGTCTTCGTTGAGCAGCTGGTACACATTCTCGATACACTTCTGTGTGGCGATCCTAAAGAACCGTGTGATCATGTCGTCGGATTTGAGAATTCCATTCATATTCATCCTGTGGACGTAGAGGTTGAAGTTCTGAGCAATCTCGATTTCTGTAAGCGGAGAGAGGAGTACGTTTCGCCACTCTCGCAGGAGGTTTTCGGTCTTTTCTTGGAGGCCGGGCGGGTCGTCGTAGTCGCGAGCCTGAATAGTAAAGATAGACAGATAAAATCTTTATTTACAACGCCAAAAATATTCATAAAAAATCTTTTTGAATTTTTGAATCTTGAACCTGGATAGCGAAAAGGTAAAAAATAAGGTGTTACATTCAAACAGAAAAAACGCGGTAAACTTGTGAACTTTTTATATTGGCGAATATTGGCCTCCCATCCTTGTATTATCATGTTTCCATATTAGTCTCCCTGTTTTATATTACACCAATTGCAATCTAAATACGAGTATTTAACTTCGAAAAAAAAGAAGAAACTAAACATCATAATGTTATTATTTCAAGATAAAAAGGTAGGGTTTAGCTGAATATGCTTGAGTCACACCATCATATAAAGCATTTCTAAAGTGCAAATCTAACGACTAACCCTACATTTATCATCATGTCCACTGCTAGACATAGAGTATTTCTAAAAAACGAACAAACGAAGACCTACATTGATAAAACAAAAATCACTCACCCGTACGGACATGATGCCAGAGTGGATATGCGCAGTGGGTCCGAGAGGCGATCTTTCTCCCAAATACGCGCTAGGGTCCTGATTGACCCTCAGCATCTCAATCAAAGTGCCGAGCCCCTCTGGCGGGGGTTGCCGCGAGTGGGTCATGATCCTGACTAGCATTTCGGTGGTGTGGTAGAGGTCGGACTCGCTGACGTATATGTTGTTGCGGTCGTCAACTAGGTACAATTGGACGAGCTGCATGGCGAATGCGACCGCCATGTAGTTGTTGCCGGTCTCCATCATGTGCGCAAGCGCAATGTCGTACTACGAACAAGGTTTCATTGTTAATATCATAAAGATGAAAGTTTGTGAATGTATGTGTATAGACAGTATAAGAACCTAGAAAAATACTCATACTAAACAAAAAAAAAAATAACGACGAAACAAATTAATTGTGTAATCTCAGACGTGCCATCCCTCGACAGTGTGGCCAAAAGGTTGCATGCATTGAACTCTATCACAGTAATACTTTAAAGGCGAAAGTTTGTGAGTGTGTGTGTGTATGTTTGTTACTTCTTCACGTGCAACCGGTTGAACCGATTTTGATAAAATTTGGTATGCAGAAGCTGCCACCCTGGATTAAGACTTAGGCTACTACAGGCGCGGGTAACACCGCGGGGCGCAGCTAGTAAATTTAGTAGTGGCAGCAGCTAGTAAATGAGGATTTTCAACGATATGTGACACCAGGTGGTAATACTTTGTTAGCCTATTAGCCTATATCTAGTCCACTGTTGGACTAAATTCCTTACCTAATATAGAGAGGATTCACTCATAATCAACATGCTGGTCAGAACGTACCTGATGTAGGTTGATGAGGTGGTTTCGGATGAGGCAATCAACAGCCTCGATGTTGTATCGCAGGTCATCTCTGCACTCAGTGAGGCAGCATGTGATCTGTTTCGTGGTCCACAAGTGGCCGTACACTCTGGCATCTTCGAGCAGCTTGAGCACTCGAAGGTGGATGTCTCTGTATCGGGTCATCATTTCCAAGTGGTCGCTGCTCGCTCCAGGCTGGACGATGTGGCCATCGAGGAGTCCTTCCACAGCCTGAGTGATTACAAACATGTGACGTCACTGCCATTAGGTTTCGCGAGTGCGAAAAAGATAGCGAGATGTTCGATATCTCTTGATATATTTGAAGTGCAAATTACTGTTTCATTTCATAACCAATTTTCTTCCAAGATGACTTATAGGTATAGTTGTTGTTCCAAAAGAAATATTGTACAAAATCAAAGTAAAGTACTCATGTTCCAAAAATAAATAGGTGATTTTGACTTTGAATGTCATTACAAATTACCTTTTGAAGCAGAGTACACCCAGAGACAATATCCCTGTTGCGCCTCGCCAAGAACAAGCATTCGAGCAACGAGTGCATGTTGGCGGCCTGTACCGACAGCGTGGCGACACCTACAGAGTTCGCTAGAAACATCTCCGCAGCGTTGATCAAAGCCGTCATCTCGTCCGCTCCATATACCTAAAGGAAGACCAAGAAAACTGATTTACTTGTTTTCTGCTATGTTTAAAGCTCTAGACATACTAAGACTTCAATCACGTGCCAACTACAATAGGGGTGACCAAAGGGTCAGAAAAGTATGATTGTAATAAGTCCGTGTTTTAGATTATCCAAAAAGAATAGACCCATATTCTTCAGTTTACTGAAAAAGTAAAAATTAACAAAGATACGGGCAAAGGTCCAAAGAGTGGGCTTGCGACTTCTCTGCCAGGTAAGAATTGTGCATTGCCGTGACGTCATGCGAAATTTAAATGCGCTGTGCTGTATCTTTGTAATTTTTTGTTTCTCAGATAAAAGAAAAAATACGTGTACAATATTTTTGAATACCCAACTTATATTTCCATTCGTCTTGCCTATTGCCTGCAATTTGGCAGTAGAAATGCAGTCTGCCTAGGGCCTAATAGCCAGGCACCTACCGGTATCTTTACTATTTCAACCAAGAAGATATAAGCAAAAGAAGTTAGCAAGTGGAGATTCATAGTTTCTGTCTACCTCAATGGGAAACAAGCGTGAAAATATGTGACTTGCATATCATTGCCTTCTTAATTTGACACACGAGTAAAAAGTGCAGATTTTCTGACGATGTTTTCCTCCACTTGTGGTGGTCAGCCAGTGGTGGCACTCGTAGTTAAAAGATTACTGCAAATGTTTTCGATAGCCTCAAAGGCGCACAGCCAGTGCATAAACCGTTATTCATAAGTTTCGTAATTATACTCCATTTGGTTAGGTATTTAAATAAATGTAAACAATCTTGACATGTCTTTTTGTTGAAATATACACTTTATAAATCAATACCTTTACAAATTACAAAGTAATTATGTAATTTATAACATAATTACTTTGTAATAAGCAAACTTATTGATTTATAAAATATATATTTTAATAAAAAGACATGTCAAGATTGTTTAAATTTATTTAAATACCTAACCAAATGGAGTATAGGATACAATAAATACCTATATCATGATAATTAAATTTGAAAAAATTCAGTTACCTGCGTCGGATTCATCACTTGACTGAACGTCAACTGAGGAAGTTGATCTTGAGTCGTCTGCTTCGGGATGAACATCCCAGCGTCGCGAACGGGCATGAACCCGGGGATATTGCACGCGAATTCTTCGTACACAGCGATTTGCATGTCTGAAGGACCACTGACACGTAGACGGACTCGTTCGGGGATGCGTTCGGTCTGGTACGTCAGTACCACAGGGTCGTAGTACCGACGGCCTTCCTGCCGCGCGAGCTTTCTCAACTCGTAATCGCTCATGAGTCGCTTGTCGAGTTCGGGCAGCGCCTTCTCGACGGCAGTCTTTTGAATGAAAGCGCACGCAAGCTCCATGTTTTCGGTCGCGAGAACAGCTGCGGCGCTTTCGACGATTTCCTGCAATATATTACAATTAGTAATTTACCTAATGATATAAAAACAATTATAACTTTATCTTTACTTTTTTATTGTAATAACGTAATATAAAATTGTGAACGAAGAGCCGAAGAACTGTGCGATCCCGGATCGTACAGTTACTACACAAAAATAATAAGCAAGAAAATAAGTAAGGCCTGCTCTTGACCTCTACGGCCCTTGATCTATTAAATAATTTTAATTCTTGAATTATTATGCGAAAATATATAATATAAGTGCGAAATATAGCAATTGGTGAAATACAATACCTGTTGAGGGGTTGAAGGTAGTAGAGCTGTGATGAATGCAGTCTTGAGGTTCGTGCTTATGGTGCTGATGATCTGTTCCCGGCATGTGATCATGGCCATGCCGGCAGTCAAGTTCCTCATCATGTGGTGAGCGCAAGTCCGCATACGAACTTCATCGGGATCCAGCGCGAAGTCTTTCCTGATGATCTGCTCACAAGTCGTTAATGCATACTTAATCGATCTATCCACTACGGGGTGGATCCATTCCTGAATAGATCTCTCGATCGCGGGCTTGACAAACTGCTTCAGGTGTGGGTAGTTTTGGAACAGAATGATGTGTGGGTTGAAGCAGATCTTCTGGCCAAACGCCGAGGTGGAAGACACGTTGACATCGAGGTAGCTGAACCGTGGCTCCGGCAGCCCGAGCACTCCCATGAGGTTGGGGTCGTTGGCGACAAGGCCGGCGGTCGGGGTGGGCGCGGTGGCGGCCAGCTCTTCGGTCGGCAGCATGGGCGGCTGCGGCGGCATCATCTGGATCTGTTGCGCCGTCACCAGCGCTTGGTTTACGGCCATTTGATTCGCCGCCTCCTTGTTCTGCTTCGGCTGCGACAGCTGGAACTCGATCAGGCGCACTTTTTCCGGATCTTTCAAGTAAATAGCTGGCTTGAGGTCAGATATATCGAGGCTGAGATTTTTACATAACACTTCAATTTCAAACTTCAAGTTCAGCTTTAAATCCGGCTCTTGATGCAGCTCAGCTAGGACGTTCATGAGAGCCATGGTCCATGGGTTGGGCGGCTTGAACACTACGCTCTTTGCGCACGACTCGAGTACTTTGGCGACGAAGGGCACTACGTACAAGAGCTCCTGTTGGCCTTTGTGGTAAGCCTCGAGCACCAACGCCTTGAGGTCGATGTCTACGTGGAGGATCGGCAGGTTGCGAGCTAAAGTCAGCATACCAAGCCAGTGACCTAGATTCTTCAGCAGAGAACGATCAGAAAAATTAGCAATGCCTTTATCGGATCGTAACAACACCTTGATGTTGCGGTAAGTCTCTTTGGTGACCATTTTGTTGATGTCGCGTATTTTGAGAACGTCAAGGAAATTGGAATACAATGCGTGGAAATTGAGTTCTATGGACGCCCTCTTCATGACGAGGTATTGTGACAACCAGGGATAGTATTCGTCTGTGATGATTTCCTTGAGCTCTTCACACTTGGTCTGGAGGTTGAGCTGACTGAGGTTATTGAAAATGAAGGCTGTTTTGTCTTGAATGGCCTCGGGCGGGGAGCTGATCTTCTCCTCGCGGTCGGTGGCGGTGAGTAGGGTGTCGATGTTGGTGGCGTTCGCGATTGAAGGCCGACTACCCATGCCTCCCGCGGCGTTCGTCACTTTGGATATTGCTGATATGGACGAGTGCGCACATACGACGGCCCTAAGAATAAAACACGTGTTAAACTTTATTCAACAGTTTATAAAGAGGAACGTCAAATTTGTAACAATACATACCTGTAGGGCGCTGACACAGTGACAACGGCACTCTGGTTCAACACGGCCGCCAAGCTGGTGGGCAGCACGGGCCCCTGTGGCTTAGTGGGCGGCTCTTGGTTCTGCAGTCCGTATTCGATGTACTCAATCAGATGTGGCGGGAACTCGCTAAAGTGCGGTATCGCTCTCACGTGTTCGCAGTACTTGTGATAATCCTTTAGACGCGATTTGAATCTGTCCAAGGCGGCTATGCCAAAATAGTACATTTTAGACCCTTCTGGCTTTCGAAGAGCATCTAAAACGAATCGTAATGCGAGACCGAGGGATACGTACGTCGGTACCAATCCCTTTTCAATGATGCCTCCAAATAATTGTGCTGTGATGTGTAGTTCTTTGTCCGGATATTGAGGGAAGAACTTGTATTCCTCGAAGAGATTTCGTAACATGCACGAGAACACTTCTCGCTCACGCTTGTTTGGCGAGTCCTGGAACTTCTTCAGCATGTCTAAAACCTCATCAATAGATAGCGTAGGGTGCGGAGGGTGGTTGTAGATCCGCTGGAAATACCCATTTGCTTCATCCTCTATTTCTTTGGTCACGCTGTGCATAATTTCTGGAAAATGTAAAGGATCCGGAATACGTGGTTTATCCATAGCCGGTGTCGGGGCCATCCTGGCCAAAGTGCCCATGTTAGCCACGTTAGTGTGTTGTAACGGCATCATAGTAAAGGGACTGTTAGGACCCGCGCCCATAAGACGCGATGGAGACCCTGGGGTCGTAACTAGCGGGCCGAGAGTCCCAGGCATGGCGAAGGTCGTATTCGCCGGCGCCCCTAAATTTATATTCGCCACGTTCGTTGTCAAATTGGTAATCGATTCAACATGCGGAGTGAATAACTGCCCGCCTAAACCTGCCGGGTTAAACGGCGTTTCTATGACCCTAGTATGCGGGCGCGTTATACCGGCGATGCTCTGTCGTTTGCTTAGTAGTAGCGTCTGGCAGTTGGCAATTACGTTGTAGATGGCTTCTTGCAGCTCGGGCTGGACGTTCTGGATGCACAGCTGGAGGCACGCTGACATCGTGGCGATAGTTTCATTCGGCAGCTGCGCCGCTTTGGGAAGCTGCTCATCGGGTTTCCCAAGCACCTGCGGGCATCTCCTCTGCAGGAACTTCACCATCGCCGACACGAACGTCTCTCCGTGATCTCTGATCTTGTCTGTTAGCCACTTATCCAGTTTGAGATACTCCCTACGTGAAGCCAAGCAGGCCAAATCAATTACAAAAGGGAATGATTGTACATTCAATAACAACGACAGCGCTTTCAAATCTTGTGCGACGTCTAGTATCCTGGACAGTTTGGATTGATCGCTTTCTCCGCGTATGTACCATTCAGCCATTGCATGCATTATGACAGGCTTGATGTTAGGGTTTTGGGTGTGCCACGCGTGGTGGAGAATGATTCCCGAGTTAGGATGATTACCCAAGAAAATTGGTATAAGCATTGTTAACAATTCTTGCCTGAAGACTGTGACAGGTGGTGGTATTTGCAGTAAGACTATGAGCAAGATATCTGGACAGTGCTGTAGCGGGAACTTAAAGAGTTCGTGGACTTGCAAGTAGAACCCTCGTTCCGCTGCATACAACAACAGTTCTACTAGATAAAGACATCGCCAGGTGGCAATTTCTTTGTTATCAGTTTCGGGAGGAGACTTCAGCAAGTCGATGGAAACAGGATGGAACGGATGATCAGCGAAGCAGAAGATATCTGGATGCTTGATGATGTTACTGATCAAACTCATCTGTCCTTCTAGATTGGTCCATCTGCGGCAGAGGTAATCTACTGGAAAGATGTTCGCTGGATAGCCTGCGCTTTGCAAGCCGAGCCGCAGTATGGTGAACAGCAAGCTCAGGCCTTGTCTGTCAGGCACTATGAACTCTGGATGGTCAAGTTGCAAGATCACTTCTTTCCAGTTCAGGTTGGAAGCTAGTTCTTTCAATGTTTGTACAAAAACCTCAGCGTTCCAAGTTTCGCCGTGTCCGTGTGTAATAGGGTCCTTCTTGGTGTCGTGACTCATCCAGAAGTTGCCGGGGGTCTGTAGCTGCGGGCCTTCTTGGATGGTAGCGTGGTATCTGACCATCATGGATATCATTCTGGCGACGTCCATGGCGGTGGGCTCCCGCGCGCCGAAGTTCAGCATGTTATTCTTGCATTCTTCGACGGAGGACGTGAAGGAGTAGCCGATGTCTCGAATGATCTCTGCGAGTGAGTTGTCCATCATGGCTGCTGTCATGTCATCCGCTGTGGTCATTTCCTCGAGCGGCGTCTGCGTGTCGTCGGGGTAGAGCAACGGCGCTAACACAATGGGGACGACTTCACGCGGGAAATCTACGCGTAACCTTAACAGGAATAAGTCTTTGGTCACTGTGGCTAGAGTCTCGTGCGCGAGGTTCGTGAGAAGAGTTTGCAAAACTTCAGGGCTGCATTCCTGAAGACCTGCACGCTCCACCTGATGTCCGCGTTCTGTCAAAACAATGTCAAGTTGCATCATGCGATTTCTGCTACTAAATATTAATACTTGTAAAATCAATGATAAATAAAACATGCCTTAACCTTTTATTGTTCATGAGATACAGATTTATATCTGTATACTGTTAAACAGACTGCTGTTTATGCAGCAGTCTGTTTAACGGACAGACAGATTTATGTTTTATTGACAGCATTTTGGTAGGTAATTAAATATAAGTTTTATACAAAAAAAAAATATATAAATGCAAACAGGTCATGAAATTATGATGATGCCTTACCTGCGTCAAGGTAGCACTGCACGAGATCTAAGAATCTCTTCTTGAGATGCTGCTTAGCCAACGATACGATTTCAGGCTTAGAAGAGTTCTTCCTCAAGACCAAAGAGAAGGCAACGTCCTCAGCAGTGGTCAATTTCAGTAGTCTTGATAATCGATTGAGTAAAGTATTTGTCGGTTTTAATATCTGAAAGTGGTGTGGGAAAAAAACATTAAGTAACCGCCATTGTTAGCCGCAGTTTGGCATACTTTTGAGTTTTATTTTAAGGAGAACCGGAATGCATTAGTAAGGCACCTCGCGCACTAGACTGCATCAACTACGAAAGCCGCAAGTTGGCTGTTGCAGCCAAGTGCGCGTCGTTCTTAAGGTTTCTTTACTTAAGTATATAAGTTGTATTCCGACGGCCCAATCAGATGAGATGTGGGGTGATCTGTAAGGCACTAACGCACCCCGCAGACTTTTACATATCTCGCATAGCAAGCTTTAATCTGGCCGTTGCGGCAACTGGTCGTGGCCGTCTGGTGCGCGAGGTACATATGAGTGGCAAAATTGCAATTAATTTTGGCAGCTTTATGGGCTGTTAACTGTACAAGCTATACAGTTTTTGTTCATTACATGTCAAAAAAATCTGCACTTTGTGAATCAGTTATACACCAATAACATAAAATATCACAAAGTTTAGGAGAGCAGATTTTTATGTCAAATAACAATAAAATTGGCTTTCCAATTAGTAGATATATCACTATATCATTGATTTAAGAGTCTTTTACATAAACTAAATTCGTTCCTTTATGACACAAATAATAGATATTAATGTTCGTATTAAAAGTAATAATGCCTGCCAGGGCAGGTAACTTTACTACATGTACTTGTCAAATTTTATGAATATTCCGAATTCTTTCTTATTGATCATAATAAAAACTGCTTACTAGTGTTCATAAGTTTTGTCAAGTACCATATTACTGAAAATAACAAAAATGCTACTGATATGAAACTTTACTCTTAGTTTTAACTCTCTCACCCATGATTGTTTTACAAATAAACATTGACGTATAAAAACTACAGTACCTACATCGGTATGATGTCTGTTATGTCCGTGTGTTTATGAAAATCTCCAGGCCTCCCGGCCAGCTGCAGTTAAGAAAATATTTTTCAAATATCTCACATGTACAATAAAACTTCGGATACAATCCACTTATCTACAGGAGTAAATATACGGTTGACACATATCTGTCCGCCACACAACCAGGCCGTCAATACAAACGACTTTCTAATGTGGGCCATCAATATTACCACCATTTGACTTTTCTAAACCCCGCCCCTCCCGTCACGTTTTTTTCCGATCCCGTTAACACGTACAGTCACATGAGTCACATCTAGCATGACCCCTTCCCCATCGTTATGGTGTAATATGTAGATGGCCCCATAGCTGTGATTTCGAATAATTTCGACATTCCCATACAAATTGTCCAGTCAGCAAGAGACAATGACATGAGAAAGTTTTCCTTTGTCGAATTACAAGCAGTAGTTTCATGTGGACGGCTGCAGGTGTGTATCGACCACACATTTACACCTAGTACAGGATACAAATGGTTGCGATTTAAGAGGTATAAAATATGGAAAAATGATTTATTATATTGGAATACACATAATGATGGTGAAATCATAGAAAACAGGACATACAGACAACACAGTTGATGTCGTTGGTGATTCACATGATGGCTGTTGTACTTTCTATATTTCATTTCAATGAGAAAAACCTGTTTGAACATGTTTAGCCAGATTTGGTTCATGAATTTGAGGCAAATGAATCCATTTTAGTTTATACATAATGATATACCTAATGTATAATCATATGTACACAAGTTGTTGACTAGAGAAAATCTGTACACAAGATAAATATGCCTTGTAACTCCCGACAAAAAAGAGGGGTGGTGTACAACTGCCATCATTGCAATATGGAAGCGTAAATCATATATAACCGCTTAAATGTTATATTTATTTCAATTGTCTATCTATCAAGTAATCCTTTTATTAATACTTATCAATAGCAATAATTTATGTCGCGTATAAGCATTTCTTCTGCAGTTTATAAACACGAGTTTCAATTCCATAGTATTAGCATATTATGTGTAAATATTTCTAATAGTAGGTATGTCAACTTGGAATTCAGTCCTTTGTACTCAAGAGGTCTATGAGGTACTGTTATAGATTGTGTCATGCAGTAGATTGAGAAATCAACAAGAGATTAAAAACTAAAATATTTAATTTAATTAGACCTCTCCAACGTGTAGGTTAAATGCTCTGGCTACTTTAGCCAAGTATGGCTCTAGTAGCAATTCAATATTTATTTATAATTTCAATAAAGAAAGGGTCGTGCTCCTGCAATGGAGACTAAAAAGACCTCATGATGATGTTATTTAATTACAATTTAGATAAATCGTAGTGCAGCGCAGGGTTAATTAAACACTGCTTTTGATGCACGACAAAGAAGTCGACTCATTTATTAGTAATATTTAGACATATCTATCAGACAGCAACAAAATGGGTATTTAACTGAAAGGATGATTCGACCATTTAAGAGCATGCATTACCTTCTGAAAAGCCCGTGTGGGGTTGTCAACGGCTCTGCAGAGAACTGTCGCCTTGGCAGGGTGGTTCAGCAAGGATGCCAACTGCTGGGACAGCAGCGACGCGTGGATGCTGTTGTTCGAACTAGACCCTTGGCGGTCTGTGTCCCAAGATGTCTTTGCCGCTTCGGTGAGCAAACACCTCAGGAGTTGATTTTCTGCTTCCAGTCCATATAGGCTCACAATCTGTGTGGAATAAATGAATATCATAATGTAATATTGCGCGAAACACATTCACCTCAAAGTTGGCTGAAAGAAATCGCATTTGCACTTACTTAATATTTTAAGTTTACTTATAAGTAAATTTTATAGTTGGTGCAGTAAAGAAGTTATGTTACACAGATTTTCATTCTTCAGTATCAATTGTTTCTTTGTTCCCACGCACACAATAATACATAAGTAGATCTATGGCCTTTTAAGTAAAAAGGTACCTATTAACATACCTACTTACAATACAAATACAACAGTGCTATTTATTTTATATGATCTAGATCAAGCAAATAAATCAATAATGCAATTTATTGACAAAAAGTCAAAAACATCAAAACCAGTACATGTGTGCATAGAAAATTTGAGGAGTTCCCTCGATTTATTGAAGGTCCTTTCATCAGATTCTTTACTTAGTTAAAAAAGGCCAACTTGCAACAACCCTTTCAAAAATAATCAATTTTCTAAAGAGGTTATAAAACTGAAAGTTATTGAGGAACTTCCATATGAAGCTCTTCTCTTTTTTAAAAGTCGCTTAGAAAACCTCTACAAACTAATTTATTTATAATTATGTATGACACAGTTGTCAGCTAATATTTAATCATTACAATATATAAAACAAGGACATTTGTAACATTCGCAGTTGAGCAAAAACATTAGCTTCTAGTCACATTCGCAATAGCATTTTACATTTACTAACATACAATTGTAATCAAATAAATAATTACGCCACTCTTACAAAAAATATGGAAATTCTACAACTGAAATGATAATGAATGTGTTAAAATATACATAGTTACAGCCATAACGCCAGCTTATCTTCCATATCAGGTAAACTAAAACACCTCCATCAATCGAAGTCCATTTTGCCATGTTATTATACTATACATGTACCTACCTACCTATTTAGTTCCATTACCTGTTATGCCCGACCAACGTCACAGCAACAGTACTTCGTGGCTAACTATATGTTATCTGCGGCTGTGGCAACACATGTCACAATGAAAACTTGGGTAGCCATGTTGTAAATTTGATTTACCTTTGTTATTATTTACAAATGGTTTTCTCAAATAAGCAGCAAAGTGTATTATTGAATTTACCAAACATAATTTATTAAATTTAGTTATAAAACTAGTACCTGGGTGACCGAGCTTCGCTCGGTCGTTTACATTTCAAATATTAACTACATTTTTAGGGTTCCGTAGTAAACAAGGAACCCTTATAGTTTCGCCATGTCTGTCTGTCTGTCCGTCCGCGGTCCTACTAAGAAACTATTAGTACTAGAAAGCTATAATTTCGCATGGATATGTATATCAATCATGGCGAAAAAGTCGTAAAATAAAATATGGAAAAAACATTTTTTTTAGGGCAGCTGCCATACAAGTAAAGAGGAAGTCAATATTTTTTATCTCTACAAACATATTGTGTGGGGTATCGTTGAATAGGTTTTTCAAAAATATTGTGAGCTTGGAAACACCATTTTTCGATTTAGGGATCCGTGTCTGAAATATTTAGGTTTCAAGTATTATTTTTTTTTGTTAAAGTCACGTGTCCTCCTATCTATCTGCTAAACGGTTATATATGGACACGTGAAAAAAATCACAGCTATAGTATATATAATGTTGTTTAAAGGAACAATATCAGACAAATTAAAAAGTTATAGG
This sequence comes from Acrobasis consociella, assembly GCA_963555685.1. Classification (NCBI taxonomy): domain Eukaryota; kingdom Metazoa; phylum Arthropoda; class Insecta; order Lepidoptera; family Pyralidae; genus Acrobasis; species Acrobasis consociella. The sequence goes on from OY743104.1 coordinate 23,669,091, forward strand.
TGCTTAACTTATAAAATGTACTCGAAAAGGAAAATTTCATACAAATTCAATACTTAGCCGTTTTAGACTGCAAGTTGGCATTTACAACTACGGAACCCTATACTGCACGTGGCCCGACACGCACTTGGCCAATTATTTTAAACTTGTCTAAAAACAGTACAAAATAAAAAATTATATATAAACTTGAACATAAAAAAAAACAAAAGTAAGTCACCGAGTGGGATTCGAACCCATAACACTCTTTCTAGCGGTCAGCATCCATAACCGCTGAGCTAAGCAGATGGCGGCTGACGCGACGAAATTAGCGACCATATTCTGCGGGGAAAGAAAAACGAATGAAAATTCGAAAACACGCGTTTTCCCAAACATAAGACTAATCTAGATCGATTGTTTACCCCCAGAAACCCCCACATACTAATTTTCAGCGAAATCGTTAGAGTCGATTTCGAGATTACAGAAATTTATAAATAAATATACAAGAATTGCTCGTTTAAAGGTATAAGATTGATTTCAGTACTTTGATATTTAAACTCTAGCAACTGTCAAAACATTTTTTAAAACAGTGACTAATTTCGGGACAGGGCAGGCTGGCAATCCATTTAATAAAGTTAAGATGCTCATTTTAAATACATTGCTGGTTTTGTAATAATACTATTTTGATGTATCATGGCCCAACAGGCAATGTATAGGTATTTAAAATCAGCATTTTAAATTCAGCATAATGTATTCCCAGCCGTAGACGTAAAATCGATTGTTATTTTTATAATGCCGACTTACTTCTATACCAGTGACTCTTTTGTGTCAATGTGAGAAAATAAATACATAAACAACTACAAGATCTCAGCGAATAATTTGGTGAAAACTTCCAACGACTGCTCGATTACACACCAGTAATGTAATGACACATTACTATTTATACATTAAAAATAACGTAAGAAAAGCTAATAACCATCAGAAGCTATGATTTGGAGAGATGCCATATGTCTCGGGCAAAACATACCAATCTTGTTTTATATAACAAAGGTCAGGTAACTATGTACAATGTACATTCACTGGTCATATTAATGTTAAAATTATCGTCATGTTTTATGCAAAGAAGAATAAGCCCAAAATCACAGTCCTGCAAACGATGTGTTTGTGAATGTCGTGATTGTATCACGTTTTAAATAAAATCCTACCACCTAACGTGAGAGATAATGACATGATAATAATATAAATGGCCGGCTAAATTATCTCTTTCATTTGTTGACGTCGCGTCAGACTAGAATGGCAGCGGCCGGCAGCGCACCTTTAGTGTCAAACCAAATACACTTTTATTTCTATGTACTAAATGCATGGCGCTTCTGAAAAAATTGTCTCGCGGCTGCTAACAATGCTGCGCGTCCACAAATGGTCACTTCTGTCTCGTCAGCTGTCAGCGATTATGAACCATAATAGAATATTTTGCTCTATGGGAAACAGAACAGACGTTATAATACGACAGCATACCTACGCCACTGATAACATACATTCGCGTTCCCAAGGATGTTATGTGAATCAATATGTTGTTACTTTTGGCTCGTTATTCGGCTGACAGAGTTATTGGTGGAAGGCTATAGGGTTTATATGAAAACCATAGACACGCAAATAAGAAGGTTGTAAATAAGAAAAGCCACGGTACTCGGTACCTGAAGCAGCGCTGCTAAAGGTGCAACCGGGAATGTGCTAAGATGAGAGAGCAAGAGGTAGATTGAAATACGATTACCATCTATTAATCATAACTTTTTATTTGCGAAAAGTCGAAGAGTCTGTGTTTAGTCACTATAATGATAGTAAGTTTTATTCACAAAACTCAAAATGCACAAGTAGCATTGCCAATGTTTCGAATTTTGGAACTTTTAATTAGAGATCACAACAACAAAAAACACTTTCTCCATTTTTCGGTAAGAACGTCAAGCCATTGGTCGCGACTTCTTAGTAAGACGGTCGCAATCGTCCAGCTATATTAGTGAAGTAGTTTGAAAATTACACCTAGCCAGTTACCCAAACTGGCAGAAGCGTTGGTCACGAAGTGACCAATGCTTGTACACTGAGATCTAATCCCTTACTCAGACGCTCGACCAACGACTAACTACCGCTTTCTACTACGCGACTTGTTCCATATTTAAGTAACTGGGCGACCGAGCTTTGCTCGGTTACATCTCAGACATTAACTACATTTTTTTAAACTTTTCTAAAAACAATACAAAATAAAAAATTATATATAAACTTAAACATAAAAAAAAAACAAAAGTAAGTCACCGAGTGGGATTCGAACCCGTAACACTCTTTCTAGCGGTCCGCATCCTTAACTGAGCCAAAACGGATAGCGGCCGGTGCGACGAAATTAGCGAACATTTTCTGCGTGGAAAGAAAAACGTATGAAAACTCGAAAACACGCGTTTTCCCAAACATATGACTAATCTAGATCGATTGCTTACCCCCGAAAACCCCCATATACCAATTTTCAGCGAAATCGTTAGAGCCGTTTTCGAGATTACAGAAATTTATATACATATATTGACGTGATAACGTCTTTAAAATCGTTTTAGTCGGGTGACATGTTCAGAAACTTGTGTCACACCAAAACCTCACGAGCGCGATCGCAGGTATAACGAGAGAGAGACGGACCGATCTACCGTCTCGAGCGCTGCCAGAAGACGTTATCACGTAAACATCTCGATCGTAAACCTACTTTACAAACAACCAATTTTTTCCTATCCGATAGTCATGATCGGCAACTTCGTTCTGCAGACTCTCGTTTTCTTTTCATTCCTTTACATCGCACAAACTTTATTGCTAACTCTTTTACCCTACAAGCTTCACGGCTCTGGAATGCTTTGCCCGTTGACATTAAAGAAATTTCCACAAAATTTTCTTTTAAAAGAAGAGTACATTCTCATCTTATAAATTAGTTATTAATATTATAATATTATTCATATATATATATATATTTTTTTTCTTTGCGCCGCAACAATTTATCTGTTTATCCCTATGGTTGACTGGGAGAGAACGCTCTTAGCGTTAAGTCCGCCAATTGTAAACAATTTTAATTGTGGATCAATAAAGTTTTAATAAATAAATAAATAAATATATTTAAATAAAGTACCTGGGCGACCGATGCTCGGTTACATCTCAAACATTAACTAAATTTTTTTAAACTTGTCTAAAAACAATGCAAAATAAAAAATTGTATATAAACTTAAACATAAAAAAAAAAACAAAAGTAAGTCACCGAGTGGGATTCGAACCCGTAACACTCTTTCTAGCAGTCGGTATCCTTAACCGCTGAGCTAAAAACAAGGCGGTCGGCGCGATGAAATTAGCGACCATATTCTGCGTGGAAAGAAAAACGCATGAAAACTCGAAAACACGCGTTTTCCCAAACATAAAACTTATCTAGATCGATTGTTTACCCCCGAAAACTCCTATATACAAATTTTCAGCGAAATCGTTAGAGCCGTTTTCGAGATCACAGAAATTTATATACATATATTTTCCTATCCGATAGTCATGATCGGCAACTTCGTTCTGCAGACTCTCGTCTTCTTTTCATTCCTTTACATCGCACAAACTTTATTGCTAACTCTTTTACCCTACAAGCTTCACGGCTCTGGAATGCTTTGCCCGTTGACATTAAAGAAATTTCCACAAAATTTTCTTTTAAAAGAAGAGTACATTCTCATCTTATAAATTAGTTATTAATATATATATACACACACAAGAATTGCTCGTTTAAGGCCCAACGCAGACGACAGACTTTTTGTCCGATCGAGTCTGCGGCGCACAAAAAATCTCCGTGGCGCGCAAAAAGTCCTTCGCGGATTGTTCACGGACTCAACACACACGACGACGCACATTTTGAATCATTCTGTCGGCAGAACTGTAGGGATGGACGTACACGCCATGAAAGCGTTTGCGATGATCGATGCGAGATTGCGATGTATAATAATATACTTCGCCTGGTATTCTCTTCCCGTGACAGCTGGTGACGTAAGTGGAACAAGAATACGTCACCAGGTCGAAACGGTTCTCAAACTTTATTAGTGGAAAAAAATTATTATTATAAGTTTTTATTAATTTGCCCTGTTTGTCGTTTCGGAATGACTACTGCTGAGAAGATAACGGTGAAAGAAACTCAGTTTAGTATTGCCTCCTTACCCAGCCTGATGAGCTATGTTACAAATTATAAGACTTACAGATTTACAACTTACATACATTATATCAATTTATAAAATATTGAATTGACGAATCACACGAGATACTAAATATTTAAGTTTAGAGTACTTAATATGTAATTTAATATTCATGACCTAATGAGAAAGTCCTTTAATTTACTGAAAAGAACAATCAATGGTAACAGTTATCGTGACCTAGTTTTGTTCCATCTCGGGAAGAGAATACCTTGTTTTATTATACCATGCGTCCGTCACTAGCCGAGTGCAGGTTGCAGACTAAAGTGCGCGGCGTCTGCGTTAGCGCGGGTTGAAGCATACGTTGTATTTTTTTCGCCCACTTTTAGTGCGGCGTGGCGCGGCGCCGCGCGGCGCGGTCTGCCAAGATTACACGGATTTTTTGTGCGCCGCACTTTTTGCGCGTCGTCTGCGTTACTGCATGTGATTCCATAGGTTCTATTTTCACAGACGAAAAAGTGCGTCACGGATAGTCTGTCGTTTGCGTTGGGCCTAAAGGTATAAGAGTACCTGGGCGACCGAGCTTTGCTCGGTTACATCTCAAACATTAACTAATTTTTTTTAAACTTGTCTAAAAACAATGCAAAATAAAAAATTATATATAAACTTAAACATAAAATAAAAAAAAAGTAAGTCACCGAGTGGGATTCGAACCCGTAACACTTTTTCTAGCGGTCGGTATCCTTAACCACTGAGCTAAAATCAAGGCGGTCGGCGCGACGAAATTAGCGACCATATTCTGCGTGGAAAGAAAAACGCATGAAAACTCGAAAACACGCGTTTTCCCAAACATAAAACTAATCTAGATCGATTATTTACCCCCGAAAACCCCATATACAAATTTTCAGCGAAATCGTTAGAGCCGTTTTCGAGATCACAGAAATTTATAAATATATATATATATACATACATACAAGAATTGCTCGTTTAAAGGTATAAGATTTACCTTACGGGGTCAGGCGTGATGATCGATATTAATTTGCAAATAATAGAGATAAAAATTTAATAACCACAAAGCGGTTAACTATGCTTGTTAATGTCAGCTTTATTTCGGGCGCATCCCTTGAAACCCTGCCGACGAGGCAAATGTGACAATCTGGGATTGTATGTCTTACATCTTATATGTCTTATATGTCAATGGAATGCTTTCCATGTCTCGTTCATCTCCTCACATTTTCATGTTTAATTTAAGGTTTTAAAAAAATTCATCGAAAAAAATTCTTCTAGGTTTTCCTTTTCTTTTTACTTGAATTTCCTTCAATTATTGTTTTAAAAAACGCATTGTGACGTAGGAGAAAAGATCACGAAGAATAAATTTATGTCGTGAGTCCGCCCCGCTTATGAATGTGGTCGAGTTTGGAAAGTTCATCATCACGTTTGTAAACCATGGCAAAACCTTGCCATAGAAAACAAAATTAATAAAATAAAATATTTACAAAGGTTTTCTATTTAAATGTTATTTTAGACAAATCGATGCATTATCTTTCAATATAGATTACGGAAAAAAAACGAGTCCAGTTTGCAACTGATTTCCTTCCATCTCAAACGATTTTTTCCCCTATTAACTGACGACGAGACTAGTTGATTAACCCCCGTTTTAAATGTATCAATTAATATCTTAAGATTCGGTGATTAGACTGATTTGGAAAACGATAAATAGCTACGCCATCAAATAATCGTTTTTCAGATTTTTGGGGTGGGGTTACCCAAAGGTTAAATAAATAATTAAACGTGATTTTTTTAGATCTTTTTCATCATTTACAACTTTCGTCTTTATTTCCTGTGCCTTCTATTTGAGAGAGAGCCAATCCAATACCTTCGTTTTCTCTCTTTTTCTTGTCAAGAATGTCTTATTATATGTATTTACACATTTGTTTTAGTGAGAATGGTGCGCAGAAAATACGCTTGTATTGCAAATTATATAAGTGTGCTTTTACAGCAATACAAATTATTTCTGTGAATGTGTTACCTATGTTTTTAGATGTAGTAGCGCCCTACCCCCGCACCATAACCGGCAGAAAGTTTTAACGGCGTAACTTATCTTGTATGATCTAAGCTCTTAAAGTATGCATTTGTGCAAAAGTAATAACTAATCCAATAAATATAAAAATATGGAAGAAGCTATAAATAGGTTTAATCCGGTTAGGGGAAGTAGGTAGTAATTATCTCCACCCCCAGATTATCTTGCTACCCTTTACCTTGCTCACCCCGCATTCCTCCAGTGAGTAGATAATCAATAATAAGATATTAAAACGCGGTTTATCTTTAATACTTGGTTTAAACCATTATCCGCCCAAAATAAAAAGCCTGTAATATGTCACCTACTCTTTCTTAATTGGCGACTTCATGCCGATAAGTAATGGTTTAAACCAGGTCCTATAGTTAATCTGCGTTTTATGATAAGACGGAATAAGCCTACCTCGTGATTTGCATCTCTGAACAACAAAAATTAATATTATTGTTATGTTATACATATATGTATGTACGTTTTTATGTAACATTATTTTGCATAATTGCCAGATTATGGCGAAGCCAAAACGAGGGTTGTCTTTTTACCAGACAACAGTGAAGCCAAATAAGGGGCATGTCTTTAATATTTATTTCAATAGGAATCTGCAGCCTAAACGGCTAAAGGAATTTAAGCTTAAGGGGCTACCTGAATTTTCCGGGGTCAAGTGCTGCCTAAAAGCTTCATGTTATCACTTTAAACTATAAACAGTAGTTCATAAAATATATTAAAGGGTTATCTAGACCTTGATCAAGTCACAATTTTAAATGATATCTTTGTTTCTCTTTAATGATTTATTTCAAATGGATCGTGGATAGCACTGGATCCCGGAAAATTCATATATCCCCTTAAGAGGTGTTGTTAGATTCTAATTAATAATTCTGAGAGTGACACTGGGTACCTATATAAAAAAGCAGTAGGGTTTTTTTTTAAATTACTTATACTTTCCTTACAGTCCGAAAAATAATGTGAAACCGTGTTTCCTTCTGATGCAGTTGGGTAAAAGCTTAGAAAAATAGTTCATATTGTCTGAGACTTTTGTTTTAAGAGAAAATTTCTTGCAAATAAGTCTCCTTATTTGCAATAAATTTTTAATTTAGCCACTGGCGTTTTAACACAGTTTAAAATTTTGTGATTAACAGGTACACTTCACAAACAAATAAACAATGAAATCCCAGGCACTGCTATTAACGCACCAGTAAGTAGTGTTAAATATTTCCGACGACTGGCGGTCACACCGCATTTCAGAAAAAATATTTATGCATGGAAATCACTCTATTTTGAATTATATTGATTCACAATCGACTTTTTATACTTGTTTATTTCATTTTCTGCATGACATTTAAATATATGTGTATTGATGCTACCAAAACGAATAATAAAAGCCGAAAATATTTGTGCTTATCTTAATTTCAACTAGCTGACGTCCGCGACTTCATTCGCGTGAAATTCAGAGAGGGCCATAACATTTCTCCCTGACATCAGATTTAAATGAAACAAAGCTTATATGTTGCTCCAAAATGAGCTTAATCTATTGTTGAAAACTACGTAAAAATACAATTAGTAGTTTCGGATATCTGTTATCTGGGACGGGGATCTGATTCATGTAGATAAAAAGAATCTAGAGTTCAACTCCTTGAAAATGCTTCATCACAGCAAGTACATACAGACAAGCAAAAAATTAAAATATCTCTTTTTTTCAGGTTCTGTTACTTTATTATTATAGCGCAAACAATATTTTGAGCACACAAAATTTATTAAATGTACAGACAGACACATTATGTTTACAGATTTATTATTCATTTTGTTCTAGAATTTTCGGTTCTTTAAAGATTGACTTTAAAAACAGTAAAGCCCTTGACAAAGCGGATTGCTATCAACTTTAAAATTCGAAGTTGAAATTCAATTGTGTATTTATAAACTGCCATATTGCGGAAACATGAATTTATGAATGAAAATGGAACCCTATTGAATATGTCTATTTAGAAGTCAACATATCTAAGCCATCATACTGAGAAATTTTGATAAGGGAACAATTTTTTTTATTATTATTGCTGTTGCTACAATATCAAACCAAGACTGAAATGGTTAATCATGCTCTACACTTTTCTATTAAATTTAGATTTTATGTATTTTGTGTCTGCTTTCTGGCTTTCTCTTTCCTGCAAATTACTTGTGTAGTATTTTTTTTTTTAATTTTATCATCCATTTTCGGGAGGTAGTTAAATGACATATTCCAGTCTGTTACTTCCATTACAAATTTTATTAAATTTTAGATGCCTTTAAGTAGATTGACAAATCTGTTTTGGGGTTAAAAAATTTAAGTAGGCTAGTTTCGTTTTAAAGAACCTCTTTTTCCTGTTTTTCATTTAGCAAGGCTTAGTCACCCAGGTACAAGTAATAAAAACAAGTGTAGGAGTTAAATGACTAATAAATGGATGTGAAGATGTAATATATTAACCTATTTTTCATTTGGCTATTTAATAAAACCCTATCCTATAATTTATTATGGCAAACACAACAATATGGGGATTAAAGCAGCCCAAATGGGACTGAGCATATGTGTAGGATGCACCCATACAGGAGTGTCAATATTACTACAGAATGGGTGATGGTTGATTGGTGTGTCACACTGAAGCAATACAGTCAGTGATCAAAAAACATGGATGGATTTTGTTACTGTTTATTTAAAACAATAATTTTAGAGACAAACATTTCTCAATAACGAACAATTCCAAAATACATAAGAAAAAGAAATAAAAACAATTTGCGATGCTTCTAGATGCAAGTTTATGGCTTTGCTTTTTGCTTTTAAATAATTTACCATTTTGTAAAACATATCTACTGTAAGAGCTTAATAAAAAAAAAGTGGGGAAAAAACCACTTTGCTAGAGCAAATGAGGTCCAGGGACAAGTTAACAGTGACTCAGTATACAAGGTAGGTATCTAACTACCTACTTGGTAGTCATCAGAGATCCAAATCATGGGTGCTATTGCTATTAAAAGTATGGATATGATTAAAAGTCTCAGGATTTCTTGAGAATCAGTACCTTAGTAATGGATGTGAATACATTACTATGATTTCAAATGGATTAGTCTACTGCTTCTAGTATATACAATCTTTCCCTTTTAATGAATAATAGGAAATTAGTTATTACTAAGTAAATAAAACAATCACAGTTATGTCATTTCTGGATTATTATTTTTTGATGAAGTAGTTGCAAATTTGTAATATTTTATATCATGGTCATCTTATTCGAGATCCTAATAAGTATATATATATTTTTTTTTGAATAATGAGAATTTCTTACCCTTACCTTAAAATTTTTGCTGTAATTGTTTATATGCATCCTAATTTTAAGTGGCATTTTTAAAAACAGATGCCAATTTTAACTTAAATGCAAGCAAAGGACCTCAGCAACAATATGGGTGAATCACTAGATAGGACAACTTGACTTTATTTGTTAAATAAAATAAGCATTGCTGAGTCATTGGTACAAAAAAAATACAATAGTAAGGCAGCAAGGACTCTGCAGACATCATACAACAAGATTACGGGGTATACCACATTTAATTCTGGGTGTCCTTTTCGAGTTTGTTACCATAAAAATGCATTTAATGGGATTTTCCGAGTTCCGAGTCTAGTATTATAAGGTACTCTACTTAAAATTCTAAAATTCACTAAATGAAACATCAAATGTATTTCTAACACAGTAAACGAAATTTCAGATCATTTCTTAAACTCAAATTAGGTAGTAATAAACTCCTCGACTTCCCGGAATCCCAGGATCCCTTAGACATATCCATGTTATTGATAACATCTAAAATCGCTTTCAGCTTCCTATCATTGGTAATCATCAAAATAGTTTATAGGTTAGAAAACCACAAAATCAAAGGAAAACAGGAATAAAAAAACAAGCTGTAAACATACTTAATAATTAGTTTAAAAATAGTCGCACTAAAGAGTGGTTGGTAGGTAGGTAACAAAGAGAACTATGCAAACATGTTTATCATAGTCATTGTTGGCTTATCAGCACCTATAGCTGTTACAAACTAGAACTCAGATAAATATGTCCATTTCTACAGAAAGTACATTCATCTAACGATCATCTTGGCAATAAGTACAGAGAAAGGACGACTGTAGCGTTTTTATTACCTGTAACGGTAGTTTGCACAAAAAAATATCGTTGATATGCGAGACATGACATGAGGCGCGGCGACGCGACGTCAGTAAATTTTACGATCACCGTCCCTATGCGACCATTTGGCATCAAACTATACACATTGCAATAAATAAATAACGAGAAATAGACCGAATCATTGAACAATTATCTCTGTACTATTACCAGATGCTCGTGGCTTTCTGATCACAATATGGCGACAACAGAAAACAAAGACAGGCTATATTTCTTACCTGAGACAGCTCCTGATTTGTCTGCTTGAAGTTTTTCTTGTTTAAATTTACGACGAGATAATTGATTTGCGATAAGCTAAACGTTAAAGGGTCCAGGTTCATAGTTCCATTAATGCGAAAACGAAAGCTTCAAACACGTTTGAAGCTTTCTCGATTTTTGACGGTTTACTACAGTGAATGTGTGTTCTTTAACAGTTTTTTTACGGAATAACGACAAGCCTAAGGCCAACATCACCATAATATTATTCACTTCATTAAGATCAACATAATTTTTACACCCCACACTGCAATTTTATAAAATCTGCACAAGATGACGAAGGCAATCAAGGCAAGGCACTTGCTCGCTCACTCACTCGCTCCTCCATACTTCCCTCCCACTTCGTCTCCCCCCGCCCGTTCCGCAGTCGCTACTGTGCAGAAATGCCAACCGAACAAAAAATATGATACCTACATACACGGTACACAATATTGCCAGCAAAGAATTTACTACTCTCATTGCCAGTCACGAAGTTTACTGTCTGTAAATGGCTTAAAGGCTCTTATTACACCATCCAATAGTTAGGCACCCTAGCTCACTAACTAGGATGGTGTAATAACAGATAGAGAGGTAGGCCCTACTTATCGGGTGATCGGGTCGTCCCGACCGCACTTACCTTAACGATTGTGTAGTGTAGTAAGAATGTAGAAGAGACGCGGAGTCATCTAAACGAATGGTTTTTCCATACAAAAAACCGTTCGTGTAGTGACTCCGCGTTTGAAAAATAGCACCTCAGTTGTGTTGTGACAAGTACATTGCGTTTTTAGCGTAAGATGTACATTGCGCTTTTTTATTTACTGATTATTTTTAACCGACTGCTAAAGTAGTGTAATGATTTTCTCTATTACTTGTGTTAATGTCTATTGTAGGAAACTTTGTAACGTAGGTACGCAAATTTCTATTTAATAATTGAATTCAAACAATTTCTCAAAATTAACTGATAAACATTTGAAGGCAGCTTTTACATAGGTCTAGTATAGTAAACATTTATTATTAGTCACTTTTCCGTAGGGGAAATGCACACATACATGACATTGGGCGTCTATGTCATCAGATATTTATTTTTTCCAATTCCTACTTAAAATTTATTAGTGTTTATATGTACGTAACGGGGCTCTACAAGAATGACAGAGCTTGCATCGGTCAATTATACCCATTTGCACAAAAACTGACAACAAATAGGAAAAAATCATGACACTACTTTAGCAGTCGGGTAAAAATAATCAGAAAACAAGTAACCGGCCAAGTGCGAGTCGGATCGTCGGTATCTATAAAAATCAAGTTTTTTTGTAGGGGAGCAAATACTAAAAACAAAATAAAATAAATATTTAATATTTATTTTATTTTGTTTTTAGTATTTGTTGTTATAGCGGCAATAGCAATACATAATATGTGAACATTTCAGCTGTCTAGCTATCGCGATTCTTGAGATACAGCCTGGTGACAGACAGACGGACAGACAGCGAAGTCTTAGTAATAGGGTCCCGTTCTTACCCTTTGGGTACGGAACCCTTAAAAGCGCAATGTACATCGTACATTAAAAACACTATGTACTAGTATGTAGGCCCTATGGATTGGGTGCAGATAGGGTCAGTGTGATAAGTTGCTCACTAGCTAGGAGCCTCGCTCACCCTACAAATCGGACACTAACTATTGGGTGGTGTAATAGGCCTTTTAGGTAAATGGCATGCATTCCAGGCGCTGGCAATCCGTGAAGTGGCAGTATAAAGTTTATTACATGCCTGCGGGTGACATATCAGTTTCTAGCATCCAGCTTCTTTATGTCAAACAAGCTTGTTCATAATATAAAGATTTTTGTCGCCTCAACGACTCTTTTTTTTTTTTTTAAATTCCGAAAATTCAACATTACCTAATTACTGAAGTCAAAACAACAATTGGCTTGTCAAGTAATTTTTACAAAGAGCTGATTCGCAACCAATGTCGAAGAATAGCCTCTAGGAGAAGCTTTCTCTTATCAAATTTTAAAATAAGTAAGAACTTATTTAGATACTAGCCGAAGCCCGCGACTTCGCGTTCGCGTGGACTTTATGTCTCTGGAAAATGCTCATCAGGCTGAACAACTTTTACTAAGGCGGCATTTTAATATCTCTTATAGTTCAGCTGGACCATTATGGTTCTGCATCAGGCGTTCCATTTTCCAAAATCATTTATACCCTATATGTTGCCCAGGCTTAATAGCTATATAACAAAAAAAGTTTCATTCGAATCCGTCCAGTATATCCGGAGATTAGCGTGTACAAACAGACAAACAGACAAACACAAACAGACGAACAGACAAACAGACAGACATTTTTTTTTAAATTCTTACTCTATTACTACATTACTACATCTCCATCGCGCCCAATATTTTTTTTTGGAAATATATTTATTGTACAGACACACTTTTTTTACTGTTTTATTATATGTATAGATTTGCAAAAAATCCCTTTGACCTCCATTTTTAAGCAAGGTCAAGCTTATTTGAGGAAGTAATGTCACGATAAAGAATTTTTTGAGTAAAGTTGGAAATTTTCACTTCCAGTACTGTACTGAAGTGCTATTTTTGAAACGCGGAGTCACCTAAACGAATGGTTTTTCCATACAAAAAATCGTTCGTTTAGTGTCTCCGCGTTTGAAAAATAGCACCACTGAAGTGCCATGTTTTAAACGCAGTGTCACCTAAACGACTGGTTTTTCCATACAAAAACCATCCGTTTAATGACTCCACGTTTTAAAAACTGGCACCACTGTACTACTGTCACTGTCACTGTCATCTACCAACACAACAACTTGACAACAACCAACATAACGACGGTAATTTAAACAGTTGACATTGACAGTTGACTGATGTCATTGTTCTTTTTAGTGCAGGCATAAGAAAAATATAAACTTCGATTTCTGTCTGTGTGTCGTCACTTCCGGTGTAATGTTTGAAAATACATTTAAAAAAACCTGACAACACGTAGAATATTTATAATATATTCAAAATTTGTGTATTATTTATATGTATGTTTATAAATACTTATAGATAAATAAATAAAATTATACTTAGTTAAATAGATTTAATTAGAATGTGTCTTGTCGTCCAAAATTAGCTTTTTTCGGCATCACCTGTAGGTTGACTGGTAGAAAAGGCCCTCGGCCTTAAGTCCGCCTAAATAAATAATAATTCAAATTACTTTCATAAAATTAACTATATTTTCGATTAAAGGCACCTTTTACACTTTTATATTATTTAGTTGACAAGCCAATTCTGCGAGCTAGTATTGTAAGCAATAGTATAAAATATCGATAGTCTATCAATACTATCGTGACCTTGGAAAACAGTAAAGGTACTATTTGTATAAAGATCTATCGATAGTATTATTTAATATCGATACTATTGTAATATCCATAGTAATTTTAGTTATCGATAGTATTTCATGCAAATAGTAGATACAGTATCGATACTATCGATAGTATCTAAACCCAATACTATCAATACTATCGATAGTTTTACCTTTCATCAATAATATTGCAAACTATTGACAATCGATACTATCGATAGTATCGGTACTGACTGTTTTTCAAGTTATGCAACGCTACTGCGAGCTACTAGCAAGCACATTACGAGATGTGCTCGAGCCTGGCATGCGCCTCCTTCCCCTCATCTCCGCGAGGGGAAAAAAACGACGGGTTGCACTCTGGGAGTGCCGGCAGAAGTGAAAACTTGAATATTAACGTTGTGCATTTTTGATATACGAAACAGCAGGCGCAGGCATACATTTTCGCCGCGCCGTAGAAAGAGAGGGGGATACTCCCTCTCCTACGCCGCGCCAGCTGTCTACTCTCCATCCGTCTTACGATCGTCTACGATCAGGTCACGTGTCCTGACGCGAACACATCTTCTAGTTCTTCGTCTGGCAAAATGATGATAACAGTAATCAGAAATAAATATTATTAGGTATCTTAAGTGTCATTTTTGAAACGCGGAGTCACCTAAACGAATGTTTTTTCCATACAAAAAACCGTTCGTTTAGTGACTCCGCGTTTGAAAAGTAGCACCTCATGATGAAGTCAACCATAAAGAAATGTTTCATTCAAAACAGAAATTATTTGCAGGAAACGGTTTGTGTATGAAAAATAATATTTTTGTTTTGTTTTTGTTTCGTGTTTTTTGTGTAATGTTTCGAAAATTCTGGCGCAGGAGACCCGCCTTCAGCAGCCATTAAGTTGAATTTGTTTGTACCAAATGAATTAGGATGTTTTATAACTTAGTAATCCTATAGCCAGCATATAGCCAAGACTGGGCAAAATACATGCTTTGCTGTAATTGAAATACAAATTAAAAAATACAGTATCGCAAGTAATTAAAATACGAAATATCTTTGAGTAAGGTATTTGAAATATGCATACAAAATACAGTATTTTAGAAATACAAAATAAATAATCTAGACCAGTACGGGATGATTACACATTAGCAAGGTTTTGTATTTTTGCGTGAAACAAAACTGCTCCCTGTGCCGAGTTTGACAAAAACGGATCCCCATTTGACGTACATTTTTTTTTGCGTTTTGTTGACCAATTTTGACATACAATCATATCGTACAGTTTACTTACATCATAAACATAACAGGTGCAGTGTTGTGTGTTGTGTTGGCAACTGTAATAGCTGCTTTACCATCATTACTTACACTTTTGCCTCCCACTCACACTCACGATCGCTAAATGAAGGTTACAAGTATTTCAATGTCAAAAGTACCTGGGCGCCCGAGCTTTGCTCGGTTATATCACAAACATTAACTGCATTTTTTTAAACTTGTCTAAATACAATAAAAAAAAAAATATATAAACTTGAACATATAAAAAAAACAAAAGTAAGTCACTGAGCGGAATTCGAACCCGCATCACATGTTTCTTGCCGTTCGTGTCTTAACCCGCTGGACCAGACGTACAGTGGCCAGCACGATGAAATTAGCTACCATATTCTGCATGGAAAGAAAAACACATGTCAACTCGAAAACACGCATTTTTCCAAACATAAGACTAATACAGATCAATTGTTTTCCCCCGAATACCCCCATATATCAAATTTCAGTGTAATCGTTAAAGCCGTTTCCGAGATCACAGACATAAGTTTATATGCATATAAATAATTATACAAAAATTGCTCGTTCAAAGGCATAAGGGCCAAACTACACGAACGATAGTTTACCACCCAAACAGTTTAATCGGTAAATGCACCACTTCTCGGGTCGAGACCGATCACCGACTAAATAGTTGGCCAATCGACGTAAACTCCACGGTTTTGTATGACGGTTCGCACACGCACGACCAATCGTTCAGTCGGCGACCGAAGTGTTCAGTTGGTCGTCAACTGTATCGGAGTTAGGATTTCAGCACGCGGTAGAAAAGACAGATTCGCCAGTTTCACCCTCGTCGGCCTCACCTTCGTCAGCCGCAATCATAGAGGATATTGAAAAGTTTATTGAGTTAGTGGAGGCTCGGCCGCCTTTATACAACAAAAAATGTAAACACTACTCTGATACCAATTAAGTACATATACTACCTACATCTTACGAGTCTTACAGATCTTTCAAACGGGTTGTCAGTTTGAAGTTAGCGTTTTTAGGGTTCCGTATTAAACAAGGAACCCTTATAGTTTCGCCATGTCTGTCTGTTTGTCTCTCTGTGCATCTGCGGTCCTACCAATCTAGGTAGCCGTAGAATTGTGTACAGCTGTAATTTGTGTAAAGTATCTACTTTAAGTACTAGAAAGCTGTAATTTGGCATGGATATGTAAATTGATCATGGCTAAAAAGTCGTAAAATAAAATCGTTTTTTTAGTGTAGCTGCCATACAAGTTAAGAGTTGGTCAATTTTTTTTTCTTTACAAACTCATTGTGTGGGATATCGTTAAATTATTCCTTCGGTCTTTCAAAACTGTTGTGAGACTTGTGAGCTTGTAAACACGATTTTGCGATTTAGGGATCCGTTTCTGAAATATTTGGGTTTAAAGTGCAAATTTATATATGGCCACACGTGAAAAAATTCACAGCTATATTATATATGTCGGAGAGTTTATAATTAATTCCCTTTTTTATTATTTTAAACGTGCAAAGAGAAAGTTGTATACTAAAAGATGCGACGGTTGAATTTTCAAATAGCGAGACTTTAGCAACGAGTTATAAAACCGGTTGCCCTAGCAACAGAGAGAGTAGTCTTGTTCGAGCGGCCGTACTGTGCACAACTCGTTTGTGTAGTTTTCTGTGGCTTGGCCATGACTTATTAAATTGTGATTATTGTAATAGATTTGGATTGGTAAACCGATTTATTACAATGGTAGTTAATTTTGGCTAGACGATAAGCCCTGTTGGACACAGATTCAATACCTGTGTGGGTCAAGGTATTCAGACACATGTGGTTGGAATGCATGGTCAACGCGATGGCGGAGCGTTGACGGATCACTATCTATATGCATACAAATTAAAGCTATAATATCACATAGTATACTGGTTTAATGCACAATCGTTTTTAAGCATAACTTCCTTTCGCATAATGGAGTATGCATAATAATTGTAAGCATAATGTACCTAAGCATAATCATTATTTAGCCCTAACATTTTAAAGCATAAAAGGATGTAAGTAAGATGTAAGTTGTTTTTGTGTATGTATTAGTTTCGCCCTAAGCTAGAGTCGCTCGCACGCTTCGCTCGCTCGCTCGTGTTTTGGTCACAGGAAACCTAACTAACCTAACCTATACTCTGTGGCAAAGATATTTTTGTGTCTGTGTTATTTTCGCCCTAAGCTTAAGTCGCTCGCTCCCGTTTTACTCATTTTATTCGTAGAAATACATTTCCTTATTATTAAACTTATAGTTACTATGCCTATGGAGATTATGCCAACTAACATTATGCCGTAACAAATTAGCCTAAAATATAATTATGCCCAACTACCAGTATGCCAAAAAACAACTTATGCCTAAAAACTATTATGCCAAACCCAGTATGCCAAAGCATATTAGGACAAAAAAATTATGCAAAAAAAAAAGGGTCCCAGCGTTGACTTATGGTCACATTTTATAATGTAAGGTCTCTCTTGCGGCGACATCGATAAAGTGACGTGACTGTAAGTAAGTTTGCATCCTGACATTAGTCTGTTTTCGTATTGTAAGTAACCAAGTGGCTAGTTCACGTCACCCAAGATGTCAGATACCGATCATACCGTACGGGCCTCCTGCACATCCCTCGCCGCGACATATACAATGTCCTTTTTAATAAACAAGTACAAAAATTTTAAGGGGTGATTCAGTCCATCACTCCTAACAATTATTCCCAATAAATGTATATCGCAATAAGAAAAAAATATTTTTGAAGTGAAAACTTCTTTAGCGGCGTTGTGCACTTTTTTTGGAATGGGTAAAAAATGTTACACTCGCGTCAGGACACGTGGCCTGATCGAAAATTCGTAAGACGGCGCAGGGCGCTTGCGCGAATGTTCGTGTGTGTTTATGTTATAGCGTGCCACGCGCATCCATGGATGGTGACAGCTGATGGCTCGACCGTCTGTGTAGTGGCCATACTGCTGTGTATTTGAAAATGATTTTGTTGAAAATAAATTTGGTCATGCTCGTGACATTTGTGACAGACTGTGGTTCAGAAAAGATTTGAAATATTTTATACTGATAATTAAAGCAATTCGTGCAAAATTATTCCCTAACCATTCCAAAATATCAAAAATGCACAACGTTAATATTCAAGTTTTCACTTCTGCCGGCACTCCCAGAGTGCAACCCGTCGTTTTTAGGGTTCCGTACCTCAAAAGGAAAAAACGGAACCCTTATAGGATCACTTTGTTGTCCGTCTGTCCGTCCGTCCGTCCGTCTGTCAAGACCCTTTTTCTCAGGAACGCGTGGAGGTATGAAGCTGAAATTTATATCAATTACTCAAGTCTACTGTCCCTTGAAGCTGTAAAAAAAATCAAACTTCTAAGCCAACGCAATCAAAAGATACAGCCGTTTATGCCGCAAATTTTCGACACTTGCAAGGGAATCAAAACCTACAGGGTGCTTCCCGTGAACTCAGAATCTTGAAATTTGGTACGAAGCAACGTCTTATAGCATAGATAAAGGAAAAATTACGAAAACCATAAATTTTTAGTTACATCACATAATATATATTTTTTTAATGATTTTAAACTTACTACCCATTTCCTCATAAACGCGTAGAGGTATTAAATTGAAATTCATACCAAATTCTCGTTTGTACGGAACCCTCGGTGCGCGAGTCCGACTCGCACTTGGCCGGTTTTTTTTTATTTTCCGTAGTACTGATATCACGTGACTAATTCAGTGTGTATGAGAAGCTAAAATTTTTTTTCGTATTTCGGTATAGGTACATTTATTGGGAAAAGTTGTTCAAAATGATGGACTGAGCTACTCCTTAAAATATTTATACTTAAATAAAAAGGACTTTGTATAATGTAGTTTAAATGAAAACGGTCACAGCGAAGTAGGGTCTACAAATTAAAAAGTTATAGGCGATCAACTTATAAAATGTACCATGAAGAAGAAAATTTTATACAAATTCAATATAAATAGTTTTAAACTTTTAGCGTCATGAACTAATCAAAATGAAAATTAAAATTAAAATCGCAGTCGGGGTTTTCAGATATTTTTTTAATTCACTTGTTTAAAAGTAATTCTTGATATATTTAAACAGATTTTAGGTTAAACTTTGTCGTATTGCCATGGGAGTGCTATAATTTTTTTACTGTACATTGTGGATATTTTCACTCTTGATATGTTAAATACTGCCGTCCACACCTCTCAGCTCAGTCAGACCGACAGAATGATCGATCATATGCGCACACAGTCAACTAAATTGTTTAGTTGGATAGAAGTCGGTGGTGATGTCCAATCCAACCAAACAGTTAGGTTGGACAAAAAATCGGTCGTGTAGTTTGGCCCTAAGATGTATTTTGAAGCCTTAAGAGTCCCCTTACCCTAGACCAAAATACAACTTTATATTCAAACGTAGTCTACGTTTTATTTCAAAACGACATGCCCGATTTCGGCAAAATTTTGCAATTTCAAAGATATTGCAATTAAATCCCTAGATTTAATTTTAATAACTGGTTTCCGACAGGAAAAATATGAACTAGAAATAGAATATAGTGTTTTATATTATTTTTGACCATCAAAATGGGAAACTTCTAAATCTTTATGTTTTCTTTCCAGTTATTAATTTATTGTAGGAAACCAGGCATTAGCCTAGATAATTGCAAATTCTTTACAATTAACAATTTTTACCAGAATCTGAGATGTGGTTTCTAAATCAAACGTAGACTACGTTTGTATGGAGAAGTCTAGGGTAAGGGGACTCTTAATTATTTGAAACTAGCTGACCCGGCGAACTTCGTACCGCCTAACAGTCAATGAATGTCGTGTTACTTTTTAGCTGAACTAATTTAGGCTTTGATGAACGTAAAACAATGATACAAAATAATATATTTATATAGATAGAAACAAAAAAGAATTTTATTAGACAATAGCTCAAAGAGTATATAACCACTACGTATGAATAGCTTATCAAGAAAAATCATAGACAACCTATAAAAAGACATTTACACTTTTGTTTTCCGTTCTTTTTCGATGATTTTATGTTTTTACTGTAGAATAAATCTTAGGTATTATTTTCGGGAATTAAAAATTAAATAATTAATAAATAATTTTCGAAAATTAATGTCTAAAACAAACAAATATAACAGTACCTGAACTTTGTAGACATTTTACAAAAAATAAATTTCTGAACGCACACATGATGTCTTCAGAAAAAAATCAAGTTGTGGCTTAAAGGTCTCAGCAACCAGGCCATAAGCTCCAAAAAAAAAAATATTTGTTACACTATTTGACAGGATTGGACAATAAATGTTTGACATGTAATAAACAAATCAGCATCTATTGAAATGATTAAGTATTCATTACACATATCGAGTTTTCATTGTTTTTAAGATGTATTCTGCTATTCGGGACGGAAACAAATCCAACAAACCAAAAACCATGGCAATCGGTCCAGCCGTTTTCGAGTTATAAGTGTTGTAACAAACAAGACTTTCTTTTATATATATAGATACCTGACGCCGAGGTAGCATCAGGTATTTGAAATACGAATTACAAATTACATTTTAAGGAAGTAATTGAAACACAAATTATACCAAATTCGTATTTGTATTTTGATTTAGTATTTTATACAAACAAAGTTGCAGGTCCATGTTTTGATTTTTTGCTGGCAAATTTTGGTAAACCTAATTGGCTTGTCAAGTAATTTAAAAATAAACTGATTTGCAATCCGTTTCGAGGAATAGTCTCTAGGAAAAAAATCTCTAAACAGATTTTAAAATAATGACTTACATAATTAGATATTTGCAAAAATCCCAATGACCTTCATTTTCAAGCAAGGTCAAGCTTTTTGAGGAAGTGACGTCACGATGAAGATTTTTTGAGTAAAGTTGGCAATAGGCTATTTTTTAATTTTTTTATTTATTTTTTCTAAATTTTATCGTATCGATAATTCATCTTGTATTTTAATTTTCTTCGTAAAGTCATGCTTAATGGGAATAAATAATGTTTGAAAATTATTCATTCAAAATAAGCGCCAAAACGACAGCCGCCATTATGATGACGTGACCCCTAGAGATGCAGCCGTAAAATCTTGTTTGTGACTGTCAACGCTTAGCGGTTTCTTACAACGAACGATTGGGGTAGTTAATAATATTACGTTATCGAATAAGCTACAAAAATGTTTTGATATTTCTGCATTCGGCAGAAAAGAAGTCGGTATTGTATGCGAAGAACTTCGCTATCATCACAGCGTCTATCCTGGGTAAATTTGTAGTTTCTGCTTTAACGAAACCGACATCCATTGTTGTTAATCATGAAAACAACAAATTCTAATCCAAATAATTAATGTTTCAAGTTTAAAGTCACATAAACAGGAATCGTAGGTGGGTAGCTACCTGGAGCGTGTTGTGTTACTATTAAAATGACGTCATTTAGAAACACAAAATGGTGGTCGGAATTTGAGATCACGTGACATACAGATAATAAAACTGGGATTTTCATTTTATAATTTAAAATAAATCATAAGTTTTTATAACAAATAAATATTATATTAGTGTTTCTTATAGCAAAATCTATTAAAATAATATAATTTCTCCATTTTATATTGATAGATGAAAAATCCCTATTTCCACTTTTTATATTTAAGTGCCATTTTTGAAACGGGGTGTCACCTGATCGAATGGTTTCTCCATAAAAAAACCGTTCGTTTAGTGACTTCGCGATTCAAAAATGGCACCACTGTATAGTATTGTCACTGTAACGAAGGTAATTTAAACAGGAGACATTGACAGTTGATAGATGTCATCGGTTTTTTTAGTGCAGGCTATCTCTGGTGCAGGCTTAAAGGCGGGTCTCCTGCGCCAGAATTCTCGAAACATTACACAAAAAACATGAAACAAAAACAAAACAAAAATATTATTTTTCATACACAAACCGTCTCCTGCAAATAATTTCTGTTTTGAATGAAACATTTCTTTATGGTTGACTTCATCATGAGGTGCTACTTTTCAAACGCGGAGTCACTAAACGAACGGTTTTTTGTATGGAAAAACCATTCGTTTAGGTGACTCCGTGTTTCAAAAATGACACTTAAGATACCTAATAATATTTATTTCTGATTACTGTTATCATCATTTTTGCCAGACGAAGAACTAGAAGATGTGTTCTGCGTTTTACCAATTGCAGATAATAGAGATAGGCTCCAAAGGACTCGTACCCAAAACCATAAAATAATTAAAAAAGAAACCCTTCCCCTCTCGCCCCGCGCAGCGAATGTTTTCCATCTGCTTTGGAAAGCAGAAACATGTGTATGCCATAGACAATTGTGTATAGCCACGCCCCTTTGTTTGCATGTTTTTGTGTAATGTTTCGAAAATTTTGGTGCAGGATCCGGCTTAAGATAAATATAAACTTCAATTGCTGTGTGTAGTCACTTCCGGTGTAATGTTGAAATTACATTAAAAAATCCTCATAACACGTACGATTTTTTAATTACTTACTTAAAATTGTCTATATTTTCGATAAAGGCACCTATAACATCTTATAGTTTTTAGTTGACAAGCTCATTACATATTTTACTGGTGCAAATCGGGTAGCGGGTAAATACCCGGGTAGATGCCCATCTTTCGTGAAAAGTAAATTTTACATACTTTCCAAAGTTCCAAAAATATCATTATTTCTATCATTATTTAGAATTCTGAAAAAATTGGTGTAAACACGCTAAACAAGCATACTTTTGTCAACAAGCTTTGGCAAAATATACCTAGGCTATACATTGATTTCGGAAAATAGAACACCTGATGCAGAACCATAATGATCTAGCTAAACTATAAGAAATATAAAAATGACGCCTAAGTAAAAGTTTTTCTACCTGATGAGCATTTTCCAGAGTCATAAAGTCCACGCGAACGTAGTCGCGGGCTTCAGCTAGTATACTATAAACAACCACCAAAACCCAAAGAAACTGCACTCTACAGAAAATTGGGACATCCGCATGAAGTAAGATCCGACGTCATTATTCTTAAGTTGGTACATAAATCTATTGTTTTGGCAAAAAAGCTAGAATGCAATGCAGTCACGCTAAGCAGCTACGCAATCGCCAGCGGATGTCACCGTGATGTCACCGTCAGGTTAGGTGTCAAAATTGACAGTTCCGAAAAAGTTTAGGTTAATATCGTCGAAAAGAGGGATACATAACATAGGTATCTACCCTTCTTTAGGTTAGTAATTTTGCTGCACTATCTATTTTGTTACATATAAAGTGTGGATTTAATATTTAAGCCAGGTAGGTACTACGATTATAAATATGTTTGTACTTAATATGTAATCATGATTAAAATATTTCACTACATAACCTCTCATTTCGCATTTCTTCATTTGAATATTAAATTGGCCTACTCTCATTATTATGTCATAACTTAGTTTGTTCCTATTTTTTTTGCAAATGTAACAACTGTCTGTCTTTGTGGACAAGTATCGAGGGTCCTGTACTGAATTTCCATGCTATGCCAGTTATATAATGGCACGATCCATTTGTCGTCATGTTATTTTCCTTCTATTTGCAACGCAGTGCGCACTGTGTATTATTTAGGTATTAACTGAAAGTTTTTAGTAAATATTAAATGGCGGCTTACTTACCTGTTGGTGTAGGTATCTACAATGTAACAAATATAAAACTGTGAAGTAGGTTTTATACTGTGATTTAACATTACTGTTGACTGTCCCCTTCTAATAGGCACTGACTGTCGTTACTCTCAACCTCAGCTCTAAAATGGTTGCATTTATCTATCAATGCCATTGCATTGTGGTGTAATTATTGTAGGTAGTTAAATAATAACTGGCTCTTTCTGATGAAATTGAAGCATAAGAATTTGATGTCTAAATTAATAAAGTTGTTGATTTATGTTAAATTACTGTTAAATGATTTCTTTATATACATATGGATTAATAATATCTGTCATAAATTAAGTAGGTAGGTAGATTTAACAATGTAACTTGTATGGCTTGTACAGACATTTTCTTGCTTTATAATGTGTAAAAATGCATTTTAAAAGGCCTGTTGTAATCCATTGTTGTATAATAGTTTCAAATAACTTTATGTGTAGATGTATAATTACTAGCCATATTTTTTAACTGGCTAAGACCTGCATTGCATCAATAAATGCTACGTTCATTGTTTTACTATTGTGTTTGGTATTGGCGGTAAAGAAATGATTAATAAAGTAATAGAATATGTGATAGTAGATCATTGCTGAGATCATTGATATCAGTTATATTCAATATATTATACAATTCGAAGGCTATGATAATCAAATTTTTAGTTTTGTTAGATTATAAACGAGGAGACCACATTACCTTACTTTGTCCAATTGGTACCTTATTCCAATTGAACAAAGTAAGGTACTATGGTCTGGTCAGTGATACTTGAGTGACATTCGATTGGAAGTTAGATTTTATTATACAGTTATCTAAACTGTTTGGTCCTCTTGTGGGAAAATTGTGGTATGTCCAGGAATATATCCATAATGTGGGACAAGATTCAAATATTCATTGGATCGAGTTTCTTTTGTTTTCTTTTATGTTCAAACTAAAGTCTCCTACCTGGTACACCTGGTTCTATTAAGGCTCTTATCTCTTTATCCTGCCTATTCTATTAAGCCTCTTGCATGTGAGGGAGACAACAACATTCTTCTGTGCTTCCCGTATGTGAATTCGAAGTTGTTGTTAGCATTCGAGCCAGCTCAGCTTGTTGAGCTAGCCCCATCATTCTACTACTAAGGTCTCCTATTAGAACACACTGTCCATTTTTGTACGGTTTTTCTTAAGATAGTCTTCTTCTTTTCGTATCGGTGGTACTATTATATTATACATATATATATCTAAAGATAGTATAAAGTCGTTTATGTTTTAAGTTGATAAAATAAAGAACAATATACAATCATTAGATAGAGTCAGTGCTAGAGTAGGGTGATTTTCATTGATTCGATGTTCAGTAAGAACAATAATATCCGGCTTGAAGTTCATTATCATCAGCTTTCAAAAATCCAATGCTGGGCTTATACTTACCTTCAATAGCTCCTGAAGCAGACACACTATAGTTTGCTACTTACTATACTAGGCTGTATTAGAACTACTCTAGCCAGTGTTCTGGCCAAATTGTCTTTTTAACTTTATTCGAAGCTTCAGTTCACTAGGGAAGGCGATTTCAATTAACACCAATTACAATTATATCTGCACAGTTCTCCAGAAAATATAGATGGTTTTTGCCATGTGGTACAATGGATTGCTCAACATTATGATAGTCCTAATAGAACTCTGTCACATAGTCCATAGATATACTTGTCATATTTCTGCAAGACATGTATCAAGTTCTCCTCCTTATCAAAATCCTATTATTTTTGTGTAGTGTGTGTAGTGATATTATAAATGCGCAAGATTTTATCGATGTATGGATGTTTGTTTCGCTTTTGAGCCAAAGCAGCGAAAAAGATGGGCATAAAATTTGGTATCATGATAGCTTATTATTATTACGTTGTAAATTTTATCACAGGAAACGTGATGTTCCCGTAGGGATGTCGGAAAATTTAACCACGCCAGCAACGCCGCGAGCATCAGTTTGTGACTACAGATAACTGAGCAAGTAACTCTCATCAATAGAAGGAACTTGTTTAATTATACTGTAAAAGTACACACAAGAAACCTTAAAGTCAAACCAAGGCATCTGTGAAGTTTGGATGGTTCTGTTTTAGAAACCTTTTGTCTCGAACATTTTAGATATAATGTTCATCCATAATCTATGCCTATACCCCTGTAGGAAACAGCCGTGATAGTATGTTAAATATGTATGTATTCAAGTGTTATTAATTGTTTCAGTTTTATGGCGATTGGACGCTTCCTCCGCCGCAACCTGGTGAGCATAGCGTTCCCCACACTGACCGCAGTCGCCATTTACCTGGACTGGAGCCACACCCAGGAGTGGAAGAAGCAGAATAAAAACTAAGATGGCTATCTTTGGCATCACCCCTCGCTACATCTGGTTTGCTGTGCCTATGACTGGGTTCTTCATTGGGAAGTTTCTGGATGATCAAGAGACACTCCGGATGACCAAGTTCAGGGACAGATCCAGCCTGTACGGAGGCAGGGTGAAGGAGGGCCAACCACCATCATGGCCATGATTTATTTATTGTAGTTTTATGCCTCAGTTGTAATAAATATATTAGTAAAATCATATTAAATATTGTCATTTCAATATTTTTTTAAAGATATAGTGCTTCGTCTTCGAAAAACTTTATTAGCACATAAAAATATAAATAACCTTAATAACATTAACAAGTATACTACAATAGAACTAAATAAAACTACAACTAAATTAAACATTTTTTCATAACTAAAAACAGACTTTAACACTGAACACAACACAACCGATTTTGAGATATATTGATAACATTTCTATGGAACCATATGACAAGTATGCCCTTTCAAACACAAAGTTTTTCAAATTGGCCCAAGTGTCTTCGAGTAGCGGGGGAACATAGGTAGATAAAATAAATAAAATGTGGAAGGGACATACCCGTTTTGTTTTTTGACTGTTATAATATATCATTATAAAAATAGTAATCCACTATAGCCTGTGGTTAGAACTTCCACGGTTATGTCCTTTTCACGTTGTATATACAATCGAATTGATAACCTCCTTCTTTTTTGAAGTCTGTTAGAAATTTTAGTAACTGGGTCGTGAATAAGCTGGATGTAATAGTAAGTAGTAGGTCATTGTAAATATGTGTGCTGCGACTTTAATGAGTATCTTATCATGTGTACCGTGACTTCAATGAATATCTTATCATATATATGTGTGCTGTGACTTCAGTGAATATCTTATAATGTGTGCCGTGACTTCAATGAATATCTTATCATATATGTATGCGTGCTGTGACTTCAATAAATATCTTATCCCCATAGAGGTAGGATTGTGCCAATTAACACTGGAACCCTGTCTTTTTTAAATGAGAAACACTTGGCCGCTAGTCAGAGCCGGCGTAGGTACCCGCTAATCCGAGACGGATGTGGAGGGGGGCAGACCCCAAAAGAGAAAAAGTGGCCCTCAAAATAGAGAGATAATAGCCTAGGAAATTAATAAAATCAAGTGTACCAATATAATTCGTGAAGTATTAAAAATTTTGCAGTTTTAGGGTTTTGGTTGGGCATATTAAAAATAGGTACAGGGTCGTTTTTAATTTGGGCAATGTCGGAGGAACTTTTACCCCCACGTTGTAACGGGTGTGACGTAAATCGTCCCATTCGCGACTCGTCCAAATAGCAACTTGTCCTATTCGCAACTTGTAACATTCTCAACTCGTCCCATTCGCAGTTTGTCCCATTCGCAGCTCGTCCCGTTCGCAACTCGTCCTGTTCTCTATTTTTTTTCGCAACTCGTCCCATTCGCATTTTTGTACCGTTCAAAGCTCGCATTGGGTATATAATAAAAAAAGTACCTGGGCGACCGAGCTTTGCTCGTTTATATATCAAACATTAACTACATCATGTCTAAAAATAAAAAAAAAATATATATAAAAAAAAAGTAAGTCACCGAGCGGGATCCGAACCCGTAACACTCGTTTTTGGCCGTCCGCGTCTTAACCCGCTGGAAAAAAAGGTCAGTGGCCGGTAGCATGAAATTAACGACCATATTCTGTGTGAAAAGAAAAAAGCATGAAAAACTCTAAAACAAACATAATACTAATCTAGATCGATTGTTTACCCCCGAAAACCCTCATATACCAAATTTTAGCGAAATCGTTAGAGCCGTTCCCGAGATCACAGACAAATTTATATACATACATATAAATATACAAGAATTGCTCGTTTAAAGGTATAAGATATACTGCAAACAATTTATTTTCTCAAAAATTAACTTCATTCTGTAGGTATATAAAAATATAGGCAAGTAAGTAACCGCATAAAGACAAGTTTACAGTTGGTAAAAATACTTGCTAGCGACTGAAAAACCATTAAGCAACAAGATTATATAGATAGAGTATATACATACAGGCTGTAAATTTGTAACCTTGTAAGCTGATCGATTTAGTATGGGAAGTCCCAAGTCCAAGTTTTTTCACGTGGCCATATATAACCGTTTAGTAGATAGAAGGGGGAACACATGATTTTAACAAAAATAAGCGGCCAAGTGCGAGTCGGACTCGCCCATGAAGGGTTCCTTAGTAGCAAATAACATAATATAAAAGTCTTGTAGTATTTTTTTATTTTTATATTTGAGTTGATTAAATGAAAGGTAAATTGCAGTTTATGACATATAAAAAAAAAACTACTTAGTAGATCTTGTTCAAACCAATTTTCGCTGGTAGTTTTCATGGTAATGAACATCATATATTTTTTTTAGTTTTATCATTCTCTTATTTTAGAAGTTACGGGGGGGGGGACACACTTTTTTCCACTTTGGAAGTGTCTCTCGCGCAAAGTATTCGGTTTAGAATAAAATGATATTAGAAACCTCAATATCATTTCTGAAGACCTATCCATAGATACCCCACACGTATGGGTTTGATAAAAAATATTTTTTTTAATTTCAGTTCTATGTATGGGGAACCCCCAAAATTTATTGTTTTTTATCTATTTTTGTGTCAAAACCTTAATGCGGTTCACAGAATACATCTACTTACCAAGTTTCAACAGTATAGGTCTTATAGTTTCGGAAAAAAGTGGCTGTGACATACGGACGGACAGACAGACAGACATGACGAATCTATAAGGGTTCCGTTTTTGCCATTTGGCTACGGAACCCTAAAAATCACTTTAAACCTAATTATTTCAGACACGGATCACTAAATCGAAAAATATTGTTCCCAAGCTCACAATATTTTTGAAAGACCTATTCAACGATACCCCACAAAATGGGTTTGTAGAGAAAAAAAATATTGACTTTACTTGTATGGCAGCTAACCTAAAAAAAAAATTGTTTCCATATTTTATTTTACGACTTTTTTGCTATGATTGATATACATATCCATGCCAAATTACAGCTTTCTAGTACTTATAGTTTCTGAGTAGGACCGCGGACGGACAGACAGACAGACAGACATGGCGAAACTATAAGGGTTCCTTGTTTACTACGGAACCCTAAAAATGAAGCACAGTTGTTCAGCCGAGATAGCTAAGTTACTTAATAATATTTTATTTAATACTAGCCGAAGCCCGCGACTTCGTTCGCGTGGACTTTATGTCTCTGGAAAATGCTTATCAGGCTGAACAACTTTTACTAAGGCGACATTTTTATATCTCTTATAGTTTAGCTGGACCATTATGGTTCTGCATCAGGCGTTCCATTTTCCAAAATCATTTATACCCTATATGTTGCCCAGGCTTAATAGCTATATAACAAAAAAAGTTTCATTTGAATCCGTCTAGTATTTCCGGAGATTAGCGTGTACAAACAGACAAACAGACATACAGATAGACAGACAAACAGACAGACATTTTTTTAAATTCTTACTTTATTACTATGTCTCCATCGCCCCCAATATTTTTTTTGGAAATATATTTAATGTACAGACACTCTTTTTTTACTGTTTTATTATATGTATAGATATAGATATATATTCATGAACTAATTGAGAAAGTCCTTAAATTTACTGAAAAGAACAATCAGTGGCAGGCAACACTTTGTGTCGTAGTCAAGTTTCATCTCGGGAAGAGAATACCTACTTAGGTAGGTACCTATCTACACGGTCATTTTGTAGAACTGGACATTTTGATACTCCGGACATTTTGATACATCGGACCTAATGGACCGAAACGCTTGTTTTATTATACCATGGTTCAGCCCATATAATGTAAAAAAAACCGGCCAAGTGCGAGTCGGACTCGCGCACCGAGGGTTCCGTACAAACGAGAATTTGGTATGAATTTCAATTTAATACCTCTACGCGTTTATGAGGAAATGGGTAGTAAGTTTAAAATTATTAAAAAAAAATATATTATGTGATGTAACTAAAAATTTATGGTTTTCGTAATTTTTCCTTTATCTATGCTATAAGACGTTGCTTCGTACCAAATTTCAAGATTCTGAGTTCACGGGAAGCACCCTGTAGGTTTTGATTCCCTTGCAAGTGTCGAAAATTTGCGGCATAAACGGCTGTATCTTTTGATTGCGTTGGCTTAGAAGTTTGATTTTTTCACAGCTTCAAGGGACAGTAGACCTGAGTAATTGATATAAATTTCAGCTTCATACCTCCACGTGGTCCTGAGAAAAAGGGTCTTGACAGACGGACGGACGGACGGACAGACGGACAACAAAGTGATCCTATAAGGGTTCCGTTTTTTCCTTTTGAGGTACGGAACCCTAAAAATGATGTATAATCCTGATGCATAGAGTTAGGATGGTTGTACCTAAAGTGATGAGCATTGAGTTATAAAAATCGAAGATCTGGACACCCCCACCTAGAATTTTTTTGGAACACCTGACGTAGACTAGTTTTTTGGACACCATTTATTTGCTTATAAAATTATAAATATGTGTTTACAAAAAATCGATGATCATCTTATGCGCAATTTTCTATTTACAATATGAAATAAAATAATAATAATTTGTTGACTTCTTACATACACAATGTGGATGGGGCATACCTGTAATAAACGTGGTGGTTCAGGGTGCGTTAGTCGGCTATACTATAACCAGTTAAAATTTTACTAAAAAATAATATGCAAGAGTATCTAATTATTTATTGAAAAACAAGGTACACTTTAAAACGTTCTTTTCGCCATATTGTACCAAACAATGATCCACGGAGCCCACAGTCCGATGCCGAAAAATATCGAAAACACCACAGTCGCGAAGAACCTGCAAAACAATCATTTCACGTTTCATCCCCGACAAAAATAGAGGGGTATTATAAGTTTGACGCCAGAGTCTGTCTGTCTGTGGCATCGGGGCACTCGAACGGATGGGTCGATTTTGATACGCTTTTTTACTTGAAATCAGGTTTTCTTGCGGTGGTTCTTAGCTATATTTCATGAAAATCGGTTTAGCCGTGTAAAAGTTATTGGAGGTTAATCAAAAATAGATGGCGATACGAATAAGTAACGTCATCTATTTTTCGTATCGGTATCAATTGACAGTCGGGGTTTTTTAATTTGCCTAGTAAATAAACTTCTACACGAAAGTGACCTTCCATGCTCACATTATTTGTGTTAATATTAAATGACTACCTCTGTAGGTCCCTTTTTCTGAACGTGTTTTTGGATAAAACGGCGCTGAAATCAACCCAAGGGGGTAATCATAATTTATTTCTCATCATAACTATCACAACAGGTTTCAAAAGAACTAATACATACACGATTCTTGTTTTCCTGCTCACGGTCTTTACCATGCTAATCGTGGCCTTAGTTTTGTATCTACTGCGCGAACCCTAACCAGGAAGAAGGAGTATCTACCTGTTAGTAACCCTGAAGGGCATGTTGTCAAACGGCGCTGGTGGGCCGTGGCCATGATGTTTGATCTGGTTTTTCAGAGGATGCTGTATCTTCGAGAGGACGCTTCTGCTTCGAATTATACCGTTCACAACGTTTCTCAAACCTATCATGTTGAACTAATTTAAAGTTATTTGTGTTCCTGAAGACACTTGTCAGCGATCGTTTGATCACACACGATCATTTGTTTTCTTTTTAAACAAGACAGCAACATTTTTTTATATAATTATGTCAATTGAGATTTAACTTTTTTATTTCAAAAGAGATTTTACTCAAATATTAATACAGAAAAAAGCAAAAAATAAGAAATAAAGATAAATACCTATCCCATCAAAAACAATACTTGTCAAAAAAACCAAGTCTCGCAACTCAGTTGTTCTGCGGTAAAAAGTTGTGAGATCCATGTAATACCAAGTCGGTTATTAATTTATTCAGTCTCTACTTAAGCGACTTTCTGTCTTAATACGTTCAGTCTCTAAGACCACGATCGTGATCCATAACAATTGAAAATCAATTGTGTCTGGAATCTCCGTACTCGAAGCATTAAGTTGTTACGTAATAATTAACAGCATCTTATAGTGACGCATATCAATATTAAAATTCTTTAATGTTATATATAAATATATCGAGACTTGGCCATCGCACATAATAATTGAATTTACATGTGTTTTCAGGCGATTGAATTTACACGTGTTTTCAGGCGATGGCCAAGTCTCAATATATTTATATAAAACATTAAAGAATTTTAAAATTGATATGCGTCACTATAAGATGCTGTTAATTATTACGTAACAACTTAATGCTTCGAGTACGGAGATTCCAGACACAATTGATTTTCAATTGTTATGGATCACGATCGTGGTCTTAGAGACTGGACGTATTAAGACAGAAAGTCGCTTAAGTAGAGACTGAATAAATTAATAACCGACTTGGTATTACATGGATCTCACAACTTTTTACCGCAGAACAACTGAGTTGCGAGACTTGGTTTTTTTGACAAGTATTGTTTTTGATGGGATCTCATTTCTTTTTGTATTTTGCATTAAATAATTTAATTTACACGTGTTTTCATGACGGGAATACCCATGTTTTGCTCGATTTGGCAGGGGCACTACCATGCGCCTATATTTATATGGGACTAGCTTAAACCCGCGGTTTCGCACGCAATAATAATAACTGCCGTAAAACATCGTTACGAATAAAGCCAATATTGAAAAATTTAACTGAAGACTTGGCTGTATGAGCTTAATTTTCTTTGCGGTCTTTTCTAGATTTTTTAGTTTTTCCTTAATTCATACATCAAACACTACTTATATTCCAAATTTGAAGTTTCTAGGTCTGCTAGAAGTGCCTTAGAATTTTGATGATCGGTGAGTCAGTGAGTGACAAAATTAAGAAATTTGACCCGTTATAATTCTTAAAATACTGGTTCAAATTGAATGAAATTTGAAATATACCGTGTCTTTACAATGCCTGCATGGTTACTGAAAATTTCAGTCTTCTAGTTTTATCCACAACGAAGTTACAGGGGGTCGAAAATGGTCTGAATTGCTTCGAGAAAAGGATGGTACGGCCGTGACGCTTTTTTGCTCGACTTGGTGGGGGCACTGCCGTGCCCCCAGATCATGAGTTTTTGGCGGGAAGTCAAGGGGTCCAGTTGGAGTTTGCTTTATATTGTTTTGCAAATTGATTCTAGTGGAGTTTATAATATGAAATTGGTGTAGTTTGGTGTTATAAATGCTCATTCTCATGGACAATGTGTGAAATGTTTAAAGTGGACAGTCATAGCATAGTGCGGTTGTAGTGATATTTATTTGCGGACGTCTTTGGGCGCCGTCCGCCACTCAATCGGCTATGAAAACCAGTGGACTCGTATAGATTTGTCGCCAGAAGCTCCCGTGAAGCAATCAAAGGATCTACACCAACCTTTGATTGTATAGTTAAGGGTTTAGGATTAGGAATATAGAAGAGATATTACTAGACACTGGCAAAATAAGCTTCAACGAAGTTTGACCGCCATAATCAAGAAAAGAAAGAAAAAAACCTATCATCTAGGTTAGGTCTGTTTACCTATCTCTATCGGTTCTCTGCCTTTTCGCAGAAAACATTTTGGCCGATTATCATTTGACAACTTACGTTTCGAAGAATATTATTTTGCGGAATAATCATTTGCCAACTGTTCTTATAACTTTTACGTTTCGAAGAATATTATTTTGCGGAATAATCATTTGCCAACTGTTCTTATAACTTTGTTTTAATGAAAAATTACAAAAAGCAAACCAAATGTATGTTTGGTTTGCTTTTTGTAATGACACCTTTCAAAATGCCAACTTTTAAGTAGCGTATGTTTTACTTAGCCTAATATTCATTCGGTTGTTTATTGTTTACTAAATGTTGCATTTAGTAAGTAGGTAGGTAGGTAGCATGGTATAATAAATCAAGGTATTCCCTTCCCGAGATGGAACTTGACTATGTCACGAAAGGGTTGCCACTGATTGTTCTTTTCAGTAAATTTAAGGACTTTCTCAATTAGTTCATGAATATTTAATAAAATATTAAGTAACTTAGCTATTCAGTATCTCGCGATTTTCGCGTGATTTATCAATTCAACATTTTATAAATTGATATAATTGGTTATTAATTCGAAATTAGTATATAAAGTTCAAACTCATACAAACCATTTCCTAGGTTTCCCATCCATTTAACCTTTAGGGAAACCTAGTAAAATGGATAGAACTTTCCTAGTTGGTCGCAGTTCTAACCTAACCTAAACTTTGCCCTAACGGTTTTGGTCAAAAAAATCTGTACAAACAAATCTTACTCAGCGGATAAAATATTAATGTGCATTGCTGCTAATTTAAAGGTTTAAGGTTATAAGTACATACAGATAGTAAGGTTTAAGATTGTTAAATAAAAAATGTATGTAATTTTTTTTATCATTATATCAATTTACGAAAAGGGAACTGTTACACTGACGAAACGTTATTCATCTAATAGTTGTTTGGCCTAGTAAAAGACTTGACATATAATAAATACTCAAAACGTATTGTGTCATTATAATAATAAGCTTAACAATTATTCCTACCAAATGAAACGTTGTCATACAAACATTTGTAAATCGTGTTGTCAAAGTGAAAAATCGGTGAAACGTTGGTTGGCAAGTGATAATCAGCGCAACAATTTTTTGCGAAAAGGCAGGATACCCTCCCTATCATCTAGGTATGTGTAACATGAAGCTGTGTACCTACCTACCTTTAGTACCTATATCAAAGAGCACAAATTTTTTTTCTCAAACGTGCTCGGAAATTGTATGCATTATTGTCAAAGATAAATAAAACCGGCCAAGTGCGAATTGGATTCGCGCACTAAGGGTTCCGTACCATTATCTATAAAAAATCCCCTTAAATGTTTATTTTCCCCTTAAATGTTTATTTTCCCATGCTGGTATGGGAGAAATAAAAAAACTTAGAATGTACCAGCTGCTTCTCTTCCCACGTAGATCGTAAAAGCCGATCGAGGGAATGGGCAAAAATGCAAATCATGTTAACAGGCGATGCGGCTAGCAACCCAACACTGTATTGATTGCTTTTCCATCTTCTCGCCCACCATGACGCTAAAAGTGGCTTTTGGGTCTTGCGGCCCTGGGCTCTGCATAGAACTGCTCTGTCTGCCCCATTAGGGATAAAGACGTGATAGTATGTATGTATGTAAATGTTTATTTTATTTAGTTTTTAGTATTTGTTGTTATTGCGGCAACAGAAATACATAATTTGTGAAAAATTATTTACAAGGGAAATTAAAAATAACCGGCTAAGTGCGAATTGGATTCGCACACTAAGGGTTCCGTACCATTATGCATAAAAAATCGCGTTTTTTGTATAGGAAAACAAAATATTTAAGGGGCCTCCTTAAATATTTATTTTATTTTGCTTTTTGTATTTGTTGTTATAGCGGCAACAGAAATACATAATTTGTGAAAATTTCAACTGTCTAGCTATCGCGGTTCTTGAGATACAGCCTGGTGACAGACAGACGGACAGACGGACGGATAGACAGCGAAGTCTTAGTAATAGGGTCCCGTTTTTACCATTTGGGTACGGTACCTTAAAAACCGACTTTCAATAGTTCCATATGTAAGTGATGAGTCGAAGGACTATACAGTAGAATTAATACATATCTAAAGAGCCACAGAACAAAAACCTCTACTTTCAAGCAAAAACTTAATACTTAGAACTTGCTCTAATAGTGGACAAGTTGAAAATCCGTTGTCTCACGTGGTATGGCCACGTCATGAGGAGGGATACTGAACATCTGCCTAGAGGATGGTCTATTTGGAGGTGGAGAGCCGCTGAGTGATAGAAAAACCGAGAATTGACATACCAGAGCCGACCCCAAACTGGGAAGTGGCGAGGAGAATGATGATGAACCTAACTACGTCAGAATCATTGTAAAATCCGTGGATTTTACCACTCGCTTTTTATTTTTGCTTCCTAGTTAACATTTTATTTTACTTACCTACATCTTAGGCTCATTATAGAAGCCTAGTAAGGTTACTAGGCCTTTCGGTCGTTTTAGAAATCTTTGGGGAGGCCTATGTGCAGCAGTGGACTTCTTGTAATGATGTAGCAAGCAATCTCAGATCCAACTAAAAATTTAGGTAGATACGAGCCTTCTGATAAAGCCTAGGAATAGGAGGATAAAATAATTATACATTTTATTAAGCATTCTTAGGTCAGTCTGACTTGGACTATGAGTTTCAGGTTAAAGGTCGATGAACTAGACTTTTGTATTGATTTACTTACAGAATTTCAGTTTGCTAGTAGCGCCATCTATGTAATACCAGCCTGGGTCTTGAATTGGTTGTAGAATTATAGGATAATACCAAAGGTATCTACCTAATGATGATATTCTTGTGATGAGGTCATCATTAGGTACATTTACCATTATAATAGGTAGAAACTTTACAAAGCATTTTGTTTTAATGTAGTTTATAGCGCTACCTATTGAGAGCTTATAAAACTAAACTAACAGTAGAGACAGCGACATCTTTTCAAGTTATTAAAATATTTTTAGTAATGAATATTAACGATAGATGTCGCATGTTGTTGCCTTCGCCTGTAGCAAATATGTGTAGAGAATTCTGAAATTTATATGATAAAAGAAACATTTGACCCGGCTAGTTATTTACAACAGCTATTTTGGTATTTAGAAGAATAGTTATGTGCTAGCAATGTCATAACACTCATAACGTATAACGTAAAGATACGTTGATAAGCCAAATATACGTAGGCATGCTAAAACTAGCCAAGTCAAATGTTAAGATTCTTATAAATTTTAATGTCGGATTTTGAATTTGGCGCCCATTTTTACATATATAATATGTTTGGTGGGATATCATTGCTTTTTGAACAGCAGTCAGAAAGAATAAATTTTTGCTAATATAAGTGATAGGAAAAAAACAAATCTATAAATTTCTCTGTTTTATTGATTTTTTCCTTATACCTACGCATTAGTCTACTAAGATGCGAAATATCAAATTTCCGGGTCAAATGGAAGTAGGGGTTACAAAGGCACGTTGTGGAATATACTCACGGCTGCTGCGTCGCCAGTTCCTTTCTTCGAACTTGGCTCTGACACGCTGCCGCGTGTCTAGATCTAGGTAGGTGTTGATAATATGTCGTAGGGCGAAGTATATTAGTATACCTACCATGGTTTGTAGTTTCAAACGATATGATTTGTGATGGGATCATCGACATTCAGGTAGGCACTAGCGTTGAAAATGACATGTAAAATACATGTATCTTTCAAACGACCTCTGTATTTTTCAATAAAATACTGAAACTTTCCTTTTCCGATCTTCGGTGAATCTTTCGCAAGTTTATGTTTTTTACATGTATTTACAGTAAAATTCGAAAAATACAGTGTATTTTTCGCATTTTTCTGAAGGCTTTTATTTTTAGCGTTTAATTTAATATTCACCTTTAAAAACTTATCTGCCTGTCTAAGAAAGGTTTAATTAACATTATACGTGACGTGTCTGACTTTATTTGTATAGGTATGTTCGTTACGG
Source organism: Acrobasis consociella (assembly GCA_963555685.1). NCBI lineage: Eukaryota > Metazoa > Arthropoda > Insecta > Lepidoptera > Pyralidae > Acrobasis > Acrobasis consociella. Next base: position 23,706,913 of record OY743104.1, read on the forward strand.
ATGAATTCTGAAGTATAAAAAATATTAGTCGAATATAGTTAAATGATAAGGAAAGAAAAAGTAAGTAAGTTTTACATTAAAGATTTCAAAAATATTCACATATAATATTTGCGAAATACCATTTCATTATTGGCATAAGGTACAAAGCACTCACATAGGTCGTCGGTTATTACTTTGGGTAGTTCTAATTTACTTAGATCTCTAGTTCTAGTAGTTATTTTCTTAGTAATTTTTTTTGTCAGTTTTATTTACTTAGATCGATTAAACAAATGAATATTTGTAAACTGGAATCTGAAAATTGTCTTTCCTAACGAAAACGAACCATCATTACATGAAACGGATGACATATACGACGAAGCCAGTGATAGTGACATTGAATTGTAAACAGTTTGATTTTTTCAAAATATTTAAATCTACTTGCCTACTCAAAATCAATAATATTCAATCATTATAATGTTGATAAGCAAGACATTTTCCCTTTTGATTGTTAAATACGAAAAGTACACCGTATTAAACAAGTATTATACATGTAAGATTGTATTTTTCAGACGAACCTCAAATTTGTTATTTTCGAAAATTACATGTATTTTACGGGAAAGATACAAAGTTTCGAAAGAAACAAAATGTATCTTTCGCAATTTTCAACGCTAGTAGGTACCTAGTATCTACCTACTGTTTTAGTGATATTCAGCAAGGGCTCGCCCTCGCGCGCTTCTTAAAGCTGACCCCGTTTATCAATTAATGTATATACATAGTACGTAGGTACGTGTACGCTAAAAAATTAAATTTTTCCAGCTCTCATGAATAACAAAAAGAACTACCTCTATGATAGTTCGGCCTGGACTGTGAACTCGAGTACCTAACTCGGATATACCTTTAGCGATTGGGCTCAAGTTTCACGAATTTTAAAATTCTATAGGTTACAGGTAGCGGCACGAAACTCTAGCGCTGACCTTGGCTGCGCAGAAGTCAAAAAGTAATACAGTACCCGTGCGCAGTATCCCCTCTACACTCCACTCAGCGCCAAACTTACGGGCCGCTAATTATACATATACATTAGGGTGTCCCGTAAATTTTTTTTTGGATTTTCTTAACGCAAGACCTCTTGAAATTTGTGGAATTGGTCGTAGATTACCATAGTAATTTTTAAAATTAAATAATCATATATCTTTTGTGCTCTACCGACCTTCCAAGTTTTGAAAAATTTATTTTTTTAACGTTATTTTTGGCGATCTTTAATTTCGGTTTTAGAAACCAAAAAAGAAAAATAACAGTATATCTCCTAGTTTTAGGTGTTTTAGGTAGTACGAAACATTACTTACGACTTTAAATTTGTCAGATTTTAACCTGTAAATATTATTAATTTTCAACTTGTTTTGAGGAATTTCTCAAATTTCTTTGAGAGTCTTTACTTCAAGCTAAAGTAATTTTTATGCTACTTAAAGCAGCGTTCTAATTATTATAGTGTTAAAAACATGTGATTATAATAATATCAAGGCGTTAAGTGAGACTGTGCTATTTTGGAATCATACAAAGAACTCGATTATTAGCAGTTACCAATATAAGGGATGTCATTAAATTAATTTTATATATCAACAAAGACCTGATATTGATGCACTATGGACAACTTCAGATATTATATGAGATTATTTCTACAATATTTGAACTAAAGCTTAGGTTTCAAAGGTAAGCAACGAGATACTCGGCTGCTGAAATCTTACATTAAAAAGTATTTACATAAATACCTTAGTTTAAAATATTAGTGTGTTTTTTCATCATATTACAATCCTTTATTAAATATTGACCTTAGATGATTATAATTCAAACCCTAGAAAATAAAAATGTGAGATGTTTTGTCGATTTGGCTATCGAAAGAAATTATTTCTTTTTGTACATAGGAAACCTACTTTGCTAGATGTTATTTGATGATAAGGTCCACATTTCTTAACTGGCATTGCGAAATATAATAATAGCTCAATAATCTGATAGTATAGCACTACCTGCAGGATATTTAAACCAGAAGTTATTGTATGGAATGAGTGTTAGATTACAGAACCGTCGATTTTTGACATATTTCTTAGGAGGACCTTCTAACTATGATAAAAGTAAGAGTTTCGAAATTTTTGACTTCCCGTGGCACTCACAATCTGTGGAAAGATGTTTAAAATGGGCAACAAAGGTCTCACATAATGTTACTGACCCACATCTAGAAATGGATACCAGGTTGCAATCTCTAGCAAAAATACTAACTTTCAGACACAAAACTAAGCTCAAATTTTAAGTTTTTATTACTGATAGTAAGTTGAATTTTATTTATTCTTTTTTCTAGTAACTCTATTATGGTTTTTTTTTTAAATTTACTTTCGAAACTTGTTTTTGTGCATTTTAAATGTATTTTGTTTGGGCCTGTAAAAATATAAATTTTTAAAGACTTCTTAGCGCGGTAGAGGTCTCAAGATGACATGCAATTCTAACTATTTTAGCGTTTTCGTAATGAGTATTAAATAACGCAAATTTTGATACCTCTTGTGTTAATGTAACTAAAAAAAAATATTTTCCCATACATTGACGGGACACCCTAATATACATACAGTACGCCCACCGAAAGTTATTCGAGTTATCACCTAACAAACATACGTATATACATGCCGTATGGTTTCCGGCAGAGTAGAATAGGGCCACTCCAAGACCTCCCGTGGATGTCGTAGAAAGCGACTTAGGGAAAACAAGCTAAGCAAAGTTTAAACATCAATGAGACCTCTCCAACCCGTCTGGCCAGCGTGGAGAGTATAGGCCAAGACCTCTGGCAGCTCTGGCCAAGTTTGGCTCGGGTAGTACAGATAGGGTCATGCTCCTGCAGTGGAGACAAAAAGACCTGATGATGATGATGATGATGAAACATACATACAAACCCCGAATTGTTCAATCGCTCGCTTCGCTAGCTCGTTAACAGAGAAGTGATGTGATAAGGTTATCGTACGAACGGGTAAAATAAATAATCGACATTTCATTTTTTTATTCGTTTCAAATACAATAACATCTATACAATGATACTCTACGACTAAATGATTTCATTATATTGACACATGCATTAAAATAAATTAAAACAATTAAAATAGGTAAATTATAGATAGAGAATGACCGTAGGTATTTCATAGATCACAAATGGGTAACTGCTGATAAATTGTTAAATCTAATAACTGTTATTTTGTCTAACCCTTATTTTCATATTAAAACCTGCAAATCTTAAATCAGTTTATTCAGATTACTAATATGTGTTTGAACACTGCTGATTTAAAAAGCATTGTACTGTCTGCTCTTTAAATAGGTGGTATATATGACTGATTTAGTAAGGCAGATTTTGTATGAATATGAAGGTAAGACTGGTATAGTGTGCAAAATTATGCGCCCTAAAAATGTCTCTCCGTCCATATTTTGACAAAATAAATTAATACGTAAAGTGTTTCAACAAAAAGTATCTAATATTTGGTGTTTCGTAAAATAAATAAGTAAATATAAATTAAAGCATTTTTATATTTAAATACTATTCTCACGTTCCTATAAATTAATAAAAACCTACTGAGTGAGCTTACAAATTATATTTAATTTAAAACAAATTGAAATATTTTCCTGAAATTTAAAATAAATTAGGACATTATAATTTTAAACTACACTACCTAAGTTATAAATTACTAGTACGATTGCACTTTTTAAATAATCTATTTATATACAGTTCACATTTGTCACAATTTCCAAAATTATTAATTACAACATGTAAGGGACATAACTATGCGTAATTAATAGAACCACGGGCTAGATCACTGTTGTACAATGAAATAAAAATTACAGTAAAAATCGGCCTTTCCAGTCCAAGAAATTTGATTATGTTTTGACTGTTATTTTAATTTCAGCATACTATAGTAACCCCAGGTCTTAAAAATAAATAGGTATGTCATTGTACCTATTAAATTATTTTTCATATCTTTTTAAAGACATTCACAAAGTTAAAGAGCGAATGGTGTAGGCGATGCGACTAACACCCTATTACTATTTTGATTCCTTTTCTATTTTTTCACCATCACGCCATAGGACTTTGCAGCCCGGGCTAGCTTTGAGCTGTCTGTTTCGAGCCGCAAGACTCAAAAAGCAGACAGAGCTTGGCTTGGGTCTTGCGGATCTAAGTAGATAACCCCATTAGGGATAAAGTCGTTATAGTTAGTTCATACAATGTATGTACCTACAATGTGCTTATAGTCTTGTATATACAATGTCCTTTATTAATAATTAAGGGGTAATGTATTTCGACATACGAAAAATATAATTTTTCATAGTAATGATATCACGTGTCGACTTTTGTAAACCTTATTTCTTTTTCGTATTTTGATATATTTTTATTGTGAAAATTTGTTCGAAATGATGTACCTACCCCTTAATATTTGTACTTAAATAATAATAACCGGCCAAGTGCGTGCGTGTAGTTACGAATTAGTTCACGTGACTAAAACCGTCTAAAAAACGAATTTCTATTGAAATTGTATAAATTTTCCTTTTTCGAATAAATATAGAATTTAGAATTAAAATATTGAATTTGTAAAGCCTGCTTAGCTCTGATAGTTTTCCTTTAAACTTCCTTATACTGGTGTTTTTTCACGTGTCCATAGGTATCAGTGGCGGAGCCTCCTTAGAAGCCGATTCCCATCGAGTTCCTTTAGGGGCTTCTAACATTTATGCATTTATTACTAATAACAATAATAACAATTATAACCTTCGTATATCGGCGCACTTACTATTTTCTTAAGCCGTAAACTAGTAGTATGACTGGATTGCACGCACCCACATACTCAAAATACGAAAACTCCCTCTGGCTATTGAAATACACTCACAGTGGTAAATGCATAAACACGCTCAGATACATATTATTCACACTAAGTTAATAAAGACAAGCCGGACATGAAACGGCTTATTATATAGCTGTACTAGTCCAAATTCTCACCCGACGCCACCGATAGGTATACAACCGTTTAGCTGTGTGAAAGTAGTTTAGCTGTGTAAAACCAAAACAAGCTAACAATATTCTTGAAATACCCATTGAACGATACATCACACGATGGGTTAGGTGAGAAAAAAAAATGACCCACTTTACAGATATAGGAGCTAACCTTAAAAAAACTTTTTTCCTAATTTCATTTTAACTCCCTTTTGCCATGACTAATAGGCATACCAACCAAGTTACAGATTTCTTTTAATTACAGTATCTGAGTAGAACCGCAGACGGACAGACATGGCGAAACTATAAGGTTTCCTTGTTTACTACGGAACCCTAAAAAGGACATTGTATAGAAGTAACCAAGCTTTCATCGTTACTTCTGTATTTATTCGTAACAATTTTACAAAGTTAGTTTATGATTATGATACATTGGTGTTAATTATGATTTCTAAGGCCACCTCATAAGCGTCGAGCGAAAGCAACTTGCGTTTTCTTCTGGGTCTGAATTTCTGTATATTCGAAATTTTGATACTTCTAAGGAAATATCGACAGTCATAAAGTGATATGATATTTACTTATAAATCTTGTGTGCTTGTCAGCATATATTTAGTTCAGCACCTAGTTACTTATTTGAAACTAAGTGGTTCTGTGAGCTAGACCTCGCGAGTCTGTTTTAGAATATCTAAAACTAATTATAGGTACGTTCCTGCGGCGCCGCCATTTTGAGAAAAATCTTTAAAAACTTAATTGACAAATATACTATTGCTTGCCCGCAAAAATTCACGAAAGTAGAGATGCATACAGTCATACGAAAGAATCTTTGACCACCTTATTAATTAGATCGAGCGAGCGAAGCTCTTTGTGTCAGCTTCGGCGAAAATTCTTTCGTGTGTCCGGATGTCCGATGTCTAGATTTGCGGCTGTTCTCGTCTACTTTTCTACTTTACTTTCTACTTTTCTTCAATAATAACCTATTAAGCTTTGTTTTTATTCAGTTTTTCAAAATATTTCGAAATTGCGAAAATATAAAAAAAAAGACTATTTCGAAAAATGTTCAAAAATGTCATAAAACTTTTTTTTCTACTCCTGTACTGTTATCTGTCTTTTAAATGGTTCTGAAAGTACATACAATACGCTTTTTTCCAACAAGTCAAATCAGCAACTTTTTTCTAAACGTCAAAACAAACAGTTTCTATGGGATTTTGTATGAAATACAGGCAGATGACGTCATAGATTTTTGGAGTCAAATAGCGTTCTTATTATCAGTTTTTCTACAATAATAAATTTAAAATAACGTTAAAATGGATATGTTTAAAGACAAGTGACATTATTTTGCGACGCTTTATTTTTTTATTAGTACAAAATAAATTATTTTTGACTTAGGAAAGTACCCAATTCCATGGTTCTGAACGAAGGAACACTAATTTATGAACATTGATAATATGATCGCAGAAAAAAGTCTATTGTCTATGCCTCATAATAGCACATGTGTCGTTATTTCAATAAACGATACGCCTAGCCATAGACCTAGAACTTTTTTTCTATAGATTTACCATATTGCCAACATAAAATTTTTTTTAACATTGTCACTAAAAAGACGTCAATTTAAAAAAAAAGTTTACCATAGATACTATGTAGATCAGTACTTGTATATTCTTAATCTGATTTACCAAACATACGTCAAACATTTTTATATTTTCTTTGTTTGTTTTTGTATTTTATTTAGTAAATATAGTCGTAGAAAAAGTTTTGTATGCAACGTTGTATAAGTACGTCAAAAATACTCGATCGACCTGCGCCACTCGCATTTTTTGACCGTTCATAAATAACTGTTGCATAAAATACTATTGTTATCCTTACGAGGACGCACGCAGTCATTGGCCAAACAATATTTTAATTCGATAATCTTAATAAACTTCAAGTGGTCAGGGGTGTGGTGCCAAGACTGACTCCCGAGGTCTGCGTACGGCTCACAAAGTAACTATAGTAAGTAAGGCCGGCCCCATACATACGGAATTCCGTTTCTAAATCCTGATTCGGAATTCCGAATCAGGATTCCGAACGCAGCAAATCCATACAAATCAATGACTGTACCACACACATACGGTAGCATTCCGTTCGGTTTTTATTTCCGTCAGGAATTCCGAATGAAGGCCTGTGCGTTCGGAATCCCGTTCGGAAAAAAACCGTTCCGAATGCACGTCTTCCATACATTTTGGGGTCGCACCACACATTCGGAAATTCCGTACGGAATGCGCTCAGTGTGCGCCGCACGACCGTAGCGAGCGGACGTGTTGTAGTTTGAAACTTCCGTGTACGTTTAATTTCCCGCGCAATGTCTGACATACAATATCTCATCATATCCGTATAAGCTTACACATGTTTATAGAACACTAATAATCAAGGTTACCACGACAGAGACCTTAAGGAAGTGGTGTGGCAGGACATATAATTAGGTATCCAAATATTTGCCATTAAAAAAATTAAACATTTAGACCTGTCAATTCATGTATTCCCATACAATAAATACCCGGCATACTATTTTGTGGAAAATGTCATAATAGGTTGATGGGGGTTCGAAGAACTCGTTAATACGAAGTTAAAGATATATTTTTTAACAATAAATAGCAAAAATGCAATCGCTATAAAAAAATTATAGTCAAATTTCATTCAAATTTCATATTTCTGCACGCTACTAGAACGTCTGCGCTTGATAGCTGGCAGCTCTCGACTGAGACGCGTCATTCCGTACGGAAAAAACCGTATGTGTGTGGTAGACGAACGGAATTCCGAGTCGATTCCGTACGGAATGGATTCCGTACGGAATTCCGTATGTATGGGGCCGGCCTAAGTATTATCATTGCCCATGCTGAAACGGGGACTCTTCGCGGTCGCTCGGTCAATAACGATTTTTTATTTTTGTAGCATGAAATAATATAGGTACCTAATTGTAACTGTAAAAAATACCCATATGGCACTGTTATTGCAGTCTTCTGGATTTCTAATTGGTTGAAGGGAGCAAATCGCTGCCGTTAGACGCGATATGTTGTGGCCTTTTAGTGAGATCGTTTCAATATAAATAAAATTACTTCGGTCGCAAAACAATATTTTTTATAAAAATACCACTCAAACTTATATTGCATGTAATAATACTGACTGTATAGTATAGTTTAGAGCTATTTACATGAGGTGTATGTTATAGGTACCTACCTGTATTTATTTAAGAAATCAATTAAAAATAACACCACCAATTTATAAAATGATATTTAGGATCTCGCGGACTAGTCCAGGTCAAAGACTCAGGCACAATTAGACCAGATAATTTATAAACGAAACTAAATATCTTCATTTTACATACGAATATTCTGTGACCAGATTTAAAAAAAAAGGAGATGTTAGAAATATCCTTAACCCAAGGGCATGTATGAAGAGATTGATGAGGCTAGATGAAGCAAGTGGAGATTAATAGTCTCTGCATAGGGTCTGTTAGAAACACAGGCGTGTATTATGTATTTTCTCATCTGTGTTCCCGTTTTGCCGTGTGCTTCCAGCAGAGTAGAATACGATTTGTCACTATCCTTTCTTTTCCCACAGGTGTCGTAAAAGGCGACTAAAAAAGATATAGGTAGATAACAGAAAACAGGCAAAAGCCTTCGCAAAGATTCTACCATTTACTGCCACAGGCTTTTTCAAAGCTTACTAGGTGGGTCCCAGAAATTTGTATTACTTAAACTACTGGCTTGAAAATAAAGATTTTTTTTATTATTATTTACTGCAAACACCAATCCGCCTGTCCAGATGGATGATTATTGGCAAATTCTTTTTTTATTGGTCAGGCTTTTAGTTAGTATTTGGCGTGCTTTCCTGGTTCATACAGTTTCTGGAGACACCTTGATATTAAATTCTGGAGTGACACTTTATCCCGTACCAAAATTTTAATAGTCTTATGATAGAGCTTAAACACATAACCACGTTTCGGCACCGCGCCGCAAAGCAACGCGCTCTGCGATGCCGATTCTAATTTCTAGACGTCGAAGTTATATAAATTTAGTTTTAATTACAAATGCTTTTTTATCATTATCTAAATAAGTCCTTAAGTCCAGTCTATCATATTAATAAAACTAAACGGAATGACACAGTAAAAATTAGACGGAAAAGGCCGAATAGTGCTTTGGGGACCGCGTAACTGTCAGGTCACGGCTCCTCCTAACACTCGCCCTGAAGATGATCATCCGAACAGATCGAAAGTAGTTGGCCTTTTCCGACTACCCACGTAAGTAAAAGCGTGTTAAATATTTGTCCAGACTATCATATGATAGATAGGCTTTGATAAATTGTAGGTCTCTGTTCGAGTTTAATACCTGAGCTTGGATAAGGTACCCCGAGGTTCCTAAATATTTTTCTCGATCTGTTTATGTCTGATGATATTGTTTGGTCTACTTTAAATGGCACATTCTCTTGTTTTATCGTAAATATATTGAACAATGGAGCGTTCTTTTATTTGATGGTTTATTATTATTGAAGACTTTTCGACACAATGTTTTAACTAGAACTTATTTTAGTTAAAATTTATTTTACAGGTTATTTAATACTGAATAAAATATCACCAATCATTATTTTATATGGCGAACGTGTGTTTCAGTAAACAATTTGTTCAAAACCGTTTTTTGAACTAACTACGCCACCACTAAGTTGCGGAATAGTAACCGTAAGATACTAAATTTATCAAAGTTAAAACTCACATTTCAACAAATCACCGTAATTCTATAAATATTTGGAAAGATACCAAAAACTGTATGAAGTTAGCACTAATTCATATAATAAAGTAGGAATATAAAAAATGATTAGTTCTTGAACAGAGAGTAGGTAGTTATTCCAAAACACGGTTTTTGCAGATTATACACACGATTGGAAATATTAGTCACTTTACATTATTACGACCAACAAAATTTCATTATTTGATATCCTAAATAAATAATTCTACTTATTTAATGAGTATCTACTATTTACATCTTTCTCTGATAAGGACTAGTCTTGCAGTTCACTTCCCTTCCTTTTACTTCACAACTTTAAAAATATCTCAATAATATTTCCAAACAAAATAAATTACATTTTTTTAGTCTTTCACACGTTCACTATCTTAATAAATAATAAAAATACCACAGGAAACAACTTTTTTTACAATTTTCTCGTCTTTTTTAGTTATAAAATTTAAGACAGTAATTTGAAAGACCTAATCGACACTGAGATAGAACATAAGAGATGTTACGTTGTCGATAGAATGGATATCGAATTTTCACAAAATGACTTTCCGAAAATAAATTATTTTTCATTCTGCTTAAATGGCTGGTCATGCGTAGTGGGGGTAGGAGCCCAGATGTGACGTCACGTGGGGGGGCGCCATGGAGTGGGGAGAGTAGAGGTTACCGCCGCCTCCGCCCCAGTTCCCCCAAGAGGCAGATGGGAATATCGACGCTGTAACAATAGAATTAGCTGGCTTCAGAGAAAGAAGCCTGGAGCTCACAAAGGCACTTACTGTTTAAGTAAATTTGATCTGAGATGATTACATTACGCCTTATAAAAATATATTTTTTCAAATAAGTGAAATTTCATTGAATCTTTGCAGATGCAGCAGTTTTTAAGGATGAATCAGTGGAGGCTTTAGAAAAAAATATGGACGGCTCTATTCTTAATTTCCACAAACGCTTGGTCTTGATACTTCTGTGTTTATTTATAAGAACAATTTATGGTCGATATCTATGTTATGTTGTACTTTAGTTTTTCTAGTAATTGAGTATGTTTTAAAATGCCACAGTTGCTATGAATTATTTATCTATCGGAAACTCATAATTTATTTTCGCTTCGATTTTTTAATAAAGTGCCTCAGTGAGCATATAGATTCACTCCCTTATTTATAAAAAAATACAAACGTTTTCTAAATCTATTTTATGTTTTGTTTCGTTCTCTCCTTGTCAAATATAACAAAGAGGGAAAGAGACAAAACATTTTAACTAAAATAGGCTCAGCAAAACGTTGTTTATTTTTATGTATACGAGGGTAAGTAAATAAATGTTAGTTAAAAAAGCACCACAATTCTAAAACAGTGATATATAATAACAAAGTCAATATACAATGAAATAAGAAAATTATGTATATGTTTCGACATTCGCGTATAGAAAAGATTGTACAGTATTACAGTCTAATTAAGAATACCGAAATAATTTCTAAAATCATCTCATTATTTATCACTTTGATAAAGGCTATTTTCTAAATTGCTTTGTCTGGGGATCAAGAACTTTTAACCAACCAATAGGGACCTTCCATTTTATACCAATGCAACTCATAATTTTATTTACTGCAGCACCTTCCGCTAGATTCCGAGGGCATGCTAGATTTCACCTATAGATTTTTATAAAAAAATGTGGGCTACGTTGTCACAAGAACTTTGTGATTGTTTATGATTAACGTACCGTATGAACTGTGACGTCATATAAAAATAAAAATGTCGCGAACTATAATATTCTTGTTACTTTTAATATTTATTTACACTAAACAGATCGTTTTTATTAAAAAAAATCACGTATTACATAACCCTTTAAAAGCTACATAGTTTATTCCATTAAGTTGACCGTCGTGTCACTCCCAGAACATCCCGAGTGGAGTACCAAGCTAATATTTGCGTAAGAGAGTTAGTGCAGCGAAATGCAGTGGAATAGAAGGGTGCATAGCATTACTGAGCCATTTACAATGACATATAGCACAATTCAGAGTTAATTTAAATATTTGCGTTACATAGAGTATTTTTTATATATTTTAGTCTGAAACATGATCAGTGTTTTTTTATTTATCTATAATTAAAAACAAAATTACATATGATATTTAAAAACTCCAATCAAAAACTTAAAAATCTATAGAAGTACTAAAACTACATTTGAAATAAATAGCAAAAAAAAAAAATTAATAGAACCTACTGCGGTAGCGTGTCCACGAGGTACGATGGCAGTTTAAAAATAGCAAAGAAAATATCTAGATTTGATTTATTTTTCTATCATCACTTTTTCACAATATATACTTTTTCCATTTTACTTAGACATTATCTCTACTCAGTAAGTACTTAGTTACATTTTTTGACCAACATCTAGGTAGGTACTTGCATTCAAATTTTATTGTCCATGCGAATTTGATGTAAAACTATTTTTATCTGTTTTTGATGTAACTAAATTAAGTACGATACTATATCTATTCTGAATCAATCAGAGACCGTCTTATCTTGAAATAAGTGTAATTATACATTAGTGAATATAAAATAGATCAAAGGAAGAACAGCTATAAAAATATAATTTACTTGGGATGATTCTAAAAACAATTTCGGTAAGAAAATTCGCAACGGCGCAAAAGCTTTTATTTATTTTTTATTCTTACCTGTGGACGTTGGCATCGCTGCGTGTGGGGCCATGAAAGACGAGAGTTTCGCCGAGTGGTGGTACGAGCTCATGAACAAATCGCTTTGGTACTTGTAAGCGGGGTCGCTCGCCGCGGGTTGCGTGGCAGCAGCCAGCCCTTGGAAATCAAACTTGTAGGCATACCTCTTGCCGTGCACTTTCGTCATTATGTTTTTGTCGTAGTAGTATCTGCACAAAAAGTTCAGGTTTTGTTAATAAAAAAAGAAAAATAGTAGGTCATTGATTCCAGACTACATAAGATTTTTTTTATCTAATGAAATATTCCATTGCACATAATAATAACATAAAGTATCAAAATAAAATAAAAAGAAAACGATTGAGGATCAAGCCGGCCGCACACGATCTTAGTTTCAGATGTTAAATTTAATTGTTTTTATGACAGTTGAATTTTGTTCGTATATGAAATTGCGCATCTGAATTTAAGACACTATGGACTAGGCCTAATGGTCGTACAGGAAACAAAAATATTTTATTACCTGCAAGATTAGATGTAGTCTGAAACTATTTTAAAAAGTATAATTTAACAGTGGGCAAAAAGAATAATCGGAAACTCGCAAGTAGCCTCGCGTAGCACAAATCGGGTACCCGTCAATCGCATCGCAATTCTATCCACGCGGCAGTGCGCCAGCCAAGTGTCGGGCTACGCACTGATCACCGTATTGGTTGTTACCTCAACGCCCTGCTAAGCTTGTCATAGTTCATGTTGGGTTTGGACTTCCTCTCCCCCCACCGCCGGGCGACCTCGTCGGGGTCCGTCAGCTTGAACTCCCCGTTGGTCCCCTCCCAGGTGATGCAGCCGGCGTTGCTGGAGTCACTCAAGAGTTCTAAGAGGAACTGCCACAATTGGATTTGGCCTGAACCTGCAACATATGATTTATAGTTTATACTTGAAGGAGTCTTCTTTCATGAAAAAAATAAATAATAATAACAAAAATATATTTGAGATTCTCATAACGAGCCTTTTCATTTGATATATGTAAGTAAGGTTTGCAAAACTTGTTTTTGTAATTTCCTAATTTGTCTTTCGAAATTGAAACTTATTTAAAAAATATGTTTTTTTTAACATCTGTGTTGAGGCGTAGGGTTACACCATCCTACCAAATTTCACTTGATTTGGTCCAGTAGATTAGGAGCAATGTGTGTTGCCCTCTGTGACAGAGGGACGGACAGACAAACGCACGAATGATCCTATAAAGATCCGTTTTTTCATTTTTTGTACGTAACCCTTAAAACCGACTACGGAAGGATTATTGCTGTTCATTACAATTCTACAGATAATGCAAACATATCAGTTATTATAAAGTATACATACCTTATCAATAATATCATATTAAATTTACTGTGACGTCATATAGCCTTCCAACAATATTGTCAAGGTGTCATAGATATTATGATATCTATGACATCTTGACAATATCGAAGATACGATGAAATCTATACATATAATAAAACAGTAAAAAAAGTGTGTCTGTACATTAAATATATTTCCAAAAAAAATATTGGGGGCGATGGAGACGTAGTAATAGAGTAAGAATTAAAAAAAAAATGTCTGTCTGTTTGTCTGTTTGTCTGTTTGTACACGCTAATCTCTGGAAATACTGGACGGATTTGAATGAAACTTTTTTTGTTATATAGCTATTAAGCCTGGGCAACACATAGGGTATAAATGATTTTGGAAAATGGAACGCCTGATGCAGAACCCTAATGGTCCAGCTAAACTATAAGAGATATAAAAATGCCGCCTTAGTAAAAGTTGTTCAGCCTGATGAGCATTTTCCAAAGACATAAAGTCCACGCGAATGAAGTCGCGGGCTTCGGCTAGTATAATAATATGACTTCGAATGGACTCGCCGAAGACGGTTCAAAACTTAAAAATACTGCGTAAAGCCCGCAGCACTGCCTTGGCTATAATGTGGAAACGCTCTAACACGTAAAAACAATACATTCAAAGCTGCAATCAGCGGCAATTTCGTCATAATTCCCGCCAAGGCGATAAAAATGACGATCATTTCGAAGAATTACAGGAACCGCGAGATTACGCACCTAGCTAATAATAGGGTAGCTACTACCAATTTGAATAAGTATTTTTTAACCCCCAACTGAAAAGAATTGGTTTTGACAATTACAAGTCAGAAAAAGTGTATTTTTATGGTGTGAGTTTCAACCACCTTAGCCAACATTGGTTGGTCTTTGTTCTACAATTAATTTTCATCCAACCAAAGTTTAACTGGAACAGATTGCAATCAACAATTTGTCCGCCTTTGGGCTGATATTAAAAGCTTTTATTTAGTTCCACCTGTCCCATTTTCTGTCTGTCCGTCATCATGTAATCAAATATTGCATGTTAATCTTGATTCCAGCTTCTGATTGAGCTAAAATTTTGCACGCATGCGTATATCAAATGACAATGCAATATAATGATGACATGGAGTTAATCTGATGATGAAGCTAAATGGTGATCATGGCATATCTGTGATAAAACACGTAACACCACCGAGTTTGAACTCGATTGATTGATTTTAGGAGCACTTTAACCTTTTTAGAACATTGTTATAAATAAAAGCTTAAATGAAAAATAGAAATCTATATCAAAATCATTTAACACTGACACACAGAGTGATACATATACACACGCGTCAAATTTAGAAAACTTTCCTCTGCGAAGGGGACTATATTAATTACCGCTAAAATTGTTACCAAATTTAAGTCCATTTTAAGTTTAAACTACCAAATTTATAAATTGGAGAGCTAAAAATTAGTTTTCTTTCTAATTGACATAATATAAATAACGGAGTTTTGAGGCTACCATTGAGGTACCAACAAAAATTCAGCCAAGAAATTTTTAAAGTTGGTTGAAAAAAGCAAAAGCGCGTTGAGATCTTCTCTAAACGGTCAAGCGTCAAATGGTAATGAAGTGAGCCTCTAACTTCATGGTTACAACACGTGGTTTGTTGGTGAAAGTGTTGATTGGTCAGTAGTCAGTGTATTAACCCAGTCCCCCGATCAAGGCCTGCTGTGTAGAAACGGATCTCCTCCATACAAAAATGTGTATAATAAACACAGAGGTAAAAAAAACTTGGATACGCGTTTTAGAATTTATACAAAATTACACAAGTTTCATATTATAATGAGAAAAACACACATTTGTTTATTAGTATTGTTTCAGCTGCAATATTTTTGTTGTATTAATATTTTTTGTATAAAGAACTATGTAAAATCTGTGATGAAAGCCTATGCTTATCAAAACACTGACACAGAAAATAATTAAAGCATGACACAAAATTGAATACTATCGCGATGAAATGTAAGGGTAAGTACATTTTTTATTTATATAAATATATAGGGACAAATAACAGAGATTGAGCTAGCCCCAAAGTAAGTTCGAGACTTGTGTCATTGGATACTAACTCAACGATGCTATGTTTTATAACAAATACATATATAGATAAACATCCAAGACCCAGGCAATTTGAAAAAGGCCATTTTCCAACTTGCCCTGACTGGGGTGGACTAGCATTGTGACCACTACGCCACGGAGGTTCTTTCGATTGTTGAATTTGTGATTAATACTTATTGATTACTACAAACAACAGAGTGCTTATATGGACTTTGTTACAAAGTAATCACTTCGTCATCATCATCATCATTAGGTTTTTATGTCTTCACTGCAGGAGCACGACCTTCTTTGTACTACTAGAGCCAAACTTGGCTAGAGCAGCCAAAGGTACTCTTATTCAATTAATTATCTTACCTAAATTACGAGAATGGCTCCATATCGAATAAAATTCATTTCTAGCTAGTATCCGACATTATATTAGGGTGGACAGGGTAGACTAATTCTTTGTGTCTGTATAAAATGCACGCTACTGCGTTGTAGGTACTTATGCACTCTCAAAGGAAAAATGTAATAAACTGATTTTATAAATTATTCTGTATTAAAATTCGTGGACATAACGTACTTACATTTCAAATGACACACATATCGTCTAAACAGGTAACATACCTAATGGAAATAAAAAAATCTTTCTTTTACCGATGCATTAAGTATAAACCGACTTACTGAAGTATTTATTTCCTCTTATTTCTTACACGTTTTTGTAACGGCAGACTTAAGGGGCTACTTAAATTTTCCGGGGTCCAGTGCTGCCCCCATTTAAGATAACTTATTTAAAAGGAAACGGAGATATCATTTAAAACTGTGTCTTAACTAAGCCGCAGGCAACAACTAGTTACTAATAATTACAGTGCAGATTGCTCTCTAGTACGTGCTTTAGTAAAAAGCACAAAGCTTTACGTGCGTCAATTATACCATTACCGAGAACTTTAATGCCAATTTGCTGGCACTTGAGAACCGAGGAATGGTGACGGAAATGATAGCGGGTTTTACAGAACTAAACAAACGTGAAAAATATTTTAGAGATTTAAAACTGTAATTTAAAGTAGGTTTTATTTTAAAGTTCAGTGTACAGCACAATTTCATTTAAAAAAAAATCGTTAAATTTTTTGACACTAAATACAGGTAGCATTTATTTTGAATTGCATTTTTAATAATTAAAAAAAATGTGACTTTCTCTGAGGTTTTAAGATAAAAATTATGTAGTGTTGTTTTATACTGTTTCACGTCTTTGAATCCAATGCAACGGACAGAGCACTTTAGGTTTTGCAGATCTAACCAGACAGAACCTAGGGCCGCAATACTTAAACACCAATTTCAGCGTGATGGTGGGCGACAAGGTAGAAAAACGTAACAATAAAGTGACGGGTAGCTAGCTTTTTGCCCATTCCCTCGATCGGCTTTTTCAATCTGCACGGAAAGCAGCTGGTACATTCCACGTTTTTAGGGTTCCGATGAAAATAAGGAACCCTTTTGCCATGTCTGTCTGTCTGTCTGTCTGTGCGCGGTTCTAGTCAGAGACTATGTGTACCAGAAAGCTGTAATTTAGCATTTATGTTAGTCATGCCGAAATAGATGTAAAATAGAATATGAAATAAAATAGAATAGAAGGAGTTTCTCTCCCATACATATAAACAGAATAAATAGGTCTTTCAAAAATATTGTAAGCTTCTGAACACCTTTTTAGGGTTCCGTAGTAAACAAGGAACCCTTATAGTTTCGCAATGTCTGTCTGCCTGTCTGTCTGTCCGTCCGCGGCCCTACTCAGAAACTATAAGTACTAGAAAGCTGTAATTTGTCATGGATATGTATATCAATCATGGCGAAAAAGTCGTAAAATAAAATATGGAAATATTTTTTTAGGGTACCTGCCATGCAAGTAAATAGGAAGTCAATATTTTTTTTCTCTACAGACATATTGTGTGGGGTATCGTAGAATAGGTTTTTTAAAAATATTGTGAGCTTGGGAACACCATTTTTTGATTTAGGGATCCGTGTCTGAAATATTTAGGTTTCAAGTAGTTTTTGAAGTGAAAACTTCTTTAGCGGCGTTGTGCACTTTTTTTGGAATTGGTAAAAAAATTTAAACTCGCGTCAGGACACGTGGCCTGATCGAAAATTCGTAAGACGGCGCAGGGCGCTTGCGCGAATGTTCGTGTGTGTTTATGTTACAGCGTGCTACGCGCATCCATGGATGGTGACAGCTGATGGCTCGACCGTCTGTGTAGTGGCCATACTGCTGTGTATTTGAAAATGATTTTGTTGAAAATGAATTTGGTCATGCTTGTGACATTTGTGACAGACTGTAGTTCAGAAAAGATTTGAAATATTTTATACTGATAATTAAAGCAATTCGTGCAAAATTATTCCCTAACCATACCAAAACATCAAAAATGCACAACGTTAATATTCAAGTTTTCACTTCTGCCGGCACTCCCAGAGTGCAACCCGTCGCTTTTTTTTTTGTTAAAGTCACGTGTCCCCCCCGTCTATCTGCTAAACGGTTATATATGGACACGTGAAAAAAATCACAGCTATAGGTGTTAGTAATAGCAAAAGTTATAGGTGAACAACTTATAAAATGTGCTCGAAAAGGAAAATTTTATACAAATTCAATACTTAGCCGTTTTAGACTGCAAGTTGGCATTTACAACTACGGAACCCTATACTGCGCGTGGCCCGACACGCACCTGGCCAATTATTTATATTTAGGGATACGTTTCTAAAATATTTGGCTTTTGCAAATTTTTGTTAGATTCAAGTATCCCTCCTTCTGCTTAACGGTTATATTGTATATGGACACCTAAAAAAATCACAGCAGTACTATGTATAACTAAGTTTAAAGGAAAACTATCAGAGCTAAGTAGGGTTTATTAATTTAAGTTATAGGCGACCAATTTTGTTATACCTTTCTTTACATACTAAGAAGATGCAGGATTGCAGTAGCAAGCTACAATTGTCGTAGCAATACACAACATTGTTGTAGCAAGCTACAAATTGTCGTAGCAAGGTACAAAATCGTCCTAGCAAGCTTCAAGATTTTTAAACTGATTCTGCGTTTTTATGGTTCCGTAGTAAATAAGGAACCCTCATAATTTTGCCATGTTGCAGATGTTTATACTACACTATGCAGTCGGAACCACTTGTCACTTGATCATCCCTTATGGGGTATACAATGGTTAGGGGCTAGGGCCATGAGACCCAAAAACCATGTTCAGCGTGGCGATAGACGTAAAAGCAGAAAGATAGAATCACTTCTGTTATCGCAAAATTGTAGCAAAATGTTGTATAATTTTATACTCAAATAAAATTTTATGCTAAAAAATAGAAAAAAGTAACAAACATTTTTAACACAAAAAATATAGCAGCTCGTTCACACGTCCGATGTTTTCGTGTTACCCTTACAGTTGACTTCGCTAACCTATCCCCTATACACTCAGGTTTCACATAGTTCAGTAATGTGGGGTCCGTGGGGTCGTATATTGGTGGCTATGTTGTAGCCGCACGAGCGGAACGCACCCGTGTGGAACCGGCCTTGTACCGTTTACAGAAAAATGGAAATATTTTTTTGTTACAATTTTCCAAAATTAATGGGCAAGATCGAGACTACGAGAGGAGGCATCTAAGAGATAAGTAGAAGATAAATAAGCGTAGGAACGAGTCACACAGATTGAGCCAAAGAGGGTTGAGCTAGACTCAAAGTAAGTTTTCAAACTTTTGCTATGGGATACTAACTCAACGATATTATATTTTAAGATAAATACATGTATAGATTAACACCTTAAAGCCCATGCCCATCAATGGGACATATAGATAAACAAAAAATATAATTATGTAAAAAAAGTTGTAAAAAGAAACTAAGGTGACAAACCTGCGTACTGTATACTTATTCTTACTAGATAACTCAATTTCATATATAGGAAAGAGAGCGGGCACACAACCCACTTAATTAAGCAATTGATCAGTATTTTTTATGTATGTATTTCTAATAGTACTTACCACAAAATAAAAATTGTGTTAAAAAAAACTACACTATCAATTATAATAAATTATAATAATACCTGTTTGAATTGTTAGTAGCATTTAATATCTGCACCTGCACTGTAATAACCAGCGGACAGCCGAAGCGCTCTTAACGATTAATATACTTATATATACATACACAGCGGTGAAACACACAACGTTCTTTTGGCTACGCCGTAGTCGAGTAATAAAATGGAGATAAAACTAAGTACTGTTGCCGACCCTACCGTTAAGGACGAGTGCACACGAGCGTGGCAAGCAGTGATTTATTCGTTTCCACTGTTTCACGTCACAACGTTTGCAATGGCGCATCTCGCCTCATCTGATCTATTGTCCTCATGCCTCATCGACCTTGCCTCGCAATTAATGTCACTATCGGCAAAATATTGTGCCTCGAGGCAGTAGGATGTTGTGAAAAAATGTGACTTGTACGTATATTGCGAGGATTATCAACTTATTAGTTTTATTAGAAGAACTATGCTATATGGTTGTTTTAAGAGTGTGTAGACGTTAACCAAAACTACTTTTACGCTCTTAAATGTAGGCTAAGAGTGGTGTTTATCTATATATGATATGCTTAATGGGTATATCTCCAGGTGTTCCAGCTAATCTATGTGATTTGTTCCTATATATTTATTGATTGTTATGTATTATGTCAGTTTATTCATATAATGGAAAGCACTCCACCGACAAGAGCCCAGCTCTTAAATATAAGAAGAAGAAGAAGATTCATATAATGACATAATAATATGCATATATAGATTTTTTAATAAATTACGTAGTTGAAGTAGATTACATAAATAGCTGATTTTATAAAAATCTGAATTGCTTAAATCCGTATATTCTCAATAGTATCTTTGAAATTTATCTCATGGTACTACCGGTAAAGTCACATTTGTACCATTACGTATAGTTATATAGTATAATGCTTCCTAAGATTTAAGAAGCTCTTTTTCTGTCATTCGCATAAAATCTGCACCTGCACAAATTTTCTGAAACAATAAGCTTATTGTCGACATTAAAACAACCAGTTTCATAGTAAACATAATATCATACAAACGAGTGTTATAATGTTGTATTAAATTTCATAATGCAACGACAACGCGATTCGTTCCTTACACATTAATTAAGCCACGCGCGGCGCAGGCTGCTACAAGAATAATTTGCCTTGCTACGAAAATTTGTAGTTTACTACAAAAATCTCGTACACTTCTGCGGCAATTTGTAGCTAGTTACAATAAACTTGTGACTTGCTACGACAATTAGCAGCTTACACCTTGCTAAAATAATTTTATGCATTGCTACGACACTTGGTAGCTTGCTACAATAATCTTGTGCTTTGCTACGTCAATTTGTAGCTTGCTACAACAATCTTGTGACTTCCTACGATAATTGGCAGCTTGCTAAAATATTTTTATGCATTGCTACGACAATTTTTAGCTTGCTACAATAATCTTGTGACTTGCTACGACAATTCGCAGCTTACTTAAAAAATTGTATGCATTGCTACGACACTTGATAGCTTGCTACAATAATCTTGTGCCTTGCTACGTCTATTTGTAGCTTGTTACAACAATCTTGTGACTTGGTACGACAATTGGCAGCTTGCTAAAATATTTTTATGCATTGCTACGACAATTTTAAGCTTGCTACAATAATCTTGTGCCTTGCTACGACAGTTTGTAGCTAGCTACAACAATTTTGAATGTTGCTACAACAATTAGTAGCTTGCTACAATAACCTTGTGCCTTGCTACGACAAGTTCAATCTTGCTACGACAATTGGTAGCTTGCTACTACAATCTTCCTAGTACGCAAAATGTGTGAAATAAATAGGTAGTTTTATTAAAGTTTCTTCCATGCTGGTCTAGGAAAAAAAACAAAAGTAAAGTTTTGTAGTAACGAATACCAACTTTAAGTTCACTCGACTAAAAACGAAAAAAAACTAATTTTCTGTTGAATTTGTATGAAATTTTCGCCGCTTAGCAGATAAAAAGACACTTGACTCCAAAAATATTTGCACTATAAAACCAAATACCCACTTAATAAACAGATCGCTAAATTAACAAACTCACACTATTTTTGGAAGACCTATTCAACGATAAAGTACACGATGGGTTAATCGAAAAAAAAAATATATGAGCTATCGTTACAGACAATTAAGATTTTGTTTAACCACTTTTTTGGCATGTTTAATATACATACCCATACCTAATTATAGCTTTCTAGTACTTACAGTCTTTGAGTAAAACCGCCGACAGACAGACAGACATAGCGAAACTACATGGGTTTTCTGTTTACTACGGAACTCTAAAAAGATATATCAGTTAATAAAAGGCAAATTTGTAATGACAATAAAAATTACCAAAGGTCAGGTAATGTCGTGACGCAGACCCGTGAGAACCATTCTTTACAATAAGGGCTAGGGCTGGCACGCGCCTCTAATTGTCTTCGTACGATTGCGTGGTGTCAACGGAAAGATTTATCGGCGCCAAATAACACGTTTTAATTCGAAGGGTCAAGCGGTCATTAACTTTGATTTTCAATATTTTTAATTTCAATATTTTCGGTATAAGGTATTAAAAAAAATATGTTTGTTCTCATAAATTATGATAGATCGCGTGTGCAACAAGCCACGGCGGGCCGATCAAAAAACTTTTTACTAGGAAACCAAGGAAGGAAATCACCAAAATAATTTCAATGAATTTTTTCTTCAAGTGAAATCACACTTTATATCCCATTACAGCAACTTCTTGTTTATTTGTACATGTATCTAATGCCGTATATACATATTTTTATCATTACCATCTAAAATTGGGGAAGCTGGGATTTTAACATTGAAAGTTGAGAAAAAAGACTAGTTAGTCTAAGCATGCTCGAAATAGTTTTATGCTATTTTATTGTACTCACTAATCTAAGTGTGATGCGTATGTAAGCTGATAAATGTAAAAAAGTAATGACATACGAATAGTTGTACAACCTACCTTTGATTTTTCATTAAATCTATTACAAACGCCCAATATCGACCTGCTAATACAGCACCCTATTATTCTTGATTACGACCGTAGATGAGAGATAGCGATACGTATTCAATACTAATACTTAAAAACGATATAATATCGCAATCTACATAAATTTAGTACCGTGATAAGTGAGTGGCGTGCCCTCGTTCGATGTAAAGTAGTTAGCCCATTAACATTTTGATTTTCATAAGGGCCGATCACAGACAGATAAAAGGCGTAATATACATAGGTTCGTGACGTACCGGTGTTCCCACACGAATGACGTGTTATCGACGCCATCTACTTGCGTGCGGTGGCGTATTGTTGTAATTTAAGTCGAGATTGACAACCCTACTGCGTGTGAAGTGGCGTAAAGTCAAAACAGAAGGAATTTACCAGAGATAAGGGTTCAAATTCTTTGGAATTTACTTAATTCGCACTGTTTGTTTTTTTATGTAAGTAGCCAAGACGTTACTTCGTGACAATAGCTGGGCCAATCAGATTAGCTGTAAGACGCTGCGTCATAGCAGACATTGGTCGATAGTTGACGCTGCCTCAAGCAACAGTCATTTTATAATTTTGTTGGGCCTTTTATGGCAAGTAGTAGGTATTATTCGCTGATGTCATGAAATAAACGATTTTAAAACGAGATTCCTAAAACCAGAGATAATAGGTATTAATTTTTGAACTGAGGGGAAATAAATAAAATTGTAACGCTTTATCGTGATCTCGCGTGCCAGTCACGCGCGTCTTGGTCACCCTATTTCCTCTGGGGGTCACCTTCCTCCCTGACCACTTTTACCTGTAGGAATATCAATAGGTCTGTATGTGGAAAAGGTCATCGAACCTTCTGTGTCGGTTTTTAAGGTTTCGAACTTAAAAAATAAAAACAGGACCCTTATAGGATCACTCGTGCGTCTGTCTGATGATCTGTCACAGGCAATTTGCTACCGAAAATACTGGATGGATTAAGTTGATAGGTAAACATATGTAATCGGTGATCCAAAGAAGGAAGTGTAACTAAATTTGAAGTGTAACAATTAATTTTAACGTGGGAGGCAACTTTTGGGCGGTTAATTTGAAAATTAAAAAGTTTTGCAAGCTACATTGCGATCCGACTAGTGTCATGTTTGTGTGTTTTAAACACACACTTTTTGAACCTCTCCCCCTATATCACCCTTTTTTAATCCCTTGATCATGTACTGTCACGTTTGGCAAGACCCCTCCTCTTATCGCTGGTACATATGATATGGATAGCTCCTAACTTATTCGTCAAAGTATCTCAAACTACATGTCTGTCTGTATAAATACATGGCATGGGCATGTAAGGGCTCTAATAGACGAGCGAAAGTACGCCTGCGACCCTAGTCGGCGACGGTCTGCAACGGTCAGTGACAGTCGGCGACCGTTGCCGACCTTGTTTCGGTTTCGGGCATAGTGTTGTTCGTTTGTAAGAGCCCAAATGTGTCTTCGAAAATGTCTAATGTCAAATATTACCTGAATTCGCCAAGCGACTGCTCGTTGGACCAAACATTTGATATGGATCTGAAACAAGGAACGTTATGATTAGAAGACTTTATTTATCCGAATTATTATGTTCATATTATTATCATCATCATCGTCAGCTCTCAACGACCCATAGCACGGAATGAGCCTCGTTTTGTCTGTGCCATTGAATCCTATACCTATACATTTTATCATGTTTTATTTAGATCAAAATCTGTAGTCGAGTAGGTTGTTATTATTGTTTGTATCTGTGCAGACATTGCAAAAGTCGCTGACGTTTGGTAGTCATGTTATATACTATATATAGCACTTACAAATAGCACATAACTATATAATACAATGAGGATCACTAGTAAGTTAACCTACATCCGATGCAAGGTGGCTAAATAATGATCAATTTTTATTCTCTATTGCCGTAGCAAAAAGTTAATAGTTAGAGATATCAGACAATTTATTAATTTTATTACATACACTTTCCATTTTATTTTGGGAACTACAGTATTCTTAGCTAAAATCTTGTCTGCTCGATGTCAGATAACCACCATCGTAAAAGATAGCAGTTGCCCCGGCAACAGGGTACCAACAGGCCGAAAAAACTGATGCAGCGCATAGATTGCATTACAAGTAGCCGTAATTAGAAGGGGACTGCATGCGAAATTAACATAGATAGTCTGACGTCGGCAGCCCTAGCCGTTTTGAGAGATCCAGTAGGTAGGTTCATACAAAACGTAAGTGAAGTGGCTCTGTGAGCTGTAAACCTCCCGAATATACTTAATATTAAATTAAAGCGTACTGTCGGCCAGGTGTCGAAATGCGAAATGTTAAGTCGGCGTATGATTCACTGGACAAAAACTTAAATTTCGGAAAACGGTACTACACCGAAATTAAAGAGATCGCGCGAGGAAAACATATATGATTTTTTTTAATTTTAGACCCCCTTATACATCCTGTATATATGTATGAGTAGTTGTAAGTGGGAAAATATAGATTGCTTTACAAGTAGTCGTTATTAAAAGGGAACAGAATACGAAAGTTGCAAAGATAATCGGACGTCGACAGCCCTGTTCGTATTGTGAGATCCAGTAGGTTTAGAGGTTCCATACAAAACGTAAGTGCATGAAGTGGCTCTGTAAGATTGAAACCTCACAAGTCTGTCTTTGTTTCTTGCCTTGCATCGCATTTTATTAAAGCAACAAATGATTTGTATGGCTGACGTTTTCTATAGTATGCAAAATGCAAGCGGGTAACAATTTAAATATGTCTATTTTTAAAATGTACTAATTAAGACCTTTAATTAGGTAACCCATTCGATATTTAATCAAAAAAAAATGTTTGCCTGGCACCTTTTGTATGTAATATGCGTTATATACAATTATTGCATAAAGATTGTAGGTAGCCTATGTCACCCAGTCAATAATGATGAATCGATTGACATTTCATTCAGAAAAAAGATGTCAGTTTATTCGGATGATATGGTGAAACACACATTCGTACATAGATTGCTAAAATCATTACCCTTCCTCTTGACTTTGTCTCAGTCGGGTAAAAGAAGACAACATACGTGATTTTTTATAAATAATGGTACGGAATCTATCGTGCGTAAGCCCGACTTGCACTGGGCCGGTTTTCACATTGCCAATAGACCAGATTCATTGGACCGATGTTGACTTCGGACGTTGCGCACCATATTCACTTTAAATGTTTCGCTAAGTCAAAGCCGTAAAGTTCATTTTTCCCCGTTTACTTCAATAAAGCGTAGGTATTTGTCGTTTTGTAGGGAAGTGATCTATCGGTTACATAGTAACTAATTCGTAATCTGTGATATGAGTATTTATAGCTTTATAGTAACAGCCCTCTCTTCACGGGCTAAAAAAGATCTCGTTAAAACCCATCCCCTCCACTTTTTTATGACCATAAAACGTACATATAATTTTCGGTAGGTGAATATGCAAATAGTAGTAATAATTCTAGCATTCAAATTGAAACAAAAGGGCCCTCTCGGTCTATTGTTAATGTTATAAAGTAGTGCTATAATGATACTTTAGACTTTGGAATGGCTTGTGACGAATTTCGGCCCCTATTTAGAGTTTGGGCTCCTTGCTTCCCTCGTTTTGAATTGTAGATGTGGACAGTCGAAAAAATATTGCTTATTTTGGGCTCTCACATCCACACTATTGACAAGTTTATCTGCCAGGAAAAATAAAAAACCCGATACTTTCAAGCGTTCACCCCCAAAATCTTTTGAACAGCTGAACCCGATTTTCATCTAACATAGCCAAGAATGCAAGTAAACTTAATTGATAGAAAGGAGCTTAGTATCATGGACAGAAATTGCTCCAAAATTTGCTTGGTGGTTTAAAAGTCACCTGTATATTGTAACATTATATAAGTAAGTTAGTATAATAAGATTTTTTTTTATTGACTGCCTCCGAGGTTCAGTGTTCAAGGCGTTTGCCTTGTGATCCGGTGGTCATGGGTTAGAATTATACTGGTAAGCATACCTTGCCAAAAGTTATTCCCAGTCTGATATATTGTAGGTTTGAATCACCTGAGTATCAAGTACTTTGAAACGTCGTTACAGTAGTGATCTAACTTGTTTTGTAAAATAGAGTGGCCTTTTGTTCATTTCTTATTTTGTCGGGTAATTTATTGTAAATTTTGATGGACTTGTTTGTAATATCTCTAGTCTAATTATGTGTTTAGATTTTAAGAAGTCTTTTTGGAGCGTATTACTGTTGTGCGTGTCTTTAACTTGCTAAAAAGGTGAAGTGCTTTTCTGAAAACAGACCTAATCCAATTCCTTCTCTTTCAAGTCTTGGTTTAAGCAAGCAGTAATAACTCCAATTATTCAAGCAAATAAATATGAAAGTAGCAATTTGTTCTTTCCAAACCCAAATCGTTGAAAATAAAATAGCTCTAGGAAGCAATTACTTTCGTACTACCAGTACCAGATGTAACAAAACAATTTGTAACTAATTTAGTCGTTTGCGGAGAAAGCAGCTAATATTCAGGAAACAGGTTTGAATACATTACATTACGCTTGTTAGCATTTTTGCTAAAAATTATTTACGAGTAAGTAGTAGTACAGAATCTTCAGGGATGAAGATTAAAACATATAAATATATATATGAGTTAGTATTTCATAACACAAGTTTCGAACTAACTTTAGGGCTAGCTCAATCAGTGTAATTTGGCCCTATATATTTATTTATTTATATTTTTTATTTTATATAAACCTTATATGTATATAAATAGATAGGTACTAATAATATAATATATAATTTATATATACCTGACTGTTGTAGTTTAGTTTTATGTATATTTATAGTTTAATATAGTTAAATTTTGCATCTACTGTATATTTGTATCATGAATAAATAAACAAATAATAGATGGGCTTGGGCATATACCTATATCACAGATATAATAAACTCCAAAGTAAGTAATTTAAACTTGTGTTATGGAATACTATATTTTAGATAAACACCGAAGACCTAGAACAATTTGAAAAAGTCTATGTTCCACCCTGGCCAGGGATCGACCTCGGAACCTAGGTAGTCGTACCTTATAAATTAAAGGTTTTGTTTCTTTAGCTGGAGACTGTTACGTGTTTTGATTGCTGGTAAGTCGGCCCACTTCTATTACGAGGTCGCAAAAAAAAAAGTTTACACCCCCTGTTGCCTAAACAAAAAATTGATAGTTTTAGAGATTTTTGACATTTTGATTTATAACTCAGAGAAAAAACCACTTGGACACAGTTTTTGGGTAATTTTTTTCTCAGCATTTCTAACGTATTATTTTGATGTTTAAACACTTATGTCAAGTTATCTAGGTACCAAAACCACAATTTTATATGGTAAAACGAATGATACAGCCTAATAACCAACATTTGATGACTTGAAACTTCAGGCCCGTCTAACTTAAAAAATAAATGTATAATACTAAGTGTGCGAATTATATGAACATCTTTGTTTTCTCAGCTAAATACGTGTAAATGTACCATAATCAAGTAAACAGTTGATAAAACTCATTAAATTCTTTATTATAAAATCCAGTACAGTCTTAAACTTAACAGTTTATAATTTAAAAAAAGGATGGAAGAAAGGACGTTTTGTGTTACATTAACGATAATTGCATCAAAAATGATCTCCGTGATTTTTTTAAAAAGCTAAACTTTTTATTTAATATTTATCGATGAAAAGTCTTTCTATATTTAAAACAGAATTGAACAAAACAGTCAGAGAGTGGGGAACAGGCATTCAGTATGCGCGACGAAGCGTTACGGAGATTAGCACTCAGTCGCAGACTTATAAATATAATCATTTCGACCATCCATCCGTATACTGATCGGAACGTGGCACCAGAGAGTGGCACTTAACTGCGGGGGCCTGTGACGGCGTTTTACAAATAGGTACACGATATTTATTTTGTCTAATGCGTAAAGTTATACAGCTAAGTGCCTTTTTGGTTTATTAATGTTTTACAAAACACTAATGAACTATGATCATTTTAAAAATACATACATACATACTATCACGTCTTTATCCCTAAT
Organism: Acrobasis consociella; assembly: GCA_963555685.1. Lineage (NCBI taxonomy): Eukaryota > Metazoa > Arthropoda > Insecta > Lepidoptera > Pyralidae > Acrobasis > Acrobasis consociella. Next base: position 23,735,839 of record OY743104.1, read on the forward strand.
GGGGCAGACAGAGCATTTTGCCCTGGGCTCTGCATAGAACCGCAAGACCCAAAAGCCACTTTTAGCGTCATGGAGGCAAAAAAAAGATGGAAAAGCAATCAATACAGTGATGGGTTGCTAGCCGCATCGCCTGTTAACATGATTTGCATTTTTTGCCCATTCCCTCGATCGGCTTTTACGATCTGCGTGGGAAGAGAAGCAGCTGGTACATTCTAAGTTTTTTTATTTCTCCCAGACCAGCATGGGAGTAAAATAAAATTGTAAAAAGTAATAATTATAGAGAAAAATAACCAGCCAAGTGTGAGTCGGACCCGCGCACTAGGAATTCCGTACCATTATCTATAATAATTGGCCAAGTGCGTGTCGGGCCACGCGCAGTGTAGGGTTCCGTAGTTCCGAATGCTAACTTTGAGTTTATGCCACTAAAACGTTTTAGAACTAATTATCTATTGATTTTGTATGAAATTATGTTTTTCGAGTACATTTTGTAAGTTGATCGCCTATAACTTTTTAATTTGTATACCCTACTTAGCTCTGATAGTTTTCCTTTAAATTACATTATATATACTATAGCTGTAAATTTTTTCACGGCCATATATAACCGTTTAGCAGTTAGAGGGGGGGGGGGGGGGGGACACTTGCCTCCAACAAAAATTTGCACTTTAAATCCAAATATTTCAGAAACGGATCCCTAAATCGAAAAATGGTGTTAAGAAGCTCACAATGTTTTTGAAAGGCCTATTCAACGACACCCCACACAATGTATTTGTCGAGAAAAAAAATATTGACTACCTCTTTACTTGTATTGCAGTTAACGTAAAAAAAAATATTTTTCCAAATTTTTCTTTACGACTTTTTTGCCATGATTAATTTACATATTCATGCCAAATTACAGCCTTCTAGTACTTATAGTTTCTGAGTGGGACCGCGGACAGACAGACAGACACGGCGAAACTATAAGGGTTTCTTGTTTACTACGGAACCCTAACTTAACTTAAATATTTATTTTATGGATATAAGATGATGTATTCAACAGAAATACATCAGCTGGGAAAATTTTAACTGTCTAGCTATCACAGTTTATGTAATACGAACTGGTGGCAAACAGACAGATGAAAGGACAGCTGAGTCTTGGCAATACGGTACCGTTTTTACTACCCTAAAAAGTTGCAGTCTTTCATATCTAGTAAAAGTTAGCAAGACGGTGAAAATCTGTTTATTTTCTTATAAACGGGCAAGTTAATTTGTCATTTCATTCCTTGCATAGTATACTGAATAGTGTAGCTTGAGAAAAACAAAAGTCTCGCGATTGCCAGTAGCACCGCGCGTTTACAAGCGTCCGAGACTTTTACAAGCTGTACTGAGCATTTCGAAGATAGAAATAAAGGTGACTATGGTATGACGGTGAAGTAAAATGGTGTTAAAAGAGTTTGCGCTTCTGCGTTCGCCGCTGTAGTGGGGGCTGCAGTCATTTATCATAATCGGCTCGATTAGATCGCGCCTCGCCCTTTAACCACCCTCGATTTCACTCTGATTTGAGCGATTTGTTATCCATCGAGTAGTGATGACTTGCTAGATTTGTCTCCTTTATATTTCTAAGCTCTAAGTACAAACTTTAATTAACTTCCAACGTTTGCAAAAATTCATGATGACTGGTTATACAAATTTTGGCTCGTGGTACATTTAATTAAATTATAAATTTATTAAGTATACAAAATATCGACTTCGACTAAAAGACATCCTTACATGGTACAAGTTCTTTGTATATTTGCTCTTTTTGTATATTGTCTCTGTATATTTAATTGTTTTGGTACACTAAAGTTATTACAAACAAACAATGTCCAATGTGGAGTTTCTTGCAAATCTCCAAGAATAGGTATTTTTAGTAGTTTGTTCAATTGAAGTGTAAAATGTACTCAGAATTTAAAGAAAATCCAAATTACTTCCGAGCTCGTGCATTCTAAAACGTACTTAATAACTAAATTATGGAAAAAAGCAAAAATAAAAGAAAGTGGAAAATTATTATTATTCCTATTTGGGCATTCGTTGAAACGTAAGCAGACTCGTCGAAATTTCAAAGTAATTGGTAGGTACTTGTTGACGTCAACATGTTATTTCATAGGTACTTGATCGGTTCACGAAGAAATGCTTAATGGCTGAGTCTTTCTTTGAAACTTTATAAATGTGAAGTGACATATTTGAAGGAGTTTTTCTGTTGTTAAAGGTAAACATCTAAGTCTATGGGTTATGGATATTGTCGATATTGAGTGTTTGGATTTAACCTCATGATTAAACTGTTTGAACCATAACTTTCTTCTTACTGTGTGAAAAAAGAATTGGTAGTAGCGAACATTTTTGACTACTCAAAAAAAAAACATGTTTATGTTTCATTATAGCAAAACACATACGTTGTTTTTCAGCAGATGAAACAAAACCAACGTTAAATTCAAAACAATTTGTGACTATAGCGACATATTGTCGGAGGCGCGGCCGGCCCACCAATTTGGACATAAATCGAAATCGTGATGAGTTCCAATCCCATTTGGCTGAAGACATAACTTCGTTTGCGACTGCGGATCAGACACCGCGGGAGATAAATGTTTGGCATCTTTTTGTGTAAGCTGAACGAACGTTATTATGTGTAGGTAAAGGTAAATCTGGGCACGAAGCTGAGAAGAGAGTTTGCTTTCGCTAAGTGTTAGAACTGCACGATTTTTGAAGAGTGAAGAAAGATGTATACTGTATTTCCATAATAATCTGCCTCATTTAAACAGTCACAACATATTGTTAGTTAACTTGTGAAAGTGCTGGTAATGCGTAGCCGCTGAGCTCCCCAAAGCTCTGCAAAGTGTTACAGTCAAATTACACGTAAATTGGGCAGCGGTCTATACATTTTTACTGTCTAATTTAGTGTAAAAGTATTCAGATAAACTCCAAGTTAATCACATCATCACACCAATACGTTATAAAGAAGAAAATTTGTGTATGTGTGTATGTTTTTTTGATTACGCGCAAACGGCTGGACCAAAAAATAAAAACCGACTTCACCCCAAACTAAAAAAACTATTTTGATAAAATTTATATGGGACCACCTTGATGATATACCCTTTTAAACAAAAAAGAATTTTCCAAATCGGTCCAAGCGCCTTCGAATAATCGGTAAACATACATTAAGATTGCGATGAATTGATAATCCCCTTCTTTTTTGGAAGTCGGTTAATCACTGAACTACTTGAAAATATTTTTGCAATTTGAATAGATCCACCATCATTTATGCACAACTTATTCATGCTTCAAAAGACTAGAATGCTCTTATTTTAGATAGTATTCCAAACATGTTAAAAATTACCTCCTTTATTATGAAAATGTTAGTAAATTCTAAGAAATGTTAGCTGTACTAAAAAATTCTTAACCTTTTAGAATTTGATAATGCTTCAACAGACTAGAACGCGCTCTTTTTGAACAGCGGCTGCATTCCGTACGTTTTCAAAACATGTATTCTTCCGTTTTCCGCTTGTGGGTGGGTAGCCCTCTAAAATAAAGGCTTCATTCAATTTGGCTGTGATAACAGCTGTCAGTTCTCCCAGTTCCTTTACCATACCACCATCAAATAAGTAGGTATTTAAGTTTGTATACTCCTTGTATGTCATGTTTAGTGAACCATTGCTGCAATACATTTATTTTTATAATTTATGAGAAAAGATTCATTTTTCCTCCAAGAACGACTTAAAAATACTTTCGCAAGTGGAATTTGAATGGAGCCACCTCCAGCCTAATATCTGCGACACCCCAAGCAAACATTCCATCTAGCTGTCAGAAAAACGCGATATATTCATAGAGCTGTTTGCGGACGCTGTTGACCGACGCCGGGGGCGCACACTATGCTTGCGATATCGATCACGAGTGTACCATTTTATTCGAATTAAGATGTACGCCTTCAGAATAATAGAAGGTGGATAACACAAGAAATAAAATAAAAATAAGAGAGTGCCTCCGCTGCCGGCGCTGGCTCCTAAAAATATCACTATTGGGAACCGGCGGTTATACTGCCGGCAGCCGAGATTCAAAACACCACGTTAAGTGTAGGTTAGGTTCGTTAGGTTTCCTGTGACCAAAACACGAGCGAGCGAGCGAAGCGAGCTAGCGACTCAAGATAATGGCGAAAGTAACACAGACACAGATCGTGTTATACCAGCGCCGGCAGCCGAGTCGGCAACCAGCGCCGGCAGCGGAGGCACTCCCTAAAATAAACCCCCGACACAAGGAATTGTTCCACTTAAATCATCTGTCGAAATTGCCCAGGTGATTTAACTCCACAAAATAGAGTACTTAAGTTACCTCAGACCAGAAGATTTAAGTTGGCTACAAAATTGGTCAACTTGAAGCACTTCAAGGAGGTTACTCTATTAAATAATACGTTAGCCGTACGATAGTGACTTTCTTTTTCTATGTCAAACCAAATTCAACTAATTTTTATTTACACAATGTGTAGCTACTGTATGTAAATAGACTGAACTTTATTTGCACATAAACATATAAATAATCTTAGTAACATTTACAAATATCCTATGAATATAACAAAATTAGGAATTCGAAACACACACTTGTCTATGTATGGTTAATATTCAATCTCATTTATCCCTATTCTTCAAGTATATCAGGCCAATGATTCCCAATAAGCCAGATAGACCAAGCACCACTTTCAGCCCTTATAGCCGAAGAAGTGTAGATTAAAACCACAATATCTCTGGTGTTTGCAGAAACTAAATCAGAGCGATCCTAATGGGCGATGGGCCCTTGAACTCGGCCCTCGAAGCCCTTCGGACATTATGCCTGATTGGCGAGCCAAATGAACACAACAACGTTACAACAAAATAACGAAGCTGTAGATTCGAGTCAAGCAGTCGTGGCCAAGCGGTTAAGACACTGTGAGTGCGTCTGTGAGGCACGAGTTTGATCCTTACTTTGCTCCTCTACGTATGTAATCATGTGTGGTTATTTTCAAATAACATCACCTACTGTGTGGGTGAAAGAAAACGTCGTAAGGGAAACCAGAAGTCCACACGCGCATGCCTCGTCTACGCAACGCGCTCGCCTTGTTTCCGCCTTGCGCCCTACAGGCGCTCGCCCCGGCTGGATTTCCATAAATGTAATTTGAGTTGTATGATGTGTGATAGGACTCAAATTATATGTAACAAATTTCAAAGCGCGCTTGGCGTGGGCTAGGCGTGCGCTTGGGGAACCCATCACTTTATCGCATTTAACTTTAACGATTTTCATTCCCCATAAAACTATTCGCAAATCTTTTAATACAATATTTAACAAATCCTAAAATCTCTTGACATCGAAATTTCATTTACTCGATTATTCGTTATCTACAAACTCAGTCTATCGTTATTTATTATCTTATTTTATGTATTTTATCGAAATAACGTAACATCAAAGTTTTGTTACCCATTATTTTGTTTCCACGTACGTTTCAGTTTGCAAAATAGTTGAAACATTTGAAACGAGTGCTAGAAAACTACTATACATTTTCCTAGGTTAGGGCAAACCTATAGGTTAGGTTATGTTAGAACTGCGACCAACACACGCACGAGCCGAGCGAGCGAAGCTAGCGTGCCGCGGTAGCGGCCGGCGAGTGCTAGAAAACTACTATACATTTTCCTAGGTTAGGGCAAACCTATAGGTTAGGTTATGTTAGAACTGCGACCAACACACGCACGAGCCGAGCGAGCGAAGCTAGCGTGCCGCGGTAGCGGCCGGCGAGTGCTAGAAAACTACTATACATTTTCCTAGGTTAGGGCAGACCTATAGGTTAGGTTATGTTAGAATTGCGACCAACACACGCACGAGCCGAGCGAGCGAAGCGAGCGTGCCGCGGCAGCGGCCGGCGAGTGCTAAGACACTTCTATCCATTTTCCTAGGTTAGGGCAATCCTATAGGTTAGGTTATGTTAGAACTGCGACCAACACACGCACGAGCCGAGCGAGCAAAGCGAGTTATTATGTGTACCGTTACATATTGAAACATGTTTTTATGAACAGTTTTATCGATAACTTAATATTTTATATGAAATGTTAGTTCGATATACCGTTTTTCTATAAAAGAAAACCATTTTAAAATATATATTTTTTTAAATTTTGTTATTATAATATGAAACTGCGATGATAAACTATTCGTTTTATTAAGAAAAAAATGTATTAAAAATCGTGGAATAGTTTTCTGGGAAATGAAATTCGATGTCAAAAAAATCTGTATTCTAATAGACACCCGTGCGCTTGGCATGCGAGTGTTCTCTGAACGTTTTGAAATATAAAGAGCATTATATTATCTAGGGCTTAATCAAGACAAAATTTTAAATGATATCTCCGTTTTCTTCCAGATTAGCACCATTAGAGCCCGAAAAAAATAAGTATCCCTTTAGACAATTTTGCTCAAAATATCATATCTCTCGTGGTTCACGCATCGTCAGGTTCTGTTAAGTATTACTTAACGAAAATATAACATTTGAGACCTTAGAAATACGTAATGCATGCTTCTGTTACGTTGCCTTTTTGTGACGTTAGCCTTTTCTCTCCTAATTACATACCCATTACAACACTAATCTTAACTATCGAACCACACATGCGATTCGAATATTACCCTTCAACCACACGCAATAAAGTCTTTTATCCCTCAAACACACTCAATCGTATTCTCCTTTAGTAAACGCTCTTTTAATGGCAACTGAGAAGCTAGATTCGCGTAAAGGAAGCCTATGCATGCTAAAAGATGTCCTAATTCATTTCACGACGGTATACTTTTGCTTGGATAGTGAGAGTGTAGGGTGAGTGGGATTGAAGGAGCTAACGCGTGACGCACAAAAGGCCAAATCACGGCCTCAGGCCCCGCCGTCAAAGGCCGAATTTGTACTCCAATTATGACGCGTCGATCAATAATGCTGGTCATTTTGGCCCATTTTGTAAGGGTTGATTTATGATCTGAGAGTTCTTTAAAACGTGAATGACATTAGAGGTGTGACTGATTTTTCCCTGATGGGCTAGATAGAGCCCTGTATCTTGCAGCCCTAAATAAACAGTACCCAGGGTTGCAAGTGCCAAAGGCCACTTTTAGCGTGATGATGGGCGAGAAGGTGGAAAAAAGGAAACAAAGAAGTGCTGGATTGTTAAATATAAATGTTTAATTATAACGAAATCATTTTACTCTAACACTTTTATTCCACGAAGCGCACAGCCAAATATATCTAAACAAAAGTACCGCGTATCTCCGCCGTAGCGCTCTATCTGCCTGTCTGTACGCTTAAAACTAATAAACAGAAGTTGATGCCGTTTTCTTTAATATATAGATCATTTATTTCGGAAGGTTTATGTGTATAATTTAAAGGTATTTTATTTATATTAACTGAGCTATTGTCAAAAAACTAATTTCGGGCGCAGCCTCAGGCACTTTTGTGGTAAACGCTGGCTAATTTTTAAAGGTCTACAAAAAAGTCCGCGATGCATACGTCCATTTTATAAAGTTAGGTCACAATAACCGTTTTTATGTTCATGTTCAGCACAAAAATTAATACCTGATTCAAGGGAAGGTCTAGGTCTACGTGCATCAGTGCCTCAGTGGACACAAACTGATCATCGCAGAATAAGTATGCATACTCATAAATAACTCAAAAAATCATGTTTGCGGGCGAAGCCGCGGGTAACAGCTAGTTTGGTAATAAAAAGACAAGACATTTGCCGAAACGCTACAACCGCCAATTTGGAAAAATTATGAGGCCACCAAACAATGGCGAGGAGGCAATAAAATAATAATAAAAGGATAATTAATAGATTGCAGTGCATTACGACCCCTGGGAGTCGTTAGTGCAGTTCGGGCTTATGCCGCATACATCCGTCAATTTGCCCCTTTTATTAACTCCGACAAAGAAAGTGCTGTATTTGCGACAAATAAGTTTAGTTTGACGCTTATGTCTGTAGGTCTATCTGTCTGTATGTGGCATCGTACCGCTTGAATGGATGGACCGATTTCAATCAATACGGTTTTTTACGTGAAAGCAACTTTCCTTGCAGTGGTTTTAGTCATCTTTGATGAAAATCGGTTCAGTCGTTCCAATGTTATGTGGTGTCAACGCTTTAAATTTATGTTTTATAATTTACCTGGCGAATAATAGATGGCGCTAAGGATATCAATTCCACTTAACATCGGTAAGAGTATAATGTATTTTTGCTACTTATCACTAAATAAGTCGGCAATGTTTTTTATTTGCCTAGCAAATAAACTTATAAAATAAGGGCGACGCAATTGACTTGTAGCGGAAAAAATTGTGGACAGAAATTGATACGCAGCGAAAAGAAACCCAGGACAGACAGAGCATTTTGGGTCTTGCGGAGATAGAGCCCTGGGCTGCAAAACCAAAAGGCCAAATTTTTGTGGGATGGTGGGCTAGAAGATGGAAAAAGTAATCATGCACTTAGTTGCTTACCGCATCACTTATTATGATTAATTTCAGCACTACTATCAATCTGTTTTAGCGTTCAGTAACCTAAAATTGTCCTCTGTACTCAAGCGATGTGAAGGAAAATAAAGATATTTTCATAATTTTCACTGACTAAAAAGAATAATATAGGTAATATCTATTAACATTAGTAAGATTTCGTCCCATACTTAATGGTCGAAAAATGTCATTAAATCGAGTGACCGTTGCTGGGGGTTACTCTAAAAGCAGTACGAAAGATGGACTTTACTGCGTATCCGCGTTTCAGTGTCAAGCTACATTGAGCATTAACGTTTGATGATAAAGTCTAAATTGATTTGACATAGAAATAGGACGTCACTATCGAACGACTAAAGTATTATTTTATGGAGTTACCTTACTGATTTCAAAACCAGTGGAACAAAGTCTCGGGTGTAAAGCGGTATAGTTCGCAATCCGCGCCCCCCTGCATTAGTCGTGATTCGTGATTACTGCGCTGCGATTCAATAAACCATGGCCCGCAGATATGTTTTGACGTTTCTATCTGCAATCCTCATTATTGGGTCGTAATAGTTTTATTATCGAACGATATATCATTGACTTCAGAGATTCAGCAAATGATAAGGGAAATGACTCGCTGCATATTAAAGAAACTCTGTGCCGCTTCAGACTGGAATGGCAGCGCAGTTACACCTGTCAAATCATATTCATTTTTATTTTTGTTTTAAACCGACTTAAAAAAGGAGGATTTTTTTATTTAAAGACGCCTGGACCAGTTTGAATTTTGTTTTTGTTTGAAAGGGCATATCAAGTATATTGATACGCAGGTGATCCCATAGAAATTTAATAAAAAATTGGTTGTACAGTTAAGTTTTTAGTATTGAAACTGATTGAAAATTATATTTGTTTACATCTTTCTATGAATAAGTTTTTTTAAATTACATTTTTTGTACAACCTTTTATTGTAAGGTCAAAGTAATTATTAAGACAAATGAAATAAGCCCAAACTTGATGGAGTTGCGTCGTTTTATTAAAGAGTTCGATCGACCACCGTCAATCTCCGAGATCAAACTTTAGGCATCGTCTACCATAAAGTGCTTGTCAAGACAAATAAAAAAAAAATACTATTCAATAAGGTTATGTTGTTTTATAACTTAATTCCGTCGAATATCTACCGGCTCCATTATCAGAACAGCTCATTGACTTCATAGTATTGTATTGTCATCCGACTTGCATAACTATGCTGAATTTCAGCTAAATCAGTTGAGAATAATTGGTTAAAAATTGAGTTGCAAGATTTGACCTAAACAAACATCCATACATACATACATACATACAAGATACATGGCAAGTTAAAAAAAACTTGTAAAATAAAAGCTTGTAAGCACACTCAATAACCTTTGAACGGCATAACCGATTTCCATTAAACATCCACAAAACATTATAAAACGAAGGGTTTCCTCACGATGTTTTCATTTACTATATAATGAAATTATTTCAGTTTTTAATATCTTTTGTGCTTAGATTAAGATTTCAGGTCTCCAAATAAAAGCCTGATCTACAAAACTGTTGGCTTATTTCCCTCTTTCCCCAGTAACCCCCGTGTTCGTGCTGACTTTGGGCGCGTCCGATCAAACGCAAGCAAACACGAAAGCAAACACCATTGTTTTCCAAAGGCCCCTGTGTGGCGTGGCGTAATTGACTGCTTGTCACTCTTACATTGAGGTTACTCTGCGATTTACTTCTTTTGTTGTTTTTGAGGGTGAGTTGAAAAATCGGCTGTTCTGAACATATATCTGTCACGTCTTTATCGTTTATTGTATTGGGTATATAGAGCTTAGAGTAGCCTAATGCGTCGAGACTAGAATGAAAAACGGTATTTTGACTCTAACATCTTTATGTTAGAGTCAAAATTATTCATTAATTATTGTTGTGTATTTAATTAATTATGTTATTGAAAATTAAAGTAACTTCGGAAAAACCGCAGCACACCTCTCGACATCCCTGAGTCGCCTGCACCAGTGTTGTTCCTTTGCCGGCGAATATTGTTGGCGCATTTGAGGGGCCCATCTAGTGGGCGGCAAGCTACTACCTGCCTACAAAAGTCTGCAGTAATTATGATTATTGCATGTGCCGTTTCTACTTTCTTCATTCATCTTATAGTTTAAAGTGAGAACGTGAAGCTTTTTTATGCACATTTGCGAAAAACGGCCACTTTTGACTAATGTGCGTAGAAAAGTTTCACGTTCTCACTTTAGACCATAAACAGTAGTTCTTAAAATACTTTGTAGGGTTATCTAGGGCTTGATCAAGACACAGTTTTATGATATCTCCGTTTCCTTTCAAATGGGGCAGCACTGGACATAAAGAAAATTCATGTATGGCCTTAGGTAATAATATATCTTAAAAGACATTAGGTATGGAAAATTCCGTTACGTTTCAAGCATTTGCATATTTGACGTCGGTAGATTAAATCTATTTGTGGCAGGTATTTCTGTCATATGTATCTTCAATTTAAATAAATAGATGTTGTACTGCTGTTAGTTACGACATTTTTATCTCTTTTTGAGCAAAGACATGAATATCATCTTTAGATAAGGAAAAGCGAAAAAGTTTACCCTGGAACGCGCCAAGATGGGTAAAATAAATTGTAAATTAGAACCTTACCTTCATATACTTATCGCATGTTTGGAAGTCGTTTTGTGCCGCGTGTTACCAACATAAAACGTACAAAATTATACAAACACAGTAGGATCTGTTCACCGGCGCCTCCCCGCGACACGTTTTCGGCGTTCTCGTAACGAAATGGCGTCGATGACAGTTTTACAAACAGTTTGTAATGCGAGATTTGGGGGAGGAAATTCATGATGTAATACAGGTGGATAATGTATCGGTTTGAGTGATTTCATTGTAGGAGTAACGTTTGTCGAAGTCACGTGCTAAACATAGTTTAGAACACGTCGTATAGGATTCAACAAGATGACGCAGACAAAGGGAGGCTTATGCCCAATAATGGGCTTATAAACGCTCACGATGATGACGAAAAGCAGTGACATAGAGACACTAAGCTGTAACCAAATGTGCCCCGTGGCTTTCAGCCTAGAATAGGATTACTCCATCATTTCCTATGGATATCAAAAAAGCGATCTGCATTCTGGAGGATTGGCTTCGGGTAGCGGCTGTTTGATTTTTTCCGAACATTTTCATTCTCAATACGTCAGGCGGACCGGTCGTAAAACCACATTCTTCTTCAACTATTCATAAAGTAAGTATATAAGCTATTAATCCTATTTATAAAGTATGTTTTGTCTTGTTCTTGCAATGTTAAATGCCGGTTACAGATAATGCATTTGTTGTGACTAAATACTGGGCAAGGAACAACAACTTACTTTCAGTTTATTGACACGACGAAGAAAAAGAATGTCAAATTTTAAACAGAGTGATAGGGATAAAAAAATATTATTTTAACTAAAATAAGTTTAGCAAAGGTATTTAAAAAAAAATTGATGTATGTTCAAATTTCGCTATATTTCTTAAAGAATCTGATTGGCATCATGTATTTGTAGTCCAGTGGAAAACAGGAACAAGTTTTTATATTATTTTTCTACTCCTCTACTGTTATCTGCCTTTTACATAGTCACGAACACTATTATAAGAACATTGATTATTTATGACTTCAGGAAAGTCTATAGTCTATTCCCCATAACAGCACTTGTATCGTTATTTCGCCAAAACGATACTCCTAGCCATAGACTAAGAACCTTTTTTTTTCTTTGAATCTATCATACTGCCAACATAATAAAAACGTTTTATTAATATATTCGTGATATATTCACTAGGGAGACGTCAATTTTAAAAAAAAAGTTTACCATAGATGCCTATTATCTACAAAACATAAATGATGTCATACATTTTCATATTTTTCTTTGTTTATTTTTGTATTTTATTTAGTAAATATAGTCGTAGAAAAAGTATTGTATGCAACGTTGTATAAGTACGTCAAAAAATGCTCGATGGCGCCTCCTTACGATGCTCGCTAAAGCTCGCATCGTAACCTGCGCCACTCGCATATTTTGAACCCTCTTATACAACTGTTGCATAAAATACTATTATATCAAAAAGTAATATAAAACTACCGAATGAGAATACGTGGTTTAAGAGCGCCCAACCCGCCTTACTTTTCATACAAACGCTTGTACGTGATTATGGCGTTGTGACAGAACTTTCTTAGAAACTTTTGCAAATGTAATGAAGATTCTAAATGAAAAACATTTATTTCACGCACTCGTAAGGCTTACTGAAAAACACGTGTTACCTGGAACAAGTTTTATGAAATTTCCGCACCCTATGAAAAGTTACTATTCGTTCAATGAATAGTTAATAATAATACAAATTTCGTATAATAGAAAGCAAACTGAGCGCTCAGGTGCTACCTCTCTCTTTTCACTTTGCTTTTTTTTCTATCATTGCGCTGGATGAAGCAACAAGCATTTCCAACCATGCTCGCGTTGACGATAGACGGACCGGGAAGGGCCCTCTTAAGACCTCATAATTGCTTGTGGACAATCCCAACCACAGAATTCCAAACGAAAGCGATCCGTGTAATACGAAGCGACTGTAAGTCGCCCGTCAGTCGCCGTCAGTCGCCACGCGACCGCCACGAGTGCAAACAGTGTGCGCCAATATTTTCTAATGAAACAGAGACGTGATGCCTGTCACTTCGCCATTTTGTTCTTTCTGTTTTATCGCTTTTCGAGACTGTATAATGTCGAAGGAAAAACGTTCAACCCCTGTATATTTTCTACTATAGCCGGTTTCTCGTGAAACCGAAACAAACATCCATACACTACATACTTTCGTATTTGTAATATTAATAGGATAGTAGGATTAAATGTCAAAAAAATATACTGAAACTATTTTATACAACGTGAAAGGGATATACTCGTAATAAATCAAGCTACGGGCTATACGAGCTTGATCACTATAGTATAATACTAATAAAATAACAGTCAAAAAATATTCTACATTTTCATACGAAAGTGTGTGACCAAGCAATTTGTATGGGAATGTCGATTTTTTATTTTTGTATTTTGACTGTTATTTAATTTTATTATCATTATACTACAGTGATCTAGTGTAGCCCATAGTTTGTATGTTGATTCATACTTAACAACTTTTCCAATGGTCCATTCCAAAATATTTTTTGCTGTCAAATGACCAGTCAATTTGCACAGGCGTCGCACTTCATAGAAGCGGAGTATGTTTCATGTCTACAACTAATTACTACTACAAATGAAACTTTACATACATGCACACGTGAGTGTGTGTGTGTTCGCACTTACTATGTCTATGGTTTCAACTAAGTACCTACTTAATAATTTTCATTTACAAGCTATTGATTATTAGAACCTATTTAGAAACAAATTGGCTCATTATTTTCATTTCAGTTTATCAGTAAAAGAGTCACGTAGAGGGGTCGAAGGCTGTGCCTTTAATGAACAACTCTTCGTTAGAACTGGGATAATGCTTTTGACGAAGATATTTCTTATTTTTGTTATAATCTTCAGAGATTTCTTACTTTTTATCTGTGCCTGTCATTTTTTTCATAGATCACAAATATAGACATTTTACTTATATGAGGCGATAATTAACACATTGTCGCGAAAAAAATAGACGCAGAATGTTCGTGAGCAAGAATCGCAACTGGAGTTTTCTCAATGAAAAAAATATTCGCAAAACGGAAAACGATTTGAATTTTTTGCATTTTCATCCGGATTTGTTTTGCCAGGCCAAGGGTCCGAGAATATGTTTGAGTACAATGGGGTCGGGACAACACGCTGTATGTGCCCAGGGTAACTGACCGTGGACAACAAATAGACCCGGCCCCGGGCAAAAATAAAATTTATAGTTCGTTACGCTTTAGATGGTTACGAGTCAAGTTTCTTGGCGTTTGTGGATTTAATAAATATTATTTGTGATATTTTAGAAGATGATTTATTGAAACTTATTAAAATATGACTCATTAAAATGTAGCGAGCGAGCAAAGCGACTTTGTTTCAGCTTTGGCAAAAAAAAAATCGGGTCTCTGAATTCCGTATGTTCGGAGTTCCAGATTTTCAGATGTTTTTGCCTACAGGTCGAGGTTGTTCCTCAATAATTTATTCTCGTGAAATTTTATAAACAGCTTCGGTAAAATCATAAGGATGGTTTTTGGTCGATTCAATTTGTTTAAATTTTTCTAAATTAGGGTAATATGGGAAGTTGAAAATATAATTAAAAAATTCCAAATTCTTTAGACTCGTATTTATAAGTTTTATCTAACTTCGTTGAAATTATCTTTCGAAGTTCCATTTAAGTTAACCTATCAGCTGATCCGAGGTTATAATAGAATAGGTGCTAAACAAAAATTTCAAGCTCTATATGAATGCATTTTATATAGCATTTTTTTCCAGCCATTCTCTTGATCTTGGCAATGCCATCGTTCTTGATCTTGGCGCATAGTGTATAGTTTTTTGAATATATAAGGGTTTGTATTGTACGTAATCTTACCTGGTTGACGTAGGTGCGTGTGCGCCTCGAGCGTCGTCTTTGACATAGCCGATAGTGAATTGCTGCCATAGCCTGAAACAATGCCATACAGATTTATAAAGGTTTTATTTAACGTGTAACCTAAATGTCGACAACTACTTTAGTAAACCACGCCGTATAGTGAAAAAAGAATAAAAGCTGTAACGATACAGGTTGAAAATAGATTCATCTGTTTGTAAGGTACTTTGACACAGACAGATACACATGCAATAACTTGTTGATGACAAAGTGACATTCTACGAAAGGAACCAATTTTCGAGCGATGACCGGTTGCGAAAGTGACGAATTCGTCAAAACCTACGCAAATTCCTGTGATCTATTGCATTCTTTATTTTTACTTTCCTGTCTTGTATAATCTAAGTAATTTCTTTTTTAAACAAGCAGCACTGATTGCAGGTAATTTTTGTTTTTGAGGGTTCCGTACACAAAAGTAAAAACAGGAACTTCGAAAACTTTCGAAAACCGTGAAAGGCAGTAGGTTTTTTACAGATGATTTATTTCTGTTGCCGCTATAACAACAAATACTAAAATCAGGATAAAATAAATATTTAAGTGATTTTTTATAGATAATACGGAACCCTTCGTGCGCGAGTCCGACTCGCACTTGGCCGGTTACTTTTACACATTAGATAATGATTTTTAAACTAGCTAGCGCCACGGGTGGTATCGCCCAAATAGGGGAGCAATCTCTAGAGAGCGTTTATTGTAAAAGGATTAAAATATTTGGATAAAGAGTGTTATTCCCTATTATTAAAAAGGGTGACGAAATGCCTGGCAAGCTAAATATTTTATGAATATGAATAACTGTGAGTAATTTTATAATTTTTCATCTCATCTAGGTATTCGATAAAACGATGTTTTCATCCCAACACATTTTAAGCTAAAGTAACTGCTAATTCTCTTGGGGCTATATCTAATAACCATTAAAAAATACTACAATTTAATATGAACGAGTCAAATATGTAATGCTGCAAAAATATAATTAAATTATTAGGTTGTAATTTTCATCTAGATCGCGGATTTTCTATTCATATTTCATTATTAACTAGAATCATTATTATCTCTTCAATAACGACACAATAATACAATTTGCTTTTATTGTGCTCAAAAGATTGTATAAAACAATCATTCGTCAAATGCCGAATGAGTAAGGACAAAGAAACGGCAAATTACAGATTTTTTCCAATCTCCCGACTCGTATTTACGAGTAATGCTATTATTATGGGACAAAACAGTAATTCCACCATACAAGCCATTTTGAACCTAACTGATCGAGTATGTATGAAATTATGGTCGAGAATCCTTTGCGTTCGATTTGTGACTGGCAGTCGATTAAAAATCGCATCCAGTCGAATACTGAATTTCGTCACCCATGACCCCATTTGTTCGTTGATTTTCTTTGATGCGCTTTGTATTGAGTTCGATTACTGATTGGGAAAATCTTTTTACATTGACAGCTTGCGAGGATTTTTTCTCCTGTTATAAGTAAGATAATAAGTTTCAAAATATACTGTCATAGGTACGATTTTAATTTAAAATTTGTTGACCTTTTTTCCAAAATTACTAAACTAGCTATTATTAAACAAAAACTTAAATGACAATAATTATAACAGTAATATATAATTTCTAACAAATCTTTTTTAAGGGTGAATTCAGTACATTGATACTGGACAATTTTTCCCAACGAACAATATGAAAAACATTTTTTGCTTTTCTTACAAACTCGGATCAGCTAATCGGTTGAAATATATGGGAGATCAAAAAATATTATGATATATGTTCCTATGGGAAAGCTGTTCAATAACATGGACTAAATTCACCCTTAAAATAGTTTCAGTATATTTTGTTAGACCTTGTATAAGTCAAAAAACAAAATTAGTCTTTAAAGTCAATGTAAAACATTTTTTTATAGTTTATAAGACTTAAAGAACAAAATACATTTATATGGATCTGAAAATAGCAAAAACTACAAAACAATAATAGCGTTTTCCAACAATACTTCTAAAATATCAAAACAATTCCTACCCTTTAAAAAAGTCAAAGAACCGTAAATCATGGAATCAAAAATACACCAAAATCAAAGCCAGTGTTGCTGTGACGGTAACTACGCGTGAAATCTGATTTCAACATCAAAGAGATGTAATCCTGACGGCAGGACAGACAAAAAAGAAATCTATCATCATGCAGATAAAGTAAAAAGTCGAATGACAGTGTCGAAGATAGCCCAAGGCATTGTTCACCCTAAGGTATAGGCAATTGTTGAAATGCCGATGATGTAAAGCTAATGGCAATTAAGGGACGTGTATGTAGTGTAATAGAAGTATTTTAAGGATGGAAACACTAAAACCCGAATGCAACCAGGTTTTAAAAAAATACCACGCGAGCAGGACTTGGACCCGCGATCCGTTCTTTATACCCCCCCGTCTTCTAAGTCTTTATTTCTCCAACATTCTATCCGTTACAAATAAGGCATCTCATAATAACGACGACACTTGCCTCCAACAAAAATTTGCACTTTAAACCCAAACATTTCAGAAACGGATCCCTAAATCGAAAAATGGTGATGTTTAAAAGCTCACAATGTTTTTGAAAGACCTATTCAACGACATCCCACACAATGTGTTTGTCGAGAAAAAAAAAGTATTGACTACCTCTTTCATTGTATGGCAGCTAACGTAAAAAAAATATTTTTCCTAGTTTTATTTTACGACTTTTTCGCCATGATTAATTTACATATCCATGCCAAATTACAGTCTTCTAGTACTTATAGTTTCTGAATAGGACCGCGGACGGACAGACAGACAGACAGATATGGCGAAACTATAAGGGTACCTTGTTTACTACGGAACCCTAAAAACTGGACTTGAACCGGCAACCTGGTCGTTATGCAACCAACTTATTACTTAGTTTGAGCACTTTAGTACTGCATCTTGAATATGTAAATACCTTACAAATAAAAAAACCGTGCAGGCCTTTGCTCTGCGGTAAAGTATCCAAAACGCTAACAGCATTACCACTTTGTTGGATAACTTATATTAATAATCAAATAATTATTTTTCAAAACTAAATATTTACTACATCACCAAACTACACAACCGTATTTGATAACATTTCTATAGGACCACATACCAGTACCTATGCTCTTTCAAACAAAAGAATTTTCCAAATTAGTCAAAGCATATTCAAATAATCGGGGAACATACATAAAAAAGAAACACATAAACATACATTCGAATTGATAACCTTCTTTTTTGAAATCTGTTAAAAATCGGCTACTGAGATAAGGAAGTTCAATTTCTTAGATCGGCTATATTTTTCATCAATGTTTTTTTAACACGAACTAACATTTTCAATTTCAACCCTCCAACACCACAGCTTCCAGAAAAGACAATTCCCAACACTTCACGCGTAACAAACGACACCCGGAGCGTCACTTTATTATGACCCGGCTTTGCCTTCGAGTATGACATCTCTTTGATCTCTCTTAATGAGATATCTAATTTGTGGTTGACAGTACCTTCCCTGCTTTCACATTGGTAGAGATGCGTCGCGACATTATAATGAGATTTATGAATAATTTTATTTTTGCGTATAAGCTTTTATTGTAAGGTCTAACTAAGTAGGTACTTATCAAGACAAATGTAATAAATTGGTTAAAAAGATGGGGTTGCGTCGTTTTCTTTCAGCATTTATGGCCACTTTCAGGATCCATCGTCAGATCAGCTTCTTGTCAAAATGACATCGCATTGTTATCCGACTTACGTCTGTATGCAAAATTTCGGCTCGATCGATTGACTATAACTGCCTTAATATTGAATTACAAAATTTTAACCCAAACTAACATACAAGATTCATTGCAAGGTAAATGAAAGCTTGTAAATATAAATAGATATATATATATATATATATATTGTACTTATTATTACTATATGAATGTACTTATTATAAATTGAAGCTTCCCAGTGCGTATATTTGAGTTTGCGCGACTGGGCTGATTTTGATGCGGTTTTTACTAGCATGTTCAACATTTTACCGCAATGATTACATCTGTAATAGGTACATACGCGTGAAAAGCGAAGGTCGCTAGTTATTATAAAATCTTAAGGTCACGACATGAAGATGAAGTAAGTTTTGTGAATATAAAAAGTACCTGTTTCTGTTTATTTTGTTGTCATTGTATGACTCGGTTAAGTTAACTAATCCGAAATAAAATTAAGTAAATTTCGAGCAATACTTTCAAAACCACAGCAAGGAAACTTGCTTTCACTTAAAACAAACACGCATCGAAATCGAAATCAGTTCGAAAGCTGCGATGCCATATTATATACAGGTACACCGATAGACAGACAGACATTGGCGTCAAACTTATAACACTTCTGTTAATATGTTTGCGTCGAGGGTTAAAAATGACCTCCCGCAAAATGACACCGAGGTAACACCTCTATCTATCATAAAGTCACTTGTTTATCTGTCAGTGTCAACTTGATTTGGGTGAAAGCTCTAACCATGTTCAGATAATTTAATCCATGTTTTATAATAAGGTGGAATAGAAGTTGGTCTATTGCTCTCAGTAGGAATAGTTAGACCGTATTCAAACCTACTTGTCAGGACTATTCGACTCGCCTATTGTGAAACTTTTGTTAATTTAAACTTGTGGCGCCTGGATAAACGTTGATTTGTCCTCTCTGGTGGTGTTTGTTTTTAGTTTAGTTTGTTTATCTGAATATATAACGTGAATGTCTTATCTGAATACATAATGAGTATCTATAAGTGAATACAAACACCTAACGGTATTCTGAGTGTTCTTGTCAATTGCCTAATTCATACGTGGACAGTCAAAAACCAGGGCTAGTCGAAAAATGGCCTTTTCCAAATTGGCTTCTTTTTAGTAATGAGTTAGGTTACTTATCTTAAATATGAAATTTTGCCATACGAATCTTATTTGTTCGAAATTTCATTTGAAAACTTATTGAGAAACCGATTTTCAATTATAATTGTTTTCAATATCTAAATGTTTTGAAATCTTTACTTGATTTTTGCGTGAAGTTACTAATGGAAGATGATTTAGACGTCATAAACATATTTTCCAAATTATCAAAAGATTTTTCTTTAATTGACATCTTATTAAAATCTATCATATCTTTTCAATCTCTATAATTATATTTTTTATATTATGTGTTAAGTTACTATAGTTACTAAAGGCTCTCTACCTTGGCACTAGCCGGCCGCTCCCGCGGCACGCTCGCTTCGCTCGCTCGGCTCGTGCCGTGGGGTGGTCGCAGTTCTAACATAACCTAACCTATAGTTTTTCCATAACCTTTTCTGGTAGCAAGTCTTTTCTGGTATAGTTACAGTTCTAACCTAACCTAACCTACTTTTCTGGTAGCAAGTCTTTTCTGGTATGGTCACAGTTCTAACCTAACCTAACCTACTTTTCTGGTAGCAAGTCTTTTTTGGTATGGTCACAGTTCTAACCTAACCTAACCTACTTTTCTGGTAGCAAGTCTTTTCTGGTATGGTCACAGTTCTAACCTAACCTACTTTTCTGGAGGCAAGTCTTTTCTGGTATGGTCACAGTTCTAACCTAACCTAACCTACTTTTCTGGTAGCAAGTCTTTTCTGGTATGGTCACAGTTCTAACCTAACCTAACCTACTTTTCTGGTAGCAAGTCTTTTCTGGTATGGTCACAGTTTTAACCTAACCTAACCTACTTTTCTGGTAGCAAGTCTTTTCTGGTATGGTCACAGTTTTAACCTAACCTAACCTACTTTTCTGGTAGCAAGTCTTTTCTGGTATGGTCACAGTTCTAACCTAATCTAACCTACTTTTCTGATAGCAAGTCTTTTCCGACTTTCCTTTGTTTATAATATACTATAGGACCTGTTTTACGAAATTTACCGTACGCCTGGTCTGCAGATTACCTAGGAAGTCTGCAGATTATTTAGTTGTTGTCCATTTTTTCCACTTTAACTAACTAAGCTAGATAATCTGCAGAACACCTTGGTAATCTACACTCTAACTGATTTACGCAAATTAACGGTAACATATTTACTTAGCTTGATTCTTATTAAACGTGTTTTTTTTTGTTATTATGAAATTTATGAAACACACTTGTTTAGAATACGAAACAGAAGCTAAGTAATAATAGTACATAAGTGATTTCGACCTTTAGTACTAGTGAACAAGACATATGTTGAACGAAAAAATAATACTTTTAATATTCGGCTATGTGTTATTCTAGAAACTGAAACATAGGTAAAATGAGTTTATTGATAAGAAAAATTATGTAAAATAATCAGTTTGGTATTTAAAACTCCGATATACCGTTTTCGATCATCTGAAATTCGAACAGTAAAGTTTCGTAACAATGATAGGTTACCATGAGTTAGCATCCCATTATAAAAGTTTATGTGGACGTGATGCGGCTGAAATGATGATGATGGTGAATACAAGTTTAAACAAGGTATTCCACTTATGGCACCTAGCCTATTCCACAAAGGGCACCTAATATTCACAGGTGCTCTTGGTGGGCTTAAATTTACTTTCTAATTTTTCTCCACGAACAGCACTTATGATTTAGTAGTCTATTGTTAAGCTACTAAGTCACAGTTGGACGAAGATCTAAATAAGCGGCCAAGTGCGAGTCGGACTCGCCCATGAAGGGTTCCGTAGTAGCCAACAACATAATATAAAAGTGTAGTATGTTTTTTTTAATTTTTATATTTGAGTTGATTGTATAAAAGGTAAATTGTCGTTTATGATTTATGACGTATTAAAAAAAAACTACTTACTAGATATCGTTCAAACCAATTTTCGCTGGTAGTTTTCATGGTAATGAACATTATATATTTTTTTTAGTTTTATAATTTCCTTATTTTAGAAGTTACGGGGGGGGGGACACACTTTTTTCCACTTTGGAAGTGTCTCCCGCGCAAAGTATTCGCTTTAGAAAAAAATGATATTAGAAACCTCAATATCATTTTTGAAGACCTATCCATAGATACCCCACACGTATGGGTTTAATGAAAAATAAATTTTTGAGATTCAGTTTTAAGTATGGGGAGCCCCCAAAATTTATTGTTTTTTTTCTATTTTTGTGTAAAAACCTTAATGCGGTTTACATAATACATCTACTTACCAAGTTTCAACAGAATAGGTCTTATAGTTTCAAAATAAAGTGCCTGTGACATACGGACGGACAGACAGACAGACATGACGAATCTATAAGGGTTCCGTTTTTGCCATTTGGCTACGGAACCCTAAAAAAAATGAACATACATACTATCACGTCTTTATCCCTAATGGGGCAGACAGAGCATTTTGGGTCTTGCGGCTCTATGCAGAACCCAGGGCCGCAAGACCCAAAAGCCACTTTTAGCGTCATGGTGCGCGAGAAGATGGTAAAGCAATCAATACAGTGATGGGTTGCTAGCCGCATCGTCTGTTAACATGATTCGCATTTTTGCCCATTCCCTCGATCGGCTTTTACGATCTGCGCGGGAAGAGAAGCAGCTGGTACATTCTAAGTTTTTTCATTTCTCCCAGACCAGCATGGGAGAAAAAA
Organism: Acrobasis consociella; assembly: GCA_963555685.1. Taxonomy (NCBI): domain Eukaryota; kingdom Metazoa; phylum Arthropoda; class Insecta; order Lepidoptera; family Pyralidae; genus Acrobasis; species Acrobasis consociella. The sequence continues at coordinate 23,758,465 of OY743104.1, forward strand.
AAATGAAAATAAAATAAAATACACTTTATTGTGTGTCTGTTCAGTTCTTAAATAACATATCTTAAATCTTTAAGCCCACCAAGAGCACCTGCGAATATCAGGTGCCCTTTGTGGATTAAGGTTAGGTGACATCAGAGCAAGTGCCATTTAGACGGGTGGGTGCCCTAAGTGGAATACCTCATATTTGAATTTTATAAATGAAAAAAAAACGTTATATTTATTTCAATAAAAACAACAGAAAACCAGCTCAAAATAACTCAATACAAACGAAACAAACTTATATCTTGGGTTATGAGCTAACAGTAAAAATGGCGCCTTGGTACCATCCAAACATGTTTGTTTGGTGTAGTAGTTAGGGGCTAGTGCCATCGATCATGCAACACGATATGTCAACTATAGCGGTGCATTTGGCGAAATTTTTCGCGAAAAACCACCCATCTTCCATGCTCGTCTAAAAGGGAATAAAAAAAATTTTTTGTGGTTTCCGGCTGGGTAGAATAGGACCACTCCAAGTCTTACCGTGGATGTCGTAGAAGGCGACTTAGGAAATACAAGCTTAACAAAGGATATAAACATCAATAGGTCTCCAACACGTCTGGCCAGCGTGGAGAGTGTAGGCCAAATCCTCTGGCTGCTCTGGCAAAGTATGGCTAGTAGTAAACAGAGAGTCGTGCTCCTGCAGTGGAGACTAAACAGATGATGATGATGATGTTGATGATGAGACGCAATCTAAGAAATCATGTCATTCTAATTATGTGATTCCCCTTTTTACGTTAATGTCTTGGTCTGTACCGTGGTAAAATTTTGCACACCAACACGATGAACATGGCTTCAGGGTCTTACGGCCCTAGGCTATGTCTACCCCGTCATGGTACTCAAAATCAAAATCATTCATTTATCTTTGGATATTTTTATCACTTGATGCTTGCTTGTTTTTGGTGTGTGTAAGTGGTCAACATTAGTGTCAGATTTTTCTTCGACATAGCTTGACGACTGTTATACAATGATGATGGTCGGGACCAACGGCGAGGGAGCTCGAGAAATTATGTCACTATTCAAATGCGGGCCACGCTCGATGTGCCTTTACTTGCGAAATCGCGAGTAATCCGCACTCCCGCCGATTCCCCGCCGGCCGCTTTGGCAACTATGTTTCGCAACCAGTTGTTAAAAAAGAAGAAATAATTTTTCGAGCCACTGACCACTCAAAGTCTATGTCACTAATTGTCCATTTTGTGTATTAATGAACATCATATTTGTTGACGTCAGGTCATTTACTTATAGCCAATACTATTTAAAGATGTTAGGTTGAGTAGTTTAGGGGTTAGTGTCTAATGCAATTTGATATGATGGCCGACCGATTATCGAGATGCATTCGGCGAAATATTTTGCAATATTCATACATTCATACAGTATTTTCTTTTTAATTAAATAAAAGGAAATGAAGTGTCTTTATTTTTGATCAATGCCTTAATATGACCGCAATCTTGTATAGACTCATATACATAAGATTTAATTAAAAAGAAAAAGACCTCTTCACCCACCTTCACGCTGAAATTGGCTTTTGAGTTTTGAGGCCCTGGGCTCAGTCTGCTTAGAGCCGCAAGACCCAAAATTATCTGTCTGCCCCATTAGGGATAAAGACGTCAGTTTATCCCTAATGGGGCAGTCATAACCTAACCTATAGTTTTTCCATAACCTTTTCTGGTAGCAAGTCTTTTCTGGTATAGTTACAGTTCTAACCTAACCTAACCTACTTTTCTGGTAGCAAGTCTTTTCTGGTATGGTCACAGTTCTAACCTAACCTAACCTACTTTTCTGGTAGCAAGTCTTTTTTGGTATGGTCACAGTTCTAACCTAACCTAACCTACTTTTCTGGTAGCAAGTCTTTTCTGGTATGGTCACAGTTCTAACCTAACCTACTTTTCTGGAGGCAAGTCTTTTCTGGTATGGTCACAGTTCTAACCTAACCTAACCTACTTTTCTGGTAGCAAGTCTTTTCTGGTATGGTCACAGTTCTAACCTAACCTAACCTACTTTTCTGGTAGCAAGTCTTTTCTGGTATGGTCACAGTTTTAACCTAACCTAACCTACTTTTCTGGTAGCAAGTCTTTTCTGGTATGGTCACAGTTTTAACCTAACCTAACCTACTTTTCTGGTAGCAAGTCTTTTCTGGTATGGTCACAGTTCTAACCTAATCTAACCTACTTTTCTGATAGCAAGTCTTTTCCGACTTTCCTTTGTTTATAATATACTATAGGACCTGTTTTACGAAATTTACCGTACGCCTGGTCTGCAGATTACCTAGGAAGTCTGCAGATTATTTAGTTGTTGTCCATTTTTTCCACTTTAACTAACTAAGCTAGATAATCTGCAGAACACCTTGGTAATCTACACTCTAACTGATTTACGCAAATTAACGGTAACATATTTACTTAGCTTGATTCTTATTAAACGTGTTTTTTTTTGTTATTATGAAATTTATGAAACACACTTGTTTAGAATACGAAACAGAAGCTAAGTAATAATAGTACATAAGTGATTTCGACCTTTAGTACTAGTGAACAAGACATATGTTGAACGAAAAAATAATACTTTTAATATTCGGCTATGTGTTATTCTAGAAACTGAAACATAGGTAAAATGAGTTTATTGATAAGAAAAATTATGTAAAATAATCAGTTTGGTATTTAAAACTCCGATATACCGTTTTCGATCATCTGAAATTCGAACAGTAAAGTTTCGTAACAATGATAGGTTACCATGAGTTAGCATCCCATTATAAAAGTTTATGTGGACGTGATGCGGCTGAAATGATGATGATGGTGAATACAAGTTTAAACAAGGTATTCCACTTATGGCACCTAGCCTATTCCACAAAGGGCACCTAATATTCACAGGTGCTCTTGGTGGGCTTAAATTTACTTTCTAATTTTTCTCCACGAACAGCACTTATGATTTAGTAGTCTATTGTTAAGCTACTAAGTCACAGTTGGACGAAGATCTAAAAAAAAATGAACATACATACTATCACGTCTTTATCCCTAATGGGGCAGACAGAGCATTTTGGGTCTTGCGGCTCTATGCAGAACCCAGGGCCGCAAGACCCAAAAGCCACTTTTAGCGTCATGGTGCGCGAGAAGATGGTAAAGCAATCAATACAGTGATGGGTTGCTAGCCGCATCGTCTGTTAACATGATTCGCATTTTTGCCCATTCCCTCGATCGGCTTTTACGATCTGCGCGGGAAGAGAAGCAGCTGGTACATTCTAAGTTTTTTCATTTCTCCCAGACCAGCATGGGAGAAAAAAAAATGAAAATAAAATAAAATACACTTTATTGTGTGTCTGTTCAGTTCTTAAATAACATATCTTAAATCTTTAAGCCCACCAAGAGCACCTGCGAATATCAGGTGCCCTTTGTGGATTAAGGTTAGGTGACATCAGAGCAAGTGCCATTTAGACGGGTGGGTGCCCTAAGTGGAATACCTCATATTTGAATTTTATAAATGAAAAAAAAACGTTATATTTATTTCAATAAAAACAACAGAAAACCAGCTCAAAATAACTCAATACAAACGAAACAAACTTATATCTTGGGTTATGAGCTAACAGTAAAAATGGCGCCTTGGTACCATCCAAACATGTTTGTTTGGTGTAGTAGTTAGGGGCTAGTGCCATCGATCATGCAACACGATATGTCAACTATAGCGGTGCATTTGGCGAAATTTTTCGCGAAAAACCACCCATCTTCCATGCTCGTCTAAAAGGGAATAAAAAAAATTTTTTGTGGTTTCCGGCTGGGTAGAATAGGACCACTCCAAGTCTTACCGTGGATGTCGTAGAAGGCGACTTAGGAAATACAAGCTTAACAAAGGATATAAACATCAATAGGTCTCCAACACGTCTGGCCAGCGTGGAGAGTGTAGGCCAAATCCTCTGGCTGCTCTGGCAAAGTATGGCTAGTAGTAAACAGAGAGTCGTGCTCCTGCAGTGGAGACTAAACAGATGATGATGATGATGTTGATGATGAGACGCAATCTAAGAAATCATGTCATTCTAATTATGTGATTCCCCTTTTTACGTTAATGTCTTGGTCTGTACCGTGGTAAAATTTTGCACACCAACACGATGAACATGGCTTCAGGGTCTTACGGCCCTAGGCTATGTCTACCCCGTCATGGTACTCAAAATCAAAATCATTCATTTATCTTTGGATATTTTTATCACTTGATGCTTGCTTGTTTTTGGTGTGTGTAAGTGGTCAACATTAGTGTCAGATTTTTCTTCGACATAGCTTGACGACTGTTATACAATGATGATGGTCGGGACCAACGGCGAGGGAGCTCGAGAAATTATGTCACTATTCAAATGCGGGCCACGCTCGATGTGCCTTTACTTGCGAAATCGCGAGTAATCCGCACTCCCGCCGATTCCCCGCCGGCCGCTTTGGCAACTATGTTTCGCAACCAGTTGTTAAAAAAGAAGAAATAATTTTTCGAGCCACTGACCACTCAAAGTCTATGTCACTAATTGTCCATTTTGTGTATTAATGAACATCATATTTGTTGACGTCAGGTCATTTACTTATAGCCAATACTATTTAAAGATGTTAGGTTGAGTAGTTTAGGGGTTAGTGTCTAATGCAATTTGATATGATGGCCGACCGATTATCGAGATGCATTCGGCGAAATATTTTGCAATATTCATACATTCATACAGTATTTTCTTTTTAATTAAATAAAAGGAAATGAAGTGTCTTTATTTTTGATCAATGCCTTAATATGACCGCAATCTTGTATAGACTCATATACATAAGATTTAATTAAAAAGAAAAAGACCTCTTCACCCACCTTCACGCTGAAATTGGCTTTTGAGTTTTGAGGCCCTGGGCTCAGTCTGCTTAGAGCCGCAAGACCCAAAATTATCTGTCTGCCCCATTAGGGATAAAGACGTCAGTTTATATACATAATTTTATAGATAACTGTTTTTTATTTTTATTTTCAGCGGCTTGTTCTTCTATTATCAAACGCCTTCTAAAAATTTTGAATATATCAGCAAGTCGTTAGCCCAATCACCTCACGGCTATCATTAAAACCATCATAAACACTGCTTGAAAATATCCATCGCATATTCACAGACACAATTGAACAAATCGCAGCCTCCCCGCCATTAGATGCACAAAAACATTCAGATTTTCATTTCAAATTACAATCCTCCACGCGTATACATAACTACGCTCCATAGGGCGCGAAACAATAGGGTGCTTATAGCTTCCCTCCTCACGCCTGAAGCGGTTTCCTCCGTCGCCTGTCTCTCTCACTCGTACCGTGTCTATTGTGCGAGTGAAGAGTACAGATGATCGCGACGAAAGCCACTTTCAGCTAATTTTCGCAGCCGCTAACTCAGTCTGTGCCACCGAACCCCGGTTCAAGAATTGTTTTATTTTTACTGAGCTCTATTTTTTATTTCTACTTCTTTTTGACTTTTTACCTGAGTTTGCAAGTTGATAAAGGAAATAAGTTAATACAATTCTAGCATTGGTGGCAAAAATCAAATTCCATTAAACTAGAGATTGTAAACTGGGTATGTACACACCTATATTACTAACTGTATGATAGATTATCCATCTTTACATGAATTTTAATTAGGAAAAACTCCTTTTTTAAAGTGTACTATTGCATGGTATTGGGTTCTCTTTGCGTGTCCTAATAGTGGACGATATATTTTAAGTCGAGTAAATGCGAAGTCAGTTTGCTAGCGCCAGTCCTACATACAAGCCACCATTGGCTTAGCTCGTGATGTTTACATGGGGCCACAACAGCCTGGAGTTTTCGTGTGATGTGCGCACGTTTGACGTTAAAAAATAATGTCCAGTCTGTTTGAAAAAATTTTTGGCACTTTTGTTAGAACAGGTGATTAATATATTAGAGAAAAAATTGTAAAGAAAAGAAATAGAGTTTGGACAAGAAATATTCATAAATAGAGCTTATGCTTTGTTATTGAAACAACTAAAAACCTTCTACTACGAGCACATTTTGATTTTGTCGCGGAAATTCTGAACAAAAACAAACGGTTATGCATCCTACGGATATCCGCCAGTGCCAGGTCGACAATGTATTTCAGTCTTGCAGCCGCCTTCGAGCTGAGGTAGGCCGATGCAGGCATAACTTGGCCCGATGGCGTTACATTGATAAATCCGCAACACAGAGTCAGTGCGGCTGTAGCGACCAGACTATGTCACACCTCCTTTCTTGCCTTCGTGCCCCACCAGCTGGTTAACATATTTTATAAGTGTTATACATAGTTTAAACAGTGATGGGTACCTTGGCTGTATCGACTATCAACATATCAGCCTCAGGAAGTCTACTGCTGGACATAGGCCACCCCCAAGAATTTCCAAAACGATCTAATGTGGCTTTATGAGACCAAAATTTTAAATGATATCTCCGTTTTCTTTAAAAATATATATTTCAAATGGGGGCAGGACAGCCCGGAAAATTTGTGAATCCTTTTAACATTTCGAATTTTTGCCATTTCCCTCGATCGGCTTTTATGGTCTGCTGGCTCGGGAAATACTAAGTCTTTTCTTTTCTCACAGACCAACATGGAAGGTAAATTGAATGTATTATAATAAGACTAAAAATAGTCACTTACCCACCTGCTCATAAATATTCAATTGAATCACTTTGCCATAATAATATGGAATTCGTCACCGTGCCACCTCACAAATTTTAGTTAATGAATAACAGAGCTTTATAGCTTTGCGACTTATTTAAAGTTCGTTTATAAAGCTACGGGGAGCGAGGGGCATTAATATTCGGTATTCTTAAAGCAGTCGATAAATTAATTATCATCATTTAACCGCATAACGTCCACTGACGAGCGAGGTGGCCCAGAGGGAGTCTGCATTACTAGCTCTCTCGCAAGCGTGGAACTGAAATTGATGACCACAAGTGGCATAATGTAAGCTTGAAAAATTTGATACTAGTGTTGACCATTTACACACACGAAAACCAAGCAACGTCCGCTGCTGGGCATAGTTGATAAATTAATTAAACTAAAATACATCGACTATTCCTTCTTATAGATTATATAATATAATAATGCCAATAATTAATAAAAGTGACTTTGTAAGTTTATAAAATGATTTCAAGAGCCAAATAACTCATCCTGACAAAGTTACTTCACGCACCTTTATATTCTACTTGTATGTAGTTTTAAATAATCAGGTATACACGTTAACATTTTCTAAAAAATGTTCGGTGAGTAATTCTGTGTGTAAGTTCGTCAAAATATCGCACAGTTTGACAATACGACCCTATAATCGGTCTCAGGGGTGCGGCGAGCAAATCGCTCGTAACGATTGTCTGGGGTTCGAACCCGTCACGGTCCGACGCGAGCAAAGCCGGGGGACGCGTTTGCATTTCATATTCCCGTTATTTATCGAATGTTTATGGAGTAAGCGATAATTAGGTAGGAATTAATTATTTTTAAAGTGTTTTATTTGTCCTTAGTATTTTTTAATTATTGTTTTTTCCTAGTTTTTAAACCGTAATTAGATAAAGGGTCCGAAAGTCATCTAGCGTTTGATAATCAAACTACTCAAGGATTGGTTTTGGTTTACACTTTTGGTTGCAAAGGTCAGACGGCAGTCCCTCTGTGTAAAAACTGGTGACCTCGTCAAATCTCCTTGATTAGGTAGCGAACCCTGGGCTCTGAAGCATTACTTGCTGGGATGCAACCGGGAAAAATACGCTCGGATGATGATGATGAGAAAGAGGGTCTTTAAAAGGGTCGATTAGATAGACGGCTGGTTGTAAATCTTTTCTCACAAATGCAGGCTGATGTCAGGCTGGCGGCTGGTCGTAATACTTCTTGAATTCACGCTTTGAGCATGCAGTTATAAGCACGAGATGTTTGTGCTAAGTTATTTTGATACCTCTTGCAGGAAGAAATGGAGTGTTCCTTCTCTAGGCTGAATGAAACCTAAACTTCAACCTTATCTGATTGAAATACCATGTAGCTAAAATGTAACTGGGAGGAGATCTCAACAATGCGACGGGACGAGCGAAGCGTGGCGATAATGGTGCCGCGCGGAGTCGGGATGATAATCATCAAAATATTGCGTCACTTACCGAAATATTGTAAGTGTCAATCAAAGAATTACGCTTCTATTGTTGCAGGGCGCGGTGCGGAGCGTGGCGCGTGCTAGGCGTACGCCGCGCGATTACGCTTGCGTGAGCCATTTTAGGGCCATTGTTTTTTTTATGGGGAAATGTGCGCTTTTTACGGCCTCTGCGCTGTGTCAGGTATAGAAATTGTATGTAATTACGGGTAGAATAATGTTTGTTTTGAGCGTCACCATTGCTAGTTCATGAGATGCCAAAGCTAAGTAAAAAAGTGAAAAAAAATTAGGTCCTGAACATATTAGCCAAATAAGTTATTAATTTTCTCTAACAAGTAAAATTGTTTCTCACAAATTGCGGATTTCTTATTTATAATGTTTACCAGAATAATTATAATATGTCATATTCTCTCAAAAGGAATAAAAAGAGAGGTAGACAAATCAACTTAGTTTTAAATAACCTTAAATTATTTTTTGAACTGGTTGATAATTTAAATTAGGAAGTGCCTCCGCTGCCGGCGCTGGTTGCCGAATTGGCTGCTGGCGCTGGTATAACTCGATCTGTGTCTGTGTTACTTTCGCTCTTATCTTGAGTCGCTCGCGTGCTCGTGTTTTGGTCACAGCAAACCTAACGAACCTAACCTAAACTTCACGGAAAATTTCAAGTGTTGGCGCCGGCAGCCGGTGTTTTAAATCTCGGCTGCCGGCAGTATAGCCGCCGGTACCCAATAGTAATATCTTTAAAAGACGGCGCCGGCAGCGGAGGCACTCTCTTTAAATTAATAAAGGGACGTTTATACATATGATAAAATGGTAAAAAATGTGACATAGTGATAGAGTAAGAATTAATAAAAAATGTCTATCTGTTTGTTTGTCTGTTTGTACATACAAATCTCTGGAAATACTAGACGGGTTCGAATAAAACTATTTTTACATAGCTTTTAAGCTTGGGAAACATATAGGGTATAATTGATTTTGGAAAATTGAACACCAAGTCGCGGGCTTCGGCTAGTAATAAATATATACCTACAGATAAATCTCACATATACATACATCCATATAATATCAAATCAAGCAATTTGTGTCTTGCACCCACAAGACCCAAATTGCTTAACTTGGGCTCTGTTTGCTCAGACCCCTTAAGCAAACAGAGCCCAAGGCTGCAACACCCAAAGGCCACTTTTAGCGTGATGGGTCAAAAAGAAATCAAAACAGTAGTGTGTTGTTAGCCGCACCGCTAATTAACATGGACAGAGGAATGGACTGAGATTAAAGAAGGAAACCTAAAAAAATCTATTTACAAAAGCAGTCAAACTATTGATAACGGATTTTTTATTTCCAAAATGAATTTAATAAAAAGGAATTCATCAGACGTATTTGTGACGTGTAAGTAGGTATTGTAAGTACAAACTATAATACATAAGTTTATTGTATTTATTTATAAGATTACTTACGAGCATATTAATTCTGTTTTTAATAAAACCTGCGTAGGCCTTTTCAAAATCGATAGAAAGTAGTAAAAAAATAAAAAGCTTACCTTGTGAACCCTGTGACGTGGCATGTGAAGACCAACTACTTTTGTAGGACGCATCTGAAAAGAAATATCATATATAACAACAAACTATACATGTTCAAGACCTCATCATCTTCATCTTTCCGGATTACTACCTTTACTTTTTATTTATTTTAGATTATTACAATTATTTTTTTATAATTTTGCAAATATATTTAATAAACTATATGGTAAAGATGATATGCCGGTAAGCTTTTAATTAGGTAACTTGCAAATTATGTGTGTTTGCTGTGCATCAGATCACAATTCTTTATTATAATGACAAGAAGCTGATCTGGACAAAGCTGATAGTAGCAAAAAGCGCAGTCAGAAGGTGGCCGGAGGATCTGTGCAATATTTTTTTACTGTACGTGTTATACTTTTATCTTGTAACCCAAATTTAGACTATCTGCTGGAAGACAGCACTTTAGCGTTGTGTTCGCCTATTGTTCGGTACAATTTGTATTTGACCGAAGATCAAACAAAAATAGAAACGACGCAACCTCATTGAAATTGACCTTATTTGTTTTGATACAAACTTTGGCTAACAAGAGTTTAGTTTTTTTTTAAATATTAGTAGATTTGTTCGTCTATGATTTCATATCATATCATCTGCATATCATAATGTTTTAGTTCAATAATATGAGTTTTACTGTCTGTGAGTCAATAGTTAGTTTACATTACTAATTATACATGTCATTACAAATATTCTTACAATTATTTCGTCAACTTACTTTGAAGAGAAAAACTAACAAGAAAATCCATACAATTGAAAAGGAAACCTTTTACTGTACGACAACTTTATAAAACATCATGGAAGGAAAGGCTTTTTGGGTTTTTCGGGGCTTTTATTTTTGTTACTACGTTCCAACCGAGTGTTCCACGACACTTCTTTAATTATGTTAGTCACTCACACTTTTTTTATTATGTCACAGTTTTATAAAAAATGTGTGATACTACTATTACTATTTAGATTATTCATTGCATAGGAAATACACATTACTGTACAATTTACATTACTGTTTAAGGTCGTCAATTCGGATAGTTACACAAATGCGTATAAACTTAAGTATATATTTAAAACTCCAAAATTCTTCCACGTTAAACAGAAAAAAAAGCTCGTTATTTTTATTATTAAATAATTTCAAATTAATTATCTATTCCGTCCCACCGTTGGGCAAAGAGCTCTCCTATTTCATGCCACTTGTCCGTTATTATTTTATTTATGTTTTAGCAAGGAAGTAATACATAATAATAAAGTTTAGAGCCTCATAACAATAAAAAAAATTAAACATCCGCATCACACTTCGTCAAAATAACATGATAACATTAATCTAAGAACTACATACTGTTATTATTTATGTTTTTATGAAGAAATAAATAAAAAAAAACGACTGGTTGCACTCTGGGAGTGCCGGCAGAAGTGAAAACTTGAATATTAACGTTGTGCATTTTTGATATACGAAACAGCAGGCGCAGGCATACATTTTCGCCGCGCCGTAGAAAGAGAGGGGGATACTCCCTCTCCTACGCCGCGCCAGCTGTCTACTCTCCATCCGTCTTACGAATGTTCGATCAGGTCACGTGTCCTGACGCGAGCGTGTCCTGACGCGAGTTTAACATTTTTTACCCATTCCAAAAAACGTGCACAACGCCGCTTAAGAAGTTTTCACTTCAAAAATACATTTAATTGAGTGAGTGTTCAAATAAGAGATGATTACGAGCTTCTTAGCTACCGCCTTCCGCTTGTTAGTGATATTTTTCAGTTTTGTTTTTTGGTCAGGGCAAGTTGGAAAATGGCCTGTTTTCAAACTGTCCTGGGTCTTGGATGTTTATCTTAATAAAATAAACTAAAATATAGTACCGTTGAGTAAGTATCCCATACCACAAGTCTTTAACTTATTTTGGGGCTAGCTCAATCAGAGTAATTTCTCCCTATATATTTATATTTATTTATTTTGTTTTTGTATTTCCTTAGTCGCATTCTACGACATCCACGGGAGGAATTGGAGTGGCCCTATTCTACTCTGCCGGAAACCACACGACATAGGAAGGATAGAAAGGTAGGAAATACAAGCTAAACAAAGCTTATAAACATCTTTGAGATTTTGTTTTTAAAGGAAAAAGTCATGCATGTCTGTTCAGATGGTCTCAGATACATGTAATTTTTTTAGTTTTATGAATACATTGGAGCTCTGAAAATATTGGTATATTATGTCAATAAATCTAATTATATTTATTTTCGCTCAATTTATTCCAAAACTACCTTTTATTGCAATAAAATAAAATGTATGTTTTCAGTAACAAGTTGTCCTATCAGCTGATCCAATTTGATGTTATGTACTTCATTTATGGAAAATACCTATAGATTATGCGCCGCAAATGGACATAGGCCAATTGCAGGAGAGACCACACGTATTCCGAGACAAGCCCTAGAGTGGAACCCTTAGGGCAGGTGAAAAATTGGCCTTCCCAAGCAGACCTGGCGGCGCACTAACCTGGCCTGGAGTAAAGCGTATCTAAAGACACTCTGCCCCACCTAGGGGCCTTAGGACCTTAAATCTAGTAAGTCAAGTACATAGAAAGTTAGAGATCGTCCAGCCTAGAATGGGAGTCCTATTCTAGGCCGGTATCTTCGGGGCACAATGGCACAACGATCGGTCATGTGATACCATGGCGTAAAATTCATATTGAAATAACAGGTTTATAAGGTTTCATAACGTATTTTGGTATAGCAAAGTAATCAATGACCTCTCTCGAAAGTATTGCTTTATAGAGTTGCATGCAGCCGACCTTTTGAAAACGTTGCCGAGGATTATGTTAACAATTGTGGTCACCGTGCCAGTTCGCCACCCAGAGGTCCCGGTATCGATCCCCGGTCAGGGTAAGTCGGAAAATGGCCTTTTTCAAATTGTCCTAGGTCTTGGATATTTATAAAAATAATAATATAATAATAATCATTTAATTCGGCCAATATTCTACCATATTTTTGTAAGTAAAAAAAAACTTAGTCTAGTGTTAGTAGTGCGTTCATACATTTATTCAAAATTAAGTTAGAATCAAATATATTAATTAATAAAAATTACAAAAATGCACAATAAATTACCTAATTTAAATATCTATATATGTATTTATTATAAAATATAGTATGGTTGAGTTAGTATCTCATAACACAAGTCTCGAACTTACTTTGGGGCTAGCTCAATCAGTGTAATTTGTCCCTTTAAATTTATTTATTGTTTTTACTTTTTTTGTCATTATTGTTGATTATTTGTTTTTTTTTTTTTTGTTTAGCATGAGTATTCTTTTAGGTTCTTACTTATGTATATTAATTAATTTTAACATTAAAAAACCATTTTGGATATTATATCTCCGGAATTTTTGAGCATCCTTTTTGAAGCCAGTTGGGAGATACGACACAACCCTAAAACACATTACAGATAACGCGGTGTCGGGGGATGTTCAATGGGTCCAAAATACCCCTTTGTGCAGGTGTGCCTATAGTGGCAATGTGAAGCCATTTTCACACTTGAGGGGTGTTTATCACTTGATGTGCATTTGGGGATAGCATTTTCGTGTTCGAAAATAAGGAAAAGTCATACCTACTATTTTTAAGTAGATCGTAAGTATAGTGATTTCAGTTTTTGTATATTGTTTGGACATGGTATAGTTAATATTGTGATTGCTTTTTGCGTCAACAATTAAGTTTGTAGGTCTGAAATATACTATTACTGTTAGGTAATAACCCGACTGTGCCAGAAATAAGGGCTATGTTTTTTGAATGTACGTATGTATATATTTTTGCACAATAAAATACATGTAATTTTTTTCTTAAATTTTCTCTATACAGGGCTGCTTCTGACCAATCACACTGAAAAGCGTCCAAGTCATCACGCCAACGCTTCCTACCGCTGGCCTAACCCAGCGACGCCGACCGTTTTTAATGACCTTTGCCCAGTAGAGGAACAGTATAGGTTAGTAAAAAAAAATGTTTTATATGATTTAAATTAGTCCGTGTTAATTAACTGAAGACTGGCCTTTAGCTGAAATGATTAGCATGGTCATCCTGCTTGGCAATGTTCACAGAGATTTTGTCTGTCTGATTCGAGTGGTAGACTAGACTCAATGCTGCCAACTTTCTCACGCATTAGCGTAAGTTAAGTTTTAGTTAGTTTTTAGGGGGCCGTACCCAAAGGGTTAAAACGGGACCTTACTCCGCTGTCCGTCCGTCCATCCGTCTGTTTGTCACCAGTTTGCATATCTCATGAACTGTGATAGCTAGAAAGTTAAAATTTTCACAGTTAATGAATTAAAAAAAATTATAAACAAAATAAAATAAATATTTTATTGGGCCTCCCATACAAAAAACGTGATTTATATATATATATATATTGGTACGGAATCCTTAGTGCCCAAGTCTTTAATTATTTTGTGTCTTCAATTTGTTTAAGTCTGTCAAGTTGACTGCTTAGCTGAATATCCGGGTTTCTATTTGCAAAACAAAACGTCTTTGGTATTTTCGGTATCATAGGTATTTTTTATATGTTTATTGGGAAAGTGGTTGAGTGTCATGAATTGAATTCATTCTTATGATAGTTTCAGCATATTTTGTTACACGTTTCACATTTTTAATATGCAGTGTGTATACGTAAGTTTTACACGTCAAAGCCCTTCAGGCGAGTAGGCGACCAATATTGTGAAAATGAGTGAATGTTTCTTTCGGCGTTTCTTCTCAGGAGTGGTTGTTACCATATAGGTAGCTTTTCTTTAAAATAAATTAAATTTTAAAATACTTACATAGCACGTAATGTGACATAATGAATCGTAAAATGGCCTGTAAAGGTCTGATAACATTTGAATTTTAAATTTTGAATTAGGTTTTATGTGTGTTACAAACATTTTGTACCTAGGTGTATGAATAATAGACGACGAACATTCCTATTATAAGTAAGTAGTGTACTACAGGTGTGCAGCAGTTTATGTAGTAACTGTTAATATAGGTAAGTATATCTGAATTAAATCCAACCACTATCATTTTGCCCGTCTTTTTTTATTTTGCACCCACCTAAATTCTCTAACAAACCAAAGGTAATATACGTATACACTTAATGCTTTTAGCATTAAGTCCGCCAATTATGCTATGTTATAGGCATGACGAGAGGAAAAATATTTTTGGTCCATCGGTTAGAATATTAAAAAAGATTGTACACGTATTTTTTATTTTTTCTGAGAAACCAAAAATGACAAATATACAGCGCATTTAAATTTCGCATAACGTCACGGCTGGGTACGATTTTAACTTAGCGGTGACGTTGCAAGCCCCTACTCCGGAACTTTGACGCTCCGTATCTTTGTGAATTTTTACTTTTTTGGTAGACTGAAAAATATGGGTCCATTATTTTTGGGTAATCTAAAAGACGGACTAGTTACAATCATACTTTTCTGACCCTGTCTTCACCACTATTATAGGTATTTTGTACAATAAACGTTACGTTAATTAATAAATAATAATCGTCCGTTATATAAATTAAAATATACTCGTATACTTCGCTTCTTGGAAAATTTCGTACAAAAAGTACAAGTCCGTAGAAAATTGAAACTTAGATTTAAAGTATTTACTTGTTTTAAATGGGCAGTTGGTAAACATCTTAAGGGTCCCCCGACCCTAGACCAAAATACAACTTTCCATACAAACGTAGTCTACGTTTTATTTCAAAACGACATGTCCGATTTGGGCAAAATTTTGTAATTTCAAAGATATTGCAATTATCTAGGTTTATATTTAGTTTCCGACAGTAAAAATATGAACTTGAAATAGAATATAGTGTTTTATATCATTTTTGACCATTAGTATGGGAAACTTCTAAATCGTTATATTTTCTTTCCAGTTCATAATTTTACTATAGGAAACCCAATATAACCCTAGATAATTGCAATTTCTTTACAATTACCAATTTTTACCGGAATCTGACATGTAGTTTCAAAATTAAACGTGTACTACGTTTGTATGGAGAAGTCTAGGGTCGCCGGACTCTTAAATTAAGATCCGACACTCACTTGTCTGTTTATTGAGTCAAGAGAACAGTTATATGTATATGTTAAATATAATATAATATAAGTTATATTTTGTAGCTATATGTTATATTATATAGTTATGGCGTGATTTGAAATATGAGCAAGGAGCATAGTTTTGCTTACCTGTACTAAGTTTAAAAACTTAACTAAACTTAAAGTTTAAAACTTAGTACATGTAATACCTATGTAAACTTTTGTTTAGTTTATGCTGGGTTACTTGAAAACCAATGAACTCTTGACGAGATAGTAACGATTTCTACCAGCTGCCGATTTTCACAAGACGTTGCTAAACCTACCCGTTTTCATAATATTATAAACCTACCTACCAGTGGCGTTTGGTAAGAATTTGGGTTAGTACAGCTGTAAAACTATGAAACGAATTAAATACCTACATAATTAGGTTACATAAAAGTCAATAAGCCCTTCCATGTCCGGCTTATTTTTATTAACTTAGTGTGAGTAATATGTATCTGAGCATGTTTATACATTTATCATTGTAAGTGTATTCAGATAACCAGAGAGAGTTTTCATATTTTGAATATGTAATAGTTTACGGCTTATGAAAATAGTAAGTGCGCCGATATGCGTAGGTTATAACTGTTGTGTTAGAAACCCCTAAAGGAACTCGATGGAAATCGGCTTCTGATGAATGGCATTATCTCACTTTGGTTTTAATCTATAGGTTTTGATCTTAACAGAACTTTAGCTTTTTAGTTTCTAACTTCCGCATGCCTTTGCCTAGCATTGAATAATAAACGGCTAATGAAAAAAAAGACTTCAACATAGAGTTTGAATTAATCTTTTATCCTATAACTTCATAGGATTAACCTGCAACCTACATTGAATTTATAGAACCATAAATCCAATATATCCACAAACCCTCCCCGCGTACTTACGACACATAAATACATAGATACAAAGCACACAAATCACCACACTACACTTCACACGTCACGTCACAAATAAAAAAATATATATTCACCAGCAAACAGCATAGAGAAATTGGTAAATGTGCCCGACCGACTGAGGTAGTCGGCTGAGCTTTTTATATCGAGCATTCTGAGGCACGGACGCTACGGCATCGCCAAGCGGGCGCGAGGGTAGCACAGGGACTCTCCGGCCGGGCCCGGGGCGTGCCAGCCCTGGCCACGCCCCGGTCCCTCCCCACTCTCCCCACAAACCACCCCACCAATCGCACAACACTCCAGCTAATCTTTATCTGAGAAAAATAAACAGGGCGGGATAATGACGCGCTTCGGCGGCGTAATCAGAGCCTTTGTGGACGAGACCGACGACGGTTTGCCGAACGCCGAATTTTCGATATTGCGTCTTTTTAATGCGTTTTCATTATGGCGGTATTGGCAGCGGTCGCTCGCTCGTTTGTCACCCGTATTGTTTTTATTTCGACCCGCTTTTCGCCGGACAATGCGAGCATTGTCTGGCTTTTTGTTTATTTTTAAAATTGCCGCAGCACCGCGGTGCCTATCTTGATAATTGTCCATATAATTGGCTGAATTTAGCCATATTGCACACTGAATTTGGAAACGGCGTTTTGTTCGGTTGGACGTGAATGAGTTGCAGAATGGAAATGTTTTTAAATACGTGTTTATTATTTCGAAGGAATAGCGTGTTGTTTCGCTTGCTAACGAACTTTATTAGGTCGATTTTCTTGACCTTTATTACACGTTCAGTCATGTCTGTTGTTGAGGGAAAGTTAAACATAGAGCTTTTATTTATAGCCAACTAGCTGTGCCCGCAGGTTCCGCTCCCTGGCGGAATTTCAGGATATCCGTATCTACCAAACATTTAAATAGGTTTAGGGGTTGAAGCATAAATTGGTTAACAAACAAACAAATATAAACTTTCGCATTTTTAATAAAGTTGGGGTTATATCATTTAAGATTTAGATTTTAATATAATTGTAAAACAAAGTCTGTACAATAAATAAGAAGGTTTGTATCGAAAAAAAAACTTAATATTTGGTAGTAGCTAATTAAAGTACTATGTATGTTAATCCAGAAAATGAGCTATCTACTCATCAAATTTATAACCTCCTTACATACATCCACAGAAGCTTTCGAATTTACAATATCAGTAGGAAAAAAAATACCTATTTAAAAAAATACCTATTAAAAAAATAAAAAAAACCATTTCAATGTATAATTCGTTGTACCATATATGGCCTATCTTATCTGCGGTCGTTCCAATACGTTTGTAATAAAATATTTATGCATACCTATATTGCACAGTTAATGTATGTATAGGTACTTGTCTTGACTTTCATGATGTATACCAAACTAATTGACGTGTAAAGTGCCTGCAAAAGGCCTAGTTACGTAATAAACATTCGATTTTTGATTATACACACAGTGATGCACACGAAATGATGTTATCGACCAGTTTGAACAATCGAAGTTGTTAATCGACGAGTCGACTAATCTCACTCGAATTGAAAGCTGCAGCTGAAAGCCGGCTTTTAATGAAACTGGTCGTTTTGAAATGTCAGTGACAGGAAAAGCTCGTATCTGCCTAATAGAGCTTCAGTATGTTTGACAGGACTTTTATATTTTCATTTTTGAGTTGATTTGAATTTTTTTTATGAAACAATGTCGTTTAAGCGCGTTTCACAGCTCCGTAATAAAAATATCTTATAGGTTATTTGAATTGACGTCGTTTTTGTTCGATATTTGTTTTGTATTTAATTTGTAAAATTTATTGTGGAAGATACATAAAAAATTATATGTTATACTTTCGAATTGAAAAGCTCTTTTTAGTATTGATCAAGGAGATATTATTTTTGTGGTATTTTACGATATTGAGACTACGAAGATTCGGTCAAGCATTGCGGAGGAATGTTTAATGTTTTTAAAATTCTTAGTATCCCTACAAGTTTAAACTTAGTTATGGGTATGTTATATAAATTGTCCAGGAAAGGTAAATGGTTGCCGCATCTAACTCTTTAAAACTTATTCTGCTATTCTAACATGCTTTATGTTTGATTGTATGATCTATGGTCCAAAAACTATAAACATATGTACCTACTTACTTATTACAATATATTTCATAACCTAAAAAGCGCGTGTGTGTGTAGTGTATACGACAGCACAGCTGCATCCATGTGTGGTCCGCAATCATGATCGATGAGCGCGCGGTTGCCGCTCCGGGCGCTTCCGGCGCGTGTTGCCACCTCGTGCCGGTGGCGTTAACTTGCCTGCTTTTTTGGCTAATGCTGTTATCTTCGTAAATTGGCTGGTTTGATGGCTGGGGCTTACTTTCATCAGGATAGGTCATACGCACATACTCAATGTATAGGTCATACACATGGACGTTTACTCAATATAGCTCTAAACTCATCACTACTACGTCACGATACGTTCTTTCAAACAATTATTAAAGGAATGGAAAAAGAAGAATATAGAAACACCTTGAAGAAATTTTGTCGATAAAGTTAATTTAAAATTAAACGTAGAAACATAGGTATGGAAGGTATGGAACTTAGCAGAAATAAAAGACAAATGGAAAGAATAGCACTGTACTCGTAGTTGTTCGTGGCCTCTGCAGTTTAAATACTGTTTGTGCGTCTGTGGGGCACGAGTTCAAACCTCGCGTGCGACTTTTGCCCCTGTGTTTGTACTCGAGTACGGTCATTTTTAAACGACTTTAAAAAAAGGAGGGGGTTATCAATTCGCCGCGAAGTCATCAGGAAACATATATATCTACCTATACATAAAAAATCATCAAAAGTCGTTCCGTACCGTAAAAATCACGCTGTTGTACGGGAGCCCCACACAAATATTTATTTTATTCTGTTATTATAGCTGTGAGTCTATCTATCACGGTTATGAGATACAGCCTGGTGACAGACAAACGGACATACAGACGGACAGTGGAGTCTTAGTCTTAGTCCTGTTTTTATCCTTTGGGTACGGAACCCTAAAAACATACCTACATATATCGAGCCAATAACCTCCTCCCTTTTTGAAGTCAGTTAAAAACATGCTAATATTTAGAAAATATTTAAAGTTTCGGTTGGTTTGTATGTGCAAACATGCCATTGACAATCACCGGAAACCGCACATTTGTCCGAGGTAAAAGTAGTATGTATATGTAAATTACTGTAATTAATAAGCTACTACATATGTGCCAAATTTAATTCCACTGCATTCTGTAATTCATCCATAGAAACTTTAAATACGCTATCACGTCTTTATCCCTAATGGAATGCTCAGGGCTTGAGATACAAACGCCACAGAAACGGATCCCTAAACCAGAAAATAGTGTTCACTAGCTCACAATATTTTTGAAAGACCTATTCAACGAAATGACACGCGATGGGTTAGTCAAGTAAAAAAATTAATTCCCAATTTACTTGTAGGAGACCTACGCCAATTTTATTTTTCAATATTTTATGTTTTATTTTACTACTTTTTCGGCATCAGTAATATACATACCTATTCTAAATTACAACTCTCTAGTACCAATAATCTCTGAATAAAATCGCAGAGAGACTGACAGACTGACATGGCGAAACTATGAGGGTTCCTTGTTTACTACGGACCTACTACCTAAAAAGGAATCAAAATGAGTTGAAATTATGCGAGTCCACTTGATCCGACGATTGCATGTATGTTTGTTCAATGATAAGAACTTTTGATCGGAGCATTATCATATTTGGTAGGCGTGTAGATGTGGTCAATAGAATTTTTAAGTTTGAACATGAGCCAAAGCAGTCAAGGGATTACAGAGGTTTAGGGTTCATGAGTTCACAGTTCTGGGCAAACTACTAGTTAGTTAATTTGCCATTAACTATTTGCAATGGGAAGTAATACAGGATCGTGGTACATTGTTGATTATTCCCAGTACCTGAGGCAAATAGGTCGTCATGAACTGATTTAATGCAGGATATTACGTCGTTGTTGTCAGTGTAGTGATATATGTTTGATAGAAACCACCCCGGCTTCGAATATATTATACCTTTAATACATATAGGTACATCAATCCATACCAAGTTAATGTATGCTCTCATTTTTAACCGCTTGTCTGTCTGTATTATGCCTGTCTATGGAATACGGAATCGTAGCTCCCGAATGGGATATACCGATTTCGATGCGATTTTTAAGTGAAAGCAAGTTTCCTTGCGGTATTTCTTAGCTATGTTTGAAAAAAATCGGTTCAGCTCTTCAAAAATTATTGCGCGTGAAAGCCTGAAAGTAGGGTATTTTAAATTTGCCTGGCATATAAACAATAAATTATTTACTTTATGAAAATGAAAATTAACAGGCCTTAAAAATAAAGAGAGAAAAAAAGCGGCCAAGTGCGAGTCGGACTCGCCCATGAAGGGTTCCGTAGTAGCAAATAACATAATATAAAAGTCTTGTAGTATGTTTTTTTTAAATTTTATATTTGAGTTGATTTAATGAAAGGTAAATTGCCGTTTATGATTTATGACGTATTAAAAAAAAACTACTTACTAGATATCGTTCAAACCAATTTTCGCTGGTAGTTTTTATGGTAATGAACATCATGTATTTTTTTTAGTTTTTTAATTCCCTTATTTTAGAAGTTACGGGGGGGGGGACACACTTTTTTCCACTTTGGAAGTGTCTCCCGCGCAAAGTATTCGGTTTAGAAAAAAATTATATTAGAAACCTCAATATCATTTTTGAAGACCTATCCATAGATACCCCACACGTATGGGTTTGATGAAAAATAAATTTTTGAGTTTCAGTTCTAAGTATGGGGAACACCCAAAATTTATTGTTTTTTTTCTATTTTTGTGTCAAAACCTTAATGCGGTTCACACAATACATCTACTTACCAAGTTTCAACAGTATAGGTCTTATAGTTTCTGAAAAAAGTGGCTGTGACATACGGACGGACAGACAGACAGACATGACGAATCTATAAGGGTTCCGTTTTTGCCATTTGGCTACGGAACCCTAAAAAAGAATTCAATGTTTATATGATCATCATCAAAATTTTTGCCGCATATTTATAAAATGACTGATCTAGAGCGGCTTGTATCCAGCGTTTTCAAGTGACCTTGGTTAGGTCGTCTGTCTACCTTGTAGGTGGTAGCTAATGCGTGGTCCGTAATCTTTTTGCCTCATGTTTGTCGCGCTATGTGTTTCGCCCTTTGCCAAACAAGTAATATTATTGTTACTAGTTAGGGAGGCGAATAAGGGAATTTTCGGCAATACTCGAGCGTGGCAGTTTAAGATATGAGAGATACCTTAGACCTAATAGAACAACCTTGTAAAGTATTTAGCTCTATATGTAGTGACGCGCGCCTAGGATAGACGATCAGATTAGTAAAAAAAAATCGATAGTCTGAAATACTCGAGCGCGTCAGATTAAGATATTGGGGGTTGATTTTAGTGTTTAAAGACTAAATTTAACTAATCTGAGGATAAGTCCTTGACGCCGCCGAGTTATAGGGTCGCGAACTTGTAAAAAAAAAACGTTAAGCTGGCATTCTCGAGCGCAATTTTTTTATTCTTTATTTTGAAGAATATAATCTAAAACTTACTAAAAATACAAAATCTGCCGGTTTCCGCATGACCGGAAGTGTGGAGGAGCCATTTCGTCTTCCTAAGAACGCGTTGCGGCATATAAGTCGCGAACGATACATTTTACAAAAAAAAGTTTAAATAAACATTTACGTTGGTTGTATCTATCGCTTTATTGTCATTCTTAAATTCCCCGTTTTATCAAGGAGAAAGAAAGGAAAAAAAAGAAACCAAAAAACCTTTTTCGTTCAGATTAAGAGAACCCACCAACTTTTTTGTCAGATTAAAAAAATATGCGTTCAGGATACCGAGATAAACCTCCCCTATGAAAATCTGACGCGCTCGAGTATTTCAAAAAAACTTTTTTTTTTCATTTTCAAAAATTCATCGTAACTTATCGTCACGCCGAAATCGTCAGTTTTTTTAAAGGGAGCTTCCTTGGGGCATACTTAACACCCCTTCTGAAAATCTGACGCGCTCGAGTAAATTTCTTTTTTTGCATTTTTGACTACTTTATATGCCTACCCCCACCACGCAAACCGACAGAATAGTATACCGTTGTTATCAGAGGCACTTGGGGCATACGTAGTATGAATATCTGACGCGCTCGAGAATGCCCAAGTAACTGTTTTTTTTTAACATTTTTGAAAAACCGTACACGCCAAACCCACCGCTAAAATGGTTTTTACCATACGAGCTTTTCTTTTCGAAATTATTTTATCTTTCGATTTTGATAGGTCTCGACGGCGCCGTTGAATTACGCCATTTAGCTACCTCGCCTCCCTAACTATACTAGAAGCTGATCTGATGATAGAAGGTGGCCATCATCATCATTAACAAATTTAAGAAGTAGGTTCATATCGGTCGGTGGGTATGTACTATGTCTCCGGGAGGCCGTAGGAACCCTGTGATAAAACGACGCAACCCCATCGAGTTTGGGCTTATTAAATTTGTCTTAATGTGGCGTGTGGTTCCCGGCAAAGTAGAATGGGACCACTCCAGCTTTTCCCCTGGATGTCGTAGAAGGCGACTAAGGAAATACAAACTAAACAAAGCTTTTAAACATCATGAGACCTCTCCAACCCGCCTGGCCAGCGTGGAGAGTGCAGGCCGGATCCTCTGGCTGCTCTGACCAAGTGTGGTGCTCTGGTGGTACAGAGAGGGTCGTGCTCCTGCAGTAGAGACTAAAAGGAAATTTGTCTTAATAAATTCTCAGGTATCACAATAAAAAATGACATGAAAAGTCTTTATTTTTTATATTTATTTGTATACTAGCTGTTGCCCGTGACTTCATCAGCGCGGACTAAAGTTTATGAGCATCGTTAGTTTGGCATTTTAATAAAACCGGTAAAGTGTATGTCGGGCCACGTGCTTTGAAGGGTTCCGTAACTAATCCATTGACCTCCATGGATTAGAGACACAATAGTAGAACACTTAAGGTGTAAGTAAGGTGTGTATATAGGGCTGTTTGGAGGTTATTTGTAGCGTACTTTAAGTTCAAACTAACTGCAAAAAAAGGGGTATCGTCGGCAAAGAACACCAACTGAGCCTGACCGGTAACAGGTATGTCGTCGATGTACTACGCATATCGCCGTGGAGAACATCAGCTCACACAGGGCGTTTTGACAGTTTGGCATCTTCGACCGCCACCGTGATCTTTCGGTCAATTCAAAAAATCATCGTTCCTACTTTAAGTCCCGACAGATAAAGGCTTTTCTTAAGTAACGCGAAGCCCCATCGACCCCTAAAACATAGGTTTTCTTAGGTTCGACTTAATCCCGAGCCGCGTCCGTAGCGGAAAGCGAAAGATAAGTACTGGATAGAGCTTCCCCCGGGCCATGCATGTTCACTATCGTCGCCGACCTATCGCTGAAGGCTTTCAAGCTGAGGTATTTGCCGAACTTTAGGTACTCCCAGATATTGAACGTGCGAGTATCTCGGCACTTCTTCCCCGAAGAGATTCAAGGGTAGGGCAGGAGGGTGATTTTCTCTGAGACCAATGACTGCTTCTAGTTCACTAAGAACCTGTATTTGAAGAGCTTGTCAGGCAGGGTGTATAGAGCTGTTATTTGTGTCGTACTTTAAGTTCAAACTAACTGCAAAAAGCGTTAGCTCACACAGGGCGTTTTGAGTTTTGACAGCTTGGCATCTTCGTCCGCCACCGTGATCTTTCGGTTCTCGTGGAAGGAGAGCACGCATGGTTTTTCCAGTCATTGTTATTGCAGTCCCTTATCTAACCATACGTACAACTAACTTAATTTTTTTTATGCAAGAAAAAAATGTTTTTTGCCTACCGTCGGCCACGGGGAATCGGCCGGATATGGCTCTCATCCACAAAAAAAAACTCACGGTTTCAACGCCATTACCGCTTTTGCCTGGTTCTGTTCTTGTGCTACTCTCGACCCAAAGACCTGGCACAACGGCCGCTTATCAGCTGGGCTCACAAACGCGCTTTTCAACCAGTAGGACAGTATTTGTTAAGCGACTAAATCCCGTTTCCATCGCCCGACTGGCCTACGTTATGGAGGCAGCAGTTGCGAAAATAGGCCCGCCTCCTACGCCTGACCTAACTTCACCTCACCTTACCTATCACTTCCTATTGCGATTCCCTTTTCCACCTTCTCGCCCACAATCGCGCTAGAAATAGCCATTGAGCGGCGTTAGGTCTTGCGCCCCTAGGCTCTGTCTGCAGAGGCTCTAAGCCCAGTCTCACTTAAGTTTTAAATTTATGAACAGCGCCATCTATCGGTGTCCAAAAAAGAAATTTTTAAGAATACTCCGAAACTAATCGGCATCAAATTAAAATAATTTTATATAATAAACCATAAAATAAATTTAACAACAGTTTTACTGTTATTTGTTGAACAATTAATTTATAGCAATCTTTCGAACAGAAATGTTTGACGTCATTGTTTTAATTAACATAATTTTTTCATTTTTAGCATGATTAAGATAAAACAAACACTTTAATTTAAGTAAAGCTTATCAAAATATATTAGTGAAAACTGCAACCGAATCGGTTTAGCTGTTTCTGAGATCCTACTGTGCATAAACTTAATTTTTCGAACAAAAATGTTTGACGCGATTCTTTAAATTGATATAAGTTTCTTGTTTATGAATAGATTTAAATAAAATAAACAATGAATGTTAAGGTAAGCTTATCAAAATATACTATGAAAACGGCAACTGAATAGATTCAGTCTTTTCTGAGATTAGCGTGCATAAACATAATTTTTTGAACAAAAATGTATGACTTGATTCTTTAAAATTGATATAACTTTTTTATTTATGAACGGATTTAAATGAAACAAACACTAAATTTTAAGTAAAGCTTATCCTAACACATTAGTGAAAACCACATTTGAACCGTTTCTAAGACTAGCGTAAACAAACAGACAAACAGACAAAAATTCTAAAAATCATTGTTTTGTGTTCTGCCTCCAGGTAGCAGTATTTTTTCTCATTTATCTTCCATGTACAGACAGCGATGGGTTACGATTTTATTATATGTATTGATATTGATTAATTTGCGCTTCGCAGTGTAAGGGCATGTAAATTCATTTGTTTTAGCGAGTAAGTGAATGCTCATCTGAACTCGTTGTTTACGTGTGAGAGCACAGCAACACAGCCTTTACGTCAGTTAATTTAAAATTAATACAAGCAGGCGGCGCACAGGAAATGAGCTTAGGGGTGGCGGGGGTTAGAGGATTCGACGACTGCGTCAAACATGGAAAGTGTAGAAGTGAAGGAAAATACGTAGAATTTGCCAGTTGATTCTTTTTTCATGCATTGTAACAAACAAACACTATCATTACTAAACTAGTGGTTTGCTGCGAATACTATTCCAATATTGAGTAAGTAAGTACCTTGCAAAGTCGGTTGAATGTGAAAAAGTTTTTCAAGCAAAGCGTAATTCAGAGAAATCAGTTTCGTATCAGCGATATCTAGGTATGTTACAAATATGGGTAATTGATGTTTAAATGCGTATATCTCGTACCGGCTACACCGATTTTTATGCCCAACGAATTTAAAAATTATTTGAATGGTTGCTACACTCATTCTTGATATCATCAAAATTAGTTCATCGGTACGATAGTTATCGCAGAACATACATAGATACAAACAATGTCTTTTCGCCATTTGTCGTAAACTTGAATTGTAGCCCTCGCTTCGCTCGCTCAGTCGATGATAAAACCATCAGCACACTTTACCGAACAGACTAGATCGATTTAAATTAGATTTTCACCCATTATCTCGATCAGCTTCTACTTTTGCGCGGAAAAAGCAGGATGCGACTATACATACTTGGATAAATTCTTTTTTGTCCACCCAAGGGATAAAGATGCAATTAATATTAAAATCACTAAAAAATGTCAAATATTAAAAGTTTAAAATTTATAAGAAAAAAAATCTGATATCATAATTTTGATCGAACAAACTGTTTTTATTTTAATAGTTTTAGGTATTAAAGTATCATTTTAAACATAAAAATGTGTGTGTCTGTGGCATCGTTGCACCTAAACGAATGGGCCGATTTTGTTGCGTTTTTCTTTGGTGGCGTGGTGTTTGATGAAAATTGGTTAAGCGGCTTAAAAGTTTGGGGGTAAACCTAATTAGGTTTAATTTTTAATTTACCTGGTAAATAAACTTGTTATTAAGAAGTTTTTACCGTTCTACTATAATGTACTTTCCGTTAAAATAAAAACCTCGAGTTAGTATCGAACGGACTATGTAGCGATACGTCTAAAACGCTCATTGTCTAAATTGCATGTCGGTGTAACAGCTGAGAAAAACCATTTTGGTGGCATATTTTGTTAATTAAGTATAAGTGTTTTATGTTCTATACTTTTTATTGTTGTATATATGCTCCAAATAAAGATTTTTCTATTTCTATTTTATTTCCTTATTCCTTGTCTTAAGACATTCCTTGTCCAAACATGAGGTGGTATTAAGTAATATTTTGTCAAACACATCGTTCTGTGCTTTCGGCATTTTCTAGAGGGGGTTAGTGGAATCGGCGATATAATTCGATAACTGATGCAAACGGCTTTTCGATGCTAGTTTTGGAATTTCATGCCGTTTGTGATTTTACATCAACTTTTCTGTACTTCCATTAAATTTCGATTTTAATAAAAATGATAAACGAGAGATAATGGCCATTTTTTTCTACGCTTGTTATTAGAAAATTCTGTGTTAAGTTATGAATTTTATTAAACGTACGGTTTGTTAATGAAAAAGTACCAAATAGTTGCAAACGTAGCTACTGTATGAGAAACTCGTCTAAAACGTTTATGGTCTAAAATTATATTTCGTCATATTAGGAAGTAGTTTCGAAACCTAGCCTTCATTTATAAAAAAATATCAAACGATTGCTAAACTTATTCTAGTTAAATTATATTTTGCTCCCTTTTTAGGGTTCAGTAGTAAACAAGGAACCCTTATAGTTTCGCCATGTCTGTCTGTCTGTCTGTCTGTCCGTCCGCGGTCCTACTCAGAAACTATAAGTACTAGAAAGCTGTAATTTTGCATGAATATGTATATTAATCATGGCGAAAAAGTCGTAAAATAAAATATGGAAATAAATTTTTTTTTAGGGTAGCTGCCATACAAGTAAAGAGGAAGTCAAGGTTTTTCAAAAATATTGGTAGCTTGGGAACACCATTTTTCGATTTAGGGATCCGTGTCTGAAATATTTATATTATGTAGTTTATAGAAAAACTATCAGAGCTAAGTAGGGTTAACAAATTAAAAAATTATAGGCGATCAACACATAAAATGTACTCGAAAGGGAAAATTTTATACAAATTCAATAGATACTTAGACGTTTTAGTGGCATGAACTCAAAGTTGGCATTTACAACTACGGAACCCTACACTGCGCGTGGCCCGACACGCACTTGGCCAATTATTAATATTTGATACAGCAAGAATGAGACAAAACATAATTTTAATAAAAAGGCCGTAGCACAACATAAAGCTTGACTACTGTCATGCATCGATGACAGCTGGGACCAATGGCATAACGTGCCTTCCAAAGCATGAGAATGCTCGAGAAATTGTGATCACCCATCCAAGTATGGACCACGCTCAAAGTTGCTTAATCACGCGAATATCAAGGTTTATTTATACAAATTCCCTTTAAATTTCAATAAACTTGTATTAAAATGTGCACAATGGAACATTAACGCTATCTTTGGACAAGCACAATAGAAGGATGTGTTGATGTGTTTGTGAAATCACCAACTGTGAAGAGAGACTGCAGGCGAATTTGAAAAATACGCGAACAAAATTTGAGCGTGTCCTCTTCTATTATTTATTATTTTCTTAAAATCGAAGAGGGAGGAAATAAGCAAAAATCTAAACGATGCCACTGGCTAGCAAACATTAAATAAAAAATAGAGAAGGACAAATCACACTCATTGTGTTGGCGCCCTAAAGTAAGTTTATAATGTTGGTTTGTTTGACTTATCATAGTTTGACAAAAATTAGACCGATTTTGATATTGTTCTTTAATCACACAAAGCATAAATCAAATTCGTTCTAATTTTTGTGAAGGATCGTGACTTAGCTGGAATAATAAAAACAACGTTAACAAAGATAAATTCGCTATCACCTTTGTCTTTATACCTAATGAGGCAGACTGAGTATTTTGGCAAAAAGAGCTCATGGCGAGAAGTTGATAAAAAAATAACAAATAGTCATCACACCAAGAAAATGGAAAAAGCAAGGTCTTTTTATTGCCTGACACAAAAAGTGGGATGTTATAAATTTGACATCTGTGTGTCTGTCGGTAGCATCATAGCTTATAAAACAACGTTTTTGTCAAAGTAAAGATTCGTGTCTTCCTCCGCTTTAGTACAAGTATATTTCAATTAAGTAGTAAAGTGCTATTCCGCTTAGAGCCCTTGGTTTGAACTGAATAAAAAGTAAAAGTATGAAAGGTTTTAAAAAATATGGGACTCCAGATGGCAACACTGTGACGTCAGGTCCAATAGGATACATTTGACAGGAAAATAACCTGTCAATAACTGATGGTCTAATGACAACAGTTGATTGGTCGTCTGACGTCACTGTTCCGCCATCTAAGGTCCAAAATTTTTGAACTCATTCGTACTTTAATCTCGAGCTCATTTGTGCCAATAACGAAGACTTTTTGCCTTATGAACTGATTTAGATAGCGTACCGCAGTCGATGACAGTGCTATAAAATCAAAATGGCCATTATACCATAAAAGTATATAAATTAATTATGAAGGATGATGTGACAAAGGCAGAGTTAATCATATTCGCAACGCTCTTATCGGTGAAATTCCTTTGCTTTATAAAGCTGTGTATGGGTTTTCCTCTTCCCTTTCTTCCTTTTATTTTGCCTTCTATTATCGACCTCATGAATTTGTCGTGCCGTACCAAGTCCCAACATACTTGCTCGGGACCTTTTATTAATTGCCTTGTTTTGCCTCCTCTGTTTATTAGGTATTTCTTTATTTGTATCCCGTCCTTCCAGCTATTTTTTTCCATCCTTCTCCAGCTCCAGCATCTTGAATATTTCTAATCTCTTAATTTCTTTCTTTTTTAATATCCATATCGCGCAGCCGTATTATGCAATTGGTGGGTAGAAAAATGGAAAAAGGATTAACAATAGTGATGAGTTGCTTGCCGCATCGCCTATTGACGCGATCCCAAAGCCTTGATTTACGATCTGCACGAGAAGATGAGAATATCTATACTTTAGTTTTTCCCCAGATAAGCATAGAAGAGACACTGTTTGTATATTATACTAAAACGTTAAGAAAGGAGAGAGACAAAAGGTCTATACCTTTAGCTTGTGTACAGAGGCGGCCACGACTTAAAACTTCGCAGCAATACTTTAAATTAGTTCACGGAGTTCAGAACTCGCAAACTGATTATCAGGATGAATTATTTCGTTCAAAGCACTTTGTGCTCTGGGATGGTTTTATCTGGTAACAATAAATAGATATATAGATTAGTGTCCGACTGAAACTGGTTTTCCGGCCAAAACCGAAACCGAAACCGAAACCGAAATTTCGGTCGGACATTAATATAGATACACTATCACGAATTAGTTTCTAACGGAAAGACAGACTTCAAGAACATGTTCTCCAAGTTTAGAGCATTAATGGCATGAAGATTGGGAACCGCAGCAAAATAGTAATGAGTTGTTAGCCGCACATGATTCCGATTTTGGCCCATTTCCTTAATCGGTCTTCACGATTTTAATACAAGCTCATTGGACACAACTTGACTCACATTAATTAGTTCGCCAATGCCGTGAAGAATCGATTAGCTTTTGGGCACTAATTAAATAATACTTGAGCTAAAAAGGTTCATTTTGTTGAACTAGTAGTTTGATTTATTGATTGAACTTGCCATTGAAGTATGAATTACATTTCCAAAGAATCTCACATTCAAACATCGAAAATGACGTCACCTGTCCACACAAAGTTACGTAGTGTAGTGCCATATCTAAACGTCAATGAGTCTACTCGCCGTACCCACGCACACGGAAATGGCGGCGGCGACGGCCCGTCCGGGGCCCGGCGGCACACTTCTGATTGCGATGGCCACGTGAAGAATTGTCTTCCGTACATAGTTCATTTTCTTAATTAATAATATTAACATTTCACTCACTCCTCTTGCAAAAAATCTTGGTCTTGTGATGGACATAACGTTTAGCTGGAGAGATTAGGTCACTGATATTAGCAGAAAAGTCACTACTTCTTTACACCTAAATCGTTATTGAAATTTTCTTCTCTTATTTTGCGTATGATTGTTTATGTTAATGTGTGTTATCCTGATGTAAACTCAGATAAGCTTGATTGTCTCACTCGAAAATAGGACCACATATTTTTTTTTCGATTTATGCTTGACCTTGATTCCTCTTTGGAACTCTTTTTGTATGCTTTGTAATCTTTCTGGGGTTCCGTATCCAAAGGGTAAAAGCGGGACCCTATTACTAAGACTTCGCTGTCTGTCCGTCTGTCTGACAACAAGCAGTACCTCAAGAACCGCGATAGCTAGACGGTTGAAATTTTTACAAATTATGTATTTCTGTCGCCACTTTAACAACAAATACTAAAAATGAAATTAAATAAATATTTAAGGGGCTCCCATACAACAAACGCGATTTTTTTTATAGATAATGGTACGGAACCCTTGGTGCGCGAATCCGATTCGCACTTGGCCGGTTATTTCTATACTTAAGAACCTTCTTTCTACCCAATATATGAAAACAAAATTTTGTTTTCAGTCTGTAAGCCTTCGCTCCAGTCGTATTCTTCAACTTCATCTTCCGTTATTTCGGCCTGAATTTATGTTGTCGTTTGACATACTTTTTTTTCTAAGAATAATAAGCTTTTTACCTAAAAATTGTACCATTTTGCAAAACTGAGAAAACAGAAATATTGTTGTTATCATTCGCACTTTTCTTCTAAGAGAAACGGGTCTATTATTGCTATTTATCAATTTTTTTGAATGTTGGTTATCAACTGTTTTGTCTTAGTAATTTATGGTGTTGATGTCTAGATAAATTGGCTTAAGTATCTTAGAAGAACTGAAAATGCTAAGAAATAAAAATACAGCCCAAAAACTGCGTCAAAGTGGGTTTTTCTGAAATAAATTAAAATGTCGAAAATATCTGCAACTGTCGTCAGCCTTTTGTTAAGAAAATATCGGGTGAAACCAAATTTTTTGGCCACATCTAACACCTCGTCACGGATGTGGGTCGATTTATCAGTAATCCTGTATAAATATATATAATTAGTACTAGCTGTGCCCGTGGGCTCCGCCCGTGTCTTATGAAATATACTTTACGACCTCAAACCCGTCAAATACACATAAAAAGTTTTATAAAAATCGGTCGAACTGTTTTGTTCTTCCAAACATCGTGACACGAGATTTATATATATATATATAAAGATTTTTAAGAAAGAATTTATATATAACGAGGATCTCGGAAACGGCTTTAACGATTTCGATGATATGGATTTTGGGGTGAAAAATCGAACTAGTCTGGTTTCAGTTTTACAGAACTTTATTTTTTATCTAGCGAAGCGTAGTTATTTTATGTAAGGCAGTAGTTTAGTCAGTTGTGTTAGTGGTAGTTGCGGCCACTGATCCTGGCCCCTAGTGCGTGGGTGCCTAAACAACACAATATTTAATAGTTCTGAAGTACTTATCGCGGCCGCGTGGTTTCCGGCAGAGTAGAATTGGATCCTCCAAGTCTTCCCGTGGATGTCGTAGTAGGCGATTTAGGAATTACAAGCTAAACAAAGCTAAACATCAGTGAGACCTCTCCAACTCGTCTGGCTGCTCTGGCCAAGCATTGCTCGAGTAGTTCAAAGAGGGTTGTGCTCCTACAGTGGAGACTAAAAAGACCTGATGATGATGATGACTTAATGTGGTGTCACGTGACCTACACGGGCGAGAATATCTCGACGAGTTGTTTCAACAGTAGGACTACTGGGATATTTCGTCTCAATTAAGGAATAACAATGTTGAGTCAATGCTACAACTCACCGCGGTGATATCGCCGTGTGGAGATTGGCTCATTGAGTCAGTATACACGCTGACTTTTCATTGGTTTTGGAAAAACAAATGTCGTATAGTAAATAAATTCCTCTATCCATATACGTAATCCAAATTTCTGTATGTCATAAGATAAAAAAGTTGCGTAAATGATTTTCGATCGATACTACGTAGTTATACGCTGCGTAATGTCGATGACCCCGGCCGGTCGGCGGGCGGTGTATGGCGGCGGTACTACTAATTGATCTCACAATTTTACTTTCGAGTTTTAGACAACATATTTTGTTTTTGAATTTTTATTTTGACTAGCTTATTAGGTCTTACTAACGATGCCTATGAAGTGGCCTTCGGCTTCAAAACCAATGAAAAATCACCGTGTAGATATAGAATAAGACACGACGCGAATAATACTAACTAGCTGTAACTTTTCTTCAATATCTAAAATCACATATAATAAATCAGTAAAAAAATGTGTACATTGAATATATTTTCAAATAAAAATATTTGGGGCGACGAGGACAACTTCTTTTTAATTCTTTCTCTTTTACTGTCTGTTTGTCTGTTTGTACACGCTAATCTCGGGAAATAGTGGTCGGATAAACTTTTTTGTTACATAGCTGTTAAGTCTGGGTAACATATATGCCTGAGCATTTTCCGGAGTCATAAAGTCTACGCGAACGAAGTCGCGGCTTCGGCTAGTTTAAAATAAAACTAAATATAAATCAGTGTATCATCATGTGCCGTGTTTAACGGGTATTTAGACTGGTGATTGAATATGGTTCACACAATGTAGCTGCCTCGAACTTGTCATGAGACCACGTGACATAAAGGACCTTTGTGAGTGTCCGGTTGGTGTCGCACACGGAAATGGCGGCGGCGGCCGAGTCCGGCGACGCGGCACGATATTCACGTTATCAATATCAACCTATTGCTGCCCTCGCAGCGTGGTGTCAGTGATAAACCATGATAAAGTTTATATCGATAGACTAGCGCCATCCGTGTCTAACAGAGGGCCTTTAGCTATATCAGATGCCTTTAGGTAGCCTGAAAAATCTAACACCAGTGTTGGCTACTTACACACACGAAAAACAGAGGGCCCTTAATTAAAAATTAATTTTGTAGTATAATCTAAGAATATTAATATTATACTTAACTATAAATATTATATTTATTCTAAAAAAACATCCCGGATGTTGCGGACTTTTTATTTCAGATCTCTATTTCCCTAAGTTATTTTTTGGGTAATTTGGAATATTTATACATGCACCAGCTCCCGTGCTATAGTAACTAGAACCCTGCCTATTTACCTAGGTTACCTTAAGGTAGATACCCTATTTAAATAAGAACCTGGCCTCGGGTTCATTTTTATTCAAGACTACAGCGCCCTCTGTGTAATAAATTTTGACGTAACAAGGACTGCAAAGTCCCCCAGCCAGCAATGCGGGGCGACCTCTGACAGCAATCCGTTGAACTAGTAAACCGAGGGTTTGTTTCCCGTGAATTATGCTTTTCATTTACATGAACCCGAAATGACTTTGCTTTTCTTGTGGTTCCTAAAAATAACGAAAAAATTTACCCTTTTCTTTTAACTTTATATATAAGATATTTTAGGTATATTAATAAATATAAGGTACATAAAAGTACCTATGTTGAAAAATATATCGCGAGTGGTTATCGATCCCTTTCAATTGGTCGGTTTAGTTATAGTGGAAGACAAGTTAGCAGACTGCCAAAAAAAATCCTGCACGATAATTGTTGTCTAAGTAGGTACTACGTGACGCATAATTAAGGTAATGGAGAATGAAATTACCGGCCAAGTGCGTGTCGGGGCACGCGTAATGTAGAGTTCCGTAGATGGGGATCACGAAGTTAAAAACGTTTGAAACATCAATTTTCTATTGAATTTGTATTGTGTTTCTATGAAAATGTTACTTTTCCAAAAACATTTTAAGTTGGTCGCCTATTTTTTTTTTATTTGCAATCCCTACTTTTTTGTTATAGTTTTCTTTTAAACTTCGATATATGTATATGGTACTGCCGATAATGTTTTCAGAGGTGGGGGCGGGCAGGGATTGGGGACACTTGACATAAAACCAAATATTTTAGAAACACAAGGGAGCAAGCACAAAAAATGATTTTTTTAAATTTATTTTACCACTTTGTTGTACAATTTACCAATTACAATTTACCTATGCCAAATTACAGCTTATATCGTTGTCGTAGTTGAATTGTATAATCCGTTGTTTTTCAAAAATTCTAGCTGTTTGGCATTACAGCTCGGTTTTGTAAAACAGCTAAAAATAGTTTAGCTCGATTCATGAGTTACGTAATTACGTTTAACAAAACAGCTCGGCTGAACTCTGTTTAGGCACAGGTGTGTAGTAATTTTGCTTGTTCACCATTCCTTTAAATTCTATTTTGTATTTGCAAATTTCTTTCATAGATAGAAATGAAAAGTTGTTTATTACTCGGGTACGGTAATATTTCTACTTCGGGCGATATACATAAATCCCTCCCTTCACTCAGGATTCAATCGTAGGGCTATATATCGCTACGCTCGTGATTCAACTGTGGAATCCTTCGTTTTGCTCCGGATACAAACTAGCTCCCTTGCTTAAAAAATATTACCTTTACACCTTTCAGCATAACCAGCTATACCTGTGCGCCAAAGGTGTGTGCTATTCAAAGTTTGTTAAATAAGTAAAAGCCATACATAAGGATTTTTTTAAACAAGTCGCTGATGCAAGTAAACATATATACAAGGCAAAAAGAATAAGTGCAAACATCGATGTGTCATTATATGAGATACTCATTTTTTTATATTAGGCTGGTTTCTTCTTCTTCTTCTCATTCTTCAACTTATAAAGCAGTTGTGACTCCAGCATTAACATATAATCCGTGTACTTGCTACCCCATGGAGAATACGAGAGGTACCAATCCTTGTACATTTGATAATCTGGCTCCTCGGTGCAAGTCGCTCCTTCGCATTCCATTACAGCATTACACACTTCCTTTGGCGTCAGAGGTTTGCTCTTCAACTCCGCGACTCTCTCTGCAGACAACAAGCTCCTCACTCCTTTAACGATAGAACATATGTCATATCCCCTGAGAACTTGAGCAACGCTATGCAGGTTGAAGTCACGGTCCACGCCATGATACTCCATGAGAATTTTTGTCAAAATAAACGAAATACTACCATAATCAGTTCTCGGGATCAAAATTTGTGATGGAAAGGCTTTATACATAATGGCACCTTTAGAGAGCCATGGCTCTGAAGCGGTACCGATAACCATTATCTTGTCGTCGAAAGCAATTGGCTTAACTATTTCTTTGAAAAAGTCTTTTTGTAATCTACTTGGGTCAAACATTTTTTCTTCTTTGGGTACTTTTTTATAAAATAACTTATCAGCATCGTTCACCATGATAATCGTTGGTTGCATTAGTTTGCTAATTCTGACAACAAATTGAAACATTCTCTTTATATGTTTCCCGGGGTATTTGTTGTAGATGTTCATGGGTGAAAGGTCAATTAGAATAGAATTAGTTTCTGTTGCTACTGCATATATTAGGGTCCTCTTACCTGCTCCTTTAGGACCCACAAGCAATTGTGTTCTAGTTGCATTTGGGCAAGAACAACCAAGTGTTAAAACACATCGAGTTCTTACAAGATCTCTAACGTCTCCAATACAAGGTGGTGGAAATGAAGGTGTCCATAAAACAGCTCTCATGTCTGCAGCGGCATAATTCCGATCACCCATAAATTCATCTAACGTAAGTTGTGGATATTTTCTAACAATACCATTATCTACCAATTCTTGGAACATTGTTGTAGGCTTAACTTTTTCTGGCTTTGGTGGTTTGATTTTCTTGGGCTTCTTTCTTTTTTTGGTCAGCGGAAGCTTGGCACCAACTTCCGTAAAGTCTTTTATAAGGGCTTTTTTCAACATATTTAACTCTAGTCTCATTACTTCATCGACAATTGGACGAAGCTGAAGTTGTACATCCTTATAAGCATTTTCAGTTATCAACTCAAGTATGTAGCCTTTTATT
Source organism: Acrobasis consociella (assembly GCA_963555685.1). NCBI lineage: Eukaryota > Metazoa > Arthropoda > Insecta > Lepidoptera > Pyralidae > Acrobasis > Acrobasis consociella. Next base: position 23,795,317 of record OY743104.1, read on the forward strand.
GCATCAAGTGGAGCGTCTTTAGTATCTATATCTCTCCAATGATTCTGATATTGAAACCAAGCATCTTTTACATTCTCAAATGTTTTTCCTATATACAAATTAATACCTGGATCGCCATCTGGATTAAGACGTGACTTTTTATAGTCAAGTAATCGTTTCTTTTCTTTTTCTTTTGCTTCCAGTTCAAGACGCTTTTTTTCTTCTTTTTCAAATTTCTTTTCTGCCTTTATTTGTTCTTTTGTTTTTGGAGCCCCAGCTTCAGCCTTTAGCCTCTTTTCTTCCGCTATACTCCACTCAATGTATTCTTCTATTGTAAAAGTATCTCCACGAACTATTAATATAGAGCCCCCTTCATCTGGATATGGGAACTCGTCAAATGCTTTTAACTGGAAATACCATTCTCTAAGCCATTGATTTATTTCTGCTGTAATGTCATCCATAATGTCACCTTCTCGTAATTTGAAGACTCGAGCATTCTCTGTCATATTTTTTTCCATGAATGCCTCATAATATTGTCTCCTGAACTCTCTTCGTTTTTCTTTAACTTTCTCTAATTCTATTTTAGCCGATGGAGGATTCCACGAAGGCATAATCATTCCAAGTTTCAATTTCAGTTTATAATCCCTTAAATTTTCTCTTTTTATTTCCATGAAGCGTCTGTATGTCATCTGGATTAATTTCGCAGCTCTAATTCTCAATTCTTCTCGAGCCGGTGGTGCTTTAAGTCCTGCTAATTCTAGATATAGGTTCTTGTCCTTAAGTATTTTGTGCATTTTTTGCCTAGTTACATATCTAGACCTTTCCATTCTTTGAATATTGTTAATATGTTTATTATACTCTTCTTGTTTTCTGATTTCTTCTAATTCTTCTGGAGATAAAACGACAGATGCCTCTGAAGCTACAATATCCTCTCCCATAGCCAATTTTCTTCTTAATTCTGCTTCTTTTTCTTCTTGAATAATTCTTTCTTCTTCTAAACGTGCTTCTTCTCTGCGTTCTATTTCAGAAGGTGTTGGAGTAGGATCACCTAATCTGTTACCAGCAAATATTTCATCGATGATATACTGCATTTCTTGTTGTCTTATTTCGAAAGGATAGAAGAACGGACACATTATTTCGATATCATGAGGAATCATCAACATTTGCTGAAGGGCATTATCTGGGTAGGTGAATTCAAAAACTTCTACTTCTTCAAGTGTAAGCTTCAATTCAAGTAGTCTACACGTGACTGCATCAATGATTTTTTTGATATACTCTCTTCGTTGTGCTTGCTCCATTTGATCGTAGCAGTCGCAGAGTTTGTTGTAGATATCGCAGTACTTGTTGTAAACTCTGGCCACCACTTCTACCGCAGTGGATTGTGGTTTGATCCCCACCATAGCTGAGGCCAACTCTTGTAGCCTTTCATCTTCGGCAAAGGCTATAGCCATTTGCTCTTTTAATTTTAACCATCTTTCGTAATACTCTTTGTTTGCCATTTTGTTTTTGTAATCAGGTGCTACAGAAATAACTTTTTTTCGTGCATGTATATAGAATAAAGGTTTAAAGAATTATAAAAATCAAAAGTTACATGATTGTAAAATATATTTGATGTCAAGAATTATCGGATGTCAACACTAGTGTAAATATTCTAAATCTTAGGATGTCAAGTTATTGTCATAATGAAAAAAATAATAAAATAAATAAAGTTTTTGATTTCTAAACGAAAGTCTATTCGTTTCAAGTTCTTTGACTTTTTAACCCACTACGCAAAATAGTGTTAATAAGTTTGTATGTAACCCATAGATTTAAGATAAAAAAAATTCTATGTCTATGATGTAACCATAGTAAAAATATCGAGGTCTGGTTTGTAACGATGAGATTCTAGCATCATAGCATGTTGACTTGATTCAGATTTTCGTCCATTCCCTCGAACGGCTTTTACGATCTGCGCGGGAAGATAGATAAGGTCTAAATGCACAAATTGAGCTTACCCCAAAGTAAGTTCAAACACGCAATGTTAATTCAATACAATAATATATTTTATAATAAACATTTTATATTAAATACCCGGAGCAATTTGACAACATCTAAATTTTCCGACTGGGTCTAGCAGGGTAGTCGCAAGGTAGTCGTTATCAGTCGTCAGGCCGTGAAAAAAGTGTATCGAAGCATATTGCCAGTGTCCAGTAATCTAGGTCTATGGTCCTGCTGGTACATGTGGTAACATTCTACGTTTTTTCGGGAATGATATTAAATATTTTAGATTGGGTATGATCTTCTTAGTAATTAGAGTTCGACTATCGCTCAGTATCCAATTACGCAGAAATCTGGTGGCGCGCATCTTAAGGGGTGTGCACAATGGTTCAGCTCGGGGGCTACAATAAAAATGTTTTAAGTGCGCCTCCGTACGTTCCATTGAACGCTAGAATCGGCTCGCACGCGCTCGTCAGCTACTTCCGGCGGAGTGACGCGTGCCGCGGGCTGCCGCGAGTGATAGGAAGTAGCGGCGCGGCGGGTGATGAAGCGGAGCGATTTGAGAATATAAAAGGACTCCTTGTCAAATATTTCTTCCAACCTAGACTTCCCGTGGATGTCGTAGTAAGCATTTAGGAAATACAAGCTAAACAAGGCCCATAAACATCAATAAGACCAGTGTGGATGTATAGGCCAAATCTTCCAAGAAAAATTGTGTATTGAGCTCTTTTGAACCTCTGACAAAAAAGCGGCCAAGTGCTAGTCGGACTTACTCATGAAGGGTTCCGTAGCAGCAAATAACATAATATAAAAGTTCTTGGAGTTCGTTGTAACGTTGATCAGAACAGTTTACGATTTATAACGTATTAAAAAAAAACTACTTTCTAGAACTCGTTCAAACCAATTTTTCGTGGAATTTTGCATGGTAATGTACATCGTATTTTTTTAGTTTAATCATTCTCTTATTTGAGAAGTTAGGGGGGGGGGAGGGGACACATTTTACCTCTTTGGAAGCTGGAAGAAGGAGCGGTGTAATAAGTTTGAACGCTTAAAAGTCGGGATTTTTTTAGTTGGCTTGGCAAAAACTTGTTAAAAATACATTTTTGGTAAAAGCGAGCGTCAATTTTGGTTACGGAAATCAAGGTCCAAAATGCCTGCTGATGATTTAATCTGGTCAGCAATAGTAGTTTGTGAAATGCATTGTCACCAGATATACATTAACCAATGTCAAACTGCTTAATCGATTATATCGGTGAGTAAGCGTAAACTAATTTGACAATTTTTTGACACTTAAGTAGTTGCGAGTTAAATAAAAGTTTGTGAGAAGGGAACCCTGAAGTACAATACAGATCTAAGAGATCTAGCCACAGATCAATATACCTATATTATGTATTACGCGCATTTAAACCGCTTGATGCTTGGCCACCTCCGCTTCATATATACGTTATTGACGACTTCAAACACGCTTACTTTCATTACCATAGACCACAAGAGACAGAAGCGTCGCCGCGTCGTCCAAAATGCAACGTAACAATGATTTATACATCAACCCTCCTATGTATTCATTACGGGTGTAGAAATTTAAGCCATTTATTTTGTTAACTCTGCCCCGGCCCATAAAGTTTGGGAGGGTGCACCAGATCGGGTGGATCAGGGTGGATCGCAATAGTTTGTAATCTTAATGTTTGAATTGATACCGCTTATTTATTTGTGTTGGTGTTAATGGGAGTTAAGTCAGCAGTATTTTGCTGGCGATTTTGGTTAGGGTGCTATTTTTGAATGAGCGAAGTTCGCATAGTCTACCTGCATAGTACGACGCACAGTGCTGCGGCGGTCGGACATAAGTCAATTTTAAAATTTTAAGGTAGGTAAAATTGGGTCTTAGTTCAACAAACTTAAAGAAATTTTTCCTTTAAATCCGTGATGGGAAGCTAGATTCATAATAAAATAAATAAATGACAGCGGCGTAAACATTACACATTCAATCGATTAAGTTTTGCTCCGTCGGATTATATGATTTCAAAAATTATTTTAATTAACAACAAAGTTAGTAGTGCTAATTTTCAAACATGGATTGCGTAGAACTGAGTTCTATTACTTATTAATACTTGAGATCTTTGCATAAAACATTTTATTATTATTATTATAGGCGTACCTTTATGTAACTAAAATTTATCAATAAAATTTTACTTCCCGAGTATAAAAGTTAATGTGATAAAGAGTGATGAGCAACCAAACTTATAAGAAACTATAGGACCATTTGTCCTTTACTAGGTTATGAAAAAAAATCTTGCTAAAGTTTGCTATTCTTAATATTATAGGCGTTTATTTATTGCAGGTCGTGAACTAACTTTTACTCGACTTAATATTTTAAGATTCTTGATACAGTTTACACACACACACAGTTTAGTACGATAATATAAATCGGTAAATATATATATATATATATATACATATCACATATTACATTACATATAATATACTTAAATCTTAAATAAGTGATGTTTGCGCGCGCTTATCTAAGAAAAGGCTCAACTGATTTGGATGTGGTTTTCAGAAACTTATTGTGCTAAGCTTCACTTAACATTCAAGCTTTGTTTTAGCTCAATCTGGCCATAAACAAAAAAGTTACATTAATTTTTATATCATACGCTTACGCGGACGAAGTCGCAGGCACCGCTAGTAACTAATATTATATTAAATAATTAAATCAGAACTGTTGGATACCTTTTACAAAATATATTCGTCATAAATAATAATGTCCGCACTTATGTATGGGACCGCAGCACTGTGGACGTCCCTCTAACTTGATGGTCCGATGTTTGTACAAAGCATTGATGGCATTGATCATGTTTTTTTACTATTATATCCATCTGAGATATCCATGGTAAAAGTATCTATGGTACTTATAAAAGTTAAATGTTATCTATGATATAAAATTTGTTCGACGATTATCCAAGGAGTACCTGTCTTCATGAACTTCCAGCAAGTGAGAAGAAGGGACAAGAAGTAAACTCAATCGGTTTCTTGTTTAGTTGGAGTAATTGAAAAAATATTGTGATGAAATTTATTAAGTAAGTTCTAAGTACGTACATACAGTCTATTTTAAGACATCTGCGACACAGTTATATATTTAACTACTGCAGGTGTCATCGTTAGCCAATGTTTATTGTCTCAAGAATTTCCTGTTCCTAAATAAAAAAAAATCATTTTCATTGAGGCAAACAAAATTTTCTTCGTCAGTCTGAAGTTAAATGATTAGCTGCATTCTTTAGCGCTGTTTTAAAACCCCAACGCAAAGGGGACGGGTTAGAACTTGACGCCAATGTCTGCCTGTCTGTCTGTCTCATCGTAGCTTTCGAACAGATGGACCTATTTTGATGCGGTTTGTATGTACGTGTACGTAAAAGCAAATTTTCTTGCGGTGGTTCTTACCTGTTATATGAAAATAGGTGAACGCTTGAAATTCGTTTTTAAAAAGGGAACCCTGATAGATTCGTCATGTCTGTCTGTCTGTCCGTCCGTATGTCACAGCCACTTTTTTCCGAAACTATAAGACCTATACTGTTGAAACTTGGTAAGTAGATGTATTATGTGAACCGCATTAAGGTTTTGACACAAAAATAGAAAAAAAATAATAAGTTTTGGGGGTTCCCCATACTTAGAACTGAAACTCAAAAAAATATTTTTCATCGAACCCAGACGTGTGGGGTATTTATGAATAGGTCTTCAGAAATGATATTGAGGTTTCTAATGTCATTTTATTCTAAACCGAATACTTTGCGCGAGAGACACTTCCAAAGTGGAAAAAAGTGTGTCCCCCCCTCCCGTAACTTCTAAAATAAGAGAATGATAAAAATAACAAAAATATATGATGTTCATTACCATGAAAACTACCAGCGAAAATTGGTTTGAACAAGATCTAGTAAGAAGTTTTTTGAAGTGAAAACTTCTTTAGCGGCGTTGTGCACTTTTTTTGGAGGGGAAAAAAATCTTAAACTCGCGTCAGGACACGTGGCCTGATCGAAAATTCGTAAGACGGCGCAGGGCGCTTGCGCGAATGTTCGTGTGTGTTTATGTTACGTTACGTTCGTGTGTGTAATGTGTCATGCTTGTGACATTTGTGACAGACTGTGGTTCAGAAAAGATTTGAAATATTTTATTCTGATAATTTAAGCAATTCGTGCAAAATTATTCCCTAGCCATTCCAAAATATCAAAAATGCATGCAATTAAAAACAGGTCCTTGCGTGTCGATGTCCACTCAAAACGAAATATTCTGGGCTCCAAGTATACATGCACGGCTCATCTAGCAGACTTGAACTAATATTTTATGCTTTTTGAGTTTCAGCCCAAGTACTAATAAACTACTAGTAGTTCGCCGCGAACTTAGACCTCGCGATTATTATTCGCAATTTAGTTTTCTAAATAACACCTAGATGGCGCTATCCAAAGTTAGAATGCGCCATGGTTTCGTTTGTTACATAATCGCGGACATTTTTATTAATATTTCAAAAACTACTGAACTGATTTTGGTGCCCAACGAACTTGAAAATTCTATTGATATTTCCTACATGCCTTCCCAATTTCATTGAAATAGGATCATCGGTTTGGCAGTTATCGCGGTATATACATACATACATACATACAAACATACAATGTGTTTTCGCCCCAACTCGATTTAGAGACCTTGTTCGCTTCGCTCGCTCGGTCAATAATATGAGAAATTTTAACACTGGATTAAGATAAGCCAGAAAACCTTTTTATTCAATATCAAGCAGTTATCTCTTACTCTCGTTTTCATCATATTTCTAATGCATGTATTTGGGTAGATGACTGGGTCAGAAATAAATTATTCGGTACAGTTCATAAAATAAAACGTCACAAAAGAGTGTCATTTTTCATTGATCGTATCCATTTTCAACCAAATTTTTTATTTATAGCGATATTAGGAGCGCTATGACTTCAAAAAAGCATAATGTCACACCTCTACTTTTGTACCAACTTGCTTTACCTTTGTTGTTAATGTTAAGATTAAATTAAAATACTCACTGTGTAACAGTTGTTCCAATAGGTACCTATATCAATAAATACATTTTTATTTTTATTTATTTAAAGACTTATACAATATAATAGAACAAGCCTGCACACGAACCTATTGTCTAAGAACTCTCCTTTTTAAAGCTAGTCAATTAAGGCACTCATTCTCATCTCACGAGATCATCCCGACTTTTCCCGACGCGGCAATTCGCCGGCGGATCGGACACTGCGTCGATCCGGTGCCACCCACCCGTTTACGGCGAATCCGCCGGAACCGAACGGAATGATTGACTGGCTAATGGAGAGGGAGTGTAAACGGGATTACGATGGTAATACTTGATTACCGATGTAATGTTGTAATTGATGCTTGGGACATTTTGTTTGATGTCTGTGGCGAATACATAGAATATTTTTATCTACGTAGTGCGTTTTACAATTTCTAAATTTCATTATTTATGACAAGATGGATTTGCTAACCGCATCGCCTATTGACAAGCTCTTACAATTCTACGTAAGGCAAAACGAAGTAAGGCATATTTTGTTAGATCTTAAATAAAAATCAAAGATATAACCCTCTGTTAGTAAGCCTAGCGTTCGAACTCAGACAATGTGCAAACGAATATGGAAACTTAAAACAACAAACATCATTAAAAATAATAAGCAAACGCGTTTCAACCCTAAAATGACGATACCATGAGAAAAGTATCGATGCGTCACGGTTGTCGCCGCAATTTGCGACTATCCGTGGCGGGAGACTATCTGCGGCGGCGACTGTTGCGCACGCGACAACATTCGATACGGCTGGTCCCCTTTGAGCGCAAATGATTTTGTATTCAATTCATGGTTATTTATTGGACCCTTGAGAATTATGTCGCTTTTATTAAACAAATAGGTATTTTATTTTTATTTAGGTGTACTTTATTACTTGAGCTCTTGAAAAGAATGTGTTTATTTATATTTTGTAATAAAAAAAGGTAAGACGCGCTATGACTTGATCAAAAGTACATAGGTAAGTCCTTGTTTATTCATATAAGGTCTAACAAAATATAATTAAACTATGCAAGGATCGTAGTAAGTGGAAATCCATAATCTCTGCCTACCCCCATGGGAAACAGGTGTGAAAATATGTATGTATTTAAGCGGAAATTCAGACCGTCATACTGAACAACTTTTCCTAAAGAACATTATATCGGAATATGAATCGTAATTTTTGGTCTCCCATACAAGTTGACCGATCAGCTGATCCGAGTTTCTAGAAAGCCAAAAAATATTTTTCATATTTCGACATATTTTCCTTGAACAGACTGAATTCACCCTTAAAATAGTTTTAATATATTTTGTTCGATCTTATATATAACGGTACATTTCGAAATGTATTTAGTATCAAAGATTGACTCTGGTAAAAGCCACTCAAAAAAAGGACGCCTGTGTGTACTTGCATTTTTACCTTTAATAATACATGTACATCTAATTATGTCTACGCAACTTACTATTCGTGTCATAACGAACAATGAATACTTTTGCAAAGGGAATGACAATAGAGGTCTAAAGGACCCCAAGTGCTCTTCATTAACAGGAACGCGCGGCGCGTGCAGGGTTACGTCGATACGCGGCACTTATCATTGTTGTAATGCACGGGTAATTGTGCATTTAATAGTATTGGGAAACCATCGAGATATTTACACTATTTTTATAACAAAAAATTGTATAAAACCCCATATACGTACGATATTAATATTTTATTAGCGATTTTATTTTTGTGCGTTTGATTTTAATTTTAATGCTATACATTCACTTGACTGACCCTCTTAAGATCCAAAGCAGCAGTGATAATCGTCCCGGCAATTTATCCGATTTGGTCCTCCAACAGTTAACTTGTCTCCGCCTGTAAGCCAGCGAAGCGAGAACACAAAGCTGAAGTGGGGGCGGGCAATTAAAAGTTACCTTTGTGGCCTAAAGCTCAAAGCGGTGCTTATTTCGCTTGGTGGTGCGCGAACTTTGATCTGGTGATTGGACGCTTGGGACGCTTATTGTGGTAAGTGGTAGTTGATGGTAGGTTTCATCTGGTGAAATTTAGCGTATTTTTTATTTTAATACAGATACATTATTACGTATTTATTCCTTAAGGGGTAAACAGAGCCGAGGGCCACAAGACCCAAAGGCCACGTTTAGCATAATGATGGGCGTGAACATTGAAAAAGGCATTCAAAATAGCTAAAATCAGATTTTCGCCCGTTCCCTCGATCGGCTTTTAAGATCTGCGCGGGAAAAGAAGCAGCCGTTGAATCCTACGTTTTTCTTTTCTTCCAAACCAGCATATCAGTAAAAAATATTAGAAAAATAACATTTTAAGGAAATTCGGGACTTACAAACTTTCGCACAGTACAAAACATGAAAATCAGTAATGGCCCATTCACACAGTGCAAGTTTCTTCCCTGATATGTACAATTAAACTGAAGTAATTAATACGTCTGAGATCTTTTCCCAGCTGTGCAGGCAAGAAACTTGCACTGTGTAGCCATGGGTCTTAATACAGATACCACCTATTTGTTTGAAGACTGTATAGCGGTTTTATTACAAAAATAAAGCTATAATACCGAAGTAACTTACGACAATAATACAGGGCTGAATAAACTCAGTAATTTATTCCCCACCCTACCAGGGATAGGTATTATCTGTGATGTAAATAAGGAGTCCCGGCTCGGTTTCCCGCGTCTCCCACCTATGACGTCACAGCTGATTAATGATGTCATAAATTGGCCTCGTTAGCACGGGCATAAATCAATTCGGATACATTTGGATTTTGGACGGTGTGTGATAAACTTTTTAATTCTTGCTCGATTAATTGTAAAAAAAATATAAGTATAGGATAAATTTATCTTCATGAACAGCATTTTTTAAACTATATAATGTATAAAATCTACGGCATTTTTATGAAAGGCGATGACACTTCTTTGTGAAGATGGTAAAACGCTCAAAGAGTTTGTATGCTTTGCAGCCTGGTTTGCAGCTCTTAGTCTAAATTCATATTATTAAACACCAACAATGTATGTAAAGTAAAGTCAGCATCTAAATTTCAGAAAATAGCCTTTCACCCTCTTATTTTGTTGTACCTTAATATACAATAAACAATGCGCAAATTATAATGATTGCTGTGTGGTTTCCGGCAGCGTAGAATAGGGTCACTCCACGTCCTCCCTTGGATGTCGTCGAATGTGACTTATAAAATAAAAAATAAACAAACATCAATAGGACCCCTCCAAACAGTCTGGCCAGCTTGGAGAGTGTAGGTCAAGTCCTCTGGCCGCTCTGGGCAAGTATAGCTGTGGTCGTACAAAGAGGGTCGTGCTCCTGCAGTGGAGACAAAAATACCTGATGATGATGAAATTATAATGAAAGAAAATGATATTAAAAGGACTTACCTGTACATTTAGTTGCCCTCAGGGTTTCTGAAAGCGTAGGCGTAGAGTAGCCCTTCCCAACACTGCCAGATAGTTTATCTGAACCTGGGAATAAAAACAAGGAATTATGAAAAAAATAACAATAAGACAAGCTTTTGTCTGAAACAATAAAATTAAAATGTCTGCGTCGTTTCATTACAAAATTCCTATGGCCATCTTCCGGTTCCATCATCAGATCAACTTCAACTTACGTCATATAAGTATGCGTGAAAAATTTCAGCTCAATCGGAAAGCTGGTCAAATTTTACTCGCAAGATTTGATTAGACAGATAGACAACGGGACAAGTAAAACTAAATAAAAGCTTGTAAAAAGCATAATGCCGCGACTCTTTGCTGCAGCAGGCCGCGGCTAACTAATTGCCTTGTAGTGCAGGTATACTTACAAATTAGTGCGAATATTAATACAAACAGGAGGCATAGAAAGAACAGAAAAAATATACAAATAATAATAAAAAATAAACGACCGTACAGTACATCTCCCACGATAAAAAAATCTAATGTATCATTGCACATTCAATATGTTCAAAGCCATTTATTTGTCTAAAATAAGGGGGGCTCTCGAGCGGTCACGGGTTTCGCATAAATCCAAAAACGGGGTTGCTGAAGCACAATTAAGTTACCATTGTCCTGGTCCGCGTTCCCATGAAACTAGGCATAACAAAAGAGGTTGTCATTGCGCGCGCGCATCTACCGCTACGCCAGTTATAGCGCGTAGCGCCATCTACGAAACTGAGACGTCAATGGAACTTTTATCATTTGATTTATAATTTGACACGCGCGGGTGGTTCCTGATTGTGCAATAATTGTTTGTTTGCATTGGGGTAGCTAGGATGATACTGTGAGAATTGGAGAGGTCGGATTATTGGCTTATGGTTTGACTTAATGTTCTTCTGTATAGTTTGGGTATTTTTCATTGTGTGCAGTTTTTGAGTAGTGTAATTGTTTGAGAGTGTGGTTATGTAACTTTTTTTCAATGTTTCTATAATCGGACAGTTTGGTATTTAAAGGGTAAATCATACTTTTTAAATTATTTCCTCTATCGTTAAATCTGTTTTTCGTATAATATGCTATGCGTACGGTAGCTATACTATATAGTATGTATATATTTTTGGCTCTATATATTCGTAATTATCTTGCTATAATGTATATTAAAGCAACTTAGGTCTGTGATGATCTATAGATAGTAAATATTTGTTAAAATATACAAAACAAAAGTCACCATGATCTAAAGTGGTGCGTCCATCACTTCAGACAACAACAAATAAATCATTTGCTAAATTGTTGTGCGTCGAAACAGGAAAACGGGGCGACTTTGATGACTCACGTAGGGGGCTAAGGGCTAATACCAACTGACACTTTAAGGGCAGGGAAAATAATCAGAGTAGTTTTGTATGAAGTTTAGGTGAAAGAAGAATCAAGTAAAAATATAGTGATGTAAACTGACGTTTGCTTATATAAATAATCATTATTAAAATTTTATGTAGTCAATTATGTAGTCAATTATCAATATTTCTATGTATTTTATTAATATGATTTAAAGTAAAGGAAGATAGACAATAGTTGACCGAGCGAACAATATGTTTAAAATACCCTATCTGATCCGTTAAGGTAATGTTAGGGAGCTTGTTTAGGTCCTATTTATCGGTTTTTCCCATCTCTATAATCGCAAAAAAAAATCGCGGCTCCATACAAAATTAAACACCTACGACAGGGTTTCTTAACATGCTGTATACAGTATTATTGAGGATGTATACAAATCGTTTCATGAAATGGTTTTTTTTGTTAGTGCACAGGACTCCTAGTCGGTGCGGGGCCCCTAGGCAGTTGCCTGATCCGCCTTATGGATAATCCTGCCCTGTAAGTATCCAACAAATGAGTATTTAAAAGGTTTTGTACTAAGTTTAAAAAATACTAATTAGGTAGATACGTATATGTATAATATTATACGTTTGCTAAAACATTTTATATTTTTTCAAACGTAACATACAAATATTTGTGCCATCTTTTTAAATGAAAATCGGTAAGATTCCAAGATTTACCTGCACACACCGACCCACCCTCTCTCTAATGAATATAAATTGTAAAACAACAAACGCCCCAGCCCTTTCGCTTATGCAATAAACATTAAAAAATCAATATACGCGTATCAGCCAGTTGTAGCATGATTTATTGATATATATTTTATCGCGATACCATCTAAAGTATGGGCTCGTAATTGATGACAATTGTACCAAATATTCAGATATAATACTATGATAGCTATGGTAAACGCTGCCAGGGGGCGAAGTAATCATTTTCGTGTTAACAACTCTTTAGAGAATAGAGCCCTCGTCGCTTATAAATTTTAATATGTTTCTCTTAGATTAAGCGGCGATCGTTGCAGGGCGCGTGGATTTTTGCACTAATTTGAATATTATGGAAATAAGACTCCTGTTTGCCCGTTGTTTAGTATTCTTGGCGAGACTCGCATTTATCAAGTAGAGGTATTTAAAATGCTGAAAGTACGCACCCTAATTTTGCCGACGATCTAGGAAAACAGGGAAATATTTTCTTCCACGCTTGTCTGGAAGGAAAGAAAATTCTTAGAATTTACCAGCTGTACGCAGATCGTACAAACCGATTGAGGGGATGGGCTAAATTGCGAATCATGTTATATGCGAAGACAAGTTGCAACCACTGAGAGCAGGCAGACCAACATCATTCACATTAGGGGACTACTCTACAAATTATAAAAGCAAATCTAACCGTATCTATGATCGTTATGAAAACTCTCGTCATCTTTTAGACTATAAGGTGAAACTAAATAAAAGATTGTAAAAATAATTTTTAAAAATGAAAAACCACCTTGAATACCGAGCTACGCACAAAAAAGGAATTTTCCAATTGGTCTTGGTGTCTTCGAATAATCGGGGAACATACATAAAAAATCATCTATAAAATCGAATTGATAACCTCCTTTTTTGAGTACATTAAAAAGAAAGTCTTCAATAGAAAACGTATTCCAATAGTTTTCATTTCAAATGTCTTGATTAAATACGAAACTAAATTGAAATGCTGGCGGAGGAAGCTTCCAGCCTCAGTGCCGCTGGGTCGAGAGGTCAATACAATGCCTTCGTTCAATTAAATTTTTACCCAACTGCCTAAAGGGGGAATGCTCTTCGTGTATATTTTATTTATTTATTACCAGCATTGCCGTGTGGTTCCCGGTTGGCGTATGGTTTCCGGCAGAGTAGAATAGGGCTAAACCGAGTTTTTCCGTGGATGTCGTAGAAGGCGACTTTTGTAATACAAGCTAAACAAAAGACCTCTCCAACCTGCTGCGGCTAGGAGTGTGTAGGCTAAATCCTCTGGCAGCTTTAGTACAGAGAGGGTCGTTAGAGAGACCAAAAAGAAAGACCTGGTGATGATAATGAGCTGTTTACAACTCGCCTACTATCACCAAGCGTGGTGATTTTAGACAAATCGTCCCTTTAGCGTTCCAGCAGTCGACTTCATAGCAGACTACTGTATGACAAAAGGCCGTATAGAATCAGAAGAAATATGTAGCTAACTGCCGCAGATTTCAGAATTAAAATTATTTAGAAATACAATTTTGAAATGAACTAACAACCACCATAACGATTGCAAAAAATTGCATACGTACCTATTATTTGGGATGCATAATTTTCGCAATTAAAAAATGCCACTGAAAAATCATCCAGAAATGTGAAAGTTCCACTGAAAGTTGCATAAGAAGCAAAGCCCCGTCGACTGTAACAATACAATGCCTCCGCTCCCATTTACAATCTTTTTTCTTTTTTTCTTTTTTATGAATTGCGGCCGGTTTTGGCAAAAAGTTATTGTCTTTTTCGTTTCTCTTTTGTTAGACGACTTTTTCTCGACCTCTTTTATTTATAAGGTTTTACGAAATTGCTTGAGTTTTTCCTTTAATTTAGTGTGATTTATTAGATTTTGCGATGATTGTAATAGAAGGTAAATTTGGGAAAATATAGAATTTTGTAGTAGAGTCAAGGAATTGACAAGGTTACTTAAATATATGATAAGCGATACCTTCTCTATACGATTTAGCTTTTCCAGCTAAGTATGTTCATAAGTGGGCCTAAGTTGATTAACAAGAGTCTTCTTCACAATAACATTGACAAGAGATTAGAAGAAAACGCGTCTAGTTAGATACTTATAAAAACAAAGAAGAAATAAATAAAGATCCAGATAGTTTCAGAACACTCCACTTTTTGACGTAATCTCGTAACGCCACCAAAACAAATAAATATATATATATATAAAAAGAAAAAAATAAGGAAAAGGAATAAAATCCAAAATGCATTTCGAACAGTTAAGGCCCTGAAAGTACTTCCGGCTCCATAATGAACTTAAGGGCTGATACAATTTTATTTTCACAACTATTTATTGAACGATCATCTGGGGGGCGGAGTGTGGGCGGAGACGTAACCATGGCAACGCGAGAGGAAAATCCTGCCCCGTTTCACTCCCTTGAGCGAGATTGTTATCTGTGCAAGATGCTGCTCCCCACCTTCCTCTTTATACCTACAAAAGCCTAATCTGAAAGGGTTTAACAAAGGCTTTTTGACTGCCGAATATGAGTTATATTTCTTCGGCAATGAGGTTCATTTTCGCTTGGAAGGCAGAGAAATCGATTTATTCTGTGTGTGTGGCGATATGCGGAGTCTACAATAACCTTTAAAAATGCCGATAACGCGAGAATGGTGTCGCTAAAAATTTAAGGTGTCAGGGTACATCTCATCATTTATGATATGTACGAATAGGTTGATTTTGCAACGTTATATAGGATTTTAAATGTTAAAGTGAGGTAAGATTAGATATAAAGTAAAAAAAAAATATAGAAATTGCAGCAAACAAGAAAAAGATAACTCTTTCTTCTTAGCGTCGATGTTCATTCAGAACTAAACATTGTTTGGGGCTAGTATTTAGCGACCTGCGTTAGGGCTTGACCTCCCAGTAGCAGGTGTCGGGGCACGCTGGGCAGCATTGCAAGGGTGCCATTGACTATGGAGATGCACCATTCACAGACGTTGTAGTTCTTGTGTATTTACTTCCACATGACTATGTAATCCTTGCATGGACCAACCTGGGTTTTAAGTCTGTTGAGGCACTTTTAGATTGGCCAAGGCAGTTAACTGCTGGTAGGTAGATTTTCGATGCGGGAGAGAAATATCTCTGCCAGCTGCTCAAGACCCATTTAGGCGGTGCAAGTTTTATGCCTGTTGCATACCATTTTATTGAATCAATAAATGATTTATGCCATATAAACCATTTATTGATTTATATGGCATAAAAGCATGACGTTTCGTTTAGACCGTATTATCTATTGCTATAATTAGATAGTATGCAACAAGCAAGAAACTTGCACCATTTATATGGGCCTTTATCCTCGTCGTGGACATTCTGCTGGTAAACTTCACTAAATAAAGTAGTAAAAACTTACCTATAGATTTAGTTTTCTCAATAGACCCAATCATAGAATCATCTGTTCTCGTCCTGCCAAACCCCAACGTCGCTGTAGTATCTTGTCCTAACTGTCCCCCATAGAAGTCGCCAAACGCCGTCGCCGACCCCAACAAACCCGAGCGATCTTGAAGGGCAGCCTTCGCTTTTTCCACACTTTGCTTCAATTGCTCGAAGGTGGACTGGTGGAGACGGTAAGGAGGCCATTCCGTGGTGGGCCATGGTTCTTCTTTAAGAGCACTTCGCTTGAGTTCTAGAGCCCCGGCGTATGAACAGCTGCTTTCGTACATGGCAGCTTTGCGGAGTGCTGATGCACACTTCAGTCCGCGGAAGTCGACCCTGTCAAAGAAGGATTGCTGTTTTACTAAGATTACTTTGTTAGTATACTATAAATACACTTAACAGGGCTTTACCACTAATGGGGCAGAGAGCCCAGCGGCCACTTTTGGAGTGATGGGGGGCAAGAAGGAATCACATCGCATTTTGCTCATTCCCCCGATCGACTTTTACGATCTGCACGGGAAGAGAAGCAGCTGGTACATTCTTAGTTTTTTCATAACCAGCAGGGAAGATTTTGAAAAGATGAATGAGCTTCGTTAGTTTGCTAAATTTATTAAATATGTTAGATATGATCTAGATGCATAATTTTGTAAATGTTTAGAATTTTCGTTGTAAAGGTGAAAAAGGGAGACGGTGATTTTAATGCGAGAAATCAACACTTTGGAAGATAATATTTTTTAAACTTCAGTCGGTAATCCCTACGTTATCACAAACCGAGCGGTATAATTAAAAAAAAATATTGCGGTACGTACAATTTTTACGATATTAATTTTGACATCTTATATATTCACCACGTGTGATGATAAAAAGAACATTCACTGCGTAAGGAGTACTTTTAAGACCTATTCTATTATAAGCTTTTTATTTGTGAAATAAACATAAAAGGCAAATGTCGAGTGCTCCAGCTTTATGGCTGAAACTCTAGGACGGATGTGACGTCGCGAACTGCACACGACACGTGTAAACTCGGAAAAGTTATACCACGGTACTCATCTATATGAGCAACTTTCAGTATCGTTTTTCTTCTTCATCTTCGTTCTGCCCTCTGTATTCGTGTGTCCTTCTTCCTCATTTGCGTTCGGTCTGTCTATCAACTCCCTCCATAACTGTCCGTCCTTCCTATAGACCTTTAGCTAACTGTGCAACCACACTAGAGAAGGTAATAGGTTGTATAATTGGTATGGAACTATTTGTTTTAGGTAAAAATTACAGTCCTAGTTGTTCTTATATTAACCTATAGATCTTTGTACCTTTTCCGAGTAACAAAGTATAGTTACTCTATTTAAAAAGCGCTTTATGATTTTGGTTTAGATGTGATTCAACTGGGAACACGTTCGGATGAGCGATTAATTACATTTAAATTTCCCATTTGATAAATTCGACATTTTGATTTTTTTTATAACCAGCGCCTCAAAATTAAGAAAAATCTAACGACACCTCTCAAGCTAAAGTCCATCCAGTCCTAAAACCTCATACTCTAAAAACATAGCTCTCATTCTGGCGCAATCAGGCAAAAACCTCGCAATCACTCGTTACTAGCTTTTATATCGCATATTCGTTTTCCTTTTTTAACTCAGCTTATATCGGATATTCGTTTTCTTTTGAACTCACCTCATATCGGATATTCGTTTCCTTTTGGTGCGCTTTTCTTCTTCCTTAACCTTCTCCGTTTTGGCGTTTGACTGTGGTATCACATAGTGATACCACGCAAGGTTTACGAAACTACACGATCCTATTACATTTTTCCTCACGAATACTGTTACAAGTGTTTAAACTAACGTAAGACAAGCACATTAATTTACTCACGTGTTGTCGGAAACGTTAATCTTTTTTTTATGTCAAATGACCGAGAACGTTACAGTGAGTATATAATATGTACATATTTATAATTTTATTTCACCTAAATGTTAAACCCAATCAACATTTAGACAAAACTTTTTAGTTTCGCATAACATGTGACAAATTTTAAACAATTAATATCAAAACACGGGTAACTCACGTATAGAGTCAGCTACTGCCGACATGTTTCGACCTCATCCGGAGGTCTTCATCAGGGCGAATGTGCCGAGAGGCCCGTACACCGCACCTGCTCGCGACACACTCGCCCTGATGAAGACCTCCGGATGAGGTCGAAACATGTCGGCAGTAGCTGACTCTATACGTGAGTTACCCGTGTTTTGATATTAATAATGACTGCATCTCACGTTAGTTTTAACCAAAAAATTTTAAACAAATTAAATATACTTCAAAAATGGTAAATACTTATATTTCAATAAGTATAGTTTCCAATTAAGTAGGTATAATAATTATATTTATTATTTAGACAGTTTGTAATGTTTACTTTGTTTATGGTTTTATTTGATGAACTAGTTAGTAGTACATCATTGTAGGAGTCATTTCTTAAATACCTAAGAATTTTAATTTTTTAACTATAAAAATTGAGTAGGTGTTATCTGCGGTTGATTGGTTGCTGGATGTTGATGGTGACCTTCAATGTCATACGGTATAGCACAAAATCCGCGCATAAGCAAACACCTTCAGCAAATAATAAAATTAAGCAAGTATATTTTTTCTGTCAACGAAAGTGTGTATATAGATACTTGCTAAAAATCTACAGACATTTTACCTAAAATATCATAAAATGCGGGTATGATCTAAAGAGGATGCCGTCAACTGGGACCGCAATTAAGTCGGACCGCGGTCCCAGTCGCTGGAATCAAACATTTTTAATATTTTTCTTCCAGCGACTGGGACCACGCATTAATTTAAAACAAATAAATATATAGGGACAAATTACACTGATTGAGCTAGCCCCAAAGTAAGTTCGAGACTTGTGTTATGGGATACTAACTCAACGATACTATATTTTATAACAAATACATATATAAATAAACATCCAAGACCCAGGACAATTTGAAAAAGGCCATTTTCCAACTTGACCTGACCGGGAATCGAACCCGGGTCCTCTGGGTGGCGGACTAGCATGGTGACCACTACGCCACGGAGGTCGTCAAAAAAACAATATCTATTGTTCAAGCCAAAACAGTACAGTCAGTGAAAAAATGTTTAAAGTAATCCTTATCCTCACTGTGGCCTTACTAATATTATAAATGCGAAAGTGAGTTTTTATATTTGTTACCACTTCACACTTTACCCACTGAACCTATTACGATGAAATTTGATATGGATATAGTTTGATACAAAGGGAAGGGCATAGGATAGTTTATATCCCAATTTTTATCAAAATTTCCACGTAGAGCGAAGCCCTCCGGCACAACTAATAATTTTATAACTAAAGAACATGTTTTTGATTAAAAACATCACTTCACTCTCAATTTTAATTTTTAATTTAATTATTACTTTAAACATTTTTTGGCTTGATTGCACTGTTTTTTTTTTAATTATGAGTGGTCCCAGTCGCTGGAAGAAAAATATTAAAAATTTTGATTCCGGCGACTGGGACCGCGGTCCGAGTTGTTTGCGGTCCCAGTTGACGGCATCCTTGATCTAAAAATGAGCCTTTTGTGACCCTTCAAAGTTTCCACGGTAGCGCGTTGGGTGCTGATTTCAAGCGAGGAAGAACTTCCCCTAACGAGAACACGTATGGAACTGCCCTACATCGTTAGTGACTAAACAAATGATTTTAAAAGTTAAAAAATTTACTTGGCGGAGTGTTACTGTTCGTTTTATAGCTGAAGAAGTAAAGATTTCTATAGGAGGTGTCTATAATAATATACTATACCATTTGTGTATAAAAAAAGTGTCAGTGCGCTGGATGCCTAGAATGCTTTCTGGACGCGCAGATACAAACAAACAAGACTTTTGAATTTGTTACATCAAGACCCTGACTGGCTCGATTCATAAGCATGACCATCACCTTTCACCATCCTGACCGGAAAACGAAACAACAGCCCATAACATGGAAGAAACCGTCGTCTCCAACGCCGAAGAAATTCAAGGTGATTCCATCCGCCGGGCAGATCATGGGCTCTTTTCTCTGGGACAGTCAAGCGGTGGTATTGATCGTATACCTTAATCATGGAGCCCCAGTATTATAAAGACTTTTCGCGTAAAATACGCAAAAAACAGCTTGACAGTCTTGCTTAAGTTGTTTTGTTTCACCAGGATAACACCTCGCGCACAAGTAGAGAGTTGCGATGGCTGCAAAAGAAGCTGGCTTCGGATTGATGGAATATCCTCCACATTTACCAGACCTCGCTCCTGGTGATGACACATTAGTCGGCACGGTACACGAGTTTCAAAATTTTTATTACTTAACGATACGAAAAAATATGGGTTAATTAATTTTGGATAATCTAGTTGACGAACTAAATGAAATAATATATTTTTTACCCAGTCCACATCCCCATTATGACGATTTTACCCATGACCGAGCCCATCAGGGCCAAAGGCACGCTTAGCGTGGTACACAAAGTACATCTTTATCGAATTAATTTTATATTTTTTTTTTACTTTTAAGTTTGTATGTTTTTGTACCTTTTTGTTCAAACCTATATTTTTTACTATAATTAGTACCTTTATTTTTCTATTCATTCATTAAGTAATATAAACAATAAAATCTAAACTAATAAATCTAAAATATAAACTAATAAAATCATATTTTGATAAAACCATAATTTCAAGATATTTGCAAATTAATGTTTCATAACATCAATTAGTGATTGATTTGATATTATGGAACATTAATAATGTTTATTAGTAGTTGCAAATAACGTTGTTTTATATTTTTGTTTATTTAATAGTTAAAGTACAGATGAACCAAGTGTACTTTTTACAACAGACACTGTTATCTTATCAGTCACACAGACCTTTTAAAATCTGCAAATTTTTTCTAAAAGTTTTTTTATAATAAGGAGGCTGAACTGTACTATTTATTGCCGTAGTACTGTAAGATAATTTATTGTTTTTCGTTGCCATGCACAGTTTTGAACTAAAAAAAACGCCTTTTTCACTTTTTTTAAACAGGAAAATACTAAACGATTATTTAATCACTGTTTTCCGTTATTGACGAATTTAGTATAAACATCTCTAAGTGCTCTTTAAACACTACGTCACTCTTAAATTGGAAGAAAATTAATAAAACACATAAACAAAGTTTAACTTTAGTAGTGTCTTTGTCCTTTGAAT
This sequence comes from Acrobasis consociella, assembly GCA_963555685.1. Lineage (NCBI taxonomy): Eukaryota > Metazoa > Arthropoda > Insecta > Lepidoptera > Pyralidae > Acrobasis > Acrobasis consociella. Next base: position 23,816,465 of record OY743104.1, read on the forward strand.
GCTAAATATTTTACTCATTTTTTTTTGGAGACGAGATATGCATAGACTTGAGTTTCTACTTGTTATATTCAAATTGTTTTTTATACTTGTCACATAGATAAAAACGAAAAAAATCTTTTTTTTTTGCTCTTTTTTGTTAACCGGAAACTACTGTACGATTATTTAATCACTGTTTTCCGTTACCGACGGATTTGCGATGATCTTTTCTCAGTGGCTTTTAACGACTGCGCTCGGCGGCACCGCGCCACTCTCAAATTGAACGCATCCGGCCGGAGGAAATATGTCGCATAACCAATTTATATGTACGTCGATTTGACCACGTACTTGTGTTCTACTCTTTTATGCTACGGTTAATTGGACAGGTAAAATTATAGAGCTCGAGTTTTAGACGATAATATGCAGTTTTTGTTATTTCATGGGCGCGTAGTCGTGTTTGTGTAAGTATTATGACGACCTCCGTGGCGTAGTGGTCACCGTGCTGGTCCGCCACCCAGAGGACCCGGGTTCGATCCCCGGTCAGGGCAAGTTGAAAAATGGCCTTTTTCAAATTGCCCTGGGTCTTGGATGTTTATCTATATATGTTTTTGTTATAAAATATAGTATCGTTAAGTTAGTATCCCATAACACAAGTCTCGAACTTACTTTGGGGCTAGCTCAATCAGTGTAATTTGTCCCTATATATTTATTTATTTATTAGTGTTAGCGGGCAACTATGGTGTCAGATTTTATTGCTGCCTAATGCATTCACAGAGTAGTCAGGAGCCAGGTTTGAATCTCATCATATAAATAATTTTAAAATAATAAACTACTATTTTGGTGTTTAAAACACCAAGTTTAGTGCGCCGTTGTCGTTTGAAATAAATTATTTTATTGAATCGAAGGTAAAAATCCAAATTTTCTCTCAAAATGTTCAGCATGAACATGAGAGAAACTAGATGTGTTTTTGTTTAAATTTTTGTGTGTAAATGGCCAACACCGATAAATGCTGGAATAACTTCGCCAAGCATTTAACTACTAGTATATATACCAAGAGCCCAGGCCCGCCACGTCTGACCCTACTTATTTATAGTTTTACTTAGTATTAATTCGCATAGGATTAAGTAGAGGTTCTTGGGACCTTTAAAGCATTTGTCAATGGTTTCTGCCGATGATGGGATGTGTTCCGGGCTCGCACTTTTTATACATTTTCACTACTCTTTTAAAAATATAAAATCAGCCCGCGAATAGAAGAAAAGTTGGTACTGTTCTCTACCTTATCTAGTACTCAAAAATTGGCCGTGGGCCCAAGTATAACTGAAAGTAGGTACATACTGACACCATAACTTTATAGATTAGGAGGTCACGACAAATTTGGCAACGATAAGGGATATGGCTGACTCTGGTTTTACAGAATAAAGAGCACCTCTCTGATGCTAAATATGTTGGTCTGCCTGCGTGAAGTGGTTGCGTTACTTAGATATGGCGCCTAAAAAGTTGGTTATCGTGACCAAAAAAAAGAATGATAAGGTAAATGGCTGACTCTGGTTTCACAGGATGAAGAACATCTCTCTGAAGCCAAATATGTCGGTCTGCCTGCATGAAGTGGTTGCGTTACTTAGATATGGCGCTGAAAAGTTGGTTATCGTGACCAAAAAAAAGAATGATAAGGTAAATGGCTGACTCTTGTTTCACAGGATGAAGAGCACCTCTCGGATGTTAAATATGTTGGTCTGCCTGCGTGAAGTGGTTGCGTTACTTAGATATGGTGCCTGAAAAGTTGGTTATCGTGACCAAAAAAAAGAATGATAAGGTAAATGGCTGACTCTTGTTTCACAGGATGAAGAGCACCTCTCGGATGCTAAATATGTTGGTCTGCCTGCGTGAAGTGGTTGCGTTACTTAGATATGGCGCCTGAAAAGTTGGTTATCGTGACCAAAAAAAAAGAATGATAAGGTAAATGGCTGACTCTTGTTTCACAGGATGAAGAGCACCTCTCGGATGCTAAATATGTTGGTCTGCCTGCGGGAAGTAGTTGCGTTACTTAGATATGGCGCCTGAAAAGTTGGTTAGCGTGACCAATAAATGATAAGATAAATGGCTGATTCTGGTTTCACATAATGAAGAGCACCTCTTTGATGCTAAATATATCGATCTGCCTGCGTAAAGTGCGTTACTTAGATATGTCGCTTGAAAAGATGGTTATCGTGAACGAAAGAAAAAAATAATAACGTAAATAGCTGACTCTAGTGTCACAGAACAAAGAGTACCTCTCTGATACATAATTAGTCGGTCTGCCAGCGTGAAATGGTTGTGTTGTGAAACTTAGATGTGATGCCTGAAAAGTTGGTAATCGTAATGAAAAAATAATGATAAGGTAAATGGCAGGCTGACTCTGGTTTCACAAGGTGAAGAGCACTTCTTTGATGCTAAATATGTCAGTATGACTGTGTGAAGTGGTTGCGTTACTTAGATACAGTAGCGTGCATTTTACACAAATACATGAATTTGTCTACCCTGTGTCACCCTAATATTGATGCCGTAGTTCACAAATGCACTACCTACAAAATTTTCGATGTTTACTTTTTTAGTGCCAGATAAATAAACTCTTTCTACCAAAAACTTAGTGTCGCAGTTGTATTTTTTCAAGGTTCTGGCGTTAACAATAATACTAATGGATTTTATTTTTATAAATTCAATCTACAAATATTCTAACTGATTCCAACAAAATTTCAAAGTCTGGCGTATCATACGCATTTAGAAAATTTGCACACGTGTTAAAGTTATGCAAGTGCATTATTTGTTACCGATTATATGAAGGTGCCTTAACCGATTTGGAAAATTCTTTTTTTTAAAGGGCATTCGTTTCAGATGGTCCCATAGAAATTTTATCGAAATCGGTTGTGTAGTTTGGGGGCGAAGTGGTTTTTAGTTTTGAAATATTATTTGCCTGTTAACATAATGAGGTTTAGTGCACAAATGGACTAAAGTTTATTTTACTATTTTTTAAATTAGATAACTATAACACCACAATTTTTGGATATAATGCAGTCAAAGGACTAGACTCTTGAATAGACGTGAAATTATGTAATTATTTTTGTGCTGTTCAGTGCTGTTAGAAAACTTTCAAAATTAAATACTCTTCACCGACAAATTTTGTATAAAAGAGGTACTCTTTGTTCTGTGACACCAGAGTCAGCTTTTTACGTTATTATTTTTTTCTTTTGTTCACGATAACCAACTTTTTAAACGACATATCTAAGTAACGCAACCAGTTTACGCAGGCAGATCGACATATTTAGCATCAGAGCGGTGCTCTGCATTCTGTAAAACCAGAGTCAGCCATTTGCATTACCATATTTTTTTGGTCACGATAAACACCATTTCAGGCATCATATCTAAGTTACGTAACCATTTCACGCAGGCAGACCAACATATTTAGCATAAGAGAGGTGCTCTCCATCCTGTAAAACAAGAGTCAGCCATTTACCTTATAATTTTCTTTTTTTTGTCAAGGTAACTAACTTTTCAGGCTTTATCTAAGTAACGCAAACACTTCACGCAGGCAGATCGACATATTTAGCATCAGAGAGGTGCTCTTCATTATGTGAAACCAGAATCAGCCATTTACCTTATCATTTATTGGTCACGCTTACCAACTTTTCAGGCACCATATCTAAGTAACGCAACCACTTCACGTAAGCAGACCAACATATTTAGCATCAGAGACGTGCTCTTCATTCTGTGAAACAAAAGTCAGCCATTTACGTCCACTCCCTCATTTGGCTTTTACGTTTATTAACCCAGACCAGCATGAAAGGTGAAACTGTTATAAACTATCCCATAAATAGTAGAAATTGTCGATATTGTGACTGAGAGCCATCTTTGTGATTTGGCGGAAGCCGCAGCATTGTGCTTATAATAAAGCAATCTGCCGCTTCCTGCGCACGAGTGGCGCGTGTTGCTTCCTTTTCGTGGATTCGGATGACTATGTGTGTATAAAATTGTATGTACGGATCTCGGTAGATCGTTCGATTTTGAATATTCACAGACTGACCGAGTGAAGCGTCTTAGTTTCGAGATTGGCTAAAAAATGCTTTAGTTCGTCTGCTGTCTGTTCTCGTCTACAGGTCGTGTATCAATTGTGTCGATATTATATAGATTTTTTATCGACTCAGTTAGTCGTTTTGTGAGTAGAGTGAGTGTGAGTGGTGAGAAATATAGGGGTTGGATTCGTTAAAAAACAATTTGAAAACAATTCTAAAAAATATTTTTTGTTACCTAACCTTATTAAGACGCATCGTTTTTTGTCTGTAACACTTTTTTAATTTTATCCAATAAACTTCAGAGGTAGTTTTAGGTTGTTATCCCGTGGCCTGTATAGGATCTTTAAGTTAACGCCTGTTCCCTTGCTTTGCTCGATTTCTACAGTGCTGTAGGAGAAGATCGATCTTGTATTCGATGGCCCTTTTGGTCGTATCCAGTTTTGGTCAAAATTTACTTTGACTAACGATTATTGACTAATAATTGAATGAGTCAATCATAATTGATGATTAATGATTGATTAGTTAAATAAACTAAACCCATATTAGGCACACGTTCGAACTTAACGAATCAAACCCGGGACCCTGGCATGATGACCACTAAGCGATAAAGGTCGTCAAATCATCGAGTTCTTTGTATTTGTTGTACCCAAGTATTTTACTGTACTGTAGGTACGTCCTTATATCTCAAAACACGATTTGTCGGTCGATTAATCGCGTGATTTGTTGCCCTCCGGACCAGGAACTCGAATCAGACTATGGACATTAGGGAAGAAAACTTTCTTCTATCGTACGAGACCGTTCTAGCGTGATTGGGGGCGCAATCGTATAAGTTATGTATAGAGTATTTTTCTTTTCAGAGAAAAAGAAATTGAGTTGGCTTAGTTAATGAATTTTCAAGAAACAAATTAATGAAGAAGTACGAATATATAATTTGTTACTTCCATTATTTATTATACTAAAGATCGTTTTTTTAGTGAATTTAATTTAGAAACCTCAATATTATTTTTTAGACCTATCCATATCCTATCCACCACCATATACCACACGTACGGGCTTGATGGAAAAAAAATGTTTTGAGTTTCAGTTCTAAGTATGGGGAACCCCCAAAATTTGTGTGAAAATGTTAATGCGGTTCACAGAATTCATCTACTTACCAAGTTTCAACAGTATAATTCTAATATAACGGTATTCATAATGGTACCGTTTTTTGCGATTTGGCTACGGAACCCCTCAAAAATACTTGATTTGATTAGTTGGAAATTTTCTCAAGAAAGCACTGGACCTTATTTTAAAAGCGGCACGACTTATGTACCTAGCTGCGTGTCCGCTTTGCTGTGTCAAGCAATACTGAGCGCTACGAAATGATGCTGAAGTCCAATTTGATTAGACATTGACATAATACGACTATCAGACGGCTGTCGTGTTTTATTTTATGGAGTAAGAGTCTGATTGGGCAGGACACGAAGTAAGAATAGACGAAGCAAGAGTATTTAACCTTTTGAGCGCCATCGACCATTTTAGTTGCAAAACGTTGAGACGCCATGAAATTGTAATATTTTTTCTAGCCTTGGCGTCAGGGGTAAAGGAAAGTTCACAAGCACTGGCGTGCAAATATAGCTAAAAGCCTTCTGAAGAGTCAGAAAATGTGATAGACATTCAGCAAGACTTCGAGAACATCAATATCAGAAACTGAAGGCAGAGAGCTTAAAATACAACTAGGTATTTGGAAAATACTAGACCAGGCCTAGGCCCACCCACGGCTGTAGCGACTGACATGATGATGAAAGGTTCAGTTAGTGCAGTCTTGGGTATTATTCCCGGTTCTGAAGTCCAGTGTGGATCCGTCAGCTCTACGACTTTCACTGACACACCAGCGTAAACAACAACACATGTACAATCGCCATAATTAATTCACTGCTGATTTACGCAAATATTATTCAACCTGTGCTGACGGCTGGCTATTTATGCCTCTATGCTAATACTGCCATTTGACTTTCTAAGCGGCCGTTATCTGTAGTGGACTGTACTTTATATAGGTATATAATTTCAGTAGATAGGACAGCCGTCAGTTCACAAGGAACTTTGAAATGCACTTGTTATGTCCACTTTGCGTGTAGCAGAGTTGAAAAGATTTTCATATTTGCCGCAATCGCGGGAATTAAAAACAAATAAAATACTCACAACCTCTTTTTACAACTTTAGATCATCACCAAGCTCGAAGAAATGGGGTCGGTACCTACACATAACGGCTTTGGTCTATAAGCGCGATAATGCTCTTTTTAAGTTAGACAGAAGTATTTTAATTACTTTTGTTAGTATTTTAGATTGATATAGATACACTATTAAGTCTTATTCACTAACAGGGCAGACAAAGTCCAAGGCAGTGAAGACAGTATACACAAAGGACAAATTGAGCGCATTGGTGACGATGGAAAAATAAAATAAAAATAATGGGTGCCTCTTGTATTTTGAGAAACTGAACTCTGTCTCCCTCATTAGAGATTAAAATGTAAATTTCATAAAGTATCCTCCATATCATGACCACAGATGTTCAACGCGCTACATATAAGCCTTCCTCAAAGTTTTAAAATTGTCCTATTGGAAATACCATTTTTTTAAATCCTTGTTGGGCAAAGGCCTCCCCTTCTTGCTTCCACAATTCACAATCGGATATATATATTCACGGAAATACCACAGATTTAAAAATTCTAGGTCTATAGGCATTATACCAGCACAGGTATGGCGCTTCATACAAACGGAGCAGCATATATACCTAGTACTACTACAAACCAAACAATCCGTCCGTGCACACGTCAAATGTGTGAGTTAAACAATCAGGGTCGCCACCACAGAATTTGTTGCTTTGCTTACCTGTTTTTATCACTCGGAAATCTATAACATTTTCGTTATTTATTGTTTTCCGTGGATAAACAATGATAATGTGCGCAGTTTCTCACCATTATAATTCAATAATCCTAAGTGACTCGCGTAATGTCAACGTGCGACTACCAATAACCCTGTTTTACTGCCGCTTACACCTCACAATAACGGGGGAGGGGTTGCGGGGACACCAGATTGCGGGGGACGGTGCGAGTTTCCGTTCTGTATGTAATACTATTGTTAATTCTGTGATACTAGTTAAGTTAAAGTCGGTTAAATATGATAAAATTTATAGAACTACTTATGAAACTCAAAATAATAACCATAATAGTTATTCAGAGAAATTATTTCGTGGACCCCAGGGGAGATATGTATTTTTAAGAAAGTTGCTCAGTAACCCGGACTGTATTCACCCTTAAGAGCCCGCTGTAATCTTTTTGCACGCTGGCAGCGGGCGCACGCACACAACGACATGCCGCTCACACACACAGAGCTACGTAGGCGACGTAAAGCGCGGTGTAGCGCGCTCGGCGATCGTTGATGTTTTTTGGTTAAATATACTGGTGGTACATTATGTTTTGGTGCAATAAAGATTTTCTAACTTACTAACTGGTATAAACTAACAGATATTATTCAAATTTTGGTAAAAGTTTTATTACATAGTAAATGCCATCCTAATTTAAATGCGAGTAATAATATATGAATATTAAATCCTTGAGTGCTTTGGATTACGGGTAAGTAAAAAATATTATGATAAATCGTGAAGGTGATAATAATGGAGACTTCTATTCTTTAACTTATACCTTTAAACGAGCAACTCTTGTAGGTATATTTATTTATTTATATATTTATAAATTTCGATGATCTCGAAAACGGCTCTAACGATTTTGCTGAAAATTGGTATATGGGGGTTTTTGGCGGTAAATAATCGATCTAGATTAGTCTTATATTTGGGAAAACGCGTGTTTTCATGCGTTTTTCTTTTCACGCAGAATATAGTCGCTAATTTTTCCGCACCGGCCGCCATCCGTTTGGCTCAGCGGTTAAGGATGCGGACCGCTAGAAAGAGTGTTACAAGTTCGAATCCCACTCGGTGACTGTTAATGAGTACTTTTGTTTTTTTATGTTCAAGTTTATATATAATTTTTCACTTTGTATTGTTTTTAGACAAGTTTAAAATGTAGTTAATGTTTGATATGTAACCGAGCAAAGCTCGGTCACCCAGGTACTTTAGCAGAGTTGAGCACGCACATTATTTAATTTGTATAGAAACTTAAATAAGGCAAGTTTTAGCAAATTAGGTAGTGCAAAGTATTACTTATCATTGATTGTAAGCCATATTACTCCGTATTACTCTCTACATGGTGATTTTTCAATGGTTTTAGTGCCGAAAGCCACTTCATAAGGATCGTTATTAATACCTAAATAGCTAGTTAAAATAAAAATTCAGAAACAAAACATCGTGAGATCAATTAGTAGTACCACCACCTGGCCGGCCCGACAGAGTTCATCGAGCTCACGCGGCAGTTTTGGTCAGGCGTAACTACTATTAAGTATTACTTTTATTTAAAACTCTTAGATCTGTTGTAGCTAATAAGTATCACGATTTGTAAACAGTATTGGCAGTTGTCATAAGTGTTGCTAAATTAATAAAACCTAAGTGGAAGTCGATTGATACAGTTGGTACGTTCGTACGGTCGGGTATCTGTGGCAAGTTGTAACGAACAGATGGATATTTAAAAAATTGGCAGCACTAATTGACCGGTTGGTGAAAATTCATTCTGAATAAATAATGAAGGTAGAAATTAAATGTCTTTGGTGAAATTTTTTTTACAAGCTTTCTGGGGCATTGACGGTGGAGATAAACACGTGTCATGGAATCTATGTGAATCTTTTATTTAACACTACGTGGTCTCGATCAGAAGTCATTTTCGCAACATTTTTGTCTTGTCAAACACAAATATGGATAGAAGAATTTTTTTACACGATGACATTTTTTTCCAAAACCAATGAAAAGTCAGCGTGTATATCGAATGAAAAGGAGTTTAGGGAGGTAGCACACGGTGAATTCTTTGGTAGCTATGCAGTCGCTGTTCATAAACCGATGGAGAATGTTGCGATGCAGTAGCGCGTTCATGAAACACACGACTGCATCGCTAGATTAGAAGTTGCCTTCCTTATTATCGAATAAAATAAATAAAACTGTAGAATTAAGAAAATTGGTATAATTTGTCTGAGTATACATTTAAAAAGTACACATACAAATCTGCTTGACAGGAAACGCTACTTTTGCTTCTGATTTTCGATGAAAATTATTGCAGAAAAGCCTCATGTTAGCACGCAAATCTGACTACCGTTTTAAACCTTGCGTGCTCAAAAGAATTATTTATAACATATAAACGGATTTCGATGAAATTTAGCACAATGATGAGAAATAGTGTCGCAAAGCTACTAGAAGTAGAGAATTCCAGAAGAATTAGCAAGTTCTAAAATAATGTGGAATGTTCTAGAAGTTTATAGAATAATCCAGAATGATGAAGAATTAAAAAGAAGGTTGTGGAATGTTTGAGAATAATCCCGAGTTCACATCGGTCAACCAACACTAACATTCTAAGTCGGGGTGACGGAGGGTCAAGCACATGAATTTTCTAGAAATATGTATTCTCGTACCTTGGCAGGCGTATATAAAAGTGGTTAGATAACTTCAAAGAGATTTAACAAATATTATCGGCGCGTAACCTATACGACTTCAGCGACGAATTTTGGACTATGACTGCATGAAGACTTGGACAATGGACGTTTCGAAGACCATATTAGTGTGTCAATCTTTGGTTGCATAGTGAATAAATTCCCTAAGAAGAGTATTGGCATTTTTTTCCAAATCTCAAACCCCACTTTCGTAACAATAGCTAGGATACTTATTGAAGGTACAAGCACGTATTAATTATAATATAGGGCTAATAGCTGCAGGAGTTTCATTAAACGACATTTAGGCGGATCGATGATTTCCAGTAGTAATAATTTATGATAAAAATTTATCAACCGGTCTTACATTTTATTTTCCCAAATCTCATCGTCTCGCCTGATAATTTCAGTTTTAATTAACAAATCAGGTCCAGTCTAGAAACCAAACTGACAAACGTCTTGTCTAGTGACTTACTTAAGCTTACTTTTTGCCTTTTGCAGAATGTGAATAGTGGCACCATAGTATTTATTTTTCCGATTCACATTATCAACGTTCTATTTTTAGCTCGTTTGCCGATTCAATTTTATTTTTTAGTCTGCATCCTCCAACATAATCGGAGACTGTATTCTCCAAATTAAAGTTTTTACTAACAAGTTTTTGGAATAAAAATGAATTTAACTATTTTTTATTGATTTTTCAAAATTTGTTTCATCTTAAATTTGGGGTGTGGAGGACGGCATCCAGTGCCAGCACTCAGCTGCCGTGCTACACTCTTCAAATGAGTACGGCAAATTAAATATAAAAAATCTTTCAATAATTATGTTTGGTTACTTAGACGATATTAGTGAAATCGCATTTTCATGTAAACTGAATTTCTTAAAATGGCCGCTACATCGCGTCCCTTTCCACCGCGGAGCAGACAGTGCCTACGCATATGGCTTAGGGCCACACCAGCGCTGAACACCACCGCCCAGCGATGGAATGGGAGCAACATCTTCATTTCAGAAATACGTGGCAATTAGGGAGAACTTGATAAATTTTCTATTTCTTTTCAAGTTTGAAAAATTTATCCGATAGCCCATTATATTTACGACAGTAGTTCAACGACATAAATAAATTACTATAAGTAATCAAGTTTTCCAATGATCAAATCCTATCAGTCACTCTATGGTTTGCGCACGTCATCGCACAGTGACTACGAGGTCGGCGTTGGCGCAAAGAAATACGTCCTCTCGCTGTAAGCGCTGCGCGCGGACTGCCGTCGGGGAGTAAACCGCATCCTATTTAAATAAATTTTTATGCGATATGATTTTATTTTTTTACATTATTTAAAAAAATATAATTATGATGTGTTTGGCATATTTAAAAAGGGCATGAAATGGCGTTTGTAACGTTATTTTTATTTTTCTAAAATAGGAGCTCAAAACACAAATACAAGCGACTTTATTTACATCGATTTCGGCGAAAATTACGCGACTTGTTGATTTTTTTTCCTTGTGAATTTAAATAAAACAATGAAAAAAGCTTCACTCATGTCATAAAATACTTATTCAGCTATATTTGTGTATTTTTTTTACCGGGTGTTAATGATTAAATCATTTGAAAATCTCGAAAGCCCCGCCACGCGTCTTGCGAAATTTGGCAAAACGCACGTTAGATTCCAGTGAATTATACTAAAACAAGCAAGTTCATAGGCAAAATGGTTCACTCATGCTAAATAATATGATATTATCTTTCATAATATATAAATAAATTTAATGATAATCCTGTAGTTTTCTCAAAAACACGACGCAAAGTTGAGTGAAATTTGTCAAATTTAATAGACGGCCTCTTAAATAGTTTCAGTATATTTTGTAAGAAGATTTGTATTGTATATTCGTCACGGCTTAGTCAGCTAGACTTCGCGAGTCACCCTAAACCCGTTTAAGTATAACGTATAAAAAAGTTGTTCAAATAAAAAAATATCGTTTTTATAATAACAACAAAAAAGTCTAGTGACATTTTTGAAAATATTTGAAATGGCGGATATGTGATAGTTTTAAAATTTTAAACCCCCATATCTCCGCCATTTTGAAAAATTTCTAAAAACTGGCTCGACAAAAAAATTCTATTTAGTTGCTGAACCTGCTTACAAAATTTCAAGAGAATCGGTTAAGAAATGCGACCTGTAGGCGAGAACAGACAGACAGACAGACAGACAAAAGAATTTTTGGCTAATCTCGAAACTGAGACGCTTCGCTCGCTTCGCTCGCTCGGTCAACAAAAATGCCTTGGTTTAAGATACTGCACTAAACATTCAAGGAACAAGGCCAACATAAACGAACTTCTCATCGGTAAGTAACAAGATTTTATTGTTTGAAAATTAAATATGGATTGCAAAATTCCCGCCGCCATGATGAATGAAATGCAATGCAATGAATGAGATGCATGCAATGCTTTAATCTATGACGTCTGTCAATCAATTGAATGATCCTTTATTTACTAAAAAGAAGTAAAATGTAGACTTTATCATGGATGCATCGAAAAATAATTTGTTTACTACTCAGTTATTAATGATTGTAAAACGTTTAAAAATGTTTATAAGTTTTATAATTTTTAAACGAAAGAAATACTCGTAAAGTTACAATTTGAAAAAAAGAGTTTTACCAGTTTTTTCTTTCTTATTTTCACACTCGCATAATGTTTTTGTTTTAAGTACTCTAATTTAAAATATGTGAGTGGTTACGCAAAAAGGGACCAGAAGGCGTAGGAAACTGTTCATTTTTTATCATGAATTTTGATTCTGTGATCGTTTGGCTTTGTATAGGTCTAATCATGGTATAATAAAACCAGGTATTCTCTTCCCGTGACAGCTGATGACGTAGGTGGAACTTGATGACGTCATCAGTTTGATGTGTTTTCACTGTGTGAAATTGAATTACCGAGTGTAATGCATTTTTGATCAACTTATAAAATATTGAATTCATGAATCACGCGAGAATCGCAAGATAATAAATAGCTAAGTTTCTTAATATTTTATTTAATATTCATGGCTCTGCATAGAACCGCAAGACCCAAAATGCTCTGTCTGCCCCATTAGGGATAAAGACGTTATAGTATGTATGTATATTCATGAACTAATTGAGAGTCCTTAAATTTACTGAAAAGTACAATCAGTGGCAACACTATCGTGACCATGGGTCTAATCAGAATATTTTAAATCACTTACCCTTAAGGTCCCTTTTAGGGTAACCACTCACATATATTTTATATAGGTGGACTTACCAGTGAGGTGGACTCACCACTGATATTGTTTGACCTGTTTCAGATTGACTTGAGGATGGTTTTTTTTTAAATCCTCTTCTTTTCTCTTACAAATTTTATATCTTAGCACTACAGCTAGTTATTTTTTCTCTCTTGCCCATAAGCGACTTCCTGTTTTCGTCAAACATCTACGGCCGCTAAGGCTGTTCATCAGATTTTTATAACTTTTTTTTCTGTATGAATTGTATCATTGTCTTGGTGCATTAAAGATTTTAACTAACTAGCACTATTATTTATTCGTAGCACTCAATAGTGCTTGACATGCAACAAAATTACACACGTAGCCACGTGAGTTGGTATGTCACTTTTGTACCTATTAATATTTGCCGTTGTAAATACAATTATTAGATATACATAAATAATTACTAAAAGCCCAAATAAAATTTTATATTGCGTAGATTTGTTTTTTTCTGTAGGATAGTATATTATTTTACACTCGAAGTTTAAAAAAAACCGCTCCTAATGGGCATAATGAGACATTTTGTAGGAGAACATAAGTCTTGCTATTACCATTCGGCGTTTCGTAATTCAATGGGAATAGTGAGACTGATTTGAAAAAAAAGTGCAATCTCAGTATTACCACTGCAATGGGTAATGGGAATAGTGAGATCTACCCTAAAATTCCTGGCGTCCTACCTCTGGCCGTTAGGCCACCTGGTAGGTAAATCTCTTACATTGCGCTTGCCTATACGTGGTGGCTATGACAACATCCTTATAGTCGTACGAAATGTGCACTAGGAAATATTTATATCTTGTTAATTTAGTACATCACGAACTAACTGGATTCATTGGGTTTTAGTGATCGCTATTAGTGGCTCTTCACAAACATTTCTGTCCCATGCGGCCACGGGGCTATGAGACCACACTGCAACTAAGCCTGTGCCAAGTAATGAAGTCATAACCAGCTTGTTGAAACATCATAATATGTGCATAAACATGTAATTTAGCATTCATATGTGTATGACCCTGGTGTGTGCCAAATCTGGGCCGCAAATGAAAGCAATTCAATGCGAACACGATAGAATTGTGGCGGGAAAAAGAGTAATACAAGTAATTGCTGGTTTTGGTATTCGTTCGTTAGTTTTTGTGTGTGAGTGGCTAAAACGAGTTCCTAACTTAGTGGTTTTAGATTTTTAAGCTATTAATTCAAAGGCAATGATTATTTATTTGTGAAAACAGCAGACACACATGTCACATAAGATGTTAATGTAAAAAGAATGGCGAAAGATATAATAAATTCCATCTACGCCTTTGGAGTAGCTCTTAAATTATCATGATACTCGAAGATGAATTTCTTAAAGAGATAAAGGTAATTATTACAAAAACTCGAAAAAGTCATCCTATATTTGTAGATAAAATGTTAAGAAAAATATTCTCTAATTGACTTGACAAATGTGAGTTTTCAGAACGTTTACATTTTTTGTTTTTTTTTTTTTACATATGGTGTGCTTCTTGGTCTAAGGTACCTACCAGTCTAAGCTGAAGAAATTTCCGGGAAATAGTCATTGGATTTTGAGATGCTACAAAACGTTTCTACCATACAAAAGTTCATATTTTTGAAAACCTTAAGCAGATCTTGAGTAAAGATCATAATCAAAGAAAATTTCTACAATAAAACCGTAAGTTTCTTTGTATAATTGTTTGCTATTTGTTTAAAATCCGTGACTCCTAGACCCAAGATCCGAGTCCGCCGTGCGTCATTTCATACAGCTTCTGACTCATGACATAAGGTACCGGTTTGACTTGCTTGCGTGAAGCTACCGCCTTTCCTTAAATATTGGAATAAAAATTTATATCTTGGTTAATGACTGGTGGGCAGTGTAATCGAAAATCATTGCTAACCTTCGCAATGGTGCTGAAGACAGTCCAAACTCGAGAATATGCTAAAAACCGAAACCGGGGCGCCGAAGCATATAAGCCCAGAATGTACCTTATCAGAACCGCGTTACGATGAGAAAGTTTGACAACAAAGTCAAATCAGATGCCACTAATCACTGAAAACAAAATATCTAGATAGACCAACTCAGTAGGACTAATTTAGTAGGTCTGCAAGGGCTAAGTTTGCCAAAAGTCGCGACTATTATAACTATTCACTGGGAGCTCACTGCACTGCACTCACCTTCACTCAATCCCATGGCACAGATCGGAAGCACAGTCCATCTTCACGTCACAGGAAGCTCACGTCCAAGTTATTTGTCTTTGCGCGGGAAAAAAATAAACAAATCGATATATTGGCACACGGGCTGCTCGTGGACAGGAAACCTTTATAATAGCGAGAAGCTCCGGTCTTGCAGACGGGAGGGCTGGGAGGACTGGTGCGGGGGTGGTACGGAAGGGGATGACCACGCCCAGGGGTGGAGCCAGCCCTCGCATGCGTGGGATTATCAGATGGAACGGGTGCAGATGGTGGGTGATTCTCGCGTTTTTATGTCTAGGGGTTAGGTTTGTCGCTTTTTGGCGAGATAATGGGACTTCTATTGTTGATGTCATTTCGGTTTGCTGATAAAGTGATTAGTATTATTTTGAGTTACAGAGTTATCTGGACGGCACGAATGACTTTCTGTAAGGTACTGCTCACTATAATATTATTTTCCGTAGTAAAATATTTAAGATTTTTTGCTAAGAGATTTTATTCAAAAAGAAGTTTTTTAATAATCGTTCTCCTACATACACGGAGAAAAAAGAGATAGGTACTTCGTGGGCTTGATCCAAATTTTTATAACTAGGTAGGTACTTTTTCCTTTTCATAAAAACAATAAGCGGTAAAAATCACGGAAGTGAAAGCTAGTGAAAGTGCTACTTGATAACATTAGTATCTAAACTGTTGTCACCAAATTCACATTAGATTTACTTTGCTACGGTAAAAACGATTTTTTGCAATCTGCAGTATAACTAGGCCTTAATTTGCGTCAAAATAAATTTTGGGGATTAAATGCAATTGTGCTTAATTATGACACGCGCGCCACGGCCACGTGGCAATTGGCACATCTTTCAAAAAATAAAACCTTTAAAAATAAACTAAACCTATAGGTATGCATTACTTACTTTTTTAAAGGGAATTCACGGGGATCCCCTGGAGAATCGCAGTAACATGAAATCGTTGTACAGAAGACGCTGTAACTCGATCTTCATTACCTATTCATCCTTCAGTTACGTATTACTTTTATTAATTCTGTACTTTAATCGCCTCTTACGACACACGTGAGAAAGAAAGGAAAAGACAAGTCTTACTTTTCTCTGCCATCACCATACATACAAACTAGGTTAGTATCCAGAGTCAAAACTAGTAAATCGTGCTATATGGGAATCGTGATAAAAAGATAATACTTTTAACGCGAGGATGCTACTTCGAATCCAGACGAAACACAAGCGAGAGATTCAACGGTGGAATCCTGAGTGAAGCGAGGGATTCATGTATATCGCCTGAAGTAAAAATGTTACCGTTCCCGAGTAGCACACTCTACTTTTCATATACATCTTTAAGAAAAACTAGCAAATGCAAAACAGAATATAAACAAAACTAGAACATCTATTCAACGTTCAGATACTAACCTTTTGGTGGCGTTTAATTTAAGAAATACTAACAAATAATTTTTTGAAGGTTACCAAAGGTCACACACTTCTGGTTTTATAGTAATTTTCTTTTATAACTTTGTGTGATCCTTCATATATTTTTAATTTTATAAGCAAACGTGTATAACATATTCTTATCAATACTATATTTAGAATCTAAACCTTCTGTAATTACATTGAGTCAAAGACAAAAATTCTCTTTTTAATTATACTTATTTCTTTTTGGAAGTGACTTATATTAAAATGTTAACCTACATTACATTTGTTTAGGTTGACAATGAATATATACCTATTTCAAAAAATTACGACATCTGTGCCCATTTATTTATTGTTTTTCATCTCATCTACTCGAAAAACGGTGTTTTCATCCCAAATCATTTGGAGCTAATTAATGTTACTGCTGACTCTCAAGGGGTTAAAAGTGAAAAAGAAAATCTTAAGGGATTAAAACACTATTTGAAAACGGAACACGAGTGGAATCTATGTAAAATCATCCAAAAACAAAAGAATTAAGTTTTAATGCAATAAACAAACGGAACAAATTTCGTGTTTTTTAAAAATTGGATTACATATCATCGTCAACATAGATGAACGTTGGTAAAAATGTTTATGTTCTTTGCTTTGAAAAAGGAATAATTAAAAAAGCGGCCAAGTGCGAGTCGAACTCGCCCATGAAGGGTTCCGTCGCAGCAAGTAAAATAATATAAGTCTTGTTATATGTTTTTTATTTTTATTTTTTCTATTTGAGTTGATTGAATGAAAGGTAATTTGCGATTTATGATTTATGACATATTAAAAAAAACTACTAACTAGATCTCGTTCAAACCAATTTTCGCTGGTAGTTTGCATGGTAATAAACATCATATATTTTTTCTAGTTTTGTAATTCTCTTATTTTAGAAATTACAGGGGGGGACACATTTTTCCACTTTGGAAGTGTCTCCCGCGCAAACTATTCAGTTTAGAATAAAATGATATTAGAAACCTCAATATCATTTTTGAAGACGTATCCATAGATACCCCACACGTATGGGTTTGATGAAAAATAACTTTTTGAATTTCTGTTTTAAGTATGGGGAACCCCCAAAACCTATGTTTTTTTTTTCTATTTTTGTGTTAAAATCTTAATGCGGTTCACAGAATACATCTACTTACCAAGTTTCAACAGTGTAGTTCTTATAGTTTCAGAAAAAAGTGGCTGTGACATAAGGACGGACAGACAGACAGACAGACAGACAGACATGACGAATCTATAAGGGCGGGACCCTTATAGATTCGTTAGTCGTCCTTATAGATTTTTGCCATTTGGCTACGGAACCCTAAAAAGCGCAATAAAAACAATATATGAACGACCACGCAAACAAAGTGTCAGCTTATGACTGAAAAGTATTTTAGAAGTTGGTTCTGAAAAAATATTTCTTAGTACCTATTTATTGAATAAAAAAGGACACTAAAAGGTTAGTACTTGTCGGAGCTTTGATAAGCTATTGTAGGTGTTCTATTTTGCTTCATATTCTGTTTTGTATCTATTCGCTAGTTTTTCTCATAGATAGCGATGAAAAGTAGAGTGTGCTACTCGCGAACGTTAATATTTTTATCTGGGGCATTATACGTGACGCCCTCGCTTCACTCAGGATTCCACCGTAGAATCACTCGCTACGCTCGTGATTCAACTGTGAAATCCTTCGTTTCGCCCTGGATTAAAAGTAGCAGTTTTACCTTTACGCCTTGTAGCACAATCTAATATTAATACTAAACTCTTTTTTGTTGGACTGCTAACATTATTTTTGATTTTACGTAGATTATATTCATGCTCAGTTTTTAAATTGTTTTTAATCCCTGGTGATTTTCTTTTTCACTTTTCAGTCCCGGGAGAATCAGCAGCAATTTTAGCTCCAAATGTTTTGAAAATCCAAATAACAGAATAAAACATTACAAGGTATGTCACTTGTCATTCATCATATTCATATTCGACGTGATTTTTAGGGTTCCGTACCTAAAGGGTTAAAACGGGACATTACTAAGACTGCACTGTCCGTCCTTTCGTTTGTCTGTCTGTCTATTGTCACCAGGATGTATAACCGTGACAGCTAGACAGTTAAAATTTTCACAGATGAGGTTTATAAGATAAAATAAATATTTAAGAGAGTCTCCCTTACAACAGTGTTTTTTAGAATGGTTAGAAAAACTTAGGGGCGCTGTTTACTTGACTCCAGTATACAATGACGTCACGATGTGCTATTTTGTATTATACAAATCTCATAGACAATGTTTGTTTCGATGTTTAGAAAAAGTATCGGATTTGACTTGTTGGAAAGTAGCATCATCATCATCAGCAGGTCTTTTTGTCTCCACTGCAGGAACACGACCCTCTCTGTACTGCTAGAGCCATATATATTATAGAGACGGCCAATATAGCAAATAGCAGATTAGAAGTAATTATAGGATTAGTTCAATGTTTTGGCATACAAAACGGGTATTAGTTATAATTACGAGTAAAATGAAAGATAAGTGCGAACCGTGCTTTCCCTGCGGTGTCAGGGCGGGCGGCCACGCCCCTCTCGCTCATTGAGCTTTTAAGCTTAGCTAATTATTTTCACAATGGCACTATTCTTTTTTACACTAGTGGCGCTCACGAGTCTCCCCAACGTGTTTATTGATTATAAAAGTCGTTCAGACCAAAAGTTTTTTACTTATTGGTTTTCAACCCTTACAACACGGCCATTGTGAAAAATTTCAGAAAACTGAATGGACAAAAAAAAAAGTCAAACGGATTACTGGCAAGAAATAGATCGCTAAGGTTATA
This sequence comes from Acrobasis consociella, assembly GCA_963555685.1. Taxonomy (NCBI): domain Eukaryota; kingdom Metazoa; phylum Arthropoda; class Insecta; order Lepidoptera; family Pyralidae; genus Acrobasis; species Acrobasis consociella. Next base: position 23,835,734 of record OY743104.1, read on the forward strand.
TAATTTAGGGATAGAATTTAATGGTGCAGATAAAAGCAGGCTTGAGTAGGCTGACGACGATGATGATGAAGGATTTGGCCAAAATCCCCGTGGTTTATTTATACTTTTACAAGCACGTTACGTAGGCCCGTAATGCAATCTCAGGTGTGACTTATATATACTTTTCCCTGAGCGGATATTGTTTTTTAGTTTCGGGAACTGGAAAAAGTCACAGGGAGCCAAATCTGGCGAGTAAGGTGGCTGAGCAATGACTTTTGTTTCGAGTTTTGCAAAAATATCCTAAATCTAACATTGACCTAAAGGCTGGTCGTAGGTACACTGAAAACATGAGCAACTCCTAAAATAGGACCAAAAAAGTGCGAGTTGAACTCATGTGGAGAGGGTTTCGTACAATACCAAAGTCAAGTTTCCTGGGTTCTACAAGCGCTATCTAGCTAGCGGTGTTTTAGTGAATTGTTTTCCGTAAGTGAACGTATTTATATTAAGTTTACTACTTTAATTTTTAATTGATACAGTTGGGTGAATTGCCAAAGCAGAAAAAATACACGGAAATCCTGAGAATGGTAGTGCAATGTACTAGTTTATGATTTTGTAATTTTTTTCTTAGTAAGTACTTCTCGACCTTGCCAAACAAAAATCATTGAGAAATGGCCTCTATTACATTAAATAAAAAATGACAAAATGTCATTTTATCATCACGGTGGCCTGTCCTGAACCTAACTCCAAATACATCCATTATTTGGATTAAAATTGATTTCAGTATTGTTAAATTATACTATAGCCTATCAATTAAAACAATTATTGTATGTTTATCTTCTTCAACGTCGTCAACTTTTGTCCGGAAAAAAGTTATCATTTCAGAGGGCAGTAAGTTTTAGTAGAATGATCCTGTTAACATTGCGTTGTTGCGCCCCTCCTGCCTTTCCACACTTCGGATCCGTCCGTCTCAAGCTCGCGAAGTACACGCTCCGGTTGCAACGTCATTGTGGGTTCCCACCAAAAAGTAAGTTTATCATTTCGGTGGTATGTGGACAAAAATGGTTTAATTTCGGTGGCCCTTATTACTCGTGCTAGGTTCATTTTAATTTATTTCAAAATTGTGTTTTAAATTCGCCCTAAGTACTGTTTTGTTTGAGTAGTGTTGAAATTTTAATAATGATTTTAATTCGGAGTTAAATGTAAAACTAACCTTTTTTTATCATCTCGGTGTTATCATTTCAGTGGATTCGGTGGACTATAATACCGATAACAGTCCACGGGAATGAAATGTACCACTGAAATGATAAATCCATAAAGTTTTAGAGATCCTTGTGTCAAATATTAAATCATTTCAGTTTTGTGATGTACTTTTGCCCATGGTATTAAAAAACAGGTATTCTCTTCCCGAGATGGAACTTGACTACGTCACAAAGTGTTGCCACTGATTGTTCTTTTCGGTAAATTTAAGGACTTTCTCAATTAGTTCATGAATATTTAAAAAAATATTAAGTAACTTAGCTATTTAGTATCTCGCGATTCTCGCGTGATTTATCAATTCAATATTTTATAAATTGATATAATGGATTATTAATTCGAAATTAGTATATAAAGTTCAAAAATGCATCACGCTCAGGTAATTCAATTTCACACAGTGGCAACATATCAAACTGATGACGTAGTCAAGTTCCACCTACGTCATCAGCTGTCACGGGAAGAGAATACCTTATTTTATTGTACCATGCTTTTGCCTAGAGTGTAGGTCCTATATTGTGGATGTATTATAGGGGGGTTGCCATATTTACTTAATACTACTAGTGTAGAAGTAACACTAGCTGTTGCCTGCGACTTCGTCCGCGTGAAATTCGAGTCAAATGTATTTTACATATAGGACAAATCATACAGAATGAGTTAGCCCCAAAGTACCTAAGTTCGAGACTTAAGAATGTGGTAATCAAACCTAACAAATATACAGAAAGGAACCCTAACTTCGCAGACGATTGTTCTTAGCTGTATTGCCAAATGTAAAAACAGATCTGTCATCTGAAACGTCAGTGTCACGTCTTTTCATTCTAAATACACTTCCTTCTAATCCGCTAGATTACAAGAAACCTTAAATATTTCAGTAAGTTTTGATGATATTTGATGTCCACTCCCGCACATGTTACACATAAGGCTAAAGATTTATTTGTTACTCAATATATATAGATAGCATTGTTATAAAAAAATCCCAGCGAAATGACAGTTAAAAATCTCTTGTTGAAATTCACCCAGTTCCCTTAGGAGTTCCTGTAATCTACAAATGAATAAGGTATATGGTTTTTTTTTGATTTTAGTTTCCGTAGTTTAGGAGCTTAGGAGTAATGGTAATTTTTTGTCTTCTTTCTTGTATAAAATCAAAACTATTTATTTTACAATAATAACAAAAAAAATATTTGAGATTACCATAATGGTAACCTTTCATTTAGTAAATGAGACAGTAAGGTCTGCAAACCTTTTTTTTAGATTTTCTTATTTGGCCCCGAAAATGAACCTTATTTTAAAAATATATTTATTTACTTTGCACATCTGTATCTGGATCATAGAATTATACTCTCCTACCAAATTTCACCTGATTTGGTCCGGTAGATTCAAAGCAAATTGGCTGTGTTGTGACAGACGGACGCACGGTAGATAGACGAACGAATGATCCTATAATGGTTCCGTTTTTTATTTTTTCTGTACGGAACCCTAACAAGTGATTCTTTGTTACACGTTGATTGAATTAAAAAAAGCCAGAGAGAAAGACGTGGCGAAACTGTAAGGGTTTCTTGTTTACTACGGAACCTTAAAAAATGCACAGTCGGGGTTTGTCCATTTGAATTACATGATCCGTTGCAAGTAGCACCGTGCTGCCTAAATTAGGTTGACAACTTCGACCGTGCGACACTTTTATACCTCGCTTTGAATATAGGTTAGCAGTGGGATATTTATGATACGCAAGTGGTGTTATAGAGTTTTACAATGCAAAATATGACAGGTACATAATTTTATTTATAACTTGACATGAATAATTCGTTCGTCGATTAATATCCAGCAATACACAAAATGATAACGCGTTATTTGGTTTGATATTATTAGTAATGTGTCGTAACTATCAAACGATAATCACGTCCAGTTTTGAGGTAAAAATTCAAAGTAAAATATTTATTATACTTACCATTCAAACACTATAGATCATAAAATCAAGTGGAAATACCCTCTGGTCCCACACTAACCGCAATCAAGAACAATACCAAACATGTGTTCCGTTAAATTAATTGACAGCCGATATCAACACATTGACGTCCACCTGGCAAGGTGTGGCATCACGCAAGACCACCACCAACATTACAGAACCTTCACATATTAAACTATTGTTTGGTAAGAGAGGTCTAGTATTTCTGGTCAAATCGACCAGTTTTCCTGACACATCAAATATAAAATACCACTAGAGAATCTGATGTCAAGTTGTATTGGTGTTTGTTAAGTATCACCCAGCCCCTGTGGTTAAAGCAAAATAAGGATAAGTCACAAAAGGGTAATCGGGTGGGAAAGCCCTGATAATATATATATATATATTTTTTTACTAGTCTATAATTATATATATATATATTATATATATATATGTATATATACATATATATATATATATATATATATATATATATACGATTTATATATATATATATATATAGATATACCCGTGGGCACTTTGCAGATCCATCGTGCCGTACGACTAGTATTTGTTGGTTCCGTTTACGTAGTTGGCTCCGGGTGCCTTTTCTAGATCCAATGCTAGTCAGCCATGCGCATGTTGTTCCAACTGGAGCCAAAAGTGTCAACTAGAGTAATAATAATAATTACGTCAATTTTATACAAATCCACCTTTTTGGCATTCAACACTGTTACATCCGATTCAAATAAACCAATCAGAGAGCACCGTTGACCTCATTGGCTACAATCTGCTAGTAATAATATTATTACAAGCTTCTATTCAACTTGCAATGTTTATGCAATCAATGTAGTGTTGCCAAACAATAGATATCATTTTTCAATTGAAAAATGCCAAACTATCGACAGTGGTTTATCAGTATGGATATCTGTTTTAGAGCAATACTATTGATAACCAACAATACCATAATTGGTATTTATAGTATCAATCCGACGAAAATCAAACTATCATGAGTATCGATAGTATGCGTTTCATAAAATATCGACACTATCGATATTTTTTGTAATATCGATAGTATCGATAGTTTATGTATTATTAAAAGCAATACTATCGATAGTTTGTTCGTCATCAGAATCGATACTATCGATACTATCAGCAGTATCGATAAACAATCAAAAGTATCTCAAGACTCACTGTCGGTTTTATTAAAAATACCGATAGTGAGTCAATTGACTGTCAATAGTGGACTATCGAGCGGCAACACTTATCCAATGCTTATGGAGTAAATGAGCCGTTCTGATGATGGAACCGAAACGAATTCAACAACCCTCAGTAAATAAAATAACATAGCCCTTAGATCATTTATTACAGGATAAGCCTTACCTGCGTGTTTCCCTCTGCCAAGGTGTAAAATCAACTAATCAAATACATTTATAATGTAAGTTGCGTAATCGATTATGATCATTACGTAAATCTGTAAAGTATCGAAAGGACGGTGCAAGTGCTCCGTTAGAATTGCTATGTTAAACAGTTTCCTTGTGTGATAAGTTTTTTATTCTGAGGCCAAACTACTTATTGAAACGAATGAAATAAGCCCAAACTCGATGGAGTTGCGTCGTTTAATTACTGAATTGCATCGACCACCTTCCGTCCTCCGCGATCAGACCCTTGGCATCGTCTGCCCTAATGTGCTCATTAAGACAATTCAAACGAGTCCTGCTCCATGAGGTTATATTGTTTTATAACTCAGTCCTAGTGAATACCTCCCGGTTCCATCATCAGAACAGCTCATTAACTTCATAATATTGTATTGACAAGTATGCAAAATTTCAGCGAAATCGATTGAGAATAGCTGGTTGGAAATTGAGCTACAAGATTTGACCCTAACCAATATTCGTACGTAGATATCTGATACATTGCAAGTTAGTAACTAAAAACAAAAAATACATATAACCTTCTTAAAGATTGCATAACCTTTCACGGGCAATGTTTTTTATTTTATTAACGTTGTTTTGTATTTAGAAGTAATTCTGAAAAATGGTATCAATGAGTTTATCTTCTTGTATCGATTACGGTAAAAAGAATCCAGTCTAGTTTGCGACTAATTTCCATGCCAAACGATTTTCTCGCTTGTTTACTGCCAAACTACAATATATACACATATATATACACACAATAATAAACAGACGTTTGGGACGACGTTATATATATATATATATATATATATATATATATATATATATATATATATAAACAGACGTTTGGGCACTACGTAGATCCAGCAGTAGTCCTGAACTTTGTTGATTCCACCTTTGGCGGCCGATAACTTGGCTCCCTTCGCATATTCTTCGAGCGGTGTGGCAACGTCGCATTCTAGTAATGGATTCTGTCCAACATATTCGTAGAAATAAAGTTCTACTCGTCATTTTTTGTATTCAACCTCCGAGAAAACTTGGATCCGTAACGGTTACTTTTTTGCGAACTAATTCGCACTTGCTGCGTCCACATTTTATTCAAAACCCATGCTTGTGTTGTTCCGTTTTATATATATATCACATGTTTTTGTATGAACTCTTTGGTACTTTCTGCCTCCGATTTTACTCAAAACCAATACGTATGTTGTTCCATTTTATATATATATAGTGATTGACGGTGAGTTAAGCCATAGCTGAAATTTGAATGCTTGGTTTGATCCAGCAGATTTTATATTCACTAAACTTGTGCGTTTTAAGCTCCTATATACTTTTATGAACTCATCGATACTTTCTAGCTCCGAATTTTATTTAAAACCAATGCTTGTGTGGTTCCATTTCGTATATATTTAATATAACGGTTAGCTTAGGCATGACAATATATATTTTTAAATCTTATGCCTTGTAAGCTCCAAAAGTGTTGCCAACTTTGAAACTTATTGGGTGATTGTTAAAAAACTACAGTAATTTTTTTCTAAAAAATTTTTATGAAATATTTTAGAATTACCTTGCTTTTTAATGCAAGTAATAAGTCTAAAAAGTCATTACAATAATAAAAACACATATTTTTTTACTGAATATGATAACCTTATTGTTTTGCATTATTTATACATCTAAACATGTTTATGACTTAATGCACACAAAGAAACTTGCTATCTTGCCTTACGCTCTTTCGTAATGGTATTAATGGTATATAGTACGATTGAAAAAGTACTTTTCAACAAAAGCAATTATGCAAATAATTTTGAACACAACATACAAGCCTACCAATTTCTTTAGAGTCAGTAAATTCAAAATTAAGAAGTATAATTGCATTTCGAGTTTAGCGGAGTGCTTTACCTCCACATACAAAATTTCAGATCTCTACGAAGTGCCAGCGAGACGTAATGATTGACTATAATTTTTTTTCATCTAGATGCCAGATCCAGATTTTGGACATTCAAAAAATCTAATTCGGATTACGCCCAAAAAACCCCTGGATATAGATTTACAGCCAAATCGCAAGCAGTTAGTAACTTTCGGCAGCAATCTTAGATTTCTAAAAATTAAAAAGAAACACTTGGTGTGGATGACTTGGGGTTTGCCCTCGCCACGCAGTTTGCCCTGTGGGCTTACATCACTTGACCTGTGATGTGGCCTCGTGAAAATTGCTTAGGGGGAGTGGTAACAAACAGTAGAAGAAGGGGAATGGCTTGGCCTTCAGTACGACATGGCTACGTCGAGTTGCTTGGTGGTGGCATTTGTATGGAGGATGAATATTTTTTCGAAACTTGAAAAGAAAATACCGGCTCTGATGAGACTGACATCGTTTAGATATGGAGCCCTAATTCTATTATGAATATGAAAAACAAACGCACACAACGATATTTAAATATAATAGTAAAAAAATTGTCTGTATATTGACTAAATTTCCAAAAAGAAACTACAAGCAGATAGATATACAGTGAAAGAGTAAAATTTTAAAGAGAATGTCTCTCTGTTTGTTTGTCTTTTTGTACACACTAATCTCCGGAAATTCTGGATAGATTTGAATGAAACTTTATTGGTATAAATCTGGGCAACATACAGGGTATAATTGATTTCGGTAAATGGAACACCTGATGCAGAACTATAAATTTTCAGCTAAACTATGAGAAATAATAAAATGACGCCACAGCAAAAGTTGTTTAGGCTGATAAGCATTTTTGTGCACGCAAACGAAGTCATAGGCATTAGTTAGTATAAATACAAATAAATACATCATTAAAAGAATTATAAATTCTTAGGACAGTTGAGTGACTAATCTATGTTCAAATCTAATGCACAGGGAATTAGGACGAAGGTTGTAAATCATAAAATAGTAGGCTTGTGGGAAGTGTGCATAGTTTGGGTGTGCATTCTTTTACAGACAAAAGTTTTATAGATTTTCGTTATACGGAATATTTATTCCATACTCACAATATTTATTATGAAGAATTTTATAGTAACAAAACAAATTTTCTTACAAATAACATTAATTTTTTCGATGTTAATAATATCATAATATCAAATCATACTTTTTTAATTCTCAATATATTTAGTCTTCTTTTATACTTATATTGTTATATAACTTCGCTCTAGATCGGTCATTTTGAAAATCTTTGGGAGAGGCCTATGTCCAGCAGTAGACGTTGTGCGGCTGAAATGGATGGATGGGTGGATGTTATATAACTTAACCTACACTCCACGACAAAGTTGATTTTGTGTCTGTGTTAATTTCGTCCTTAGCTTGAGTCGTTCGCTCGCTCGTGTGTTAGTCACAGGAAACCTAACAAACTTAACACACAACCCACGACAAAGTTGTTTGTGTTTGTGTTACTTTCGCCCTAAGCTTCAGTCGCTCGCTCGTGTGTTGGTCACAGGAAACCTAATGAACCCAACCTACAATCCACAACAAAGTTGTTTTTGTGTCTGTGTTACTTTCGGCTTAAGCTTAAATTGTTCGCTTTTAATACATTTTAAAATATAAAAAGCTTATTCGAAGTGGTTTCCATTGGCTGCAATACAGCCCTTTACACGTTGAGGTCAGTTATCAATAGAAGCATGCACTCTTTCCATGGGAAAATTCTTCACTGCCAATCGTATGGATTGTTTTAGGGACTTCAAATTATCATGGCGTTTAGAGCAAGCCGTACTCTCTAAAACTGACCATAAAACATAGTCCAGCGGATTAAGATTGGGATTAGACGACGTCCAGTTTTCAGCTCTGATGAAGTCGGAAACGTTCGATTCCAACTAAGACTGCGTTGACCGAGCTTTGTGACCCGGTGCCGAGTCTTGCTGGAAGAACCATTCTTGGTTATTGAACATAGTGTTGTTAAAGGGCTTAAATACCTTCTCAAGAATGGCATCTTGATACACATATGCCGATGTTTCGATACCTTTTTCACAAAAGTATGGCTCAGTCACTCCTTCATAGCTAACACCCCACCAAACCATCACTATAGTCGGCTAATGCCACGCTGCACTCTGTCGACTTATTGGGAAGCTTTCTTAGAGCTTGGGGCATAAATACCTACAGTCATTTTATTTGTTAAAATGTTGCTCAGTGGTAAAAAAATGGTCATCCGTAAACAATTTTTTTCTGCGACCACCTATTGCGTACCGCTTCAGTAGATTTTTCGATTTTACTACTCTATTCTTTTTTAAATTATCAGTTGTAAAATTACCAGTACGTCTTTTACAGGCAGCAAGTCCTAAGTCATCTTTTAAAATAAGCGACATGGTTCTAGGTGCTATCTTCATCTCCTGTGATAAAATCTTTTGCTTTCGGACAGGATTTCTTCGAATTTTTTCCCTTACTGCTTTGACCACCTTTTTCGTATGAACACTACGTGGACGGCCAGATCTTTTACTGTCACAAAGAGGAGGTCTCATTGTACCTATTATAGTCCGGTACCACAGAATTAATAATAGTGTTATATACAGAACGGAAACTCGCACCGTCCCCCGCAATCTGGTGTCCCCGCAACCTTTTATTCTGTTATTGGGACGTGTAAGCGCCAGAAAAACAGGGTTATTGGTAGTCGCACGTTAACATTACGCGAGTCACTTAGGATTATTGAATTACAATGGTGAGAAACTGCGCACATTATCATTGTTTATCCACGGATAACAATAAAAAACGTAAATTTTAAAATCATAATCATAATCATATTTATTCATAAAAAGTATTTACACGTCATACAACAATAAAATTGAATAATAAAATAAAATAAATTAAACATACAAATAAACTCCCATGCTGGTCTGGGAGAAATAAAAAAACTTAGAATGTACCAGCTGCTTCTCTTCCCACGCAGATCGTAAAAGCCGATCGAGGGAATGGGCAAAAATGCAAATCATGTTAACAGGCGATGCGGCTAGCAACCCATCACTGTATTGATTGCTTTTCTATCTTCTCGCCCACCATGACGCTAAAAGTGGCTTTTGGGTTTTGCGGCCCTGGGCTCTGCATAGAACCGCAAGACCCAAAATGCTCTGTCTGCCCCATTAGGGATAAAGACGTGATATTATGTATGTATGTATGTATACAAATAAATATATTACGCATACACATACATAACTAATAATAATCATATAATTACAAAATAATCGGATGAAAATTAACATATTAAATTGGAATTATAAGCGACATTCATAAAATTCTTCTATACTGTAGAATGTACGCTCAAGAAGCCGTTTTTTTAGCTGGACTTTAAAGCTTGTCAATGTAGTCGCCTGTTTTATATCAGGTGGCAACTTATTAAAGACAGACGGCCCCATTACATGAGTCAGTCTGTCAGTCTTAGCTAGTCTGTGTGGTATCAGGTGCAGTCGGTCAACATCGCGGAGCGCAATGTCGTGCAAATCTCTCGGTCTTTGGTACACGTCTTGGTTACTAAAGACATATGTGGCTACCTGTAAGATGAAAAGGGATGGCAGCGTGAGGATTCCAAGGGTTTCAAAGTATAGTCTGACGGTTGTTCGCCCTGATACGTGGTCTATCGCGCGGACTGCTCGCTTTTGCATACGAAACGCTCGTTGCCATTCTGCGGCTCACCCCCAGACCTCTAGGCCATACTGCAGGACAGACTGCACTATCGCAAAGTAGGTAGACCTCACCACCTCTCTAGGTACCACATCCGATAGTCGTCTGAGCGCGAAGCTAGTGCTTGCCAATTTACCGCACACTTAATCAACCTGTGTTTCCCACTATCCAGTTGTATTCCCAAGAAGGTAATGTCATCCACCTGTTCAATAGTTGTTCCTTGTAGCTATACAACCAACAGATAATCGTATAGATTTCCGAGTGGTGAAAACAGGTAAGCAAAGCAACAAATTCTGTGGTAGCGACCCTGATTGTTCAACTCACACATTTGACGTGTGCACGGACGGATTGTTTCGTTTGTAGTAGTACTAGGTATTTATGCTGCTCCGTTTCAATGAAGTGTCATACCTGTGTCGATACACAAACATTTGACTAATACCAAGCGTATGGAGAATTTTAAAAACTGCATTTGGCTCAACCCTACTTTGTGTAATGCAATCACAGCGATTCGGTTCTCTATATCACCCCACTCCATTTTAATATCGCAAAATATTGTTCAATATATTAGCGCCAAAATAAGAAAAGACAATGAAAAATCATATAAAAGTAACGGATTCCAAATTCAAATGTAATATTTTTTTTATTTTTAATGGTAACGAGCTTTTTTGTCCACGAAAACGAGGTCAAAGGCATCAGATAGTCACAAATTAACACGTCTTTAAAAAATGTAAGCACTTCTTAGGACAGTTGAGTGGCTAATCTATATTCAAATCTAAAGCACAGGAATTAAATAGGAAGGTAGTAAATCATAAAATGGTAGTCTCGCGGGAAGTGCGCAGTTTCGTAGCGTGTGCGCCTTCGTCATTGACTAATTGTTTTTCAAATTTGAACTTAATTATCGAACCTTGCTGATGTAATTGATATATTTAGTCTCGGCTCGAAGGATAGTGAAAAAATAATATCGAAAAATGAAATGGGTTTGGCAAGTTTGTGTTATGCCATTATTAATATTTTTACTGTAGTTTGGCAGTAAACAAGCGAGAAAATCGTTTGGCATGGTAATTAATCGCAAACTAGACTGGATTCTTTTTACCGTAATCGATACTAGAAGATAAACTCATTGATACCATTTTTCAGAATTACTTCTAAATACAAAACAACGTTAATAAAATAAAAAACATTGCCTGTGAAAGGTTATGCAATCTTTAAGAAGGTTATATGTATTTTTTGATTTTAGTTACTAACTTGCAATGTATCAGATATCTACGTACGAATATTGGTTTGGGTCAAATCTTGTAGCTCAATTTCTAACCAGCTATTCTCAATCGATTTCGCTGAAATTTTGCATACTTGTCAAAACAATATTATGAAGTTAATGAGCTGTTCTGATGATGGAACCGGGAGGTATTCACTAGGGCTGAGTTATAAAACAACATAACCTCATGGAGCAGGACTCGAGCACATTAGTGCAGACGATTCCAAGGGTCTGATCTCGGAGGACGGAAGGTGGTCGATGCAATTCAGTAATTAAACGACGCAACTCCATCGAGTTTGGGCTTATTTCATTCGTTTCAATAAGTAGTTTGGCCTCAGAATAAAAAACTTATCACACAAGGAAACTGTTTAACATAGCAATTCTAACGGAGCACTTGCACCGTCCTTTCGATACTTTACAGATTTACGTAATGATCATAATCGATTACGCAACTTACATTATAAATGTATTTGATTAGTTGATTTTACACCTTGGCAGAGGGAAACACGCAGGTAAGGCTTATCCTGTAATAAATGATCTAAGGGCTATGTTATTTTATTTACTGAGGGTTGTTGTTCCATTCCATCATCAGAACGGCTCATTTACTCCATAAGCATTGGATAAGTGTTGCCGCTCGATAGTCCACTATTGACAGTCAATGGACTCACTATCGGTATTTTTAATAAAACCGACAGTGAGTCTTGAGATACTTTTGATTGTTTATCGATACTGCTGATAGTATCGATACTATCGATTCTGATGACGAACAAACTATCGATAGTATTGCTTTTAATAATACATAAACTATCGATACTATCGATATTACAAAAAATATCGATAGTGTCGATATTTTATGAAACGCATACTATCGATACTCATGATAGTTTGATTTTCGTCGGATCGATACTATAAATACCAATTATGGTATTGTTGGTTATCAATAGTATTGCTCTAAAACAGATATCCATACTGATAAACCACTGTCGATAGTTTGTCATTTTTCAATTGAAAAATGATATCTATTGTTTGGCAACACTACATTGATTGCATAAACATTGCAAGTTGAACAGAAGCTTGTAATAATATTATTACTAGCAGATTGTAGCCAATGAGGTCAACGGTGCTCTCTGATTGGTTGATTTGAATCGGAAGTAACAGTGTTGAATGCCAAAAAGGTGGATTTGTATAAAATTGACGTAATTATTATTATTACTCTCGTTGACACTTTTGGCTCCAGTCGGAACAACATGCGCATGGCTGACTAGCATTGGATCTAGAAAAGGTACCCGGAGCCAACTATGTAAACGGAACCAACAAATACTAGTCGTACGGCACGATGGATCTGCAAAGTGCCCACGGGTGTATCTATATATATATATATATAACATTAAATATAAAGTAGGAACGTAAGATCTAAAATAAAGTTTTTATTGACATAAGATTAAAAAGAGGTGGTGGCCAAGAGGCGTAGGTACTGGCTGTGCATCAGCGAGGCTTTTAGACAGACAACTCGAAAAATATGACACTAGTTTTAGCTACTATCACACTAGGGAGACATCACATGCAAATGTTGTTGCAGGCAAAAATGGAGTGCCTAAAAATGAGAAGGAAAATAAAACTTTTTGTAACTAGGGAAATAAATAATCTACAATATATTCAAAAGACCGCATCAGTAGACTCTTGGTACCGGGGGAATGGTTTGCACCTCGTCGTCTAAGGTTGTATCAATCACAGGACGAAACGTGATGGTCACCTTGCCGGTACACAGGTCCACGCTCGACATAGAGTGCTTGCGCCAGTGCTGCTCTATGGGCACTTTTGTCTGAAATGATGGTAATTTTTATATAGCAATGAACATTATCATGTATATGAGTATCTGATCTCGTAGCATAAAGCTGTAGAGATGGAGATAACCCATCGGTTAAATTAATCTCGCTCGATAGTCGGTAAGGCTTGATAAAGTCCTAATCTATTGGATATCATTAATGAGCTTAGAGATGTTTTGCATCTCCTGTTACTTCTTTACATACTTTTGAATAAGGTCAACATACTTGAAAATCTAGTTGTTTAGAATAGTTCATAGAATCGAACTTTGTACGATGGTCATCTCTATGGTAAGTCCCTCTGCTTTCTGTCCTATTACTGGTACAGGCTGCCACTTAAACGATCCACCTTCAGCATGTTTCTAAGCGCCCTGGGTAGACAACTCAGCGAAGATCAACAGTCAATTTACTTGACTCTTTGCTTTAGTTTTAAATACTCCATGTTATCGATTCTCTTATTATCATCTCTGAAGTGTGCTCCTCTGCTCTCTGACCTGTTCCTAGTGCAGGCAAGTACCAGGATAGCTGGCTGCTCTTTGTACTAGATCCCTCAGAGAACCTAAATTAGACAAAACATTTGTCAACTTACTTGTCCCTCCGTCGGCTTAGAATAGTCCATTTCATCGATTCTTTTAGGGAAGTCATCTCTGAAGTGAGCCCCCCTACTTTCCTTTCTGTTCCTGGCGCAAGCCACCACCTGGACGGCGAGCTGCAACATGTTCTGGAGCTCCAGGGTCTCGACGATGTCGCTGTTCCAGTTCATCCGCCGGTCTACAGTGCGGATCTCATCGAACGCCTTGAACCACTTCTGGATTTCCACATCAGCTGTAGGAGAGGAGATTGATTATCATAATTAAAACTAACCATCACGCTAAGCGTGGCCTTAGGGTCTTACGGCCCCGGGCTCTGTCTGCCCTGTCAGGGATATAAACGTGAAAATGTATCTGTATCTAAAACTAAGTAGGCACATACCTTTAGTTGCAGTTGTCCGGTTGTTAGTCTCGTTAACCGAACTAATGCATCAACTTTTAGTAGTAGAAGTCCGGCCATACCCAAATTTCCCGGGGTCCAGTGGCGCCGCCATTTAAAATAAATCATTTAAAAGAAAACGGAGATATAATTTAAAATTGTGTCTTGGTCAAGCCCTAGATAACCCTTAAAACTATTTTATGAACTACTGTTTATAGTTTAAAGTGAGAACATGAAGCTTTTCTACGCACATTAGCCAAAAGTGGCCGTTTTTCGCAAATGTGCGTGGAAAAGCTTCACGTTCTCACTTACATAATAAAACTTAGATCAAAAAGATCCTACTTTTATCATTTTTAGGGTTCCGTACAAAAAATGATAACACGAATCACTAATAGGATCACTTGTATAACGAATAATGTACCCGCAGATTGTCAAATCCAATCTAGAAAATGGGCGATCATATTAATGGGCGATTAATCCGTTTCTATTTTGTATTCCTTTTTCCACCCTAACACCAACCAATAGGTACGCTAACGTGTTATTTAGGGTTTATAGAACGGAATTATGGAAAACCAAGAGTAAAAAATTACTCAGTCAAAAGTACATTTAAGTACGCAAAACTTAAAAACTGCATCTTGTAACCTTCTGGGCTGAAATAGTGACTGCTGTAGACGCGTCATATCCGTCATTGGTTGACAGTTGACGCCCCGTCATGAAAGTTTGCTTTATTAAAATTTCGAGGAAATGTTTTGCTCAAGTAATTATAATAGGTATAATGGTTAAAGTTAATCTTGAAAAGTATTAAAAAGCCGTTGAGAATTTCTGTTGCGGCGCCTTCCTTTGTACTGTTAGCAAGAATAATATTTTCTCCTGCCGAATGTTTCTCAGGGCCACAGATTACTAGGGAACTGCTCAGGACTGATGACTCTAAAAGCAGCTAATATTTCAGAGGGTTGCGATTCAAAGGACTGCTGTTTTAAAAAAGTTTTGCATTGGCACTGCACGGTGGCGCTACTAGACGCCCGTCTATGGGTTGTAGCATGTACTAACTTTATATTTTAAAATGAAAACCCTGCGCTGCGTTTGCTCCCTCGCGAATTCGGGAGTATCTGATTGTATAATGTTTGTGTAGATGGCGCTGATATTACTACTGATATAAGTAGGTGTTATTTCTTTGAACTTACTGGTTGGGTCATGTTGGCTTTGATAGATGTCAGGTAAACTAATTTATCTCTTTTTATTAATATTTACATTATTCATTTTGATTCATAAATTAGGTTGTTTATGTATGTAAGTATATGATTTGAGAGTTACGAGGTCGCAATTACTGTTATTAGTATTACGGGACTTACCGCGATTAATAAAGTTTTTCGCCAGATATTTTGACTACCTTTCTGCCGTCATGGTCGCTGGCAGATTTATCTGGCAAAAACGTTATTAATCGCGGAAAGTCCCGTAATTCTAATTAAAGGTTGTTTATAGTAGGTATATCTATAAAAATTAAAAAATTAAATATAATACAAAATATACACATATTATAAAAAGCCTAACAACTGTTTACTGGCAGCGAGGCAAGGCCCCATCTACCGGTGGTTAGGGCCGCTCCTGACAATGCATGCCATGCCCAGGAGTACTGCCTTCTGTATCTTTCATCTTGACCCAG
Source organism: Acrobasis consociella (assembly GCA_963555685.1). NCBI lineage: Eukaryota > Metazoa > Arthropoda > Insecta > Lepidoptera > Pyralidae > Acrobasis > Acrobasis consociella. Next base: position 23,851,633 of record OY743104.1, read on the forward strand.
CTATCTAGCAAGAGATTCTAAAGGTTTTGGTCAAAATTCTTCGTAATTAGACCGTTCGCCGATACGGCTATCAGGAAAAACGTCAAATTCATATCCCACATAGCAATAACTCAAGTTACTTGCTAAGCTTGTCCTTCTCGGCGTTCACGAGGTTCTTATCATGCGGGACGGTGTTGTCCTGCCTGGGGCAACAATCGATCAATCAGCAGCATATCAGGCAACAATAGTCCTATCCGTACCTTAGATTCTACAAGCCCGTATCGAAGAGTTAGCTGCTGGTGAATTATTCTGGCTACGAGGTTATGTCTGTGCCAGTACTCGCCGTTATTATTAAAAATGAACTTTCTGGTGACACCTTTAAAGTATCAAAACAATAATCATAAGTTAAATAGGACCAAATTCAGTTTTAGATTCTGTCAAAATACTTACAATTATATATACATTAAGGGTGTGTTTAAGGGGGTTGAAGCAGCACATGTGTTTGGCAATGTGCGATGCGATTTCTAAGATTACTATGAATGTTATATATATTTATAAAACTTAAGTTTCATACTATGACGATATTGGTGTCCAATTTTGTACACCGTTATTACGTAATATGTATCAAAGCCAGCACGATTCAACTATTATATTTGGGAATGGTTCTTACCTGCATTGGGGGTTACATAGACAAACTTTCAGCCTTTATAAAATAACGGAAGTCTGCTTCTCGCGGGCTCTTGGGCTAGTAGAAGTCCGTACATGAGTACAAACTCAGAAGCACAAGTCACGCCTAGTATTACGTCACGTACCGCCATAATGTGCTTGGGTAAACCATGCGAACTTAGCTTGATTCTTCATCATCATCATCAGGCCTTAATCTGCTTATAAGCCTTTTTTTATCTGCGCAATTTTTTTATTTAATAGCCATAACGGTCTATTACTTTCCAGTAATGCCGGTGATGTCCAGTTGCCTCAAGCCCAACTGTTGTTATACATTTATTACCTTCATCTAACAGTTTCTGCTCCCTGAAGACGCCGCATTTGTTCTGCATCGTCTCCCTCATAGCCATGCGCAGCTCATGCGTGGGTGCGCACCCATTGGCGTTTCGTATCTTCTCGTAGTTGTCCAGAGACGCATCACAGAGGTCCTAGGTGAAAGGAATAGTTATTTGGTAGTTCTGCTTTTTGAATTCAATCTTTTGGTTTCGCTTTCCTACATTGCGGGCGCAGCGTGGGACACCCACTAACTGGTCGCATGCTGGACGCAGGATGTTTCTAATCTGTCCTTTTGGAAATATATGCATATACCTGGCGGGCTGGGCTTATGTCCAGCAGCGGATTTCCTGTGGCTGATATGATGATAAAAATTGAGGCTTGTTATATTAACTAAGTTGGCATAAATAATAGAGTCGTTATAAGAAAACCGTTGTCTTCTTCATTTCTCATCCAATATCCTGGTTTACTTACAATGTTCGTAAAGTTTTCTGTACAAGTGATACTTAACTATTTTCAAGGCCTACTGCTTCTACATACAGTATCTTCAATAGAACTGAATGGCCTCGGCAGATGACAGCACGTACACATTAATGTGGAAGTCGTCAGCTTCACCAGAGCTTGAAAAATCTGACTATTATATATATTATTTGTATTGGTCAAATTAAGATCAAAAGAATGATACAAAGAGGGAGACATGAAAGAACGTGGTTCTGAAATTATTATAGAGATCGAAATAAAAAGCAAAAAATAATCTGTCTTACATCTTTCAACTGAGGTTGCTTATCCCCCGGTTTGAAGTCCTTACTGATGGCTTGGCCTATCGCCCGGCCGAAGACCACGACGTCCAGGATCGAGTTGGCTCCCAGCCGGTTGGCACCGTGGCAGTTGCTGACGGCTTCTCCTGCCGCGTAGAGCCCTGGGACAATGCAGTCTTTACCGTCCTGATGGACGATTACCTGTGTAATATGGAAAAAAGAATTCTTTGGGAATCCATTAAGTCATTCGACGCCCTCTTGGTGTAATGGTCAACACGCTAGTCGGCCAATCCGAAGGTTTTAAGGTTCTAGGTTCGATTACCAACCATGGCAAGTTGGGAAACGGCGTTTTTGAAATTATCCCCGGTTTGGGTTTTTATATAAATATATAAGTATTTATTATATAATATAGTATAGTAGTGTCCCATTATAAAAGTTTGAAAAACTTACTTTAGGGCTAGCTGAATTAGTGTGATTTGTCCTTAAGTATCTATTTTTCTTCTATTTGTAAGTTTTTGATGATACTGCACTGCTCATAAGCGGCGCATTGTAGTAGTGCTCTACTCTCAACATATCAGTGTCAAACATTTTTCTGGAGGATTGCACTGGATTTTCCAATCTTATTACTTTTATATATTGAGTGTGTTATTTACAGATACTGGTGTCAGATTTTTCGAGCTCCCTATAGGCATCTGTCGTAGCTCAATTACTGTCATTTAGTATCAACAGTCATACACACTACTGAAACTAGTGTGCTGGTTTTCTCACTATGTTCTTCTTTATCGGAAGCAATAGGTAAGTTAGTGGTCGATGCAAATGACCATAGGTTAGTCAAATTATTCTGCAAAGTCGGGCTTGGCGGGAATCGAACCTAGGACCTTTCGGTTATAGATTGCGCTCTTACACCATTACTTACTTACGTAAGTATTAGTAATTATTTTATTTTGCCATTACACACACAACTACCGCTTCTACCGAAGTATAGATGAATTTATGATTCGCGTTTACTAGTTACTGCCCGTTGAAACTGGCAATGTCGCGTCGGTTTGGCCAAATCAAACAAAGCCAATAATTATAAAAATAATGAATATAACGGAGCAAGAGATAACTTAACTTCGTCAAACAAAATAAAAACAATGTGGAGTGTAGTTAATGAGTGCACAAATAAAAAAAACATAAAAAATAAAGACAATATAAAATTAGACATAAACAAAACAACGATTACCGATCCCAAAGAAATAGCCAATAATTTTAACGATTTCTTTGCATCGATAGGTGGAAACCATGTGGGGAAAAAAACAGGTAGACCAGTACTCCACCCTACTCAAAACAGCATGTTTCTATGTCCTGTGGATGCTAGAGAGATACGCAGCATAATCAAAAACTTAAAAAATAAGAATAGTTACGGTATTGACGAACTGCCACCAAATCTGTTTAGAGAATGCGCGGATGAATTAACTTTGCCCTTTGATTTACATTATTAGTTAATCAATCATTTAATGAAGGAGCATTTCCGGACCTCTTAAGAATTTCAATAATAAAACCTGTGCACAAAAAAACAAAAAAACCGACATGAATAATTACCGACCGATAGCGCTATTACCAACAGCCTCAAAAATATTTGAAAGAGCAATGGCTGACCGTGTATACAAATTTTGTGAAAAATATGAACTACTTGACGATTGTCAAAACGGCTTCCGGAAAAATCGCTCGACAACATTAGCTGTTTACAAATACGTCCAAGAAGCGCTAAAAACACTTGATAATGGTAAATACGGTATAGGAATATTGCTAGACATGACCAAAGCATACGATAGAGTTCAGTACGACATCCTATTAAATAAACTACAGGGAATTGGAATCAGAGGAGTTGCCCATAAATGGTTTTGCTCATACCTCAAGGATAGAAAACAGTTTGTAGAAATTGAGCATTTTAACTACGAAACAGATACGATCCAACGCATCCGATCACAATGCAAATCGATTAGTCTTTCTATTCCCCAAGGCAGCGTTATCGGGTGTCTCTTATTCCTCTTGTACATAAACGATCTTCCAAAAATAATGGATGAGCACTGTGTCCTGTTCGCTGACGATATCTCGATCCTTACGCCAGTAGACAAAAATATAAACGTAAGCCAACATCTTAAAAATATTTAAAAAAAACCGAAGCCTGGCTTTACGACCATCTGCAAATTAATTTCTCAAAAACAAAACTAATGTTGTTTCACCCATATAAAAAAAAAACCCTTGCAAATAAATTTAAACGTAAACGGCATAGACTTAGAGGTAGTAAAGGAATTCACGCTGTTTGGCGTAGACATAGATAGCAACATCAAGTGGAAATCTCATATTAACAAACTTTACGCCTAACTATCAAAATTTGCATATGCGCTCAGAGAAGTAAAGAAATCCACAGATATCGAAACCGCTATTGTCACCTACTACGCTTACGCCTATTCATTCATGGCTTAGCTATGGTACAAATTTGTGGGGTAACGGAACCGACTGGGATAGAGTCTTCACTATGCAAAAAAGATTAATCAGAATAATAGCCAATATAAAACCTAGAGATAGCTGTGAGCCTTATTTCAAAAAATACAACTTAAGTACTTACCTTGCCGAGTATTTACATCTTAGTAACATGCAAATTTGTACATGCAAATTTGTAAGAAGTACACCTTCAGGCACAAGAACAGACTACAATTACCTACTTCGCGTCTAAAGCTATATTCGTCTAGTCCTTTTAAAATGGCTGTAAAGATGTATAACAAACTTCCAGAGGACATAAAAAATATAGAAAATTATAAAACATTTAAAAAAAACATTAAAAAATTTTTGGCTAATAAATGTTATTATACTATTGACGAATATCTACAAGATAAATATATTACTAATAAATAAATAAATAATTATAAAAAAAAAACTTAAATATAATAAATAACCTATCACAAATATATTATCATCGCTATACGTAAATTTATATATACAATATAATAAATAAAATTGATCACATTTATCTTCTGTTAAAGCAGCTTATTGCAGCGCCCGTCAGTCTTATTTCGCATATTTTGTATACATAGCCCTTCTCTCATTGCAGCGCCCTTCAGGGCCCTTAATAGATCCTATTTTATAATCAAAGACCTGTATATACATTAAGGAAGCAATAAATGATTGAGTATTGAGTATGCCGAGCTTACTAAAAATGTGACGATAAGTCCCACCTCGCGCTAATCCATAAGTTTTTCAACCATATGAGTTAAACCCTCTAGACCACACAAATACTCTGTGTCTACCTGGGCTTATCGTTCAGCTGAAACAAACTATCAGTGTAACAAATCGGTTTACCAATTTCTCGTCTATAATAATATCAATAATAATTGCAATTTAAGGAGTCATAGCCAAGCCCACAGAACACTAAAGAAACGAGTTGTTTACGGTGCGCACAAGACTGAGTCGCTCGACACTAAGGCGACCGGTTTTACACTTGTTAAAACATTTGGAAATCTAACAGATATGCGTTGTAGTAAATAACTTTCTGTTTGCACAAGTAAAACAATAATGAAAATCAATTTTGAACTCTCTGGTAAATATAAGTATATTCTAACAATAAGGAAGTTTTCAACTAAAACCAGACACTTTTTCTAAATATCAAAACATACATTTACTATGGGATTTGTATGAAATAAAGACTAATGACGTCATAGTTTCTTAAAGTCAAATAGCGACTTTAATAACAAAAAGGTACCTGTCCTTTATAATTTATAGGGATCCCGCCCATGGTGTAGTGCACCGTGGGTATGATCGGCACGGGGTCCTTGTGGACATCCGCCCCGGTGAAAGTCATGGCAGTCTCCGATATCCCGGGCAGCCGCGAGTCGATGATCTCGCTGCCCAGGTGGTGGAGCTGTAGGTACATGTGGTCCTTCTTTGGCCCAACACCACGACCTTCGGGATGGTAATAATGGATATCAGGAAGAATTTTGTTAATCAGGACCACAGGTAAATAAGAAGATCTTAGAGGATTTTTTAAGGAAACAATTAAGAAATACGAAAAGCATTGGATGATATTTATACCTTGTCGAATCTCAGTGGCGATGGCTCTGGAGACTACGTCTCTGCTGGCCAGCTCCAGCGCTTTAGGGGCGTACTTCTCCATGAATCGCTCGCCTTGGCTGTTGATCAGGAAGCCCCCTTCGCCGCGGCAGCCCTCGGTCATGAGACAGCCGGAGCCGTACATTCCTACCACCAGAAACTTTTGTTAAAGGACGTTCGAGATAGTTAAGCGGCTTGATAAAAAAAAGCCAAGGATTCGACGCTTAGCTTTAACATTTTAATTGATATATCTACCGAAAAGTAGAAAAAGAAGTAATCGACACTCTTAAAAATAAGTTAAACAACATGCGGCGGGCGTCTTTTTACCGTGAACTTAAAAATGCAAGTTAACTTATATTTTATCTATATACATATAATAAAACAGTAAAAATATTTTATTTGTACATTAAGTATTTTTGACTGAAATGGATAGAGGGACACATAAAAAGAATAATAGAAAGCAAAAAAATTTATTTTTATTTTTTGTCTGTCTGTATGTATGATCATTGATCACACTAATCTCCGGAAATACTGGACGGATTCGAATGAAACTTTTATGTTATATAGCTGTTAAGCCTATGCAACATATAGGGTATACCTAAATCTTATACCTTTAAACGAGCAATTCTTGTATGTATATATATATATATGTCGCAGTTGGATTGTATAATCCGCTGTTATTCAAAAACTCTAGCTGTTTGGCATTACAGCTCGGTTTTGTAATATAGCTGAAAATCATTCAGCTAGACTAACAAAATAGCTAACGTAAGATTGTAGAACGATTATTTCGGAATTCTGCCACTTGTGGGTCTTGTGGCTTGTAAAGTGTCAGTGTCATAACAACAAATATGGCCTCCCATAAAGTAAATTCTTCGCCGCGTTCCGGGACTAAGCTGTTTTTATCGAGAGACGTCGTTTGTGATTTCGGAGTGCAAAAGATTGAAAAGAATAAAGCAGACCTTTAGCTTGGATCCCATATTGTTATTGCGACGCCCGCCTTCGAAATGGAAAATTCACGTGGATCAATTGGCCGTAAGAAATCGCTGCGCCATTGAGATGTCAGGTTTATAAAATTTCTATATTTCTAATCCAATTGCATCGAGCTGATTATCATTCTTCATTGATGTTTTATGATGTTGGAGACTGAATTATTTAGTAAGGAGTTGTATTGAGGTTTTATTTCAATCCCACGAGTAATATAAAAATAATAAAGAACAACTATTGTCTCCTCATATATTATTTCGTTTGGTAACACAGTTTTATTTAATAATGGTAACCCTGTATGCTATCTCAACGCTAGCTGTTTTGTTAAATGTAATTACGTAACTCATTGACAATCGAGCTGAAATATTTTCAGCTGTTTTACAAAACCGAGCTGTATTGCCAAACAGCTAGAGTTTTTGAATAACAACGGATTATACAATTCAACTGCGACATATATATATATATATTTATTTATAAATTTCTGTGATCTCGAAAACGGCTCTAACGATTTCGCTGAAAATTTGTATATGGGGGTTTTCGGGGGTAAACAATCGATCTAGATTAGTTTTATGTTTGGGAAAACGCGTGTTTTCGAGTTTTCAAGCGTTTTTCTTTCCACACAGAATATGGTCGCTAATTTCGTCGCGCCGCGACCGCCTTGATTTAGCTCAGTGGTTAAGGATAGCGACCGCTAGAAAGAGTGTTACGGGTTCGAATCCCACTCGGTGACTTACTTTTGTTTTTTTTTATGTTTAAGTTTTATTTTTATTTTTTTAGACAAGTTTAAAAAAGTTTAATGTTTGAGATGTAACCGAGCAAAGCTCGGTCGCCCAGGTACTGATTTTGGAAAATGAAACACTTGATGCAGAACTATATGGGTCCAGCTAAACTATAAGAAATATAAAAATTACGCCTTAGCAAAAGTTTTTCAGCCTGATAAGCATTTTCCAGAGACATAAAGTCCACGCAAACGAAGTCGCGGGCTTCGGCTAGATATGAATATAAAACATACTCTTTAGTAATTATAATCTTCTGGTTCTAAATAAAATATTAGTTCATTTTTTTACTTAATTGTAGCCTTCTTTCGTCCAATATTTTCTTTTATTTGTCTTAGTAGACATTGTATGTAGCTGAATATAAGGTAATCGCCAGCCTCACTTTTTAGGGTTCCGTAGTAAACAAGGAACCCTTATAGTTTCGCCATGTCTGTCTGTCTGTCTGGCCGTCCGCGGTCCTACTCAGAAACTATAAGTACTAGAAAGCTGCAATTAGGCATGGATGGATATGTATATCAATCATGGCAAAAAAATCGTAAAATAAAATATGGAAATAATTTTTTTTTAGGGTAGCTGCCATACAGGTGAAGAGGAAGTCAATATTTTTTTTTTATACAAACACATTGTGTGGGGTATCGATCGTTAAATAGGTCTTTTATAGTATTTTATGCAACAGTTGTATAAGAGGGTTCAAAATATGCGAGTGGCGCAGCATCGTAAGAAGACGCCATCGAGCATTTTTTGACGTACTTATACAACGTTGCATACAATACTTTTTCTACGACTATATTTACTAAATAAAATACAAAAATAAACAAAGAAAAATATGAAAATGTATGACATCATTTGTGTTTGGTAGATAATAGGCTGGTAAACTTTATTTTTTTTAAATTGACGTCTCCCTAGTGAATATATCACGAATATATTAATAAAACATTTTTCTTATGTTGGCAGTATGGTAGATTCAAAGAAAAAAAAAAGGTTCTAAGTCTATGGCTAGGAGTATCGTTCTGAAGTCATAAATAATCAATGTTCTTTTAATAGTGTTCGTGACTATGTAAAAGGCAGATAACAGTAGAGGAGTAGAAAAAAAATATTGTGAGCTTGGGAACACCATTTTTCGATTAAGGGATCCGTGTCTGAAATATTTAAGTTTAAAGTGACATTTTTTGTTAAAGTCACGTGTCCCCCCCATCTATCTGCTAAACGGTTATATATGGACACGTAAAAAAAATCACAGCTATGGTATATATAATTTAATTTACAGGAAAACTATCAGAGCTAAATAGGGTTAACAAATTAAAAAGTTATAGGCGATCAACTTATAAAATGTACTCGAAAAGGAAAATTTCATAAAAAATTCAATAGATACTTAGACGTTTTAGACGTTGCATGAACTTAAAGTTGGCATTTACAACTACGGAACCCTACACTGCGCGTGGCCTGACACGCACTTGGCCAATTATTGCAATTTTGAAAGCTAGGAGCCATTATTACAGGCGATTCAGAACAGGGTATGGCCGATCTAACCATCGTCTGCACAAATTCCAAAATGTCTGACTGACTGTGAAGTGACTTTGGAGTTGTTGACCAATTTAAACATTACAACATATCGCCGAAGAATGTATGCTATACTTATTTTATGGAGGAGCTCTTAGGAGACATGATGAAGCGGTTAGGTGGGAAGCACGTAATTTTGTTTTGACTGCATATGTGCTTAATGTGCTCCCCAAGCTAGTCTCAAGCAAGTAAGTTAATAGACAAATTTGGTAAGTTTAATCAAGCCGATCGCGAACAACGGAAGATGAGCCAAGCACATAAAAGCTTTACAAATCTACGCGATCGCCGTCAAGCCGCTTGACCGTCTCGGAGGTCTTGCAGTGGCCTAGCAGCCGGTACTGCTATGACTGCAATAGACTGTAAGGCTGGTTTCACAGCTGTATGGAAGATCCATGCGGGTCCCCTATAAGGGCTCCCGGAGCGGAACCACATATGCGGTGTAAGAACGTCATTTCACAGCGATGCGGATCGTTTCGTACGGAACACGCTCCGGGTAGAGCCCGTACAACCCTACTCGCTCAATCACAATCAACTCTCCTTTCACAGCACTACGGGCGCCTATGAAACCAGTCTTAGAGAAAGAACAACTCTTGTAATCTAGTGTTAGTAGCACGCTCACCAGTGGGATGGAATTGTATGAACTCCATATCTTGCAGCGGTACCCCCACACGATTAACTATTGCACAGCCGTCTCCTGTGCACGTGTGGGCAGCTGTGCACGAGAAATACATCCGAGGGTAGCCCCCAGTTGCTACTACCGTGTTTTTGGCTTGGAATCTAGAAAAAAAATGAATTTTATTGTTTTAAACTTTACTGACCGTTTCAACATTTGAAGTAAGAACAACATGTAAGTTATAGGAGGCAGCGTTATCATCGAAGCAATCTTTTCCAAGCTATCTTATAAAGAAGAAGTGCGAAGTATGCGTGAAATAACAGGGTGGCGCGGTTAAATTTTTATACACTACATTAATAAAGGTAGTAATAATTGTATACATTTCACATTTGCAAATACATGAATTCAGTGGTCCTGGGATAGCCACGGATAGGATTTTAGAACATGTAATGAATGAATATTCGCGGAACCGCTGAAAAATTTAGCTCAAAAACGATTTAATACATTTAGAAAAGGTTTCGGAAAGAAAAATCGATCTAGCTAGGATTCATTCAGAGGGATTCTCCTTTTTTTTGTGTTCCGTAGAAAATAAGTAACCCTTATAGAGCTATCTGTCTGTCTATACTATTGTGAGCTTAATGTTAAAATCTAGCTCGGTCGCCAGGTTACTGAAACATAAAAGAGAACACAGATTCAAAAACAGGAAAGAAGAAGGAAGTTACCTATGCAAGCTTCCATCGTCCATGTCAATAGCGATGCAGCCGACCACCTCGCCGTCTTGCACGAGGACGTCCATCACAAAGAACTCGTTGAAGTAGTCGATGTTCTTGAACTTGGTGCTGTAGCCGTACAAGGTGTGCAGCAAGGCGTGCCCGGTTCTACGAGTATAAGAAGGACAAAGTTTGATAAACCACTATTTTCCACAAATCAAATCAGATACATTTTTCTAAACATCATAACAAACGTTTTCAACGGATTTTGTACGACTGCAAGACCCCTAGAACTTTTATCTACTCGGACAATCTTGCAGTAAATATGGGTCCTATTTTGTCACATATTGGACTTTTGAATCATGTTTGGTGTCGTTTTCAGATGACCAGATAATGCCCAGTTTATTCCTCATACCAGTTCTTTTAGGGTTCCATAGCAAAATATGACGCAATACTTAAAATAATCTTCTTCTTATCGTGTGTGTTAGTGACTAACACTGGTGTCAGAGTTTTTTAAAGGCCTCTAACATGGTTTTAGGTATCGACCAATGTCAAAGACAATGACCGGGACCGACGGCTTAACGTGCCCTCCGAAGCACGTAAAATAATAAACTTTTAGTAGTAACGTAATGTAAACAAACCCTTATAATTTTATATTTTTGTATGAAACTTGGCTCATAAAAAATACTATCCGAAAGCCCATTCAATGCAGATTATAAAAATATTAACAATAAATACACATTTACCTATTTTCAATGTAAAATAATTATTGCATATACCTAATGAGCCGCATAGAACGGTTAATCTTAGAACTATATATGAAACTTTTCATTTGCCCTTCCTGGCTATCATGACTAGTATCGTTGGATTTTTTGTAACGCCCAAAACCCGAAACTCTCAGTCCTAGAGTGCTAAAGTGGCGAAGAGGGGAGGGGGAGGCAATTAAAGATGGCGGAAGAGCAGTTTGGTTTTCACGCCATAATTCCATAAGTACTGGACTGATTTCCAAAATTTAAATGATTTCTCAAAGGTAATAATATGCTTCTTGTTTTTTCCATATCATAGATGTATTTATTGCAGTTAATGAGTTATCTAAAATAAAATATTGAAGCTTCAGAATTTTATTTACAAATAGCAGTGCCCGCGGGCTTTGCTCCCCATGAGAATTTCGGCATAAAAACTATCCTATGTCCTTCCCCGGCTCTTAAACGATATCCATACCAAATTTCATTTACATCGGTCCAGCCGTTCACGTGTGGTGGCGTGGCGTGGCGTGACCAAGGAAAATAGGAATTTATTTATTCATATATAGGTTTTATTCACAATAACATAATTCAGTGCATTTGAGCTAGCGTTTGGAGCAATTACATTTAGTACTGCAAGATTTCAAGTACCTACATCTAATCAACTCTAAGCACGCTTGAGCAGCCATAGGACTTTAGGTCCACAGTGGCACCCAAACTTTTCCTTTTTTCTGCCAACTCCATTAGATGGGCAAGGAATATTCTGATTTTTTATCAGGCACTGCCCCCAAACATAAACAGCTTGTAAAACTGCCATTAAGGTATGTTGTTTGAGCGCCGCCTGTAGGAGGCAAATTTTCGATTTGCCTGTCCTTCTTCTCCAACAGCTCCCACAGTAACAGCTAGATGATTCGGCTTTAGTACCTAAGTTGAGCCCAGGATCGTCAAAAACATTTGGGGATTATGCTACCAATGTGTTTTCATCCTTTCTGATTAGAGAACTAGTTAATGTCAAAAGACTGGACGTGATTTAGGATAAATATAAAAAGGACAGTTTTTAGAATGGCAGCTCGAGAAAAACGAGGTTCTGACCAACGCTTATTAGATAGTAAACATACAAGGATTCCAAAAGGATGGGTTAACTTTCTTCATGAAGGATCAAACAAAGAAGAGCTATACCATCTTTTGTCTGCGACTCTAAACAGGGACTTACCAATGGGTAAATAATTCATAATAGCTATGGATAATGCTTTATCTTCCTTATAAAAAATCAGAATATTCCTTACCCATCTGAATGGGGTTGGCAAGAAGAAGGAGAAGTTTGGGTGCCACTGCGGACCCAAAGTCCTAAGGCTGCTCAAGCATGCTTAGAATTAATTATAGATTAGATTTAAGTGTTTTAAATCTGGCAGTACCAAATTAGCTCAAATGCACTGAAATATGTTATTGTGGAGGAAATTGTAAATAAAATTCTGTTAACTTCAATATTTTATTTTACATAACTCATCAATTGTATTAAATACATCTAAGATGTATATAAATAATACATGGAGCATTTAATTACCTCTCAGAAATCATTTAAATTTTGTAAATCGGTCCAGGATTTATCGAATTATAGCGTGAAAACCAAACTGCTCTTCCGCCATCTTTGATTGCCTCCCCCTGCCCCCTCCACCACGTTAGCACTATACGATTGAGAGTTTCGTGTTTTGGGCGTAACAAAAAATCCAACGATACCAGACGTGATAGCCAGAATGAACAAATTATAAGTTCCATAGTAGTTGGAAGATAAACCGTTCTATGCGGCTCTATTAACTATATGCAATAATTATTTTATTTAACATTAAAAATAGTAAAAATTTATATTTATTGTTTATATTTTATAATCTGTATGAGGTTAAAGAATCTTTATTTGTTTCTCAAAGAAAATATGACATTTTCACATGCAGAGAAATCTTATAGCTATTATGTAATTATAATTACATTTTATACAATATTGGTGAGAGCATTCAATTAAATACAAAAAATAATAAAACAATGTAGGTAGTTTGCTAACAAACATGTTGCGTTTTACCAAGTTGAAGACGCAAAACATCGTTAAGGTGGTCGTTCACCTGCGTTAATGACAAATGGAAATTGGGTTTATGTAATTCAGTTTACAATTATTATGAGAAATTTACTTGTTGTTTAAAAATTAACGGATATAAAAACATGAGAAGAATAAATTTAAATTCTAAAGTAAAATATCGTTCTAAACTAAACAGATTCTGACGTAACCCTTTAAGATTGCAGTTTTTTTTTTAAAGTATTTGTTTGTTTATAACATTAAAGTATTTTTTAAAACGATGTTATATCAGTATGGCTATGTGTGTTGTAAACTTATTATACAGGCATCGGCTACTGTCAGTTTGGTGTACGAGCACCTTTATATTATGACGTTGTTAATATGCACAGGGGCGGATTCAGTTAATTAGTTACTTATGTCGGACTTATTTTGGAAATAATATATTTTATTAGTTTCGTTTTAAATGTGTTGAAGTTGGATAATTTGATTTCCAATGGCAATTTATTAAAAACCTTAGCACCTCCGTATTTAATATTTTTTCTTCCATAATTTTTAGTTCGCGGTCTTGGCAGAAAAATATTATTTGAGCTTCTGAGCAGCCTAATTCTTTTTTAGTTTGAAAAGTTAACTCAGAGTGTAGTTTTTTACTCATAATTTTTTTAATTAAAACGCAAGTATTATATTGAAAAAGCTGTTTTATAGACATAAGTTTGGTATCCTTGTAAATTTTATTCGTCGGAGTTAGGTAGTCATATTTAAATAGTATTTTTATTATTTTATTTTGAGATCTTTGTATATTATTAAGTAAAGATTTTGCTGCCGAGCCCCAAACTTCAATTAGATAATCTAAGTGTGATTTTACGAGTGCGAAGTAAATTTTATAACAAATTTTACCAGGAATACATTTTGTCATACCATAAAGTGAACTAGTTAAAGCCGAAAGTTTTGATTTTAGTTTATTTATGTGAGGTTTCCAAGTTAAACCACTGTCTAGTATTAATCCAAGGTATTTTTCTTCACCGGATTCTTTTATTTTTATGTTGTTGATAGACAAAGGAGTATAATTGTGTACTTTTTTGTTTTTAGCCTTGAATATTATGTAACTGGTTTTAGATATATTAATTGTAAGTAGATTATATTGAAACCAATTGTGCAGTTTATTAAGATCTTTTGTGCTAATTTGACTATATCTTCTACTGAATGCCCAAAATAGAATACGCATGTATCATCTGCATATAGGCTGATGTCTCCATGTAAAGACAATGTACTAATGCTGTTGACATAAACTAGAAAAAGGAGTGGGCCAAGGATCGACCCTTGCGGTACCCCAAAAGTAATTGGCATGGGTGAACTCCTATAATTGCCCAATTTGACTATTTGTGCACGATTTTGAAGACGTGATGCTATCATGTCATATACTTTGCCAGTAATTCCAGCGTTTTTAAGTTTTTTTAATAGCAATGAGCGACTGACGGTATCAAACGCTTTTTTTAAGTCTATAAATATTCCAAGCACAAGGTTTTTGTTATCTATATTTGTTTTAATTTTTGTTACCAAATCTATAGTTGCCGATAATGTATTAGACTTTTGCCGAAAACCATATAGGCGGGGAAATAATTTTTTTTTTGTGTTAGGTATGTATCTAAGCGATAATATATTACTTTTTCAAAGATTTTTGAAATTACTGGCAACACTGACACGGGTCGATAATTGTTCGGATCTGTTTTGGTCCCAGCTTTATAGATAGGTGTTACTTTGGCAATTTTGAGTTCATCGGGGAATATTCGATAGAGAGTCACAAAAGTCGACGCACGCACGCTAAATATCAGCTCCCGGTTAATTAAAATTTTAAAAATAGTTCTTGTAAAGTTTTAGACTAGCAAATAAGTGTGCGTGTCATCTAAGGGACCCTTGTACCATAAATCATAAAAGTGGTATCTGTGAAGTTAAATTATCTAGTGAAATTAGGGAAATAAATTAATAAATCTGCAAATCTTAGTGCCAAGTGAAAGTTATAGTATAAATCAAGCAAGAAAGTATCGTCGTAAGTACCTTTTGAACTCCACAAAAACATTACATCGTACATAATTACATCATAATAATCCTAAAGAGGTTAACTTTATTTAAAAGTTTTAAACCTATCAAATACGAACCACGCTATCTGCGTCGCAAACGTCGCAAAGACCTCTTGACGCGGTCAGGAAGAGCGAACCCGGCCACATCTGGACGTCATAAATTAAGTGCAGCCCAAACCGTCGAATATTGAACACAGATGGTCAAAATGTCAGCAATGGACCAATACTGTTCGAAATGTTACAAAAAAGTAAGTAACAAAAGGCGAGCACTTACATGCGCATCATGCAACTCAACATACGACGTGGAATGCACTTCAGTATCTTTCTGCAGGTTTCGCTTGATGACAATTGAAAACCAACAAAATTGGAAATGTGAAAGCTGCAGGGCAAAAAACATAAACGACGGGAAAAAACCAACAGTGTCAAAAATTAGGACTGAATTAGAAGAAACATACTACAATATCTCGACTGACAACTCTTTCGAATCACTTCCTGAAGAGGAATTAGGAGACACATTGCCACAGCTTAAGACAACTCAGGCAAAAAGCTTACACAATGAAACGCTCGAGTATGAGAAAAAGACGACTGACGAGCTAATATATGAAATAATAGAGCTTAAACATAAGTTAGAATCAGCGGAGATATTAATTGAAAACCTCAGACAAGCTAAACATAAAATCTGCGAAGTACAAACTTCAGAGAACTCTACGACTCATACCTCAATAACCAAAAAAAGCAAAAACAATAAGAAGAAAAAATCACCCCCATCAGGAAACTCTACGCCTAAAACATCAACAGATAAAAAATACAACAAAAATGAGAACAATACAACTAGAGCTCTCGACTTTTCCTCAGAAACTTGTAAGTCAGCAACAGGAATCTTACTAGAAAACACAAAACCTCAATTGGAAACTTCTGACTCCAACAACGACTGCGGCACACCTGGTGATGAAACTTCTGACTCCGACAACGACTGCGGCACACCTTTGCGCGAATCTCCCATCAAAAAACAGAACAAGCCGGAACCAAGAGGTGATAAAAATCAGATACGTAGGATTTATATTTTTTGTGACGAGCAAGGAAGAGGAGTTGGAAAACTTTTAGGAAAAGAATTGGATAATCGCTACAAGATATTAAAAATAATGAAACCGGAGGCCACTACTGATAAAATATTAGAATCGGCAGAAAAAAATTGTAAAAATTTTAACAAAAATGATTTTGTAATAATAATAACGGGTAAACACGACGTAAACCCTACAAAATTCTCTTATTTCTTATACTATTATTTAAGTAACTTAGAGAAAACAAATGTAATCCTATGTGAAAACATATATAACAGGCACCTAAATGTAAACTACATATTCAGATTTTATAAAAGTTTGTTACCATTTGTTAATTATATAGATTTAAAGTATTCATATTTAGGAAAACCACGAAATATAGGAAAACACATAGCACAAAACGTTTTAAGGGATATTATTTCACGAGAGTACAGCCGCAAAATACAAGAATGTAAAAAAAATATTCTAAACACAACCGGCATTGTTAAGTCCATCTCATCAATAGGCACTCAAACGGAAGAAATAACTCCGATCCGATCTATTGAAGATATCCGAATATTTGTTCCTTTCGTCCCTACAAATAGCATACAATTTTCATTATCGAATTCACCTCTGAATAGCTGCGATAATATGTTACAAGTTAATCAGGAAAACCTAGGTAGTATAGATTGTAAGCAAAATTTTAAGATTTTTTATCAGAATACAGGAAGCATTATGAATAAGTTACACTTAGTGGAGCAATTTTTAGACGAAGAAAAAGATATATCAGCCCTAGGTATAACAGAGACTTGGGCAAATAATAAAAAAGTAGATCTTTTACATTTAGAAGGTTATACTTTAGCAACTAACTTCCATCGGAAAAATCATGAAGGAGGAGGATTATGCATATTTTTGAAAGACGACATTGATTACAAAGAGCTAAATGACATAAAAAGCTTATCTGTAGAGTATATATTTGAAATTAGTGGTATATATATAAATACACTGAATACAATATTAATAATTATTTATAGGCCAGAATTAAAAAGAGAACCTGAAACTTGTAAAGCTATATCTTGGCTAACATCTGGTATAAAATATTAATGTAAATATAAACGCTCCTTAAAAATAATTTTAAATAGATTAAAACCTAACGATGACAGATACAAAGTACTATTTGATCATTATAAATTATATGAGAAAACATTAAAAAAACAGTAGCCATATCCAAAAAGTCACAAAACATAAAAAAGAATTAAGAAGTCAAACTACAATATTAGAACAGTCTGGAAAATTATAAAGGAAAAAAGAAATAATTCAAAGAATACACTACAAAAAAATATAGAAATAAAAATTAAAAATACAGTAGCAAAGAATCCCGAAGAAATTGCAAATCACTTCAATAACTTTTTTACTTCTTTAGGAGCTAATGCCAACAGCCATCAGAATGATCATAAAATCATTAACTCTATCGAAAACTCAATGTACCTTACACCAGTAAGCGAAGAAGAAATTAAATTAATTATAAAAAGGCTTAAAAACAAAGTTAGTTGTGGCTTGGACGAAATTCCTTCTACACTTATAAAAATATGTGCAGATGAATTAGCTTCAGTATTAACCTCACTTATAAACCAATCTTTTAATGAGGGTGTAATGCCAGATCTCCTGAAAAAATCTGTAGTTAAACCAATCCCAAAGATAAATGGAGCCTCAGAAATAGATCATTTTAGGCCTATAGCGTTGCTTTCCATATTTTCTAAAATATTTGAAAATGCAATGGCAAGAAGAATTACTTCATTTTGCAATAAACACAACCTTCTTAATGTCAATCAGCATGGTTTCAGAAAAGGTCGATCTACAACAGCAGCTGTGTTTACATTTATGAACGAAATCTTCAAAACAATAGATAAAGGGCAATACGCGACAGGATTACTTCTAGACATGAGCAAAGCGTATGATAGAGTCTCTCATCCGATATTATTAAACAGGTTGTATGGATTGGGAATTAGGGGTATAGCTCATAAATGGCTAACATTCTACTTCACGAAACGCGAGCAATGTGTCGAAATCAACCACTTTAACAAAGAAACCGGAACACACTTAAAAATAAGGTCACAATATAAAACAATAACTAATTCCATTCCGCAGGGCAGCGTACTAGGGTGCCTACTATTTTTAATTTATATAAATGACTTGCCAAAAGCTCTGCCCGACCTCAAATGTGTTCTTTACGCAGATGATATATCAATAATTATACCTCACAATAATATCACAGAATTAAAAATCCTCCTTAATAAAAATTTACATACCATTGAAAATTGGCTTAATAAAAACAACCTATTAATCAATTTTAAGAAAACTAAATTAATAAATTTTAGGCCCTATCAAAAACCAGACTTAAATATATCATATAGCTATAAAAACACTGAAATAGAGCGAGTAGACCACTGCACATTGCTAGGAATGGAGATTGACACACACTTAAACTGGAAAGAACATGTCTCCAAACTTATAAGTAAATTAGCCCGCTTTAGTTATGCGCTATATGAACTTAAAAAATGCACAAATTTAAATATAGGACTTCAAGCATATTTTGCATATGCCCACTCGTGGATACAGTACGGTATTGTATTATGGGGTCTCAGTACCGATTCAAATGACGTGTTAGTATCTCAAAAACGATGTATCCGGATACTAGCAAGAATAAAACAAACAGACAGTTGCCGGCCATACTTCGTTAAATATAATATTCTTACCCTTATTGGAATTTACATTTCGAACTTTGCAAATTTGTAAGACAAAATGAAAACCTTTATACTGTTGCAAAAGACACCTACACCCGCGAATATGACTTAAGGAACAAGAATAATCTGGCCCGACCTGCAGTCCGATTGCAGATGACCAACGAAAGTCCTTATGTCATGTCTATTTTAGTATATAATAAAGTACCTCTTAATATAAGGACCATTGTAAAGGATAGCACGTTCCTCAGTACATTAAAAAAATATTTAATTAGAAAATGTTATTACACGATTAACGAATACTTCGACGATAAGGAAAATAGATAAATATATAAATATTATTAGCAAGTGCCTGTTATAAAAGAAGCTTAAATATTTTTTCAGTTAGTTTATATTGTTAGAAATATAATAATCACATTAAGTGTAAATGTAGTACTAATTTTTATTAAATGTAGCGCCCTACCAGGGTCTCATGTGCACTTTGTAAACTAAATTTAAGATTTACAATTGTATGTGCATGAAAACATGAAATAAATAAATGAATTCCTTTTAGGAGGCAGTAATTTATGCTCGCGGTTAATTTGGGGACCAGGATTTCTTTCATACACTTAATTGTTTTTGTGTTGATTTCATCTGTTCCTGAACTACAGTTTGAGTCAAGGTTATCTATTATTTTAGAGATTTCGTCTTCAGTGCATGGGACAAATTCTGAGAGATTTTGCTGGTTGTCGGTCGGGAGATTTGTTGCAGTATAAATTAAGTTATTGTGGTATTTTTGTGGGATTTGGTTTGCTAGCTGTGATCCGATTGTAGAAAAGAACTTATTGAATTCTTCACAAATTTCATTACCATCAGTGATTTTCTTACCTGCAATCTCAAGGGGTGATCTTGTTTTGGTAAGTTTTGTATCTTTATCTTTTGTTTTGTAGCTTTCTTTACCATATTCTTTATATATGTTTCTATTTCTTTATAGTCAGTGCTTAATTTTGTAGGTGGACCTCCTTCTTTAGTACACTTATAAAGTTCATTGTAGTCAATTGTTTCATATTTTAATTTTTGTGGTCTTTCCGGCTTGCTGTGCTTCATGCTGAATATGATTTGTTTGTGATCCGACATTGATGAGTCAGTTATAGCGAAGTGAAAATTTTTGTTTTTGATGTTGGTAATTACATGGTCTAAAATTGAATTTGTAGAGTCTGTTCTGCATGTTCCATAATCTTTATGTATACAGTTTTTAATCTTATATCCGTTTTCGTGTAGCATCTCTGTGTATTCCTTTGCGTCGCTTTCATTTTTTAAAAGGTCGATATTAAAGTCGCCGAAGATGATACATCGCTTTCTTCCTTGTATCTGGGTCTCAAAGTCTTCTAAAAACTGTTTATTATTAGTGTCTCCTGGTTTATAGAGTCTGTACGGAAAGAGAACCGTCGTAGGATTTGAGGGCGCAGTTGTGTTTAATATCCGTATTTGTTATGTTGACAACACTGTTGTTGTCTTATAGTGCGACTATAAAGTTCTTGATATTTTGAAACTATGACGGCTATTGGATGCTAATGGATAAATTATATTTTTATATATTATTTACATTACATGTAATGGCTGTAAATGAAAATATATTTTTATATGTTTTCAGATGCTATCTTCATCGTTAGCCTTTAGGTTAGGTAGGCATAAAAAATAAATTTAAAATAAATTTAAAACAATAATATATTTATTAATTTATTGATCAGAACCATAATCAAAGTCTTATTCTAAATATTCAATGCCTGACACGTTTGAACTATCATCGGATAGACTATAGAGATCCAAAGAATTTTCTTCTTCTGAACTTGATTTGCTCGAATCTGTTACAGTTATTTATAATAAATTCTTGCACCACACGCCGTTATTTAAGGAACCTTCTTTTTTATTACGGTACTGTATTTTTACTCAAACCTGAAAAAAATAGGGCAAGTTTATCTAAACGCATAATAAATTAAAAGTATCAACACTCTTTATACCTGCTATCAAAAACTTTGATTGAAACAAAATAAACAAATATTTTTATATATTTATACCAATTCTCTTTAATTTATACATAATATAAAATGTCGGTGTCTGGGGGTTTACTAGGAAATCTAAAACATTTAAAATAACTTTCTACATACCGCACATCGCCGCCACACGTTCCATGACTTTGTTTAAGTCGATAATTGTGTTTGGCCGCTTTTTCTTTTTGGCAAAACCTATAGTAATATTAAATATTATTTCCCTTGTAGAACTGGGTAAAGAATTTCCCCTTTTTGAAATGATTTAAAATAAAAATCACGTTAAAACAACACGGTAAACAAAGATGACGTAAAGTTTGTCATTTGACAGATGGGTCTTGGGTTGTCATATAAAAAAGATTTTGTTAGTTTGATTTTACGCCACGACGGTTCTCTTTCCGCACAGACTCTAGACCATTCCAATGTCGAGATGTAAGTTTTTAGATTTAATCCATAGATAATTATTTCCATTAATGAATTTTTCAAAATCTAAGCTATGTTCCATATCAGATCGTATGAATATTGATACTCCTCCACCTCTCTTTTTTTTCCTTGTGTTTGTATAATGTGTGTAATTTGGGAAATTAATATTATCAGTATTATCGGTAGCTTTCATCCAAGTCTCTGATACCAGGATTACGTGTATTTCAGCTTGAATAGCTTTAATAATACACTTGAGTTCATCTAGTTTACCGGATTTTTTAATGCTCCTCATATTTAAATAGAAAAAGTTCACTGCAGTCTGTATCTTCCTAAAGTCATCATATGTGCGTAGTATTTGATAGGTAGTGTCTATTTTATTTGTAGTAGCTACTAGACCGGCAGCTATTGTAGTTAGTTTTTTGGGTTTGAAACAATTCTTGGTACTCCCTTTATATATTTAATAGTAATTCCAAATAAGAATTGAACGAGCTTTTGGATATTATTTTTTATAAGCCAAGTTTTATACAAAAATATAAAATATAAGGGTTTGTTTACGTTGCGTTACTACAAAAAGCTTAGTATTTTAAGTATTGTGTAATTTTTTGCTATGGAACCCTAAAATAACTCAACAACACCATTCAGTCAACCTTTGGGTAGTGGGAGAAGTGAATATTTAAGAGAGGCGGTGCAGTATGTCAGATATACTGTAAATATAATAAAAAATAGAACCTGCCACAATATATATATAATATATGTATATGTATATATATATATATATATATATATATATATATATATATATATATATGTCGGCGAGTTCAAGATAATCCCATTTATTATTGTTTTCGATGTGCAAACAGAAAGTTGTTTACTACAAAACATAACTGCTACATTTTCAAATGTTTCAACAAGTATAAAAGCGGTCGCCCTAGCGACGAGCGGCTCAGTCTTGTGCGGACCGCCGTACTGTGAACATCTCCTTTGTGTAGTGTGCTGTGGGCTTGGCCATAACTTCTTTGATTGTGATTGTTGTAATAGATGTGGATTTGGTAAACCGATTTATTACAATGATAGTTGTTTCAGCTAGACGATAAGCCCAGGTGGACACAGATTCAATAACTGTGTGGGCCAGGGGTATTCAGACACATATGGTTGGAATCCATGATACAGCGCGAGGCGGAGCGCTGTATTTATCGTCACACTTTTAGTGAGTTCGGCGTAGGTCATCTCCTGCTCCGTCATCAGAAGTTGGATCTGAATCTTTTGCCTACTTGAGTGAATTCATGGGAGAATAGGGGTGAAGAGTCCGACAGGGTCCGAAGAGAGTGATTATAATTATTGGACCGTCTTTTGAATTGTCCAGAGATGATGAACCCGTATTTTCAGTTTGCCAGATGGGTAAAAATTCACAAGGATACGGAGCGTCAAGGTTCGAAGTGGGGGCTTGCGGAGTCACACTTAGGTAAAAATCGTGCTTAAGTGTGACGTCGCGTAAAATTTCAATGCGCTGTATCTTTGTCATTTTTGGTTTCTCAGAGAAAGGAAAGAGTATGTGTACAAACTACAATGTTGTTTAATGGTCTAACCGATGAACCAAAGGTGTTTTTCCATTCGTCGTGCTTATTCTGAAAAACAGGAACCTGTCCAATTATTTAATAATCGTATGGCTATTATTACAGTCGTTATTCTGTGTCTATTGTATTACGTCTTTTTGCAGGGTGAACCAGTCTTCCGGCAGTCTCGAATAATGTGGTCCATGTCCTATTCAGGAGCGCCACATCCGCAAGCTGGGGAGTCAATCCAGTCGCACCGGAATTCAAACGATCTAGTTCGTCCCCATCCAGTTCTCAGTCTGTGGAGCTGGCACAATTCTCTGCGGGGGACAGAGAACCCTGATAGTTTTTCAGTGGGGTTGATGGTTGTATCCACATAGGTGGATTCAAATTCTATTCTTTTTGATGGTAAAGTGGTTTTTCAACAGTCAATCTTATAAAGCTGGTGTCGTGACTTAGTCTTAGCTTTTTTAATAGTTTGTGGATGGAGTTTAGCAGTGCAATGTGTCGATAACTTTTGGAGTCATTGACAGGCTCTGGTTTTAGTATCGCAACCCATCCTGTGTTGCATATGGTCTGTGTGACAAATGGTCTGTGTGACCACCGTCTGTGTGACAACCATCTGTGTGACAACCGTCTGTTCGACAAGCGTCTGTGTGACAAGCGTCTGTGTGACAAGCGTCTGTGTGACAAGCGTCTGTGTGACAAGCGTCTGTGTGACAAAGCGTCTGTGTGACAAGCGTCTGTGTGACAAGCGTCTGTGTGACAAACGTCTGTGTGACAAACGTCTGTGTGACAAACTTCTGTGTGACAAACGTCTGTGTGACAAAGCGTCTGTGTGACAAAGCGTCTGTGTGACAAAGCGTCTGTGTGACAAAGCGTCTGTGTGACAAAGCGTCTGTGTGACAAAGCGTCTGTGTGACAAACGTCTGTGTGACAAGCGTCTGTGTGACAAGCGTCTGTCTGCCAACCGTCTGTCTGTCAACCGTCTGTCTGTCAACCGTCTGTGTGACAAGTCTGTCTGAATGGCAGCCGGCCTGTGTGACAACCTTTAGCGCCAGTAATGGTGTTAACGAGAGTGAAGCGATCTGTGCAAAGATACTTAACGTGTGTTCAGTTTCAGCTACTTCTGCAAAGGTGCTTAAGTGCTAACAAGTGAACCATAACTGCTGGCCACGTATTGCGGCCGAGTTGGAGTCAGCGGCAGTGCCGCAGGCGCTGGAGATTCCTGGTGAAGTGAGGTGAAGTGAAAAAGAGAGTTGATATCATGTGTATTTCTGTGTCGTAACCTTATCTGCTGAATCGCAAAGATAACCTGGTGAGTTTTTATATTTTTTTCGATTTAAGAGTATAGCAGAGAATAATTTATTTCGAAACCTTTAGTTTTAAAACATAAAGTAGAATAATGTCTAGTCTTTTGACCAATATGCAAGCAGAAAATAAATATGATTTCGCTATATTAAATAAGAACGTGTATTATCTGCTAAGCTTAGTGAGTTAATCTTATCGTCATGAGTTTATAGATGAGTTTAACATCACTGGAGGTGGCATAATTCACTGTTAGTCGGAGCTGGCAGAGGTGCCAGTTAGTATCCTAGCAAATAGTCTAGTTTGAGTATTTTAAATTATAATTTTTAGCGTCTTATAAGCTTACGTGTGAATACTGGTGTAAAATGATAGTTATTATTATTAGGTACGTTACGTACTTCATTATTCGTAAAGTTGGAGGGATAAGTTCTCCTAGCCTTTGCCTTATATTGAACTTAGCATATTGGACATAGCTAAATATGATGATGACTTTTATAAAGATTATGAGATAATGACCAGGGTGATAATGATGATATTGATAATGAAGAGACAGTGATGACGATGAAGATATTATTGATGAAGAGGTAGTGATGATGAAGAGGTGATTAATAGGACGGCGAGCCTACCATGATGATGATCATGGTGATGATTTTATTTAAAAGGACCCTTCACCGTTTACTATGTGAGTAATAATATTTTACCATTACTTTATTATGAACTGTGTTTTAGGTTAACTGAAGTAAAGTCCCGTTACTTGAGTAAATTTTAATCTGGATAATAAAAGTCGAGTAAATATTGTGATATTATAGCCAAATTCAAGAATATCGTACTGATAAGCAATGTTATTTTTATTGTTAGGAAGTCCGTAGAAAAAAGATTAAGTTGCAAACGCTTTAACTGTATTCTAGCCACACTTTAGTGTATCAAAAGTACTGTAAACGTTTGTTTTTGTTGGGTGTTTTCCTGAGCCAGGGATGAATTATTTTGAGCTGTTGGCGGGGTTAAGCGTCGCAAAGTGGTGTCGTTTGTTTTTGAACTTATCTATTTTAGCGTAGTTTTAGATTAATTATTGCGGAAGGGCTGATGGTGAAAGCGTTGTTTGGCTCCGGGGATCTGTGTCGTCATCTGCCTGTATTTAATACAAAGTCCCAAAGCAGTCGAAGTGCAAACAGTGGAAACTGTTTGTTTTGACGTTTGGAGGAAGGTGTCTGATTTGACTTGTTGGAAAATAGCGTATATTATCTACCCAGTTGACATTTATTTTCACTTCTTCGTATCGTTCTTCGAGAACGTTGCCGCTTTTACGCTTCCTTCCGAGGCATAGTATAGGTCAAGGACGGTACAGCTGGTAGGGCATAGAGGTGATCTAATGATCTAATCGTCATGACCACAATCGCCCTGTGCTTCTGCTTGGTCTATATGGCACCAGCGCGCCAGATTATGTTTACATCGGCCTATATATGATTCCGGTTATTCTTACGTATGACTACTTGAATCATTATGACGATTTTTCACCTGTTCAACTATTTGAAAAATCGAAATGCTTTCCGGGCATGAAACTCAAAGCAAATACACAAGTGTTTTCATGATAGGTTGAGAAGGATGCGGGAGCCAGAGAAGCTCATTAGGAAGACCGATAGCATAGCCGAAGGCTTTATTGCCACAGGTAGAGTGATGAATTGCTTTGTTTATTTTGTTGTGACTAGAGTTGACCCGTAGTCCGTGAGTGGGCAGTATGCGGTCGGCTCTTGTGAAGGTCGAGTTTCTGGAGGAAATCATAAGGTCAAGTGGACCTGGTGATCACAGGTGGACATACGCGTATTAGTGTGAGGCTAACGATGGCAATTTTGTTACTGATATGTCTTGGTGATCTCTCCTAACTGAATTAATAATGACTGTATATTTTTTTTAAAACATCGTTAAAATTTAGAAGTTCTATTCGTTTTGACTCAATTTAACTTTCATAACTGGTAAAGAGAACATATGATTAATAACAACTTTGAACTAGCAGGAAGGCTGGCTGCGTTCCTTAACATGTGATCGCTGCACATAGACATGAAGTTATTACTATCCTATTTTAAAGATTTATCGATGTTCATTATTTGTTTTTGGTTTATTATATTTTAGATCGTTTAATCCAACTAAGTAAGTCATCTAATAAAGATAGTTATTTATAGCAAAAAAAGAAATATATAAACAGTACACAATAATTAATTTAACTAAAAAACTATATAACCTACCTAAATAAAAATGTTAAAAGTATGAACTAAAATATAACTAAAAAAAAATATAAAAATAAAACATATACCTAAGAGACTGGCGGCATTGCCTCGTCGTACAGCAAGACTTCTAAAAAAAATTACTATAGCTTTGTTTTGATCAGGTTTGGCCGAACGGTGTACCGTTTGTGTTTTATGTTGATCTTAAATATGAAACCCGAGGACGGGTGTTACTGTCAAGATGGCAGTGTCGGCGAGTTAAAAATTGATTCTTTTAAATTGATCCATGAATTTTGTTGATTCGAATAATTGAATACGTAAGCATTGTGCGAAAAATCCCTTAGTCATGATTTCTTTATAATTATTCCTGTATAGATCTTGGCTGAAGGACAAATAAAAGACCGGTTCAGAAAAGTAGTTTTGTAAGGCACTCTTCTGGAGTAGAATTTTTGCGAGTTGAAATTTTGTTATAGTTCTGTGGAACGCTTATTGCCGAGCTAGATCAGAATCATTTTATGGTTATTTCTAACCATGCTACCATAGAATACATAATAGTACAAGTACAGAAGATTCACTCTGAAAAATCAAAGGAATAGAGACTCTCGCTACGATACAATTAAGTTCAATTCAGATCGCACAACGCTAATAACTTACAGTTATATTCACCTAGACAATCCATCTCTTTCTATCGCGTAACGCTTACCTTTTCTGGCGCACTGATTAGCCACGCTGGCATGGCCGCCGTACTTACTTGCGTTTTTAACACCTACCACGGAGTGAGACAGGCCTGATGCTACTTACTAGTTTAAATTACTATCGAGAGAGCGTACGAGGGCGTACGCATGTCAGGTTGGCCGTGTCGGCGAGTTCAAGATAATCCCATTTATTATTGTTTTCGATGTGCAAACAGAAAGTTGTTTAAACAAAGTTTACTACAAAACATAACTGCTACATTTTCAAATGTTTCAACAAGTATAAAAGCGGTCGCCCTAGCGACGAGCGGCTCAGTCTTGTGCGGACCGCCGTACTGTGAACATCTCCTTTGTGTAGTGTGCTGTGGGCTTGGCCATAACTTCTTTAATTGTGATTGTTGTAATAGATGTGGATTTGGTAAACCGATTTATTACAATGATAGTTGTTTCAGCTAGACGATAAGCCCAGGTGGACACAGATTCAATAACTGTGTGGGCCAGGGGTATTCAGACACATATGGTTGGAATCCATGATACAGCGCGAGGCGGAGCGCTGTATTTATCGTCACACTTTTAGTGAGTTCGGCGTAGGTCATCTTCTGCTCCGTCATATATATAAATACATACAGATACTTACACTACATACATACATATGAATTGATAGACATACAAATATACATATAATGTATATTATAATAATAATTAAATATGAGCATAATGCGTCCAAGAATCCACAAAAAAAAAATCATATGCTAGATAGATAGTAAGCTTTTAACTGCGTTTTGAAGCTGCACAAAGTTTTAGCGCTACGGATATTATAAGGCAGAGAGTTCCACAGACAAACAGCTTGAACGGAGAAGGACTTAGAGTAGTATGTGGAAGAGTGGAGGGGGACTTGAAGGCGGAGATTGTAGAAGCTGTGTAAGTTGCGATTGGAGACATCAGTTAAAAACATGAATCGCTCTTTTAGATAGCTGGGAGAAGAAGGTATGAATAGTATGGAGTATAAAAGGGAGAGGATGTGATAATTACGACGAAGTCT
This sequence comes from Acrobasis consociella, assembly GCA_963555685.1. Taxonomy (NCBI): domain Eukaryota; kingdom Metazoa; phylum Arthropoda; class Insecta; order Lepidoptera; family Pyralidae; genus Acrobasis; species Acrobasis consociella. The sequence continues at coordinate 23,880,029 of OY743104.1, forward strand.
AATAGGGAGCTACTTGAGTTGCGGGCGGAAGTTGGAAACATGATCATATTTGCGTAACCCAAATATGAACCTGATGCACAAATTTTGAAGACGCTCAAGCTTATTAAATTGCTCTTCAGTGAGGTCTAAGTAGCAGGGGTCAGCATAATCGAGAATGGGAAGGAGTAAGGACTGGGCGAGCGAAATTTTGGTTTCAATGGGTAGGAAGTTCCTCAGTCTTTTAAGGGATCCTGCAGCACCAAATACCTTTTTACTGACTTCGGTGATTTGAGGCGACCACGATAGTGTTCTATCAAAATAAACCCCAAATTCTTGACACTCTCACTGTACTCGACCCTGACGCCATCAAATATAATAGGAGGAAGAGAAGGCCAATCAATCCTGGAGATAAGCCAATGACTGCCTATGATAATAGCTTAGGTCTTGGATGGATTGTCGGCAAGACCATGGGCTTTAGCCCAATCAGAGATGTATGCTAAAGCTTCATTGATTTTTCCTATCCCATTGGTAAGGTCATCTACTGTCGAGCTACAATATATTTGGAGATCATCGGCATATAGATGATAGGAAGTACAGACTTCTAAGATGATAGAATTGATGAATAGTGCAAAAAGTAATGGGGATAGCACACCACCTTGTGGAACTCCTGAAGTAGTGTCGCACCAGGAGGAAAAACGGTCTTCAATTCAAACTCTTTGTTGGCGACCATGTAGGTATGAATGAAACCAGTCGATTACTGAAGTAGACATGTTCAGTGTCCGCATCAGGCCTAGTAGAATATCGAAGTCAACCATGTTGAAGGCATTGCTAAAGTCGATCAAAGTCATAACAGTTAGTAGCGTGCCATCCATGGCAAAGCGAATGTCATCGGTGACATTCACCAACGCGGTCATCGTACTATGTCCTGCACGAAAGATTGAAAGGGATTAAGGAGGTTGTTTTTATTAAGAAAGGAATTGAGTTGGTTCTGGACTAAACGTTCAAGGATTTTTGATAGGAAGGGTAGTATAGAAATCGGACGGAAGTCTAAGAATGAAGATGGGTTTGCTTTTTTTGGAATAGGAGTGACATTTGCGGACTTCCAGGCCGTAGGGAATGTTTTGCTTGATAATGAGTTGTTTATGATAGCGGTAATAGTGGGAAGGATAATGTCAAGGATTGGCAGGATCATATTACGACTTATTTCATCCGTTCCAACGGCGTTTGAAGTCACCGATAGTAGACACTTCTGAACATCACTAGCAGTAATCGGACTAAATGAAAACGGTAGAGAGTTAGGAGTAGGAATAGAAGAGAGGTGGCTTAACGTGTTGGTTTTAAAATTTCACCAAAAGAAGATGAAGATGAAAAATGTTCATTAAGGGCATCTATATCAATACATACATACATAATATCACGCCTGTTTCCCGCAGGGGTAGGCAAAGACTATGGACCTCCACTTGCTACGATCCTGACAAACCTCTTTTGCTTCATCTAAACTCATCAATCTCTTCATACATGCCCTTCGGTTACAGGTACTTTTTACCTCTCCTTTTTTTAGAACGTCTGCAATTTGGTTTCAGAAAGTTCGCCGAGGCCGACCTTTTCCTACTGTTCCCTTCACATTTGTCATATAAATATTTTTCGTCAATCTCTTTTCATCCATCCTTTCTATATGCCCAAACCATCTTAACATCCCTTTCTCTATTTTTGTCACAATATCCTCTTTTACTCCACACCGCTCCCTTATGGCATCATTCCGTATTCGATCTTTCAAAGTAACACCACACATACTCCTCAGCACTCGCATTTCAACTGCATTTATTCTACTTTCGTGCTTTCTCTGCCATACCCAACTCTCACTACCGTACATTAAAGTAGGTATCAGTACTCCTTTATGAACAGCAAAACGTGCCTTGTCTGATACCTTCCTACTGCTCATAAAGGAATGCAACGCTCCATTCACTTGGTTACCCGCATTCACTCTTTTTTCAACATCATCCTCGTGCTTACCATCTTTTGTAAACATACATCCCAAGTATACAAACTCTTTCACTTGCTTAACTTTCACCCCATTTATTAAAATATTGCATTCTGTTGCACTATCGTCCTTTTCAAAAACCATAACTTTGGTTTTACTGACATTAACTTTCATACCCTTTTCCTCTAATGCATCATTCGTAACAGCTATCATCTTCTGCAATTAATAATAAATAATTAATTAATAATTAATTCATCTATATCAATATTCGTGGGATTATCAGGATTCTTTTTTCCTACTCCTAGAGATTTAAGAAATTTCAAGATTTTAGCTGGATCGCCATTTTCAATGGACTGGTGGATATGGTGCCGTTGTGCTTCTCTGCACTTCCTATTGCTGGCATTACGAGCCTGGATGTATTTCTCTCTATATTTGTCAGGATTACTTCTGAACTTCGATTTGGCAACAAGTTTTTTGTGAATGGCAGTCTTTATTTCATCTGTGAGCCAAGGTGCTGGAAGGTGCTTATATTTAACAGGATTCGAATCGGAGCATGTTTATTATACAGGTTAATCAACATTTTATTAAATAAGTTGACTTGATCATCAATGGAGGTCATATTATCGACGGAGTTGCAATCGCAATTGCTTGCGTCCTCAAGTAAAAGTTCAATATTCATTGAGCTAAAGTTACGCTGCATGAGGATTTTGGATCTAGCTTTAGCGGGACGGAGTTTAAAGGAGAGGAAAATAAGGTTATGATAAGAAAATATATCAGCATTGTATTGACCGAAGTCTGCTACTAAATCAGGAGAGGACACTAGGATAAGGTCAATTAAAGTTGGTTGGCAGTTGGGAAAGTAATGGGTAAGTTGTTGGAATGGGAGTATAGATAGGTTGCAAGCGTCGACCAGTGAACGAAGAGCGCGAGAACGGTAGTCGTTCTTGAGTAAACAAGTGTTGAAGTCACCCATTATGATCGTTTGATCAAAAGAAGGAGTGAGATTTTCTATAAGATTTTCCAGATGAGAAAAATAGTTTACATTTTGAGAGGGGCTGTAAAAAACACCTAAAAGGACTCGAGAGTGGTTGAGAGTGACTTCAATGAAAAGATACTCGGCTTCATTCGAAGAATTTATTGATTGCGAAGAACAGACAATATTGTATGAAATATGAGAACGAAGGTATATGGCAACACCACCACCTCCCTTCCCAGTACGATCGTTCCGAATGAGTTGGAAGCCTGGTAATGAGTAAGAAGTAGAGGGAAGAACAGGCGTCAGCCAAGATTCAGAAACAAGTATTGCGTGTATAGACCTACTATCAAAGGTAGTTAGGAGTTCAGGGTAATGTCCTGGAATACTTTGTGCGTTTATATGTACAGCGTCGAAACATTTGGGATGTGTGTGTTGATACAGAGTAAACAGAATATTTATAATACGTCAAATGTCATTGTCATGTCAATGTCAAAACTCATAAACGTCACTCAGTATTTGTGAGCTCCCTTTTTTTGCTTGGCTGTGCCTGTGTAATGTCGTGTACTGAAAGGTGTCACAATAAATCCCCGTTTATCCTGTAATTGTTCTATTATTTTCGCCACAACCCTTTAGGTTATGGGCCCAGAGTACGCGAAGTAATAAAAATCAAGTATATTTTCACGCTCGTGCGCAATATTTTTTCCACCGAAATATAACCTTCAACGCGGCCGGCGTAACGTGGTTTCAAGTTCAAGATGGGATCTCATTCTCACCATCTCTTTGGAATAGAGAAGCTGAAAGGTATAGATAATTACAGCTCATGGAAATTCATGGCGAAAATGATTTTGGTACAGGAAGAGCTATGGGAATGTGTGGACGATCAAAGTGCCACTGATACCAAGAAGCAACAGAAGGCCTTGGCTAGAATAGCACTGTCTGTGGAACCATCAGCCATTCCCCACATACGCAATGCTAAAACAGCGTATGAAGCCTGGAATAATCTGGAAAAAGCGTATCAAGACAAAGGTTTATGTCGCAGGCTAGGTCTTTTAAGGGCACTTTTTGCAACCAAGCTAGATGAGTGCGAGAGCATGGAGAGTTACATTAACAAAATCACTGAGATGTCTTAACAGTTGAGTGAAATAGGTTCACCCCTTGAAGATGACTTTATAGCAGTAATTATGCTGAGCGGGCTGTCAACGGATTATGATCCGCTGATAATGACAATGGAAAATTCTAATGTGAAGCTTTCTAGTCAAAATGTTAAAGGGAAGCTACTTCAGGAGAACATCCGGAGGAATGAATCACAGAAGAGTGAAACTGCCACAGCCCTGTTAGTCAAGAAACAACCAAGATGTTTTCGATGCAAGAAGATAGGACACTTTATTAAGAACTGCCCTAAACCTGGTTATAAATCAAGGAAGAATATGGACAATTCAAAGGCCCTTTTAGTTGCATTGTCGGCAAACATCAAGGAAGGTGCGTGGTACGTCGATAGCGGTGCCACAGGACACATGTGCGGGGACAGGAATCTTATGAGTGATTTTGTGAGTGACAATAAGTCAATAGAAGTAAATGTAGCTAATGGTAACAAGTTGTACACAGCTGGGAAAGGTTCTGTTAGGGTATACATGAAAAATGGTGATACAAAAACTATTAGTAATGTTTATTATGTACCACATTTAACAACAAACCTATTGTCTGTTAGCGCTATGATAAGTAAAGGATTTAAAGTAGTGTTTAGTTCTAGCATGTGTCAGATTTATAGTGAAGGCTCTGTCATAGCAACTGCTACGTTATGTAATGGTATCTATCAACTAGATACAGTGGCGGAACCTACTTTAGATTGTAACTATACTATGAAATGCGATACTTTACCTGAATTCACAGATACAGGTGACCCTGCGAAGGTTTGTGCAAAGAATGAGTCAGCTGTAAGTAAGGAGCTTACAATGTTAGCTGCAGTACCTGCTGGTGATGAAAAAGAAGAAAACGCTACGCAACAGGTATGGCATCGTCGACTTGCACACCTGAATCATCGCAGTATGGAGCTACTTAGAAAAGGTATGGTCTCTGGCATTTCTTATAATAAAAGTAAGTTTCAAAAGTGTGTATCATGTATAAAGGGTAAGCAAACTCGTATATCTTTTCCGAAAAAGTCATTAAGTCGAGCAACAGATATCCTAGAACTGGTTCATAGTGATTTATGTGGACCAATGAGTACAAAATCCTTCAGTGGAGCGAGATATTTTGTAACATTTATAGACGATTACTCGAGAAAGACTTTTGTTTATTTTTTGAAAAGAAAAGATGAAGTCTTTGATACATTTATAGCGTGGAAAACCATGGTAGAAAAACAGACAAATAAAGAATTAAAAATTTTACGCAGTGATAATGGTACAGAGTATTGTAACTTTAAATTTCAGAAATACTTTAAAGAGAATGGTTTGCTGCACCAGACTACGGTACCGCATTCTCCAAGTCAGAATGGGATTAGTGAACGGGCCAACAGGAGTATTATGGACAAGACACGCTGCATGCTGCAAAAAGCGGGTCTTGGGGAGGAATACTGGGCTGAAGCTGTTAACACAGCTGTCTATCTCAAGAATAGATCTCCCACAATAGCAGTCAAAGGCTTTACTCCGGAGGAAAAGTGGACAAACAAAAAGGTATCTGTTTCACATTTAAGAGTTTTTGGGTGCGATGCATATGCACATGTAAATATAAGAAAGAAATTGGAACCCAAAGCAAAGAAATATATTTTCGTTGGTTACTGTGAAAATACCAAGGGTTACAGACTATTAGACCCTGATTGTCCAGGGAAATGTATAAAGGCACGAGATGTGACTTTTATTGAAGATAAATTTCATAATGTGTCAAATTATGATAGTTGTAATAAAGAGTTAGTTTCTTATTTAGAAATAAGAGAAACTTTACCTCCTACAGAATCATTTACTGAGGAAAATAATGTCTCTGAGGTCACTCATTCTGATGACACAAATTTAAATCAGGATAACGGGAGATACAGTGTGATATCAGTACATGATTCTGAAAGCGAGGATAGCTTTTATTCCAATAATACTTCGGATGAAACATACATTCCAGATGAAAAGGAAGAAGAGGATTCCTCTCATCCGAGTCTTGACAGTCTTGATAACGACTCATTGATAGCTCAACTTGCAAAAGGAACATCTTGCACCAGTGACTCAGATGACCCGCAAACAGTAAACGAGGCATTGAGTTCTCCCGAGGCGGACTGCTGGAAGCACGCAATGAAAGATGAGTATGATTCCTTTATTATCAATAAATGTTGGACACTTGTTGATAAAGTTGATGGTCAGGCACCAGTCAAATGTAAGTGGGTTTTCAAGAGAAAATTAGGAGTCAATGGAGAACTCCTGAAACACAAAGCCAGATTAGTAGCGAAAGGTTACACACAGCGATATGGGATAGATTATACTGAAACATTTTCTCCTGTTGTTAGATACTCAAGTATACGAACGCTTTTTGCTTTAGCTGCTGAATATAGCATGGACATACACCACCTTGATGTCAAAACAGCTTTTCTGAACGGAGACCTTCAGGAATCTGTTTATATGGAACAACCGGAGGGTTTTGTATTAAAAGGAAATGAAAACAAAGTTTTTAAGCTTAACAAGGCAGTGTATGGCTTAAAACAAGCAGCGAAAGCATGGTATGAAAAGATAAATAATGTACTGTGTGATAAATTAAACTTTACTAAGTCATCATTAGAGGCATGTGTTTATTTTAAAGCGAGCAATGATAAACTTATTTTCATTGCTCTATATGTAGATGATATTTTGTTAATGTTTACCCCTAATGCAGAAGGTGAAATAACTAACATAAAGAATCAACTCAAAACTGAATTTGAAATAACAGATTTAGGGCCAGCAAGACATACTTTAGGAATAAAAATATGCAAATATAAAGATAAAATAACTCTCAATCAAACAAATTATATTGAGAAAGTCTTGAAGAGATTCAAAATGGAAGATTGCAAGCCCGCTGCGACTCCTATGGAAGTAGGTGTGAAACTTGAAAAGGCAGACACTAAAAATAGCCCAGACTTCGATTACAGAAGCCTCATAGAATCATTAATGTACATTGCAGTAGCTTCAAGACCAGATATTGCACATGCTGTCGGTTATCTAAGCCAGTTCAACAACTGCTATAATGAAACACATTGGAAATCTGCGAAGCGAGTCCTCCGCTATCTGAAAGGTACTAAAAACTTATGTTTGAATTTCCAGAAGGGCGGTACAACCATTATAGGTTACGCAGATGCAGACTGGGGAAGAAACGAGGCTGACAGAAGGTCCTACACAGGCTATGTATTTCAAATTGGTAAGTCAATTGTCTCCTGGGAGAGCAGAAAACAGCGAACAGTAGCTTTATCAAGCACAGAAGCAGAATACATGTCTCTCTCTGATGCTTGTAAAGAAGCCCTGTTTCTCCAAAATTTTATAAATGAAATTTTAGGAATTTCATGTAAAGTTACAATCTTCAATGATAACCAGTCAGCCCAGAAGCTATGTAAAAATATAATGTTTCATGCTAGAACAAAACATATAGACATAAGACACCATTTCATAAGAGAACATGTGTATAATGGTAATATAGATGTAAAGTATTTATGTACAAAAGAAATGTTAGCAGACTTACTAACTAAACCTTTGAATAGGGAAGTGCACTGTAAATTTCTAGTAGGATTGAGGTTAAATTAACTTATTTTGTAATGTAAAAGAAACATTGTTTGAAAGTTATAAGAAGATTTCAAATATTCAGTTGCAATGTAATGAGTGTATATAGAATAAGTACTTATGCAATTAGTGTATTATATACCTATTTGAAATGTTGAAAAATGTTAATGTTTATTTTATAAACATGTAAGTCTACAAGTTTTTTTTAAATCATATGTCTATAAATCTCATTTAGGTAGGTACATGCATTGTAAATCAAAAATTTAGAATACCCTGGAGTTGTAAATTGATGTAATAAATATTTGTTTAAGGGCCAGTGTTGATACAGAGTAAACAGAATATTTATAATACGTCAAATGTCATTGTCATGTCAATGTCAAAACTCATAAACGTCACTCAGTATTTGTGAGCTCTCTCTCTTTGCTTGGCTGTGCCTGTGTAATGTCGTGTACTGAAAGGTGTTACAATAAATCCCCGTTTATCCTGTAATTGTCCTATTATTTTCGCCACAACCCTTCAGTGTGGAAAACAATTAGTCCATAGTTTCGTTGAGAGGGGTGGATATAGAATGGAAACTATCATCAGTTGTTGTGGATAAAGATGACGAATTTATAGATAAAAAGCTTTCATCACTATCAGAACTATTATGCTCTATAAATATTTAAATAAATACAAATAAATATTTTTATAATAGGTACCTACTAATAATAAATATATCAATATGTATAAAGATCTACAACGTTATTTTAAGACACTCTACCCGCCAGTCTTGGAATCAAAACATATACCTACCAAGCAACAAATAAATGCCTTATTGTAAAAAAAAGTAAATAAATTTTAAAACGAACTTACATTTTCATATATAAAAAGAAGAAAAGGCACTATATAAGAACATCCAAGCATAATAACAAACAAAAAACAAAATGCTTGACACATGACAGTTCGAATGACAGGTGCCTACTTAAGTTATACGTCATTGAAAATTTGACAGTCGGAAAGTTGGAAAAATCTTATCAATGTGGGTTGGTGTAAAACTAGATAAAAACCCAACTTGGACGGTAGGAACACTTTACAAAGTCTATGTTATCAGCGTGCGTGAAAATTGGAGTATTCACTTTTTACCGGGGCGTTTCGGTCGACCCGACGCATACTTAGTCGTCTGCGACAATTGCGACACACCCGCGCCGCCTTGCTGCGACATTGCTGGGGCCATGGTCTTAGCATTGCGGAGCTGATCCACCTCGTCACAGGAGAAGACGCCATGTCTCTGGCCATCAGGGCCTATTACAAATACGCACCCATCTTGGGTCCAACACTTGTTGACGCAAGGCGTCACGCCGCACTTTTGTGAGAAACTCTGACATTGTAATGCCAGTGGCTTTCAGTGATGTCTTGGCCGCCCAGAGCTTTTCCTTAAGCACTAATCTAGTCAGCTCCAACAGAATAGGACGGGGCTTATCACGGGAGGATTGTCCCAGACGATGACAGCGGTCAATGTCAGCTTCAGTGAAGTTCGAAATCTTAAGCTTCTCAACCACAACACCGATGATCACAGAAGCCACATTCTCACTTGGAGTCTCAGCTATGCCATGCAGCAATAAAATCTTGCGGCGTCCTTGCATCTCAAGGTTTTCTAGCTGCTTGTCCCTGACTTTTTCATGCGAAGCCAACAACTCAACCTGCCGCTGCAAGTCGCCCAGCCATTCTGTGACTGATTTCTTGTAGGCTGTAAAGTCGTTCACCAGTGAAGAAACAGTTGGTGTAAGATTAGCATTTTGTAGCTCTAATTGGAAATTCGCCATCTTTGTGTTAAATTGCTCCTGCATGTGTGCCAATTGTTCTTGAAGTGATTCCATGATTGAAGGAGATATTGAAAGGAGACAATATACTAGCAGGTAAAGATCCTTTTTAACTGTATTTTACCATTAAATTTATACTCCAAAAAGAAGTATTTATTATTTAAAATATTAAAAAATATAGAGAGGTCTAAAATGTCACTTGATTGATTTACTGCTACCCGCCGAAAAGCTTAATATACAAACATTCAGCAGCATCAGCTCAATTAAATGGTCCTTTGCCTAAGAACAACCAAGATACAGGATTTGCAAGAACTGGACGTGTCCCATGCCAGAGGTCACCCTGAATCTTGAGAACAAACTACGAATAATAATTCTCTAGAAATGTAACGCTCCTACATTCACCGCTTCGATTCTGATTCCATTTACGCAAACAAACAAACAGTAATGACAACGAAACACTCAAACACACGCAGAGACAAAGATCCATGCGATTGGTTGCGACAAGATCACGTCGTCGTCGTCGGTGGGGGGCGGTACAACGCGTGGATGGTATTATGCAGTACGCTACAATAAATTAGCTTGTTTAAGCATTCATTTTTTTATTGAATAACTTAAATACTACAATGAAAATAAGTAATTATTTGAAGTATAATATTTATTGATATACCATACATACAAGTTTTAATTTAGGTTATATTGAACTAAAGAATTAAACATAATTTAAAGTATGTATAAGTAGTAAGGTACACTGGTACAGTGCGGCAAAAAGAAAATGAAAACGCCCAATTGCCCTGTCGACTATCTTATAGTTCTCACTGCAAAAGTGTACGTTGTATATTTTACAATTTTTACGAGGCATCCGATCAAATTCATTTCTCTCCAGGCGAACCGCGTTTAACCACTTATCACGCAGAATTTCATTTTTTGGGAATCTGTGTCAAAAACATTTGTACTAATGCATCATACCATCCATACTAGAAACAAACATCTTTTTTCCGAGCACGCCACGTGAGAGGTACATGCTGCAGGAAAAAATCTTAGGTACATTTTGCATAACACTTTCCACAGACGTCAAGTATGGATTATTACAATGTTTATTTCCTTGTAAATGAAAGGTGTCCTGTGTTTTTCATGTCTTGTATGGCTTCTACACCACTTCACGGCACAAGACGGCATTTTTAATGAATTGATTATCGCTAAAACATAGCAATATTCTCAAGGGAAACTTCTTGCGACGCAGCCGCACGGCTCGAGTGTCACGGCGAACTGTCGCACGGCGCGGCTCTTATTATAAGCCCCGCCCGCCGCAGTACATATCGCGTGGAATTATTTTTCGGGATTAGTTACGCTTCTAGAGAATTATTATTCGTAGAGAACAAAGGAGCCTGAGTTCGTTCCAATACCTATCTTTCCAGTGCTTTCCCCTTGAATTTTGAGTGCCAATATCTGGATCTGCCACAAGGATGTCTTCATAATTCGGCTACTTTAAAGTTCGTCTTTATTTGGAGTCTACGAATAATAATTCTCTAGAAGCGTAAAAAATAAATGAATGAAATCAGAATCGAAGCGGTGAATGTAGGAGCGTTACATTTCTAGAGAATTATTATTCGTAGTTCGGAGTGCACACCTCTAAGCTAGCTTGCCTTTTGCTAGTTACGTAACGCTATGTATTCTGTGGTAACGCTAAGTTCATAACTCGTCGCAAAGCACCCATTCACAAAGCCTGCATAGTGATTCATTTCTATAATCATAAGTAACTATAACAGTTTGCGTAACCATTACGTAATTCACTCAACTCACTGCAATCGAGCTAACCGGTTTCGTACCTACCGAGATCGATCGTCATTGCTAATCCGTTTGTTAACTCGTCATCTATTTAACTTCTTCATCAGTTTTGTTTACGTATTCATATAATCTGCAGCGTGTTCCGCTTAGATAAAAAATAAAAAATATAGGTCTGGCTGATCATATTTGCATTATTTACAGAGGAGATATAAATACCCAAAAAAATAAATACATTTACAACCAAAAAAGAATTTTCAATGAAAAAAGTATAAAATCCTTCAAATATCAATTAGGTCAAGTTAACTGGAAAAACATATTTAAAGATAACAATAATATCAATAAATTTTTTAACTTATTTGAAAGTAAAATAACTGAATTTTTGAATACGCACATGCCATTAAAGCAAATAAAATATAAACAGTTTAGAACGACCAAAATATCTTGGCTTACAAAACGTCTAAAATATTCATGTAAACATAAAAGAAAACTTAGATCATTGCTGAACGAAACAGATAATAACAAAACATTAAAAACTCATTTTAATTTGTATTCAAAAATACTTAAAAAGTGCATTAAACAATCGACAAGAAACATTTACAGTCAAAAAATGAAAATATCTACAAACAAAACAAAAACAATGTGGTCAATAGTAAACCAAGTAACAAAACCTCGAACAAAGAACATTAAAAATATTTCACTCAAAACGTCAAACTCAATAGTTACCTTGCCAGTAAAGTATCCAACATTTTTAATGAGTATTTCATATCAGTCAGTAATAACACAGAATCTCCATCACAAAACACATCGCAATCTCGTCTTCAAAATACGACGCTATCTAATATATCTACAACACCTAGAGGTCGCGTTGTCCTTGAACCAGCTATTAACTCCATATATCTCACTCCAGTCACAGAAAAAGAAATTACCGATATAATACACAAACTATCAAACAAATATAGTTCTGGTGCCGATGAGATACCCCAAGTCCTAGTAAAAGCATGTTGTAACGAATTAGCCCCAGTCTTAACTCTACTTATAAATCAGTCATTCTAAGAATGTACATTTCCCGATAAATTAAAAATAGTTAAAATACACCCAGTTCTAAAAAGAGATGGAAAATCAGATGATCTCAGCCATTTCAGACCAATTGCACTCCCCTCTACGTTTTCAAAAATCTTTGAAAAGCCTGTATCTAACCATATCTACAGATTTTTAGAAAAATACAAATTACTACATAATCAACAATTTGGATTCCTAGAAAAAGGTTCCACAACACTTGCTGTTCAAACGCCTGACGGAATTTGAATAGCACTTACGCACATCTTCTTTATTTGCTATTTTTAATCTGTGTCAAAACCTTCTGCTAATACAAAGCACATACAAACAGCGTCTCCAGTTTTTAATTTCTAAAATCCCAGTATAAATGAGAAAACCCCTCAACATTTGGTCCTAGACCGAAGCCGGATGTGTAACTGAGAGAACCAGATAATATTTCAAGAAATATTCTCATTAAAATTGGAGAAATCGACGTGTTGAAAAATCCCGCCAAAAAGCCCGCCAATTTTCATACTGCATGGAGTGACAATTTATGTGGTGTAAAACTTTATATATAAAAATAGGTATATAACCCAACACTCCAAGGTAATTTAATTGAGCAGGTTAGTAAAAAATATTATTTGCAATATTTGATTAGGCCTACTTAATTTTATTTGTATAGATAGGTACCCATTGCATTGTGAACAATCAACACTTATTGTAAAGTAATAAATACATGTATTTCGTAAGGATTAAGTCTAAATCGTACTTAATGTAAGTATAGTATGCATCAGTGCAACATTATTTAGCTTAATTCATAATAAAAAGTGCGAATGTGTGTTATTGTTCATGTTAGGTAATTAACTGATAACGTGCGTAGGTACCTACTTGTGTAGCATCTTGTTGCATTTATTATAGGCCTATTTTATCAATAATTTTCGAAGCGTCGAGTTATTAGCTGTTTGTAATAAAATTGTTATCACTTATTTTTGCCATTAACCGTATCTATAGGTAAGACATAACTTTTACGTACATTGATTTTATACAAGGTAATTCCCTTAAGTACTAAGGTTTATGTATGAAACTTTATTTAATATATTAGGTGCATTGTTTTGTTGTGCTTACCTAGTACATAATTCATAGGTTAAATAAATAGGATTTAAGTTAGGAATACCTAGTTAGTAAGTACATATAAAGAGTAGGTAGGTAATATTTACGTTTTGAATTGTATAAGTACATTCTAAGGTTGACAACACTCGATTTCCAAAATGTCTGACGAAAAGGATCTGGTAAGGAAGCGAGCTAGCTTCAAAGGGCGTTTAACTTCTTTTATCAAATATTTGGACATGCTCAGTGGCATGACTATAGATGAGTCTATTACCAGAGAGTTACAGTTGCGTGTGGGAAAAATGGAGTCGTTATATGAGCGGTACGATGAGGTGCAGTTGCAAATGGAATGTGTAGCTGAAAATACTGAAGAACAGTATTCAGAGCGTCAGGAGTTCGAGACTAGATATTTTAAAGCTATAGCTTGTGCTCAGGGTTTTTTGCAAGTCTCAAAACCAAACTCAATGCCGTTGCTAAGTGCTGGTAGTGAGGATGGTTCTCATGCAAATCGCCGTCTTGTGAGGTTACCTACCATTCAGCTGCCCAAATTCAGTGGATCTTACGATAATTACCTAGAATTTCGTGACACATTTACTAGCCTTATACACAATAACGATGACATTGATGAAATAAATAAATTTCATTATTTACGAACGTCTCTGGAAGGGTCCGCCGCTGTGGTGATCCAGTCAATACAATTTTCGGCTAGCAATTATTCGATAGCATGGAAACTCTTGTGCGATAGGTTTGACAACAAGCGATTATTGATACAAAACCATGTCTCAGCTTTATTCAATATCGAACCAGTCACAAAAGAGTCATCTGCTATATTGAAACGTCTGATTGACCAAGTAAACAAAAACCTACGGGCACTCGAGTCTATGAATGAACCTGTTAAGCAGTGGGACACTTTGTTAATTTATATTATTACGCAAAAATTAGATCAAAAGACGTACAGAGAATGGGAAGAATTCAAGGGGCGTATGGATCAAAATAATCCAATCACATTCGACGATTTTTTAACATTTCTTCGCAATCGCGCTGACTTAATTGAAACATTAGAGTTGTCACGCGGTAACCATTCAAGTAACAAGTCTACGGTTAAATTTAAGTCTATGGTGTCAGTGCCAGGTAGCTCTAATCAGCAGTCAAGCACGGAATCGCCTCAAAAACCTTGTCCTAAGTGCAAAGGTAATCATAATTTAGCTAATTGTTCTCAGTTTCTTGCGCTAACTGCTGAAGCTCGAATGGAGTTGTTACCTACTTATAAAATATGTTTTAATTGTTTCCGGACAGGTCACTTTGCTAACTCGTGCAAAAAACCAGGTTGTAAAGTGTGTAAACGACGGCATAACACACTTATTCACGTCAGTAATATAGGTCAGCAGGCACGACAGGAAAATATTATTTCATCTGAGACAGCCCCCTCAGTTTCTTCATCGTCCGTCTGTCCATCAAAGCCTACGTCTACTAATACTAACAATGTTGCGTTGTCAGCGAATGTTTACAATCATAATCAGTGTAATGTACTTCTGTCCACCGCGTTAATAAAATTATATGACAACAGAAATCGGGAGCATATTGTCCGAGCGGTGTTAGACAGCGGGAGTACATCTAGTATCATGACGGAAAGACTGTGTCAGCAGTTGAACTTAGAGACTCGTCAAGTAAATCGATCGATCCTTGGCATCAACAATGCTGTCTCAAGTGTGAGTAAAACGTGTCATGTAAACATGACGTCATTAGATGATAGTTTCTCTTCAGAACTTCATTGCCTCGTTTTACCAATGATAACTAGTGGCACGCCATGTCATGAAATTAATATTTCTAATTTTGAAATTCCGCCTAATATTTGTATGGCTGACCCTATGTGGTACAAACCAGCTGATGTTGATATTTTAATTGGTTGTGATCTATTTTGGGATTTATTAGGTTCACAACAGTTAAGGCTAGGTAAGGGCATGCCAGTTATATGTGAAACAAAATTAGGTTGGGTAATTTCTGGTCCCATTTTTGGTAAGCATATCACTAATCGTATGCAAACGTGTCATATAAAGTGTAACTTTAGTCACGTTGATTCAGAATCAACTCAGTCTCTAGTAGACATTCAAAATGATTTGACACGTTTTTGGCAGTTAGAGGAGGTATGTGCAAAATTACCTAATTATTCACCTGAAGAACGCTTGTGTGAGGAACACTTTGTTAAAAATACTTCTCGTCTTGAAGACGGTCGTTTTTGCGTTCGTGTACCGTTAAAAGAAAGTCCTACTTCTTTAGGGGACTCACATTCAAGAGCTAAGCATTGTTTAATTTCCTTAGAGCGTAGATTGAAAGGCAAACCTGAATTGAGTCGTATGTACTATGATTTTATGACAGAATATGCAAGGTTGGGCCATATGTCTGAAAGAAAAGCCGATAAATTAAAACCGAATGGTTATGTCATTCCTCATCATGGGGTATTGCGTGTGCAGAGTACTACCACAAAGCTCCGCGTGGTGTTTAATGCCAGTTCACCCTCGTCATCAGGCGTAAGTTTTAATAACATTCAGATGGTTGGTCCAACTGTACAAGACGATCTGCTGGCAATCTTGCTGCGATTCAGACAGCATAAGTATGTTCTGTCAGCAGACGTAGAAAAAATGTACCGGCAAATCGTCGTCCATCCTTCTGACAGGCATTTGCAACAAATACTGTGGCGCGACGATCCAGGTGAGCCAATTAAAACATTCACTTTAAACACCGTAACATACGGTACGTCTAGCGCTCCATTTTTGGCAACCCGTTGCCTTAAACAGTTAGGTCTTGAATGTGAAAATGATAAAATTGCTGAAGTCATCAAACATGACATGTATGTTGATGATCTACTTAAAGGAGGTGACATATTTATTGAAGTTCAAAACATTAAAAGGGAAGTTACTGATGTGCTTGCTTCTGCTGGTATGCCACTTAGAAAATGGAGGTCAAATGAGCCTAAACTGCTATCTCAAAATAGTCAGACGACATCACTTGATTTAAATATTGGCAGTGACAATCCAGGAAAAATACTAGGTTTATGTTGGCATGCTAGCACTGACGAACTTCGCTTTCCTGTAAGTGCTTTAGCTTCTAAATGCAATACGAAGCGTAAAATCCTCTCGGTCATTGCGCGAATCTTTGACCCCATGGGACTCTTATCTCCATGCGTAATAAACATGAAGATTCTGTTACAAAGCCTCTGGCTTAAAAAGCTGTCATGGGATGAGCCATTGCCGCATGACATCGATAGGCGCTGGACTGAAATTCGTCATACATTACATCTTTTAAATGACATTCGCATTCCACGTCATGTTATTTGCGATTCGTATCAGTCGTTGGAGTTACACGTCTTTACTGACGCATCAGAACGTGCATACGGCGCATGCATATACATTCGCAGCGTCAATAGTAAAGGTGAGACCTTTGTTCGATTGCTAATGGCAAAGAGTCGTGTAGCGCCCGTCAAACATACAAAAATTCCTCGTTTGGAATTATGTGGCGCGTTGATTGGAACTCGGATTTATGAAAAGGTAGTCGATTCGCTTCGGCTCAAGGTCAATCAAGTCTGGTTTTGGACTGACTCCACAATAGTTCTGGGTTGGTTACACATGCATCCTTCTAGACTTCAGCCCTTTGTGCGTAATCGCGTCGCTGAAATCCAAGAAACGACAAGCAACTGTAATTGGAGACACGTTCCAACTGATAAAAACCCTGCAGACTTGTTGTCTCGTGGTGTAGATACTAGCCATCTACAAGATTTAGAACTGTGGTGGTCAGGTCCCAATTTCCTCCGTCTTGACTGTTCTAAATGGCCTTCTCAGTCCAACGAATACAAGGAAACGTTACCCGAGATTAAACCAGACGTATCTTTGACGTCTGTTATCGACAACGCAAGTCACAATAAGTTCATTGACTTTAGTCGTTTTTCAAATTATTCAAGGCTTGTTCGATCCGTAGCTTATGCTTTGAGATTTATTCAGGCATGTAAAAAACAAAAAGTAGCGTCAAACTTCTTAGAAGAAGAAGAATTACGGAGGGCCTTAAATTTAATTATTTCAGTTTCTCAAAATGAATCATTTCACGAATACCATTTACTTTTAAGTAAGCATAGTCAGCTATTAAAATTCATGTAATTTCATTCATTCATGTTTACTTAGATGAGAACAATATCATGCGTGTTGGTGGTCGCATCGACAACTCTAAATTTTCAGAAGGGAAAAAGCATCCTATTATTTTACAGTCCACACATCAGTTTACAAAATTATTATTTAAATTTGAACATAATAGGTTGTTGCATGCTGGTCCTCAATTATTGTTAGCGTCTATAAGGGAAATGTACTGGCCTATTGGTGGTAGAAATTTAGCGAAGGCCAGTTACCACAATTGTGTCGTTTGCACTCGTATGAAAGGTAAGATTATTACACCTTTAATGGGAAATTTGCCACGTCAGCGACTTCTTCCAGACGGCTATCCATTTGAAAGTGTTGGGGTGGACTACGCAGGTCCTCTTTTATGTGCTAGTCGTCAAGGTCGTGGTTGTAGGATAGTAAAAGTGTATATCGCACTATTCGTTTGTTTTACTACCAAGGCCATTCATTTAGAGCTGGTTGGTGACCTCACAAGTAACAATTTTTTACTCGCTTTACGTCGATTTATGTCGCGTAGAGGAAAACCAACTGACATTTATTCAGATAATGGCACCTCATTCGTTGGTGCCTATAATGAGATCTCCAAATTCCTGAAGGGCAACTGTAATTCTTTGGGTGAAAACGCAGCCGCTGAAGGCTGTCGATTTCATTTTATACCTGGGAGAGCTCCACATGTCGGAGGATTATGGGAATCGGGTGTTAAGTCGACGAAATTCCATTTAAACAGAGTGTTGGGCAATTGTAAATTAACTTACGAAGAACTTAACACCACGCTTACTCAAATAGAAGCAGTTTTAAACTCGAGACCCATTACACCCCTTTCGTCGGATCCAGCGGACCTTTCTCCATTGACTCCAGGTCATTTTCTCATCGGGCGACCTTTAACATCCTTACCACAACAAAATTACCAGACTCAGTCCATTGATCATTTAACAAGATTTCAACGCATTGAACAACTACGCCAGCACTTTTGGACGCGATGGAGTAAAGAATACATCGCTGAGCTTCAACAACGTATAAAGTGGCGTACCAACAAGGATGATTTGAAACTGGATACTATGGTTGTGGTGAAGGAGGATAATCTTCCGCCGCTAAAATGGAGGTTAGGAAGAGTCGTGGCAGTTCATCCTGGACTTGATGGCATCGCCCGTGTCGCCGATATCAAGACATCGACTGGTGTGATCCGAAGAGCATTTAGCAAGATATGCCCGTTGCCGGTATCTTCAAGTTCGGTTGAAAGCTAACCTTCAAGCTTTCAACGCCCGGGGGCATGTTCAAACGCCTGACGGAATTTGAATAGCACTTACGCACATCTTCTTTATTTGCTATTTTTGATCTGTGTCAAAACCTTCTGCTAATACAAAGCACATACAAACAGCGTCTCCAGTTTTTAATTTCTAAAATCCCAGTATAAATGAGAAAACCCCTCAACACTTGCAGTGTATCACTATATTCAAGAAGCACTTAATTATATCAGAGAAAAACATTAGGCAGTGGGACTATTCTTAGACATCTCTAAAGCTTACGATAAGGTTTTACATACAATACTTCTAGATAAATTATATGGAATTGGTATTCGAGGTCCAACACATAAATGGCTTCAATCATATTTGAACAATAGACAGCAATACGTAGAAATCAATAATTTCAATAATAGCACCGGTCAATTACTTAAAGCAAAATCTAAAACAAGAAAAACAAGTAATTCAATTCCACAGGGTAGTGTATTAGGTTCTGTCTTGTTCTTAATATATATAAATGAACTTCCAAAAACTTTAAACAATATTGTTTAAAGTTTTTGGAAGTGCGTTCTCTTTGCAGATGACATCTAAATTTTATTCAAATGCCCAAATGATACAGATCATACTACACTAATAACAAATACATTCCACTCCATAAAAGATTGGCTATCAGACCACAACCTTCAAATAAACACAAAAAAAACTAAACTTATCCAATTTAGACCATACCAAAAAAGGCAATAAATTTAAATAACATAGAAAAACAATTAAATATAGAAGAAGTTCCCGATTTTAAGTTATTAGGTTTAACTATTGACATCCATATCGACTGGAAAAGTCGTGTGACAAAAATAAAAGGGAAAATGTCTCAATTTCTTTATGCGTTAGGTATACTAAAAACTAATACAAATTCAGATTGCGCTCTTACTGCATATTACGCGTATGCGCACGCCTGGTTGCGCTACAGAATCATCCTCTGGGGCAACAGCACCGACTCACACGATCTATTTGTGATGCAAAAAAAATGCCTACGCATAATCGTGAACATACATCAACCAGAAAGCTGTAGACCCTATTTTATTCAGAAAAAAGTATTAACCGTCCCATCAATATATATCCTGGAAATGGCCCTGTTTGTCCGTCAAAACATAACCCTGTTTGAATTTCACAAAAATAGTCGACGCAGTAATAACACATTAATTCTACCAGAACCCATATTAGAAATGTACAAAAATAGCCCATACTACAAATCAATACAATTTTATAATAAAATACCTGATTATACATATAAAACATGAAAAAAAAATATAAATCATTCAAACTAAAATTAAAACAGTTTCTTATAAATGCCTGTTTTTATAGTCTTTCCGATTTTTTAAGCGATGAAATTATATAACATATGTATTGATTAGGCTGATTAGGTATATATATAGGTTAATTTAGAAAGTTAGTATAAAGGAATGTTAATTTATTAGTATAAATGTGTTATAGTTTAAATTAAAATATATATAGTATATTATGCTAAGTGTAAAATTCTATACCCTAATTTGGCTTCGAAAATTACCTAAGGCCTATTGAGCCACCATTAAACGAATTGTAGTTTACGGAATTGGATTGTCGCTTAAATAAGATTGATTCCTTATTGGATACCTTCGACAAATTACAGACGGACTTCGAAACGTTGTCAGAAGAATCTACAGACTTGTACACGGAACGAGAGCTGTTCGAGTCCAGGTATTTCTCACTGGTGGCCAACCCTTCCGTACCCTTCTTGAGTCTGTGCGTCGCCGTCACCGCTCGCCATCGCCTGGAGAGGCTTCCAGCCGCTCGAGCGGGGTCGGGCCGGGAAAACAGGACTTTGTTCGTCTCCCTAGGATCAATCTGGGGACCTTCAGTGGTGAATTTTGGGATTGGCTGGCCTTTAGAGACCTGTATGTATCTATTATTCATTCTAATACAAATCTTAGTGACATTAATAAATTTCATTTCTTGAGAGCTGCATTAAAAGGCAGCGCGTCGCTCATAATACAAAGTTTTGAGTTTAGAGCAGATAACAGCGACTTCACACAGCCCGCGTCGTCCTTGACAACGGCAGCTCTTGCAACTTTGTCACGAAACGCCTCTGTGATTAGCTGGGGCTGGTAAGACGTAACATGGACTCCATTGTCAAAGGTATTAACAACCAAAATTCATTTAGTGCAGAGTCTTGCGGCCTAACCCTTCAATCGTGTTCAGGGAAATTCAAGGTACAGCTAAATTGCTACGTTTTACCTGAAATTACAAATTCATTACCCTCATCACACTTGGACTTAAAGTACTTACCTACTATTCCCTCAAATATTCACCTAGCGGATCTCACGTTCAATATTCCTTCCGAAATCGACATATTGGTAGGTTCTGAGGTATTTTGGGACACACTATATACCAAAACAATTAATTTAGGAAATAAAAGTCCTAAATTATGGCAATCAAAATTAGGCTGGTTAATAAACGGGCCCATACCTCATATTCTAAAACAAATTAATCAGTCTGCATGTTATTTTACACAAAATTTGGATTCCCAGCTTACCAAGTTCTGGGAATTGGATTCAATACCACACACTCACTGCATGTCTGCGGAAGAAAAGGCCTGTGAACGAAACTTCGCTGAGAACACTCGACGTGCGGATAACGGTCAGTTTATTGTGAAAATTCCTTTAAAAAATTAACCTGAGTTCCTCGGCGACTCATACTCACTTGCGTAGCGGCGATTAATTTATCTGGAACGTAGGCTGCAGCGGGATGCTTACCTAAAAAATCAACACAATGCCTTTATGTTAGAATATCTTACCTAAGGTCATATGACTGAAAATAAAGAAAATTCACGCATTAACGGTTTTAATCATTTCTTACCACATCACGCTGTACTTCGTGAATCCAGTACAACTACAAAGCTGCGCTTCGTTTTTGACGCGTCAGCTGTCACTACTTCTGGAAAATCACTAAACAGTATACAAATGGTAGGACCAGTAGTGCAGGATGACCTTTTATCTATTTTAATAAGATAGTTGAGTCGCTCGTGTTTTGGTCACAGGAAACCCCTAACCTACACTTCACGGCAAATTTTGAGTGCTGGCGCCGGCAGCCGGTGTTTTAAATCTCGGCTGCCGGCAGTATAACCGCCGCGGTTCCCAATAGTGATATTTTTAGGAGCCGGCACCAGCAGAGGTGGCACTCTCTATTCGAAAATATAATCGTTAATTTACTAAATCTATTTGAATGTCCTGAGAAACTGTTATTTAATGAAACAATCATCATCGTGGTCCCAAATTTCAGAATAATGTACTTGATTTGAATGAATTATAGGTGCAGGATAACCGATATGCGGATTCATGGTTGTGACACTTGTGACCAAATTTCCAAAATAGTTGGCAATCACAGCCCTTTCTTCAAATGACTTTCCATCTAGCTCTGAAATATCAGGAGCACCTTCCAACTATACAATCCCATGGATATGACGTCTACCGCGATGCTGAAATGCAGTTCTATACCAGTAGTCTTTCACCGAAAAATGTCCCATTATTTTTCAAATGATACTCGTTGTTGCAAAAACCAGAAAACTAATAATGAGTTTTCGGGTTGTTAGTTCGTGGCATAATTACTAATAACTACGACAGAAGCCCAGACAAGCAGCGACAACAATTGAACGAAAGTTCGCTCAACAAAATTGCTAAATTTAATAAATAAGCCAACAATCAATCAAACTGAAAAAAAAACTAATCGCAAAATAAGCGAAACCCTTTTTAGGGTTCCGTAGCTAAATGGCAAAAACGGAACCCTTATGGATTCGTCATTTCTGTCTGTCTGTCCGTCCGTATGTCACAGCCTTTTTTCCGAAACTATAAGACCTATACTGTTGAAACTTGGTACGTAGATGTATTATGTGAACCGCATAAAGGTTTTGACACAAAAATAGAAAAAAAAACAATGAAATTTGGGGGTTCCCCAAACTTAGAACTCAAACTCAATAATTTATTTTTCATCAAACCCATACGTGTGGGGTATCTATGGATAGGTCTTCAAAAATGATATTGAGGTTTCTAATATCATTTTTTTCTTAACCGAACACTTTGCGCGAGATACACTTCCAAAGTGAAAAAAGTGTGTGTGTGTGTGTGTGTGTGTGTGTGTGTAACCCCCGTAACTTCTAAAATAAGAGAATGATTAAACTAAAAAAATATATGATGTTTATTACCATAAAAACTACCAGCGAAAATTGGTTTGAAAGAGATCTAGTAAGTAGTTTTTTTTAATACGTCATAAATCATAAACGGCAATTTACCTTTCATTTAATCAACTCAAATATAAAAATTAAAAAGAACATACTACAAGACTTTTATATTATGTTATTCGCTACTACGGAACCCTACATGGGCGAGTCCGACTCGCACTTGGCCGCTTATTTTAATTCGGTTAAAATATGATAAAATTTATAGAAATACTTGTAATAAAACTCAAAATAATAACCATAGCGTTATTTAGAGAAATTACTTTCGTATCAGCGTCATTTACTGACATATTTGTAAAATTCTCGTATATGTGTGACGTTGGAAAGTAACTTACACGCAACTTAAAGTTAAGTTCCTTTATTTTAAAGTTTTTATTGCTTAGTGATATTAATTTAGTATCGAATATACAATACATCTACTAAGGAGACATAACTGTTTTTAACACTATAATAATTTTTTGACACATTTCAGGTTTCAACACAATATCTCCAAAACTGGTTAAACCAATTTTAACCAATATACAGAAATATAGCGCTACTATTTCACGACATGTTAAGTTTCACCCCAATCTGATTTAGTTCAGAAGTTATAATATTCTAATCTGATTAACGGTTCGTAAGTAATAGAACAATAATTATTTTCAACAAAATGCGTTTATCTCAGAAACGGCTAAACCGATTTTGATGCCAAACGAACTTAAAAATTCTATGAATAGTTGCTACACTCATTCTCCTGTTCCAAACAAATAATTTATTTCACTTGTACGATAATTTTCATCTTAGTAGCTACCACCTCTTGCTTCCGGTGAAGGAAAACATCGTGGGGATACCTGCACACTACTTCACTAGGGTGTAAATAATAATGACTGTTGTCATTGTCTCTTGGTGATAGATTGAGCAGACTTCAGCTCACGAAAGTTTGTACGAAGTATGTACAATTACATGCTTCAGCTGTTTTTAGGTGGCTCTTAAAATCTGTCACCAGTGTTACGAGATAAAAAATACTGTACACAAGCTTATAGATAGAAGCTCAGGATAAAAGTTTAGTAGTGCCAAGTGAGCATCGATCTTTAACCCTTTTACCACGAGACTATATTAGTTGTCGTGTCCAAAGCGCGAGGCAAATTAAATCTAAAATAAATACTTACCCACCACCAAAAAGAATGTTATTTGCTACGAGCAGTGGTTCTTTGTCGAAAATATCCGACGCTCAAGAAATGGGCACGACGATGTTTGTCAGATAAATCCGACGTTTGCGGTGAAAGGGTTCAAGAAGAAAGCTCAGTTTATAGTACTAAGTGGCCTGCGTCCAATTAACTGAATAAAGGGTGAAAATCGCTAAAACTACATAATAGCACGTTGGCTGTAACATTCCAACAAAGGCTGGCATGACAATACTAATTAGGCAACGGTGCATCGGTAATATCATCAAAGCGTTCGATCGATGACGGACCCTATAGAGCTATTATCTCTTTGCAGGGATAGAGTGGCCATCATAGTGTAAGCTGCGGGACATTTATCATTTCAGAAATATTTGAGTTTGTTTTCAGAAAATTTTATTTATGTATTAGCACCAAAAGTCAATTTGACCTGGCGAGCGAAGCGTCTCCGTTTCAGCTTTGGTAAAATTTCTTTAGTGTGACCTGATGTTTGATGTCCAATTTTCCGACTGATTAAGACGATCGATTTTCAATTTTCCGAAATTTAAAAAAAGTTTTACTCTCTATATGAATTGATCAACTTCTGTGGGGTGTATAATTTTGTTTTGACTTCGATCACGCGTAGCAAGGTGTTGCTGGCAACATTGACCTACCAGGGACAACTAGACGGCGCCGCACGAACATTAGAGCAGCGCATTTCACATCAACTTCTCATCGATGCATGACAAATCACGACTGTTACATTCACACTCACTTACACGACGACTATTGTCAATCAACCTTATCATTTATCTGCTCTCCGAGTCGAGCTGAAAAGCTGCGCGTGCGTATTTCCTATCGGGCGAAACGATTTATATCTTAATTCTAGAAATACAGTCCATCCTAAGTTTAAAACTAGTTTCAATCAGCGACGCTGTAGGGAATAGGTAATTACAGTTCTATGGACCCGTTCCGCATCATGTAATTTTTATTTGTGTTTCAGATATAAATGTTAAGACAAACGTGACTTATACCAACGGACTTGAAAGTGTGGCCACTCTCTTTATCCTCAATTTCATTCCGCTTAATAATATTAAAAAAGGAAACGAAAAGTATATTGCGAAGCAAATATAAAATTGGAACTGCAGAGAGAAAATTAAATTTTTCGGTATCATTAAATTTATTTATAGTCACAGAATAAATAATAGTATTACATATTATAGTTACAAATTGCGTGGCAGCGCATGAGACGCATTTTTGAAAGCAAGAGTCGTGAATCACACGTCGGATGATTTGCGCGAGCGTTTTCAAACGGTCGCATTTTTTAATCGTTCGTACACAATGGATTTGCATCCATTCGTTTTTATTATCCGACTACGACGTCCAAAGGGGGGTTATGTGTTTCGCCGCTATGTACGTATGTTCATCTGTTCGTTCGTATCTTTTTATGGTATCCGTGGTACCTTAACAAATGAGGTATCATTGAAAACGTCTTGGTTGTATGCTGGTAAAAGACTTTACGACGTCACAATCCTTCTAATATTATAAATGCGAAAGAGAGTTTGTATATTTGTTTGTTTGTTACCTCTTCACGCTTAAACAACTGAATCGATTTGAACAAAATGAAGGACAAAGGGTACTCTTTATCCCGAAATTTTCACGGGGAGAGAAGCCCGCGGATACAGCTAGTATTCAATATGGCGTCTCTATCTAACGGCAAAAAGTAACTTAATAATAAAATGAATCAAGAGCTCAAGCAGCACAATAAGCTAATATTTTTTAAAAATGTATATAGGTACCTTACTAGCTGTTTTTCTCAGCTGCGCTATGCATCATGGATAAATATGCTTTTCAGCAAGAATTTCCCCGTATTTGGTTTTGAGGTTTTAAAACTACTGGAATAAGTTACATTTGTAGTGTACACAAATTTTGACAAATGTCAAAATAAGCTCTTGTTGATTATCATGAAGAAGAATTAGGTAAGTTACGTTGAAATTTTTAGGTAACCGGTCAAATTTTTCCAAGTTTTCTATCTACGAGAATATTACTTACTGACCACTGACGGTTTCTTTAAAATACGACACAAGGTCTCGGAACGCGAGCAAAGATTTGGAAAACTAAATGTTTTTGTTTTGTTGACTCCCTTATTGAAAAATGGCACTCCGGAAGGCATTCTTGCATAATGTAACTTTGCAGAACCTGAGTAATTAAATTTGATTCAATAAAACTGTAAAATATTTTAGTAACTCTAGCCGGGATTTCGTTTTGGAGTTTTGGAGAATAGCTTGTCGGGAAAAGATTGCTTTATACGATAAGGCAGCTTCTTATATTAATTTGTAAGTCAATTTTCGCCCTGATGATTTTTACAAGTTTCCTTAATACACCAAATATTTTTGCATTTAAAATGTTATGAACTTTTTACAGTTTAAAAATGAATGATGTATCACGTGAGGACTAAGTGAAATGAAAAGGAAGACTGAGACTGCAGTAAATTTTTCACATTTTTACACTTAAAACCAGATATATCCCAAACTGATCCATAAATCAAAAAATGGCTCTAATGTTTTTGAAATGCCTATACAACGATACTCCAAACGATGGGTTAGTTGGGAAAACAATACCACTCCCACGTCACATGGATTGGAGCTACTCCAAAAATAAATTGACGGCATGATTAATATAAATACCCACGTCAAATTACTATACAGCTATCCAGTACTTATCGTTTTTGAGTAGAACCGCGGACAGATAGGCAAACATAGCGAAACTATAAGGGTTCCTTGTTTGCTATGGAACCGACTACGGAAGCCATTTACGGCTTATTTTTATGACCTTTTGCTATCCCACTATTAATATAGAAAAAAAAAGACGTGTGGCACTCGGGGACTGCCGCGGTAAAGCTATTGCATTAAGGTGGTTGGATTCGGTCCGCTAGGAGCCTCACCGTCTTAGTCATCTATATACGACCTCCATGGCGTAATGGTCAACACGCTAGACCGCCAACCCGGAGGTCCTGGGTTCGATCCCCAGCCAGGGCAAGTTGGAAAATGGCCTTTTTCAATTTTTCCTGGGTCTTGGATGTTTATCTATACAATGTCCTTTTTAATTAAGTACAAATATTTTAAGGGGTGGTTCAGTCCATCATTTTAAACAACTTTTTTCAATGAATGTTTATTGAAATACGAAAAAAATTTTTAGGTTTTCATACAAATCGAAGTAGTCACGTGATATCATTACTATCGAAAATGAAATTTTTATTTTCGTATTTCGATATACATTTATTGGGAATAGTTGTTCGAAATGATGGACTGAATCAGCCCTTAAAATATTTGTACTTAATTAAGAAGGACATTGTATATGTATTTGTTATAAAATATAGTATCGTTGAGTTAGTATCCTATAACACAAGTCTCGAACTTACCTTAGGGCTAGCTCAATCAGTGTAATTTGTCCCTATATATTTATTTATTTATTATTTATATCTCACTCATCATAATAGATGGCGTTAATGTTTTATTTTTTACGAATAAAACGTGCATTAATGTTTACAACAAATTCTATTCACGAAAACATATTTATAATATATCCCAACTACATATCATACAAGCACATTTTAATTTCTAAAGTATTAAAAATGTAAATGCTAATGTCGGATGGAATTTTTACGCACACATTCAAAGGGATTTTAAGTAAAAAATAGAATGTTAAATTCGTCTCTTACGTCATACGCTCACTGGACCAGCGGATAAGGTAACTAGGTTAGCAAACGCTTGGTGTCGAGTTCGATTCTCAATCGAGGTGAATTTTTACAAGGAAGGACGGCAACGTCGCAAACGGACGACGGAGACGAAGCGGCAACCTACATGGTAGGCGGAGTGGGGAGCGTGAGGTTTTTTCGTTACGGAATTTCTGGATTCGGTTCCCGCGCTCAAGGCCCGCGATAGAAGCTATGCAATAGCTTAACTCTGTTCGATTGATTCTCTTTTGTCAAAGTTGGATAAGAGGTTAGGAGGCTACGTTAGAAATATAATAAATACACACACATATACCTACATACATAAGACTGACAAAATCATTACCCTTCCGTTTGTTTTTGCCTTAATCGGGTGTAAATAAATTGCCTCAGGCAATTTTTTTCCGAGTACCCAGCGTTGATCACATGGAAAAAGTTGTTCATTCATATAAACGGACTGCTTCCCCATTCAAGTATTTTTGGCGCCCGGCGGTGGTAAAAACATTCTCAGTCATACATGCCATGCTGGTCTGGAAAAAAACATGGAATGTACCAGAATTGAGCATGGTACTCAATACTCAATAGTTATTGCTTTGACGACCTATGTGGCTTAGTGGTCATCATCCCACGCTGTTACATTGGAGGTCCCGGGTTCGAGCTTTGGTTAGATCAAGATGAAAAATGAACCTAATTGACCTAGGTCTTGGATGTTTATCTATAAATGTATTTGTTATAAATTTTGTATCGTTAAGAAGTTTAGAAGTCTCTAACTTACTTTGGGGCTAGCTAGCTCAATCTGTGTGACTTGTGCGTATATATTTTTTAATGTACTATCACGGTCTTTTTTGCATGGATACCATAAAGTCAATTTTTCTGTGAGGTTTTGCACCTGGACTCATAGAACTAGATGGCGTATTCACAAATTAAAAATAACAAAAGCTCAGCAACGTGCATCTGCAAAGTATGATTTTTAATTGGCTTAAGATATAATCCACTCAGTTGGCGTTGAAACCCTGCTCAAACGATTTTGCTGCTATGGAAAATTTTCTTCTGATCAGTTCTGCATGGAAAGCATAAGGTTTACTTTTCTGTGAGGTTTTGCATTAGGAGCCTCAGAATAAAACTAAATGGCACTGTTTACAAATAAAAATAACAAGTAATCCTTTAATTTACTAGTAGATCTTATTTTTACAAAAGTTGAAAACAGATGGATGAGCTAGTGGCGCATTGTTGACGTATGAGCCCATTATTGACGTATGAGCCGATTGGCAGCGGTTCGAATACCAGGTCAGACTTAACTTTTAAAAAAGAAACAATATAATAATTAATTGTTTTTTATTATAATTAATTGATTTAAATTGATAAGGAAACATCAACAAATATTTTTCTTACTGATTAACGTTTACAATTGCAACTTTCGTGTAGGTAAATAAGAAATAAAACAACATTAGTAATATTATAGTCTTATAATTAATACACCTTAACTTATATTTTTACCTTTCGCTAAATACACAACATAAGTTTTTTAAACGTTTTGCCTTCTTATATATAGTTATAGTTAGTGTAGTATAGTTTATTACAAAAATTCGTTTTGCACATATATATATTGACTATATGATTAATTGATATAATATGATTTTAAGGTTTATAGCTTAAGTATTCGTTCCAAATCGAGGAAGAAATTGAAGCTAAACCTCAAATCAATAACAATTTTGAGACCGGGTTGTACCTACCATAAAGAATAAAAGACAATAGAAACATTTGTAATAATGCAGGAAATAATAAAAATCAATTAGTATAATAACCTAATGCTATTACAAAAAAAAAATATATCCCACTTACGCTCATTTTGAACACAATATATAGCTATCCCGGTCTCAGCTAATGACCTGTATAACCGCCATTTTGATCGATTACAGCTTGCAAGCGCGTACCCATGGAGTTTATTAAATTCTCACATAAATTGGAAGCCCGTATAGAATCCCATACCTGCATGCAGTGATTACTCAGTGCCTCCTTATTTCGTTCGTTCCTATTGTCCCACCTTTGAACCATAACGCCCCATACATTTTCAATCGGGTTTAAATCCGGCGATCTCGCAGGCCAAGGAATAATTCTTAAATCCGATTGCTGCCTAAACCACTCTTGCACAATTATGGAACGGTGTAGGTATAGGACAATTGTCCTTCACGAACGACATCAATGGCACATCCACTACAGGGAAAATATTTCGCACAGTGGGCAACATAACGTCCTTCAGCACGTCTAAATAATTTACACTATTTGCTCGACTGGGTACTTAAGTTAGTTCTCCTGGGCCTGCGGCACTCATCCACCCCCACATGTTTACTGTTATACGACCAGATTCACAGTTAGGCACAACGTGATCACTATTATAACGCGTATTATTCCTACGCCACAGCGTAACTCGCCCGTGTTGGCTAGATTTGAAAGCCTTCTCATCACTGAAGAAGACGTTACTCCACTATATTCCAAAGCGAACTCTTATCGCGCTCTTTTATGGGTTTCGGTTAGCAATGGCTTAATAGCATGTCGCCGATAATGCAGACCTTCACTATGGAGAGCACGACGCACCGTTCGTAAAGATGTGCCAAACAATCCTGCGTAATATCTGGTTGGGATAAAGCCATTTTCCTCATAACCTTGCACCATAAGTTCACGCTGGTCTGAGCTAATATGGGGTCTTCTGCCGGATCTACTGCGGTGTTCCAACGAACCCTCCTCTTGAAACCGTTTTACCCATTAAGTGACAGTCTTTATCTGAAAGAAAAATATATGTTTTATTTTTATGTTTCAATGGCCATGCGTAGTAAAGTAAATAACAGAAAGTGAATTCAAACATTTTTTTATACTTACGTTTAAGCCAGTTTCTCTAAAAATTTCAGAATAATTAAGGCCTTGATTATGCAAAGCTATTATTTGGACCCTCGTAACCATATCAATATTCGAACGCGAACTCATATTAAAATGAAGTACCTGGGCGACCGAGCTTTGCTCGGTTACATCTCAAACATTAACTACATTTTTTTAAACTTGTCTAAAAACAATGCAAAATAAAAAATTATATATAAACTTAAACATAAAAAAACAAAAGTGAGTCACCGAGTGGGATTCGAACCCGTAACACTCTTTCAAGTGGTCGGTATCCTTAACCGCTGAGCTAAAACAAGGCGGTCGGCGCGATGAAATTAGCGACCATATTTTGCGTAGAAAAAAAAACGCATGAAAACTCGGAAAACACGCCATTTCCCAAACATAAGACTAATCTAGATCGATTGTTTACCCCCGAAAAGCCCCATATACCAAATTTCAGCGAAATGGTTAGAGCCGTTTCCGAGATCACAGAAATATATAAATATATTTATAAATATATAAATAAATATACAAGAATTGCTCCTTTAAAGATAAGATAATTAAATCTCGTTTAACGCAATCGTAACTGAACTTACTCAAAGAAAGTATAGAACGTTATGAAAACGCTATTTTTTATGACAAAATGATGATGTAGACTTTGACTTCACAGTCCATATCGGACTTCTCTTTCTAATTGAAACTTTGAAGTATCACATATTTAAGTATAAATATCGATATTTCCCCGCTATAATGCAGTGGGTGCACGGGTAAACCGAAATTCCTTTCCATATCCCTAACCTTTTTTTTTTTTTTTTGACGCGGAGAAAATCCCTTCGGATACCTTACCGGTTACGGGACACCGGTAAGGTTATGTGGTGTTACCACTAAAAACTCCGCGGTGTCACCTCTCAGCCGCTATCGGCCGGGACCGTGTGCTTCTTCATGCTCCACAGCCCCGGCGCGGCCGGCCGCTACTTAAGCGGCCCCGGCTCGCCAACGGCCTCACGGCACCCTCTGTTGAATCAGAGGGGCCGGAGCAACCGCCGCCTTGGCCTCTTGGCCCAAGGACAGGCGCGCTGACACGTACACGCGCCTGCCTTCCACTCCGGAGGGCTGTCCGTTGGACGATGGAATCCCGTTTCCACCGTCCAACCAGCCCTCATAATTTGGGGCCTGCGAAAGCAGGCCCTGCCCCAGTCAACCTGTCGGCGACCGGGGCCCACACAGCCGGCCGCAGGGGATAGGGAGAGCGGCAACGTAACACCGACACTCCTCTTCCCCTGCGGCCCCACCGATGCCGTGCCAAGCGCCACGGCCGCGCTTGGTCGCGGAGGATAGGGCGAGCGGCAACGACACACCTCTTCCCCCGCGACCCCTACTACGGCTGTGATGGAAGGGGGGTCGTTGTCACCCCCTTCCCTCACAGCCAGGCCATTCCTGCCAGGAATGGCCTCCGCCGGGCCCGGGGAGGCCTAAGCCTCAACCCGGGCAATGGGTTCCTCTTAGCTTCCCTGCGGCCGAGGCAACCGCAGGTACTGAGCCCCCCCATCGCGACAAGATGGGAACCACATCGGGGGGGACCTCCATATCCCTAACCTAACCTAACCTAACCTAACCTTATTTCCAATCCAACTAGCGCCATCTATGGTATCTAAACCAAACCAATACATAAGTTTTTACAGAGGGCGTGGCGCAAATCGGCGCAATCGATTTTGTTATGGAAATATCCATGCAGAACTGACCGCAGGTGTACATAGGTGCTTCCGCTACGGGTATGGCTTTTTGTAATTAAGTATAACTTATTACATCATTTATCTTTGTTAACTCGTTTGCAAACGCTACATCTTATGGTGTATCAACATTGTTTTAAAATATAATGATAAAAATATGACAAAGCCCTTCCGGCAAATAGGCGATTTACTGTGAAAATAAGTTTCTTTCGGTGGTTCTCCTCAGCAGTGGTCGTCGCGAAGCGCTAGTATCGGTAACATAACTTTAAAAATAAATTAAATTTTAACGTTAATGTACTGACGACTAAAAAGGCCACTAAAGGTCTAATTACAGCATAAACCTTTGAATGTTGAATTTTGGTATAAAGGAAAAGTGTTGCTTCTCTTTCCACGCCGATCGAAGAAGCCAATCGAGAGAAAGGGGTAAATGCGAATCATGTAAATAGGCGATGCAGCTACCAAGCTACGTTTTCGCCCACTTTTGTGCAAAAAGTGGCCTTTGAGTCTTGTGACCTTGCTTTAATCTTCTTAGAGCCGCAAAACCCAAAATGCTCTGTGTGCCCCATTAGGGACAAAGACGTGATGCTAGAATAGTATAGTATGTATATTATTGACTTTATTTCAAGAATGTCTCGGTTGACTGTTCGAGTTGCAGACTTTTAAGTATGAAATAAAGAAAGGGAAACCTGTGTAGTAATTTATTGCACTTTTAACAAAACCTGTCAGAAATGTATTAAAACAATACCTAAAAGTTGAAAAAAATATACAAAAGCCGGAAGCAGCATTTTAGATTTTATTATCGCTCACTACTCACAAACTGTATATTTTTGAACTGTGTTAATTAAAATATTTCATTTGTTACCACACTCGACAATAATAAAAATAAATAAAATAAATTTATATCAGGTTACAAAGACCCATATTTAAAAATACACCATGTCAGTCGCTCTTACAATCTATTATTACAATTAAGAATTCGTTAAACATAATAAATTACACATTAAATTAATCATTAAAATTTATATAATTACTTAAAATAAAACTAAAATTAAAACTTCCTCTCGAACTGGCGTCATGGAACGTGCCTGTCACAACAGTGACGCATGTATGGGCAATCCAGTCTTCCAGCGATCATCGCTAAGACGGCATTGGAGCTGGCTCGCACCCTGCTTACCAGGGACGTGGCGCTCTTACGCATGGTCGCGTGGAAACAATCTACGTGCGCAGCCGCAAACATCCCTGATGCGCTACAAAAGCAAGGCAGTCCCAATACCGCCCTAAATGCGTTGTTAAACTGCACTCGGAGATTACTGTAAAACGTTGCGAATATGCAGCCCAAAGGCTGCACGTGTACAGTGAAGTGCAGTATGCCCGGAACAAAGTGATTTTCACTTCGTCAGAGCACCGTGCAAACCTTCGAGCTAGCACATTCGCCCTCCTTGACAGCGCTCTCCTTTCGCGCTCAATATCGGCATGGTCTTTGAGATCAGTCGTAACTATATGACCTAGGTAGGTAAATTGGTCCACTCTCTCTAACGGGACTCCATTTGAAATAACTGCTGGTAGCTTAGGTGGACATTTAGCGCCGGCCGTCTCAAACACCATGTAACCTTTTCGCAACGTTATATTTCAATCCGTGAGCACCAACATATTCCTGACAAGCTTGTAATAGCTCTCTCAAACCACAAATAGACGCACTCAACAGCACGATATCATCTGCATAACTTAGGTTATTAACGCACACACCATCTATATGACAGCCTACATACCGGCTGCTAAGCGCAACGATGAGTGCGTCCATATATAAATTAAAAAGCGAGGGTGAAGTTAAACCACCCTGCCTTACACCGCACTCCAGCCTGTAGGGCTCCGACATTGCCCCCGCCCATCTGACGTAATTAATCTGGTGCGTATACCAATAAATACTTAAAGATGTTTAAAAGCTCTTGTGGTAAGTTAATGGCCTCAAGTTTCTTCCACAATATTTCATACACTACCAAATCAAAAGCTCGTGATAGGTCGAGGAAACATGCATATATGTGTGTTTTACGAGCCGTGTAGTATCTGACGGTATGCTTGAGACACAGTATTGCACTCTCTGTTGATAACTTAGGCCTAAATCCAAACTGGTTATCATGTAAGTGCAAGCATTTGTCTAGCTGCGTGTTAAGCAAACCGTCAAATACTTTGGCTATGATCGTAGCTAGAGAAATAGGCCTATAGTTACTTTTATCGGCCAGGTCCCCAGTTTTATTTTTCACAATAGATACTACCACAGTTTTCATGAAGTCAACTGGCAAGTACGAGTGGCTTACACACAATGAATAAAGCATCGCCAGTAGTCTGGGTGCATGCGGGCCAGCGTGTTGCAGGTGTTCAACGCTGAGGCCATCATGATCAGGGGATTTACCCCTTGTCATGCCTTTAATGATTTTAGCTACCTCTTTTGCTCGAAACTGCGTCTTAACTTCTCCTTTTGGCATCTCAGCATTCAACTCCCCAACCGCTGGTTCTAAGGTAGACTGGACCAAAAAGTGATCCTTAAATGCATCAGCAATAGCTTTGTGGTCACTCACTCCACTTACACTCACAGGGAGACTAGGCTTTGCATTTATTTTCTTCGTAAATTTCCAAAAGTCACGAAAGTTGCCTTTGGAGTGTTTCTGGGCAATGGCATCCATCTTTATCTGCTCCTGATGATTTTGGCACCATTTTAAACGCGACTTAAACATCTTTCTAGTTTTACACATTTCATCGTAAAAATGTCCAGATTTAGGCTTACCATTTACCACCCATTCTGTGAAACACAGCCTGGCCTCCCTGTGGGCCCTGCCCACATGCTTGTTCCATCCAACTATACGCGGCCCACTTCCCCCCACCCGCGCACTCCCCCGACTCGCCACAGACGCGTCACGAAGGGCGGCCACAATGTCAGAGTAGAGCTCGTCAAGAACACGCCGGTGACCTAGATCACTACAGTACCTATCAGCGCAGTTTACACACTCTGTTGGAAAGTCAATGAGCTTTAGCCTATTATGACACTCTTT
Organism: Acrobasis consociella; assembly: GCA_963555685.1. Taxonomy (NCBI): domain Eukaryota; kingdom Metazoa; phylum Arthropoda; class Insecta; order Lepidoptera; family Pyralidae; genus Acrobasis; species Acrobasis consociella. The sequence continues at coordinate 23,915,606 of OY743104.1, forward strand.
GGAAAATTTACCAACCTGATTTTTACCCTCTACGGTATTTTTATGGAGTAGAATTGGTGTTAATAAATTTAAGTCACATTCTATTACAAGGGGAAAATGATCAGACCATAATGTGTTATGCTTAACAAACGCATTTACTACAACTCAATCAAACAATGAAACCAACAATCGTTATATTTGCAATCATATTGTATTCTTTATAACACGCGGATAAATAATGACTAAACGATTAACATATTTGTGAAGAAGCGGTTCGGATACTAAGGTGGAAATTATTTACATACGAGAACGAACATTCATACAAACATACTTGTACATGGACTACTAAAATCACAAACGGAAATTAGTAGGAATTCACTGAAGAACATCGTAAGAGAACAAAAGTCACTGACATAGCCCAGCGGATAAGCTCGTTGAAGTAGCACTGGGCGGGTCACATAGCGCCATGAAGCGACGGCCGTAGGGGCGAAAAGGTTCTCGAATGGCGACGTACTGGCAAGCGAAGAGTAGAATACCCATCCACAAGGTGGTCTGACGACCTGACCAAGGTCGCTGGGAAGCGCTGGATGCAGGCCTTGAAATCCTTGAGAGGCCCTATGTCCAGCAGTGGACGTTATGCGGCTGAAATGATGAAGATGATGGGCCAAACCAAAGGGCCAAATCCAAACCAAAAGGAAGGGTAGTGATTTTAGCAGCTGTGTGGTGAAAACACAACTTGTATAGCGGCCAGTGTAGTGTAGGTAATCCGAAAAATCCCACCCCAGCGCTGAAACACACGATAACAAACAAAGGACTCAACGGCACTGCACGTGTACTGCTTTATACAAATATAGCGACGGTTTGCACTGTTAAGTATTATTTTTGCGTCCATAAACATCCTACAACATTTTGATTTCAATTTATAGGTACTTATTTTACTTACTTTACCTGTTTTGATTACTATTGATTCTGCTGTAACTGTAACATAAAAATAGATGGGCTTATTCGTACCATGTATTAGTCATATTTTTCCTATAAAGTCGAACGACTACAAAAGGCTATTTCGAAGTAATTAGGTACCCCGCTGACATAATATGCCTTAAATATGCATTAGAAACCCCGTTATGTACGCGGTCTCACAAAATACACTGAAATTTTTTGAAGGAATATATACAGTATATACATAAAATATAATTTATGGCTTTCTATACAAAATTAATCCGACTTTTTTATTATGAATTATGATCAATGAATCATAAATTAAATAACCGGCAAGCGCGCTGGATAGGGTTCCGTAGTTGCGAATGCCGACTTTGAGTTCGCGTCCCTCACTCTTAACTCACTATAAACCCAATTATATCAGAATAAAAAATAAAAAAAAATTGGAATTGCTTGCACATGCAAGTATATCACATTTAAGGCCCACCATATGATCTCAAGATTTGCTATGTAATCTATTATTAATTCTGTGGTTTTGCTCTCGCCTCCGGCACACAAAACACTAGGTAGTCGAAACTCGAAACGAGACAGGAAGCTGAGTGGGACGCGGGCGGCGCGGCGGCTCAAACGCAGATGGTTTACGCGTGGGTGTTTTTTTAGCTATTTTCTTTTTATAAAGAATCCTACTATCCAACTAATATTATAAATGCGAAAGTGAGTTTGTATATTTGTTTGTTTGTTTGTTACCACTTCATGCTTTAACCACTGAACCTATTTGGATAAAATTTGATATGGATATAGTTTGATACCCGGGGAAGGGCATAGGATAGTTTTTATCCCAAAATTCCAACGGGGAGCGAAGCCCACGGGTACAGCTAGTATTTAATAATTATTAAAAACTAGCTAGCGTGGACTTTCTGTCTCCAGAAAGTGCTCCTCATCATTTCCAAGGCGTCATTTTTATAATTCTTATAGTACGGACTAATGTACACGACACTTTTATTGTTTTTCTTTATGTATAGATAAATTTGTACTTAAATATATAAATATAGATGTAAGTAACATGATCACTGCCTTATGTTTGATACAATTATATTGAAAAGTTACGAGGCCAATAAAATGGCCTTGGTAAGATAATTATTCTGTCCTTCAGGCGCAGTCGGGTAAATAGAAATCTAACCTGTCAGCAACCGCGCAGGTCCTTTTGGCCTTCGTCTTCTTCCCGTTGTGGGTGGTGGCGCCACCGAAAGACCTCTGGTAAATCTTGCCATCCTTGGTGCGCGAGAACGGCATCCCCATGTTCTCGAGCTCAAAGGCGCAGTTTGGAGCCTCCCTTGTCAGCAAGTGTATGGAGTCCTGCAACCAAAGTATACTTCTTAATCTTAGCGCATTCTTCGTTGCATCATCAGCTGTGTTGCTTTGAAGCCTGCGGTACGCTCACCCGCTTTATCTTTTCCATAATACAGAGTCTCACAAAACATACTGGCACTATTTTAAGGAAATATTCAGTCCGTGATGATGAACAGCTTTCCCCAAGGAACAAATACCCGTATCAAAATATGAAAAATATTTTTTGGCTCTGTATACAAGTTGTACATAGCCCTTTCCCAAAGATTTCTAAAACGACTGATCAAGAAATTATGATAAAGAAACAAAATGACCGATCAGATGATCCGAGTTTGTATTGGAAAGCTTAAAATTATTCTTATATATTTCTATAAATTGAAATCGTCCATAAAATTGTATCAGTAATAATTTTTAGACGTTTTATAATTCACGTCACCCAAGATTGCCAAAGACCTTATAAAATGGAGAAGAAATAGACGAAACAGTTTAAGTGGGCTTTATAATTGTTCTACGACTGGCCGTCTGCCTGCAGTCAAACTTATTTGGGAAGGCATTTGTGTGAATATTTTTACAGTCTGTAAAACTTTTTATTTTTGTTTGTTCTTGTGCTATGTCCTTTTTTAAGCCTTTTACGATTTTCACAGGAAGAATGGAATAAGACCACTCAATTAGTAGCCTTATTCTAGGGCAGACATTATACTGAAACTATTTTAAGGTTAAATCCAGTCCATATTGACAAGGAACCGAAAAAGGAGAAAAAAAGCATTTGGATACCCATAGTCGTCCGATCAGCTGATCCAAGTTAAGGACAACGGAAAAACAAATGTTTTTTAGGGAATATTGTACAATATCATGGACTGAATTCAGATTAAAACATTACGAGTATATTCTGCTGAAGTATTTTATAAAGCGGAACAATAAACGATTGACGCATGACGCGTGGGTATGGCATGAACTCAAATATTTTTCGCTTCCTATTTTACAATTTCGCGAGCCGCGTATTTTACACCCGCCCTGCTTCAGACTGGAATGGCATTGAAATTTCATTGGCAAACTATATTTACCTTTATTTCTATCTACGAAACGCATAATTTTGTCAAAAACAAAAGTCTTGCAGCCGCCTTAGATTTTTTTCTCAATGTAAACTACCTATACTGGCTTAATGTACAATCAATGTAACAATGCCGTGCAAATACCAAACATGACATCCTTGAAATGCAGTGAAATCCCAACATCTTATTAGATTCGACAGGATATTGCCTTATCCACGGATATCCGTTAGAATGATCAAAGCAAGCGTTGACATATATAGCATGTCAAAGTGCAACAATGCTTCTTAGTGTAATCCAGAAACAGGTATTGATTGCTTTGTACTGTGCCTACAAAGCGATCGTGACCACGCAGTTTATTAGGCACGGGTTAGGCTCGAGCTGGATCCTTATTTATGCGCGAATGGGAATGTGGACTAAAACAAATTGTTTGGCTCATTAGGTAGATTAAAAAGTATAGTATACGTATTTCTTCTTTTCTCTCATTAGCAAACAATGACTAAGATACAGCGCATTTGAATTCCGCGTGACGTCACGATTGGCTACGATTTTTAACCAACGGTGACGTAAATCACCCCCACCCCGAAACTTCGAAGTGCGGTATCTTCATGAATTTTGACTATTTTGCTAAACGAAAAAATATGGGTCCTTTATTTTTAGATAATCTAGTTGACGAACTAAATAAAATTATATATTTTTGACCCAGTCCACATCCCTATTGTGCCTCTGAGTATGGTATGGTCATTTTAACCCCCGACAAAAAGAGGGGTGTTATAAGTTTGATGCTAATGTCTGTCTGTTTGTCTGTCGGTCTGTCTGTCTGTGGAATCGTAGTGCTGAACAGATGGACCGATTTCGATGTGGTTTTTTACATGAAAGAAAGTTCCCTTGCGGTTCTTGCTATGTCTAATGAAAATCCATTCTAAGCTATGTCTCAAGAAAAGCCGTTTAAAAGTTGTTAAGGGTTAACGCTTGAAAGTCACGGTTTTTTCCCAGCATATAATAAATGGCGTAACGTATGTCAATTCGAATAATGTACTTTCTTCACAGTCGGAGGTTTTTAATTTGCCTATCAAATAAACTGTTAACCACCGTAGCGTTAAACGAAAGAAAAAATCGTGAGGAAACCTGCAAAATATTTCACCAGCATGTAATAATCAGGTTACGACTTAAAGGCATCTGACACCAGTGTTAGCTACTAACACAATAACACAAAACCTTGAAGGAGCGTCTATTAAAATCAATATAAACCTCTTTTCTTACGGGACTTATACTGAGATCACGTTTCATAAGGCTGTCATCATATTTGACTGTAGTTGAGAGCGTTACAGACGAGCCTTCAACACCTTATGACGACAGCTGTGACGCGCGCGCCACCGTGTCGCCGACCGCCGGCGACAGCAGTAAAGTTTGACAGCCAGAATCACAGGCACACTGTCGCTCGTCTGTTTAAGCCCTTAACTACTAACAAAATGTCACAGCTTTGAAGAGTGATATTCTGAACATAACTGACAATACAACGATCGTACACTCTCTTCAATGTGTGAGTGAAACGTATGAATATCGTAGATCAACTCAATTCGACTGTACTCTATCTTTATCGTACAGCAGTTGTCAAGCTATGTCAGATTCATAGCAGCAACCCCTATTTCGTGACTTATCTTTATTATATTTCATGACTATCTTTATTATACCGATGTACACAGTACAAATATCTTATCACGTCATCTCGCGTCTTGTCACACTAAACATAGAATACAAATACAGAACTAGAGAAAGCCGTTGCAAATAATCCATTCTTTCCTAATCGAGTAGGAAGTCTATGCATATTTGACAGTTCCTCAAAAAATGGTTACAATTCATGTCCACATTTTTTTTTCGCATGTCCACAGGAATGTATTTGTACTCGTATGATCTTCCAAGCTGATCAGGAAGAAAAGAACAATTTAAAAAGGTAACTGGTTCTATTCCCGCGCAAGTCGTAAACGCCGTTTGAGCGAATGCCAGTTATTTGTTTGTTATTTTCTTTTTTTTAGTACTTTCTTTCGTTGAATGTAATGGATTAATATAAGTTTTTTGAAAAAAGAAATCATTTTTTGCAAGCTTTTATTGAGGCTAAAGTACTTATTAAGACAATATAAATGTGCCTCAACTCGATGGAGATGCGTCTTTTTATTACTGAGTTCCATCGACCACCTTCCGTTTCCGTGATCAAACCCTACGCATCATCATGTACCACTGAGTGCTAGTCAAGAAAAATCAAATCTCAATGAGGTTATGTTACTTTATAACTGAGTTCCGTCGAATATCTCTCGGCTCCATTATCAGAATAGCTTATTAATATATATATATATTATATATATATATATATATATATATATATATATATATAAACAGACGTTTGGGCACTACGTAGATCCAGCAGTAGTCCTGAACTTAGTAGACTCCACCTTTGGCGGCCGATAACTTGGCTCCCTTCGCATATTCTTCGAGCGGTGTGGCAACGTCGCAATCTAGTAATGGATTCTGTCCAACATATTCGTAGAAATAAAGTTCTACTCGTCATTTTTTGTATTCAACCTCCGAGAAAACTTGGATCCATAACGGTTATTTTTTGCTAACTAATTCGCACTTGCTGCGTCCACATTTTATTCAAAACCCATGCTTGTGTTGTTCCGTTTTATATATATATCATATGTTTTTGTATGAACTCTTTGGTACTTTCTGCCTCCGATTTTACTCAAAACCAATACGTATGTTGTTCCATTTTATATATATATTGATTGACGGTGAGTTAAGCCATATCTGAAATTTGAATGCTTGGTTTGATCCAGCAGATTTTATATTCACTAAACTTGTGCGTTTTAAGCTCCTATATACTTTTGTGAACTCATCGATACTTTCTAGCTCCGAATTTTATTTAAAACCAATGCTTGTGTGGTTCCATTTCGTATATATTTAATATAACGGTTAGCTTAGGCATGGCAATATATATTTTTAAATCTTATGCCTTGTAAGCTCCAAAAGTGTTGCCAACTTTGAAACCTAGTGGGTAATTGTTAAAAAATTACAGTAATTTTTTTCAAAATTTTTTTTATGAAATATTTTAGAATTACCTTGCTTTTTAATGCAAGTAATAAGTCTAAAAAGTCATAACAATAATAAAAACTCATATTTTTATACTAAATATGATAACCTTATTGTTTCGCATTATTTATGCATCTAAACATGTTTATGACTTAATGCACACAAAGTAACTTGCTATCTTGCCTTACGCTCTTGCGTAATGGTACTAATGGAGCGGTAACAAACAGTAGAAGAAGGGGAATGGCTTGGCCTTCAGTACGACATGGCTACGTCGAGTTGCTTGGTGGTGGCATTTGAAAACAAACGCACACAACGATATTTAAATTATGCAATACATATAATAGTAAAAAAATTGTCTGTATATTGACTAAATTTCCAAAATGAAACAACTAGCAGATAGATACACAGTGAAAGAGTAAAATTTTAAAGAGAATGTCTCCCTGTTTGTCTGTCTTTTTGTACACACTAATCTCCGGAAATTCTGGATAGATTTTAATGGAACTTTATTGGTATAAATCTGGGCAACATACAGGGTATAATTGATTTCGGTAAATGGAACACCTGATGCAGAACTATAAATTTTCAGCTAAACTATGAGAAATAATAAAATGACGCCACAGCAAAAGTTGTTTAGTCTGATAAGCATTTTTGTGCACGCGAACGAAGTCATAGGCATTAGTTAGTATAGATACAAATAAATACACCATTAAAAGAATTAAAAATTCTTAGGACAGTTGAGTGACTAATCTATGTTCAAATCTAATGCACAGGGAATTAGGACGAAGGTTGTAAATCATAAAATGGTAGTCTTGTGGGAAGTGTGCATAGTTTGGGTGTGCTTTCTTTTACAGACAAAAGTTTTATAGATTTTCGTTATATGGAATATTTATTCCATACTCACAATATTTATTATGAAGAATTTTATAGTAACAAAACAAATTTTCTTACAAATAACATTAATTTTTTCGATGTTAATAATATCATAATATCAAATCAAATTTTTTCAATCTATACATATAATAAAACAGTAGAAAAAGTGTGTCTGTACATTAAATATATTTCCAAAAAAAATATTGGGGGCGATGGAGACTTAGTAATAGAGTAAGAATTTTAAAAAAAAGGTCTGTCTGTTTGTCTGTTTGTACACGCTAATCTCCGGAAATACTGGACGGATTCGAATGCAACTTTTTTTGTTATATAGCTATTAAGCCTAGACAACGTATAGGGTATAAATGATTTTGGAAAATGAAACGCCTGATGCAGAACCATAATGGTCCAGCTAAACTATAAGATATAAAAATGTCGCCTTAGTAAAAGTTGTTCAGCCTGATGAGCATTTTCCAGAGACATAAAGCGCACGCGAACGAAGTCGGGGGCTTCAGCTAGTCCTCAATATATTTAGTCTTCTTTTATACTTATATTGTTATATTACTTCGCTCTAGATCGGTCATTTTGAAAATCTTTGGGAGAGGCCTATGTCCAGCAGTAGACGTTGTGCGGCTGAAATGGATGGATGGATGGATGGATGTTATATAACTTAACCTACACTCCACGACAAAGTTGATTTTGTGTCTGTGTTAATTTCGTCCTAAGCTTGAGTCGTTCGCTCGCTCGTGTGTTAGTCAAAGGAAACCTAACAAACTTAACCCACAACCCACGACAAAGTTGTTTGTGTTTGTGTTACTTTCGCCCTAAGCTTCAGTTGCTCGCTCGTGTGTTGGTCACAGGAAACCTAATGAACCTAACCTACAATCCACATCAAAGTTGTTTTTGTGTCTGTGTTACTTTCGGCTTAAGCTTAAATTGTTCGCTTTTAATACATAAATATAAAACAATTTAAAATATAAAAAGCTTATTCGAAGTGGTTTCCATTGGCTGCAATACAGCCCTTTACACGTTGAGGTCAGTTATCAATAGAAGCATGCACTCTTTCCATGGGAAAATTCTTCACTGCCCATCGTATGGATTGTTTTAGGGACTCCAAATTATCATGGCGTTTAAAGCAAGCCGTTCTCAAGAATGGTATTTTGATACACTTATGCCGATGTTTCGATACCTTTTTCACAAAAGTATGGCTCAGTCACTCCTTCATAGCTAACACCCCACCAAACCATCACTAAAGTCGGCTAATGCCACGCTGCACTTTGTCGACTTATTGGGAAGCTTTCTTAGAGCTTGGGACATAAATACCTACAGTCATTTTATTTGTTAAAATGTTGCTCAATGGTAAAAAAATGGTCATCCGTAAACAATTTTTTTCTGCGACCACCCATTGCGTACCGCTTCAGTAGATTTTTCGATTTTACTACTCTATTCTTTTTTAAATTATCAGTTGTAAAATTACCAGTACGTCTTTTATAGGCAGCAAGTCCTAAGTCATCTTTTAAAATAAGCGACATGGTTCTAGGTGCTATCTTCATCTCCTGTGATAAAATCTTTTGTTTTCGGACAGGATTTCTTCGAATTCTTTCCCTTACTGCTTTGACCACCTTTTTCGTATGAACACTACGTGGACGGCCAGATCTTTTACTGTCACAAAGAGGAGGTCTCATTGTACCTATTATAGTCCGGTACCACAGAATTAATAATAGTGTTACATACAGAACGGAAACTCGCACCGTCCCCCGCAATCTGGTGTCCCCGCAACCTTTCCCCTGTTATTGGGACGTGTAAGCGCCAGTAAAACAGGGTTATTGGTAGTCGCACGTTGACATTACGCGAGTCACTTAGGATTATTGAATTATAATGGTGAGAAACTGCGCACATTATCATTGTTTATCCACGGATAACAATAAAAAACCTTCAATTTTAAAATCATAATCATAATCATATTTGTTCATAAAAAGTATTTACACGTCATACAAAAATAAAATTGAATAATAAAATAAAATAAATTAAACATACAAATAAATATATGACGCATACACATACATAACTAATAATAATCATATAATTACAAAATAATCGAATGAAAATTAACACATTAAATTGGAATTATAAGCGACATTCATAAAATTCTTCTATACTGTAGAATGTACGCTCAAGAAGCCACTTTTTTAGCTTGACTTTAAAGCTTGTCAATGTAGTCGGCTGTTTTATATCAGGTGGCAACTTATTAAAGATAGACGGCCCCATTACATGAATCAGTCTGTCAGTCTTAGCTAGTCTGTGTGGTATCAGGTGCAGTCGGTCAACATCGCGGAGCGCAATGTCGTGCACATCTCTCGGTCTTTGATACACGTCTTGGTTACTAAAGACATATGTGGCTACCTGTAAGATGAAAAGAGATGGCAGCGTGAGGATTCCAAAGGTTTCAAAGTATGGTCTGACGGTTGTTCGCCCTGATACGTGGACTATCGCGCGGACTGCTCGCTTTTGCATACGAAACGCTCGTTGCCATTCCGCGGCGCACCCCCAGACCTCTAGACCATACTGCAGGACAGACTGCACTATCGCAAAGTAGGTAGACCTCACCACCTCTCTAGGTACCACATTCGATAGTCGTCCGAGCGCGAAGCTAGTGCTTGCCAATTTACCGCATGCTTTATCAACCTGTGTTTCCCAGGTAAGGGCACTATCCAGTTGTATTCCCAAGAAGGTAATGTCATCCACCTGTTCAATAGTTGTTCCTTGTATAGCAACAGATAATCGTATAGATTTCCGAGTGGTGAAAACAGGTAAGCAAAGCAACAAATTCTGTGGTAGCGACCCTGATTGTTCAACTCACACATTTGACGTGTGCACGGACGGATTGTTTCGTTTGTAGTAGTACTAGGTATTTATGCTGCTCCGTTTCTATGAAGTGTCATACCTGTGTCGGTACACAAACATTTGACTAATACCAAGCGTATGGAGAATTTTAAAAACTGCATTTGGCCCAAACCTACTTTGTGTAATGCAATCACAGCGATTCGGTTCTCTATATCACCCCACTCCATTTTAATATCGCAAAATATTGTTCAATATATTAGCGCCAAAATAAGAAAAGACAATGAAAAATCATATAAAAGTAACGGATTCCAAATTCAAATGTAATTTTTTATTTTATTTTTAATGATAACGAGCTTTTTTGTCCACGAAAACGAGATCAAAGGCATCAGATAGTCACAAATGAACGCGTCTTTCAAAAAATGTAAGCACTTCTTAGGACAGTTGAGTGGCTGATCTATATTCAAATCTAAAGCACAGGAATTAAATAGGAAGGTTGTAAATCATAAAATGGTAGTCTCGCGGTAAGTGCGCAGTTTTGTAGCGTGTGCGCCTTCGTCATCGACTAATTGTTTGAACTTAATTATCGAACCTTGCTAATGTAATTGATACATTTAGTCTCGGCTCGAAGGATAGTGAAAAAATAATATCGAAAAATGAAATGGATTTAGCAAGTTTGTGTTATGCCATTATTAATATTTTTACTGTAGTTTGGCAGTAAACAAGCGAGAAAATCGTTTGGCATGGAAATTAGTCGCAAACTAGACTGGATTCTTTTTACCGTAATCGATACTAGAAGATAAACTCATTGATACAATTTTTCAGAATTACTTCTAAATACAAAACAACGTTAATAAAATAAAAAACATTGCCCGTGAAAGGTTATGCAATCTTTAAGAAGGTTATATGTATTTTTTGTTTTTAGTTACTAACTTGCAATGTATCAGATATCTACGTACGAATATTGGTTTGGGTCAAATCTTGTAGCTCAATTTCCAACCAGCTATTCTCAATCGATTTCGCTGAAATTTTGCACACTTGTCAATACAATATTATAAAGTTAATGAGCTGTTCTGATGATGGAACCGGGAGGTATTCACTAGGACTGAGTTATAAAACAACATAACCTCATGGAGCAGGACTCGTTTGAATTGTCTTAATGAGAACTTTAGTGCAGACGATGCCAAGGGTCTGCAGGTGGTCGATGCAATTCAGTAATTAAACGACGTAACTCCATCGAGTTTGGGCTTATTTCATTCGTTTCAATAAGTAGTTTGGCCTCAGAATAAAAAACTTATCACACAAGGAAACTGTTTAACATAGCAATTCTAACGGAGCACTTGCACCGTCCTTTCGATACTTTACAGATTTACGTAATGATCATAATCGATTACGCAACTTACATTATAAATGTATTAGATTAGTTGATTTTATACCTTGGCAGAGGGAAACACGCAGGTAAGGCTTATCCTGTAATAAATGATCTAAGGGCTATGTTATTTTATTTACTGAGGGTTGTTGAATTCGTTCCGGTTCCATCATCAGAACGGCTCATTTACTCCATAAGCATTGGATAAGTGTTGCCGCTCGATAGTCCACTATTGACAGTCAATTGACTCACTATCGGTATTTTTAATAAAACCGACAGTGAGTCTAGAGATACTTTTGATTGTTTATCGATACTGCTGATAGTATCGATAGTATCGATTCTGATGACGAACAAACTATCGATAGTATAGCTTTTAATAATACATAAACTATCGATACTATCGATATTACAAAAAATATCGATAGTGTCGATATTTTAAGAAACGCATACTATCGATACTCATGATAGTTTGATTTTCGTCGGATCGATACTATAAATAGCAATTATGGTATTGTTGGTTATCAATAGTATTGCTCTAAAACAGATATCCATACTGATAAACCACTGTCGATAGTTTGGCATTTTTCAATTGAAAAATGATATCTATTGTTTGGCAACACTACATTGATTGCATAAACATTGCAAGTTGAATAGAAGCTTGTAATAATATTATTACTAGCAGATTGTAGCCAATGAGGTCAACGGTGCTCTCTGATTGGTTGATTTGAATCGGATGTAACAGTGATGAATGCCGAAAAGGTGGATTTGTATAAAAATCTCGTAATTATTATTATTACTCTAGTTGACACTTTTGGCTCCAGTTGGAACAACATGCGCATGGCTGACTAGCATTGGATCCAGAAAAGGCACCCGGAGCCAACTGTGTAAACGGAACCAACAAATACTAGTCGTACGGCACGATGGATCTGCAAAGTGCCCACGGGTATATCTATATATATATATATATATATATATATATCAATGAGCTGAGAGGGATATAATACTGTATTGTCATCCGACTTACATAAGTGTGCAAATTTCAGTTTAATCGGTTGAGGATAACTAGTTGAAAATTGAGTTGCAAGATTTGACCAAAACAAACATTCATGCATACATAAATACAATGCAAGTTCAATTAAAGCTTGTAAAATGGATATGCAACGTTTGAAGTAGAAAGTAAATTTAATAATATTCTGTAAAATATAGTATTTTCCGTTTCACTGAATGCAATCCATATACAATAGAATATCCGTCGATGAAATTCAATAAGCATGAAGTTTTCCGTTAAATAAACTGAGCCAGTCACCAGTCTTTTGTACTTTATAAATGGCTTGCTAATTATTACTATCACATCTTTATCCCTAATAGGGCAGACAGAGCATTTTGGGTCTTGCGGTTCAAAGTAGATGGGGCCGTGAGACTCGAAGGCCACGCGCACATGGTGGGCAAAAGGTGAAAAAAAAAATCAAAATAGTGATGGGTTGCTAGCCGTATCGCCTATTCATATGATTCGCATTTTCACTCGGTCCCTCGTACGGCTCCCGGATATACAACGTCGAAGGGATGTGCCCTTAATAAGCAAGATTCATGTATGTCGCACTACTACATAAAAATATTACCGTACCCGAGTAACACTCTCTACTTTTCATCTACATCTATGAGAAAAATTAGCAGATATAAAAAAGAAAGTAGAACACCTAGGTACAATACCTAATAAGAGTTCAACGAACAGATACTCACCTTTATTTGGTGACGTTTTCGTTCAAGAAATACTAAGAAACATTTTATTGAAGGGCACCAACTTCTGATAAAATTTTCAGTCATTACTTTGTTGGCGTGGTCCTTCATATTTTTTTATTTTTATAAGTAAACTTGATATTCATTAAATACTTAAAAGTATTTAAATTTACAAAAATTATTACGTATCCTTCCTTCAGATTTTTGTGCCTGGAGGAATTAACTATTCTACCTTTTTTACTCTCAATTTCAAACATTTTAGTAACTTTTAAATTAAATTGTAATAAAATTTAATGAAAAATTAAATGTGTCAAGAAAAACTTATAGAGAAATAGGATATAATATCTAAATGAACTTATATATTCAACTTCATATCAGAGATTGCACAACAGAGGTAAAACGCAGCGCTGGCCTTTGCGAGTTGGCGAGTGCGCTTTTAAAGGGGATTTAGCCCCTTATAGCTTGTGGTAGCCTCTTTGGATCGGGTTATTGCCGGCCGATACTTGGCATATATACGTTTTACGGCTGGGAAGTTCACCTTCAGTCAACCTCCTCAGTGCCGTTAAATTGATAAGTAAGAACTCATAAATTGAATAAACGTAATTATATTATAGCCAGCAGGATTTAACTATATACACGGTGATTTTTCATTGGTTCTGAAGCCGAAGGCCACTTCATAGGCATCGTTAGTAAGACCTAATTAGCTAATCAAAATAAAAATTCAGAAATAAAGAATGTTGACTAAAACTCGAAAGTAAAATTGTGAGGTCAATTAGTAGTACCGCCGCCATACACCGCCCGCCGGCCGGCCGATGTCATCGACATTACGCAGTAGGCGGCCGGCGTATAACTACGTGGTCTCGATCGAAAATCATTTACGCAACTTTTTTATCTTATGACTTACAGAAATTTGGATTACGTATATGGATAGAGGAATTTATTTACTATACGACATTTTTTTTTCCAAATCCTATGAAAAGTCAGCGTGTATAGTCTCGTACTCGTATAGGTATATATATAAAGTATTCCGATATTATTTTCGATCGATATTGGTTATTTCGATGTACAATTTTCGCATTGGAACAACGAGTAAATATTTGATTTACTTTGCAATTTACATATTTGCACTCGAGATACAAACTTGATTTTATGAAATTTCAATTCTACTGTATGAAGTTTCGGTAAAATCAAACATTTCAGCCTGCTTTCCGGTCACTGACGTGGCTTTTATATCCGGAACATGTTTGAACTGAGAGCTAAAATCCGCAGTGATTCGGTTTCAATTAATTAACGTAAATGGACACGTAACGTATACGCTACATAAATAATCATAAATAAATAAGGAAGGACAAATCACGTCATGAGGAGAGTACAAAACATTTTTCTTTCTTTCTTTCTTTAAAACAACAAATAGCGTCCGTTTTATCATTTTCACGTCCACTATGCGCTGATCGTGGCCTTCGAGATTATGATCTTGGGTCCTGTCTACCGCGTTCGAGATGAAGACGTGATTTCATGTTCATTCGTTTGTCTATGATTAAAAAATTACAGATTCGAATTTCGAAACGCCGCCATGCCGAGTTGCCATTTGTTTGTTGATGTTTTGCTGTTTACGAGTGTTTGTGAAAAGTTGAAACGAATTAAAATAGTTAAAAAGTTATCTTAGAGCACTATGATAATTGTATGTGTAGATAAAGTTGTGGATGCAACTATACATAATTAAGCATTACAACACTCATGTGATGTTATTTTGAAACGCCTTCGGCTCGTTTCATAAACCCACATTCGTGTTGTAATGCCCTTCACTATGCACAGTCGCATAAACTACTATTTTATAGAACAAGCAAAGTTCTCAGAGCGTAGTTGGAGAATCCTTTGTATATAAAGTAGCCGAATCAGACAGATTAGAGTCATTGAGTCAGTGACAGGTCGACGGTAACCAGTGTCACGAACTGTCACGCGACGATTGCCAACTGTTGCCGAACATCGCCGACAATATCCGTAGCATGGACATGGCACCGGTGACAGACAGTCAGGCGCTGTCAACTATAACCTTTAAATAACGCTCTTGGTAATAATAACGACCCCTTTGGATAAAGCCTGTCGCGTGACATATTATTTGGGTTTATGTACGAGTATGGCGCCATGCTTCAGACGCACACTGATGTCGCTCGTCTGAACAGCTATAAATAGACTCTAAGAACTTCGCATACATAATTAATGTACCTATGCCTGCTTTTTGCCATTTGCCTAAGTCGAGTATGTAAAATCACTTCGTATAGTTAGGTAGGTTTTACGAGAAAATGTCATAAAATCTACTCCGCAATCGTCATAGCCTGACAAATGTACCTATGCCTGCTTTTTGCCATTTGCCTACGACATATGATCGAAAGGTTTTATGAGAAAATGTCCAAATCTTCAAAGTCATTGTCATAGCCCGACAGAAGACAATTTCAGATTTTCCTCCAATTTTACTTGATTCCGGCCGTCATCATTTAGGAGGTAGCTCATGAGTGCGTTGCGTTGCGTTGCGTCGTCGCACGCGACGTTTCAACGGATCGATGCAGCTGCGCAGTGCTCTGAAGAAATTAATTCTGAGGCCGAAGCTCAGAGGTGCTATTTTTCAAATGCGGAGTTACTAAACGAACGGTTTTTAGTATGGAAAATCCATTCGTTTAGGTGACTCCGCGTTTCAAAAATGGCACTTCAGGTGCGACGACGGACTGAGGCGTGTGCGTCGTCGCAGCGTAAGTGTGGCAGACAATGCCTTGTTCCGATGCGAAAACGCAACGCAAAGCACTAATCATAGTGCA
The DNA here is from genome assembly GCA_963555685.1 of Acrobasis consociella. Taxonomy (NCBI): domain Eukaryota; kingdom Metazoa; phylum Arthropoda; class Insecta; order Lepidoptera; family Pyralidae; genus Acrobasis; species Acrobasis consociella. The sequence continues at coordinate 23,931,634 of OY743104.1, forward strand.
CCCTTAATAGGTAGTCGTAATTACATCAGAAGGCTTTATCTTTAGGTAATACTAGCTGTTGCCCGCGACTTCGTCAGCGTGGACTATAGTTAATGAGCATCGTTATTTTGGCATTTTTAATAAAACCGGTAAAGTGTATGTCGGGCCACGTGCTTTGAAGGGTTCCGTAATTAACCCATTGACCGCCAGGGATTCCAGACACAATAGAAGAACAATCAAGGTGTATCAAAAATTATACACGCATGGCGCTGAGCATGTTAAACCTACACTAGAGGTATATGCGAATGCCGACTTAAAAATATTAATTTCAATATTCCATTATAGTTGTTTTCAACTTCAGTTGTAGTTCAGTATAGTTGTTGAAGATAAATATCTTTCATACTGGTCTGGGAGAAAGAAAAAAATTAACATGCAGATTGTAAAAGCCGATAGAGAGAATGGGCGAGATTTGAATCATGATAACAGATGATGCGGCTAGCAACCAATCATTATTTGGATTTCCTTTTTCATTTTAACGTCCACCATCAGGCTTTCTTACAGCCCTGGTCTGCATAGAGACAAAAATGCTTTTCCACTTTACATGTAAAAAATCTTATTTTATTTTTTCAAGAATTTAGACGTACTTAACCCGTGCCAAATTACAGCTTTCTGGTACTAATTGTTTATAAGTAAAAGCACAGACACTTTTTTTTTACTAAGGAAAGCACGCATTGTTCCAGACATTTTTACTCGTATTGCAGTCCTTAACCGAACCCAACTTACACCTAACCTAACCATTTTTTTGAAGTGGGAAAGGTGCTTTTCGTCTACCGCCGGCCACGGGGAACCGGCCGGTTATGGCTCTCACCCACTAAAAAACTCACGGTTACAACGCCGTTACCACTTTTGCCTGGTACTGTTCTTGTGCTACTCTCGGCCCAGAGACCTGGCACAACGGCCGCTTCATTCACCTTCCGTCTTTCGGCGGGAGTTCCCACAGCACTATTTTAGCTCTCTTCAGCGAAGTGCTACGGCCGCCTATATTACTTAAGCATCTCCCCCCTTCTCCCACTCTCCTGATGTGGTGGTGCAACGTTAAGCCTTGTCATACATGTCATTTGCTAGGCGGGAGATGAGAGTCAAAAAATCATCATTCCTACTAAGTCCCGACGGATGATGGCGTTTCTCAAATAACGCGGAGCCCCATCGGCCCCTAAAACATAGGTTTTCTTAGGTAGGTAGGTAGGTTTTCTATAGGTTTACTTAATCCCGAGCCGCGTCCGTAGCGGGAAGCGAAAGATAAGTACTGGATAGAGCTTCCCCCGGGCCATGCATGCTCGCTATCGTCGCCATTCTATCGCTGTGGGCTTTCAAGCCGAGGCATTTGCCGCACTTTAGATACTCCCAGATATTGAACGTGCACTCGCACGTTCAACCCTTGAATCTCTTCGGGAAGAAGTGCCGAGATTCTCATCTCGGCACTTCTACCCCGCAGAGGTTCAAGGCTGGCAAGAGGTTGATTTTCTCTGAGACCAATGTGACTGCTTCTAGTTCACTAAAAACCTCTATTTGAAGAGCTTGTCAGGCAGGGCGTATAGAGCTGTTATTTGTGGCGTACTTTAAGTTCAAACTAACTGCAAAAAGTGCCGTATCCTCGGCAAAGAACACCAACTGAGCCTAACCGGTAACAGGTATATCGTCGGTATACTACGCATATCGCCGTGGAGAACATCAGCTCACACATAGGGCGTTTTGACAGTTTGGCATCTTTGTCCGCCACCGTGATCTTTCGGTTCTCGTGGAAGGAGAGCATGCATGGGTTTTCCAGACATTGTTATTGCAGTCCCTTACCTAACCCAACCTACACCTAACCTAACCTTTTTTTACGCGAGGAATAGGAAATCAGCCGGTTATAGCTCTAATCCACAAAAAAACTCACGGTTTCAACGCCATTACCGCTTTTGCCTGGTTCTGTTCTTGTGCTACTCTCAATCTAAAGACCTGGCACAACGGCCGCTTATCAGCTGGGCACACTAGCGATACCTTCTCAATTAGCGAGAGGAGTCATAGTGGCCTGCGAGGTGGCCCATCGGCCTTTAATTCTACCCGCAAAGGTAAAGGCTCGTGTTGACACAAACGCGCCTTTCAACTAGTAGGACAGTATTTATCAAGCCACTGAATCCCGTCTTGCGCCCCTAGACTCTGTCTGCAGAGACTCTAAGCCCAGAGCCTCACTTACATTTAAAATTTATTAGCAGCGCCATCTATCGGTGTCCAAAGAAACTATTTTTTAAGAATATTCCGAAATTAATAGGCGTCGAATTAAAATAATACTATATAATAAACCATTAAATAAATTCAACAAAAGTTTTACTGTTATTTGTTGAACATATAGCAATCTTTCGAACAAACATGTTTGACGTCATTCTTTAAATTAACATAACTTTTTCATTTTTAGCAGGATTTAGATAAAATAAACAGTATATTTTAAGTAAGAGTTAGCAAAATATATTAGTGAAAACTGCAACCGAATCGGTTTAGCTGTTTCTGAGATCCTACTGTGCAAAAACTCAATTTTTCGAACAAAAATGTTTGACGCGATTCTTTAAATTGATATAACTTTTTAATTTACTAGTAGTTCGCCACGAACTTAGACCTCGCGAATATTATTCCAAAGCATGTGCTTCCGCTGCCGGCGCTGATCGCCGAATTGGCTGCCGGCGCCGGTATAACACGATCTGTGTCTGTAGTAAGATACGCATTTTTAAGAAAGTTGTTCAGTAACCCGGACTGAATTCACCCTTAAATAGTTTCAGTATATTTTGTAAGAAGATTTGTATTTTATATCCGTCACGGCTCAGTCAGCTAGACTTCGCGAGTCATCCTAAACCCGTTCAAGTATAACGTATAAAAAAGTTGATCAGACAAAAAGTTGTTCAAATAAAAAAAATGCGTTTTTATAATGGCAACAAAAAAGTCTAATGACATTTTTGAAAATATTTGGATATGGCAGATATATGACACTTTTAAAATTTTAAACCCACATATTTCCGCCATTTTGAAAAATTTCGAAAAACTGGCTCGACAAAAAAAATTCTATTTAGTTGCTGAATCTGCTTACAAAATTTCATGAGAATCGGTTAAACTTAAGAAATGCGACCTGTAGGCGAGAACAGACAGACAGACAGACAGACAGACAGACAGACGGACAAAAGAATTTTTGAGACGCTTCGCTTGCTCGGTCAATGAATGGATTTAAATTAAACTAGTAGTTTGCCACGAACTTAGACCTCGCGATTATTATTTCAGAATAATTGTAACTGATTTGGATGAATTTTACTATCGGTGCAGGTTTACCGATATGCGAATTCATGGTTGTGACCAACTTTCCAAAATAGTTGCCAATCTCAGCCCTTTCTTCAAATGACTTTCGATCTAGCTCTGAAATGTCAGGAGCACCTTCCAACCATACAATCCCATGGATATGAGGTATACCGTGATGCTGAAATTCAGTTCTGTACCAAAAATGACCCATCATTTTTCAAATGACAAAGTCAGCTCGTTGTTGGAAAAACCAGGTTTAAATGTTTATTTGTCTTGCCATGGCTCTATGCCGCTGCTCATTGGTTGCTTACTTTCTTCGTAAAGCTACTTCGCGGGCTTTGATTGCTGTTGATCTCTTGTTAGTTCGTAGCCTGAGTTCGTAGCATAATTACTAATTCTACTACAGAAGCACAGACAAGCAGCGATAGCGATTGAACGAAAGTTCGCTCAACAAAATTGCTAAATTTAATAAACAAGTCAACAATCAATCAAAATAAGCAAAAACTGAAAAAAAAAACTAATCGTAAAATTAGCAAAACCCTTTTATTTTAAGTCGGTTAAATATGATAAAATTTAAAGAACTACTTATAAAACTCAATATAATAACCATAATAGTTATTCAGAGAAATTACTTCGTGGACCCCAGGGAAGATATGTATTTTTAAGAAAGTTGTTCAGTAGCTCGGACTGAATTCACCGTTAAATAGTTTGAGTATATTTTGTTAGAGGATTTGTATTATATATTCGTCACGGCTTAGTCAGCTAGACTTCGCGAGTCACCCTAAACGCGTTTAAGTATAACGTATAAAAAAGTTATTCAGACAAAAAAGTTGTTCAAATAAAAAAATATCGTTTTCATAAAGTCTAGGGACAGTTTTAAAGATATTTTGAAATGGCGGATATATGACAGTTTTAATATTTTAAACCCCCATATTTCCGCCATTTTGAAAAAATTCGAAAATCTGGCTCGACAAAAAAAATCTATTTAGTTGCTGAACCTGCTTACAAAATTTCATGAGAATCGGTTAAGAAATGCGACCTGTAGGCGAGAACAGACAGACAGACAGACAGACAGACGGATAAAAGAATTTTTGGCTAGTCTCGAAGCTGAGACGCTTTGCTCGCTTCGCTCGCTCGGTCAATAAACAATGAATGTTAAGGGAAGCTTATCAAAATATATTATGGGAACAGCAACTGAATAGATTCAGTCTTTTTTGAGATTAGCGTGCATAAACATAATTTTTTAAACAAAAATGTATGACGTGCTTCTTTAAAATTGATATAACTTTTTTATTTATGAACGGATTCAAATAAAACAAGCACTAAATTTTAAGTGAAGCTTATCAAAACACATTAGTGAAAACTGCAACTGAATCGGTTCAGCCGTTTCTAAGATTAGCGTGCACAAACGCACAGACAAACAGATAAACAGACAAACAGACAAAAATTCTGAAAATCATTGTTTTGTGTTCTGTTGCGATGGCTAAAGCCCCCAACAGTATTTTTTTTATTTATCTTCCATGTACATACAGACAGCGATGGGTTACGATTTTATTATATGTATTGATTGATGATGATTGATTATACGTATTGATTGATATTGATTGATGATGATTGATTGATTGATGTATTGATGATTGATATTGATGATGACACTAATGGCCAATTAAACGCACGAAATAATACAACCTATGCTGTCCCAATGTTGAGCAAAGATCTCTCTATTCCATCTATATGATAGATCTGGACATTGGATCTACTGAGATTGAAGGGAAAATACTTCTCAGTAGATCCAGACTGTCAAACCTTGGATCTACTGAGAAAAAAATATCTCACTAGATCCATGATGGATCTGGACATTGGATCTACTGAAATTGAAGGCTTTTATCTTTGCAAAATCTGGCAAAGATTTATTTATTTGACTTTATTACCTACATTAATTCGGTGTTTGACTAATTTTGGAAATAGTTTGAAATTGTTATTTTCGTATAAAATAAACCTACAAAAATAATATATCTGCGAAATTTACAGTATTTAGGATAAAAATGGATGTTATAATTTAAATTGTAAAAATGGCGGCAAAAACGACATCTTTGTAATGGCTCCGGTCACGTGACGCGTGTGACGTCACAAGCTAGTACACTAATCCATCTTGAATACATCTGACGGTGCATTGCTTAGTTATTTAATCAAATTTCAGTTGTTATTGGAAAATATGGCTTATAAATGGTGTGTAGTGCCACAATGTATAAATACGTCGATAAAGACTCCGGAAAAAGTATTTTTTTCTGTTCCTACGAATCCCAAACAACGTAAATTGTGGTTACGATTGGCGCGAAAAGAGCTAAGCAGTATTTCTTTACATACACATATCAGAGTATAAGAAGGGAAATACTGTGAAGTATTTAATATCCTGCACTCCTAATGGATTGGTCAACTATGTTTCTCAAGGGTTTGGGGGCAGAAGAAGTGATATTGTAAGATTCTGCAAGGCAGACCTGTGGAACAAAAGCAACAACCACACATCTACTAACCTAAAAATTGAGGCTTTTCAAAATGTTTGAATATTGAATACAGACATTTAGGTATAACAATATATAGGTATTATTTTTGCATTTAAAGTGCTATATTGCATTACACTTATTAAACAAATGAATAAAATATGCCAAAAAATTCCTAGCCGCGTGAATTTTTTTCGTCGTATCTTATTATTTATTTAAACAGACCTAGGTAGTAGTTTACAAGGGTAAATAATATATATATATATAGATTCCACTACGGTACTACTAACTACCGCCGTGGTGTAATGGTTAGAGCGTTCGGCTCATACCCGGAGGTCGCGGGTTCGATTCCCGGCAGGGGGCAACGACTTTGTGTTGTTGTCCTAGTTTGGTTAGGACATTGCAGGCTGATCACCTGATTGTCTAATAAGTAAGATGATCCGTGCTTCGGAGGGCACGTTAAGCCGTCGGTCCCGGTCACTGTCTTTGACATTGGTCGTTACCTATAAACCATGTCAGAGGCCTTTAAGGCGGTTTAAAAAACTCTGACACTAGTGTTAGTCACTAACACACACGATAAGAAGAGAAAGAACTACGGTACTTCATCATTTCAGCCGTATAACGTCCACTGCTGGACATTGGCCTCTTCCAAGGATTTCCAAAATGACCGATCAAGAGCGGCCTGCATCCAGCGCTTTCCAGTGACCCTGGTCAGGTCATCTGACCACCTTGTAGGTGGGTGCCCTACGCTTCGCTTGCGAGTACGCGGTCGCCATTCATAAACCTTTTTGCCCTATCAGCCATCGGTTTGTCGCGCTATGTGTCCCGCCCACTGCCACTTCAACGAGCTAATCCGCTGGGCTATATCAGTGACTTTTGTTCTCTTACGGATTTCTTTATTTCTGATTAGATTACGTAGGGAAACACCGAGCATAGCCCTCTCCATAGCGCGTTGAGCGACCTTGAGCCTTCTTATGAGACCCATAGTAAGGGACCACGTTTCAGAGCCATAAGTCATCACTGGTAACACACATTGGTTGTAGACTTTAGTCTTGAGGCACAGAGGTATTTTGGACGAGAAGACATTGCGTAACTTTCCGAACGCTGCCTAGCAGAGTCGGATTCATCGAAATTTATCGAACGACCTCTCTTCCTCGAAGCTTCCTGTCTGGATCAAATGACCCAGGTATATATACCTACTGTTCTACAACTGGGTGAGGGTAAGGATGATGGTGGAGCTCCCAACACGATGGACTATGGTACTTACACTGCTGTTTTCATATTTTTAAGTTCAGATTAATAATAATCAACGTTATTCTTAAAGAATAGTGCAACCATAGAAGCGTCTATCCTGAGTAAGTTGCTGCTATCGGCTTGCACAAAATTTACTTCCATTTTGCGATTGTAAACCAGTATTAATGACACTAGTTATAAAATATGTCCAGCAGTTCTTCAGAAATAGCTCACAAATGAAAATAACAACTAAAACACATTAAACTCGAATGATAATCAATAGTGCAAAAAAATGTATCCTAGCGTGTGACGTCACGAGCGTTACCACCAATCACAGGGCGTTTCGATACACGTGAAAAAATTTAAAAAACATCATTTTTATTTTGCGAAATATGCAAAAAATATACATTATTTTGTTAAAATAAAGTGATAATGGTTTTCTTTAGACTATTATCTCGTAGAATGTCCACATTTCGTAGAGTATTTTGAATGTTGTCAAACACCGAATTGTAATCGACGGACTTGAGATCTGTGCCATTATTTTATTTTTCGAACGTTCAATTTAGTTTCCGGGTCCCTAAAATCTAGATTGAGTTTTGTATTAAAACTGTGAGTAATTTCAGAGTTTGCGTAGGATAGAATCATGTTTTTTGATAAATGTAACTGGAAAATAAAAACGGCAATTAAAAGTTTCGTAGGGTTCCCTGTGCTTTTTTATCAATCCGCACCAGGTCCGACTTGTACCTCGGAAGTTTGTATACATATAGTAAGAAGTTTAAGAAAATTTCATGTGGCCTACACGCAGTGACATACGTTGTGAAATGGAGAAGGCATTGGCAAATAACTTTATTGACTCTATAGTTATTTCTAACCTATTCCTAGTTTAAATTTTTTATGGTTGCAAAGACAAATTTTAAAAATTAATTTGAAAAAGACAAAAATAATACAATTTAGATCTTATCAAAAAGAAGCCATACATCTAACCTTGACTACCAAAAATCAAATAATAGAAGAGGTGCTACACTTTAAACTACTACTAGGCAACCATTGATTCCCATTTCACATGGAAAAATCATGTATTAGTCACGAATGCCAAACTATCAAAATTTATCTATGCATTAAAAGTCATTAAAGTCAACACAAACATTGAAACGGCCATTTCTGCCTATTACCACAGATAACTAATAAGTTGCTACGTAACTATTACGCCGATGCATATGCGTGGCTTAAATATGGAGTCGTTCTGTGGGGCAATAGTGTTGAATGAGAGAGCAGCTTCATATTACAAAAAAAGTGTATTCGTGTCTTGGCAAATATAAAAAGTCGAGATAGTGCCAAACCTTACTTTATAAAATACAATATTTTGACTCAGCCATGTATCTATATTTTAGAAGTAGCCTTGTTTGTAAGGAAGAATTACACTCTTTTTGAAGAAATTAGAGAAACACATAACAGAAATACTCAACATAAAATATAGATTAAATGTTCCCAGATCAAATTTAGAATTATTTAAAAAAGGGCCGTATTTTACATTTATACAAATTTATAATAAAATACCGAAAAAAATTAAAAAGTTGACAGTGAAAATAATTTTATAAAACAATTTAAATTAATTTTATTAAAAAAATGTTATTATTCCGTTAAAGAATATATGGAGGACAAAAAATTGTAATTTATATGTATTTAATTTTATGTAATATTAGTTTGCAATTGTAATTTTTATGTAATCAAAGTTTATTATTGTATTGTTAACAAAGTGATGTTGTTGTTTATAAGTACTTAAATGTAAAAATTGTTATTTAAATATTTATATTAACTGCATGTCATAATTTTTTTTGACACTTTTCCATTGCGATACCCAGCAGGGTTCAAAGTGTACCTAATATATAAGACAGTGACTTTTTAAAGTTAGAACTGACAATGTACATTTTGATGCAATAAATCATTGAAATTGAAATGCCATGCATTCAATATGGTATAAAATATTATGCATTTACTTCGCGCTGAACCATAGAATTTAAATAAGTACGTATAGAACTGAGACTCACCCCCTCCCGAGAAATTCTATTTAGGGAGTTTAGGGGCTGCAAAATCGTACGAACTGGGTTCTTTTGAATCTTTTAAAAACCAGTATTTTCAAGCATCAAAAATCATAGAAAAAAAACGCTTTGACTACCAGCAAAGCGGCAGTAGACATTGAACCCAAAGTTCCAGGTTCGAATCTCGGAAGGTAGATGCATTTTTTGTTGTTTTTCATCGAGCTAAACTCTTGTGTTTACTGATTTACCTGGTCTCCGAGCCAATCAGACCCTTTCACAGTGTCGTAGAAGTGCCACTGCCATTTGTCTTCATGCATGCTACCTGTAATCGTTTTGCACAAGTCAACATTCAGGTGTCTTGCATAAATTAAAACTACAAATCGCCTTTGGCACTGCTGCAGCACATACACACTTGTAAATTGTTAATCTTATTAGGATTAGTTATAGTATGTAACCTTAAAGCAATTAATTAATTTAATTTAATTTCTTTAATAGAAACCATGTACTGGTGAGCTTACATAAGTAGGACAACCGTCTAAAAAGTGGTCAAATGATCTGAAAGAATCAAAATATGTGAAGGTCGCTGGAACACGCAGAATGCAAGCCACTTTAGATCGATAATTTGGGACATTCTTGGGAGAAGCCTATATCCTACAGCAGCGGACGTCATTTGACTGAAATTATGATGATATCAAAAGATATGTATCTAAGTAGTAATATACGGATTATAGGTATTCTTAATGGAGTATTGCGGTCGAATACTGAATTCGTTCTGCTTTGAATGTAAATAATTTAAAAAATGCGAAAGTTTGTATGGCTGGATGTCTGGATTTCTGGATAGCTGGATAGCTGTATGGATGTTTGTTCCATTTTCATTTTCCAGAATAGCTAAAACGGTTGGAATTGGCATATAGTCAGCTTATGAAAAGGATATAATTTTATTTCGAGAAAATTTGAGATACCCTCAAAAATTCAACCTAGTGGGCAGTGCCGCGGGCATCAACTTCAATCTTATCTTACCGATAGCAGCATTCATGCCGCCCTGAGCAGCGATGGTGTGAGACCTGGTGGGGAACAGTTTGGACACTAAGGCCACTGAGAACTGGCTCTCGGCGAGGCCAACAGCAGCACGAAGGCCTGCCCCTCCAGCGCCTATGACCAGCGCGTCGTGCTGATGGTGGTGAATCACGTAGCTTGAATTTCTTAGGAAGGCTGAAGGAGAAAACGCATGTCTTTAGACCGGCCGTTATTATAAGAGTTTTTCTGTCTGAATACTTCTGACGCCTAATGATATCTGAATTCCGACGTGTTTTTTTAATGTGTCTGGTCAGTTTTTACCAAGCGCTTCAGACTAGAATGGCACCGACGGCAGTACACTTTCATTGTCACACCATATTCGCCTTTGTTTCAGTCTTCGAAGGCATAGCATTGCTTGAGAAAACAAATGACATACAACATTGAACATTGAAGTGTGCTTCCAGCCGCTGCTGTTCCAGTTAGTGTAGCAGTAAACTCGAGTCTTCAAATTCAATTATATATACTCGACTCAATTTTGGGTACGGTACGCTAACAACTGGTGAGTCGAGCGCGAATCTCGAGTTTTGGGTCGACTCTTAAATAACTTGAGTAAGAAAGTCGAGTTTGAAGACGACTCGAAATAAGTTTGGCCCAATAAATTGTCGATTGAGGCAAGCAGACTTCAATTGGTATTTAACAGGGATACTCCGTGGCTATTATCACGCTAACTCTCTTACTCTACTCAGTACATAAAAACTCAAGCACAACTAATTACAGGAAGACTCGAGCTTACAAGAAAACTCGACTAGACGACGTGAGTCTAGTATACTTTAAAATCCGAAGAGAGATCGCGCTTATGTTATACATATTTTTTTTTTTTTGATAGCTATAATAGGTCCCATCGTTGGGCAAAAGCCTCCCCATATAAAATAAAAAAATAAAATAAAATATATTCCTGAACATATACCAATAGCCTTGTAAAAAATATGGGCAAGGTTATATTAAAATATTATTTTTTTCTACTCCTGTACTGTTATCTGTCTTTTAAATGGTCTCGAACACTATTAAAAGAACATTGATTATATGATTTCAAAAAAAACTTTGTTTGTCTGTTTATTTTTGTATTTTATTTAGTAAATATAGTCGTAGAAAAAGTATTGTATGCAACGTTGTATAAGTTCGTCAAAAAATGCTCGATGGCGTCTCCTTACGATGCTCGCCAAGGCTCGCATCGTAACCTGCGCTACTCGCATTTTTTTAACCGTTCTTATACAATTGTTGCATAAAATACTATTAATTTTTTCAATTTCACTGACTTGCTGGTCTAACGAACTAAGTTTCAATGGAAAGCTGTTGCATATTGTGTATGTTTGATACACAATTACACAGTTACGCCTAGATTGCTTACCTTTTTTGGTCCCTATTACGTGGTAGCCGTGTATAAAAAGGTTACCAGCCTAACAGTAAGGTATTGCATGCTTTCCTTTGGAATTTAGTTCATTTGATAAGCAAGGCAAGTACAACTTTTTTTATTCTTAAGTAGCCTTGACCCTATTTTTACAGCAAGTCTATTGTATATATTCAGAAACGTATATTATTTATTAACAATAAGTTTCATCCGGTTGGCAGATGGATGTAGGTCGACCCTCTTTGATTGAACTTGAGTAGCTTGTAACATTGACCGTAATATCTTTACGAGTCAAGTCATTTGACCACAGCCGCTTTACTACAGGTACATAGTAAGTAATAATTAAATTAAACTAAGAGTAAGAACTTCACCTTTTAAATATGTGGCACGTGTAAGGAGTCGCGATGCGTTAGTTTGCTGTAAAAATAAATTTTAATAATGTTAAAATAAGGTCCATTTTAATTTTGTTCATTAAAGTAATCATCCAAGCGACTAGGAAACATACATCAGCATAGTCAAGGTAATAATAGAGGGATATTTTAGAAAATTTGAAAACATTTATGAGAATAAAGAGAATAATGCAATTAAGTGCTAAACTTTATGAATATGACAAATATCAGCAGTCCAATTTTGAAGGTACTATTTATAATAACCTGTTAAATTAAGCCGATTCTAGATAGCAGTAAATTTAGCGTTTTGACGTCAACAACAGTCGGAAGTGCAAAAATAAAGTGGCTATTATATCCCGCTCCCGACTTATATTTCGTTAAATTTATAAATCTATTTATGAGCCAATTTGTTATTTTTCAAAATGTAATATATGTATTGTTTATTAATACTGTTTCTTTACATTCCCACTCCCTCAGCTTTTATATTTCACGCCATAGTTTCCTACGTTTTATTAACTTACGAGTATATATGGCTGAATACGCAACTGTGTCAAACCAAAACGAAATAGTTACACTATGATAAATTATATATTTGAATGAAATTGAGTATATTGGATAGTGTCGTGTGACTTCCGGATTAGAATAGAACAACTCCCCTCGACCGACGTTCCAAGGAAGAGTCCTTGGAACATATATTTAGAAGGTAGGATATAGAGTATTGTAAAATGTGACCAGAAACGAAATATTTCTGTGTTACTTTTTATGGGTTGTATTTGTACCTACTACACAAACTATGGGTTAAGCAGTACGATACCATCTTTCCAGTATAAGATAACATATAAATTAACACAGCTTACACTGACATGTTTTGTATGAAAACTTGTCTCATTGTCAAATTGATGCTATTTCTTTTTCTTTTATGAAGATGAGACTTATCATATTATCTGTCACACTCGGCTAGTGTGGTCTTTTTACGCAGTAACAAAATTCTATTCGATGCCTTGGAACGTCGGTCGTAAGAGGCGACAGAAAGGCACAAACACCTCGTGCTACATCTGCATTCCTAAGGACGACGTGACGCGAGGAGACGATCGGTTTGAAACATTTTTGCACAAATGCATTCCCAAAGATGAGTACAGTCAGGCAGCCGGACGTAAAGCTATCAGTATCACCAAATTGTTTTACTGTTCCCGCTAATCTTCTAAATTTCGCATGATCTGCTATTGAGATTGGAGATATGCGGCATCATTAGGTAACCATTGACAAGCTTTTATTTGAAGAAGCAAATTAGATATTATTGGCAGGGTTTTTCTCGTGCGTACCTACGTAATTCGCAATTACTCTATTCAAGACGGGAACTATTGCCCCGCAAATTCAGTCTGGCCGGTCAGACTTTTTCTGGCATTGTCACCCGCCGGAAGGCACTCTGCTCATTTGTTTTGTTTTTTACTTCGCATTCTATCAGACACGTTCTAATTTTGATATTATGGAATAATATAAGACATAGTGCCTTCCTTGTGGGCGTCAGTTTTTCTCTGCGGCCCTGCTCTCGAGACGTTAGCTCAGCTTTGCATTTGTGTAAGTGCACTCAGATAGTCGTGCCGTGTGCCGTGTGGTTCCCGGCAGAGTAGAATAAGACCACTCCATCTCTTCCTGTGGATGTCGTAAGAGGCGACTAAAGGATAAATCTGACACGAACACCAAAAGAGGCATCCGACGGGCAGCAGCGTTGGAAGCCCGATAGTAACACAATACTGCGCTCGCCAACCCGCCTGCCAAGCGTGGCGAGTATGGCAAAACCCCCCCAATGGAGGTACAACAAAAGACCAGGCCCCCAGTCCCCGGCAGCCCCGCTATTCCTGGCTCTGGTAGCGGTCATGGTAACGGCGGGGCATTGGGTGCTAAGAATCCCCGGCAGAGATCCGGCTACCACTCCCGTCGACGACTGGCCCTGGTAACACATAACGTCTGCACAATGAGGACTGACGAGAGGTTAGATGAGGTGGAAGAGGAAATAAGTAGGTTACGATGGGACATTGTGGGGTTGTCTGAAGTCCGAAGAGAGGGCGAGGGCACGACAACCCTAGAGTCTGGTAACCTACTCTATCACCGGGAAGGGGACATAAAGAAGTCCCAGCATGGTGTCGGGTTTCTCGTCCACAAGTCCCTCATTAACAACGTCATAACCATCGAGAGTGTCTCTAGCAGGGTAATATACCTGATACTCAGAGTATCTAAAAGATACTCGCTGAAGGTTATACAGGTATATATGCCAACAAAGGATCAAAGTCAAAGTCAAAGTCAAAAAAAATTTTATTCAATGTAGGATAAATTTATCTCTTATTGAAGGTCATTTTTTTTTAAATATTTTTTTTAGTGCAGAAGCTAAAAACTACTAGCGTTTCGGAACGACCACTGCTGGGAAGATTACGCCGAAAGAAACCCAGTTCAGTATTGGTCCCTACCCAGCCTGATGGGCTATGTTACAATTACAATACAGATTTACACTCCGATGAAGAGGTGGAGGAAGTGTATGAGGACATAAGTAAGGCCATACATACTTCTGAAACCTATTTTACGGTTGTTATGGGGGATTTTAACGCGAAACTGGGCAAACGAGGCGATGGAGAGATTAGGCTGGGAAACTTCGGATACGGAGTGCGAAATAACAGGGGACGTAGGCTGGCTGATTTTTTGGAGCAAGAGGGACTCTTCGCGATGAACTCTTTCTTCAAGAAGCCGCCACAAAGGAAGTGGACCTGGATAGGTCCAGCAAAGAAGAACCAGCCCCCTGTCAAAAACGAAATCGACTTCATCTTAACGACTAAGAGACGAATATTCAACGATGTCTCAGTGATCAATCGGATCAAAACCGGGAGCGATCACCGAATATTAAGAGGCATCGTGAATATTGATCTCAAGGTCGAAAGATCGCGGCTGATGAAGTTGACGCTCCGACCGACGCAGATCCAAATCGAAAACTCCGAGGGTTTCCAGCTTGAACTATCAAATCGCTTTCAAGGCCTTCAGGATTGCGTTACAGTGGACGAGATAAACCAAGGGTTTATACAAGCTGTCCAAGCGGTGGGATCGAAGGTGTTTAGGTCCCGCCCCAAACAAAGACCTCAGAAAATCTCTGCTGCGACCCTTACCTTAATGGCAGAGCGACGATCAAGGCCGCTGCAGACCTCCGAAGATGCTGAATCATATCGGCAGCTCAACAGACGTATACAAAAGTCCTTGCGACACGACATCCGCTCCTTTAATACTGAGCGTATTAAGGAGACGATAGAGCAGAATAAAGGCTCCAAAGTGTTCGCAAGAGCTATGTCGGTTGGGCAAAGCCGATTGATGAAGCTGAAGACGGAGGACGGCGGCGTGGTGTCGACAAAGGAAGGGGTTCTGGCGGAGATCGAGAGGTTTTATGGACAGCTGTATACCTCAGTTTCACAACCCAGCGGACAAATGGCTGAAGACCCAAGAGCCAAGTTAACCCGACACTATACCGAAGATATCCCGGACATCAGCCTGTACGAGATTAGGATGGCCCTCAAACAGCTTAAAAACAACAAGGCGCCGGGCGAGGATGGAATCACAGCAGAGCTTCTGAAAGCGGGCGGAACGCCGGTACTGAAAGTCCTTCAGAGGCTCTTTAATTCCGTTCTGCTCGAGGGCGTAACGCCGGAAGCGTGGAGCAGGGGCGTGGTGGTCCTGTTCTTCAAAAAGGGAGATAGCACCCTATTGAAGAACTACAGGCCTATCACGCTTCTGAGTCATGTATATAAGTTGTTCTCGAGGGTCATTACGAATCGTCTCGCAAACAGGTTCGATGCCTTCCAGCCTCCCGAACAAGCCGGTTTCCGTAAAGGTTTTAGTACCATGGACCATATTCAAACGCTGCGGCAGGTTATAGAGAAGACGAGGGAGTATAACCGGCCGTTATGCTTGGGGTTCGTGGACTATGAAAAAGCCTTCGATTCGATCGAAACATGGGCCGTACTTCAGTCTCTCCAGCGATGCCGTATTGACTATCGGTATATCGAAGTGTTGAAGTGCTTATACAGTAATGCCACTATGTCAGTCCGAGTACAGGAGCAGTGCACGAGGGCAATTCCTCTGCATAGAGGTGTAAGACAGGGAGACGTTATATTCCGAAACTGTTCACCGTTGCACTGGAAGATGCCTTCAAGCTTCTGGAATGGGAAGGATTTGGAATCAACATCAATGGCGAGTATATCACTCACCTTCGATTTGCCGACGATATCGTTGTCATGGCAGAATCGATGGAAGACCTAAGTACTATGCTCGGAGATCTAAATCGAGTTTCCCAACAAGTGGGCCTTAAAATGAACATGGACAAAACGAAAGTAATGTCGAATGTCCATGTTGCGCCCCTACCTGTTTGTGTTGGGAGCTCCACCCTCGAAGTTGTAGACCAGTATATCTACCTGGGTCAATTGATCCAGGCAGGATGTTCCAGCTTCGAGGCAGAGGTCTCTAGACGAATCCGACTCGGCTGGGCAGCGTTCGGGAAGCTACGAAGTGTCTTCTCGTCAAATATACCTCAGTGTCTTAAGACTAAAGTTTACAACCAATGTGTGTTACCAGTGATGACTTATGGCTCTGAAACATGGTCCCTTACTATGGGTCTCATAAGAAGGCTCAAGGTCGTGCAACGCGCTATGGAGAGGGCTATGCTCAGTGTTTCTTTACGTGATCGAATCAGAAATGAGGAGATTCGTAGGAGAACTAAAGTCACTGACATAGCCCAGCGGATTAGCTCGTTGAAATGGCAGTGGGCGGGACACATAGCGCGACGAACCGATGGCCGATGGGGCGAAAGGGTTCTCGAATGGCGACCACGTATAGGCAAGCGAAGCGTAGGACACCCACCCACAAGGTGGTCTGACGACCTAACCAAGGTCGCTGGAAGGCGCTGGATGCAAGCAGCTCTAGATCGGTCATTTTGGAAATCTTTGGGAGAGGCCTATGTCCAGCAGTGGACGCTATGCGGCTGAAATGATGATGATGATGATGACTCAGATAGTGCAGTTGTGACATCGGACTGAGGCACAGCACGGCCCGCGCCAGTTTTTGATTGTTTTTTCACCTACACCTCTGGTACCGCTAGCAGCTTAACGTTCCAGTGTTTTTATGTTTGAATTGTTATTGAAATAAACTAAAATTAATAATAAATGATATAATAAAATAATTTAACATGATCTTTATATACACATCATCATAACGATAACGTGATCATGATAATCATCACGTTATCATGATCATGATAACGTGATCTTTTTAATAACCAACATGGTGCATTTCTATATAATAAAACATTGATTTTATTTTTATGTAATTTTTTGACTGACTCTGCTTTTGGCGCTTTCAAAGCTGAGCTTACACCTTGAGAACTGGAAAACATTTACACAATTTTGTACAATACGAAATTAAATCATTCATCATTATTTCAGCATACGTCCACTGCTGGGCATAGGCCTTTCCCAGGATTTCCAAAATGACCGATCTAGTGCGGCTTGCATTCAGCGCTTTCCAGCGGCCTTGGTCAGGTCGTCAGACCATCTTGTGGGTGGGTGTCTTACGCTTCGCTTTTTGCCCCAAAATTAAATACAAGCGGCAAAATCTGCAATCGCGGTGCTTTTTCGTGTAAACTCTTATAGCGTACCAAACCAAAATGAATAAAAATAGCTATAATCCTATGTAAGCTTTATGAACAAATTCTTATAGTTTGCTTACCATTGTAAAAATAATTTTTAGCTTCTTTATATTATCAAAATAAGTCTAGATGTTGTCTTGATTTTGCAACAATTAAAAAGGTATTATAAAATATTAAAAACCCGTCTGGATCGTACTATGTCTGTCATTTTATATCACTTTTGTAGGGCAAGTCAAAAGATACGTCAAGCGCTGTCAAGTTTTTTTTATTTGGCTAACAATAAAAGTATTTAATAAAATCTTTTTTTGCTCATTGGTATAATAATCAATATTGGTAAGGTACCGTGAATTTAGAGGGTATATATACCTCCGGTAAATACGGTAGACGTCAAGGCGTTTAACTTGGATGTTGTAACCAATGTTGTACCTATGCATTGTATCAAGACCAAATAAAAATCGACACCATGAAGTTATAGAGTAAACGAACGAGACCGCCGCTGCGCCGCGGGTAAGATCCATGAAGTTAGAGTCGTTGGCTTCAGCAATACTTTTATTAATTCTTTGACTATGACTCCGCTGTCCGTCTGTCTGTCACCAGGCATGTCTCTCTCATGAACCATGATAGCTAGACAGCTGAACTTTCCACAGATGATGTATTTCTATTACCGCTATAACAATCAATATATATTTTTTCGAATCGCTTTTCAAATACTGTTCAGAAGTCGCGGCGCCGGTCGCATTCATCAGTGTTCTACAGAGTACAAAGGGTTAAAGAAGTTTCTTCAAAACATTTATTTCTCTGTTAGATGACGACGAACTCTTTTCGTGCCTCTGGCTCCCGAGAAATGTTTACACGACAGTGGAAAACGAGATGTAAAGCTAATTGTTATTTTGTAAGCATGTTATTTGGAATCCTTTATACCTGGGTTATGTTTTACCATGGACCTAAAATTCTTAAATCTATGTGTTTCACGATACCAGTGACACGATCTCCTTTAGCCAATAATGGGCTAAGTCGTAAGAAAAAGAAAGCTTGGGAGGAGAAAAAAAAATCTGTATAAGAAACATCCGAGAGTGGACCGAGGGCAGCTGTGCTATTTCCTACACTAATCTACACTAAACTGATCAACAACCTTCAGTGTAGTTTATCGGAGCACGCAGAGGCTCAGAAGAATGGTAAACTTTTTACCTAAAAAATTTGATACTAATTATTCTATGTAAAGATTAGATTTTTGTATGTTTTCTTAAATTTCGACCGGGTTTAAAAACTTTTTCTAACTTTTCAATTTTGATGCATTTAGGCATTTCATATCATCCAATTCATACGAGTTTACAAACTATGCAATAGTTCCCTTGCAGTTTGCGGTTTAGTTTCCCTGCATAAACTCATCATACTCGTAATTAACCTGCAGTCTAATATAAAGGGTGAATCACAGAGCATACGCTAAGGGTATATGTACCTACTACGAAGTAAAAATCCCAGAATACTGCGGGAGTACAAACGATTTCGAGAATCCGATCAATAGTTACTCACGATGCGGCGTTTTTACTATTCAATATATTTCGAAAAGTACACAAGTATAAAAATTATAAAAATAAAAGAAAATTGTCGTACGACCTTAAAATTAACCCTCGAGTTTTTATTGCATGGGGTCTTTTTTATGGGGATTTAAAAGGGGATTCTTTGGATCGTGACGTCATCCATTGAAGGCGCAGAATAGGGGCGAGGCGACATGTTCGCGCATGCGTTTGTGTGACAGCTAATGCTAGTCGCGTTGTATTGTAGGGATTCACACTTTGTGTTTGGTTAAAATTTACAATTAACTCGGGAAACTTCTAAGAATAATTCCTAAAAATAGTTTTTTCGATTACTCGAGTTCGTAATTCAAAATTTTAAAATAAAAAATGTAGTTCTTTTTTTTTGTCCTTAGAAGATCAATACAAATTGATATTAGAATTTTGGATTTCGAAGCTCTTAAAAGCGCATGTCGAATGTCGCAGCCCTAGCTGCCTCAACCTGGGGTCGGTAGACACCACGCGCTAAAAACCGTCCTAATTTTTTTTTGTGTCCATAGAAACAAGGAAGTGCCTTAACCAGTGATATAAGTTTACCTTAGTGTCACAGATGAACCGGAGAAAAGGATACTTCTGAATGGTAAGTAAACTTTTCTAACCCCAATTTGTACTTTTCAACGAATCAATAAAATCAGCCGGGCGTTTGAGGACAGGTTAGGGTTAACCTGTTTGCGCCTTTTGTTAAAGTCTTCGAAAAAATAGGTATACCTTTGTGAGTAACTTTTTCTTAATTACTTTTGAATTTTTAGAGGTTATGATTTATAATGTAACCTACATGCAAACAATGTAAATGCAATGTTAAATAAAATGAAGCTGGGATCGTGTGAACAGTCTCTTAGGTTCAGAGTTAACTTTACCAAAATAAGACTGGAATAAGCGTTGGTAAGGTTAAAATATTGACTATTGTAATAAAGTTTGAGGTTATTAAAAGTCGGCATTATCAAAGGTTCTAGTACGCATGTGTACGTCCGTGTCCTACTTGTTAAGTGACGCCATCTTGCTTTATCCCGTCAGTTTTGTTCTGATTTCGTAAATTCAATACGTCGTCGCCTATAACTATATCAATAAAAGACGATTAAAAGTAATAGCATTAATGTTTATTTACGACTTCAAGCATCAAAATATGAATAAATACCTAATTGAAAATTGTTCTTCAATTAAAATGTAAAAAAAATATTGGCTTCGTAAAAATCCTGTATTTTACTTAGTTTATTGACTACTTAAATTTCTGAAGTAAGTTTTGCTCTAACTAATTAAAAAGAAAAAAATGCTTCCCGTACAAATCACTGCCAGGCCAAATATTCTGTATGGAAAAGTGATTTTTCATAACTTTTTCGTAGAAAGTACTAAACAAATGGGTTGGTGGAAAAACACTGTAATTAGGTATGTTTAAGTACGTATACCAAAGATGCCACCGAATACATACTCCTATACTATATGTATTCGTACATTTATTATCACATTTTTATCCCTAAAGAGGTAGACAGAGCCTTGGACCTTTAGACCTACAGACCACGTTTAGCGTGATGGTTTAGGCGTAAAGGCGGAAAACCACCGAGTTTCGTATGTATAATGGATAATGCCATCTCAATTTTAAACCTCTATGTAACTTCTTTGTCATATATAATAATATATATGTTACGGTAAGTGTGATTAATTAAAAATTATTAATCATAGCTGTGCCCGTGGGCTTCGCTACCCCCATGACCTTCCCCGAGTCTCAAACTATATCCATACAAAATTTCATCCAAATAGCTTCAGTAGTTGAAGCGTGAAGAGATAACAAACAAATATACAAACTCACTTTTGCATTTATAATATTAGTAGGATTGTCTATCATTATTAATAATTACCGAAAGTCTAGATAAAAGAGAGAAATTAATGACATTTGTCGGTGATTATTAATAATGTAATCCATAATCTATAAAAAAATCTCATTTGTTGTATGGGAGCCCCTCTTAAATATTTATTTTATTTTGTTTTTAGTATTTGTTGTTATAGCGGCAACAGAATTACATAATTTGTGAAAATTTCAACTGTCTAGCTATCGCGGTTCTTGAGATACTTGGCGGCCTGGTGACAGACAGACGGACAGACAGCGAAGTCTTAGTAATAGGGTCGCGTTTTTACCATTTGGGTACGGAACCCTAAGAAGGGTTACTTTAGGATTTTTTATGGGGTAAAGTTTGTTAGATCTTGTAACTAAATGCGAATTTGCCTAGACTAGATCCTTAACGAAGACTTCTTTTTAGGGTTCCGTAGCCAAATGGCAAAAAACGGATCGTCATGTCTGTCTGTCTGTCCGTCGGTATGTCACAGCCACTTTTTAAATTTAAGACACTATTTTCTATGGTGATTATAAAGATTCAAAAACTCGGCCTACCAAGCCTTACCCGACTTGCCCTGTCTGGGGTCGAACCCAGAATCTCTGGAGCGGTGTACTAGCGTGTTAACCATTATTCTATGAAGATCTATCTATATATTAACTATCCCTATTGAGTTAGATAGAAAATTTTGAGTTTTTGTGCTTCTAAGCAGACAGATCCCAATGCCAAACCCAAAGGTCACTTTTAGCAAGATGGTAGGCGTTCTCGCTTTCCGTTATTTTATACACGCTTAATAACTGTATGTGATAATGATTATTATTTTCAACGTGAAAGGGGCATACCATGATGGTTAGCTATTATGATATTTTGAGAATATCATATTTTGAGAATGTGCTTTTGATAATATAATGTCTTGCTGTCATGATATTTTGTAAATATCATATACTGCGCCTGAGCGATTTTGGCATTTCCATACTGAAGTATACAGCCACCTGGACAATGTTGTATGGGATTCACAAGTTTTTTTAAATTTTTGACTTTTATTATAATTATATAATTTTACTATGCTATAAAGATCTAGTATAGCCCGTGGTTTGATTTATTACGGGTATGTCCCTTCCACGTTGTATAACACACTAACGAACCAGTGTGCGGGTTTCTTCATGATGTTTTTCTCCACTGGATGTAACTGGTGGAAGCTGAAAATCACTATGCTCAATGCACAAGAATTTGAAAAAAATTACATTAATATGAAGCAAAGATGTCTTAATTAAATACCGGCCAAGTGCGTGTCAAACTCGCGCATGAAGGGTGTCCGTACCATTATCTATAAAAAATTACGTTTGTTGTATTGGCCCCCACTTTAATATGTATTTTATTCTTGTGTTAGTATTTCTTACTAATAGAGACTCGTTTTTACCCTTTGGGTACGGAACCCTTAAAATAACAATTACCATAGATTAATCTAATAATCCAAAACTCGACAGGATTGCGTTGTTTTATTACAACCTCCTACGACTTTCCGGCTCCATCATCAGATCAGCTTCTCGTCACAATAATATGCATTGTCTGATTTACCTACATTATTAGATTGCATCTCAATCGTGAAATGGCTCAAATATAACTTTAAAGATTTGCCCCAAAAACAACAAATAGGGTAAGAGCTAATAAAGCTTGTAAAAATAACATCTTAACGATATTCCAGTAATTTTTGCAATGGTAAAATTCGAAAAATGTTGCGAATGTTACTCCAGATTGATGGATAGGGAATTAATAGACAACGTGATGCAAGGTACCGGTATTTTCGCTCCCATTTGAAAAAGTAGAGTATGATTGATTGAGCAAAAGCTCCAGAACTATGATATTTTAATCTTTACGGCCTTCATCAGTTTAGCAAACATGTTCGTATGCTAACCAAACCTGTCTAGGTTGGGCAGTATACTTATATATGCAATTATGTAGCTACTTATTTACATGTTAGACAATAAGGTAACTGCTAACTCCTGGGTTAGTAATAAACACTTCGGTAGTAATTATAGAATAAACAGAGACAGTTTAAGACCAGAAAAATGCTTGACCTTGACATGTTGAGAGTAATGCAAACCCTCAACGGCGTGCAAAAGTCACAAAACAATGTATTTTTAGACTCCGTTACCTTACTGCACTGACATCACTTTTTTGCAGGTGTTTAAACTTTTAATTTATCGTTATCGACTGATTATATTGTGCTTGAGATGTCACTGACATTGAGCCACAGTTAACTGTCGTTGCCGTCGGATAAAAATGGTATGAAAAATAATGAGGTAAATAAAAGCCACGGGCGTTCCTAAATTATGCCTTATCATAGTTTTGCTACAATCATTACCAAAAAGTACTGTATATAGCTACATCGCCCATCTAGCTTAATATGTATAAGGGTTTTGGTGATTACAAGTAAAATCAATCGTATTTTTTCTTAATAAAAACTACAAACATCAATAAAGACTAGAATTCGCCCCGAACTGTGAACTTGGAAACTCCATAATATCTCAGTAAACTCTTGACAGATTTGGCTCTTCTTATAACTTAAAAATTCTATTGGCTGCTTTTATATGCCTGCCGAATTTCATGAAGTTTATTCATAACTACTCCGCAGTTATCGTCTAACGAACATGCATACATTGTATATTTAATTGGGTAGGTTAGGTCCCACTTAATCCATGGATATATAAAATTTATTTACTGGGCAAAGCTTTTTCCTAATAATATCCCACTTTATCCACTGCGACTTTTATTTACACGACGCAGCCGCGCGCGAGTGGCAGGATGCATCATGCACGTTTATTATTTTTTGTGTCGTTGCGTTTGTATCGATTCTGTATGGCGGCGGTATAGTAAAATCGCGACTGCATCGCGACTCAATGGCAATAATCGATACTGGCAGGATAAGGTTGACAAAAATAAAAAGTTATGTTCCGTTTAGATGTCAATAAATGTTTCGTATATACCATGGAATTGCATATATACCATGGGTATATACCAAGGAAATTGTAGTATACCTACTTGACATCAATGTGAATGTCAGCATCAATGTGAATGTCAGTCACTATTGATAGATACTCCAAAGCTATTTTATCTATTACTTGCGGCCCGTCCCGGCTTCGCACGGGTGGACATAGTGGTGCCATTTTTAAAAACCTTGAGTTACATTACTAAAACTACCTAATCTTTTATTGTAATAAATACAGTCTATGTTACTCAGGATAAATGTACGAGTAGCTTTCTAATGGTGAAAGAATTTTTGAAATCTACTCAGTAGTTTTTGAGTTAATTCATTACAAACATACACACACACACACTAAAATACGAATCTTTCCTCTTTATAATATTAGTGTAGATCAGTCTTTCCCAAAGTGGGCGATAACGCACCCTTGTGGGCGCTGCAGGTCTCAAGGGGGGCGGTAAGAGACCCAAAAAGAAAACGTTTTTTTTTTGCTAGGAGCTTTATTTAGCTAGGAGGCCTCTTAAACAACGACTGCAAGAGCTCTCGACTCTCAACAACAACTTGTGAACATCAACTAATATGAATTAAAAGATTGCTCAAACTCGGTTCTATATTTCTCTCCGCGTAGTTCATATATCTGTCCTATGTTATTGAATATAGAAAAAATGAAAATCATGTCAATCGGTCGCTCCGTTTCGTAATGAAAGTAGACACAAACAAACAAATAAAAAGGCAACAGACACACTTTCAAAACCGATCCCGCAATTGTACCCTAGATTGTGGTCAATCGTTCAACGATTCTTGATAGCATTCCCATCGTCATATATGTGTGAACGTGGATTTAGTGCTGTGACAACACTGCTTACTAAAAAGAGAAATCGTTTGCTTGTTACCGAACGTGGCGACTTGCGACTGTTCTTGAGTAAATTGGAACCTGATATCAACAAACTTATTAAACAGCATCAGATTCATCCTTCACATTAGTTTTTATATAAGGATTGATTATTTTAGTTATATTTTTAATAAAAGATACTCTGTTTTAATACTATAAAGTTGCGTTTCAATAATCATTCTTATTGGCAGGTGGAGCCCGTAAGAGTTAACTTGAGACCTAAGCGCCGTTGTATGTTACCTACTGCGCTCAGGTTTCAAGTTGCGGGTTATAGTAAAAATTTCGTTTAGAATTCTCCGTTAATATACATATATATAGGTCACAATAATTAATTAATTTAATTTGAAGTTATAGTGGTTTTTAAACAGGTGAAAAAATGGGGGCGCTAAAAAATATTTATTCTCAAAGTGGGCAGTAGACAAAATAAGTTTGGGAACCACTGGACTGTAGATAAAAACATGGCCAATGTGCAGTTGCTGTATTGAGAAATAAGTCGCAGAGAATTTTAGTCGCAATAGATATAGATAGTGGGACAAACAGTCCCAAATTATTGGATACACGCAATAGATTAAGTGGGATAGTCTTTGCAGGTTCTTAGACTATAATGAAACTACTTTAAGACTATAACGAAACGCTTGTCTTACAATTTATTACTGACCGAGCAAGCAGGAACGTGCATCACCGATTATTGCAGGATAGACTATTGTGGGGCCTTTGCCCGGCAGTGGGACAAAAAAAAACTCTCTGACTGAACTGACCCTATTAGTGTGTTTACATCCCGAGAGCCACTTATACGCGTCATATTGTTTAATACTATTAAATGTTCTTTTTAGCTTACCGCTTGTTTGAATGAAATCCAAAATAGGCTGGCATCGGCCATTTATGATTATTGCTCTTTTGTCCTCAAAAGTTAGAACAAACACCTGGTGCACAACTTTTACATGAAAAACTTTCCATTGCATTAAAGCGTTGTTATAAAGCGGTAATAAAGTTTTCCTCCTAATTTCATTTGCGATAGCAAACAAAGTTCAGAGCAGATCTTAATCACTTGTAATTTGTAATGCGACAATGCAAATAATTATCATTGGACAAGAAAAAATATCAAATATATACGACTAACACAAAAGTTTACGTAATTTCATTTTATCCTCGAACATATTCCGCGTATTTAAATTGGTAGCGTAACACAAGCGAGAACCAATAACTTTCTTATTTTCATCACGGAATGCTTCAAGGAACAAATAAAAAGGCTCGAAATCGATATCATTCCTTATTGGTCAAAAGTGAAAAGAGATAAAAAACGTTGATTATTGAGATAGAACTAGCTTAAAGATAAGGGCCATTTTTGAAACTCAGTATTTCACTAACCTAATGGTTTTTTCCATACAAAAATTAGCTTTGTATAACTGACGCGTTTTAAAAATGGCTGGCATAAGCTCTTGTCTTAGATATTGGTTGTGTGTGCGGAAATTTCGCGTGTGTGTGCGTCGATGAAATACGTAGACGATCACACTACACATGCAAATTCCTATCCGTGCACTGTGAATGTGTGTAAATCGAGACACTATGGAGAATTGTCTTCTAGGTAGCTGCCTAGAGTACTGCGTATATATATGCGTATACCTACACTAAGTAAGCGAGTACGTAGCCAGCATATGGCGCGATGGACAGGAAAGCGCGCGTTTATTTGAAAATATTAGTCTATTATAATTTATTTTTAAATAAAAAAATGCGCATATATTAGGGAACCTCCGGGTAGACAATGTCTTTGAGTCTCTATGGAAAGCACGTGCCTGCGAGCAAGCGAAGCGTCTCAGTTTCGAGATCAAAAATGCTTTTGTCTGACTGTCCAATTTTCAGTCTGTCCAGCTGTTTTCGCCTAGTCGCATTTCTTAAACGATTCTTGTGAATATTTCAGAATAGGTTTATCTATTTGATATAGTGTTTCTCTTTTTTTCAAAATGGCAAAAATATGGGGATAGAAAACTTAAACAAAAAATTAAAGCCATTTCATTTTTTTTGCAAATATGTGTTAATACTTTTTGTAACCGTTTTCGTCTGAACAACTTTTTTATCCGATATTTTTCTACGGGCCAGCATGAGAACTGCATTAATATTTTTAATTTTTTTAAAAATTTGTATAAACTGTACTAATGAATTCTTTCCGGTCGGACTTTTTTGAGTATGTAAGTAAATCTTTGATTCACTAATATTAATAAGCGGCCAAGTGCGAGTCGGACTCGCCCATGAAGGGTTCCGTAGTAGCAAATAACAATATAAAAGTCTTGTAGTACTTATGTTTTTTAGGGTTCCGTAGCCAAATGGCAAAAACGGAACCCTTATAGATTCGTCATGTCTGTCTGTCTGTCTGTCCGTCCGTATGTCACAGCCACTTTTTTCCGAAACTATAAGACCTATACTGTTGAAACTTGGTAAGTAGATGTATTATGTGAACCGCATTAAGGTTTTGACACAAAAATAGAAAAAAAACAGTAAATTTTGGGGGTTCCCCATACTTAGAACTGAAACTCAAAAATTTATTTTTCATCAAACCCATACGTGTGGGGTATCTAATGGATAGGTCTTTAAAAATGATATTGAGGTTTCTAATAGCATTTTTTTCTAAACCGAATACTTTGCGCGAGAGACACTTCCAAAGTGGAAAAAAGTGTGTCCCACCCCCCGTAACTTCTAAAATAAGAGAATGATAAAACTAAATAAAATATATGTTGTTCATTACCATGAAAACTACCAGCGAAAATTGGTTTGAACGAGATCTAGTAAGTAGTTTTTTTTTAATACGTCATAAATCGTAAACGGCAATTTACCTTTCATTCAATCAACTCAAATATAAAAATTAAAAAAACATACTACAAGACTTTTGTATTGTTATTTGCTACTACGGAACCCTTCATGGGCGAGTCCGACTCGCACTTGGCCGCTTATTTAATTTTTATATTTGAGTTGATTGAATGAAAGGTAAATTGCCGTTTACGATTTATGACGTATTAAAAAAAAACTACTTACTAGATCTCGTTCAAACCAATTTTCGCTGGTAGTTTTCATGGTAATGAACAACATATATTTTATTTAGTTTTATCATTCTCTTATTTTAGAAGTTACGGGGGGGGGGGACACACTTTTTTCCACTTTGGAAGTGTCTCTCGCGCAAAGTATTCGGTTTAGAAAAAAATGCTATTAGAAACCTCAATATCATTTTTGAAGACCTATCCATAGATACCCGATACACGTATGGGTTTGATGAAAAATAAATTTTTGAGTCAGTTCTAAGTATGGGGAACCCCCAAAATTTACTGTTTTTTTTCTATTTTTGTGTCAAAACCTTAATGCGGTTCACATAATACATCTACTTACCAAGTTTCAACAGTATAGGTCTTATAGTTTCGGAAAAAAGTGGCTGTGACATACGGACGGACAGACAGACAGACAGACATGACGAATCTATAAGGGTTCCGTTTTTGCCATTTGGCTACGGAACCCTAAAAAAGAATATAAAAGTAACTAGCTTTTCGGGCGCTGCGCGGGCTGTGAGCAGTCCGCGTTTTCGTGCGGCTATTGAGGTAGGCTAAAAATGTTTCCAGTTCAGAAAATGGGTAAGAATTGCAGTCTGTCGAGGAAACATGGAAAAATGTGTGGGCGGCCATCTTGGATCCAAAATCTGATTTCAGTTCCGAGTTCAGTAAGTTGCTTTACCCCTATGAACAAAATTTCAGACCCCTACAAAGTCCCAGTGAGACGTTATGAACGAAATAAATTAAATTTTCTAAAACCCAGACGCCATCTTGGATTCCAAAAAAGTTACAAATTTGAACATATATTAATGGTTACAGTATAGCTAGTAATAAACTAAATATTATTTTCAGCACGAAATGAGTGTAATGATGAGTAATTGTGTTTGGTAGGTTTGTATGGTTTTGGATAGTTCTCTCTTCTTTCACCGTTCCATAAAACGTCTGTAACGTGATAATGCTTTAGATTCATTTATTTTTGAATAATAATAGATTTTCAAGAAATATCGTCGGTATATAACTGGGGATGACGTGCTGGTTGATTGAATTTTGCCACGCATAAAATGATCTCTGAAAATTACATCATGTTGTTTTGGGTGCCGTGGCGATCTATCAGTATTGAAACACTAACGAGGCTAGGTAATGCTCACGCAAATATTTAAATCATAGGTATTATATTACAATAATATAAAGGATTTGCATAAAATTTAAAGTTATTTTGTTACTTTTTCTTTTGATGGCAGCTTCTCATTTCTCGCGTTGTTCTAGTTTCCATGTTGTTGTTGGAAATCAATAAAACTTGCATTACCTATTCTTTCAGTATTCTTCTTATTTACGACACAACAACCATACCAAATGATTCATTTTTTGGAGGAATAATGCGAAATCCCATTGAAAAATCTACAATAGTTTGTTTTTGTCAGCTTTGACAGAATTTCGTACAGCGCCTGTATAATTGCTTACTTTTGGCAACCACGGGCGCTGCAAAAAATTCTACTTCTATGGGCGCTGCAATAGATTTCATTACCCCCACCACGTACTTCGCACGGAGCCAATAATGAATCTCCCATTGCTCTGCCACTTAATCAAACTGAATCAACAAAAAAAATATTTATCGAATCTGCTTATAAACTCAACCGATTCTTGTGAAATTTTCCCCTAAGTGTCAAGAGTACTACCGAAAAGTACAACTGATAGTACAAATGATTTTTATTATTATAGCCTTATTTTCCAGACTAGTGTTCTCGCTATTCTATTATATCAGTTTTCCTCTTTTTCTGTAGGTCTGATTGCCCTTCGGCAAAGGCCTCCTTCAGCCTCTTCCACTCCTTTCTATCTCGTGCCACTCTGTGCCAAGTCTTTCTTGCCACCTTTCTTATGTCGTCGTCCTATCTCATCTGCGGTCTCCCTCTCTTTCTATGCCCTTCTCTTGGATACCATTCGGAAACAATTTTACAACACTTAGCTTTCCCTCTTACTACATGACCTGCCCATCGCCATTTATCTTCTTATGTTTTGGATGATGTCTTTGACTTTGTTTTGTTTCGAATAATAGTTGATTTTACTCTGTCAGATTTCCGTATTCCCAGCATGCTTCTTTCCATGGCTCGTTGGCACATGGTGAGTTTATTTGTAAGTTTGTTTGACAGAGGCCAGGTTTGGCAACCATACATGAGGATAAGTAGTAAGCAGGTGTTGAAGAGTTTGCATTTTGTATTAATGTGGAGTGTTTTGTCTTTCATCACTTCTTTCATACTCCAATATCTGTGCCAACCATTTGCAGTTCTTCTTTTTATTTCTTTAGTTATATTGTCGATGGGTGATATCAGTTGGCCCAGATAGATGTATTCTTGCGTGTATTCGAAATGGGTAGATCCTACTCTTATGGTGTTTTCGTTGCCGTTAGTCATCACTTTAGTCTTTTCTGGGTTTAATTTTAGTCCCACTTTCTCACTCTCTGCTGCCAGCTCTATGATCATGCTGTTTAGCTCATCAGATGTATTGGCAAACAGAACGATATCGTTAGCGAACCTTAGGTGTGACATTTTGCGACCGTCTATGTTTAGACCTACATTTTCCCATTTTAGGTTTCTAAAAACAGTTTCTAAAACTGTTGAGAATAATTTTGGGGATAGAGGGTCTCCTTGTCTAACGCCTTTTTGTGTGTTGAAAGTTCTTCCTTTCTTCTCCAGCTCAACACATGCAGTACAATTTCTGTACACATTCCGAATAAGCCTAATGTATTTGTGATGTATTCCTTGGTCACTCAGAGTTTCCCATATCTTTTCATGTATCAATGAATCGAAGGCCTTGCTATATTCGATACAGGCTTAGTAGTATGTGAGCTGGTATTCACTATAATTCTGCACACGCACATGGTCTATCACTGAATTATCTTTTCGGAAGCCTGCTTCCTCTATCCGTAATTAATAATACAATCTCAATCAATTTTCGTGTGACTTAAATTTTGCTGAAACGGGAAGATCGATTTAGTAAACATTTCGTAGTAAAAGCTTGTTTAGTTAGCAATGTTTGTTATTTTGTATTATCTTGCAAGCTGAATTGTTTGATTCCGGGTGTTTATTTGAACATTTGTACAGTTGAAGAACTGCTGGGTAGTTGTTATATAGTTCTCTCAATTTTGCATACACATGTGACAGTGCACTAAAGTCACTATAGTCGATATGGCGATGGAGCCAGATCTTTATCTGAGCGTTTTCCCGGTTGCATCCTCAGCTTTGTTGCTACGGAGCCCAGGGCGCACTTTCCGCTATTACTATTTTAATTATAATATTGCAGTCTTGTCACCAAGAATGCCAAAGACCATGCGAAATGTTTAAACGATTTGGCTAGTTTTATGACCAGCCTGCTTGAATATGTGAACCCTTTTTAACTTAATTCCAAGAAAGGAGGAGGTTATCAATTTGTTGCTATCTTCTTTTTATGTATACTTGGACTGATTTGAAAATTCTTTTTTTGTCTGAACGGGTATATTTCCGAGGTAATGATAAAATCGGTTGTGTAGTTCGGAGGCGAAGTCGGTCTTTAGTTTTGAAACATTATTAGGAATGCAGTTGTAGCTCGACATGTTTGTGCTGAATCCTTTAATTACTTCTTACGACATCCACAGGTAGAGATGGTGTGGTCCTTTTCTAGGCCGAAAGCCGCACGGCATAAGAAGGAAGCGGAATAAGAACTCATAATCAAACATCGCAAAATCGAGTTTCTGTTCGCTTGCTTAGTCTACTTTTAGGAACTTTGGTTTTTCATGACATCCCTTAGACAGGCCTGGCGATTATTTTATCTTTATATACAGATAATGGTAGATTGGATGATAGTAAAAAAACTAATTTCGTAATTTTTTTTTATTCCTACAATTTCCTAAAAAAAAACCCTCTGGTCTGGATATGACCACTGCCCATTTAAATATAGATGATGTGGATTAGATCTGACCACTGCCCAGTTAGGTCACAACATGTAAGTATGGAAAAAATAAAGGTGAATCCACATATAAGCCTAATATTAATAAAAAGAGGAAAGACTTGTGTGTTTCTTTGTATAAAACCTTATTTAAACATCAATGTTACCCCGAGGTATCAACATTTTGGATATAAACCGCATTGCCGTATCCTTACTAATATTATAAATGCCAAAGTGTGTATATATGTAATTTTGTATGTATGTATGTATGATCCATTTTCACGCTAAAACGGCTGAACCAATTTTGATGAAATTTAACGTAGAGTTATATTGGACCATGGAGAAGGACATAGGCTGGGTATCGGTTATTCTTCGATCCAAGAACAGGGACCGGAAAACCCCTTTATTTGATTAAGTCTATCGATGGAGTAACTCCATCATAAGCTTACCCTTTGTTACAGTTAGCATATCGATTGACTTACCCTAACGTTATGGTAACTCCTTTAAATCAGTTAACTAATGGTAACTGGACTTACCAGTAACCTTAAAGTTCCGATTATACCTGTTAGCATTAAGTTGGTTACCCTTTCCCCCTCTTTGTTCTACAGTCTTGTCTACTACTTCCAAACTCATAGAAACGACTGTAAACAATGTAATTTAAGTCTTATGTGTGAATGCAATTAGTATAATTATTAAATGGCTGTTTGGACATCCACAAAGCCTGCCTTCTTTTTCTAGCCCGATGCGTCGTCTCGCTAACCCTATAAACTTTTTGCACAAGCAGTTTTGTGTTGTATGCTATTCAAATAAAGATTAAATTGCTTGAGGCCGTATAAATAATATTGATAGGGTAAGCCTATCATAGGGTTTTGCGATATTAGTTAGTGCTTAGTTGAATTAACTGTATTGTATTAGTAAGCCTTTTGTCAGGGTAAGCAAATGATATGGTTAACAAATCATTAGGGTTTACGAAAACCAGTCGATTAAAAACCCGACCGAAAACCCTTCAAAAGGTAAGCGGTTCCGGTCCCTGTCCAAGAACCTATCTATCTACCATACAAAATATTTGATGTGTAAATATGGTTTTGCCTTTATTTATATGGATAAACGCTTGTAGGACAGAGGTTACATAATAACCACAATAAGGTTTTCCAGATAGGCAGAGGTCACATGTTGACCACAAACTTTCGGCGTAAATATTTCAAAGAAAAACAAATATCATGTAAAACCGAAACATATTACATATAATTCAACCTATCTGCTATTATAAAAACACAAATAATATCACTTAACGGGATTTTTTTCCGCCATAATACTAAAAAACACTGTCAATTTGCACAAAAATTCGCCGTTCGACCAATATTTTGACTTTGACAAGCGAAATGTCAAGTTTTTTTTTCTAGAGGCGTATTTTTTTTTCGTTCAGTAATCAACTGTATCATAGACAATAGACGGATGACATTTTGCGGTTTCTAGCTAGCATCTGCTCGTCAGAAAAAAAATATTTCTGAGGTGGTTCGCTATGTGTACCCTGCCTGGCTAAGGGTTAAGTATCTACTTTGCGGGTGTTTCTTCAGAGTGCCTTTTTTACTGTCACACGGTCTTTATTCCTAACTTAACCAATGTATGGTTTTAAAACCGATTGCAGGAGTTACTTTGGTTATACCCCAACACAAAATCACAATTAAATAAGATATATAATGTACAGTAATTTTTTAAATAATATTTGGATGCCAAAATTGGTAGCAAATTTGCTGTTCTCCGCGTGTCACACTTGCGCGCGCGCTTTTGTCTTCTCGTATAACTTTTTTGTCTATCACCCAATAAGTAAATTTTGTATTTATAACTATTTATGATTAAACAATGCACAGTTGTACAAATAATGGTAATTGTATCCCTTAAATAAAAAAAAGTTATGAAGCTTTTAGTCTCTGTCACACGATTTTGCTAGTTTTTGAAAACGATACAAAACAGCTTATAACTTTAGAACGAGTTGAATCATAGGTACAAATTTTAGTTGCGCGGATAAACAGTAGCGACCCATTTTCGGTGGGGAATGCATGCGCTGCTCATCGTTTGACTGCAAAATAAATACAGGTGTGTATTTCTTTAAGTTTTTCGTCCTTCGTGGTCACTTTTCGAAAAATAATAGTAATTATTCCGCATTTAACGATTCACTCCTTAAATGTAATATGCCTTCGAGTTTATTTTAGAGTATTTTGTTTTTAAATTCATATGTAATTAACTCTGTAATTTCTAAAAATGTTAAATTTTCATAACTATTGTGGCGCGGGCTTCGTAGCGATTTCGCCACGAAAGTTTTGGAGCACGCCACGAAAGTTACGTATCTTTTTAATTCTCACTAAATTACCAATTATATTTAATTCATTACATATTTGACCGAGCGAGCGAAGCGAGTGAGGTCTCTAAATCGAGTTGGGGGCGAAAACACATTGTATGTATGTATGTATGTATGCTTGTATGTATGTATGTATGTATGTATGTTTGTACCGCGATAGCAGCCGAACCGATGGTTTGATTTTGATGAAACTTGGTAGGCATGTAGGAAACATCAATAGAATTTTCAAGTTCGTTGGGCATCAAAATCGGTTCAGTAGTTTTTGAAATATTAATAAAAATGTCCGCGATTATGTAGCAAACGAAACCATAGCGCGTTCTAACTTTGGATACCGCCATCTAGGGGTTATTTAGAAAACTGAATTGCGAAAAATAATCGCGAGGTCTAAGTTCGCGGCGAACTACTAGTTTATATCATAGCTACGCACCTCTACTATGTTCGCAACAACAGAATACTAAAAAAATGGTTGCCTGTAAAGTCGGTTTTACGGGCGAAGATTTTACGTGACAACGTAGATAACATAGTTGAGTGGGAGAGAGACGCAAGGCATTCGGCGGGCCTCTCTCTCGTTCGGTGACTCATCGTAACGTTACCGAGCGTTACACTTTTTCATAAGTGACTCCCAGCCGCAACCTAATTTAAGACGTTGTCACGTCAAAAACATGTTTATTTCGTTTTTTTATACGACAAACTTTTTTGTGATGTTCCTTATAGCGGTTTCTAATATACGAGTAATCCAATACAATGAAAAATCTAAAACCCGTTACAATCAAAGTTTGATTACATTTTTTTCAATGACTAGAAAGACAACTTTATTTTTAGATACAATAGTAAAATATATGAATATGAAAAGTTTAATCACATTGTTGTTTTTTAAAAGAATTGAATTAAAAAATGAATAACGGTAAATTACTACATATGTTCTTTTTAGGGTTCCGTAGTAAACAAGGAACCCTTATAGTTTCGCCATGTCTGTCTGTCTGTCTGTGTGTCCGTCCACGGTCCTACTCAGAAACTATCAGTACTAGAATGCTGTAATTTGGCATGGATTAGTACATTAATCATAGCAAAAAAGTCGTAAAATACAAGTAAATTGGTACTCAATATTTTTTTTCTCGACAACCAAATGGTGTGGGGTACCGTTGAATAGTTCTTTCTAACATAAAGTAAAATATCATGAGCTTGTGAACACCATTTTTCGATTTAGGGATCCGTTTCCGAAATATTTGGGTTTAAAGAGCAAATTTTTGTTGGAGGCAAGTGTTCCCCCCCCCCCCCCCTATCTGCTAAACGGTTATATATGGCCACGTGAAAAAATTCACAGCTATAGTATATATAATGTAGTTTAAAGGAAAACTATCAGAGCTAAGTAGGGTATACAAATTAAAAAGTTATAGGCGATCAACTTATAAATGTACTCGGAAAAAGAAAACTTCATACAAAAACAATAGATAAATTAGTTTTAAATGTTTTTAGTGGCATGAACTTAAAGTTGGCATTTGTAACTACGGAACCCTACACTGCGCGTGGCCCGACACGCACTTGGCCAATTATTTAGATAAGTTAATTGTAATAAAATATTGTTTGTTGAGAATAAAATAAAAGTTTCTGTATTTTGTTATGAGACTAATAAAAACGTTATGTTATTTACTTAAAAAATAAATAAATATATATATATATATATATATATATATATTTATATATATATATATATATATATATATATATCATGTGCATTTATATTATATTGGTCCCAAAGATATAATAGATGCATTTTTACAGCTAAACTTAAAAAAATCTGAAGATCATTGGGGCATGTCAGTTGCTGTAGTAAGCCATATCATAAATATCATAGCTGCTGATTTAGCTTTTATATTTAACGAATGTATTGATGAAGCCATATTTCTTAACCTAATGAAATGTAGTAAACTAATCCCCTTATTTAAAAAAGGAGAAAAAACAGCTCCTGGCAACTACAGACCTATATATAAGAGCCAAGCTAACCCGACACTATACCGAAGATATCCCGGACATCAGCCTGTACGAGATTAGGATGGCCCTCAAACAGCTTAAAAACAACAAGGCGCCGGGCGAGGATGGAATCACAGCAGAGCTTCTGAAAGCGGGCGGAACGCCGGTACTGAAAGTCCTTCAGAGGCTCTTTAATTCTGTTCTGCTCGAGGGCGTAACGCCAGAAGCGTGGAACAGGGGCGTGGTGGTCTTGTTCTTCAAAAAGGGAGATAACACCCTATTGAAGAACTATAGGCCTATCACGCTTCTGAGTCATGTATATAAGTTGTTTTCGAGGGTCATCACGAATCGTCTCGCGAACAGGTTTGATGCCTTCCAGCCTCCCGAACAAGCTGGTTTCCGTAAAGGCTTTAGCACCATAGACCACATTCATACGCTGCGGCAGGTTATAGAGAAGACGAGGGAGTATAACCGGCCGTTATGGTTGGGATTCGTAGACTATGAAAAAGCCTTCGATTCGATCGAAACATGGGCCGTGCTTCAGTCTCTCCAGCGATGCCGTATTGACTATCGGTATATCGAAGTGTTGAAGTGCTTATACAGTAACGCCACTATGTCAGTCCGAGTACAGGAGCAGTGCATGAGGGCAATTCCACTGCATAGAGGTGTGAGACAGGGAGACGTTATATCTCCGAAACTGTTCACCGTTGCACTGGAAGATGCCTTCAAGCTTCTGGAATGGGAAGGATTTGGCATCAACATCAATGGCGAGTATATCACTCACCTTCGATTTGCCGACGATATCGTTGTCATGGCAGAATCGATGGAAGACCTAAGTACTATGCTCGGAGACCTAAATCGAGTTTCCCAACAAGTGGGCCTTAAAATGAACATGGACAATGTGCGCCATGTTGCGCCCCTACCTGTTTGTGTTGGGAGCTTCACCCTCGAAGTTGTAGACCAGTATATCTACCTGGGTCAATTGATCCAGGCAGGAAGTTCCAGCCTCGAGGAAGAGGTCTTTCGGCGAATCCGACTCGGCTGGGCAGCGTTCGGGAAACTACGCAATGTCTTCTCGTCCAAAATATCTCTGTGCCTCAAGACTAAGGTCTACAACCAATGTGTGTTACCAGTGATGACTTATGGCTCTGAAACGTGGTCCCTTACTATGGGTCTCATAAGAAAGCTCAAGGTCGCTCAACGCGCTATGGAGAGGGCTATGCTCGGTGTTTCCCTACGTGATCGAATCAGAAATGAGGAAATCCGTAGGAGAACAAAAGTCACTGACACAGCCCAGCGGATTAGCTCGTTGAAGTGGCAGTGGGCGGGACACATAGCGCGACAAACCGATGGCCGATGGGGCAAAAAGGTTCTTGAATGGCGACCGCGTACTGGCAAGCGAAGCGTAGGGCACCCACCTACAAGGTGGTCAGATGACCTGACCAGGGTCGCTGGAAAGCGCTGGATGCAGGCCGCTCTTGATTGGTCATTTTGGAAATATTTGGGAGAGGCCTATGTCCAGCAGTGGACGTTATGCGGCTGAAATGATGATGATGATGATGATGACAGACCTATATCTATCCTGCCAATTTTGAGTAAGGTACCTCGGTTGCCTGGAAGAGATTGCAGTTGCGATAAGGCCGCCTTTTGACATCTGTTTTATATGTATCTATTACTCTGTTACTGTATGTTTTAGTGCAATAAAGATTTTAACTAACTAACTAACTAAGATGTTCGAAAATTTAATGCTCAATCAAATGCTGCTTCACTTTAAGACCTACAACCTTTTCCATAGCCAACAATTCGGCTTTACTGGCGGAAAATCGACCACCGATGCGGGAGTAACACTCGTTACTCATATATACGACGCATGGGAGAACAAAAATGATGAAATTGGATCATTTTGTGATCTCTCCAAAGCATTTGATTGCGTAGATCATCCGACACATTTGCTTAAATTTCGTCAATACGATTTTGATGATAATTCAATTAAACTTATGGAATCTTATTTAACAGATAGGCATCAGACTGTTGATTTAAATGGGTGCTCATATAACTAAACTTTCAAATAGGTTAGTTAGTTCTGCGGCTCATGCTGTAAGGAGAATAAGACAATTGACAGATGTAGCAACTGCCAGACTAGTGTACTTTAGTTACTTTCATAGTGTAATGTCTAACGGCATACTCCTGTGATATTCAGACTATTTTCATTTTACAAAAACGGGCATTTCGTGCTATTTACGGGTTAGGATCTAGAGACTCACTCAGAGAATCATTAAAGAAAATAGATATACTTATAAGCATCACAGTATATGTTTGAAAACATAATGTATGTAAGGAAAAATATTTCCTCATACAATAAAGTAAGCGATTTGACCGATAGAGACTTACGTAATAAGAATGACTTAGTATAAAACGTTTATGGGGAACTGTATACTTTTTTATAATAAATAGCCAAAATTGGTCCTTGATATGCAAGACAAAAAATTCAAAACTTATGTAAAGAAAGTACTTTGTGAGAAGGCTTATTATAGGACCGATGACTACCTATAAAGACAAAAAAGTTTGGCTTGAGTTTGACGCGGGTCCCTCTAAAAGTTTGTAATATAGGTACTCGAAAATGTCATAATTTGGTACATTTTGTACAAACTAAATCGACAACTTGACATTATTGACCGAGCGAGCGAAGCGAGCGAAGCGTCTCAGTTTCGAGATTAGCCAAAAATTCTTTTGTCCGTCTGTCTGTCTGTCCGTCTGTCTGTCTGTCTGTCTGTCTGTCTGTCTGTCTGTCTGTCTGTTCTCGCCTACAGGTCGCATTTCTTAACCGATTCTCATGAAATTTTGTATGCAGGTTCAGCAACTTAGAATAGAATTAGAGTAAGATTCAGCAACTTAGAATAGAATTAGAGTAGAATTTTTTTGTCGAGCCAGTTTTTCGAAATTTTTCAAAATGGCGGAAATATGGGGGCTTTAAATTTTAAAACTGTCATATATCCGCCATTTCAAAATATTTTCAAAAATGTCATTAGACAATTTTGTTGCCATTATGAAAACAATTTTTTTTTATTTGAACATCTTTCTTGTCTGTACAACTTTTTTATACGTTATACTTAAACGGGTTTAGGGTGACTCGCGGAGTCTATAACGGATATACAATACAAATCTCCTTACAAAATATACTGAAACTATTTAAGGGTGAATTCAGTCCGGGTTACTGAACAACTTTCTTAAAAATACATATCTCCCCTGAGGTCCACGAAGTAATTTCTCTGAATAACTATTATGGTTATTATTTTGAGTTTCATAAGTAGTTCTATAAATTTAAGGGTTTTGCTTATTTTACGATTAGTTTTTTCTTTTTCAGTTTTTGCTTATTTTGATTGATTGTTGGCTTGTTTATTAAATTCAGCAATTTTGTTGAGCGAACTTTCGTTCAATCGCTATCGCTGCTTGTCTGTGCTTCTGTAGTAGTATTAGTAATTATGCCACGAACTAACAAGAGATCAACAGCAATCAAAGCCCGCGAAGTAGCTTTACGAAGAGAGTAAGAAACTAATGAGCAGCGGCATAGAGCCATGGCAATACAAATAAACATTTAAACGAAAACTCATTAATAGTTTTCTGGTTTTTTCAACAACGAGCTGACTTTGTCATTTAAAAAATGATGGGTCATTTTTCGGTGAAAGACTACTGTTACAGAACTGAATTTCAGCATCACGGTACGGTAGACCTCATATCCATGTGATGTATGGTAGGAAGGTGCTCCTGACATTTCAGAGCTAGATCGAAAGTCATTTGAAGAAAGGGTTGTGATTGGCCACTATTTTGGATATTTGGTCACAACCATGAATCCGCATATCGGTAAACCTGCACTAATTATTTATCCAAATCAGGTACATTATTCTGAAATAATAATTGCGAGGTCTAAGTTCGTGGCGAACTACTAGTTTTAAAATGTTGACATTCTAAAAATTAAAAGCCATTGCTTAAAATTTATGCCTTTTCTTTTTAGCGCGGCGGTCAACCATTTTTTGTATGCTTATACAAAAAAATATAAGACGCAATATTTGTTAAGGAATGATATTTGTAAACTCAGTCGGGACGGAGTTATATCGGCTCGAAGATGAAGAAAAAAATATTTTTAATTAATTGAATTATGGACACCATATATTTTCCTGAGCTATTGATGCTATGCTAGCTATTATATTAGATTTCAAATATTTTTTCCTATTAGTTATAACCGCCATAACATGTAAGCAGGAACCAATTAGTGTTCTTTGTCTGACTATGCAGCTGCAGTAGTGTCCTATCAACGCACGTATTCCTGATGCCACATCAGCATTTCCTTAATATTAAATGTACACATAGTAAGTTCGAGCTTGTCTGTCTCTTGATTGTATCCTTCCTTTTAATAATACAGGTGTATTAGCTATAATCTGATGTTCTTGAATATCGTTAATGCCCATCTCTCTGCATACTTCAATTATTGTCCATGGCGTTTTAGGTAATAATATATTATAATGTAACAAATAATATGTTATAATAATTATATTTCATTTTTTGTTTGCATTAACTTTTTCTGCTTTATTTTTTACCAGATTCATCAAACGCGCTCCAAAAAAAAAGGAAGGGAAGATACATCACACTTTACATAACTATAGATGGGAAAAAATATTTTTAATCGTGACTTAATCATGTGTCATTACAATAATCATCTAATATAATAGATAGAATAGCATTAATAGCTCAGGAAATTATATGGTGTCCATAATTCAATTAATTAAAAATATTTTTTTCTTTATTTTCGAGCCGATATAACTCCGTCCCGACGGAGTTTACAAATATTGCTTCTTGTATTTTTCTGTACAAGCATACAAAAAATGGTTGACCGCCGCGCTAAAAAGAGAAGGCACCATTCCTCCATACAAAATGGTCATTGTCCTTTAAATTATGATATGACATAACAATGTATTCTCTGTCCACATTAACTTTAAGTATTAATTTATTTGTGAGTTGACGTCCTTAGAGAAAATGCTGCAGTGCAGTTTGTTACCGCTTCTTCTGCACTAGCGCTTTGGAAGCGGTAGTACACTTAGCTGTAAGTAACAATTTGACGTCAACAATTGTGCGACAAAATAATGACGATTATTAAGAGATATTATAAATATCCTATGATAATAAAGATAAATTTGAATTGAATTGAATTTATAAGATATACCTTTTATCTAATTTCATGAGAAAAATTAGGCAGGCTTATACGGGTGTTTATAGGCTAGTTTGGTGCGTGTACGATTACTTACTACTTTTGTTTTTAACTATTAGTTAAATTATAGAAATTTACGGATTATATGTTTATGTCCCATAATTCCCATAAAGGTTACGTAAATTCTTTATTTAATTTGTATGACTACAATAACCCTCTTTCTGATTGATATACTAATAACCCTATTGATTTTTTTTTTGTCTAGGGATAGTAAAAGTGATAGTTAGAATTATATTTATTGAGACTGACCAACATAATAAGAATTACATCCAAAAATTAGTCATAGAAAGCCTAAAACGTAAAAAAATGGTTTGACATAAAAATTATTAACTTAAACGAAGTTAATAATTTTTATGTCAAACCATTTTTTTATTGTTTTGCACATATTCTTTAGCTATTAAGAGAAAAAATAATAATGTTTGAATTTGTGATTAAAAAATGTTGTTTTAAAAACTGCTTTGTTTAATTTTACACTAACTATCAAATTATTCAGTTTCAATTCATAAAAAAATAGAAAAGTGATGCTTATGCATCATTTAAACATTGAACGCTTGTGCAAAGCATGTGCTGATTGTTATTTAATGCATAAATATATTAAGTTGTAACAAAAACTTTAGTTTTCGCTACAACTGAGTTGTATTTTTACTGGCGTAAATTTTGTGGTTTCAACAGTAACTTTCGTTGACAGATTTTTTTCGAAATTTTATATCTTTATCAATTATTTGTCAATTCAAAAGTGTCAAACAGTATATTATTTGCTTTTAAACTATCTAAAGCGTAGTATTTTTTTTTTTCAAAAGATTATTGGTAATTTCAATTTCGCCACGAAGGTTACGCGGAGAACGAAATTTGAAGAAATGCCCTGACCCGAATACCAATCTTAGCTAGATAGTGTAATGTAATGTAAGGTAAGGAAAAGTGTGTTAAATCACTTTATTTTACAAAAAAATATCTATTAAAATAAAGTGAAACTGTAAGAGTAAACAGATAAAACCTTACGTAAAATGAATGACTTAGTTGCCCCGTTTATTAGGCTGAAAACAGTACCTATAGGATCAATGACTGCCGTAAATATAAAAAAGTCTGGCTTGAGCTTGGTCAATCTTAAAGGTTTGTTTACTCTTAGATGTCATAATTTGAGTAGGTAAATTTGGTACATGCTGACATCAGTAAAGTTTTGGCATTCTAAACATGAATAACAATGGAGATGAAATCATTAATAAAAAAAATACTATGCTGCAGTGCAGTTTATTGCCGCTTCTTTTGCACTAGCGACTAGAAAGCGGCAGTAAGTACACTTAGCTGTAACTATTTGACGTGCACCATACACTAAATCTTTGTTTGGCCACCATTGGCCAGAATCATTGATTATATAAAGTAAATGACCTAAGAAATCTCTCTTTAGACTATTAATGATGTAAACGAAAATAAAGGAACGAATTAAAAAAAAGAAAAATAATGCCGGTGTCGTTTAAATAAATAAATATATAGGGACAAATTACACTGATTGAGCTAGCCCCAAAGTAAGTTCGAGACTTGTGTTATGGGATACTAACTCAACGATACTATATTTTATAACAAATACATATATAGATAAACATCCAAGACCCAGGACAATTTGAAAAAGGCCATTTTCCAACTTGCCCTGACCGGGAAGCGAACCCGGAACCTATGGGTGGCGGACTAGCATGGTAACCTATCTGCCTATCTACCTACCTACTACCACTACAAATTTTAATCAAAAACGTATATTATTTGTTCCGTCATCGATATCCGGAAACCGTGTTGAGTTAAGCCTTGCGTTTTTCGTTACTTCCGGCCTAGCTTACCCTCTCTTCCGCTAGGTGGTGCTTCCTGTTTCCGTTTGTTGACACCTCCTGTATCCGGTCTAATGCTCTATGAACGTGCCGCCATGTTTTTTCATTATAGCGTCGTTTTTCGTAATCACACGTGGCCTTAGCAAAAAATTTTAACTTTTTCTGTTATTACCTTCTGAAAAGGATTTCTGTAGTGAAAAAGTTGTGAATAATTGTGAATCGTGAATGTAAAAGTGAGTTTTAAATGTGAAAGTGATTGTGAACCTCTCTTTCGCGATGCAAGAAAATGATCAGCGGCCGGGATCGCCGGCGACGCCGGCAAGCAAGAAGAGGAGTTCTTCGGAGAGTAGTGACAGCTCTTCTTCAGACTCAGATGGTCCAAGTCCCAGAAAAAGGGCTCGGGATTTGAGGTTTGAATATCTGTCGCAGCAAGTAACCTTCCTAACAAATCTGCTAACACAACAATCTCAAGTAAGTGTGGAGAATAGCGAGTCTTCTTTGACAAATAAGAAAATGCAGTGCGATACTAGGTTAATTAATGAAATTAGTCTTCAGCCGCCTCCAGGTACAAGTACAGAGAAGGCTCAGCTAAAAATTTTAGATTATACTACTGTAGTTAAAGATCCGCTTTATCCTAGATCTGATGAAAGATATCTTAAGAGGTTAGAGGAGATACAACGTTTCAGAACCTCTGAGTGGAATTCGATCCGTTTTTCTGAGGCCCAAAAGAAATACATGACTGCTCCGGGTTTTATAGAGCTTGACATAAATGAAGAAATGAAACGTTTTGAATCCCCTCCCACCGAACGACAGCATTTGGTTGAACGCTCATTCGCTGCATTAACTAATGCAATGATACTACAAAAAGAGGAGTTATGTGGTACCCTGCAAAAACTGATTAATTGGTCCGGGGAAAAGGACATAGTGTTGACCCCATCAACTCTTTTTAACAAAATTGAAGAATTATTCAGCAAAGACTCTGCATTTATGAAAGTAAGTGATGATATATTGCAAATCATGTGTGGAAGAAGATCTGAGTGTATCCGGCTCCGTAGGAGTGCAGTACTTAAACAAATACCGGATGAATATGTTGCTTCGGCTTTAGAAAATATACCTCCAAGTGTAGAACACTTATTTGATCAAGAGCTGCTAATTAAGTATATACAAAAAATAGGGGGGGCAGAGAAACTAGCTGTCAGCACCAGTGCTGCGTCATCAAGACCATATTCCAATGCCTACGCTGCAGGCCCTAGTACCAGTGGTAGTTACAAAAACAATAAAACAAAGCACACAAAAGAAAAATCTACATTTCGTTCCCATGGAACAGATGGTAATAAATCAAGATATTTCAAAAATAACAAAGGCAAGAATTCAGAAGGAGGTCCGAAACGAAATAACAAAGGTAAGAAGATTAGGCCTCGCTCACCAGCCAAGAGTAAATACCATCGACGGGCATGACTCGAGGCAATTTCAAGGGGGCTGTCTAAGGCGATATCAACATGTTTGGCACAGTATGGGAGCTCCAAAAGAGATCTGCCGGCTTCTCAGTGGTGTT
This sequence comes from Acrobasis consociella, assembly GCA_963555685.1. Classification (NCBI taxonomy): domain Eukaryota; kingdom Metazoa; phylum Arthropoda; class Insecta; order Lepidoptera; family Pyralidae; genus Acrobasis; species Acrobasis consociella. Next base: position 23,976,391 of record OY743104.1, read on the forward strand.
CATATAACATTTGCAATGAAGCCTCCGCTGGTTTATCCATCAAAACTGATAATGAATGGTTATGCGACAAAAGTTTCACCACAGATGTCACAATTGATCAACGACATGTTAGACAGTCAAGTCCTCGAGATAGCAGAAATGTCCCCCAGTTACCTATCCACCTTCTTTCTAATACCCAAAGAGGATGGTTCATTTCGTCCAATTTTAAATCTCAAAAGTTTGAACAAATTTGTAAAGACCAAAGAGTTTCATCTATTCAGTCATTTCCGAGTACCAACTTTCCTACAAAGCGAAGATTGGATGATAAAACTAGATTTAAGCCAGGCTTATTTTCACCTGCCGGTAGTGCAGCATCACAGAAGATTCCTCAGGGTGAGCTACCAAGGAAAATTGTACCAAATGACTTGTCTGCCCTTTGGCCTGTCATCAGCACCAAGGACTTTTGCTGCAGTGACAAATTGGGTGGCAGAATATCTAAGAAAACACAACATACGCTGCGTGGTGTACTTAGACGATTTCCTGGTTGCGAATCAGTCCAGGGTATTGCTTCAAGAACAGGTGACATTCATCACATCAGTATTTCAACGCCTGGGTTGGACAATCAACAAGAAAAAATCTGTCTTGGTTCCGACCCAATGCCTGGAGTTTCTCGGTGTTACCTGGGACACACATGCAAACACCAAGTCCCTGTCGGAACCAAAGTGCCTAACGCTACGCAGGGCACTCCAAAAGCAGATAGTAAATGGCAAGTGGTCCCTCAGACAAGCCCAATCCGTCCTGGGACGCCTAAACTTCGCCTCGTTTGTTATCCCCAGAGGGAGGCTACATTGTCGTACGATACAATTCTTCAGTCGACAGTTGCCGAAATCCCTACCCCACAAACAATTCAGAATTCCCGAACCAGTACTAGCAGAGATGAAATGGTGGGTATCAATGGCTTACAGCAAGTTGCAATTACACAAGAAGCCAATTTCACATCTCCTCACCACAGATGCTTCGGAGATAGGATGGGGAGCACAACTGGGGAGGCTGAGCCTATCAGGAACTTGGACAGCGGAGCAGCAGTCTTGGCATGTAAACTGCAAGGAGTTATATGCAGTCCTGGCAGCAATTCAACACCAAAAAGATCGGATAAGGGATGCCCAGATATTACTTCAGACAGACAACAGGACAGTGGTGGCATATATAAACAAAGAAGGGGGCACCAAGTCAAAGAGGCTGTTATCACTAACCAAAGATCTATTGTTCATGTTAGATCATCTAAACGTAAATTTGACGGCCCAGTACTTCCCAGGGCGATACAACACCGACGTGGATGCGTTATCTCGCCGCAAAGCCAGTCCAGAATGGCATCTGATGACTCCAGCGACGAGCATTATATTTCAGATGTGGGGCACTCCAGAAGTGGATCTGTTTGCCTCAGAGACGGCTCATGTAGTAGAAAAATACGTGTCGATAAACCCGCACGACAAAGAAGCCCTCTTTCACAATGCTTTTCAGTTCCCATGGAAGTACAAGCTGGCTTGGGTATTCCCACCGCCCAACCTTATCCCTCAGGTACTGGCTCACCTAAACTCCGCTCAGGGTCGATTCATTCTAGTAGTTCCGAAGTGGAGCCAGGCCTTTTGGACAGCAGACCTGCAGAAGAGGTCCACCAGGAAGCCGCATCAGATCGAGAACCTTCAACATGTACTGATCGATACAAAGACAGGGAGACACCCTCCAGTAGTACACAATATATCCTTGGAGGCATGGCTGATTCAAGGTGGGCAGAATTAATAAATGGATGGGCAGAAGAAGAAAAGATGCTGTTAATGGCAAGTTGGAGAAAGTCTACTATTCGTACATACATACCAGCGTGGAATAAGTGGAAAAAATGGTGTAATGCTAATACAGTTGATTTCAAAAGTCCTGACCCTTCCATGGTTGCTCGGTATCTTGCATATCTCCACAATATTGAAGGACTGGCCTACAAAACTATTTTGGTTCATAAGTCTGTCATATCAACCTTAACGAGAACAAGTGGGCAAGATGTAACTTCTAATTTCCTAGTTAAACAAATTTTAAAGGCTATTTCTGTGTCAAAAGTAAGAATGACAAAGCCGCCAATTTGGAATCCAGCCAAAGTTTTAGAATATTTAATTAATCAGAACCCAGATGAACAAAGTTTTTACCAGGTTTCAAGACGTACTGCAATATTACTGCTTCTTGCATCTGGACGCAGGGTTCATGATTTGACCTTGTTAAAAATTGAACCCTCACAAATGATTGATGATGGAAAAAGCATCACTCTGTGGCCAGCATTTGGTTCAAAGACAGACACTGTGACTAATAGACAATCTGGTTGGAAGATCAAAGAACACCCTGACAAGAATTTGAATATAGTGTACTGGATTCGTATGTTATTGACTGTATCTCAAGAACGACGGGCTGAATGTATGTGTTCAGAATTATTTATCACTACTAGAGGCCAATGTAAACCTGCAACAAGAACTATTATTGGTGGTTGGGTCAAGTCAGTACTCAGAGAAGCTGGTGTAGAGGCATCTCCTGGGTCAGTGCGTTCAGCGGTTTCTTCTTTAAACTGGTTAGAAAATTATAATATTGACGAGATACTTGCTACAGGTAATTGGAAGCAAGAACACACTTTTAGAAATTATTATAAAAGAGAAATTTGTGATTACAATAGAGTTCCTAATAAGAGTGTATCATTATCTCAGTATTTTCAAGCTGTTTAAATTATCTTTAATTTGTTGTCCATTTCTAAACGGTTTTATGTTTGATATAAACTAGATTGGTATAAATAACTTTGTTTTTATATTTATAGATTGCTATGTTGTCTCATGCAAAGTACTTATTCAAGTAAGTATTCAAGTATTAATCACATTATAGCATCTTTAATATTTAGTACCAGGAGAATTCAAACACATCACTCAACACGGTTTCCGGATATCGATGACGGAACAAATAATAGAGAGTTTTACCAACCAATAAAACTTACCTATTATTTTTCCTGAGATATCCGGAAACCGTAATAATTCCTACCTGGTACTTTACGCGTATAATGAAAAAACATGGCGGCACGTTCATAGAGCATTAGACCGGATACAGGAGGTGTCAACAAACGGAAACAGGAAGCACCACCTAGCGGAAGAGAGGGTAAGCTAGGCCGGAAGTAACGAAAAACGCAAGGCTTAACTCAACACGGTTTCCGGATATCTCAGGAAAAATAATAGGTAAGTTTTATTGGTTGGTAAAACTCTCTATTACTCATACAACAAAACACCCATGCAATAATAATAAATTTTTCTTGAATCCCACAAACATAACAAGCTTTTATAGTGAGGCTGAAATATTAATTAATTAATACAAATGGAATAAGCCCAAACTCGCGTCACCCCTGCCCTGTTAAAATTTATCGGATATGATTATTCAAAACTTTTGATAAAATTCGACACAACCGATTTTGATTAAATTTCTATGGGATCACCAGACCTGACAAGTATGCCCCTAAAAACAAAAAAAAACATATTAGTCTAGTCGTCTTCGAGTAATTGGTGAACATACATAAAATAATTGGCCAAGTGCATGTCGGGCCACGCGCAGTGTAGGGTTCCGTAGTTGCAAATGCCGACTTTGAGTTCTTGCCACTAACACGTCTAAAAACTAATATTTATTGAATTTGTATGAAACTTCTTTTTTCAAGTACATTTTATAAGTTGATCGCCTGTAACTTTTAAATTTGTGTACCTTTCTTGGCTCTAATAGTTTTCCTTCAAACTACATTATATATACTATAATTGTGATTTTTTTCACGTGGCCATATATAACCGTTTAGCAGATAGAGGGGGGGACACTTGACTCGAACAAAAATTTGAACTTTAACCCAAATATTTTAGAAACGGATCCCTAAATCGAAAAATAGTGTTCACAAGCTAACAATATTTTTGAAAGACCTATTCAACAATGCCCCACTCAATGTGTTTGTCGTTAAAAAAAATATTGACTACGTCTTTACTTGTATGGCAGAAACCATGAAAAAAAATTTTTTTTTCAATATTTTATTTTACGACTTTTTTGCCATAATGAATATACACATCCATGCCAAATTACAGCTTTCTAGTACTTATAGTTTCTCTATAGGACCGTGGACGGACAGACAGACAGACAGACAGACAGACAGACATGGCGAAACTATAAGGGTTCTTTGTTTACTCCGGAACCCTAAAAAAGAGTCGCACCCGACATAAGTGAAAACTGAGTGTGGTTTTGGTAACAGTGTCGCGAGTTCAATGGTTTTTTCCCATTTGAAAAAATACATAACGCGCCTAATGAAGTTAACCCTTTTTGAAGTTGATATGTAACCGGGTGCGTATTGCTTGATATAATTACATTTTATATATTTACATTTTAATAACGTTCATAAGATACTAGTAGTTCGCCGCGAACTTAGACCTCGCGATTATTTTTCGCAATTCAGTTTCCTAAATAACCCCTAGATGGCGGTATCCAAAGTTAGAACGCGCTATGGTTTCGTTTGCTACATAATCGCGGACATTTTTATTAATATTTCAAAAACTACTGAACCGATTTTGATGCCCAACGAACTTGAAAATTCTATTGATGTTTCCTACATGCCTACCAAGTTTCATCAAAATCAAACCATCGGTTCGGCTGCTATCGCGGTACAAACATACATACATACATACATACATACATACATACATACATACATACATACATACATACATACATACATACATACATACATACATACATACATACATACATACATACATACATACATACATACATACATACATACATACATACATACATACATACATACATACATACATACATACATACATACATACATACATACATACATACAATGTGTTTTCGCCCCCAACTCGATTTAGAGACCTCACTCGCTTCGCTCGCTCGGTCAATAATGTTAATTTGACATAATCATTAAGGTATATATTTTTAATAGCTATAATATTCATTACATTTTCATTTTAAAAAGCATAAAATCATTTATATAACGTTTATGTACACTAAACATCACCTGTTATACAACTTGTGCGGTATACAGGACAAAAAGTATATCATTCAAAAAGTATATTGTTGAAAAGACATATCATTCAAAACATATAACTATCAAAATCATATTGTTTAGAAGATATATGACTTAAAAACCATACCATCTAAAAAGTATAGACAGGCAGACGAAAATAATTCAAATTTGGGAAATCTCATAAACTTTAATTTTCTTATAAAAAAAACTCAAGGTATAGGATAGGTTTATAAAGGTGCAAAGTTTAAACAAAGACGTAGGCAATGTCCATTAAGATATTTTATAACATAAAAGAAACTGTGAATAAGATACCCAAAAGTGGGGGCAAACATAAAAATAAAATATCTAAATTTGTCAGTAAACGATTAGATTAGTAAAAAAATCTGACTAGAAAATAGTAAAAAAAGAAGTCATAACATAAAGGCTACAAAAACTAACCAATTTTTTTATTAACAAAAAAATCTTGCCAATAGCCAAGCTATGAAAACAAATTTTTCACTCAAGCCTCAAGGTATGAAAAATTTGGTTACACATACAAAATGCGCGCGCATTTTGTATGTGTAACCAAAATTTTCCGCCCAAGCCCCAAGGTATGAAAAATTTGGTTACACGTACAAAATGCGCGCGCATTTTGTACGTGTAACCAAATTTTCCGCCCAAGCCCCAAGGTATTAAAAATTTGGTTACACATACAAAATGCGCGCGCATTTTGAATGTGTAACCAAATTTTTCGCCCCAGGCCCAAGGTATGAAAGAAATAAAAAAATAACTAACTTATTTTTTACGAACCGAAGCCCGCGACTTCGCTCGCGTGGACTTTATGTCTCTTGAAAATGCTCATCAGGCTGAACAACTTTTACTAAGGCACCATTTTTATATCTCTTATAGTTTAGCTAGACCAGTATAGTTCTGCATCAGGTGTTCTTCCAAAATTATTTATACCCTGTATGTTGCCCAGGCTTACAGCTATATAACTAAAAAAGTTTAATTTGAATCCGTCCAGCATTTCCGGAGATTAGCGTGTAATAACAGACAAACACACATAGACAAACAGACAGACTTTTTTTTAAATTCTTACTCCATTACTATATCTCCTTCGACCTAATTTTTTTTTAAATATATCTAATGTACAGACACTTTTTTACTGTTTTATTATATGTATGATATAGATTTAATTTCACTTATTATTGATTTGTCTATTTTCATTATAAGAGTATCACATTATAAGAGTTCACAAATAACACTATTTCGTACTTTTAAACGTTTTGCACTTATTTTTTATTTATGGCTAACAAACGAAAATTTGAGGAAGGAAATTATCTATTAATGTTAATACGTAATCAGTAATTAAATTATGTGATTGCGACATATTAATATATTATTTTCAACCCTCCTGCATTGGCTTGTCTTAATAAAATTATCCGCAACATACTGCCAGGCGCTATATCAAAAGTTTGTTATATTTTGATTATTATGATTATATATAAAGAATATTCTACTAATCGATTTATATACGCAATGATTATTATGCTTAATAATATATCTACAGAAAGTTTATTATACGTAACGTAAATAGATTTCAAGAATTTTATACGACTTTAAATGTATACGAAAGGTTTGTTAGGTTAAATAATTATTATTTAAACGATTTTATGGGTTAGAAAAGTATGATTTATGATTTTTATCTTTTTTGATAATTATACCGACCAAAATTATACATTTCGTTGGTATTTATTCAAATTAATATATATATTGTTGTTCTGTCTTATATTACTTACCCTATGTAACCTCCCCCTTTCTCATCTAAGTAGATAGATAGATAGGTATTGTTTGCCTGGGACTAACGTCAGTGACAAATATCATTCGTGTCATAAATATCTCATCATCAAAGATTTAGAATATACTTACAACTCATCATGGAAGAATTTGGGAAAAACTGATATTCACAGACAAATAAACACAGGATCAAAAGCTAGTATGAAGTTCTATAGTAGAAATAGGGACAACAATTTCTCAATTTGTTTAATTTCTACATGTTCCATATAAAAAATGGAACACCGATCTGGCAACGGCAAAAGCATTTTTCTGAATTTTCTTTTTTTAGATATTGCCAAAAGCCAAATTTTCGGGGAAACGATATTTACAAACTTTTATTTAACTTGCAATGTAGGTATCTGTTATTGGTTTTTACACAGAGCGACTGCCTATAAAGGATATTTTTCTGAGTAGCTATAAATAATTTCATTTGTCCATGTTCTTTCTCACAAGTAATATTATTACCTGTAATTTTAATTAAAGTAATTAAAAATAGTGTGAAGTTTTAATTGTTTAACTTTTATAAGTGGATCTGTATCGCGATAAAAACCGCACATCATTATCTATGCTCCCAGTGCATCCTCAACGGCAACGCTTCAGAGACTGGGGTGGTACCTAACCTAGGTTACTGGTTTTTGCACAGAGCGACTGACCTCCGCAACCCACGACTGAGCAAATGCTAGATGGCTCGTGACCCACATTTAATACGTGCCCTCCGAATCACGGAATCATCTTTCTTTTCGGATATAATCAGGTGATTCAAGCCTGCAATATCCGAACCAGACTAGAAACAACTTTTCACAAAGTATGCTTCCCAGCGGAAACCCTCAAAAGGGCCATTATACGGGTCAGTTGGTTCCATAGAACTTTTATCAAATCGGTTGTGTAGTTTCTTGTTACACAACCTATTTTTATAAACCATCAAAGATTAAATCGAAATGTAAAAACAGGAATGTGAGGTAATAAATAAAGATTATTATTAAAAAAAGAAAACTCATTTGGTCGAAGAGGTCCAGGCGTCTTCGAGTTATTAATCGGGGTACATAAATAAAAGAAAAGACATGTATACTTTCATATTGATAATCTCCTCCTTTTTTGAAGTCAGTTAAAAGTTTATAGTTTTACGGCGTAGTTTATATTGGATTTTGGGAAAACGTTTTACATTTTAATATCCAGTTTACCACAGAATTAAAATAGACAGAATGTACGCTTTCGGGATTGGTAATACTTTTTTATAGAATTCCTTGCAGTAAAAATTGTCGAATCCAGCTCTTATATACTTCATACCTACATGTTCCGACTTTCCTTCGAGATCAGTACCTCAAAAATAAAAAGTAAAGGATCACTTGTGTCTGTCCGACGTCCGTCTGTTTCAGCCAATTTGCTCTGAAACTATATAAACGGTTAAGTTGAAATTTGGTACCTACAAGTATGTAAGACGGTGACCTGAATATGAACGTGTTACATAAATAATAATAATTTTAAATTTAAAAGCGGAGCGTTTTTTATCAAACTTAGTTAAATGCCACCTCAAGGAAAATTGCTTTCATGCAAAATTGGTGTAAAAAAGCCTTATCGAAATTGGTTGAATCCGTTGGAGCACTATGATGTCACCGACAGACAGACAGACATTAGCGTCAAACTTATAACACCCCTCTTTTTTCGGGGTTTACAAAGGGGGAGAATCTCAATTTTTTTCATCATTTATGTGTCCGTGAGAATTCTGAATTTATTAATAATAAGTGAACAAAAGTTTACATAATCCAACTTACACACACAAAAAACAAATAATAAATAAATATATAACGACAAATTACACTGATTGAGCTAGCCCCAAAGTAAGTTCGAGACCTGTGTTGCCACCCACCCACCCACACCCACTGGATTCCCAGTGCAGTCAGTCAACGCAGGGCAGCTTGTGACGAGCTATGGTGAGTAGCGACATCACGTACCTAGGGTACGTGATGTCGCCGTGTAAGCGCATGTGTGTATGGTCCCCCTGGAGGCCTAAGCCCCGTGATAGTGAAACCGGAGCCGCACCTCTCGACACCCTTAGCTGCTTACATTGTGTTGCGCCCTTGCCGCATTTTCGTGGCTAGTTAGGGTGCCCACAGGCAGTGTAGCCAACGAGCAGCAAGTCACCATCTACCAGGTTAAAATTATTGTGAGGGATTTTTAGGTAGATGTCCGTATCTCACTCCATAACCCAGTTATCCGGCCCACTAACATCCCATCCACATAGCCCAATCCAAGTCAATCCCTCCCTGGCAATTGTTCGGCAGCTATGGAGGACTGTCCATTAGTGCATCTCAATGGTACATTAAGGGATAGACCTCCGTAGATGCAGCCAGCTAACATTTTAGATAAAAAGGTACTAAAAGGCCTCTTCATGTTGGCTTTGGCCCCATGAACGCCTCAAAGGACCGGGTCCCTATGGACCCGTGGCTGAAAAGCGTACCAACATAATAATAATAAATCAATCCCACCAAAAACATTCTGTAAAAATCTAGTCAAGTCTCGACGGAGCTGCTTGTTTATCTCTAAAAAGTCATTACATGTAAACAAAATTGACTTGTACCCTATAATAGAGTAGGAGGTCACGACAAATTTGGTAACGATAAGGGATATGGATGACTCTGGTTTCATAGGATTAAGAGCATCTCTCTGATGCCAAATATGTCGGTCTGCCTGCGTGAAGTGGTTGCGTTACTTAGATATGGCGCCTGAAAAGTTGGTAATCGTGATGAAAAAATAATGATAAGGTAAATGGCTGACTCTAGTTTCACAGGGTGAAGAGTACTTCTCTGATGCTAAATATGTCAGTCTGACTGTGTGAAGTGGTTGCGTTACTTAGATACAGTAGCGTGCGTTCATACAAACATATGAATTTGTCTACCCTGTGTGACCCTAATATTGATGACGTAGTTCACAAATTTACTAACTACAAAATTTTCGATTTTTACTTTTTAAGTACCAGATAAATTAACTCTTTCTACCAAAAACTTAGTGTTACAGTTGTACTTTTTAAGATTCCGGCGTTAAAAATAATTAGTATTATTGTTAACGCCGGAATTTTATTTTTATAAATTTAATCTTCAAGTATTGACTGATTTCAACAAAATTTCAAAGTCCTGCGTATCATACACATTTATAACATTTAAACACGTGTTAAAGTTATGCAAGTGCATAATTTGTTACCGATTATTTGAAGGTGCCTTCACCGATTTGGAAAATTCTTTTATCGAAATTGGTTGTGTAGTTTGGGGATGAAATGTTTTTTAGTTTTGAAAAAATATTTTCCTGTTAAAATAATGAGGTTTAGTGCACAAATGGACTAAAGTTTATTTTACTATTTTTTGAAATTAGACAACTATAATACCACAATTTTTGGATATAATGCAGTCAAAGGACTAGACTCTTGAATAGACGTGAAATTATGTAATTATTTTTGTGCCTTTCTTGACTAAACTTTAGAAAACTTTCTAAATTAAATGCTCTTCTGAAAAGTTGACAAAACTGTTGTTAGTACAATTGTGAACTGCGGCATGTATATATAATATCGGATACTAACGATAGATGTATTGATGTATTCGATATGCAGCCGTTCAGAGTCATTTATTTACCTTATAATTTTACTTTTGATCACGATAACATACTTTTCAGGCGCCATACCCATATCTAAGTAACACTAACACTTCATGCAGGCAGATCGACATATTTAGCATCAGAGAGGTGCTCTTCATTATGTGAAACCAGAATCAGCCATTTACCTTATCATTTATTGGTCTCGCTAACCAACTTTTCAGGCGCCATATCTAAGTAACGCAACCACTTCACGCAGGCAGGCCAACATATTTAGATCTGAGAGGTGCTGTTCATCCTGTGAAACAAGAGTCAGCCATTTACCTTATCATTTTTTTTTGGTCACGATAACCAACTTTTCAGGCACCATATCTAAGTAACGCAACCACTTTACGCAGGCAGACCGACATATTTGGCATCAGAGAGATGCTCTTAATCCTGTGAAACCAGAGTCAGCCATATCCCTTATCATTTTTTTTGTGTCACGATAACCAACTTTTCAGGCGCCATATCTAAGTAACGCAACCACTCCACGCAGGCAGACCAACATATTTTGCATCAGAGAGGTGCTCTTTATTCTATAAAACCAGAGTCAGCCATATCCCTTATCGTTACCAAATTTGACGTGACCTCCCGTTCTATAACATATAAAGAACGTTTATCGGCCAAGTCACACAACATTAACTATAATAATAAAGAAATCGCAGTAAGGAACCTTAGACTTGGCACGACTTTGTTTAAATTTCGTTACATTTTAGAGATAAACAAGCAGCTCCGTCGAGACTTGGCTAGTTTTTCACAGAATGTTTTTGGTGGGATTTCACTTCTTTTTGTAGAAACGTGGGCATATTACGAAATAACGAAATCAACGAAATGCAAATAATCCCTCCTAATCCCTAGCAAATGTTTTCAAGCGCAGTAGGTAGAAGAATGTTGTAAGCGACTGTTAGGCTCTATTTTTTATATAATTTGATGCTTTTATTATAATTATATATAGTTTAGTTTTTATTATTATTTAGTTATATTTAGTTTGTAGTTATTTAGTTAATTCTTAATATTTCCTGTTTTGTATTTTTGTTTATTTAATTTGTGTAATGTTCGAGTAGAATAAAGTTAATCGCCCGATTATTTCTTCTTGTAAACTTGTAAGTATAAGTATAAAAGCCAGTCTAGTCTTATCCAGAGTTTTCCTTTAATTTTATTTATATGTATATTAAAAGTAAAGGGGCGGCATTCGCCCAGCAGTGGGACACTATAGGCTAGACTAGTAGTTCGCCACGAACTTAGACCTCGCGATTATATCTTCTACTACCAAGTAAAGCAAGCAATCCAATACCAAGACAATTGAACACAATTAACAGACTAAAAAAATTAAACAAAACTTTAAACAAGCAAGACAACAAAAAGTAATACGATTCTAGAAAAAATCAAGTCAATCTTGTAAACATATGAGAAAAAAAAACCATAGCAAGTTCTAAGAGTTTTAAAATTTTTGTTGGACATCTTATTGTTTTTTAGGGTTCCGTAGTAAACAAGGAACCCTTATAGTTTCGCCATGTCTGTCTGTCTGTCTGTCTGTCCACGGTCCTATAGAGAAACTATAAGTACTAGAAAGCTGTAATTTGGCATGGATATGTATATTAATTATGGCAAAAAAGTCGTAAAATAAAATATGGAAAAAAAAATTTTCAGGATAGCTGCCATACAAGTAAAGACGTAGTCAATATTTTGTTTCTTGACAAACACATTGAATGAGGTATCGTTGAATAGGTCTTTTAAAAATATTGTTAGCTTGTGAACACCATTTTTCGATTTAGGGATCCTTTTCTGAAATATTTGGTCAAGTGTCCCCCCCCTCTATCTGCTAAACGGTTATATATGGTCACGTGAAAAAAATCACAATTATAGTATATATAATGTAATTTGAAGGAAAACTATCAGAGCCAAGTAAGGTATAGAAATTTAAAAGTTATAGGCGATCAACTTATAAAATGTACTTGAAAAAAGAAATTTTCATACAAATTCAATAGATATTAGTTTTTAGACGTTTTTAGTGGCAAGAACTCAAAGTTGGCATTCGCAACTACGGAACCCTATACTGAGCGTGGCCCGACACGCACTTGGCCAATTATTTTGTGAACTATATGGTATTGAATGTACGCAACAAATGTTTGTCAATTTTCTTCTTTTCTTAAAAATAGTGGTCAAGACATTGGCCTTGTAACTCGGAAGGCGCGGGTTTAATTCCCACGGGAGACTGCATTTTTAAGAAAGTTGTTTAGTAACCCGGACTGAATTCACTCATAAATAGTTTCAGTATATTTTGTAAGAAGATTTGTATTGTATATCCGTCACGGTTCAGTCAGCTAGACTTCGCGAGTCACCCTTAACCCGTTCAAGTATATAACGTATAAAAAAGTTGTCCAGACAAAAAAGTTGTTCAAATAAAAAAATTGCGTTTTTATAATGGCAACAAAAAAGTCTAACGACATTTTTGGAAATATTTTAAAATGGCGGATATATGACAGTTTTAAAATTTTAAACCCCCATAATTCCGCCATTTTGAAAAATTTCAAAAAACTGGCTCGACAAAAAATTTCTATTTAGTTGCTGAACCTGCTTACAAAATTTCATGAGAATCGGTTAAGAAATGCGACCTGTAGGCGAGAACAGACAGACAGACAGACAGACGGACAAAAGAATTTATGGCTAATCTCGAAACTGAGACGCTTCGCTCGCTTCGCTCGCTCGGTCAATTAAATTAGAAGATGTGTCCCACTACGCTGGGTTTTTGCAATGACAGTCGATTTTTTTATGTACCAATAGTAGAAGGAGGCATTAATATATCTCTAATACAACTGGGACCAGCATCAGATACTTCAGACCTTCGCTTTTTGACATCAAATGAAGCGGCTTACCAAGTTGAATATTTTTTGTAAAGACATATCTCTAATAGTTTAGTTGAGCTCTTGTGTTTCCTAATCAGGGTCACCAGGTACTCCAGATCTTCGATTATCCTAGTTTTTATAGATTTCCCCTTATGTGGCCATTAAACCCTAACTCTGTACCAAATTTCAACTCTCTGAGTTTATGGGAAGTACTAGTTCTATTTTGATGATCATGAGTGAGTGAGTGTCATAAATGCGAATCTTTGCTTTCGCTTAACTTCGGAACTAAATGACTTACAGACTTGAAACTTTGGATTTTATGTATGTGATTATAGCTTACTGGATGACGAAAATTTCTGCGTTTTGGTCTTATCCAGAGGTTCTCAAATAGGGGCCTGAAGATGTGGCGAAATGGTTCCAGTAAAGGATGGTACGGCAGTGTTTGCTTCGCGCTCGACTTGGCGGGGACACTGCCGTGCCCCCTTATAAACCACAGGAAAAGCAATACAGTACAGCAGTATTCTAGGTAATTTGCAATAGGTACAATATCTGTTCACTTCTGGTCATGTTTTTAAGTCTGTGGTCTTCTTTTATAAAATCCACAGTTGTCTTTCTTTTCGAGGGCGGCGAATCATTTACAGTATCAAATATTTTGTTTTTATTCTAAATGGATTTGGCTCGTTAGGGAAGTAGTATTTTTTATTTTTGCATTTTAGTAAATTAGGATTAATTACCTTTTTGTATCTAATTATAGTATTTTTAAAAACAAAACGTCTTACTCTTTTATTTACTTTTCTCCTAAGATACTCTTTCTCGACATCATAAACTAAATATTTAAAAAATTTTAGGAATTGCTTTGGCCATACACCCCTCGCAGCTTTGCAATTAAACGCTAAATCCGTATTTAACAATTTAATATATTTGAATACATTATATTATTATTTGTACCTAAATACCGTGTGGTATCCGGCAAAATAGAATAGGAATGTTCTGCACATGTTCTAAATTTTTTTGAGATAAGTAGATGAAAAAAATACAATCCTTATTTTTTAAATACACACACATTCGTTGATATCGTAGGAAGCGACTTAGGAAATTTAAGGTAAACAACGCTTATAAACATCTATAACGCCTCTAAAACCCGTCTGGCCAGCGCGGATAGAGTAGGCCAAAATCTTCTGGCTACTTTGGTCAAGTATGGCTCTACAGCACAGAGGCTCGTGCTCTTGCAGTGGAGACTAAAGGCCCATTTAGACGGTGCAAGTTTCTTGCCCGTTGCATGCAATTTTATTGCAGCAATAGACAACTTGCATGGTCTAAACGAAATGTCAGCCATACAAATCATTTATTGCTTCAATAAAATTGTATGCAACACGCAAGAAACTTGCACCTTCTAAACGGGCCTTAAAAAAGACCTGATGATGATGATTATTATTATTATTCTCTCACTCGGTATACAGGCTATGTTTTTACATATATGACTAAGTAGGCTAACAAACTTACGGGCTTGCTTACATATTTAAGAACTATTTTCTTGTCAGCGGAGTATTTTCAATGCCCCCTAAAATGAATGAAAACATTTACAGCATGTATTAAAATAAGATTATGACGCTGGTACGCTAAATTGAACCATTATTGAACATACTATTCTATTCTCTATATTTATTGATGGTATAACATCCTCTCTCTCTTCTTCGTTCCATTTGTATGCTGACGATCTGCAGTTATATTCAGCCGCCCCTCTCGATAGTATTGACAATGCTATAAGTGTCATCAACTCTGACCTTGCTGATATTGCGGAATGGTCGCGTAACTATGGACTTATGGTTAATGCGGAAAAATCTCAGGCGATTGTCATTGGTAGTCCTTACTTCATTTCAAAATTTAATTCTTTATCTACTCCTAATGTTGTTTTTGACGGGAATATCATTCCTTTTACTCCTACAGTAAAAAACCTAGGAATTATTTTTGACGAAACGCTCTCATGGTCAGCACAAATAAATGAGGTGAGCCATAAGTTATTTGTGGCTTTGCATTCCTTAAGAAGACTCAAATATTTTCTTCCTATGAGCACAAAAATCTTATTAGCTCGCTCCCTACTGATTCCCGTCTGGGACTATGCGGATGTAGCATATCTTGATCCTACCGAAGAACTCTTAAATAAGTTGGAGCGTCTACAAAATCAAGCCATTCGATTTGTCTTCGGTCTCCGTAAGTATGACCATATTTCGGAGTTCCGGAATAAACTCAACTGGCTCCCAATCAGAATTCGCAGGAACACCCATATCCTTTTCCTTTTATTTAATATCCTCTACAATCCCTCCACTCCTGTCTATCTGAAACGACAATTTTCTTTCCGACAGGTAGATGATCGTCTACGTGGTTCTAAAAACCCGCCCTTGGACACTCCATCGTATATACGCCAAGTCTTTTTCAGTCATGGCGGCAAGGCTTTGGAATTCTCTTCCTGATGATGTGAAAGTAGCTACGTCGCTCAATTCTTTCAAATCTAAACTCCTCAAATCTTCTATTGTTACTTCAGACATTTAAGCTTTACATTTTGTTATTGTTAAGTAAGTACAATTTATATTATTTTAACATAGTTAGTTATTTTTTTTATATTTTATACATTTTATGTATGTTTATGTACATTTAAGTATATTTATGTAGGTTTATGTATGAAATGTACCTATATTTATGAATGTTTTTGTAAGTATACCTTGTAGCAAGTATGCATGTGTAGGTATTTAGTTAGATGTAATATTGGTTTCATTTATCCTGTGTAAGTACGACCTTCTATACCCTTCTTGTGAGTAATTGTCCTATCTTCTTATTCGCCGGTTGACTGGAAGAGATTCCATTATGGGATAAGTCCGCCGTTGTCAATTTATTCTATTGTTTTTGTATGTATTTGTGTTTTTTCATAGTACAATAAAGTTATTACAAACAAACAAACAAACAAACATACTGATGTTAAAACTCGAGCACAGAATAAGTACTAGTATTCACGTAACTCGAGATAAAAAATACCTATGTGCATACAAAAAAATAAGGATCTATCACAAAAAAGTGTAGAACAGGTGTAGAACATTCTAATGCCACGCACTCGCCCACGTCATAGACTCTGCTACGCCATAGAACTGTACCGAATCGGCTCGGAAAAATAAATAATCGGAAAAATAACGCGACTTATTCACAAACATAAGCTAGCTACTATAGGCAAAGGTAGGTGTATATGTACCGTCGCGTCGCAGACGTAAGGTACATTTTGACTCGTTCGACGCACGTTAGGCTAATAAGTCAAGAGTCATTTGTGAGGTGTGCTAACTAAATAAGACTTTAGTACGCCGTAGCTGGGTATTTCTGTCTATGAGCGATTCTTTTATACTTTACTTTAAGTACTAACTTTACTTTTTTACTTTAGTACTATTATTTTATTACGCATTCTGCCATAGAATAGGTTGTTATGGAGGCAGATGACTGTAGAGGAAAAGGAAAGCCGAGAAAAACGTGGGGGAATATGTAAGGAGAGATAAGAAGGAACAAGGGGCTAATGCAAAATGGTTCATGATAGAAAAAAATGACATACAGACAGAATCGACCCTTTATAGGGAAAAGGCGGGGAAGTTGATAAAAACTTTGTCACAGACCTGATTTTTTTTTATAATGTGACCGTATCTCGACTCATACCATGCATGTAGATACCTACTCGTGTAGCTGCGGACAGTATTTTAATGAGGGTGACCTATGCAATACATACTGCGTATTAAATTGCAAAATGGAGTAGTAATTACTTACAGCAAATTGTTGGATGCACCGGTGTATGGTTCAGTGACTAAATACACTGTGATGATTTCAACGGTTGACTGTTATTGCAAAAACTAAAGCTCACTCGCAATATCGATCAGACGTGATTTTTGAAATGTTTAACTAGTATTCGATGTACAGTCGTCGAGGCGTAAGCTCAGCTTTGCATTAGTTGAGCGGCATTAGTAGAGTTTTTTAAACTATCACAAACTATATTTGTTCCGTCTAACGTTTCGAAAAGCAGTTATATTCTTCATTGTCACAGACAGACCGGCTATGAAGTGCAGCGGTGTTTTTATGTTGATAGAGAACGCAGATACAGCAGGGTTTCTCTTGAACAGTGATAGTTAGATAGTTGAAATTTTGACTAATGATGTATATCTGTTGCCTCTATAACAACAAATAATAGAAACAGAAATAAAAATACTAAAGTGGGGCTCCGACACAGCAAACTTGATTTTTATAGATAGTAGCGAGTCCGACTCGCACTTGGTATTTTATTTTTTTCGCACTCGCAATTGGCCAGTTATTTATTTTTTCTCTGATAGAGCACTATCTTTTATCACTATCTCGCTCTTCGTTATAATAACGAGCGGGATGGCACCAGTTCGTCACGCGATATAAACTTAGATAACATAAAGTTTTTATCGATAAACTTTATCTAGCTTTATCAACGGTGACGTACTACGGGGACTGGTTTACAAAGTATGCCAAATGTTAGATATATGAAGTGGTACTTTATTTAATTCTTGATAACTTTATGTTATTCAATCAAACGCTAAACTACTAAAAAACTCCGAATTAAACTTAAGCTAACAGAAATAAGAGATTTTCAAATCAATTTTGTTGTACAAGTTTTTATTGTGAGGCCAAAGTTCTACTAAGACAAATTAATTAAGTCCAAACTCGATACAGTTGCGTTGTTTTATTGTTGAGTTCCATAGAAGACCTTCCGTCTTCGTGATCAGATCCTAGGCACCGTCTACCATAAAGTGCTCATCGAAACTAATCAAACGAGTCCTACTCAACCAGGTTATGTTGTTTTATTACTGAGTTCCGTGGAATATTTCCCGGCTCCATCATCAGAACCGCTCACTGATTCATAATATTGTATTGTCCCCAATTAGGAAGGCCTATGTCCAGCAATGGACTTCCTGTGGCTGATGTGATGATGATGATGATGATTGTATTGTCATCCGATTTACACAAGTATACAAATTTCAGCTAAATCGGTTAAGGATAACTGGCCGAAAATGTAATTGCAGGATTTGACTTAAACAAATTTTCATACATGCATATATACAAGATACATTGCAATAAGTAAAGGCTTGTAAAAGTCATCAATTTATACAAAAAATGTATTTTTCAACATCGCCGCCGTAATAAAACAACGCCCCGAAGAGACTGGCGGCTAGGCTTTCGCATCCGATGGCCCCAGTCTCCACGGCAAAAGGCTATTTGCGCTTCTTGATAGCTTCTGTTGACCCTGCAGTTGCACTTTGTCTGCGGGCGGTTCCTTGCAGATGTGTTCAGTGTCCCCACAGGTGGCATCCCAAACCAAAAACCGCCTGTTCTTCCACGGAATGAGCGTTGCCATTATGTGTTGACTACTCGCTACTCCCAACTATCTGTTTGACCTTTCACATAAACCAGTTTGCTAGCAAACCTCGCGTTTTCAAATATGTCCAACACTGTTGATGGAAAAGCTTTTAGTATCCTAATATTTTCAGTTCGCCCGGGCGTAAATATGGCCTGGGAAAAGCTCAATATTTTCAGCTAAAAATATGTCCAATCGTAACGTCTTTTAGGGAATTTTTATTTCTGACACTGTGACTTGTTAGAGCGAAGATATGACTTTCATGCAAATGTACGAAATGTATACACTTAAGTGCATTGTGAGTCAAAATAATTGTTTACCTACCTACTCCGACTTAGATAAATTCTGGAAACGATGTAGATATAATAAAAATCTATTTTATAGCTCATGACAAACATATTTTAAAGCTCCAAAGCTCCAAAAGGTCTAGCGTGTCTTTTGCTAAAAGAAAGTTAAGTTAGTCGTCAATACGAACAACTTTTTCTAGGGAACTGTTAAGAGTAATCACATAAACACAGAGTAAATGAGCCTTAAGACGATGAGTGAGAACCTAATTTCTAAGCAACTAATGATTTGTATGGTCACATTTTGTTTAGATCATATAAATCATCTTCTGCTTCAATTAAATTGCACTGTGTCAAGTGTTCGTTATAAAACATGATAAAATGAAAGAAGCATACATTTTAACTTTGTAATAAGAGTATCAATTAGTATTACCTTGTAGAACCTTATTTCGCAAATTAAAATATTAAATCCAGTCACAGCATCGTCTACTAATTCCTGCTTCCTTGCACCGCGTATCTACCGCCTGCAAACGTTATAAGCTCCTACTGACAATGCCGTCAGAGTTACTCAAACGCACATTAATATTGGCCTGATGAAATAAAATAAAAATGTATGCCCGCACCTAAGGATGGTGGTAATTAAACATGACTATGAAAGTCGCCTTATATCATTTATCCACGAGAGTGATACAAAATCCAAACGCCATGGTATTGTATGGTAGGCCTAAAGGATGAGAATAAGAAACAAAAAAAAAAGATGGTTGCTTGCCAAACATCTATTTAAAATGCTTCTCAGGTTAATAAATATTTCTTTCATAACAGCATGGAAATTTAAACAACGTATCAACCAACGTTTTTGTTCTATTTAATAATATGAAACCCTGGTATGAAATATGTTTGCCTTAAGAGGTACTCCGATTATGAAAATATTCTTACTTATAACACACTTGAAACGATATTATGACAATCAAATATTCCTGGTGTTTCGTGAAATACATAAACAAATGTTTTAAACAATTTAGGTAGGTACGAATCATTTAAGAAATTTACTAAACGTAAACACGTTTGTTATGACTGGCGTATTTTATCAGTGCTCTTAAGGACCCTGGTCCAGGGCGGTGGCCTAAAAAGCGCCCCCAGATACGATTATGATCGAATAGTTATACTACTGATGATACTGAGTTTCAGTATGGTTATGTGCATTAAATATGTGCAATGATGTGTAAAATAAAAAATACTTTATATCCAAAGAACCTGTTAATTATGAGTTAAGTTTTAGAGGCTTTTGCTTTCCCTTACATGATTGTATTTACACTCACCACCTTTCTTAAATTCTTTTCAATTCAAATCATTTATTGAATTTCATAATGTACATCAGTTCTTACAACTAAATGTCACTGTCACACTATGAACCCTGTCGGGTATCGCAAATCGCAACATAAAGGTGGAACGGCAAGCGAGTTTTATAACACGAAGTTAATTTATAAATGTTCTTTTCCATACAAACGTAGTCTAACGTTTCATTACGAAACTACATGCCCGATTTCGGCAAATGTTGTAATATCAAAGATATTGCACATATCTAGGCGTATAACTGGTTTTCAGTCAAAATATAAACTTGGAAATAAAATAGTGTGTTATATTGTCACGAGAGTGGGTTGGGGATAGGAAAGGAAACACCAATCCTACGGAATAGTGCCTTTATTTACAACTCTAGGGTACTCACAGTTGTCACAGGTACGTACGCGGGAATGTCACTGTACTGTCACACACACGGAAACGTCACTGCACTGTCTTGCGCGTGGAAACGTCACTGCACTGTCACGCGCGGTAATGTCACTGCACTGTCACACGCGTAAACGTCACTGCACTGTCACGCGCGGAAACGTCACTCGCGCGTATTTACTGCACTGAACACTTCACTTCACACACTATTACACTTTACTTTTTACTCACTACTTCCACTTTTACTTTTCTTCCTTTTTCTTCTTCCTTCTTCCTTCTTCGGATTTTACTTTCAAACTAAACTGGCGTAGGCCGCGCCTTGTTCTGCTTATATACCCCCCGGATGCGAACAATATCGCATCAAAGTTCTAAACTTAAGTCATAAATTTTCTTTTGTCTTCTTTTATTTCTGGCCCGTATTTTCATTCCAATTTAATCTAGAGTTATCTAGAAACTTCTTACAAAACTTCAAAAACACTATACGTGACTGTGATTTGAACCTGGGGTCTATGGATTCACAGTCCAACACCAAGACCGCTAGGCCAATCGTGTGCTGACGTGAGTGACGAAATTTCCCTTTAGATGAATTCTCCTAGTTTGAATTTGTGACGTTGACATTGTCATTATCACTTATCGTCCTACGCGACAATATCATTTTAGACCATCAGTATGGGAAACTTTTACATCCTTATTTTTTTTTCCAGTTTATAATTTTAGTGTCGGAAACCAATTATAGTTAACCCTGGATAATTGCAATTTCTTTAAATTTACAAATAATCGCCTAACATGTGGTTTCAAAATAAATCAAGTCTAGGGTAAGGGGATTCTTCTATAGTACCTATATTTTTTTAGTTATTATCGAGATTGTTATATCTTTACAAATATTAACTGTAAAATTATTTTTTAATTATTATTTTACGGCTCTGAAAACTAGTCCTCTAGAACCTATATTTATTACTCACCATTACCCTAACTATAGAATCCAAGGTTTGTGCAAGTCCTTTGATTGCTTCAAGGAATCTTCGGGCGATCCTACGCGAAGACGCCCACCACAGTCCGCAAATAAATACACTACAGCCGCACTATGACTCTCCACTTTAAATATTTCACTTATTTTCCATGAGCATGAGCATTTATAACACCAAACAACAGCAATTTCCTATTATAAAGTCCACTACAATCAATTTGCAAAACAATTTAAAGCAAAAAGATTATGTAAAACATGGTAAAGTATATTATAGTGGATAAAAGACGGATTTATTTCGAGGCCCGTAGATGAATCAGGAGCAAGTAAAGTATTCTAACGACTGAATCACGACTGTAAGCGAGTGATTCAAGTGTTAGAATCCTGAGCGACGCGAGTGATTCATGGCCTTCGATGTAAATCCGTTTTATTCAAAAGTTGCATACTATACTTTATACCATGGCTACGAGAAAAGAAAGATAGACATTTGATGAAGAACAACCGGCCAAGTGCGAATCGGATTCGCGCAGTAAGGGTTCCGTACCGTTATTTTTAAAAAATCGCGTTTGTTGTATGGGATACATAATAAATATTTATTTTATTCTGTTTTTAGTATTTGTTGTTATAACGACAACAGAAATACATAATTTGTGAAAATTTAAACTGTCTATCCATCGCGGTTCTTGAGATACAGCCTGGTGACAGACAGACGGACAGACAGCGAAGTCTTAGTAATAGGGTCCCGTTTTAACCCTTTGGGTACGGAACCCTAAAAAGGAAAGTTAAATTAATTAAAATTAACATTAAAATTGAAACTAAAATTAAGAGTAATTGTTCTGCATTTTATTCACTGTTTTCAGTGAAAACTTTTTGAAGGAGGAATGATATAATAGTACATTATGGTATTAGTGTGTAACATAACATAACTCATTTTATTTAGAGTCTGTGCGGAAAGAGAACCGTCGTGGCGTAAAATCAAACTAACAAAATCTTTTTTATATGACAACCCAACACCCATCTGTCAAATGACAAACTTTACGTCATCTTTGTTTACCGTGTTGTTTTAACGTGATTTTTATTTTAAATCATTTCAAAAAGGATAAATCCTTTACCCAGTCCCACAAGGGAAATAATATTTAATATTATTATATGTTTTGCCAAAAAGAAAAAGCGGCCAAACACAATTATCGACTTAAACAAAGTCATGGAACGTGTGGCGGCGATGTGCGGTATGTAGAAAGTTATTTTAAATGTTTTAGATTTCCTAGGTTACCCCCAGACCCCGACATTTTATATTATGTATAAATTAAAAAGAATTCGCATAAATATATAAAAATATTTGTTTATTTTGTTTCAATCAAAGTTTTTGATAGCAGGTATAAAGAGTGTTGATACTTTTAATTTATTATGCGTTTAGATAAACTTGCCCTATTTTTTTCAGGTTTGAGTAAAGATACAGTATCTAAAATAAAAAGAAGGTTTCTCAAATAACGGCGTGTGGTGCAAGAATTTATTATAAATAACTGTAACAGATTTGAGCAAATCAAGTTCAGAAGAAGAAAATTCTTTGGATCTCTATAGTCTATCCGATGATAGTTCAGACATGTCCGGCATTGAATATTTAGAATAAGACTGTGATTACGGTTCTGATCAATAAATTAATAAATATATTATTGTTTTAAATTTATTTTTTATGCCTACCTAACCTAAAGGCTAACGATGAAGATAGCATCTGAAAACATATAAAAATATATTTTCATTTACAGCCATTACATGTAATGTAAATAATATATAAAAATATAATTTATCCATTAGCATCCAATAGCCGTCATAGTCTCAAAATATCAAGAACTTTATAGTCGCACTATATTGACACAACAGTGTTGTCAACATAACAAATACGGATATTAAACACAACTGCGCCCTCAAATCCTACGACGGTTCTCTTTCCGTACAGACTCTAGTAGATAAAAAGTTTATTTAGAAAAACAATTAGTATATGTGCAGTTAGTAAAATTATAATTAACTGTTTTTGATGGCATAGCGGTCTCATCAGATAGATTATTTATTGAAATACTTTCATGTTCTATTGTAATTTGAGATGGCTCATTATTCGTGTAGGTAGGTGAAATCCAATCATTGGATGTACATGGTGTTTCGTCAGTAGGAATCTTTTATAAATTTTTAAATATCGTCATGGTTTAAACGTGTTAAAAGAAGACTGATGTCTAAGATGTTTGTATCAGTAGAGGTACTGCGGCTAATGTTGTCCATCGTTACTTGCACAGAAGGAAAGGCAAAATTGGGAAGCCAACATTGCTTGTGCATACATAATTTTAATGTTTAATTCGCCTAGTGACCTTTTATTCTGACGGATACCACCATATCAATATCTCGAAATACGATAAAACGGTACATGCAATGGATTAAAATTTTGCAATGGAGCGGCAATTATCCTCTTATTTGCCGAACTGGGGGCCAAAATATAAAATACGTCACTACTTACATTACATGCTTGTGTACTTCTGATCAAAATACATTTATTTTGTAAATCAACATAGTCCATGCACACATTTTCAGGGGACAAATCTTATTATTCTCGAACCTTCTTTTGTTTTGGTTCCCTCTCTTGTTTTGGTTCCCTCTCTTGTTTACACAGCGTTTTGTTTCTTTTAAAGTAGGTATGCTCGTTAATACGGGGGCACGGGAGTGCCCCCGCCAAGACGAGCCAAGCGGAGCGCCAGGTCACTACCTACCTTTTCTCGAAACGTTTCGTCGTTTTTTTGAACTCTAATACCACTAGTTTGGATGATGCTAAATAGTTAATAAATGGCCTAACTTCAAATACTTTACATTTTAGTCAAAATGTGTGGCTTAGCCGTTTTATTTCACACACGATGAACGAATGCCTATTAAATCTTCGTAACGGTAGCAAAACGGCCAAGACTCACGTTTTGACTAAAATGTAGAGTATTTGAAGTAAGATCAGGTAAAGTAAGGGCGCATAGATCAAGAATCTGGGCTGTACATGAGATCTGACCACTTTTTCACAGAGTAAGCTTATATAGACTCGTCTTGGCAACATTTTTACATGAAAATGTTTTTGGTGGGATTTGTTGTTTCGCTATCTATTTCTTTACAATTAGGGTGTGTAGGTTCTATTTTACTTGGTTTTTAACATGTTTGTAATATAGCAATAGATAAGAGATAAGTGGACAAAAAGGGAATATTAATAAAAAAAATAAGCCTTTGCCCATTTATGGAACCGAACAACCAGTCTAGCAGGTATATAAAAAAAATTAAGCGTTTCAGAACCACCACTATAAAATGGTAGTGACATTGATTGCTGTACAAACACAAAGTACGAAGGATGTAAATTTATAGTCGACAGACACAGGTTTGAAAGAAGTGATTTTAACCATCAATATCAACAACTTTTGTATGGGATAGTTAAATCTTAAAGTGTTCGGCTTATCGCCAATTTGTATGGAAATATCGATAAAAGTTTTGTATCCACAAAATGAACCACACAATCTAATCATTCTCTTATTTTCCAGAAAGAAATCATATATTTCACTACTCTCTAGTCTATCCCTCACATACCACTCATCTACAAAATATGATGGCAAGCTAACAAAAGAGAGACAAGGTTTAGTTTCCGTATGCTACGCAAAATGCCATTTGGTAGGACGATAAATTTCCACAAGTTCACGACTATAGTTAGCCGGCAACTGCCCGATAGTGTACGAAACTTAATTACTTCTCAAGTTTACAACGTGTATATTAATTTTAGGTCCATCTCTAGTTTTTGATTGCTTCTGTTGGTGTATGAACTGAATAAGAAACTTAGTTTAAACATGGATATAGCTTTTCAGGGTGTCTGGCTTGAAATAAAATTAATTATGTTGATGTTGAAATAATCTTAGCTTGCATACCTTGGATAACTAAAATTAATCTGAAATCATGCTTCGAGACCTTTTAAGCTTTCAAGTAAGCTAACGTTCATTTTAAGACTCGAGCTCTTTTAAAGGCTCGAGTCGTTCCTTAGAGAACTCGCGCTCTCCTAGCCTCAGAATTCCAAGCCTATTGAACTCATAGACCCTTCAAAATCGACTCGAGTCTTTTAAAAAAATTAGAACTTGAGGACTCGAGTCTTGTACATCACTAGTAACATGACCAAAACCGACATTCTCGGTTCAAGTGGTATACTGCAGCCTGAATCCCAATATGTGCCTCCAATGCGGAGATACGGTGAATGTAATAAAATTTAATAAAATTGTTTATATAGATTATATTACCCCACCCCACGTGGCTGATTTTATTGTGCTCTCTGTAATGAAAGTGGAAAAATAATGTGACTGACTTTCATTTTCATCCTTGCTAATGGTATTTCGTGACAATATGGAGCCGAGGTGTAGCCCAAACCCATCACGGTGTAAAGAACCATCTCGACACGTTATTCTATTTCTATTTATAGCCTATACTCCCCCACTGGGCCTCTAAGGCCCTCGACCGACAGAGTTGGAGTGCTGCAAGAGGCCTTTGCCCTGCTGTGGTACCGTATAATAACGTTAGGAAGAAGAAAAATATCGTCATTTATTTATAAGAATCTAGTAAAATAACTTTCAGGCAACCGTCTAAATACATACTAAGTACACACTAATGAGTCGTTCGGAAACTTTATGTAATGTAAGTAGTGCTTGTGGTAGGTACTAGCTTAGTGTTACATAACGACTTCCAACACAACCTACTCTAAAGTGCAATACACAGTGTAAGCATTTTTTCAACACACTTGCTCATAAAGTGGCTCTATGGTCACCGCAATTAGGCACATAATGACAGCCATAATCAAACTGTGACTTTTTCATTGCTATAACTCACTAGTGAGTTATAGATTTTTTTAAATTTTATTGGTTGAGTTGCTTTGTTCTTATTAAAAACGTTTTTATTCAAAAAAAGATTGTGTTTAATAGAACAAACAAATTAATGTTCCTTTTGCTTGCTCATTTTTCATGCTGTCAGACAGATATATAGGAAGGGACTTAAAGTCTCGAACCCTTAGCGATTCATTAGCGTAGTGGTTTACACACTGAAAAGGCATAGAAAAACTTCAGAAAAGAAAAACACCATACGCAGGCAAGTTTTTCTTAAGCAATTTCATGCATTTTGTGGGTAGAAATAAGGGTAAATTCAGTTTGATAGTATGTGTATAGTTGACCGCTGCTTTAAGACGTGTTATACTTCCTGGCTACACCACAAAAGCAATAACAATTCGGTCGAGTAAAAACTGATGGCATACTCCCAAGGACGCGTACTTTTATTCATGATCAAATACCTAATAAAATATAAAATCAAAGAAAAGAGGTAAGTCTGATATAGGTACTCGTGCACTTCGGATTCTGCGGTAAATTTTTATATTTTATTCTCTTTTGATACAATATTAATAAAATAAAGTTGCACTCTTTCTACGACACAAAAATCAAAAATACACTACGAGTTAAAAATCGGTGTTTGGTATAGAAAACCATATATAAAAAAATTGGTAATTTTAGCAATTTTTTCTCACGATTTCAATCTTCTGAGTACCTATGCGAATATTTGCGGGCCACAATCCTTGCTCAACAAATGCACTCACGGCTTTTGCATACAATCAAATTTTCGTTCAAGCTTTCATGTTGCATTACATGACCTTCACCTAGTGAAATGAAAAGTTCGCCAACAAAATCTTTACTTTGTTTCCTACACCATTCGGAACTCTAATTTATGGAATTATGTTTCCCAGCTGACATTCAACCGATAGTTTAATTTGAAGAATATTTACCGATTTTTTTACTCTCCGAACTACATTTTCAGCTTTTTGTATCAAACAGTGGTAATTTTAATATTAACATTTTATAGGAGTGCTCCAAAGTACCTACAACAGATCAGATAGGTTGCTATGTCAGTAACATATTCATAATGA
Source organism: Acrobasis consociella (assembly GCA_963555685.1). Classification (NCBI taxonomy): domain Eukaryota; kingdom Metazoa; phylum Arthropoda; class Insecta; order Lepidoptera; family Pyralidae; genus Acrobasis; species Acrobasis consociella. The sequence continues at coordinate 24,004,095 of OY743104.1, forward strand.
AGGAGCCGTGTCGCATTTCCGGCCTAGGATGTGAGTTCGTAAGTGGCGACTAAAACACTAAGCCCTAACAACTAATTGCTATACTGCTCTCCCAGCGGTAGATAGTTGTAGTTGTAAAACTTTTTGTACAAATGCATTTCCATGGTGTTTGACGTCAGACAGGCCACCGGTCGTCAAACCAAATCGTATAAGTGGTTCGTGTCTTTTGTTCTCGACTTTTCAATTTTTCTTTGGAGAATATAAAGCCAGAAAGTGCACCCGAGCTCCAAAGAACTGCTAAGGCTGGATTTAACAAAAAACTTTTATTCTAAGAATAACTCTTACTCTCAGATAATATAGTAATATTAGGTTGGGGAAAAAGTCTTTTCGCATATAGTATGATGAACTTGTAATAAAACCACTTTGGCTATACTATTTGTACCTGGCTGGTTTTAGTATCATTTAAAAGTTTAAATTTTTAAGAAGATAATTCCAAATTAAGTTTGGAAAATTCGTGATTTTCATTTGTTTTTCTTACTGTCCAGATGAGTGAATCTAATGAATTAGATAGATTTTAAAATTTTACTACCAAAAAGGTAAAAATGCAACGCAAGCCGCGAAAATAATTTGCGATGTTTATGGACCTAGTGCAGTGTCTGTGAGAATAGCACAAATTTGGTTTAAGCGTTTTCAATCCGGAAATTTTCATGTCAAAGATGCACGTCACTCTGGTCGCCCTGTCACGGATAAAATGGATGCTATTTTTGAAAAAGTGGAGCAAGATCGGCATATCAATAGTTACGACGTAGCTGAAGAACTGGAATTTGATCACAAAACAGTTTCGGCGCATTTGAAAAAAAATGGGTACACAAAAAAGCTCGATATTTGGGTACCTCACGAGCTCTCTGAAAGCAACCTAATGAACCGTGTACTCATTTGTGATTCTTTATTACGACGTAATGAGACCAAACCATTTTTGAAGACATGGATAACTGGTGATGAAAAGTGGATCACGTACGACAAGAACGTGCGAAAAAGGTCATGGTCAAAGGCCGGTCAGGCTTCACAGACTGTGGCGAAACCCGGGTTAACTCGCAACAAGATTATGCTGTGTGTGTGGTGGGATTGGAAGGGCATTATTCATTATGAGCTGTTACCACCAGGCAGAACCATCGATTCAGAACTCTACTGCGAACAACTGATAAGATTAAAGCGGAATTAATCAACAGAAGGGGTGTGGTTTTTCATCATGATAACACAACCACTCAGCAAAAATTAAGAGAGTTTGGCTGGGAGGTGTTAATGCATCCGCCGTATAGTCCTGACCTGGCACCTTCAGATTTCCACCTGTTCTCTTCAGAATTCTTTAGGCAGTTTCAGGTTAACATCACGAGAGGATTGCCAAAACTACTTGATGCAGTTTTTTGATCAGAAGCCCCAAAATTTCTATAGCAATGGTATCATGTCCCTACCAATTAGTGATGTTCCGTTCCCAAATTCCCGTTTCCGGGGAACATTCCTCATTCCCATTTACGGGAATGTTCCCGGGAACATTCCCAATTTCAGGGGAACGTTCCCGCCTCAATTTTATTTTTTCATCATATGAATGTTTTCTGCTATAGGCCCAAATTCATTGGAACGTTCCCGCCTCAATTTTATTTTTTCATCATATGAATGTTTTCTGCTATAGGTAGTTAAGTATTCTTAATATGTATATTCATCAGCAGATCAAATATCAAAATAATTCATTTTTAACCTATTATCAAGAAAGTCGGCACGTTCAAAGGGCCAATTTCATATTTTTAAATAATTGTATAACATATTAATGACCATAAAACAATAAAAATGGTTTTTTTTCTCGATTAATAAGTTGTATATCGTACCCTATGGAAACGGGTCTCGTTCCCGGCATCAAGGAAACGTTCCCGGACACAAGGGAACGTTCCCTATAAATTTGGGAACGTTCCCTAGAAATCTGGGAACGTTCCCAGGGAACGTTCCCACATTTTGTGGAAATGTTATGGATTATTGGAAATATTTAAATTATAACCATATTAAGAAATGCTTTTACATAAGTTGGATACATTTGCATTGATAAAAAAATTGTCTGATAAATAAAATTATAATTTTCCCAGACATATCAAATTTTAGGGAACGTTCCCGGGAATGATTTTGGAAATCTGGGGAATGTGGGAACGTTCCCGGGAACGGCACATCACTACTACCAATAAGATGGCAAAAAGTTATCGAACAAAATGGTACCTACATACTTTAGTTAAATGTAAATAAACTATATTAAAAAATGTTTTGAATTTTCATATAAAATGCGAAAGACTTTTTCCCCAACCTATTATTAAACTTGTATGGCGTTCTCTGCTAAGTATGCAAACAGGAATGCGCTGAGATGAGAGAGGAATTTATCAATTATGAAGATTACTGCATGTACATTATCATAAGCCTTTAAATAAAAGGTGAAACTGGAGCGATCATTTTACGAGGCACTGTAGCACACTTTTCAGGCAAAGATTATTATTGGTAAAATCGGAATTGCGTTTTAAGCCGATTTTAACCCTTTAAATGTCGGACGCCCGGAGCGGGCGTCTAATGTATTGTTTTACTATTGTGTCTGCTATGTCGACAGTCGAAGGGTTTAAGGTATAGTATGCATACCTCATGTACTCGCTAGTTTGACGCAAGCTAGCGTACCCACAAATAAACTTTTTAATGAGGAACAGTTAATGAACTTTGCTACAACTCCGGGTCTAGATATTAATTTCCAGTGTATACGTTATCTCTACGAAGTGTGTGATAATGTAAATAGTATGTTTTTGGAGTGCAAATATTTTATGCATACGGAGGAATGACACGCGTCAGGATGTCCTAAAACGTAGGCCTTACGAAATGAACGAAAAGTTTTACACAAGAAATCTTTAATATAATTTTCTTTTACTCATAAAAATAATATATTTCATAAAAAAAATACAAGTCTTGAACCTTTTTGCCAAGCTAAATATATTTAGAAGCAAAGCGAGCTACTTCGTTGTTTGACATGGCGTTAAAAATAAAACTCAAGTTTGCACTTTTTGATGGTAGCATAAACTTATCTTATCAAAATAGAAAGGTATACGAAATTTTAAATAATTTGCCACTACATTAGGATGTGATGCTAGGAATCAGTATTCGTGGAATTAAGCCATGAAAATTGTATCTCAAAAATTTAAAAAGTGGATAACTGTCGTCTATTACATTTCATTACATATATATTCATATAGTTATTTCAAATGCACTTACATAGTGTTGGAGGAAGCTCAAGTCTTCGCGGGCATTTTTTTAATACTTACTCGACTACTCAACCTAATTTTACAGGGTTTGGTATACTAAAAACTCGTGAGTCATACGAAAGCAAGTTTCGAGTTGTAACTCGTCCTAAGAACTTAAGTCATAAATCTAGGTCGAGTCTTTAACAAAAGTCTTCGCACACTAGATTCGAACTAAGTTCGACTCAACAAAGTGTCGACTAAGACAAGCAGCCTTCCCTTCAACAGTCGTTAGAAGGTTTTAAAAGGGATATTGCCATGGCTATTACCAACCACGTATGCATGTAATGGCTATATTATTTTATTGTTTATAGCCACTTTAGAAGGTTAATCGTTTGTTAGTAGCTTAGGCCTTTGCAAGACGTTTTAAACTTCCCAACTAATAGTCTTGAATAGTCCTAGCCTAAAGGACTAAAAGGTGTAATAGGCTTTAGCACGTGAAGCCCCTCAATAGTTTAGCCTTCAAAAAGGCTAAAAACCTAGTCCTCGGTAACAATGCCATGCGACATCCCAATAATACTGCTCATTACATAAAGACTCAAGCACGACTCGTTCATTACCAGATGAGCTCAAAAGAAATCTCGCTCGCACTAGTTAAACTCGAGTTTAAAGGGAAACTAAGCAACGTGTATCTTCATGAGTTGAGTATTGTAATAAGAGTCCGAGCAAAACATGTGGACTCAAAGACTCGAGTTTTCTTCAACACTACTTACGAGAGTGATAACTTTTTGCGATATCTCTTGTAAAACCATAATGGTCTGGTGAATAAGGCCAAAGTCTTTTTAGACAGTCGAAATAGCAAACTTGAACCATGCTCGTGGCAAATTACTTAATGTGACTACTAATTTATTTAAATTTCGTATCAAATATTTTAAAATAGCGCAAATAAGAAGCAGATGACACCGGCTGCTATGACAGCTTTCTGAGCTGTTGAGTAAACCTCCTTTAGTTTTAGCCATTTGCCAGCGTTGAAAGCCACGAACCGGATGCCGTTACAGTAGTGATAGGCGAAAGGAGCGCCCAGGATGATCTTGAGGAGAAATATAGTCATCCTACCCAGATTGAGGCTTTGGATCGCCGAGACCAGAGAGTCAACGCCATTTGACAGGAACAGCGCCGAACCTGATAGTATTAACGCGTAGAATGTGGCTATGGTTCCTGAAAATAAGTACACACGTTTTAGGACCCTTACACACGAATAACAGTGTACAAACAGTTGGCGACCCTGATCGGTGACCATGACAATGTTTCGAACTGTCGCGAATTAGGTGCAAGGACATATCTATATATAATAAACAGTAAAAAAAATGTCTATAAAATAAATATATTTTTTATAAAAAAATATATTTAGCGTGATGAAAACATAGTAATAGAGTAAGAATTAAAAAAATGTCGCTCTGTTTGTTTATCTGTTTGTACACGCTAATCTCGGGAAATACGGGACGGATTAGAATGAAATCTTTTTTGCTATATAGCTGTAAATATTATCGGAGCTAAGTAAGGTTTACAAATGAATGAGTTATAGGCAATACCAACTAATAAAATGTACTCGTAAAAATTAACTTCAAATTCAATAGAAAAGTCAGTTTTATACGATTTTAGGCATTCGCTACTACGGAACCTTGCACTGTGCGTGGCCCGACATGTACTTGGCCAGTTATTTAAGAATGTCCGAATCTGGTCGCAGATGTCCCTCGAGGACGACTCTAACTCTAGTAGACTCTTTTAGTAAATCGTTTTTCATCCATCATTCTTTGACCATCATTGGGCTCTTTGACGACCTCCGTGGCGAAGTTGTCACCATTGCTAGTCCGCCGCCGAGAGTTCCCGGGTTCGATCCCCGGCCAGGGTAGGTTGGAAAATGGCCTTTTTCAAATTGTCCTGGGTCTTGGATGTTTATCTATATAAGAATTTGTAGTATTTTTTTTGGGGCTAGCTTAATTTATCCCTATTTATGTATATTTATATTAAACTAGCTGTACCTGCGGGCTTCGCTCCCCGTGGGAATTTCGGGATAAAACTATACTATGTCCTTTTCTGGGTATCAAACTATATCAATATCAAATAGGTTCAGTGGTTGAAGAGTGAAGTGGTAACAAACAAACAAACAAATATACAAAAAAACAAACAAATGTACAAACTTTATTTACAATTAGTAGGATATTCTTTTGTACACGCCTACTACTACCTTTTTTTTTCTCTTTTCCTCTCCTGGGTCTGCTGGAAGAGATTTCTTATGAAATAAGCAGTACCTATGTACTCAATGTTCTTACTTTGTTTGTTTCTGTGTTTGTATTTTGTTTACATGAATTTTGTTAATAAATAAATAGTATGATAGGATAGGATAGTAGGATTTGTATATATTGGAACTCTTCGAACACACACTTACCAGTAATACGCTGCGCTATGGACGTCATGGCCGGCAAGGTCGGCGCGTATATCATCAGATGCGGCGACATCGGCCTCTTCAAGCCCATGTTTTTGTAGTCGTGGTCCATGAAAGCTGGTTTGACGTACGGCTTGTACTGGATCTGCCTTTTGGACCCCCCGGAGCCGCTGTTGTTGCTTTTGCATAGTATCATAGGTATTTTTGCCACATTTAACGCTTGGACGTTACATCTAGAAAGTTTAAATAGTGTAAGTAACAGATATAGTCAACCCTACTTAAAATTAGTAAGAAATATTCTTTGGGAGTCAAGTTTTTTGACAATGCAATAGACATTTTATCAAATTACAAAACTCGTATATTGAGTTGCTGACCAAAAGGGTCAATTAATAATTATCGACTGTGTCAAAATTTATTTTATTTATTAATCTACATCTATGCTATAGATTCTCTATAAAAATTGTGAAATATTTAGTTTACTGCCAACATTAAAACAACCAGTGTCAAAGTAACCATAATATCATTCAAACTCGAACTCGATCCCTTCCATAAGGATAGAAAGTAGCCTTTTTAGGGTTCCGTAGCCAAATAGCAAAAAACGAAACCCTTATGGATTCGTCATGTCTGTCCGTCCGTATGTCAAAGCCACTTTTCTATAAAACTATAAGAACTATAATGTTGAAACTTGATAAGTAGATGTATTCTGTTAACCGCATTAAAATTTTCAAACAAAAATAGAAAAAAAAAACATAAATTTTGGGGTATCCCCTTAGAACTGAAACTCAAAAAAATATTTTTTATCAAACCATACGTGTGGGGTATCTATGGATAGGTCTTTAAAAATGATATTGAGGTTCCTTATATTTTTTTTTCTAAACTGAATAGTTTGCGCGAGAGACACTTCCTAAGTAGAAAAATGTGTGTCTTATTGCCTGTTACTTCTAAAATAAAACTAAAAATAAATATATGATGGTGTGAACGAGATCTAGTAAGTAGTTTTTTTTTAAATACGTCATAAATCGTAAACCGCAATAACCTTTTATTCAGTCAACTCAAATAACAATAAATAAAAGAAAACATGCTACAAGACTTTTATATTATGTTACTTGCTACTACAGAACCCTTCATGGGCGAGTTCGACTCGCACTTGGCCGCTTATTATTTTTTAAGCCATCGCTAGGCGAATACTGTTTCCAGCGCTGGGCGTGGCCTTAAGCACATTAGCCTGGGCTCTGTCTGCCCCGCGATGGACAGGGACGTGATATTATAAAAACTGCTCGTGTAAAGTTTTTTTTTAAAGAGAGTGTCATCCAGATGTAATTTCGTAAAACTTCGATTCGGCCTGACCTAGATTTGCTGAAATTACCTATGGTTTCGGAGGGTCTGTGACAGGTTTAATCGAATTCATGTCTTAAATTCGGAAAAAAACAATTTTAAGTATCTCGTATATACAGGGCTACTTTTTAAACATCAGCATTTTTAAAGCAAGTTCAATTCTGAACTATTTTCTATAATAAAAATAAAATATATTGAAAATAAATAAAAATATCTTCGTTCTCCTACACCAATCTACATGGTTGAGCGCAGATTTGTACATATATTTTTTCGTTTTATAAATACCGTCGACTGAACTTGCTAAAAAAATGATGCTGGTGTTTCAAAAGTTACTCTGTATATGATTATATTTTATTTATTTATAGTCTTACGTAAAAAAGCCTTGATTAAGTCAGAGGGTGAAGTATAAAAAATGAAAATAAAATATATATATTATTATTACAATAAATTATTCTATTACTCTAGACTAGCCGAAGCCCGCGAGAGTGGACTTTATATTTCTGGAAAATGCTCATCAGGCTGGTCAATTTTTATTAAGACGTCATTTTCATATTTCTTATAGTTTATTTGGACCATTATAGTTCTGCATCAGGTGTTCCATTTTCCAAAATCAATAGGGGTGACGACAGGGTCCTAAAACTATCCAAAAATAATTTAAGATTACCAAAAAAGTAAAAATTTACAAAGATACGGAGCATCAAAGTTTCGGAGTGGGGGCTTGCGACGTCACACTCATGTAAAAATGTCACACGCGAAATTTAATGCGCTGTATTTTGCTCTTTGTCATTTTTGGTTTCTCAGAGAAAAGAAAAAATACGTGTACCATATTTTTTAATAATCTAACCGATGGACCAAACATTTTTTTCCGTTCGTCGTGCTCTAAATTATACACTAGTTGCCCAGGCTTATCAGCTATATATAGCTGATAAGCCAAAAAAGTTTCATTCGTATCTGTCCAGTATTTTTGGAGATTAGCGTATACAAACTTTTTTTTCAAATCTTGCTCTGTTACTATGTCTATCCCCGCCAATATTTTTTTCTTCTTCTTTAGGTGCCGCTTCATTCCTGAAGATTGGCAGTCAGCTCTTTAAATCTTGGTTTGTCCACGGCAAGCCTGAACAGTTGTTCTACAGTTTTGATACCAGTCCATTGTCGGATGTTCCTCAGCCATGACATTTTGCGATGTTCCACCTTGCGCTTTCCGACAACTTTACCCATCATTATGGTCTGGAGTAGATGATATTGTGGGTTTCTTAACACGTGACCGAGATATGTGATTTTTCTCATTTTAATGGTTCGATCCATAGACATAGAATTTTTTTTACTACGTAAGAAGACGGAACATGCCGAGTGCGACAAAAAATTCTTTAATGTCGCTAACACAAGAGCAAAAGAGATAGCGATCACACTGACATGAGCCAACTTTTGGATGAGAGTCAACCGCGGTAATCCTAGCTGATAAAGTGTCAAACGAAAATTGGATTTTTCTTATAGTAAACTGTGTTTTTCCATAAGTTTCCTTACCTCGGAAAGATGGTATCTTGTAGCTTTACCGACTGTGATACAACAACAAACAATAATCCCAGTAAATACATATTTCACAGGTAATTTTGCCGGACACGTATTTCTCCAGTTAGTCACTATTTCCTTCGCAACTTCACCAAAAAACCACTCAAAATCATGCATTTTATATTTTCATTGAAAGATAACACAATATTTATTAGTTATTTATGGAATTCAGTAATATATTGCATAAAATATAAAGTTATCTAATTCCGCTAGGGCTTGACTAATTATTGACGTCATTTTATGTCATGAATACATATATCGATAAAAAATCAATAGTTTTTGTTATCAGTACAAACTTTTTTTGAATAAAATTACAATCGGAATATTTCATAATGAGTTTCGATTTTCGTTGGTAAGATTTATTTCCCAACATTTGTCCCTATATATATTATTATGTAATTTTTTTGTTACAGTTTATTTTATCAGTCTAGCGCTTATTCTTTTTTCTTATTCTTATAAAAACAATATATATATATATATATATATATATTATTTCAGCACATACATAAAAGTAATTGATTACTTTTTATTTTGACAGATTCCCAATAAATGTCAATTTTAATGAAAATTTTTAAAATGGATATCCTGTGTGAATAGACCGAGTTGGGCTCCCAAAAGGTGTTCTTTTATTTGCAGTAAACATTTCGAGCCAATGCATTTTATACAAAGAATGCAGAAGAACGTTTTAATCAAGGATTCTTAGCCAACTTTATTTGTTCCTGTAAGTGTACATAATTCGTCAATTGGGTGCTGGACTATTTTTCGATGCTGGTTTGTCAACATTTATTGGCATCATAATGTATTTCACCTTTTCACCAAAGAGAAAAAAAGATTGAATATTTTATTTTCAGTTATTATTTTATGTTTATTTGCAATGTAATATCGTTCATTAAGGATGAAGGAGATTAGGAGAGACCTTAGTTCCGCTTTGTATATTAATAAATTCGGTGGATTGCAATTAGTATTTGTTTAATAAAATATTAATTCTCAGTACTTACTGGTACATTCTTTTTCTTATATATTACTTAAGTATTGTAAGGCAATTGATAGCGACAAATATATTTATATATAATGTAATATTACTCTTCTCTTCTCGCAGATTGTACAAGTCGATTGTCAGCAAAGGAAAAAACACTTCAATCATTTTAATATATCACATAATATACTGCAACAATTTTAAGGGTTTAGATTCGATCCATGATAATGAACATCTATGTCCTAAAAGTTTTTACGAAACATTACACAAAAACATGCAAAAAAAGGGGCGTGGCTATACAATTGTCTATGGCATACACATGTTTCTGCTTCTCAAAGCAGATGGAAAACATGCGCTGCGCGGGGCGAGAGGGGAAGGGTTTCTTTTTCATTATTTTACGGTTCTGGGTACGAGTCCTTTAGAGCCTATCTGTCCTTTATATCTATATATCTTCTTTTCTTTATTACTATCCTTGGATCCATACCAGGAGTTACAAATAGAGATCTAAAGTCTATAAGTAACTCCAGGTAAATATTAAAATTGCGATCCCGTAAATTCTCTGATACGAAATCTGAGTTTTCTTTTCGTTTTAGCGATTGCATCTGCAATTGGTAATTGGTAAAACGCAGAACACATCTTCTAATTCTTCGTCAGGCAGAAATGATGATAACAGTAATCAAAAATAAATATTATTAGGTATCTTAAGTGTCATTTTTGAAACGCGGAGTTACCTAAACGAATGGTTTTTCCATACAAAAAACTGTTCGTTGAGTGACTCCGCATTTGAAAAGTAGCACCTCATGATGTGGTTAACCATAGAGAATATAAACCCTAACGTTAAAAAATGTTTCGTTCAAAACAGAAATTATTCGCTGGAGACGGTTTGTGTGTGAAAAATAATATTTTTGTTTCGTGTTTTTTGTGTAAACTCTGATCTGCTGTTATGTCAACTTGTATAGGAGGTCATTTTTTTTTTCTTTTTCACAAATGTTCCTTGAGAAAGTTGTTTGCTATCATGACCTGAATTTAGCCTGATAACATATTTTTATCCGTTTATTCCATTTTCCACCCACTCATCTACTAAAGTAATATAGCTACTGAACTGACTTTTGGACTTGGGCGACATCTACACCGCTAGGGACTAAGAGATTAAAATGTTTTAAGTATATATTCCTTGTCATAACATTTACCAAGAATATCAATTCATAATCACAATACATTTATTTTATCGATATCGACGAAGCACGTGGCGTGTAGTAGGTACAACCATTTTAAAGTCAGACATGACATTTCATTTCTGGTCTCATTTTACAATAAGGTAGTTATATCTTGTAGTATGGTAGATCTATGGTTCGATCCACTACTACTACTACTTTTTTGCTCATGCGCTCTAGAACTTCAACATTAGTAATGTTGAAGTTCAACATTAGTAAGATGTGATCCGTCCAGCTTATAAGTAGCATTCTACGGTACGACCACATCTCAAACGCTTCCAGTTTCTTTCGGAGGTCTTCCTTCAGAGTCCACGCTTCGCAACCATATAACACAAGGGGCCAAACATAGCACTGAAGCCAACTTGTTCGCAGCCTGTTTTCTTTTTATGAAATATATGTAATGTACAGACACACTTTTTTACTGTTTTATTATATTTTTAGAATTAGGGAGTCTAAAAGTGTCAAATGGGCCAACCACAGTCGACAAATTAAAACGCCATCGCCTCACCTGGTATGGCCACGTAATGTGAGAAAAGATGCCGAATATCTGGTAAAGAAAATGGAGAAGGTTATGGAGGGAGCTGACAATGCTGACATACAGAGCCGACCCCAAATAGGGAAAAGGTAATATAAAATGGTAAAGGCATCTGACGTAGCTTAGTGACGACATCCAGCGACGATTAACTCATAGTCAAAAGTGCAGGTTTCCTCACGATATTTTGATTTACCGGTAGCAAGCTTTTTAGTTTGGTAGTAGTTAATATTTTTTCAAAACGAAAAACCGACTTCACCCCCAGACTACACAACCGATTATGAAAAGTTTTCTATAGGACCACCCGACAAGTCTGAGTATGTCCTTTCAAACAAAAACAGAATTTGCCAATACGGTGCAGGCGTCTTGGGATAATCGGTGAACATAAATAAAAATAAAGGTGGCGACTATTTGATAACCTCCTCCTTTTTGAAACTAGGTAACTCAAAACTACAAATCGCGCCTAGTGAGGATCGGGTTACTTCACAATTTCCAATTCTTTGCAGACCATAATAAAAGCATGAGCAAGATCGTAAACGAGATGCAATCAAATTTTTTCGGTGGTTATTAACGTTGCCACTGTTCAGTGTTCAATTACGATTACCGAAAAAAGTGTGCAATGGATTCTTAAATATGAAAGCTTATTTATATTACGTAGATTTTTGATTCTTTTTTAAGACGTCTCGAAACTCGTAGCATATCAGCAATCTCAGGGCACAGGAACGAACCCTTAAATGAAGCTTAAATAAGATATCCAAACTCTATTTAGATAATCGCCGTTGATTACCGAGTACATTGAAAATTATTGAGTACACAGTACGGCTTTTTGGAACGCTCTTAAAATAAATCACATATGTATGCAAAACAGCTCAATCGAAAATTACCAAATAAAATATTTGCAAAGTTAGAATTTCCATTTGTTTGAAATTATTGTACAAATATACTTTATACAATAATTTCAAATATTTGTTTATCACTGATTGATTGTGATTGTATTGTTAATTAGCAATTCGTTGTTATGAACAAGTACGTACCTCTGTCGCTGCAGGGCGCTACGACACATGTTTTGACTAGCTAACTGATATTTCGACGCCAGACAAAACATTTTAGGAGAGTCTTAAAATACTGTATTTGCTTAACGAAATAAATAATTATAAAGATCAAACACAACTAATACACGATATAAACATTTTTTGCTGTCGTATTAAAAATTCATAGTGTCATTAATATGTCAAAGTATTTTGTTTTTCAATGCCAGTGTGACATTTATTTCTTTTTCAAAACACGGTTATCTTGATTTTAAACTCTGTGGAAAACAGATAATTTTTTCGTGTGTGTGTAAGCCAAGTGTAAGCGGACGCCCGGTAGGCCCGAGAAGAGATGGAGGGACTAGCTTAACTCTTACTCCAGGGATTGGGCCTCGAAGGCCCTCGACCGATAGAGCTGGAGTGCTGAAAGGGCGGCATTTGCCCTGCAGTGGGGCAGTAAAGGTTAAAAATAGAAAATAGTACATTATGGTACTAGTGTGTAACATTGGTGATTACCGCCGCGGCGCCATTGAGACCCGAGCCGTAGGCGAGGGTCTTCAGAGAGCCAAGGACGGTAATCATCAATACACACGTGTATCATACGACGTTTTTCAACACACTTGTGAATAAAATAACAATAAAAACTCATTTTATTTAGTAGATAAAAAGTTTATTTAGAGAAACAATTAGTAAATATGCAGTTAGTAAAATTATAATTTACTGTTTTTGATGACATAGTGCTACGGGATAAGCCCGTGCACAAAATAATAAAAATATAAAATAAAAATAAAACTACGAGGAAAGGACAATAAAACAAAATGAATAAAAATAAACAACTATATTGTCCTTTCTACAATATAAAATAAACACACAAAACTAAAAATCTAGGGACAGACGCGGGTCCAGCGAAAAAAATAGGTAGTCTCGTACAGATGTCGCGTTTACAAATAAAAAATAAACAGAACGGTGGTCAGTGGTTTTCGGGCGGAACTTATCTTGGTGAGGGACGAATATGCACTCGGGGCAAAACAAAATGGCGGCCGGTTTGACTCGAAGTCACGACGTGTAGACGCACCAGGGTAGTCTTTCACCTTTCACAATGACGCTCCGCACCAAAGGTGATGAAGTGAAGTTTTTCTTCAGGGGTAACGAAGTTTTCTCCAGGGGTAACGAAGTTTTCTCCAGGGGTAACGAAATTTTTTCTCCAAGGGTAACGTAGTTCCCTATATAACAGGGAACTCGTACACAATAAAAATTATTTTTAAAAAAGAATAAAAAAATAGCTGACGGACAACTCAGCCGTACAAATTATTGTAGACAAATTATTATGTTTGAAGCCGAAGCGAGCCACAATTGTAATGATCGATCACCGAGGTTTTTCGATCTACATCCAACAAGATGTAGGTAGATCGACAAAAATATCAACCCTGCGATACCCGAAACGCACTCAATAATTAACCTTTGTCTATTATCGAAGGTTCCAAAAAATGGGAGATAATATAAAAATAAAAATGTTTATAAGAGTTTACCAGTTTATTATGGACTCTTTATAAATAAAATGAATGATTTTAAATAATCAACATTATATTGAATTATTTTTTTAAACTGGGAAAGAATATGACATTAACCACCTGTCAATGTCATCTTAAGTCATTCAGTTAGAATAAACTACCGAAAACAAACAATGAACAGAACCAACCTATTTGTATGAGTTTATTTCTGAAAATTATAACTACTTTTTATTTAAAATGTGATGGAATACATACTTTTGAATAAGAATTTAGCAATATCTATAGAAAACAAAATATGACCAATGAGGCGTTTTCTTTAAAAAAAAAATAGTTCCTTCACGTGACATAGATGCCGCCAGCAATCACATAAATATATCTGTCAATGTCTAATTCAAATAAAATGTTCATAGTGAGAGTTTGTCTTTGGCATCAAAGAGAATATAATCACTATGTACGTTTTGGAATATTTAATATATTTTTTTATTAATTCAGTTAAAAATATATTATTGTTTGTAAATATGTATTTTTTTACTTAAATATTAGCAAAATACAAGATTGGTTAATTAATCACAAATTTACTACAAGTATTGAACCAAACGACCTCTTTCATTTTTGACGGAACAATTTCAAACTCATAAGCGCCATCTATTGACAATGTTTTTAACCTCATCTTTTTTTTCACTGGAAAACGCCTCATTGGTGAGTGATATTGTTAACATTTACATTGTTACAATAGCGGTCTCAACAGATAGATTATTTATTGAAATACTTCATGGTCTATTGTAATTTGAGATGGCTCATTATTCGTGTAGGTAGGTGAAATCCAATCATTGGATGTATTTGGTGTTTCGTCAGTAGGAATCTTTTATAAATTTTTCAATATCGTCAGACGATTAAACCTTTGATATCTTGCTTCTAAATCCATCGGATAGTCTCTTTAGATAAGCTAACAAATTAGAGTATGTTTTTAAGTCCACTCCATTCTTTGTTCGGACTGTACTTTTTAACATTGAGTATAAACACCACAAAGAGCTAGGTTTGTACTTAGAAGATGAACACGTTTTCTGAAAAAGGATACGCATTCTTGCTGTTTTGCCATTTTATGAAATTTTGGTACGCTAATAGATATTTTTCCTTGGAGTTTTCAGATAATAAACTTTCTACAACGTTAAGGGCTTCACATCTTATATCGGGCGGTGTACAACATAAATCATTTTCTTCGTAACTAGTACTTGTAGACATTTTAATTAATAAATAACTATAATTTCAACAGTTAAAACGAGTGTTAAAAAATGTTTCGCTATGGCGGGAAAAATTAATCAGTTTTACTATGCGCGCGCATTGCGATCGGCCACAGGCTAAAACAGAGATACGTTTTTTTTTCGCGCATAAGATTTGCGCCTATTCTGCCACGTACAAAATGGGGAATTTAAAGTTTTCTTTTATTATAGAGAAAACAAAAGTTAAACTTGAGTGTAAGTTTTATTTATTAAACACGTACGAGTTAAAATTATCTATTTAAATAAGAAGTTGCATGAAATGAGCAAGCAATAGGAACATTAATTTGTTTGTTCTATTGAACACGATCTTTTTTTTTGAATAAAAACTTTTTTAATAAGAACAAAGCAACTCAACGCAAGTACATACAATTCCATAAACTCAACAAATAAAATTTTAAAAAATCTATAACTCACTAGTGAGTTATAGCAATGAAAAAGTCACAGTTTGATTATGGGTGTCATTAGAGAAAAATTAGTTCCCTCATCTGACATAGATGCCGCCAGCAATCACATGGTGAGAGTTTGTCTTTGGAATCAAAGAGAATATAATCACTACGTTTTGGAATATTTAATATTTTTATTTTATTAAATTTAGTTAAAAATATATTATTGTTTATAAATATTTATTTTTTTACTTAAATAACAGCAAAATACAAGATTGGTTAATTAATTACAAATTTATTACAAGTATTGAACCAAATGGCCTCTTTCATTTTTGACAGAACGATTTCAAACTCTTATGCGCCATCTTTTGACAGTGTTTTTAACCTCATTTTTTTTCACTGGAAAGCGCCTCATATAATACTAGTGGCTCTGTGAGCTATAGACCTCGCAAGGATATGTTTTTTGCAGAGCGAAGAAACTTTTTACACCATATGTTTTTCATAAAATATTAAAATCTCGATAATGTTCGTTCCGCTAACATTTTCAGCATTTTTTCCTCCTCTGTTCTTAACAGGAGTTTCATAGACCTAATGCTTGTCAAATGATCAAAATGGAAGAGCTTCAAGTTGGCATCAGTAAGTCTTTGACCCCGAAAAATTGCGACGTAAGAGCAACCTACAGCCAGTTCTCTAGACCCAAGGTCGACCACTACCCTGGGTAAAGTCAATCCCTGTGACTTATGTACGGTGACTGCCCTTGCTAACTTGAGAGGAAATTGAGCCCTAGAACATGTGCTCTCTTTAGAACGTCAAGTTCGCGTGACAACGGCAATAGGCACTGATTCCATTATGGTTGGGCCAGTGTAGTTGACAAATCTAACGTAGTAAAAAAAATTCTATGTCTATGAATCTAACCATAACTACCAAAAGGCGATCAATAGGTGATGCATGATTCCAAATCAGAGTTTTCTCTAAACCTTGTGCTTGTTAATCGGCACATGCCTGTGCAGCCTCCTTGTTGTTATAGTCAGCCGACACCTTAGCCGTAGGTACGTGAAGGTCCTTTAGTTTAGCAAAAAAAAACACAGCTATAGTATCAACTCTAAAGGAAAAGTATCAGAGCTAAGTACGTAAGTACTAAGTACTACATAAAAAAGTTATAGGCGACCATCTTATAAAATATACTTACTTGAAAAAATTAACTTAAAGTCGGCATTCGCAACTACGGAACTCTACACTGCGCGTAGCCCGATACGCTCTTGGCCAATTATTTTCTTTTACCAGCTATTTATTTAACTTGTAATCTATGTATGTTTGCATGTTCGGGTCAAATCTCACACTAACATACATTTGATTTACTTTCCGGTTTTTTATTTGAGCTGAAAATTTTGCACACATGTATAACTATATCGCGTGGCAATGCAATATTATGATGACTTGGAGCTGGTCTGATGATTGAGCTGGAAAGCGGTCATAGGAACTCTAAAAAGAGAAAAGAGAACACATTCTGGCGGGATTCGAACTCTAGATACTAAAGTCAATCAGATCTCGATAAAAACAAATTGGACTATTTATCCTTTGACAATGCTGGTGAAAAAATCCGTCTATTGTTTGTCATAATAGAAAATAATATTCCTTTGTTTTTTGTAGTCACTACAAATATAAAATGGTCGTAAGAGCCATATAATCCAAAGGCGCGCGGCCCTTTGTGCCAACTCCGCCATTTTGAAAAACTTCCAAAAAATGGCTCGACTATCGATTTTCATATGTTTATTGAACCTGCTCCTTATGATGTGTAAGTAGCCAACATAGCTTTTTAGAGTTACAAATATTAACTCTCCCAGTCAAGCTTTTCGAATCGAATCGGTTTCAAAGAATAGAACCTTATAATTGCTAGTGATTTAAAAAGTCAGATTTCTACGAATATGGCAGTTTTATTAATATGTATACTTATGTCCTTAGGGCAAGCAGTACAACTTTAAAGTACAAATTAAACCAAGTCCAATCGTGTTCATTAAGTACCTATAAAAGTCATTATGAAATTTATTGCTTTTAGTGCTACTCCCAGCCTCAATAATAATTGAGAAAGGAAATAATGTATTGGTAAGCCTTATTGGTTTTAAGTCCACGGTCAACGCGAGCCGATGAAAGGGCATTGTCAATTGAGATCGGAAAATTTCATCATGAAGCCACTTGCTAGTGTCGCTAGGTTACGGAAAATGGAACTGGACCGAATGTGATAGGACTTGGCAAGTGCATGCATTCCCAATGATGTTATTTATTGATACATATACATGTTTATTGAGGAGCTCGACGGCCCGATGGGACGCATTATTATTGGATGATGACTTACTATAGGCTAGTAGACGATCATCATTATAAGCCAAATTGATCAAGGAGATGCCGAAATCATTATAGGAGAACCGGTAGCTGGTCGTACGAAATTATATTAGCCTAAGCTGTAACTCGCATGTATACATACATACATACTATCACGTCTTTACCCCTAATGGGGCAGACAGAGCATTTTGGGTCTTGCGGTTCTATGCAGAGCCCAGGGCCGCAGACTCGCATGAATAAAAACGAGGATAGGGAAAACGTATTAAATTTTAACAATGCTGCATGAAAACTTCACTCTGCGTGCTGCTACCACTTCCTTTCTTCATCATCTCATCCCGTTCGCTTTTCCATCTTTCAATCCAATTCCACGCGTAAGACTATTAATCTGTGTTCCACTTTGACTTTTTTTTCCTGAACCAAGAATACCTAACTACCAAACTACCAAGCTATAATAAAATTTCATCTTCACCATCAGGTCTTTTAAGTCTCCACTGCAGTAGCACAACCCTCTGCAATGCCAGAGTCATAAATGCCCAAAGCAGCCAGGGGACTACAATAAATAATAAAGATGAATTGTTATTTATATATAAATGAAATTGATAGAGTCTCGATGTTTCTCTGCTAAGGAATCTACACATTTTCATACATCTACTCTTAACCTACATCTCATGTAATCATTGCTAACTGGGACAGGTCCAGCTCCAACAAAATTATTCGAAAAAGAGTTTTAATATTTAAATCTTTAAGAAACAAAAAAAAACTTCGTTTTCTTTAAGACTTTTCTTCCATATCTCCAAAGTTCTTCATCATATTTTCACTAAATTAATATAGTACCAACATAGTACTAAAGGCCTTCAAATCAAAAAAATAAATTATATCAAAATCGGTTTACACGTGGCGAAGATATCGCGGCATGTCGCATATCGATGTAAATGTTACATACAAAAAACATATTAAAATAAAATCTAAGTCGAGTGGGTAACCTCCTTTTTTTTAAAGTAGTTTAAGAAGTGTGTGTATGCTAGGAGGTGCAATAACATCCAATATTCTCTCGCAACCTAGGGACAGTCAGAATTTCCTGTATTTCGCAATTTTCTCTCGCCGGCTGCTCGTTGGTTTAGAATCTAATTAACAGGCATCACTCGCCCAGTGTAGGTGAAGATAAGCTGATCGGATTTTCGTCGTGACGTGGGCGACCATTGCGGCCCATGTAAAAAAATCTAGGTCTTTGGTGCGACCAATAGCAGTAGATGTACAAATTAAAACGCCTAACAAAATATATATACTAAAAGCAAGATATTGATCAACTTTCCCCATGTAACATAATATCGAAATACAAAAAATATTTATTTCATTAAACTCGGACCAGCTGATCAGCTGTTAATATGTATGGGAGAGGCGAGATCGACAACTCACAGAGCCACCAAAAATAAAATCCCAAGAGAAATATATTATGATAGAGTTCACCTATGATGCCGAAAACAAAAGTCTTCGAATGGTTCATTTAACGTGTTTTGCTTACAAACACGCGTTAATTGAAGGTAGTACACACGAAGGTCACGCAGAATCAAAGTGTATACCATCATTTAATAAGTTTATTTACATTAAATATATCAGGACAAATCACACTGATCGAGCTAGCCCCAAACCAAGTTAAAAGGTGTATCATGTAATAATAACTCAACAGTACTGTATTTTATAATAAACATAAATATATAAATAAATACCCAAGACCCAAGAAAATTTTAAAAAGGCCTTTTGCCAACTTGTCCTGGCTGGGGCTTAATTGTAAACCACTGCGCCACTGAGGTCGTCAGTATTTCTGAAGGTTATGTTAAACGCTGATTTCCGAATATTATAAACCAAACTAAAGCACCCAAGTTCGAAAACCCCCCTCATCCACGTTCTCACCCTCTCCTATAACCACCCTCACCCACCTTGTTTACTGTATTATCGTATTTCCGATAATAAAATAACATTTAGTGTGTTTCAAATTTCAAATGATCATTTCAAATGATAAATAAAATTAAACATAACGTAAATATATATTATTACGAACATGAAGTTAGAGCGCTCTAACTTCATGGTCACGAACACCAATAAAAGAACCTAAAGAACATTGAAAGTTTATGATGTCAGGAAAGTCTATACTCTATTCCCCATAACAGTACCTTGGTAGAATTTTATCTATGTGGGGAGTAGAGGCTACTACTATTCGCTCCGTGCAGACGACGGCGCGAATAAAATAAAAATTGAAATGTTTAATACATTAAATTTCATTGTTGCTGTATTTTATTTAGTTAAAGGCTTGCGAAATCGTTTTCCTTAACTAAAATTGAATAAAGTAACTAAAATTCATATAAAAAGTGTTTTATTTTGATTCCATCAGGCAGGGTGTATTTATTATTTGTAGTTTAATTGTAAATTAAGCAAAAAAAAGGCTAGGTACTTTAATGGTTTCATTTAACAATAGTGAGCAAATATTAATGGTTACAGTAACGCTAGTAATAAACTAAATTATTATTTTCAGCACGAAATGAGTGTTATCATAAGCATCACATTTTGGTTATAAAGTACCTGGGCGACCGAGCTTTGCTCGGTTACATCTCAAACATTAACTACATTTTTTTAATTTGTCTAAAAACAATACAAAATAAAAAATTATGTATAAACTTGAACATAAAAAAAACAAACAAAAGAGTGGGATTCGATCCCGTAACACTCTTTCTAGCGGTCCGCACCACATCCTTAACCGCTGAGCCACATGGATAGCAACCGGCGCAACGAAATTAGCGACCATATTCTGCGTGGAAAGAAAACCGCATGAAAACTCGGAAACACGCGTTTTCCCAATCATAAGACTAATCTAGATCGATTGTTTACCCCCGAAAACCCCCGTATACCAAATTTCAGCGAAATCGTTAGAGCCGTTTCCGAGATCACAGTTTAAATACATATAAATATTTAAATAAATAAATATACAAGAATTGCTCGTTTTAAGGTATAAGATATATCTATTACACGTAAATATTCTTTCTATATTGGTCATTTCCGAAAATATAGCAACTTGACATTCCTGATCAATTTTTTAACTAATTTCTTCTTGATGACATGATTTTGATGAGTTATTAATGGGTGTATGTATTTGGTAGGTTTGTGTGGTTTTGGATAGTTCTCTTTTTTTTCTCCGTTCCATAACACGTCTGTAACGTGATAGAGCTTTTCTTTCTCCGTTCCATAAAACGTCTGTAACGTGATAAAGCTTCAAATAATTTATTTTTGAATAATAGATTGCAGGAAATATCGTCGCTGTATAACTGGGGTTGACTTGTTCTTATGTTTAAATGTTTATTTGTATTGCCATGGCTCTATACCGCTGCTCATTGGTTTCTAACTCTCTTCGTAAAGCTACTTCTCGGGCTTCGATTGCTGTTGATCTCTTGTTAGTTCGTACTAATACTACTACAGAAGCACAGACAAGCAGCGATAGCGATAGAACGAAAGTTCGCTCAACAAAATTGCTAAATTAAATAAACAAGCCAACAATCAATCAAAATGAGCAAAAACTGAAAAAAACTAATCGTAAAATAAGCAACACCCTTTTTTTAAGTCGGTTAAATATGATATTTATAGAACTACATGAAACTCAAAATAATAACCATAATAGTTATTCAGAGAAATTACTTCGTGGACCCCAGGGGAGATATGTATTTTTAAGAAAGTTGTTCATTAACCCGGACTGAATTCACCCTTAAATTGTTTCAGTATAGTTTGTAAGAAGATTTGTATTATATATCCGTCACGGCTTAGTCAGCTAGACTTCGCGAGTCACCTTATACCCGTTAAGTTCATCGTATAAAAAAGTTGTTTAGACAAAAAAGTTGTTCAAATAAAATAAAAACAATTTAATTAAAATAAATAATGGCAACAAAAAAGTCTAATGACATTTTGATATGACAGTATTAAAATTTCAAATCCCCATATTAAAACTTTCGAAAAACTGGCTCGACAAAAAAATTCTATTTAGTTGCTGAACCAGCTTACAAAATTTCATGAGAATCGGTTAAGAAATGCGACCTGTAGGCGAGAACAGACAGACAGACAGACGGACAAAAGAATTTTTGGCTAATCTCGAAACTGAGACGCTTCGCTCGCTCGGTCAATTATGTGGTTTTGGGTGCCATGGCATCAATCAGTCAGTACTGAAACACTAAAAAGGTTTGTTAATACCCACGTATCTATTGAAATTATAGGGATATGTGAGATTAATTTATAGGATTTGCATCAAAACTAAGGTCATGTTGTTACTTTTTCCTTTTGACCGGCAGCTATCCATTTCTCGCGTTTTTCTAGTTTCCAAGTTGAAAATCGATAAAACTTGCATTTGCTATTTTTTCCAGTATTCTTGCAGTTTACGACACAACAACCATAACCGAAATGCAAAATTCCATTGAAAAATCTCCAAAGTTTGTTTGACAGCTTTGACAGAATTTCGTACAGCGCCCCTATAATTGCTACTTTTGGCCACCATAGGCGCTGCAATAGATTTCATTACCCCCACCATCTACTTCGCACGGAACGAATAGAACTTTTTTTCTTTAGATCTACAATACTGCCAACACAACAAAAAGGCTTTTTCTCATGGTTTTTCAATGAAGTAAGATTTTTCGCAGAAAGATGTTAATAAAAAAATGGAAGCTTAATATATATACTTAGTATCTACATGTATCTACCAAACATATGTCAAACATTTTTGAAGTGAAAACTTCTTTAGCGGCGTTGTGCACTTTTTTTGGAATGGGTAAAAAATTTTAAACTCGCGGCAGGACACGTGACCTGATCGAAAATTCGTAAGACGGCGCAGGGCGCTTGCGCGAATGTTCGTGTGTGTTTATGTTACAGCGTGCTACGCGCATCCATGGATGGTAACAGCTGATGGCTCGACCGTCTGTGTAGTGGCTATACTGCTGTGTATTTGAAAATGATTTTGTTGATTTTGTTGAAAATGAATTTGGTCATACTTGTGACATTTGTGACAGACTGTGGTTCAGAAAAGATTTGAAATATTTTATACTGATAATTAAAGCAATTCGTGCAAAATTATTCCTTAACCATTCCAAAATATCAAAATGCACAACGTTAATATTCAAGTTTTCACTTCTCCCGGCACTCCCAGAGTGCAACCCGTCGTTTTTTATATTTTTATTTGATATACATAAAAAAAAAAGTATTGTATTAAACGTTGTATAAGTACGTCAAAAAATGCTCGATGGAGTCTTTTTACGGTGCTCGCCAAAGCTCGCATCGTAACCTGCGCCACTAGCTTTTTTGACTCTCCTTAAATGATGGACAAATTTAGATGTGGTTTTTAAACGTAAAGACATGTTTCCTTGCGGTGGGTCTTGGCTATGTTTGATGGAAATCGGTTCTGCGGTACAAAAGTTATGGGGGGTGAACGCTTTAAAGTCGGGTTTTTCTTTATTTTGCCTGGAAAACAAACTTGTGGATTAATAATCGCGAGGTCTAAGTTCGCGGCGAACCACTAGTACTAATTATTCTACTGCCCTTATCGTACTTATATTATAAATGTAAAATTGTATAAAGTATGAAGTTTGATTTCCATTCATAGTTTTAGTTTAATTAACTATAGTTATTTATTATTAATATATATTTTATATATTCGTTTAATTACATAATGTTATTTATGTATACCGTTTTTTAATACATAAATAATCGGATTTTTTACTCAACTTCGCAAAAATAATTCTCGTGAAATTTTACGAGCATATAGGTATATATCTATACATATAATAAAACAGTAAAAAAAGTGTGTCTGTACATTAAATATATTTCCAAAAAAAATATTGGGGGCGATGGAGACGTAGTAATAGAGTAAGAATTAAAAAAAAAATGTCTGTCTGTTTGTCTGTTTGTCTGTTTGTCTGTTTGTACACGCTAATCTCCGGAAATACTGGACGGATTCGAATGAAACTTTTTTTGTTATATAGCTATTAAGCCTGGGCAACATATAGGGTATAAATGATTTTGGAAAATGGAACGCCTGATGCAGAACCATAATGGTCCAGCTAAACTATAAGAGATATAAAAATGCCGCCTTAGTAAAAGTTGTTCAGCCTGATGAGCATTTTCCAGAGACATAAAGTCCACGCGAACGAAGTCGCGGGCTTCGGCTAGTAATTATATAAAGTTCTTTGCAGCAGTTTCGGTTTTTGAAAATAATTAGTAATGTAGTTTCCATTTTAAAAATCTATGAAATCATACATTGTTAGTCGTACATGCCTCCCGTAGTCGGGCCTATTAGTTTTTAAACGTAGATATAAGTTGTTAAATTATCAATTTCATGCTATTTACCGCTCTGCCAATAAATAGGGACAAGGAGAAATAAATTGAAAATCAATTCATGATGGGGTGATGAAAATCATCAAGAATTGATGCTAAGTATATGCAATTTGTTACCTTCCCACCCGGTTTTAGTTATAAGTCCGTTATATAATTTCCATGAGTGCCTTGATAGTTGCACTCAAAATAAAAACAAGTCCAGATGAATAACTTCTGCATTTTAAGTGGCACGTGATAACAAGATATCCTCACCTTAGCGACAGGAAGCTACTGTTGGATGTAGAATTCCAAAACCAAAGAATTCCAAAATGACCGACATTAAGCGGCCCGCATCCAGCGATTTCCAGCTTGCGCTTCTTCATAGATCTATAAGGAAACGAAAGTGGAAAAGGAATTTTCTAAATTTCGTTAAAAAAGCGGTAGGTAGCGATTGAAAAACAAAACTTGAGAGGTGTCAAGGCACACCCGGAACGAAGTTCGAAAGAGAGAGAGAGACAGACAGAGAAACACGCGCACGCCGCACGGCTTACAACTATGGCAAACTTAATTTATTCCGTCGTTTACTTCGTTCCAAAAAAAATGCGGAACTACCGCATTATGATGATGCTAAAGCGCCCTCATCACTACCATTTATAATTACATACATTTATTATTATTACTATAACTCTGAATTCGTTCCGCAACTCGCTGGTCTCTCGCTACTTTGTACTCGTGATATCGGAGTATCGATCAGTGCAGCCACAAATAGTCATTTGATTGGAGAGCCACCTTGTTGCATTCATGGTGGGTGGGTTGTTTAGCCATCAAGTTTCGAATCATCGGCTTATTATATTACAAATGTGCATCAGTGATTGTGGAAACACGTGTATGGCCGTTGCTAGGGGGTGGGTGTTATGATATTACATTTAAGGCATGCTCAAAATAATGAACAGAAGGAAAGGTTTAACTGTTCCAATCTGTACGGGAAATAAAAAATAGGACCACGGGTACAACATTAAAATTTTTCATGTTTCGTTTTTAGGGATCCGTAGCCAAAGGGAAAATATGGGACCCTTTTACTAAGATTCCGAAGTCTGTCTGTTAATCCGTCTGTCTGTCGCCAGGCTGTATCTCATGAACCGTGACAGCTATACAGTTGAAATTTTTGCAGATAATGTATTTCTGTTACCGCTATAACAACAAACACTAAAAACAGAATAAAATAAATATAGTATTGGGGTTCCCATAAAACAAAGCTGATTTTGGAACGAAGTTTCATTTTGGACGGTACGGACGGACGGGGGGGTGGTGGCTAGGAAAAGAAATCAGATTTTTCCTTCACTATTTTATGTCACGAAAAGTTGTGAAAGGTAATTTCACAACTATCTCGTCGATGAGCTGTTGTCGATGTTCCCGGTTAAAACCTAGCACACGCCAATATTTTTGGAACGAAGTTCCTTTTCGGACGGTACGGACGGGGGGATGTAAGATTTTCCGCCACGGATGTTTCTGCGTGTGTCGTATATTACTATTAAGTACATATTTTACTTATATCACCTAAGTACAGTTCAACAACGATCACTACAATATCAACTAATGACTATATTAAACTAAAACTTGATTCCTGGGGGGTTACTCCAAAAGCGGTACGCAAGACGGACGTTACTGCGTATCCGCGTTTTTGTGTCAAGCAACAAACGTACGATGATAAAGTCTTATTTCGTTTGACATATAAATAGGACGTCACTATCGTACGACTAACGAATTATTTTATGGAGTAACCCCTCTGGTTGAACTGGTAGATTGCGCAAACTGTAAACTGGCGCTTTATTGATGTAAAGTGTAAACAGGTTTTTTCGAAAAAATTGCATTTTTTTACAAACTTTTATTGCGAGGCCAACGCACTTATCAAGACAAATGAAATAAACCCAAAGTCGACGAAGTTGAATCGATTTATTACTGAGTTCCATCGACCACCTTCCGTCTCTGTGATAAGACCTTAGGCATCGTCTTCAGCATAAAATGCTCGTCAAGACAAATCAAACAATTCATACTCAATAAGGTTCTGTTTTTTTACAATGAGTTCCGTCAATCCCGGCTCCATCAACAGGCACAGAACAACTCATTTACTTCATAACATTCTATTGTTATCTGACTTACATAAGTATGCAAAATTTCAGCTAAATCGGTTGAGGATAACTGGTTGAAAATTGAGTTGTAAGATTTGCCTAAACAAACATTCATACACACATACTAGATACATTGCAAGTTAAATTAAATAAAAGCTTGTGAAATATATGTAGATAGAGATTCGGACAGGCAATATTCGGCTGCTCCTTTGTGCGCGAGTCCGACTGGTGTTTGGCCGGTTTTTTTTTTCTTGTGTAACCTGTTTTATATCACGGATTGAGCATAACGTAAAATATTATTTCTTCTTTACACAACACCTTGTATAAGTACCAAAATACTAAAATGTCTAAGTTTTGTTTTTATGGCATTGCAACAAGGACAATCGCTACATTCCAGTACTGTATGGCTATTGCACGAGATGTAAAGACTGAGAGCCAAGGCCCGCCAGACCTTACTTCTTCATACTTCATCGAGCGTGGGTTATACCTATATTCCCGGTTGCATCCTCAGCGCTTACGCTTCAGAACCTGGGGTCCGCTAACTAACCTAAGGGATTTGATGAGGTTACTAGTTTTTACTGCGTGGAAATTTGCCGTGTGGTTTCTGGCAGAGTAGAATAGGATCAATCCAAGTCCTCCCTCGGATGTAGAAAGCGACTTAGGGAATACAAGCTAACAAAGCTAAGCTCAACCCGTCTTTCCAGCAAGGAGAATGTAGACCAAATCCTCTAGCTGCTCTTGCCAAGTATGGCTCTGGTAGTACAGGGATGGTCGTGCTCCTGCAGTGAAGACAAAACGACCTGATGATGTCTAACTTTTTCACAGAGCAACTGCCGTCTGACATCCGCAACATAAAGGGGTCTACGATTTGACGGGTTTAAGGAAATGCTAGATGGCATTCGAGACCCACAGTGTATACACGCCTTCCGAAACACGGTTATTATTATTTTTCGGGTATCAGGTGCTACAAGCCTGCCATATCCTAACCAGACTGGAAACAACTTTTCACTCAGTATGCTTTTTAATGAGATTCGAACCTACGACCTCTGGGTCACAAGGCGAACGCTTTGACACCTGGACCATGGAGGCAGATAAACCTTTCATATTATCTTCCTTATCATCTGTTAAGGTTAAAGTAGAGGCAAATATTTTGCGAGGCGAGACACAGTCAAAAAACGTATCCACGTGTCTTGCGAGACGTTTGGCCCGTCGGATTGCTCTGGCTTCCTACAGACGGTATTGTGTTGCAAACTCTTTGAAAATATTTCAAAATGTTACTGTTTCTATGACTGTTTACACATTTAAAAGAGTGATTTTTTTAAATAAAAAAGTGCCTGGGCTTAAGAAGCTATGGGTAATGGGTAACACAACTAGTACCTGCCTTGCCATGAGATAACAAATACTCTTGGTAAAAATTAATAAGTATTAACCGATTTCACCATTTTTAGTAACACGTCTTTTTGGCAGCCTATACGAGTAGTATTATAAACATTATGAAACTAGGTGCCTAATTAAACAACTACTCAATATTATCGTTAATACTTTTTCTTATAGACCCAGTTCATTTTTTACAGGGAACGAAGCCTGAAAGCATTCATTAAAAAAAGATACCGCCATAGAAAATAAACCTCCGGCAAAAGCCGCTCTATACAAAAACTTCCTGAGTGTGGTGTTTCGAGGTCTATGTATGGGGTGGGGTCAGATGTCATGTTCAGTTGCAGAAAGAAAGCAGGTGTTTGCAGCCGGAGTTGAGATTTTGAAGGCAAATGTTTATAAAAGACAAAATATACATGTAGTTGTAGCTATTTTATATATTATATATATTTTTATATATATATTATATATATATATATATATATATATATATATGTATATGTTGTTCGATTTACAGACCTTTAATTCACTCGAAATTATTACCAAGTCTAGTTTAGCTGTAAGTTTTTAAATATGACGATATACGTTTAGATAAGTAGGGTTTATACAAAATATTTTTATCAAAAAACATTACAATTTCGCTCTACTCTATAAAAAACAATATTCTATACTTACTAGTTACAGTTCCTTAGCACCATCTAAAAGTATGTTTGCTTTCCTGTATTTTTCTAAGAATTTTCGTCTCTGCCGCGCCGAGTTAAATATTTTTTTAACAAATTCATTATTACATTTTTCAACAAAACTTATATTTTTAGAATCTATATGAATGCGCCTTTTGAAATATATTTTTTTAAAGAAGATACTGGTTCGCATTTAAATTTATGGTAATTAAGAAAAAAAAATTAGACTCTTTATTTTTTTATTTTTGAATGCCATTCAATTTTTTTGTATGGAAATGCTCTTTTTTTGTTTCAGAAATCAATCGACCATCCTTTATTTAGCTAAAAACGATACCAAACTTGCCCTAGTAGCTTTAAGTTAGCAGTTATGACGAGTCACAGTGCGCGCGGAGTAAGAAAACTTCATCCCCTCCCCCTACCCCCCAGCGGGGTGTTACCCACTGCCTCCCGGGCGTTTTCCACACCAGTCTACCTAAGGAACAAGTGTGCCAAGGCTCACGCTTTAATCCGAAAAATATTGGTTCCCATACATTTAATGCACATACTGACTCCACAAATATAGGAGGTATTATATTCGAAAACATTCAAATCTCTTTTGGTACGGTATGCCATTTCATCATCAATCATGAAAAATCTTAAGCCATAAATATACTAACATGACAATTACGCTTGCAACAAAGAAAGTTTCTAACAACTCAAATGAGATACTTTTTCTAAACGTCGAAACAAACATTTTATATGGGATTTGTATCAAATTAAGACTAATGACGTCATAGTTCGTTGGAGGAAAACTTCCTAATTTTGCATTATTCATTTTGAAATTAGATATGCTTAATTTAACAGTCAACATAATCGTTCATCCGAGCAAGTTATTTTTATTTTATTTATATTATTCGGCAAAACATGGATCGTTTTCAAACTACGCATTCTCTGGTTGATAATACGCATCTATAAAAATATCAAACAGTACGCACAGAAGTCCCCTCGGGCCGCCATCGAAACCAAGTTTCACAACTGGTTGCGATGGAAGAATGACATTACTGCTGTGGGGCGCAGTGTTGAAAGACCTCATTCGGTCGAAACGCCGTCGTGCACAGCAACTGGAGTGCCCATACACGTTGTGGAAAATAATTTGCAAAAAAATTTATCTCACACTTGGACTACTTGATGTGAAGTCCCTAATCAACGTTGATAAACCGTAGACGTTGGACCAGAAAACAACTTCCGTTGCGCGTCGCCCCAGATGCTTGATGAGTGATCGATAATTGGACTTTCCGATTGCGCTTCATTCGATCCAGCAGCCCATATGTCTAAATAAAATTATCTTTCAACTAAGTGGCCATCAACATTATTTTTACGTGTTTTATTGAATTTTAAAATTGTATACTCTAAAAAACACTCATACAAAAATTGTTTGTTTAAAGTATTAGATAACACGTACATTTATTTATGTTTTTAATACTTTTATTAATTCTATGATATAGATATGGGTTATCAACTGTCAGATAAGTCTTTTAGGGTTCCGTAATATCGGTGACCTATTACTAAGACTGCATTGTTTGTCGTCTATTCGTCACCAGGCTGTATAAAACTTGACAGCTAGACAGTATTTTTTACAGATGATGTATTTCTGTTGCCTCTCTATAAACAAATACTAAAAACTGACACCCGGATGGAACGAAGTTCCTTTCGATTAATTAGGAGAGAGAGAGACAGACAGAGAAACACGCGCAGTTGCGCACACCGCACGGCTTACAACTATAGCAAAAAGTGTCGTTATAACTTTTGGTCTTAATTTTTTCCGTCTAGCCTCCTTTCGCAACGCGCGATAAGGAACTTCTTCCCAAAAACAGAATAATAAACCTAGATAAATTAGGAGTATCTTCCCAGCAGTGGCCGTCCCGAAACTAGTAGTTTTAAGCTTGCACTAAAATATTATTTTAAAAAATCAAATTTATCGTACATTTAATAATTTAAAGGTTCATGCAAATTTCTATAGGATATGATGAAAATTAGTAGGTGTTAGGTTAGGGCGTATTTTTAGAGTGCAAGTGCGATATGCACCTAACCGTTTTGAGTTGTTTATATCCTATTAAAACATTTTCATGTAAAATAATATTACATGAAAATGTTTTAATAGGATATAAATACCTCTAGTAGTAACCATGTCAACGCGGCGCGAGACGGGCGAAGTAAAGGGTGCGACAGGGGTGAGGGCGGCTGGTTCTGCTATCAATTTCAGATGTGATTGCGACATGATTACCACCTATGATTTCTTTTTTAAATAATTATTTTACGGCTCTAAATACAAATCCTTTAAGCCTATCTTTCTTACAACTAAAGCTAATTCTTAGTATTACGGGATTCACCGCGATTAATATCATTTTATTAACCAGACATTAATACTTAACTAATAGCAGTTATTGTGACCGCGAGCCCAAATGAAAGTCAGACAAACAGGTGTCCAGGGTGATCCAGGGTCAAAAAGAATTTATTTCGCAATGATAACAAATAAAAAGTCAAAATTATTGTCATTGAGCATATCCAATTGGAACGTCGTTTTTTAGATATCGCTTTTAGTTCTTGAGATATTGATGATTTAGACCCCAAAAAGTGTAAAGATTTTTGTCAAATTCACAATTTTCAAAAAAAAAATTTTCTTTCCGATTTTTTTACCCTCTTGTAGCCCTTGTTGATAGGTATACATCTTTTAAAACCACCCTGAAACTCACGTCAAGGGCAATGTCACGGTTTAAGCGGAATTGGGGGACTATACAGAAAGGATCGTAAAACATTTTCTATGTCGAAACAATAATTAACGAACGTCCATTACGTTGCCGTATTAATCCCTTGCAGGCGAAATTTAGTTCAATCTGATGCTAACATCGCAAACTAAATGCTGCTCGGAGCTTGAATAATAAATGTGTCAAAGTTTAGTGGTCGAAGTAGGGCTGCTGCTCGTTTACACCGATGAGATATCAAGCTTTAGGTCATCATCATATCAGTCATAGTTAGTCCTTTGGCCATAAGCCGCAAGAAATTCCAAAAAAACCGATTGAAATCGATTTACGTCTATTTCTGTCCACCTAGTATGGGCGAACATGCAAATGATGTTAATAGACGATGCGACTAGCAATCCATCACTTATTTGATTCCTAAAAGTGACCTTTGAGTCGACTCTAGCCCTGTCTGTCTGCCATTACGGAAAAAAACGTGAGAGTATTTATGTACCACCTAGTAGGAGTGTGTCCTACGCTGCGCTATCCGGTATGTGGTCACCATTCGAGAACCTTTCTGCCCTATTAGACCATCGGTTCTCCATACTCCATGCCTTTGTCAGGTAGAAAAACAACCAAACAAAACAAACAAACAACCATTATTTTACTCATTCACGGTGATAGCTAAACACTAATTTCATCACGCTCGGATCGCCGCTCCTAATGATGATAGTCTAAATCGATCGAAACCTGATCTGCCCTTCCAATATTTCGCGAATATGAACTTATCTCACGTGAGTTTCAATAAAATAATAATTATTCAGGATGGGATTAGTTTCATACCTTTTTTGAAACTTTTCATTAGTTATGAATATTTTATACGAGCCTACGCTCGTTTTCGATGGAAAACACTGACTAATATAAGTTGATTTAGAAAGCAAATGTTCTGAATGGATTTAACGAAGTTATGACATTCTGGGACAATGACTGTAAATAGCAATAGAATTACGTAACGCAATTCCTAATTTTTGATCTTTATTTGTTTACTTTTTAATTTATTGATGTGCTAATAAACGCACTCGACACATTTTTCTAGATGTAGACATCATTCTACATCCTTTGAGTTATTAAATATATTTTAGGAGCAGTATCTCTATTTTTAACTATTTTCAACTTGTTTTAGAAAAGCGCGCGGCGGTAATAACAGCTCTTCACAATTAAGATTAAATAGTCATGACAGCCAATATGAGGTACGAGATAAAACACAATATTGGCCGTCATGACATTGTATGTTTTTAATGAACTTAAAAAAATTAAGAGGTTATTAATTCGTCGGAATCTTTTTTTATGTATGTTCCCCGATTGCTCAGATGCCTGGACGAATTTAATATTTTTTCTTTTGTTTGAAAAGGAATAGTTAACTGTTTAAATTTTAGAAATATAATTATTAATGGTCTAGACATGTTATCAAAATCGGTTGTGTTTTTAAATTATTGTTAAACACGTAACCAATGAGATACTCATTCAATATTATCTAGAAACCTATATTGGTAGAGAGCCGGAAAAGGTATCTCGTTGGCTGACTGTATCCAA
Organism: Acrobasis consociella; assembly: GCA_963555685.1. NCBI lineage: Eukaryota > Metazoa > Arthropoda > Insecta > Lepidoptera > Pyralidae > Acrobasis > Acrobasis consociella. Next base: position 24,036,777 of record OY743104.1, read on the forward strand.
TAAAAGCCATAAAGAGTTTATCATTCTCTTTATTCATTTATTTGAGAGATTTTAATAAATCATTGCAACTGTGTTAAATACTGAATAAAAGTAAAGCTAAATTCACAAGCAGCAAAATCTGTTAAGTACGTCCAAACTCCAGGATTAATTGACCGAGCGAGCGAAGCGAGCAAGGTCTACAATTCAAGTTGGGGCGAAAAACACATTGTTTGTATGTATGTTTGTATGTATGTATATATGTTCCACGATAACTCTCGAACCGTTGAACTAATTTTGATGATATTAAGAATGAGTGTAGCAACTACTCATAGAATTTTTAAGTTCGTTTGGCATCAAAATCGGTTCAGCCGTTTCTGAGATAAACGCATTTTTGTGAAAATAATTATTAGTCTATAACTTCCGAACCGTTAATCAGATTGGGGTGAAACTTGTCATGTCACGAGATAGTATTACTATATTTAACCGAATAAAATATTTTTGGTCATTAAGCAATTCTTTGAGGAAAAGTAAACTCAAAGAAATTATTTCTATACGACATTATTAGCTTATGCGCGTTGTAGAAATGGACTAAATGAAACAGCACCATCTAGCGGATTCTTGAAGAATTAATAGGCATGTTATTTGGGGCATACCAAGATGTTATCAAACTGTGTAACTGTATACAAAAGGTATAATGCTATCGTATAATGATGATGAATTGAGTTTGGATTTTAAATTTCCTATGTAACTTATTTAAGATTGCTATTTATTTGCAGGCAAACCCGTGCCTTGAGTTCATTCAAATGACGATAACTTTTTTTTAGGGAGTGCCTCCGCTGCCAGCGCCGTCTCCTAAAATATCACTAATGATAACCGGCGGTTATACTGCATTATTTTCAGTTTTGGCTTAGTTTGATTGATTACTAAATTTATCAATTTTGTTGAGCAAACTTTGGTTCAATCGTTTTCGCTGCTTGTCTGTGATTCTGAAGTAGTATTAGTGATTATGCTTCGAACTAAAAAGAGATCAGCGTCAGCCAAAGCCCGCGAAGAAGCTTTACGTAGAGAGTTAGAAACTAATGAGAAGCGGCATGAGCATCTTTGGCAACTAAAGGAAGATGCCAGTACTTCTCGTGCCGAGAGCTCATCAATCGCTTAAATCAAGAAATCTTTCCCAACGTAAAAGGGAGCTTCGTCAGCAAGAAAATTCGGCCGAACGCCTCTAAAGCTTGTGTTCACAGCGTGAGCATGCAAGGGAAGTAATAGAGCATGAACTATTCCCTGAACTTTAAGCGCTTGCACTCAATTCGTGAGCACGCTGTGGAGGTTCGAGAGGAAAAATCTTCACTAGAACACGGATTCCATTCCACCCATGATCCGATAGCGGAAGACTGGCCAAGTTTCATGCTCACGTACGCAATTTTCATTGACATTTGCCTAGGCAGTAACTGTGCACAAATCGCATGGACTTTGAATAAAGTAGTCGTAGATATTGGCGTAAAAGAGTTGGCGACCGTGTGTGTAATCGTACATACGTTGCTCTTTCAAGTTCGAAACGTCTTATGGATATGGTATTTGATCCAGGTCCTAAATTAATTCGTTTTGAAAAAAAAATGAACTTATCACCTCAGATTAGAAGAAAGAAGGTTGTATAATCTGAAAAAAAAACACAGTTTTACTGGATATTAAAATTCATTTTAATCTGGGGGCACGAGAATGCCCGGCCAAGACGAGCCTAGCGGAGCGCAAGGGCACTACCTACCTTTTCTTGAAATGTTTCGTCGTTTTTTGAACTCTCATAACTTTGGTTTGGATGATGTTAAATAGTTAAAAATTTCAAAATATATTGACACCAATACAATAATTAAAAATACAAAGTGTGAATGTCGTAGCTATTATACTTTAGATAGTATTAATGTCTGAAAGCCTCCGATTTCGTTACTGATTCACTCACTGACTCACCCGCTGATCATCAAAATTCTTAAGGTACTTCCTGAAGTCCTAGAATGCTGAAATTTGGTATGAAAGCTTATATTACTACAAAAACAACAAAAAAAAACAAACCTAACTTTTCCCCTCGGAATAGGAGGTGGAAGTTTGTAGACGTGTGGCTTGGCCGTGGTATTTCACACACGGTAAGGGCGCATAGATCAAGAATCTTGGCTCTACACGAGATCTGACCACTTTTTCATAGATTTTGATTAAGGTGTAGTGTAGAGCTTGTAAGTTTAGAGCGTGTAGTCTTCAGAGCTTGGCTTTATACGAGATCTGATAACTTTTTCACAGGGTAAGCTACTCGTATGTAGACTCGTTTTGGCAACATTTTTACATGAAAATGTTTTTGGTGGGATTCTATTTTGGAATAATAATCGCGAGGTCTAAGTTCGCGGCGAACCACTAGTAAATATTTTCATTTTGCATAAGTAATCGGAAATGTTTTTCGCGATTTGATTATTTTTTGCCGTTTCATTACACAACTTTTCAATAAACAAAACTGTAATTTCCACATTAAAATTTGCTTTTTCTGAGTACTTCAATGTCAGTTATTGAGGTATGAATACTGGAAACTAGGAGATTTTTCGTAAACTTAGTACCCCACGCAGGTCTATGAAAAAGGAAAGAACGTGAAAAAATTTACATGAACTATACGTAAGAGTCAGCTACTGGCCGACATGCCATCATCATCATCATCATTTCAGCCGCATAACGTCCACTGTGGGCGGGACATGTAGCGCGACGGTCCGATGGCCGATGGGGCAAAAAGGTTCTCGAATGGCGACCACGTACTGGCAAGCGAAGCGTAGGTCACCCACCCACAAGGTGGTCTAACGACCCGACCAATGTTACTGCAAGCCGCTCTAGATCGTCATTTTAGAAATCATTGGGAGAGGCCTCTCTCCAGTAGTGATCGTTATGCGGCTAAAATGATGATGTTGATGAACGTCCACTGCTGGTCAGCATTCAAAAACCTTTTTGCCCCATCTAGAGAGAGCTATGTGTCCCGTCCACTGCTACTTCAACGTGCTAATCCGCTGGGCTATTTCAGTGACTTTTGTTCTACAAATTTCCTCTTTTCTGATTCAATCACGTAGAGAAACACGGAGCATAGCCCTCTCCATAGCGCGTTGCACGACCTTGAGCCTTCTTATGAGGCCTTCAGTAGAGACCACGTTACAGAGCTATAAGTCATTACTGGTAACACTCGTTGGTTGTACTCGTAAACTTTGGTCTTGAAACAAAGCGGTGATATGCGTGCAGAGTCGACATTAGATGTGACATGACATGATTTACTTAATTCATGCTAAAAATGTCTGTGTCTTACGTCACAAAAATTACCAAATTCTCTCCTCGCGCAGATCGTAAGAGCTGATCGAAGGAATAAGTGCAAAATATATGTAAGCACGTGAATCCTTTTTATCTAATCATTCTCGCTAGATAAGTTTTGCCAAAGCCGCCTGGAATATCTAAGAATATCAAAATGTGCACACTTCGTCATACAAAAAATTCCTTCTATTCTGAAGTAAATTTTGATGAATTGTCATTAACTAAGCACATTACCAATTCAATGGATCTTACTTATATGTTATTTATTTATGCGAAGTTGATTTGGCGGTATTTGGGTTAAAAAGCCCTGAGGCTATTTAAGGAATCAATCATTTCCAATTGAAAAGAATATTCTGAATAGACTTGATTAGATATTATTTATTCTTTCCTTATTAGTTATATCAATTTCTTGGTCAGAGTCGCAATAGCGTAGGTGTACCACAGATAATGTCTTACATTTTTGTCTGACGTCAAAGGATGGGAAAGACTACTGAATGCTAACATCACTCGAAACATTGGGATTGTCAGAGTGGGAACTTCCAACTGTTGATTGTTTTTTGTATGTGTCAGTGGTGTCAGATTTTTCAGATTGCCTAAAGGCACAGCTTGCGACGACTGCTATACATATGATGACCGCAGAGACCAACGGCTTACACGTGTATCATGGTTATAACTCCTAACATTTGGCTGGTGATTAAAAAGTCACCCGCAAGAATCGTTTCGCAACGACTACTGCTGAGAAGAAACGCGGAAAAAAACTCATTTATGCAGTGCAGGTCGTAGGTGTATGAGCATTTCATAATTACCTGTATTTACATCAATCAGCAACACGTTGCTCACTGCTCCTTACCTTGTCTTTGATTAGTTAGTATGAATATACGTCAAAGAGTAACTATATAATTACTCACCGTATTAGATTAGATTGACAGAACTGTAATATTGCATTGCATTGCCGTCAAAATCACATACATATGTAACGACTTAGTAATCCTAACCAACAAGTAAGCGAAGCCATGTGCAGAGAAAATTCAATTCGTAACAACCTCTTTACCTTCCGTGCTGGTCTAGAAGTAATAAATGTACCAGCTGCTTTTCTTCTTGCGCAGATCGTAAAAGATGATAGAAATCCACAATACATTTTTATTCTGATTCCCTTTTTCCACATTCATGCTCAACGTGACCCTTTCGTCTGAGGAACTTTCCACTGGGGTAGAGGCGACTTATGGAGGTAAGGATAGGTAACACAGAGGGACCAACCCGCCTGCCCTGAGTGGCAATTAAAGACAAATCATCCTTTATTGGGAGATGCCTTAAGTTCAGCAGTGGACTTGTATAGATTGAAAAGAAGAAGACATACGCGTACGTAGATAATGCTGCAAGTAAAATACACGCTAGTAAAAAACAAAAAGCAAACTTTGCTTAAAAACTTACCTTTACGAAAGAATAAGTGGACATATAGGTACTTTTATATAAGTTTATATTAAAAAACAAATAACCAAATTATTTAAATGTATTTGTAGACGCTTATACAATCGTGAACCTTTGGACAGACAATACCACAAAAGAGAAAAACCATCTGTACCATCTGTACCCATGAAAAATTTTAAATTCTTCTGTCCCCATCTGTACTCATGAAATATCAGTCTCGCAAAACTCATCAAATAATACACGAAATATACTGACTATTCTACTAATGACGCACATTACCAAAAGAAAAGAATACCAACTGCCTAAGTAAAAAAACAAAAAACAAGCAAGTACTTATCACAACAGATTTAAAAACATTCTGTGTATCGATGATAAAACATTGAAATAACCGGCCAAGTGCGAGTCGGACTCACGCACGAAGTGTTTCATACTATTAAAAGGGAATATACAACTGAATATTCTGTGAATATTTCAAGCGTCTTCCCTGTTGCCGTTATGAATGTCAAGCAAAAAATCGCACTTGCTGCGTGGGAGATATTATTATAGCGGCAACAGATATACATTATTTGTAAAAAATTAAACTGTCTTATTACCACAGTTCATGAGATACAGCCTGGTAACAGAAGGATAGCCAGACAGACAGACCGACCAACAGAAAGATAGCGGAGTCTTAGTAATCTTTTTTGTACCCTTTGGGTACAGAACCCTAAGAAGATGAAAATAACAAGGTACGAGTACAAAGGAGTCTGAATGCAAAAGCGATTGGTAACTTCATAGAAAACAAAACTTAGACGGAATTCAAGCAAGTCGCGTTTCATGAAGGCGTAACAACAAACAAATGAGAAAAATACAATAAATAAGAAGAATCAAAGCTGTTTTAAGTAGGTATGTCTTAAACTTTAGCGACGAGCTTTATGTAGAACTCATACCTTAAGTATATTAAACTTTATGACAATGTATTAATTTTAACAAGTATTTTTAACAAAGGACACTTTTAAATGTTATATATGTACTTAAGATTTACGTATTTTCCTTATTAGGTAAATGGAGCATTATAAAACACCCAGGCAATGGTCTGCGTAAAGGATGATAGGAATAAGAATATAAACAAGTAGCAATAATTTACTGGAACTTTATTAGCACATAAACCTATAAATAACTTTAATAACATTAACAAATATTCTACAATAATTTACTTGATTTGCCTATTTACCTGATTATAATTCTCGCCAAGTAAATAATAAGAAGTGCCTGAGTCTATAAAAATAATTGACATGCCCAATCGCAACTATATTTAGTCTTTTTTTTACCAAATTTTGTTGTTTCTTCTTAACAAGCTGCTTGGTTTCAAACAAGCATCAGTGTACACTTCATTATCTTTATCAATGTACACTGAAATACAATAATTTTCATGTTAAAATACACTTACACTTCATTCAAATATACCACTTTAAGGGTCCTCCCCGCGCTAACGACCTTGAAAACAAAAAAAAATTAATTTCTCATTCTGTAAGTGAGATTATCAGAAACCCTCGTACAACTTTTTAGCTAGTATCCTTAAGTTTCATTAGAACCTCGAAAATCATTGAAATAAAATACCCTGAATTTTCCTTTGCAAAAAATACTAAAAACGGCAATTTTTTACTTTTTTTGTAAAGGTTTCTAAAGCGGATAGTATTTCAATGACTTTCGAGGTTCTAATGAAACTTCAGGATACTAGCTAAAAAGTTGTACGAGGGTTTCTAATAATCTCACTTACAGAAAGAGAAATTAATTTTTTTTTTGTGTTTTCAAGGTCGTTAGCGCAGGGAGGAGCCCGTAGGACGATAAGTGATAATGACAATGTCAACGTCACAAATTCAAACTAGGAGAATTCAACTAAAGGGAAATTTCATCACTCACGTCAGCACACGATTGGCCTAGCGGTCTTGGTGTTGGACTGTGAATCCATAGACCCCAGGTTTAAATCACAGTCATGTATAGAGTTTTTGAAGTTTTGTAAGAAGTTTCTAGATAACTCTAGATTAAATTAGAATGGAAATACGGGCCAGAAATAAAAGAAGACAAAAGAAAATTTATGACTTGAGTTTAGAACTTTGATGCGATATTGTTCGCATCCGGGGGGTATATAAGCAGAACAAGGCGCGGCCTACGCCAGTTTAGTTTGGAAGTAAAATCCGAAGAAGGAAGAAGGAAGAAGAAAAGGAAGAAAAGTAAAAGTGGAAGTAGTGAGTAAAAAGTGAAGTGTAATAGTGAGTGAAGTAAAGTGTTCAGTGCGCTAAATACGCGTAAGTGTCGTTTCCGCGCGTGACAGTACAGTGACGTAAACGCGTGTGACAGTGCAGTGACATTTCCGCGCGTGACAGTGCAGTGACGTTTCCACGCGCAAGACAGTGCAGTGACGTTTCCGTGTGTGTGACAGTACAGTGACGTTGCCGCGTACGTACCTGTGACAACTGTGAGTACCCTAGAGTTGTTAATACAGGCACTATTCCATAGGATTGGTGTTTCCTTTCCTATCCCCAACCCACTCTAGTGACAATATGATAGCCATAGTCACAACTTACCTTTAGTTCTTTATTTCCATCAGCACAGTATTGATTTTAATGTAAGTGCTCATATCATTTGAGCTTGCATGTGCTGGTCAAACCACAATACTGTAACAGATATGATATTATTATTAACATTTTCTGTAAATCATTTTCATTAATACGAATTCTGATTTATTTAAGGTTATTATTTAGTAGGGTCAAATTGTTGCGTTCCGACACATTGAAGGATGCTGCAGTGGTACATAGGCATATGGGTAAGCAAAGTATAGCGCATCAAGTGCTGTCTCAGTTATTTATTATTATAAAGCATACATAAATGTCATTCGTATACACGCTGACGCTTTATTGGTTTTGGAAAAAAAAATGTCGTATAGTAAATAAATTCCTTTATCCATATATGTAATCCAAATTTTTGTATGTCATAAGATAAAAGAGTTGCGTAAATAATTTTCGATCGAGACTACGTAGTTATACGCCGGCCGCCGGCTGCGTAATGTCGATGACTCCGGCCGGCCGGCGGGCGATGTATGGTGGCGGTACTACTAGTTGATCTCACAATTTTACTTTTGAGTTTTGGGCAACATTTTTTGTCTTTGAATTTTTATTTTGACTAGCTAATTAGGTCTTACTAACTATGCCTATGAAGTGGCCTTCGGCTTCAAAACCATTGAAAAAGCACCGTGTATTTCTTGTGTGTGTGTACAATATTCACATAAACGTTTTATCTAGCCATCTTTCTGTAAAAAGCTCGAACATTTTTAAGCTATTGCATAGCTTCTATCGCGGGCCTTGAGCGCGGGGACCGAATCCAGAAATTCCGTAACGAAAAAACCTCACGCTCCCCACTCCGCCTACCATGTAGGTTGCCGCTTCGTCTCCGTCGTCCGTTTGCGACGTTGCCGTCCTTCCTTGTAAAAATTCACCTCAGTTGAGAATCGAACTCGACACCAAGCGTTTGCTAACCTAGTTACCTTATCCGCTGGTCCAGTGAGCGTATGACGTAAGAGACGAATTTAACATTCTACTTTTTATTTAAAATCCCTTTGAATGTGTGCGTGAAAATTCCATCCGACATTAGCATTCACATTTTTAATACTTTAGAAATTAAAATGTGCTTGTATGATATGTAGTTGGGATATATTACAAATATTGCGTTTTTTTCGTGAATATAATTTGTTGTAAACATTAATGCACGTTTCATTCGTAAAAAATAAAACGACCATCTATTGACGGTGAGGCTCCTAGCGGACCGAATCGAACCACCTTAATGCAATAGCTTTACCGCGGCAGTCCCCGAGTGCCACACGTCTTTTTTTTTATTAAAACTTATTTTAGAAATCCTTTCTTGGAATATATTTAAAGAAGTATCACAAACGTACCAGAAACGATGGAGTTTTTCACAAAAAAGATAACGTATTACCTATATTTTACTTCGTCGCCTCGATTTGCTATAAATGGACAAAACAAACCTTCATGCCCTTGTCTTACCTTAGGGTAATAGGGGAATTTCATTTTCCTTAATTTTTCATAGTATTATAGATTTACGCTTTTTATCATTAACTGTCGCTTTATACTTATTTATAAAATATTGGATTAGACATACGAGCGAAAGTATGTCAGCGACAGACCTGACGTGCTATTTTTTTATCAAGAATCCTACATACTCTATTTAACTAACTGTAACTACTATTGACATAAATCGGTTATCTTATTCAAATTTATTTTACGAAGCTTCAAAAAAATAAACATCAACAGAATGTAAAGGCATATTTATCACGTTGCTAACAAATATTCTCCCTCCTGTAGACCAAGAGCCGAGGTATCGCTATGCGGAGAATTCAATTAATTTTTTTCTATTCTCTCTTAAAATAATCACTAAAATAAACCCAAAACCTACTAAACTTTGCGTATTTGCGCGTTTAAAGTAGGTAATATAATACACAAACATTATGTAGCGCAGATCATTGTTACGACCTCCGTGGCGTAATGGTCAACACGCTAGACCGCCAACCCGGAGGTCCTGGGTTCGATCCCCAGCCAGGGCAAGTTGGAAAATGGCCTTTTTCAAATTGTCCTGGGTCTTGGATGTTTATTTATATATGTTATAAAATATAGTATCGTCGAGTTAGTATCCCATAATACAAGTCTCGAACCTTCTTTGGGGGTAGCTTAATCAGTGTAATTTGTCCTTATATATTTATTTATTGACCGAGCGAGCGAAGCGTCTCAGTTTCGAGATTAGCCAAAAATTCTTTTGTCCGTCTGTCTATCTGTCCGTCTGTCTGTCTGTCTGTCTGTCTGTCTGTCTGTTCTCGCCTACAGGTCGCATTTCTTAACCGATTCTCATGAAATTTTGTATGCAGGTTCAGCAACTTAATAGAATTTTTTGTCGAGCCAGTTTTTCGAAATTTTTCAAAATGGCGGAAATATGGGGGCTTTAAATTTTAAAACTGTCATATATCCGCCATTTCAAAATATTTTCAAAAATTTCATTAGACTTTTTTGTTGCCATTATGAAAACATTTTTTTTTATTTGAACATCTTTCTTGTCTGTACAACTTTTTTATACGTTATACTTAAACGGGTTTAGGGTGACTCGCGGAGTCTATAACGGATATACTATACAAATCTTCTTACAAAATATACTGAAACTATTTAAGGGTGAATTCAGTCCGGGTTACTGAACAACTTTCTTAAAAATACATATCTCCCCTGGGGTCCACGAAGTAATTTCTCTGAATAACTATTATGGTTATTATTTTGAGTTTCATAAGTAGTTCTATAAATTTTATAATTTTTAACCGACTTTAAAATATAAGGGTTTTGCTTATTTTACGATTAGTTTTTTCTTTTTCAGTTTTTGCTTATTTTGATTGATTGTTGGCTTGTTTATTAAATTCAGCAATTTTGTTGAGCGAACTTTCGTTCAATCGCTATCGCTGCTTGTCTGTGCTTCTGTAGTAGTATTAGTAATTATGCCACGAACTAACAGGAGATCAACAGCAATCAAAGCCCGCGAAGTAGCTTTACGAAGAGAGTAAGAAACATGGCAATAAAAATAAACATTTAAACGAAAACTCATTAATAGTTTTCTGGTTTTTTCAACAACGAGCTGACTTTGTCATTTAAAAAATGATGGGTCATTTTTCGGTGAAATACTACTGTTACAGAACTGAATTTCAGCATCACGGTACGGTAGACCTCATATCCATGTGATGTATTATGGTAGGAAGGTGCTCCTGACATTTCAGAGCTAGATCGAAACTCATTTGAAGAAAGGGTTGTGATTGGCCACTATTTTGGAAATTTGGTCACAACCATGAATCCGCATATCGGTAAACCTGCACTAATTATTTATCCAAATCAGGTACATTATTCTGACATAATAATCGCGAGGTCTAAGTTCGTGGCGAACTACTAGTTTATTTTATCATACAAGCCAATCGAGGGACAGTCAGGTTTTACCAAAAATACGAGCGTTTTCATCATTTTCATCTTTTTATTTGGAAACTTAATCGATCAACAATTAACATATTGTTTAAATTTGGCAGTCTTAACGCTAAAAGCGTTTTCTGCCAGTGAACCAGAGGGTTAATCAAATTGTTACTGCGCAGAAAAAAATTACAACACAAAATACTTCAAATTTTACAATTTTTTATATATCCTATAATATTTACCTTATATTACCTTATACACACATATACTTATACAATATACATACATTAGATACCAACACTTACTATGAATGACGATGGTAATAGAACCTATTAAAATTACTAACTTATAGAAAATTTACTCTTTTTTATAAAGTAAATTTAGTAGAATTTCTTTGATGTTAACGGTTAAAGCATACCAAAGCCGTGAAGCATGTACGGAGAAAGAGTAAAGTTTGTGCGATGTAAAGGAATGAAAAAAAGACGAGAGTCTGCAGAACGAGAATGCCGATCGTTTGTGTCGGACATTGATATAGTAGAGAATATAGAGATTTGCTTTTTAGGTGCTCCGGAGAGTTGAGATTCGATAGAATTGAAAAGAGTGAAAAAAAATCGCATTTGTCTGCGTCTGCGTCCAAGAATAGGAAGCCATTTAAACTCAGAAGAAAAGATGTGATTGATCATATTTGCAAAACCAAAAGTGGCCGTGGATCTAACTTTAAGCTGTAAACAGTAGTTCATTAAATAGTTTGAAGGGTTATCTACGGCTTGGTCAAGACAAAAAATCAAATGATACCTATCTCTGTTTCCTTTCAAATAATTTATTTCAAATGGAGGATAAAGTCACCCATGATTAAGTAATGTGTGTAATTCGAGGCAAGGGCTTCGCTGGCTCAGAATCTAAAAACGACTTTAGCTACGTTGACAGAAATTTTCAAAAATTCAGCTGCTCTTGAATAATTCAGAGAAGATGTCACTAGCTGTGCCCGTGGGCTTCACTCGCCGTGTACATATCAAGATCAAAACTATCCTATGTCCTCCCCTGGGCATCAAACTATATCCGTATTAAATTTCATCTAAATAGGTTCAGTAGTTGAAGCGTGAAGTGGAACAAACAAACATACAAACTCACTTTCGTATTTATAATATTAGCAGGATGGGATAGCATTTAAGATGGCTGTATATTATTAGTATTAGAAACCTGTAATTTTGTACATGTACACATACATGCTCACAAAGTGTCAAAGTATATTGTTAAGAAACAACAATTATTGAGGTACTTTCCTTAAACGTAAAGTGAGGATTTTTTTTCGTGTGTGCCACATTGTTATGTCAGATAGGTCCGATTAGACCAATTGGACAGACCGAACATCGAAGGTATTGAAATAGTTGCCTGAGTCTCATATATAAAAATCTAGAAACTGAGAATATAAGAAAAGTTTTGAACCTACCTTTAGGCCCTACATCGGCCCTTTTTGTAATCCGAAAACTGAAAGTACATGTTAACACTATTTAATCGCACACAAATTATTTAGTAAGAAAACAAGGAAGGTCTGCCATATGCTGGCTCTCTGTACAAAAGTGTCGATGAGTACCTGACGAGGCGCGAAGCGACATTTCGTATAATTAATATAATTATACAAAATGTCACTTCGTGTCAAGTGATCATGTCAAGTTTTGACTCTAACATACTCGTACATAGGTGTAGGCTGTGTAGGTGAATTGATTTAATTTATTTAATTTTTTAATAGCATCAATAATTTAATAGGTAAGTTTATGGCAGAGTGTAAATGCAACAACACTATTTATAAGTATAATTTTAAATAAATGTAATGTAGATTCGTATATAACATACATTATATATTCCCAATATGAAGATATATTCTTATCCGAACAAAGCTAAGACTTCAACAAAGCCCGCCTCGGTATATCGTATATCATCGTGTATCAGTACGTTTCCACCTGGTATACTAACTCTACTAAAATATATTTAACTCGTTTAGTCCAAATTAAAAATAAATGAGAATAGACATATTCCATTTCAGACAAAATATTTCTGAGATACAAATATTTTATTTCAGAAATACGTCTATCTCATTACGATTCCTCGGCTCACACTTATTTTAGACCTTTGTTTGGGCAATTAGACTAAGGCTAAGTATATACTTTACATGATAAAAGTATCAATTTACCATGTATACCAACGGTACCAGTAACCAAAAACACCCCATTTTCCGTGAAATAAACGAAAAGATCATGCGAAGCGCCTGTTATTCTACCTGTCATGCGTATCGTTCATAAAGGTAGATGCGCTGATTTTCGGACCCTCGAGACAGAAATAAAATCTGTTTTGCGTTGCGCGCTGCACTGGAGAATCAGAAGCGTCATCCGGGTCCCTGTAGTGCCAGCGTCGCGTCACTTGTTGCATCCGGGTCCGCGCGGAAACACGCGCGCCGCTCCGTCGGCAAAATGCCGTGCGGGACCGGCTATCGGCCACGCACACCGGACGATCCGGGATGTGATAATATCTTTTACAAAATGTGAGTTTTCGACGCTAAATATGTAATTATCTAAGTTATTATGTTAATTTTTGTGTATTCTTTAGTGTAAAAAAAATCGTTTATTCTTTTACAACTTTAAAAAAAGTGTGTATTTTTAATAAATAAAAATTAAAAAAAAGTGAACTTAGTATTTTTAAAATAGTAACGGATTTTTTTTAATGCATTAAGCATGTAGTTGATAAAAAAATACAAGTACCCTTCTCATAGTTTTATTTTTGTATGTTTTGATGAAATAATTATGATCTTATACAATCATGATAATAAAATGTGTGCTTCGTTGTTTTAGGTATCAACTTTGTTGTGAAACAAAAGAATGTAAGTTTATTGTAATATATCGCAGGTATTATCTTGTGTAATTATCCATACTTTCTTCGTTTGTATAGATTATTTAGTACTCACTAAGATTATCGTTTTTTTTATATTGAAAAGTCCCTCTTTCATTCCATTTTTAAACTTATCGCCAAATTAAAAAAAAAAACAATAAAGACTGAAACTTTGAACACCTACGACAAAAATCTGCGCAATGTTTGTACCTGCGCATAGTGTGTACGTACACCACAGACAACAGGTTCACAGGCGGCGCGCGCCTGGGTTGATAAAACTCCTGGAAAGTCCTTCAGGGCTTTAGTCGGACACTACCTGTTCGAGTCATCAGTCACCCCGCGTGCCCAGCCGAGAGTGCACCGATCTTTTTCGCCTCTCAACGAAAAATCTAAGCAATCAAACTTAATTATAAATACCATAAAATAAAAAGGCAAAAAATAGTTTGATTGACAAACTGATGTGAACCGGGAGGGAGTGAAAAGAAAAGTGTTGAATAAACTTTAAGTGAACATAAAGTGTTTTAAAGTGTACTTTTAAAATAATTTTAATATCAATCGAAATTAATCCTAGGTTCGAATAATTTATAGTGAAAAATGACACGTTGCTTTAGAATAGTGAAATAAGACAGTGCATAATTTAACTTGATTATTACACTTAAAACTATTTATATTTTCCGTGTTTGTGATGTGAATGTGTATATTCTAGTAATAATTATAAAGAGATACCGTATATACAGAGAGTTTAATAAAAACTTTCCCTAAGTTATTGTGCACTTTAAAATGTGATGTGTAAAAAAACTACATGTTTCAAAAGTGACAATGATTTATAAAAACAAACTTTGTGAAAACCGGACGATATAAATTAAAGCTATTTTATAAAAGAAATATTTATAAAAAATCAAAATGCCGTATACGGTTAAACTCGTCGCCAGTGACGATGACGACATAAAACCAGATACTTCTTCTTCCTCTCAAGTGAAGAAATCGGAAACTATTGTTACTATACACTCGTCGAAATCGAAAAAGAGTCGTTGTGCTAAATTCGTTGAAGATATGAAATACAGGCTTGGCATCAAGAAGTGTAAGTATTATTTACTTTTCCGCTATATATAGACTCGTTACAATCTTTTTAACAGAATTAATAGAAGAAAAAAAGCAGTTTTATTTCAATGCGGGCTCTGGCGCAAGAAGAATTTAAGAGACGCCGGCGCTTTTTCGCTCAACGAATCAGCTTTGCTATTCAGCGACGGAATCAATCCAGCGTTCTTGCTACCATGCCACTGTGGCAAGAGGAGAGTTTTATATGTAATATAGTTAAATATCCATGCAGTGTTCGGCCGTCGGACCGGCAAAAACACTCTACAAAATCCTATGTGTCTCTTGGCTGAAATTAACAGGCTATGGAAAGTCGCCGCTTGGTGCAAAATACACTGGCCGCATTTCCGTATTGGATCGCTATTATTGATACTGTGAGCAAAAAAACAGCCACCCCGCTTATCATCGGCGGTGGAGATCAAACTTGGATGTCTATAAGCACCGAGGCCCCAAGGAGAAAGTCTCCACAATTTTTCTACTTGAACTATAAATTATCTGATCTCACGCATTGTGTCCATCCTTTCCTCGGTCGTCCTCTTTCTCTAAATCCATCAAACTTAAAGGTCACTATTACCTTTCTTTTTTAGAAACATTTATATAATTGTTATAAGTATTTATTTTTAATGTTATTTGTTGAGTGAATGACTTCAAAAATTTAATAAAACCACGCAATTGCTTATTTTTCAAAAAAAATAGCGCAAATTATACATTCACGTCTTTATTCCTAACTGGATAGATAAGCCACAATAAGCGTGATGAAGGGCGTGTTGATTATTAGCAATTAGAATAGTCATAGTCTAGGGGCGTCACCCTCAATCGGCTTTTACTATCTGCGCGGGAAGAGAAAACAGCTGGTATACTACACGTTTTTAGGATTCTGTACCCAAAGGGTGCCAACGGGATCCTATTACTGAGACTCCGCTATCCGTCGGTCACATGGACCGACGGATAGCGGAGTCTCAGTCTCTGTCTGTCGCAGGCATAGGTATATCTTTTGAACCGTTATAACTCGACACTTGATTTTCACCGATTTTGTATTACTGTGCAATAACATCAAATACTAAAAGTTAAAATTAAAGGTCGACATACAAGAAACATGTTTTATCAGCGTTTTAATCTAGATTTTAAACGAATACTTATGTTTTCTTAGAATATAAAGAAAGAAAAGCTTTGTTCGGCAATCAAAACCACTACAACTAATAAAGCTATTATAAGAACTATAATTAGTTCTTATTATACCTACAGTAAAAAAAAACAACTACGAATTGCCGAAAAGGCTATCAGCTCAGCACTATGCTGATGGCGGGTTGCCACCGCGCTGATTTTCAGCTGGTACCAAAATATGTGGGTTACAAAAGCAAAACAATCAGCTCTGTGAAACTGCATCTATACATCATTTACACTAAGTAAATTTAAAGTTTTAATCTGACTTTATAAAATAATAATTATCATATCTATGAAAATAATAAATAACTCTAGTAACAAATTTTTATTTAAGAAATAATAAAGGTAATTAAAGAATCATTATTTCTGACAATAAACTTGGTCCAATGGTTGACTGGCAGAGAACGTTATATGGCTTATGTTCGCCATTTGTACACATTTTTGTGCAATCAAATTTAATAAATAGAATATGTGAATAGACAAGAGTAATATACACCTAAACAGTTATTACATAATCTTTACAATCTTCTTCTTATCGTGTGTGTTAGTGACTAACACTAATGTCAGAGTTTATAAAACCGCCTTAAAGGCCTCTGACATGGTTTTAGGTAACGACCAATGTCAAAGACATTGACCGGGACCGACGGCTTAACGTGCCCTCCAAAGCACGGATCACCTTACTTATCAGACAATCAGGTGATCAGCCAACAATGTCCTGACCAAACTAGGACAACAACACAAAGTCGTTGCCCCCGCCGGGAATCGAACCCGCGACCTCCGGGTATGAGCCGAACGCTCTAACCACTACACCACGAAGGCAGTCAATAAAATTAATTGTAAACAATCTTTACAATAAAAAACCTTCAACTTGCCGTAATAATATTATTTTACAGCATTTTATAAAGCATTTTATAGCAAGCTTTTTTTACAAATAGGAATTTAAGATAAGTACTCTGATGTTTTTTGCGATAAATCTACCTATAGCCGCAGTTTTTCATTTACCTAGTTGTACAGTTCAAAAGATGCTCCAGGAAAAAGATTTCCTAGTAATAATTGCTTTTACTCTTTTTACTGTATGAAAGAGTACTCTATGAATCGCGTCAAACTGATATGATCTATCCAGAGCCTGCAGTTTTTCTATATCTATGCAGTTATTAACAAACCTGTGACCTAAGTTATTCAGTTTAGCAAGCGCAATAAAAATCTTAGGTTTATAAGCACTACATTTCTTTCATATGTAATACAGATAAAATAGATATCTTTATTTTTGTTTTTCGTGTTACATGTAAGCATCACTGGATTCAGGTGTCAGATTATCAAGCTGCCTAAAAGCAAAAACAAAGACAGCCGTGACCTAGTCTACCACTCAATGCCGACAGACGAAATCCCAGTGAACGCTATACCGACAGTTCACTAACTTCGTTAATTATATATCAAGAAAGTATATGTAAACTGGTATATAGGTATTTAAAGAGGAGAAGCTCTATTTATATTAAGATTACTCAAACTTCTGTGTGCATATTGATAAAATGTAACATTAGCGTTGGCCATTTATTAAAAACGTAAATAAGGAAAATGTAGGTAATACCAATTTAACTCATATTTTTAGTATACAATTTCTATTAAGAATATATGAATATTTTCGGAGTCTGCTGCCATTGGAAATCAATTATTTTAAAGGAAACTTAGATATCATTTAAACTTTTGTCTTACGCGGCTCTAGATAACACTTCAAACTATTTTATAAACTACAGTTTAAACTAAGTGTTCGTTTTTCGCAGAAATGCTAAGAAAAGCTTCAGGTATAATAGCCCTTCAGTAAACTGATTCCCTTTTCTAATTTCACACCCACGATCACTACAAGCAGCCAGTTCGATTGTACTTGCCAGAGTAATTATTTGTAAAAGTCAGCCCCAGTAAATCGGTTCTGTTTTCAAACTAACGAGAATACTTAAACCGAAAGTACATACTAATACTCTTCATCGCAGTCGCATACAAATGATATGTAGGAAAATAAATAACCTCTAGCCTCTTACTCAAATTCAAAAGATGGCTTGGAAAAATAGCAACCGTTAAGTTTATTCTTACATCGCTAAATAATAGACGTCTCTCAGTTTTAGACATGAGCTGATAACAAAGCGTAACGCTAACATGACGCGGCCGCTAATGCGCTTTCAAGATTTTTCCTAAGAGCTTTATAGAAAAACTATCATTTACACGGACAATAGATTTCAATAATGGGGAATAATAGGACGTTGTCAATGACTCTTCTTAATACCTATGTCGATTCATATAATAATCCAATCGCGTGTCTGTTTATTTAGTAAATTTATATAAAAATAATAATAACTGAAGATAAAAATTTGCAAAAATATATTTTTGTTTGTCTGATTTTTTGAGATTAGCGTAAACATACACAATGTTTACGCTAATCTTAAAAACTGCTGGACTGATATAACGCGATTTTAAGTAGTAGATTAAGCTCACCACAGAGCACCTTATGGATTTAGATGTTTTATGGAAATCTGAAACCAGGAAAAAAGTTGTCGTAATTTTTAAATTGAAGTCGTGGGTACAAGCTAATCTTTATTGAATTTTGTAGCATAATAGTTTTTTTTTTATAAGACAGTTATTTAATAGATACATACAGATATACATAATCATGTCTTTATCCCTGAGGTGGGAGGCAGTTAAGAAACTAAACTTCGGTTTTTCGGTCAAAAGGAGGTGGACTACCTCCTTTTGACCGAAAAACCGAAGTTTAGTTTGATGGGCGTTAAGATAGACATTTTTTTAAAACTACTAAAATCCGACTTCACCCTCGAACTAGACAATCGATTTGAGACCAACGGAAGTATACTCTTTTAAACAAAAAAAGAGAATTTTCTAAATCTGTCCAGTTCTTCCATGCTGGTCTGGGAGAAAATAAAAAACGTAGAATGTACCAGCTGCTTCTCTTCCCGCGCAGATCGTAAGTGCCGATCGAGGGAATGGGCGAGATTTGAATCGTGGTAATAGGCGATGCGGCTAGCAACCCATCACTATTTTGATTCCTATTCCATCTTAACGACCACCACCATGCTAAGCGTGGCCTTTGGGCCTGACGGCCCTGGGCTCTGTCTACCCCGTCAGGGACATAGACGTGAAAATGTATATGTAACTGTATCTGTCCAGTAGTCTTTAAATAATCGGTAAAATAGTATTTTATGCAACAGTTGTATAAGAACTGTCAAAAAATGCGAGTGGCGCAGGTTAAGATGCGAGCCTTGGCGAGCATCGTAAGGAGAAGCCATTAAGCATTTTTTGACGTACTTATACAACTTTGCATACAATACTTTTTCTACGACTATATTTTCTAAATAAAAGAATGTCTTTATTGGAAAAAAATTAAATTTAACTTAAATTAAAACTATACAAACTTATTAAAATTTAAATTAAAACTAAAATTAAAACTAAAAATTACAAATTATGTAGTCCCACTAAAATATTACCCCTCGGCAACGTGGCCAAAAGGCTGGCAGCATTGCCACGTTGTATGGCAATGCTGATTCTTTGAGCCAGATAGTTACCAGCCCTTTGGTCATGGGATACCTCGAATAAACGTTTAGAAATAATATGAAATAAACTATGGGCGGAAGGACCCCACGGACCAAAAGTCTCTACCCCAAAAGGCTCAAATATGTAGTTTTCTCCGATGTCTACATATTTGCGCCTTTTAAGGTTCTCTGCTGCGGCAGCTGCTGCGCCGGCCTTTGACTTGGTTACCTGAAGATGGGACGGTGCGAGGGTGTCCACACAAGTAGCGTCCCAGACCAAGGGCCGTCCCAATCTCCAAGGCAAGGTCATTCCGTCCGGCCTCTTGCCATCATCCCTAGCCAGACCATTGGGTTCTAGGGCCGCCGGGATATTGATGGTGGCGAGAGAACGGAGGATAAAATATAAAAACAAACAAAGAAAATATGAAAATGTTTGACGTACATACATATGTTTAGTAGATATCTATATCGTAATTCGCAAGTACATACAATTCCATGTCTATATCTATATGGTGACTATGTTAAAAAAAGTTTTTTTATGCTGGCAGTAAAAACGATACATGTGCTGTTATGAGGAATACAGTATAGACTTTTTTCTGATATCATATTATCAATATTCTTATATTAGTGTTCGGGACCATATAAAAAAACACTGACATTAAAAAAATCCAAATTGTTTTTGAAAGTTGTTTAAAGAGGGAACTTAAGGTTATATAATATGACATGCTATTGAAAAGGGGTGGCGTGATGCCCCGGCGGATGCATTACTAGCGCTTTTGCAAGTTAAGCAATACCACGCGTGATCCACACTTGATTGGGTTACCAAAAGTACCGTAAAAATTTCTCTAGCTCCTTCGTGCTTCGGAAGGCACGTTAAGATGACTTACGACAGCTTTTCAGGGTTCCGTACCCCCAAAGGGTGAAAACTGAATTCTATTATTTAAAGTCCACTATCCGTCGTTGAATGTTTGTTTAGGTCTAACCTTGCAACACAATTTTTTCAAGGTCCCCCGACCCTAGACCAAAATACAACTTTCCATACAAACGTAGTCTACGTTTTATTTCAAAACGACATGTCCGATTTGGGCAAAATTTTGTAATTCAAAGATATTGCAATTATCTATAGGTTTATAACTAGTTTCCGACAGTAAAATATGAACTTGAAATAGAATATAGTGTTTTATATCATTTTTGACCATTAGTATGGGAAACTTCTATTCTTCGTTATATTTTCTTTCCAGTTCATAATTTTACCATAGGAAACCAGTTATAACCCTAGATGATTGCAATTTCTTTACAATTACCAATTTTTACCGGAATCTGACATGTGGTTTCAAAATTATAGACTACGTTTGTATGGAGAAGTCTAGGGTCGGGGGACCCTATTTTGCTTACTTGTGTATATAAGTCGGATGACAATACAATGTTATAGAGTCAGTAAGCTGTTCTGATAATGGAGCCGGGAATATAAAAACATTAAGAAAACGTAATTTTATCAAAAATATATAATTATACAGAAGAATTACACAGATTAAGCTAGCCTTAAAGTAATTTCGAGATTACGTGTTGTTTAAAAAAATAAACGATTTTTAATTGGATTTCCTGGCACGATTATTCCAAAGAAGATTCTGCGACAGTTAACGGAGTTTCAGTTGTGTCGCATGTAGTTAAGAATCGGCGGTCATCTGGGATTGACATAAAAAAATTCCAACCTTAGGTGGGAATTTAGACTTCGCTTAATTTCTTGGAGGGGGGGGGGGAGGGGTATCCTGCGAGGCGGAGGGAAAGTGAGAGAGGTTTGGTTTTTGATCTCCGCCGTAACCTGCTATAAAGAAGGAACTTCGTTCTAAAAATTCTGACAGTACCTTTTTTTTTCATTAATCCTAAATGGCCGATGCGACTTAATTTTACTATATATATAGGGTAGCTGCCGTAAGAAATTTTATTTTTAACATTTTACTGAACCACCTTGTTATATAGGTATATTTGTCTATACATATGTCGCATTTGGATTGTATAATCTGCTGTTTAACAAAACTTCTAGCAGTTTAGCATTAAAGCTTGGTTTTGTAAAAAAACAGCAAATAACTTTTAGTTAGCGAACGCGGAATAACAATTTTAAAAAATCATAGGTATTTTAGTAAAATACATAAGAAAACAAAAAACATTGCTTTAAGCTTTTTTCTTATTTCACAATATTTTCTTTGAAGAAAGCATATCATTTGAAAATCTTTGGGGGAGGCCTATGTCCAGTAATGGACTTTATGTGCACATAACATCATTTCGACAGCTAAAGGACCCGTAGCGTAAAATCAAAACACATCATACTTAAAACTTTGTTTAAATAAAACCGCAAGCACAAACACCACTCACATTCTTTGCTTCAAAACCAGAATTAGGTCACAAGCTTAGGAAGAAAGCTATCTCGGTTCGCCAAGCCAGTTGATGTCTTTTCTAACTAAGCTTTCTTAGCGCCTTACCTAAGCTTTAAGCTTACTTAAGAAAGTACACATTTTCATATATCTCCATACAAAAGTATAATTGCAATATTACAATTTTATAATGTCATAAATAAAATATTTTGTCTAACAAACCATAACAAGGCAACGATCCCAAGATGGTGGCAGCATTTCTTCGCTGAATAGCGAGTCTGATTCCTAATTATCATTAATTTTGTAAAAACAATAGGTAATGTATTTAATCAAGAACACGACAGATATAAACATAATAGAAATATAAGAAGAACTAAACAAATTAAATACAACCTGATTTCAAACTAAGTAGATAAAAAATATTAGGTAATAATACGTACATAGGTTTTATTTTATTCTGTTTTAAAATAAATACATGACACAATAATTATTTAACTAAATAACCTATGTACCTAAATTAAAATGATTAAATATAAACTACATTACAATTAAAACAACAAAAAATAAATATATGTATGTTCAAGCTATACTGTGCATTTCGTTAATAGAAATAAAGGTGAATATGGTTTGTCAATGAAAGTGCGTTGCCAGCCGCTGCTATTTCAGTGTGAATTGGCCCTTATTCTATATAAAATTAGTTAAGATTACTACAAATCTATCGCTAAAATATATTAATCTTTATTACTTCAATAAAATTAAAATAACAGTTTAATCTTCTTAATTAACAACTAAATTAAAAACTAAATTAAAATCTAAATTATACTCTAAATTAAACTAAACAAATAATAATAATAAAAAAGAAAAACCTTACAAATAGAAAACGTCTTCCAGATCATTGCCCTGCGGTAGAGTGCCCAAAAGGCTGGGAGCATTGCCACGTTGGATGGCAATGCTTATTCGTTTGGCGAAATAATTGCCAGCCCTTGGGTCACCCGACACCTCGACTAATTTTTTGTTAAAAAATTTAAAAAGTTTGTGAGTTGATGGTCCCCACAGACCTCAACCCCAAACGGCTCAAATATGAAGCCATTCCCTAAGCATTCATATTTGCGCCGTTTTAGGGTTTCCGCAGCGGCTGCAGCAGCGTCAGCCTTAGAGCTTGTGCCGTGAAGATGGGAGGCCGCCAGAGTGTCGACACACGTAGCGTCCCACACCAACGGCTTTCCCAACCTCCACGGCACAAGCGTCATACCATCCGGTCTCTTGCCATCATCGCGGGCCAAACCATTTGGTTCTAAAATTGCTGGCAACCCGATGGTGACAAGAGCGCGGTGTACTATATTATTTAAATTAGCATGACGCGCCATTCGGCCGGCGCTCTTCGTGCACGAGAGTCCGTGGTGACCGAACTGGTCGACAGTGTCACCGCAAGGGCAAAGATGTGGTCTTTGCTCCTAAACGTAAGCATGTCGCCAAACGAAAGGTGTGGTCATCCAGGAAAGTCCCAATGTTCCAGGAAGGCAGAACCTGCAACCACAAGCCAGTATATATATTATATGTATTAAATAATATAATAAATTAAATTATGTAATACGTTCATTGCATTACATAATAAAAATAATGTAAAAAAGATAAATAATTAGATACTTATACTACATTTATACTTAAAAAATTAAAAAGACCAAATCGCAGCCTTTCAAGTGCAAAGTGCCCCAGAGACTGGCGGCATTT
The DNA here is from genome assembly GCA_963555685.1 of Acrobasis consociella. Lineage (NCBI taxonomy): Eukaryota > Metazoa > Arthropoda > Insecta > Lepidoptera > Pyralidae > Acrobasis > Acrobasis consociella. The sequence goes on from OY743104.1 coordinate 24,060,276, forward strand.
CCACGTTGGATTGCAAGCCTTGGATCCCCAGAGAAGACCACGAGGCGTGTGAAAATTTCTTTAAAAAATTTACGAACTTCCGATTTAATTTACATAAAATAGCTGGAGGCATATGTGATCGTGCAACAAACATCTACAGGATCCATTCCTCAAATACTTGTTAAAGAATATGCTTAATAGTATAGAGAATCTGGACCTCTGTGGCCTAATGGTCATCATGTCAGGCTGTCACACCGGAGGTCCTGGGTTCGATCCCCGGCCTGGTTAAGATGGAAAATTATCTTTTACAGATTGACCTGGGTTTCGGATGTTTATTTATAATTTTGTTACATTATGTATAATATATATGTAAAGTATCGTTGAGTTAATATCCCACAAGACAAATCTCGAACTTACTTTCTAAATCTAAATCCTTTTAAATGAGGGACTGATAAACGTTCAATCCAGTTTGTGTTTGAGAAAGTAGAAAAAAATCTGGAGTAATCTTTATTACATTTTTTCAACTTGAACCAGTTCTTGTTTGTATTCACCACATTTATAAAATAAAAACTCTGGAAAAAGAAAGGCGCCTGGACTGATTAAGATTTTTTTTTGTGAGGACACACTTGTCAAGTTGTTCCATAGTTTGATTAAAATAGGTGATGTAGTTTGGGTGTGAAATCGGTTTTAAGTATTGAAAAATTAATAATAGTTGAAATATGTGTGTATATTTAATTGTATTTACCACTTTTTACAAATTAACTAGCTGACCCGGCAAATTTTATTCCGATCGTTCCCGGTTCCGTTCCCGCTCCCATTCCCGATCTCGTTCTCGTTCCCTTTCCCATTTTCGTTCCCTTTCCATCGTACCCGTTCCCGCTTCCACTCCAATTTCCTGCTTTTTGCTTTTTCCCGTTCCTATTACCCAACTTAACCTAGGTTTTATTCCCGTACACATTCCCGTTCCCGTTTCCGTTCTATAGACCACCAAAAGCAGAAAATTATTAGACATTCACCATTAAAAAATAAGGATTGGTGAAAGAAGATTGAAAATTTAAGGTTGTTTGTATGTTTAGTGCAGAATAATAATAAAAAAAATGTCTAAGGCCCGTATTAATAAATCGCACTCAACTCGTGAGTTCGAGCTTCTTGAGTTGCTGTGCTAATTAATAAACCATACTTGAGTTAAATCTTGAGATATGAGTATCACCTGAGTGAGCGACGGATTAATAAACTAGTATCAGAACTTTAGCGCGCACTTAAGTTGCTACTCAAACACGTTTTTCTTGAGTGTGGTCGGACCATGACTTAAGTGCGCGATTAGACGAATTTTGTATAAAAGTTTTTGCGTTAATAATGAATTTTGAAAATATTAGCAACAAAACTAGTCACTTATGAAAGTATCTGCGTACCTACTTTAATGAATACACATGTTAAGCAACTCTGGGCGTGGTCCTCGTTTGGATGGTTGACTTGACCATAAAGTAAGTATCATAAATTATCTCGTGGCCCTATGTTTGGGAAGGCACGTCAAGCCGTACCTACCTATACATTACTAGCGCTTTTGCATGTTAAGCAACATTGGGCGAGGTCCGCACTAGGATGGATAACCATAAGTAGAATAAAATATTTCGAGTCCCTCCGTGCTTCATAACGCATGCTAAGGTGTACCTATGCATTACTAGCGCTTTCGCATGTTAAGCACCCCCGGGCGTGGTCCGCACTTGGATGGGTGACCAAAGGTAGAATATAATATATCGAGCCCCTCCGTGCTTCAAAACGCACGTCAAGCTTTACCAATGCATTACTAGCGCTTTCGCATGTTAAGCACCCCCGGGCGTAGTCCGCACTTGGATGGGTGACCAAAGGTAGAATATAATATATCGAGCCCCTCCGTGCTTCAAAACGCACGTCAAGCCTTACCAATGCATTACTAGCGCTTTCGCAAGTTAAGCAACCCTGGGCGTGGTCCACACTTGGGTGGGTGACCACAAGTTCCATAAAATATCACGATGTTTTATGTTAAATATCGTGATATTTTATGGAACTTGTGCGGTGCGGACCACGCCCGGGGGTGCTTAACATGCGAAAGCGCTAGTAATGCATAGGTACAGCTTAGCGTGCGTTATGAAGCACGGAGGGGCTCGAAATATTTTATTCTACTTATGGTTATCCATCCTAGTGCGGACCTCGCCCAGTGTTGCTTAACATGCGAAAGCGCTAGTAATGTATAGGTAGGTACGGCTTGACGTGCCTTCCCAAATCTAGGGCCACGAGATATTTTATGATACTTTATGGTCAACCATCCAAATGAGGACCACGCCCAGAGTTGCTTAACATGTGTATTCATTAAAGTAGGTACGTAGATACTTTCATAAGTGATTATTTTTGTTGCTAATATTTTCAAAATTCATTATTAACGCAAAAACTTTTATATAAAATTCGTCTAATCGCGCACACGATTGTGCATTAAACCAGTAGGCTATGTGATATTATAGCTTAAATTTGTATGCATATAGATAGTGATCCGATCACATCATGTGGTTTTGGGTGCCGTGGTGATTTATGAGTATTGAAACACTAATGAGATTAGTTTATATTCATAAAGGATTTGCATAAAATTTAAAGTTATTTTGTTACTTTTTCTGTTGATGGCAGCTATTCATTTCTCGCGTTGTTCTAGTTTCTTCTAATTTACGACACAACAACCATACCTAATGATTCATTTTTTTGGAGGAATAATGTGAAATCCCATTGAAAAATGTACAATAGTTTGTTTGACAGCTTTGACAGAATTTCGTACAGCGCCCGTATAATTGCTAGTTTTGGCCACCATGGGCGCTGCAATAGATTTCATTACCACCACCACGTACTTCGCACGGAGCCAATAATAGGCTTCTTTTATGAGTTGTTTTGTGCGATATCTATAAAATTTAAACATTTATTTATGGAATTCACTTGCATCGACTTTTATAAGTTTCAGGTAGATTTATTTTGATTTTATATTGCTGATAATATCAGCTGTATACCATGTTGGGTATACATGGCGGTCCCTGGTACGGGTTGTGGTTTTTAAAGGTACGTATGCTTCAAAACATGAGTTTAATTTATTGTAAAAAATGTCAACAGCGGTTTCCACGACACATTCGTTCATTACCTTGGCCAAATCTAATTCGAACAAACATCAATGTAATCCATGAAAGTCAGCTTTATAGAATTTGACATAGAGTCTGAAGTAGATTTTTGCTTGCTAACTATTTATGCAATATATTTTAACTTCAACGAAAACCTAAATCGAAAACTCCGAGGGCTTTTAGCTTGATCTATCGAATTATTTCGAAGGCCTTCAATGAATATTCGTCATATGAAAAAATAAATCTTTAAATGGAAATAAAAAGTTTTGGAATAACCCCACAGGGTTAACGCCATACTATCAAATGATGGCCATTAGTATCCCTAACAATTGAAATTGTGGCCGCCTTCTGTCTGGCACTTTTTTTTTTAATGTTTGAAAAGTTCACCCTACACTTAATTATTTCACTTCTATAGTGAAATTAATCTGCTGCATCGCCGGAATCTGGCCGGTACTTTGGAAAAAAGTATGAAAGAATAAAATCTTTAAATGGAAATAAAAAGTTTTGGAATAACCCCACAGGATTCATGCTATACTATCAAACTAGTAGTTCGCTACGAACTTAGACCTCGCGATAATTATTTCAGAATAATGTACCTGATTTGGATGAATTATCGGTGCAGGTTTACCGATATGCGGATTTATGGTTGTGACCAAATTTCTAAAATAGTTGCCAATCACAGCCCTTTCTGCAGATGACTTTCGATCTAGCTCTGTAATGTCAGGAGCCTTCCAACCATACAATCCCATGGATATTATGAGGTCTACCGTGATGCTGAAATTCAGTTCTGTACCAGTAGTCTTTCACCGAAAAATGACCCATCATTTTTCAAATGACAAAGTCAGCTCGTTGTTGGAAAAACCAGAAAACTATAAATGGGTTTTTGTTTAAATGTTTATTTGTATTGTCATGGCTCTATGCCGCTGTTCATTTCGTAAAGCTACTTCGCGTGCTTTGGTTGCTGCTGATCTCTTGTTAGTTCATAGCATAATTACTAATACTACTACAGAAGCACAGACGAGCAGCGATAGCGATTGAACGAAAGTTCGCTCAACAAAATTACTAAATTTATTAAATAAGCCAACAATCAATCCATATAAGGAAAAATTGAAAATAAAAAACTAATCGTAAAATAAGCAAAACCCTTTTTTTTAAGTCGGTTAAATATGATAAAATTTATAGAAATACTTATGAAACTCAAAATAATTACCATAATAGTTAGGTATACAGAGAAATTACTCCGTGGACCCCAGGGTTTATGTATTTTTAAAAAGTTGTTCAGTAACCCGGACTGAATTCACCCTTAAATAGTTTTAGTATAATTTGTAAGAAGATTTGTATTGTATATCCGTCACGGCTTTCGCGAGTCACCCTAAACCCGTTTAAGTATAACGTATAAAAAAAGTTATTCAGACAAAAAAGTTGTTAAAATAAAAAAAAAGTTTTTATAATGGCAACAAAAAAGTCTAGTGACATTTTTGAAAATATTTTGAAATGGCGGATATGTGACAGTTTTAAAATTTTAAACCCCCATATTGCCGCCATTTTGGGAAATTTCGAAAAACTGGCTCGACAAAAAAATTCTATGTAGTTGCTGAACCTGCTTACAAAATTTCATGAGAATCGGTTAAGAAATGCGACCTGTAGGCAAGAACAGACAGACAGACAGACGGACAAAAGAATTTTTGGCTAATCTCGAAACTGAGACGCTTCGCTCGCTTCGCTCGCTCGGTCAATGATAGCGATAAGTAACCCTAATAATTGAAATTGTGGCCGCCTTTTGGCCGGCACTTTTTGTAAAAATGTTTGAAAAGTTCACTTTTCAAATGCCTATAAATCATTGTGGAATAACCCTACACTTTTAATGCCATACAAATAATTGCTCACCGTCACTAGTGCTAACAATCTGCTGCTTCGCCGGGATCTGGCCGGCACTTTGGAAAAAAGTATTAAAGAATTAAATCTTTAAATGGATATAAAAAGTTTTGAAATTACCCCACAGGGTTCATGCCATACTAACAAATGATGGCCATTAGTAACCCTAACAATTGAAATTGTGGCCGCCTTCTGGCCGGCACTTTTTTAAAAAATGTATGAAAAGTTCACTTTTCAAATGCCCATAAATCATTGTGGAATAACCCTACACTTTAAATGCCATACTAATAATTGCTCACCGTCACTAGTGCTAACAATCTACTGCATCGCCGGAATCTGGCCGGCACTTTGGAAAAAAGTATGAAAGAATTAAATCTTAAATGGAAATAAAAAGTTGTGGAATAACCCCACAGGTTTCATGTCAATCTTGGCCGCCTCGTAGCCAGAGTTTGACATGTGGACCCAAAAATGTATGGCGCCTGAATGGTCTCCTTTATATGCTGTGTTGTATATCTTCCGCCCGGATACCCTATTTTAGAAGTTAAATATTTGAGTGTACTTAACTGTTTAGAAAATTTTGTTTGCACTTACACTGATTCAGACATTATAATTATTGGTGACTTTAATTTGAACTCATGAACTGATCGATTAAGGAATAAATTTTTAAATTTTAAGGAATTATGTAATATAAATCAACATTACGTAATATTTAATAAGTTTGGAGTCATGTTGGATCTAGTGCTAAGCGAGCATGCTACCGAACTAGTGACAGTCTCAGAATCTTTTCATCATCTTGTACCTATGGACGTACTTCATCCTTCATTAGAGGTTGAAGTTAAAATATATTGCATAAATAGTTAGCAAGCAAAAATCTACTTCAGACTCTATGCCAAATTCTTTACCACATTCCACACAGTGGAACTTCTATAAAGCTGACTTTCATGGATTACATTGATGTTTGTTCGAATTAGATTTGGCCAAGGTAATGAACGAATGTGTCGTGGAAACCGCTGTTGACATTTTTTACAATAAATTAAACTCATGTTTTGAAGCATACGTACCTTTAAAAACCACAACCCGTACCAGGGACCGCCATGTATACCCAACATGGTATACAGCTGATATTATCAGCAATATAAAATCAAAATAAATCTACCTGAAACTTATAAAAGTCGATGCAAGTGAATTCGATAAATAAATGTTTAAATTTTATAGATATCGCACAAAACAACTCATAAAAGAAGCCTATTATTGGCTCCGTGCGAAGTACGTGGTGGTGGTAATGAAATCTATTGCAGCGCCCATGGTGGCCAAAACTAGCAATTATACGGGCGCTGTACGAAATTCTGTCAAAGCTGTCAAACAAACTATTGTACATTTTTCAATGGGATTTCACATTATTCCTCCAAAAAAATGAATCATTAGGTATGGTTGTTGTGTCGTAAATTAGAAGAAACTAGAACAACGCGAGAAATGAATAGCTGCCATCAACAGAAAAAGTAACAAAATAACTTTAAATTTTATGCAAATCCTTTATGAATATAAACTAATCTCATTAGTGTTTCAATACTCATAAATCACCACGGCACCCAAAACCACATGATGTGATCGGATCACTATCTATATGCATACAAATTTACATACATACATACATACTATCACGTCTTTATCCCTAATGGGGCAGACAGAGCATTTTGGGTCTTGCGGCTCTATGCAGAACCCAGGGCCGCAAGACCCAAAAGCCACTTTTAGCGTCATGGGGGGCGAGAAGATGGAAAAGCAATCAATACAGTGATGGGTTGCTAGCCGCATCGCCTGTTAACATGATTCGCATTTTTGCCCATTCCCTCGATCGGCTTTTACGATCTGCGCGGGAAGAGAAGCAGCTGGTACATTCTAAGTTTTTTTCATTTCTACCAGACCAGCAGGGGAGTCCCAGACCAGCATGGGAGTAATATTGCCAGGTAAAACTAGGTCTCTATCATAGCCTTATGTACTTATGAGTACGTAATTATATGGGATCACTATCTATATGCATACAAATTTAAGCTCTAATATCACATAGCATACTGGTTTAATGCACAATAGTTTTTAAGCATAACGTCCTTTCGCATAATGGAGTATGCATAATAATTTTAAGCATAATGCACCTAAGCATAAACATTGTTTAGCCCTAACATTTTAAAGCATAAAAGGATGTAAGCATAATGTCATCAAACCATAATTTATCAAGACATAACAATACTTTAAGCATAAAAATGATTAAGCATAACATTTTTATTCATTGTATATAAATTGTTTATTAATTGCTAATAAGTTGAATCTAACTTCCTTTCTATTCTCACAGTTGTTCCGGGTGATCATAAAAAAAAACTTAAACCTAACTTCCCTTTTGCCCTCACATTTGTTCCGGTTGGTCATTTTTATTTTTTGCATGATAATTAAAAATAAACACTTAAATAACTTAATTTTGTTTCTGTTATTTTTAAAAATATTATGCCTAAGTACTATTAGTCTTATAGTTATTACGCCTAAAGAGATTATGCAAATTAACATTATGCCGTAACAAATTAGCCTAAAATATAATTATGCCCAACTTACCACTAACTAGTATGCCAAAAAACAACTTATGCCTAAAAACTATTATGATAAAATATTTTATGGCAAACCCAGTATGTTAAAGCATATTAGGATAAAAAAATATGCAAAAAAAAAGGGTTCCGATGTAATCTGCAGGGATCATTTTATTCGTGGCAAAAATCAATCAATCACCAACTCATCCCCAGTTATATACTGACGATATTTCTTGCAATCTATTCAAAAATGAATGAATCTGAAGCTTTATCAGGTGAAAGACATTTGGAACGGAGAAAAAAGAGAGAACTATCCAAAACCATACAAACCTACCAAACACAATTACTCATCATTACACTCATATCGTGCTAAAAATAATATTTAGTTTATTACTAGCGATACTGTAACCATTAATATATGTTTATTATTGTTAAATAGAACCATTAAAGTAGCCTTTTTTGCTTGTTTAATAATAAAACTACAAATAAACATTTAGTAAACACACCCTGATGTATCCAAAATAAAACATTTTTAATACAAATTTTACGTACTTCATTTAATTTTAGTTAACGAAAACGATTTCGCAAGCCTTTATCTACATAAAATAAAGCAACACGATGAAATTTAGTGCAATAAACGATCTAATTTTCATTAATTTATTTTGACAATTTTTTTGTTGGAAACGTCACGAGCCATTTTGCCCGCAAAGTTGCGCACGCCCAAGTGGCGCTGACATCTGCACGGAGAAAAAAAAACCCAAGAAGAACTAGTAGACAACCCCTCAAAATTTTGGCAATATGTAAAAAATAAAAGAAAATGTCGACAAAACTCTGACAAAGTCAAAAGTCAAAGTCAAAGTCAAAATTTTTATTCAATGTAGGATAAATTTATCTCTTATTGAAGGTCATTTTTTTAAATATTATTAAGGCCATACCCAAATTTTCCGGGGTCCAGTGGCGCCGCCATTTAAAATAAATCATTTAAAAGGAAACGGAGATATCATTCAAAATTGTGTCTTGATCAAGCCCTAGATACCCATTCAAAGTATTTTTTAAACTACTTTTTGTAGTTTAAAGTGAGAACGTGAAGCTTTTCTACGCACATTTGCGAAAAACGGCCACTTTTAGCTAATGTGCGTAGAAAAGCTTCACGTTCGCACTTTAAATTATAAACAGTAGTTCATAAAATAGTTTTAAGGGTTATCTAGGGCTTGACCAAGACACAATTTTGAATGATATCTCCGTTTCCTTTTAAATGATTTATTTTAAATGGCGGCGCCACTGGACCCCGGAAAATTTGGGTATGGCCTTAAGTGCAAAAGCTAAAAACTACTAGCGTTTCGGAACGACCACTGCTGGAAAGATTACGCCGAAAGAAACCCAGTTCAGTATTGGTCCCTACCCAGCCTGATGGGCTATGTTACAATTACAATACAGATTTACACTTAAGCTATACATTTAAATTATACAATTACAATTTGCAGACAACTATTTCCAAGAATTTTTCTCAGATGATGATAAGTAGTCATTTACATGATAATACGCATTTTGTAATAAATGATTTTTAACGGCTGTCTTAAACTTAGATAATGGTAATGCTACTATATCATCTGGAATTTTATTATAGAGGCGCAAGCCGAGACCCACAAAAGATTTGTTTGTTTTCTCTAACCGCAAAGCTGTGATGGCTTATTTATTTTTATTTCTCGTGTTAATACTATGAATATCACAATTTGTCTTAAATGAGTGTATATTCTGACGCACGTACATAATGTTCGCATAGATGAATTGCGAAGGGAGGGTCAAAATATTTATGTCTTTAAATAGTTCCCTCAAAGACTCTCTAGCACCTAATTTATATATAAATCTGATAGCGCGTTTTTGTAAAACAAATATGGTATTTATATCTGAAGCGTTACCCCATAGCAATATTCCGTAGGACATAACACTGTGGTAGTACCCAAAGTATACCAAACGCGCTGTATCAACGTCAGTCATTTGCCTAATTCTTCTAACCGCATAGGCCGCAGAGCTAAGTTTTCCAGCTAATTTTTGAATATGGGCACCCCATTGCAACCCTGAATCAAGCGTTATTCCCAAAAATGTTGTGTTATCAACCATATCTACTGCTTCTTTATCAATAAATAATCGTGTTGGAACTTTTGTAACAATCGGTAAGCAGAACTTTACACATTTCGTTTTTTTTTGCATTTAATACTAAATTATTTGCTGTAAACCAATCCAACACTTGCGACAATATATTATTCATCTCATCAGAGGTGACAGTTTTCCTATCTACGCTGAAAACAAGGGAAGTGTCATCAACAAAAAGTACAGCCTTACAATCTTTTACATAATATGGTAAATCATTAATATAGATCAGGAACAACAAAGGACCCAAGATAGAACCCTGGGGCACACCCATCACTACGGTTGATCATTCAGATTATACTTGATTTACACTAACTTTTTGAATTTAAATAAGATTTAATCAATTCAAGAGCCTTTCCTTTTATTCCGTAGTGCTCAAGTTTGGATAGAAGGGTTTTGTGGTCTACACAATCAAAGGCTTTAGAGAGGTCACAAAAGACACCAATTGCATTCTGACAACACTCCCAAGCATCATAGATGTTTTGTAAAAGTGCAACACCTGCATCCGTTGTTGATCGACCCTTAGTAAATCCATACTGATCACCATGGAACAGACTATTTTTGTTGAAAAAATCTAATAATTGGTTAAAAATTATCTTTTCGAATATTTTGCTCAGTGCTGGCAGAATAGAAATGGGACGGTAATTTGTTGGATCATTTCTGTCACCAGTCTTAAATAGAGGGATAACTTTACTTAACTTCATCATGTCAGAGAAAGATCCCGCGTCTACACATTTATTAAATATGAAAGCTAAGTAAGGCGCAATTACATCTATAATATTACTTATAACGGATACAGAAATGACACATAAAGGATGTGAAATATAATGGATGGCCGTAGATGGTTTTGCAGATTATTTTAGTTCAGTTTTTAGACCCGAATCGTCTAAGCTTGACGTAGCAGATGCTGAACACTATGCCTCCAGCTCAAGTTGCTCAAAACGTGTAGACATTTTAAAAATAGATGAAAAAGATTTATCTGTGGCTGTAAATAACCTAAAAGCTTATTCTTCTCCAGGTCCTGACGGTATTCCAGCCTATGTAGTTAAGGACTGTTTCGAAGCTTTAAAATACCCACTTCTATATATCTTCAATTTAGCCTTAGAAAAAAACTATACCTATCCAAATGCATGGAAAACTAGTAGTGTCACACCCGTTCCTAAAGCTGGTGCTACAAATGAGGTCACAAATTTTCGGCCAATAACGGTGATGTCCGTTTTTGATAAAATTTTCCAAAGTATCATTGATACGCATTTGCATCAGCAGATGTCTGGTTGGATAATTCGCAGCATGGATTTAGGAAAACTAGGTCCACAGTCACCAATCTGGTCAACCTTATTGACTACGTAAGTGCTGAATTAAATAATGTTAGACAAGTTGATACGTCATATTTTGACTATCAAAAGGCGTTCCATTTGGTTAATAATGACGTACTATTACGCCAATGTTCGGCCATTGGTTTCACACCTAGACTTCTTGAGTTCATGGCGAGTTATCTTAGTAATAGGTCTCAATATGTTAAACTTGGTAAATACACTTCGGAGGGTTATTACACAAGATCTGGAGTTAGTCAAGGTAGTACGTTAGGCCCCACTCTATTCCTTCCAAACGTCATCAGTTTCGCTAGATGCCTACTATTTGCCGATGATTTTAAGTTGTTTCTAGGGGTGAGCAGTGAGGACGATACCGAAAAGTTACAAAAAGATATTGATGCTGTGGCAGAGTGGAGTCGAGTAAAAAATCTGTGCTTTAATGAATATATGCAAAACTATATGATATTCAGTCGCTCAGCCTCTCCTATAAGAGCCAACTACAATTAAACAACACGGTTATTGAGCGAGTCTCGGAGATTCGTGACTTAGGAATCACGCTAAACAGTAAGCTGGACTTTCACACTCACATAACAAACATCTGCAAATAGGCTTTCCGGGCTCTTGGTTTCATTATGAGGGTAGCCAATGAATTCGATGATAATAAAGTCGCCATTACGCTTTATAACGCATATGTCCGGAGTAAATTGGAGTATAGAGCAATTATTTGGGACCCTTATGAAAGTACCTATGCTTTGATGGTTGAAAGAGTGTAAAGGAAATCTGCAAGATGGACTTTGAAAATTGAAATATTGCTGCGAGTGAATATGTGCGACTAAGAGGTCCCAACCAACCATCCCATGCTGTGTCCTCTTCTATCGCATGGGATGGTAGTCGCATATATTTACTCGCAGCAATATTTTAATTTTCAAAGTTCGAAACCGGTATTCGGGATTGATTTTTCGCAGGCAACCCTATACCACCGTGTTCATAATAAAATAAACTTTATTTTCATTTAATTTTAATTCAGTAATCAGACCGGTGCAAAATGCTATATCTGTCGATTTACCTGTTTATACCTGGCAACCCAAGACTTGTGACCGGAAAAGAATAGGCAACCCAACGTTTTCATATTCTATGGGCTTCATACTTTCGATTGGTATAGAATTTGTCTAATAAGCAGACAGATGAAAGATTAAAAAAAAATGTTTTTAGAATTCTTAGTTAGTCATATACTGGACTAAAATTTGGTAGGCAATTATACGTTTCATCAAATAAGCATGACGGTGAAGGTCGTTCTTTTAGGGATCCTGTACATGGAAAATGATTTTTTCGACGTTTAGAAAGAAGTGTCTGATTTGATTTGTTGTCATCGAGAGGATTCTACTACTTTGTACTACTTGCAAGGGTATTATGATCTCCTTAACCTTGCCCTTGGCCGAGACTTTTTGCCTCAGCGCACTTAATATTGCAGATAAAACGCCGCTGAGACATCGCCGCTGCCCAGAGTCGCCCAAGCATCGCCCAAGCGGCAGCCAACCATTTGAAGAAAAATGGACCAGTGAGGAGGTTCCAGCAACCGTCACTAGCCAGCCGATTAGATCTCGCAATCTTTTTGATTCACCAATAGGTAAAGATATTATGTAACCGTAAGCTGAAGCTGTGAGAAAAACTCACAAGGATTAAGGCTTTGTAGCGGGAGCGAGGTGATATGCTCGACCGCCACAAAGGGAAGATCTTCCCGTCAGGCATGGTGTTGTGGCTCCGACGGTGTATCTACAGAAGCTGTATATGTATATTTAATTAATTGACCGAGCGAGCGAAGCGTCTCAGTTTTGAGTTTAGCCAAAAATTCTTTTGTACGTCTGTCGGTCTGTCTGTTCTCGCGTACAGGTCGCATTTCTAAACCGATTCTCATCAAATTTTGTAAGCAGATTCAAAAACTAAATAATTTTTTTTTGACGAGGCATTTACTCGAAATTTTTCAAAATAGCCTTTGTATCTAATAATTAAAACAAAGTCATACCTCCAAATGGCCAATTGAGAAGAGTGGTTTGGCTTCTTGGCACCTGAAATCGATTTTCTTTAAAAGACTGCATGTCATCGTGCTCATTTCATCAATGATAATAAAATGACAGTTTATAATTGTGCTTTTCCCACTCCCTGCTTTGCCTTGAATGATCATCATATTATAATGAGGTTCGGGTAAATGTAAAACTAAAATATATTGCATGAATGCGTTGCTCTAAAAAATTTAGTACAGATTTTTTTTTTGGAGGAAAAGATAACATTAGGATCTTCCCAGAATTCGTCCTCTGCATCCCCATCGTCATAGTCTTTTTAACTCTTAAAAAGCCTGGCTAACTAAAAAGAGTCCTTAAACTGAGCAAATGCATCCCCCCACGTATGATTCCTATCTATTTCCCGCATTCCCATTTCCACCTCAGGTCTTGACTTATTATTGGGTCCAATTCTAGCAGCCACCATCCACTCGCCTTCTACAATATATGGATCGTTAACATTTCCCTATTCGTATTCATCCTCAACTTGAGGCAGAACGAATTCTTCAATTGGGCTGTCAACGTCGAGTCACCCTAAACCCGTTTAAGTATAACGTGGGACTCGCCCATGAAGGGTTCCGTAGTAGCAAATAACATAATATAAAAAATTTTGAGTTTCAGTTCTAAGTATGGGGAACCCCCAAAATTTATTGTTTTTTTTTTCTATTTTTGTGTCAAAACCTTAATGCAGTTCACATAATACATCTACTTACCAAGTTTCAACAGTATAGGTCTTATAGTTTCGGAAAAAAGTGGCTGTGACATACGGACGGACAGACAGACAGACAGACAGACATGACGAATCTATAAGGGTTCCGTTTTTGCCATTTGGCTACGGAACCCTAAAAAGATATTTAGACAAAAAGTTGTTCGATTAAAAAAATGCATTTTTATAATAGCCACAAAAAATTCTAATGCCATTTTTTAAATATTTTGAAATGGCGGATTAATGCCAGTTTTAAAATTTTAAAATCCCATATTTCCGTGATTTTGAATATTTTCAAAAAACTGACTCGACAAAAAAAATATTTAGTTGCTGAACTTGCTTACAAAATTTCACGAGAATCGATTTAGAAATGCGACCTGTAGACGAGAACAGACAGACAGACGGACAAAATAATTTTTGGCTAAACTCGAAACTGAGACGCTTCGCTCGCTCGGTCAATCAAATACAACATTTTTGAAGTGAAAACTTCTTTAGCGGCGTTGTGCACTTTTTTTGGAATGGGTAAAAAATGTTAAACTCGCGTCAGGACACGTGACCTGATCGAAAATTCGTAAGACGGCGCAGGGCGCTTGCGCGAATGTTCGTGTGTGTTTATGTTACAACGTGCTACGCGCATCCATGGATGGTGACAGCTGATGGCTCGACCGTCTGTGTAGTGGCCATACTGCTGTGTATTTGAAAATGATTTTGTTGAAAATGAATTTGGTCATGCTTGTGACATTTGTGACAGACTGTGGTTCAGAAAAGATTTGAAATATTTTATACTGATAATTAAAGCAATTCGTGCAAAATTATTCCCTAACCATTCCAAAATATCAAAAATGCACAACGTTAATATTCAAGTTTTCCCAGAGTGCAACCCGTCGTTTTTTTTAAAAACTCCTTATATTGTGAGCTGTGAACCAACTTTGTTCATACAGATCTGTTTTTTCTCTTTGTCAGTTAAAAATGTTACATTTACAGAAGAGGACGATACGCCAGTTTACGGAACTTGGTGTTTTAACCACATACGTGCCGAGCCCTATGATGACATTCAGCCACAACTTTTTCAAGGGTACCCGGCTGAATACAACCCTGGTGTCGCGACACACACTGAAGAGGAAATAAAAAAATTAAACGGAAGCCCAGAAATAACAAGAATTAAATCCAATCTTGAATACCACCTGTTAGATGAATCAGGTCCTTCAGAGAATCCTGCACCAATGAAAAAAAGATTACTTCCAACAGTACCTCCATCGATTTATGTAAATAGTATCGAAATTTATAAATACTGTCCACCCACCCCGACAGACAGATTCGCCGACCGGCGAGAAAATTTTGTGCATGTTATTATAGAGCGCGAAGGATCTACGTCGGAAGGCGAAGGGGACTCGTGATCCAGAAGGTATCCCTCCTGGTACGAGGAGCCTGTGGAAGTTATCAGAGAGACCCGGCGCGCCAGTCGGGAGCGCCTTACAAATATGAACGCCATTGATGACCACGAGAGGAAAATCATTATTGAGTTTTGCCACCTTCTTGAGAAATCGAAGCAACTCTTTAACGGTCTTCGGTAAGATTTCTAATTTGATTAATTTATAGCAATTATGCAATTAAACTGTACTCTCTCGATTATATAAACACCTTTAATATTCAATAATATTTCGATCGTAAATTTACATCCGATATTTGGTCATCCATATGGCGCAAGTTTCTTGCCTGTTCATTTAATTGAATTGAAGCAATACATTATTTGTGAACCTATACACCTCTAGTTGACGATTTCTTTAGACCAAGTCATCTTTTCAATTTAATTGTATGCAACAGATAGGAAACCGCACCGTCTGAATAATAAGTCTAAAGATAAAGATAAAAATATAAATTATTTTGACCTTTGGCCACAATTACGCAAAGAAGGTAGCTTTTTTACCGCTTCATTTAATAAAATCCCCACTCCTCAAATCACTTATATATAGTTGGAAAAACGCCATCGATTTAAGGTACACTGTCTAGTCTGTCAATTGCAAGATTCGGCGTCTGTCATACTATGTCTCACTATATGAGGCTGTTTTTAGTATCAGAGCTTACATAATTACACATCTATTTCCCAAGCTTTTATTAAACTTGCTAAAATATCTTGTATGTTTATGCCAAAACTAGCAGTCAAATTTAAACTTGTTTTCTAGCGATTGAGCTGAGATTTTGCATAATTGTGTAAGTCAAATGAGAATGCAATATTATTATAAGTAACCAGAAGCTAATCTGGCCATGGAGCCGGAAGGTGGCCATAAGAACTTTCTGAGAAAATAAAGCAACCCTATCGAGTTTGGGCTTATTAAATTTGTCTTGATAAGTTCTCACAATAAATAAAAGCTTGTACGCAAAATTATTTTAAATTCTTAAAAAAACTTATTCTTTTTTAGCGAATTGCCTCACTACGGTCACAAACAATGGCATGCCTATTTCGGCCGCACGTTTGATGTGTATACGAAACTGTGGAAGTTCCAGCAGCAACATCGAGTCATTCTTGACACGAAATACGGACTCAAAAGATGGCAAATAGGAGAGATCGCTTCGAAAATCGGACAACTGTATTACCATTTCTAGTAAGTACATTTGTTGTATTAAAATTTCAATTTTGGTGTATGTTTTCTTCAGTGTTTTTTGTCACTTTCTCATTGAATGATTTTATCCCATTTATTTTATTATTTTAGCCTGAGAACAAGCGAAACGGCTTATCTTAACGAAGCGTTCTCTTTCTACTTTGCCATCCGAGGGCGTTGTTACTACACCAAAGCTAACAAGGAAGATAAGTGCGAGCTGATGGTGAAAAAACTGCGATATTACGCGAGGTTCATAGTCGTGTGCTTGTTGCTGCGCAAACTAAAAGTGAGTTATACCTTTTTAAAAGTTTGGATGTTTGGCGTTTAGATGTCTGGATGTTTGGATGTTTGGATGTCTGGATGTTTGGATGTTTGGATGTTTAGATGTTTAGATGTTTGGATGTTTGAATGTTTGGATTTCTGGATATTTGATGTTTGGTTGTTTAGATGTTTGGATATTTGGATGTATGGATTTTTGGATTTTTGGATTTTTTTTTGGATTATGCAGACTCCTTTTATTTAGATGCTATACAGAGGAGTTACTGAATAAGCTAGAACGATTGCAAAATTTATGCTTGAGGTTTATATTTGGGCTAAAAAAGTATGACCATGTATCAAAATACCGCAAACAACTTCAGTGGCTCCCTATTCGTTTGCGCAGAAACCATAGAATCCTATGTTTTCTTTTCAAAATTTTGTACAACCCTTCCTATCCTACTTATGATCGTCTACGTGATCGGTTTTCCTTTTCCCGTCCATCTAATGTACTCTGTAGATCCCACCTTAGAACCTTACTCAGAATCCCTGACTATACTTCTGCATGCTATTCCCACTCCTTCTCTGTTCAAGCGGTGAAATTATAAGAATTCAGTAATTTATGGAGTCACAGTATATGATTTGCAGTATCGTATAGTGTGTGGTAGACACACTATACGATACTCCAAATCATTTACTGTTTTTAGGAAGCGAGTAAAAGAGTATTATCTTTCCTTAACGTAATGAATAATACCTATATGTACACATATATTAATATTATGTGTTTATAATATATATTTTTAGTTGCGTATACATTAATCTATGTATATACATTTTTTTGACTAGCCTTTACTGTCCCACTGCTGGGCAAAGGATAATAATACATTATGTATTATATAATAATGTATGTGTGTATATGTTTAATTTTTTTTTAATAAGTACCTACATGAATTCGTATTTAACTTTAGTTTATTTTGTACACGCCTACTACTACCTTTTTTCTTCTCTTTTCCTCTCCTGGGTCTGCTGGATGAGATTTCTTATGAAATAAGCAGTACCATTGTACTCAATGTTCTTACTTTGTTTCTTTCTGTTTGTATTCTGTGGACATGAATTTTGTAAATAAATAAATAAATTTGATGTTTGGTTGTTTAGATGTTTGGATGTTTGGATGTTTGGATACTTGGATGTTTGAATATTTGGATGTTTGGATTTTTTGATGTTCGGATGTTTGGATGTTTGGTTTTTTGGAGGTTTTTGTAACTAGAGTTGTCTAAGCTTGACTAGTAATGTATTTTTTTCTCAAAGGTTGTCCGAGAACTTATCAAGGAATTAGAACGACAGATTGTAGAATATGGGACCACGTACGACCCGGACGATCAGCTGGAGTGGGCGCTCGTGGTGGACGAGGTCAAAGCGTTCATCTTGGCCGAGCCCGTCGTTACGATTACCAACTCTGACAACTACCCGGTTGTGCTGTCGCACAGGTAAGTTGTTTAATTATCCACTGGATATAAGCCTTCCACAAGGATTTCCAAATCAACTCCCATTTTCACCTATCTTTCCCCAAAAAATATGTAATATTTCGCCACACCACACATAACCACAATAGCCCTATTTCAGCGCCAGTTGTTTAAATCATACAAACCCAATTGCATTTCACAGGCTCGGCCCCCACAACATTCCTCAAGTGGAGCGCTCTCCCCACATGACATTAACACTCCAAGAGGCAGTCATCGTAGGCAGCACCTCTCGGCAAGTCAAGTTCTCCGAGATGACCATGGACATGTTCCGGATGCTCCACGCCTTGGAGCGCGAAGCTTCGGAAAACGCCCAGCATCTGTTTGACGAGTCGCCCCGACAAAGGTTCCTCTCGACTCCCAACGTTCCTAATGCCAAGGGTAAGTGTTATTTTTATTTAAAATATCGGCTTTAATTCTTTGCAATTATGTGTAAGCTAAAGACAACTCTGCCAGCCTTTTTGACATCTCGGTATGTCAGCACTCCTTTATTTGCTTCATTAAGCTGTGTGGCTGAGGACAAGCACCAATGGAAGAAACTTTACCGATAAGCGTCGCTCTTAAATTTAAATGACAACTAAGTTTGTATGCTTACTTAAACTTATGATAATAGTGAATCTTTTTAATATGTGTGTAGGCAGTATTTCTTTATGGCAGTATTGTTACCAAATTTCATCATAATTAAAGCGAGGTCTATTTATTTGGTTGTCTATTTTTATTTGGCATAGCGTTGCAGTATAAATTCAAACTACTTTTGTAAGTAAAAATAATCCTTGTAATAATAATCGTCTGTGAGTGATGTGTTTACTAACGCACTTAATATTAATAAAGATAAAACATTTATTTATTAAGAGAAATTAGAAAGTGTTGGGTTTGAATCACACTCGTCGTAAAGTTTTATATTACGTATTTTCAATGATTTATGATTGTGTTGAGTGGGGAACTCAAGCGCAGCTGTCGGCACCGTCGACTAGAGTTAAGGCTGATTTCATTAGTAAGCGAATATGATTTAAAAAATGCTGATCAGTAGGTGTAGATTCTCACTGGTGGGCAAAGGTCCTTATTTCTTTTTAAGACGGCGGGGCAACACACAACAACATTATTTAGAGACGAGTGGAACAAAAATATTACCATGTTTAAAAAAAGTGTACGAATGAAAAATGAATAGAAAATAATTTATTAGGAAAAGCTGAGCGTTATTTTTTGTTTAGGACTTAGGTCTATCAAGGGGTTAAGAAGCTCGGTAGGCCTATGGGAGTATAAACTTCTAGCGCTTTGGCTTTGTCTCATTCTAACAATGCTATCTGACCACAGATACAGCACGAAATTTTATAGAGTTTCTCGATTAAGGCACGTTTTGCGCTTGGTCCTGGTTAGATGTCTTTAGTCAGCTCGAAAAATTTGACACTAGATTCGGCTTCACCTAAGTAAGTAAAGGGGCTACTCAATCAGTGTAATTTGTCCCTATATATTTATTTATTTACTAGCCGAAGCCCGCGACTTCGTTCGAGTGGACTTTATGTCTCTGGAAAATGCTCATCAGGCTGAACAACTTTTACTAAGGCGACATTTTTATATCTCTTATAGTTTAGCTGGACCATTATGGTTCTGCATCAGGCGTTCTATTTTCCAAAATCATTTATACCCTATATGTTGCCCAGGCTTAATAGCTTTATAACAAAAAAAGTTTCATTTGAATCCGTCCAGTATTTCCGGAGATTAGCGTGTACAAACAGACAAACAGACATACAGACAAACAGACAAACAGACAAACAGACAGACATTTCAAAACAAAAAACCCCAAATAGAGAATAATATACCTGTAGTTCTAAAATCATAATTGCAATAAGCAGCAAAGTGCAAAAACGAACGTTCAAAGTTACGCAATATAGATACGCAATATGATATTGCAAATTTGAGCACAGCGAAATTTCACAAATTATTTATTTAGTGATAATTACGTACACGTCATTACGGGTAGCTGTAACGAATTTGACCTGTAATTACTTAATATACCGGAATGTGAGCTCCACTGACGACTTCAATACGCTATAAATATTCATAATTTACTTTGTTACTGATTTTGTTAGGTTTGTATTACAATCATATTATGATTTAATATAAGATGATTTCATTTAGGCGCGTATTTACTATCGTTAAGGAATTGAGACGGAACGACATTTGAATTGCGAAAAACTGAAAGTGAAAGAAGTTAAAAGAGTTTAAAGAAGTCGTGCCCTCAACGTTTATTCCAACTTTCTGTAAGACCTTGAAAATGAACAATGATTCTGATACAAACCACGCTAGCGGCTAAAAGATGCAACGCAAATTCATTTTTGATCAGAAAAACACTGCATTTGGTAAACCATGCTGGGCGCGAAAGCAAAGGAGTGTGCAAAATTATCAGTATGAGTACATTAAGATTGGCAAGTACTACGGTCATCCTCCAGTTTGCTTTTTATACCAACTAATTAGCACGTCGCTTTTGACAAAATTAACACCAATTGTAAAAAGAAAGTTACGGGTCTTTATGCATAAAAAATACAAATAATTATAGATATACCAATACATAATTACATATTATAACGCAAATTAAATTTTCCATTGTAACAAGCAAAGCCTAGAATGTGGAATTCTACTACACAATCCTTGCAAACCTTTTTTTTGTTTTGTTATTATTCATTATTATTTTCCTGCATGCTCTTCGGTTTTTTGTACTTATTACTTCAAAGACTGCAATTTTCGTAGCAGAACATTCTACGAGTTAGACCCTACCCTTTTCTCCCAGCCACATCCATCCTCTCTACATGTCTGAACTAAATTTAATTGATAGTACCTAGGCGACCGAGCTTAGCTCGGTTACATCTCAAACATTAACTACATTTTTTTAAACTTGTCTAAAAACTTGGACATAAAAAAACAAAAGTAAGTCACCGAGTGAGATTCGAACCCGTAACACTCTTTCTAGCGATCCGCATCTTAAACCGCTGAGCCAAATGGATAGCGGCTGACGCGACGAAATTAGCGACCATATTCTGCGTGGAAAGAAAAACGCATGAAAACTCAAAAACACGCGTTTTTCCAAACAAGACTAATCTACTTACATCGATGGTTTACTCCCGAAAACCCCCATATTCCAATTTTCAGCGAAATCGTTAGAGCCGTTTTCAAGATCACAGAAATTTTTATACATATAAATATATAAATAAATAAATATACACGAATTGCTCGTTTAAAAGTATACGATTAACATCCAGAAGCCTGGATTTTTTGATTCAATTTGAAAAAGGCCATAGACCGGCTTACTCTTTGTGTTCATGTTGCCGGGCTTTATCGCTTTCAAGCCTGTATCCACCTCACAGTAAGGTCCACTCGGTAAAGTCACACGCACTATTTGTTAGATCACATAGATCCAACATAGTCGGTGTCCAACCTCAACGCAGTGCTGTACCAATGGCTGCATTTCACGCGTGGTTACATCTCTATGAGCTCTCGTATTCCTGTAATCGCTTTGTATTCCGGAAATAGCTTTCACTAACCAACAAAGCTGGCTTCGCATAGCGATGGAACGAACCACGGTGGATTATTGGGCTTATTAACTTATGGTTTAAACTTGATTATTGTCAGTGAATATCTGGTAGTGCTTTCCCTTTAAGAGGTACCACGGAAGACAAGCAATATGATGTACAAAGGCAAAGGCACATCATTGCCACATGCTGAGTGGTCCCATTTTGGTGTATGACAAGTTTGATTAAAGTTAAATACTATTGTTAAATGCACCAAATATTTAATTCTTTCTTTCTTATTGTAAAATAAAATATTTTAGATATTATAATTATAAGTCTCCTACGTAGATCTGGGAAAAACAAAAATTTAGAATGATCCAGCCGCTTTTTTTCGTGTAGACAAAAAAATATGTAACCGCCGACAAAACTACAGCTAAGAACCATATAAATCACCGCAACTTAAAAAAACCGCATCATGTTCGGTCCATTCCATTAGGAGCTACGATGACCTAGATAGACACACAGTCACACGTCAAACTTATAAAAGTTATACACCCTTCATTTTGCGTAGTGCGACATAAAAATTTTATACAAACCTTGATATCATTTGCCACTTAAAAAATAATTTAACCTGGTGTCTGTGCAAAACACCAATCACAATAGTAGAACAATACATGTCCACCGGATTCCGATCGGCTCACAGACGAGATGTTAAAAATATATTCGATTTATCTTCTAGTAGATTAAAGTCTTGTAGGTCCCGAATGCCGTGTATTCACTTAAATAATTTCTGTAATTTTTATTTACATGAAATGCAAATAAATTGATTTGATTTTTGATTTTTGATTTGATTTATTACATATTTATGAATAATATTAATGAATTAATAATAACTCTGTAATTTTTCGACATTTGCGATTCAACACAAGTATTTTGTAAAGTAATAAATAAAAAAGACGTGTAGCACTCGGGGACTGCCGCGGTAAAGCTATTGCAAACAAGGAAGGACGGCAACGTCGCAAACGGACGACGGAGACGAAGCGGCAACCTACATGGTAGGCGGAGTGGGGAGTGTGAGTTTTTTTCGTTACGGAATTTCTGGATTCGGCCCCGCGCTCAAGGCCTGCGATAGAAGCTATGCAATAGCTTAAAAATCTAAGTTTCGTGAAACACGCATTTGGAATGAAGTTATCTACAAAAATTTAAGCCTCTAAAAAACCCCCAAGAAGTACCAGCCCCTAAAAAAGCTCGTGACGAAAAATGTGGCGAAAAATCTTACACTTTTTGCCTAGCCCGCCAAGTCCGTACAGACCGAAAAGGCACTTGTTCTAAGAAAATCAAAATATTGTGTGTTGTTGTAGGATACCTAGAAAACGGGTTGCAATGCGACAACCCGCACAAAAATCTGCTGTACAAGCCCTCCCCGATGCAAGTCCTGACGTACCTGGCCAGCGGCTGCCAGGACCTCCCCCCCAACGCTGCCATGCTGCTGTACATCTCAGCTGACGGCCAGATCCAGAGCAAGCATCCTGCGGATGGTAAGTCATTTGCATTTTCAGATGTTTCATCTAACTACGTCAGAAGAAGTGTTATATTTTTATTGCGTAAAAAGACTACAGCTTTACTTCACAAGAGCAAAAGAGATAGCGATCAATTTGACAACGTGACAAGTTTAGATACAAAACGTAGGGGCTGAGTAGCCTGGCACCAACGTCTTCATTCGGATAATAGATTTATCAAATTGTTATATGTGTTAATTTGTAAGATATCTTGAAAGGTTCTATTGTACTACTTTGCAGATACTTCGTGTGATATGTACTTATTTGTATTACTTTGGCACGATTGGTGCATTTTAGCTTGATTCGTTAAATTCGTCTTAATTGTCGAGTTACATAGGGTATATCAATAACCGGCCAAGTGCCAGTCATACTCGCTCACTAAGGGTTCAATACCATTATCTATAAAAAATCACCTTTGTTGTATGGGACCTAGGTACTTATATGTATTTATTTTATTCTGCAACAGTAATACATCATCTGCGAAAATTTCAACAGTCTAGCTAGCCCAGTTCATGAGATACAGCCTGGTGACAGTCAGATAGAAGGACAGACTTACAGACGGACAGCCAGACAGCCGGACAGAAAGACAGACGGACAGACAGAATAGATGAAAAAACTTAAAATGTATACGAGCTGCTTCTCTTCCCGCGCAGTTTGTTAAAGCCGGTCGGGGAAAAGAGCGTTAATGCGAATGCAGAAACCTATCACTATATGAATTCCTTTTTTCACCTTATCGCTCACGTGCTAAAATGGTCTTCCTGTCTTGGCAAGATCTTTCCCTAAGACCCAACGCAGACGACAGACTATCCGTGACGCACTTTTTAGTCTGTGACTAAAAAGTGCGGCAAGGTTTAGTCTGTCGTCTGCGTTGGGCCATAGGCTCTGTCTGTCCTTAGGGAAAAAAGTGATTTTTGCCACTCGCACTTGGCCAGCTATTTAATAAGTTTCTGTATACTGTTTACTTATTACTTCGTCATTTTCAGTTTTACCTAATAATTGCTTTTTGCTTACAATGTAGCATGTTTGCAACTTTTCAGGCGCCATATGTAAGTAACGTAACCACTTCACACAGCAGACCGACATATTTAGCATCGGAGAGGTTCTCTTTATTATGTATAGTTATAAAACCAGAGTCAGCCATTTACCTTATCTTTTTTTATCACAATAACCAACTTTGTAGACGCCATATCTAAGTAATGCAACCACTTCATGCAGGCAGACCGACATATTTAGCATCAGAGAGGTGGTCTTAATTCTGTGAAACCAGAATCATCCATTTACATTATCGTCACCAAATTTGTCGTGACTTCCCGTTCTATATTGAAGTTTATCGGATATAACTTCTTAAAACAAAGAACCGACTTCAACATTTCCAATTAAATTTATATGGGATCTTTCAGTAATTTGGTTACATACATAAATTAACAGAAGTGAAAACTTGGTGACAGGTTTCGGTAACAGTTTCGAGGGTTCAATTTTTTTTCCCATCTCAAAAAATTCCCACCGCGTACAATTTATCAAAATAATAAAAAATGACTAAAAAATTAACGAAGACTGATTATGTAATAAATTAAATTTTCAAATAGTATTAGCGTGTGCTGGGTTTGAACCAGAAACATCGCCCATCTAAAGCATACACTCTCCCAACGAGCTGTCGACGAGAACTGTCCGACGTGTAAAATTAACTTTCACTTAGTGTCGGTAACAGTGTCGCGTATTCAGTGGTTTTTTCTGTTCTTAAGAAATGACGAATATAAAGAATTGTTCATTTCAAAAACTCATAAAATATTTCGACGAATTGATAACCTCCTCCTTTTTTTTGGTCGGTTAAAAAAGTTGTACAGTCAAAATATTTGCGTGGCAATAGGCATCTATGACATTTTTGAAAAAAAAAGTTGAAATGACTGAAATGTGATATTTATAAAGTTTTCAACCCTGTGAAGTTACAGTTTACCTACTACCTACTTACCTACTAACTTCATGTTCAACCTACATTTATCCGCCATTTTGGAAAATTACAAAAACTAAATCAACAAAACAATACATTTCTTTGTAGTTTAAAATAAATTATCAGAATCGGTTGAGAAATGCGACTTTACAGGTGAGAACAGCCAAACAAACTGACAAACTGACAGCCGGCCGGACATGGAGGACAAAAGCATTTTTGATCCATTTCGAAACTGACACGCTTCGCTCGCTCAGTCAATTATTAATTTATAGATGAAGCTTCGGCGGAAAAGCGGATAAACTGTTTTGCTAGTTTTTTTTTAATGTTTCCGATTGATGAACAGTAAAACAAAAATCACGATGTACACAAAGATATTGCATAAAAAATGAGCTACCAATATGTTGTTCTTTACTCAATCAAATTAAATGCCGAAAATATGCTATTTTATTTATGAAACTTTGTAATTCTGCACATATTTTCATATCTTATACCTTTAAACGAGCAATTCTTGTATGTATATATATATATTTATTTATAAATTTCTGTGATCTCGAAAACGGCTCTAACGATTTCGCAGAAAATTTGTATATGGGGGTTTTCGGGGGTAAACAATCGATCTAGATTAGTTTTATGTTTGGGAAAACGCGTGTTTTCGAGTTTTCATGCGTTTTTCTTTCCACGCAGAATATGGCCGCTAATTTCGTCGCGCCGCGACCGCCTTGATTTAGCTCAGTGGAAGGATAGCGACCGCTAGAAAGAGTGTTACGGGTTCGAATCCCACTCGGTGACTTACTTTTGTTTTTTTTTATGTTTAAGTTTATATTTTTTATTTTTATTTTGCATTGTTTTTAGACAAGTTTAAAAAAAATTAGTTAATGTTTGAGATGTAACCGAGCAAAGCTCGGTCGCCCAGGTACTGAAGATATTAATCGTGAAAAACTAGAGAGAATGTGTATTATAAAGTTCCAAGTATAATTAATTATTATCTACGTTTCGCATTATTCTGCGTTCATACTGCGCTTCCGGCTTCCCCGCCAGTCTCAACAGGTATTTATTATTTCGCCCCGAACCTCATCCTCCTCGATCGTTGAAACACCTCGTCTATTTATAGTTCGGGAGAAAAGAAAAAATGTAGACTGTAGCAGCAGGATGGAATTCACCTTTTAGGGTTCCGAAGTAAACAAGGAACCCTCATAGTTTCGCCATGTCTATTTGTTTTCGTCCGCGGTTTTACTCGAGACTATAAGTTCTAGAAAGCTGTATTTTGGCGTGGGCCGTCAAAAAGTAATTTTGTTAGAGTCAAGTGTCATGGTTGAGAAGCAGGCTGGCATAGTGCTGTTTGCTGATGACATTTCGCTTATATTCAAACTAGATCGACATAGCACAAACGCTAGCGCGGTGAACAGCACCTTGTCTTCCATTTCTGATTGGTTTTCTGCCAATAACCTCATGTTTAATTCGAAAAAGACTCAATGCGTTCGATTTTCTCTTCCCAATGTGAGACAGGGCTGCGTTGACATAATGATAGATGGTGAAAAACTCGATCTTATTGAAAGTATCACCTTCTTAGGAATTACAATAGACTCGAACTCGAAGACTACTAGAAACTTCAATGGGGGGCTCATATAACTAAACTTTCAAGTAGGCTTAGTTCTGCGGCTTATGCTGTTAGGAGAATAAGACAATTGTCAGATGTAGCAACTGCTAAACTAGTGTACTTTAGTTACTTTCACAGTGTGATGTCTTACGGCATACTCCTGTGGGAGAATGCAGCCGATATTGAGACTATTTTCTTTTTACAAAAACGGGCAATTCGTGCTATTTATGGGTTAGGATCTAGAGACTCACTCAGAGAATTATTCAAGAAATAGATATACTTACCTTAGCATCACAGTATATATTTGAAAACATAATGTATGTAAGGAAAAATATTTCCTCATATAATAAAGTAAGCGATTTGACCGATAGAAACTTACATAATAAAAATGACTTAGTTGCCCCGTTTTATAGGCTTAAAACAATTAATAAGACATTTATGGGGAACTGTATACTTTTTTATAATAAATTGCCAAAATCGATCCTTGATATGCCAGACAAAAAATTCAAAACTTATGTAAAGAAAGTACTTTGTGAGAAGGCTTATTATAGGACCGATGACTACCTTACAGACAAAAAAGTCTGGCTTGAGCTTGACGCTGGTCTCTCTAAAAGTTTGTAATATAGGTACTCGAAAATGTCATAATTTGGTACATTTTGTACAAACTGAATCAACAACTTGACATTATTTTAAAATTTTGACATTCTAAAAATTAAATTTAAATTGTATATAATAAACAATGTACTCTGTCCACATTAACTTTAAGTATTAATTTAATTGTGAGTTGACGTCCTTTGAGAAAATGCTGCAGTGCAGTTAGTTACCGCTTCTTCTGCACTAGCGTTTTGGAAGCGGTAGTAAACTTAGCTGTAAGTAACCATTTGACGTCAACGACGAAATAATGACGATAATTTAAGAGATATTATAAATATCCTATGATAATAAAGATATATTTGAATTTAAATTTGAATTTATTTAGAGAAACAATAGTAAATGTGCAGTTAGTAAAATTATAAATAACTGTTTTTGATGGCATAGCGGTCTCATCAGATAGATTATATTGAAATACTTTCATGTTCTATTGTAATTTGAGATGGCTCATTATTCGTGTAGGTAGGTGAAATCCAATCATTGGATGTACTTGGTGTTTAGTCAGTAGGAATCTTTTATAAATTTTTCAATATCGTCAGACGATAGAACCTTTGATTTCTTGCTTTTAAATCCATCGGATAATCTCTTTAGATAAGCTGAGAAATTAAAGTATGTCCACTCCATTCCACAAAGAGCTAGGGTTGTACTTAGAAGATAATTCTTTATAGTACGCCATGAACACATTTTCTGAAAAAGAATGCGTATTCTTGCTGTTTGGCTTTTTATGAAATTTTGGTACGCTAATAGATATTTTTCCTTGGAGTTTTCAGGTAGTAAACTTTCTATAACATTAAGGGCTTCACATCTTAAATCGGGCGGTGTACAACATAAATCATTTTCTTCGTAATGACGTACTTGTAGAAATTTTAATTAATAAATAACTATAATTTCAACAGCGAAAACGAGTTGTGAAAAATGTTTCGCTATGACGGGAAAAAATAATCAGTTTTCGTATGCGCGCGCAGCGCGCGTATTGCGATCGGCCACAGACTAAAGGGATGAGATTTTTTTTTATTTTCTGCGCATAAGATTTGCGCCTATTCTGCCACGTACAAAATACTAATGTAAAGTTTTCTTTTATTACAGAGAAAACAAAAGTTAGACTTGAGTGAAAGTTTTATTTATTAAACAGGTACGAGTTAAAAATATATATTTAAATAAGAAGTTGCATGAAATGAGCAAGCAATAGGAACATTAATTTGTTTGTTCTATTGAACACTATCTTTTTTTCAATAAAAACTTTTTTAATAAGAACAAAGCAACTCAACCAATAAAACTAATAGTTCGCCACGAACTTTAGACCTCGCGATTATTATTTATATATTGCTTCTTAGTGCATTTAGATTAGAAGTCGGTTATTATTATTTTTTTAAGTTTTTTCTTATAAATAGTGGCCTTGTAACTCAGAAGTCGTGAGACATGCATTTTTAAGAAAGTTGTTCATTCAGTATATTTTGTAAGAAGAGTTTTATTGCATATCCGGCACGGCTCAGTCGGCTATTTCGCGAGTCACCCTAAACCCATTCAAGTATAACGTATCTATAAAAAAGTTGTTCAGACAAAAAAGTTATTTAAATAAAAAAAATGCGCTTTTATAATTGCAACAAAAAAGTCTAATGACATTTTTGAAAATATTTTGAAATGGCGGATCTATGACAGTTTTAAAATTTTAAACCCTCATATTTCAGCCATTTTGAAAAATTTCGAAAAAATGGCTCGACAGAAACAATTTATTTAGTTGATGAAACTGCTTACAAAATTTCATAAGAATCGGTCAAGAAATGCGACCTGTAGGCGAGAATAGACAGACAGACAGACAGACAGACGGACAAAATAATTTTTGGCTAATCTCGAAACTGAGACGCTTCGCTCGCTCGGTCAATTAAAAGAAAAATCTATAACTCACTAGTGAGTCATAACATACAATTCCATGGTCATAGCAATGAAAAAGTCACAGTTTGATTATGGGTGTCATTATGTTCCTAATTGCGGTGACCATAGAGCCACTTTATGAGCAAGTGTTTTGAAAAAAATATAATATGTTTGTATTGGGTTTAGGTTTGCTAGGTTTCCTGTGACCAAGACACGAGCGAGCGAGCGAAGCGAGCGAGCGACTCAAGCTTATGGCGAAAGCAGGGACCGGAAAACCCCTTTATTTGATTAAGTCTATCGATGGAGTAACTCCATCATAAGCTTACCCTTTGTTACAGTTAGCATATCGATTGACTTACCCTAACGTTATGGTAACTCCTTTGAATCAGTTAACTACTGGTAACTCGACTTACCAGTAACCTTAAAGTTCCGATTATACCTGTTAGCATTAAGTTGGTAACCCTTTCCCCCTCTTTGTTCTACAGTCTTGTCTACTACTTCCAAACTCATAGAAACGACTGTAAACAATGTAATATAAGTCTTATGTGAATGCAATTAGTATAATTATTAAATGGCTGTTTGGACATCCACAAAGCCTGCCTTCTTTTTCTAGCTCGATGCGTCGTCTCGCTAACCCTATTAACTGTTTGCACAAGCAGTTTTGTGTTGTATGCCATTCAAATAAAGATTAAATTGCTTGAGGCCGTATAAATGATATTGATGGGGTAAGCCTATCATAGGGTTTTGCGATATTAGTTAGTGCTTAGTTGAATTAACTGTATCGTATTAGTAAGCCTTTTGTCAGGGTAAGCAAATGATATGGTTACTAAATCATTAGGGTTTATGAAAACCAGTCGATCAAAAACCCGAACGAAAACCATTCAAAAGGTAAGCGGTTCCGGTCCCTGCGAAAGTAACACAGACACAAAAACCACTTTGCCGTGGAGGGTAGGGCTAGGCATCATTCGGACATATGATTATTATGGAAAAAAATATTATGAGATATTAAATTTATGAGACAAAATAGAGAACGACTAAATCTTGATGTTTGAAAAATGAAGTACTTTTTATGTACATTCAACATAACATAACATTTTGTTAAATGACATTAGGACAAATACTTAATTTGCGAAACATATTAGGTATTTGGTGAAATAATAAAAAGTTAATTGACATTTTATTATTTAACACATTTAACAAGTGTAGTGTTTGCTAATGGATCATTTGCTAAGTGACTTTTTGTAAGATGATACTTTTGTCAAATGTATCGTTTGCCAAATGAACATTTGGTGAAACGTTGTTTGTCAAATGATCATTTGTCAATCAATTTTTGGTCAAACATTAGTTATCAGTTTGTGTGTGGTGAAAGCAGGGTCAAAACCCAATAAAAAAAATGGATATTTAAACATATTAGCACGCAGAAATGTCTAGACCGAAACTCAGAAAGACAAAATAGAAAAAAAAAACAATAACGATTAACGAAAATTTACCACCAATGCAGAAAGGTGTTGTGCCTATGAAATTAAAAAGAAAAAAAGCAATGCAGAAAATTAACACCAGCTCGACCCAGGGTGGTAAAAATGCCAAGCGGCGAATGCGACTATCGAGTATTTTGACTTCGCAGCCATATAAGTACATTAACCACAATGCTGTTAAACGATTCGATGTTAGTTCTTCAAGTATTACCATTAATAGTGGAGGCTGCAAAGAACATTTAATGTCGACCAGTTTGCGATTCACACGAAAATTTAAATTAATTAATAAAGTTTTGTCGAAAAAGAAAAAAAAACCATACAAATTCAATAGTAAATAAGTTTTAGACGATTTTAGTAGCATGAACTCAAAGTTGGCATTCGCAACTAAGGAACCCTACACTGTGCGTAGCTCGACACGCACTTGGCCAATCAA
The DNA here is from genome assembly GCA_963555685.1 of Acrobasis consociella. Classification (NCBI taxonomy): domain Eukaryota; kingdom Metazoa; phylum Arthropoda; class Insecta; order Lepidoptera; family Pyralidae; genus Acrobasis; species Acrobasis consociella. The sequence continues at coordinate 24,091,480 of OY743104.1, forward strand.
TTTATTTTGCTAAGCAAAGAAGGCACTTTTACTGAAATAAGAATCCTTCAACGAGCGTCTTGTTATAAATCTTAAAGTAAAACATCACTTTTGATTTATATTCTATTGTGTGATCTAAACATCACCCTCTTAGCTACATCCATGGAGGATTCCGACTGGCCTTTGTGTTCTTGTATGAACAACCGAATAAGATTCACGCTTTGATTGGTGTCATGTACATTGGCACGTGTATATCCCTGACAGGGCAGACAAAGCCTTGGAACATAAGATCAAAAGGCTACTTACAGCGAGATGGTGGGCGCGAAGATGTAAAAATTGAATCAAAATAGGCAACATGATTCGACGAGCCCATTCCCTTTATCGGCTTTTACGATTCGCGCGGCTAAGAGAAGCAGATGGTATCTAGTTCTTTTCTCCCAGATGGGAGAAATTAGCGTGACGACGATAAGTAGCATAAAAATATTTAGGACTCAGAACTTCGGGTGGCACGACAATCTGCCACCAGTGTTTACCACTTATATACACGAAAAAAACCTTGCCTCTTTAGATATGGCATTATATAGACCATAAAAATATTCTTGGCAAATCAACTTGATTAGTATAAATAATGAAAATAGGTACATACAGGTGTGTTTAAAATAGCATAGATATGAGTTAAGTACTTCATGTGATAACGCGCCGCGGCGCCGCAAAGCTTCGGAAAGACCATTGAATCGGTGCTATTTTAATCCACAGTGACTGATTAATTTACCATAATTCAGTCGGAGTGGCAAAATAAATCAATACGGTTACGTGAACTCGTATGGGATAGTCACACAAAACGAGTGCCCTCGGCCGAGTGCTCGCCTGAGGAAAAAGCGAGACAGCTATCTGAATTTTTGTTTTCTAGTAAGATTGCTTGCTTATACTCGCTTTCTTCTTCCGCCACCGTTATGACTCGGTCGTTGATCGACACTGTACCGCACGTCATCAGGAAAGCATTTTTATAAATGTCTGCTTTTTAGATTTTTTTTTAATTAACTGAGTCTGGACTCTGAAACAGATGTGAGAAAAGTCCTTTTTTTGCTCTTTCGAATCGTTTGTATTTATTTTTGTGTTTAAGCACAATTAATTTATATTAACAAACAAACAAAACTGCATAACCATTTTTACGTCAAGCTCGTATGTCAAACGCCTTAAAATCTGACACGTGTTGACCACTCACACATACAAAAAACTATACAAAAATGCTTACCATACTTATTATTCATACATCATTACTATACCTACTCGTTTTGCAACTATGCTCGGTCGAGCACTCAGGCGACAGACCAACTCGCCAATGTACTCGCTACAAGTAACCCGCCGGTGCCGTAAATACACCAATTTGTAAATAAATAGTGCGCTCACGTCGTCGACAACGTCTAAACAACTTCACAGAAATAATGCATGAGGAAAACAGCAGAGCAGAGAGGATCCATTTTTAATTTACAACTCTTTACATAATATTTTCTATCAGTGTTGTCGCCGGACATTTACGTATAATATTATTTAAATCAAGCTTTTATTTAGTACTTACTTACTTGTTAATAAAAAGGTAAAATATTAATAATAATTTTATTCTAATATGAAATATACAGTTTTGTAGGTATATCAAATTTCATGCTTCTAGACATAGCTGTTTTGATTGATCGATGTCAGCAAGTTAGTTTCTTGGTATATAGATTATACCTATATAACATTCGATTCAAGGTGTTACAAATTAAGGCAAAGTGTCTATTCGTCAGCGTCGCAGGCTGCATATTCTCACAACCCTCCTTTCCATTCTTATTTACTATAAAACTACGCCATAGGTTTTTCTTCACGTACCGGCAAGCGCAGCGTAGGACTTGCTGGATGGTCAGACGACCTGCGCAAAGTTGCAGGAAGGCGGTGGGTGCAGATCGCTTCCATCCGGTCGTTTTGGAAATCCTTGGGGGAGGCCTATCACCAGCAGTGGACTTCCTGTGGCTGATATGATGATAATATGTTTTTTTGGTAATGCTAATTTGAAAAATCTTCACTCTTCTAACAAGGAATTTACCTCTTGATATACCATTTCACCGGAGTGGGTTCTTCGAACGTTCTTTTGCTATTCAACCGGTAAAGCTTTGTCGCGCCCTACCAATCAATATCAAGAAGGCTCGTACTCGTGTAACGTTTAAAAGTGCACTGCGTCATTATCATTGGAAACGATCAGATAGAATATAAATTTTGTTTATATTTAGTATACGTATTGGTTATTATTTCTAAATATATTTTGAAGAATGTATGTTTATTGATATATATTATAATTTGAATAAAAATATGTTTTAATCTTATATACACGCTGACTTTTCATTGGTTTTGGAAAAAGAAATGATGTAATAAATAAATTCCTCTATCCATATGCGTAATCCAAATTTGTGTATGACTTATAATAAAAATTATTTTCGATCGAGACTACGTAGTTATGCCCGTCCAAACTGCCGCGTGCGGTCGATGACCTCCGGCCGTCCGGCCGGCGGCGCCTTGCGACGGCACTACTAAATGATCTCACGATTTTACTTTCGAGTTTTAGTTAACATTTTTTGTTTCTGAATTAGTATTTTAACCAGCAAATTAGGTCTTACTAACGATCCTTATGAAATGGCCTTCGGCTCCAAAACCAATAAAAAATCACCGTGTATAGCTAGTATATCTTTTAAAATTTCATATTGTGCACCCCCCTAAACTCTCTCAGACTAGCATGGAATAAAAACCATATTTCTTCTTATTAAAGTAGGATTTATCATCATCCGAAACCCTATCTTGAATCTTACTTTGTTTTTTTTTCATGCCACTCTATAACACCCTTGACCAAGATGTCAAAAATAGTATATTATGCAATTAGTGAATAAAAGACGGATTTACTTCGAGGGCCGTAGATGAATCAGGAGCAAGTGAAGTATTCTAACGATTTAATCAAGACCATAGGAAGTGATCCATGATGATTGAATCACGAGTGATTCAAGTGTTAGAATTCTGAGCGTCGCGAGTGATTCATGGCCCTCGATGTAAATCCGTTTTATTTAAGAGTTGCATATTATACTTTATATTATACCATGCCTACGAGAAAAAGAAACATTTAAGCGAGAATAGACATTTAATGAAGAATAACCGGCCAAGTGCGAATCGGATTCGCGCACTAAGAGTTCCGTACCGTTATCTTAAAAAAATCGCGTTTGTTGTATGGGAGCCCCTTAAATATTTATTTTATTTTGTTTTTAGTATTTGTTGTTATAGCGGCAACAGAAATACATAATTTGTAAAAATTTCAACTGTCTATTTATCGCGGTTCTTGAGATACAGCCTGGTGACAGACGGACGGACAGACGGACGGACAGCGAAGTCTTAGTAATAGGGTCCTAAAAAGGAAGGTTAAATTAATTAAAATTGGAACTAAAATCAAGAGTAATTTTTCTAAATCCAAGCACCAAAATAGTGATTAAAAGTACATTTTATTTACTGTTTTCAGTTAATAATATACATTTTTTGAAGGAAGAATGGTATAAAATAAGTTTTATGAAAAATGACATTTTATCGTACAAGCTTTTATTGTGAGGCCTTAGTACATAACAAGTTAAAGTAATAAGCCCAAACCCGATGGGGTTGCGTCTTTTCGTTACAGAGTTCCTATGGTCAGCTCCATGTCACCATAATATTGCATTGTCGCTTAATACTGTAGTACCTGGGTGACCAAGCTTTGCTCGGTTACATCTCAAACAATAACTACATTTTTTTAAACTTGTCTGAAAACTATATATAAAAACAAAAAATTATACATAAACTTAAATATAAAAAAAAGTAAGTCACTGAGTGGGATTCGAACCCGTAACACTCTTTGTAGCGGTCCGCGTCTTAAACCGCTGGGCCAGACGGATAGCGGCCGGCAGTAAAGAAAAACGCATGAAAACTTGAAAACACGCGTTTTCCTAAACATAAGACTAATCTAGATCGATTGTTTACCCCTGAAAACCCCCATATACCAATTTTCAGCAAAATCGATGGAGCCGTTTCCGAGATCACAGAAAAAATGTATACACATATAAATAAATATACAAGAATTGCTCGTTTAAAGGTAAAGAGTACCTGGGTGACCGAGCTTTGCTCGGTCGGTTACATCTCAAACATTAACTATTTTTTTTTAAACTTGTCTAAAAACAGTACAAAATAAAAAATTATATATAAACTTGAACATAAAAAAAACAAAAGTAAGTCACCGAGTGGGATTCGAACCCGTAACACTCTTTCTAGCGGTCAGCATCCTTAACCACTGAGCTAAGACGATGGCGGCCGGCGCGCCGAAATTAGCGACCATATTCTGCGTAGAAAGAAAAACGCATGAAAACTCGAAAACACGCGTTTTCCCAAACATAAAACTAATCTAGATCGATAGTTTACCCCCAAAAATTCCCATATACAAATTTTCAGCGAAATCGTTAGAGCCGTTTTCGAGATCACAGAAATTTATAAATAAATATATATACATACAAGAATTGCTCGTTTAAAGGTATAAGATAACGAATCTTTTTTCATATAACTTTGTATATGAAAAAAGATTCTAAGTTTCAGAAACTTGATATATGAATAGTGAAAAGTTAAATAAAAGTGATTCTTTATACATAAGCTCTCGACAGAAACCATATTCCCGATATTGAAGTTAACATTTTCATAAAATAATGTTCAGCTCAGGTAATAAGATCGACATACGTAATGCTTCTTGGCATATTCTTTATAAAGATTCCATGGTAATATTAGCTTTCATAAAAGGCAGCTTATGCAATGCAACTTGCTGTATTGAAACAGGTTACAGATTTAATTTTACTCAATACCTAGGTTTATTCTGAAAGCATATTTTTATACTTTTTTTCCGTGGTGTTCTGGGAGAAAAGAATAAACTTAGAATGTACCAGCTGCTTCTCTTCCCGGGCAGATCGTAAGAGCCGGTCGAGGGAATGGGCAAAAATTCGAATCACGTTAAAAGGCGATGCGGCTAGAAACCCATCACTATTTTCGTATTCCTTCATACACCTTCTTGCCCAAATCAAGCAAAAAGTGACCTTTGAGTCTTGCAGCCCTGAGCTCTATCTGCTTAGATTTGCAAGACTCAAAATGCTCTGTCTGCCCCATTAGGGATTAAGGCGTGATAGTATGTATGTATATTTTTATGATTACAAATTAATTATTTTCCCATAATTTTACACGTTTACTAACCATTTTAAAAGCTTTTATTTAACTTGCAATATATCTTGTATGTATGAATGTTGTTTTTAGGTAAAATCTTACAACTCAATTTTAAACCAATTATCCTCAACCGATTTAGCTGAAATTTTGCATACTTATGTAAGTCGGATGACAATACAATGCTGATGAGCTGTTTTGGTGATGGGGCAGGGATATATTCGACGGAACTGCTATAAACCAAGATATCTTCAATAAGTAGGACTTGTTTGATTTATCTTAACGAGCACTTTATGATAGTCTGATCACGGAGACGGAAGGTGGTCGATGGAACTCAGTAATAAAACGACGCAAATCCATCGAGTTTTTATTTCATTTGGTCTCACAATAAAAGCTTGTACAAAAAATACGTTCTTCAAAAAACTTTTTGTACATTTTTTTTAAATAGACCATTATATAAGTATGTGATAGGCTAATGTTATTCTTAAATTAATAAAGCTTACTAAGCCAACATAGTTTTAGTTTAAAGTTCAGCACATACTACAGTGTTTCTTCGACGTTGGCGATCACGGTCTCTTCCAGTTCATGGACTGTTGTTTCGTTTCCTGTCATAATGATGAAGCCATGTTTCATCCATAGTTATAAATCGAGCCAAAATTAGATCAGGATCCAGTTGTAACAAATCCAAACAACTTTGTGAAATTCTCAGTCTCGTTTGTTTTTGCGCGTCAGAAAGCATTCTGGGGTGCCCAGAATGTCAGCCACAGGACGTCCACTGCTGGACATAGGCCTCCACCAAGGATTTGCAAAACGACCGATTAGAGGCGGCCTGCATCCCGCGCCTACCCAAATGGTCGTGTATAATTATAAGTACCTGGGTGACCGAGCTTTGCTCGGTTATATCTCAAACATTAATTAAATTTTTTTAAACTTGTCTAAAAACAAGAAAAATTAATAAAATATATTTAAACTTGCACATAAAAAAAAACAAAAGTAAGTCACCGAGTGGGATTGGAACCCGTAACACTCATTTTAGCGGTCCGCGTAACCGCTGGGCCAGACGGATGGCGCCCGATAGGACGAAATTAGCAACCATATTCTGCGTGAAAACTCAAAAACACGCGTTTTCCCAAACATAAGAATAATCTAGATCGATTGTTTACCCCCGAAAACCCCCGTAGAACAAATTTCAGCGAAATCGTTAGAGCCGTTTTCGAGATCACAGAAATTTATATACATATAAATAAATAAATATACAAGAATTGCTCGTTCAAAAGTATAAGATAAGTACAAGCGTGCAAAATTTTAGCTCAATCGGAAACCGGGAAATAGGCCAAATTAAACACACAGTCAACGAGACACGTGAAACTAAATAAAAGTTTGTAAAAATTGCTATAATCGAGCCCGGTTTGCTTAAAATAGATGAAACGATACCGATATCGTAATGATTGAACTTAAATCCCATTTTAAATCCCTTTTGCAATACATATTTGGTACACTCCATTAATATTTTGCTGGATAATGCTTTGAAATTTGTGGAAACATATTTCACAATTGCGGAAATCCGATAAATTTAACAATAATTTAAATTGATTTGATGAACAGTGCTCAGAACACAATTTAAAAGCTAAATTTTAAACGTTTTCTTTTACTGAACCATTGCACTTGATGAGGTTCATTTTGCTGTTGTAGTAGAAAGCTCTCATAAATAGTTACGTTAAAATAAATGGTATAGTAATGTACATTATTAGTAATTACTATTATTATAAAATTGTATGATTATAACTACTGATTATAAATATACTTATGTTAAAAAAATTATGATAATCATAATAATATGAAAGTTCATTATAAGTTATGATGATTATGTATAAAAGCATGTTTTTCAGACAATAATATTATAAATATTTTTTTATGAGAATCATTAGAGACTATTATTTGGTTAAAACTAACGTGAGATGCAGTCATTATTAATTGATAAAGACCTCCGGATGAGGTCGAAACATGTCGGCAGTAGCTGACTCTATACGTGAGTTACCCGTGTTTCGAAATTAATAATGACATTAGAGACTAGGTTATTTTTCCTTTGCACAAAAAAACGCGGAAAAGCAGATGTAGTTCAGTAAACCACGTAGTGATTAAATACTCTCAGTAAACAATAATTTCTTTCGGTAAATATTTGCATAAGTGGTTATTATTTTAATTATTGCAAATATATAATTATTACAAATATAGCACTACACATGCCTCAGCAGGAATGGAATTGCTGGACTCGTGATTATGCGAAACTATTCGTCCGGCAATGCCTTACTTCCCGCTCTCTTATAAAAACGCAACTATTTTACCTTAACAACTTGTTTATCCGATAAACTTCAACGGGTGGGAGGTGACTCGTGGGCCCCGCTCATCCCCACCAGTGCGCAGTGTAGTCGCGAGGACTTTCAAGTACTGATGTCTGTGGAACTAAAAGGAATTCGTATGTTTTTAATAATCACTTCCATAAAAACGACCTATTTCGCTGCTGAAAATAATGAATCTGTCAGTAAACAAGCGAACTTTATGACAGGTTAAAATATTTGTACTTTCACATGCAAACAAAAGTGATCGCGAGTGAATATACAATTCGAAATTTATTTACATCAAGGACATTGCACCGAGCTGGTCCAAGGACTGTGGAATATGACTCGTGTACCAATTTAAAGATCGCTACAAAGCTTTAATATTATATATTATAGTGGGAATGAGCAGTGGGGTCACTTGCGAGATGTACAGCTCACAGAACCACTAGAAAGATAAATACATTTTTAATGATCTTTTATCAAAATATTATTTCCAAGGCGTATATAAATCATGTTTTTAACCAAGTCTTCTTCAATTTAATCTATTTTTATTTTATTTCAATTACTTCTAATTTCGAGGAGTTCTAATCTCACTAGTGACGAAAAAAAATTTTCTCATAATTATTATTTAGTTATTTTCCCGAGATAATTATTACAATCATAATCATCATCATCAGGTGTTTTTGATCTTAACTGCAGGAATACAACCTTCTATTTACAACTACAGCCATACTATAGACTTGAGCAGCCAGATTTCGCCTACACTCTCCACGCTGGCTAGTCGGGTTCTAGAGGTCTCATTGATGTTTAGCTTATATTTCCTAAGACACCTTCTACGACACCCACGGGAACACTTGGAGTGGTCCTATACTATACTCTGGCGGAAACGACACGTCTATAATTATTTTAATCAATAATTTATATCCATAACTTGATATACACCATTTTTTTTCAGTAGGCTACGACGGCGGTTTCAATGCAATGAAAAACGAGCCCTACCGCGATAGAGACGGTATCAGAGAAGCTCGAGGATCAGACTCGAAGGCCGGGCCTACTCCCAAGCACAAAGAGATGCAATGCCTGCATCCTGGAGACCTGTTCCCCTTCACTAGGCACCCGTTCTTCATGATTGTGGACTCTGACAACTCTCATATCTTCCAAAACGTGCCTCGACAGTTTGGACAGCCATTGATAGTGCTCATGTCACCTTTGGAGCTGCCATCACCATTCCAAGGTACGTCTATATAATAAGGGTCTACTTGTAATGTAACTGTGTTTATTTTTACAAAAATTCTCAAAATGATCAGTAGCGGTACTTATTTAGATTTGTTGTTATCTATAGAATATTCGTTGCTAACAAAAATTACTATACTAAATGTTAATAAAACTCTAAAACGACTAGTTTAGTTTAGGAAATGATGTTTCTAATCATAAGAAATTATGTTATAATAACATGTTTTATGAAAAGAGGTGCAGATTATTATTTTTTATTTTTGCAATTATTTAAAATGGACTTTTAATCGTAAGTTTAAATTTTTATTTAAATATTTGTTTTCTCAATATCTCTAGTCCTGTGATTTAGTCTATGTTAATCAGTTCTAAAATCTATAAAAAGATGATTGTTGGCGTGTGCGGCTACCTAGAGATGGTGCGGCGTCGTTCCATTACACGGTAGCGGTTCTCAATCAAGCTTTAGTTCCGAGAAATAAACAGTTTAAAGTTGAGTGGAGAAATAGAATAAATAATTGCTCATTTACAGCTAAGGTCTTAGAATACCATATGTATTAGATCTTGGATGTTTATCTAATAGGTTGGGGAAAAAGTCTTTTCGCATTTTATATGAAAATTCAAAACATTTTTTAATATAGTTTATTTACATTTAACTAAAGTATGTAGGTTCCATTTTGTTCGATAACTTTTTGCCATCTTATAGGTAGGGACATGATACCATTGCTATAGAAATTTTGGGGCTTCTGATCAAAAAACTGCGTCAAGTAGTTTTGGCAGTCCTCTCGTGATGTTAACCAACCTGACACTGCCTAAAGAATTTTGAAGAGACCGAAGGGTGGAAATCTGAAGGTGTCAGGTCAGGACTATACGGCGGATGCATTAACACCTCCCAGCCAAACTCTCTTAATTTTTGCTGAGTGGTTAAAGATGTGTGAGGTCTAGCGTTATCATGATGAAAAACCACACCCCTTCTGTTGATTAATTCCGGCCGCTTTCTCTCAACTTCTTGCTTTAATCTTATCAGTTGTTCGCAGTTCTGAATCGATGGTTCTGCCTGGTGGTAACAGCTCATAATGAATAATGCCCTTCCAATCCCACTGCACACACAGCATCACCTTGTTGCGAGTTAACCCGGGTTTTGCCACAGTCTGTGAAGCCTGACCGGCCTTTGACCATGACCTTTTTCGCACGTTCTTGTCGTACGTGATCAACTTTTCATCACCAGTTATCAATTTCTTCAAAAATGGTTCGGTCTCATTACGTCGTAATAAAGAATCACAAATGAGTACACGGTTCATTAGGTTTCTTTCAGAGAACTCGTGAGGTGCCCAAATATCGAGCTTTTTTGTGTACCCATTTTTTTTTCAAATGCGCCAAAACTGTTTTGTTGTCGATTCCCAGTTCTTCAGCTACGTCGTAACTACTGATATGCCGATCTTGCTCCACTTTTTCAAAAATAGCATCCATTTTATCCGAAGCAGGGCGACCAGAGCGACGTGCATCGTTGACATCAAAATTTCCGGATTGAAAACGCTTAAACCAAATTTGTGCTACTCTCACAGACACTGCACTAGGTCCATAAACGTTGCAAATTTTTTTCGCGGCTTGTGTTGCATTTTTACCTTTTTAATAGTAAAATTTTAAAATGTATCTAATTTCTTCATTAGATTCACTCATCTTGACGGTAAGAAAAACAAATGAAAATCACGCATTTTCCTAATTTGAATTTGGAATTATCTTCTTTAAAATTTAAACTTTTAAATGATACCAAAACCAGCCAGGTACAAATAGTATAGCCAAAGTGGTTTTATTACAAGTTCTAATATACATGTATTTGTAATAAAATACAGTATCGTTGAGTTAGTATCCCATAACACGAGTCTCGAACTTACTTTGGGCTAGCATAAATTAGTGTAATTTGTCCCTACATGTTTTTTATTTGTAAGTGGAATCTATTTGATTTGTATTCGGCTTAGTAGAAATTAAAAAAATCGTTTAATCTTATTAATTACCCGTCAGCCCTAAGGAAAATAAATAAACAGCTCGCAGGCAAGTGCTACACCGTACATAAATGGTGTTTCGAGCTACCTAGGGTAGCAGGATATGAAATTAATGGTAAATTCGTTAAAGAAATTTTGCGAGGGTACTTCGTGGCTGTAAAATTAAATTTTAATACGAGTAGATACGAACAGACCACCGTCGAGTATTATAAATATTGGTTTGTGAATTTATGCAGTGTTTGTGTATATTGTATCGTAAGTAGGTTTATATTTATATATATTATATATCCTTAAATTATTATATGGTAGTCTAGAAGAAGAACAGAGTCCTTTTATAGCCTTGAGTATCCATGCCTAGAAAATGTAATAAACAGAGTCCTTTTATAGCCGTGAGTGGCCGTGCCTAGAAAATGTAACAAACAGAGTCCTTTTATAACCGTGAATGGCTGTGCCTACGAAATGTGACAAATAGAGTCCTTTATAGCCGTGAGTGGCCGTGCCTAGAAAATGTAACAAACAGAGTCCTTTTATAACCGTGAATGGCTGTGCCTACGAAATGTGACAAATAGAGTCCTTTATAGCCGTGAGTGGCCGTGCCTAGATAATGTGTCAAACATAGAAGCTATCTCTGTTACAGAACGCAAGAGCCAAGGTAGCCTTTTCACGATGTTCCTGACCATGCCTCTGCAAGGGCTGTGCGCGATTTGCGATGAATACAAGGGAGAGGCGAGACATTGGTACCGAGGGGATGACATCCTGAACAGCTTCATGAATGAAGCTTCAGCTATATTCACGAGGAACAAATCTGTTGGTAAGTGTCTGTGCGATTCGACCTTTTGTATAACAAGGCCTTTTCTTCAGATACGATCAGAAATGCTACTTACTTCGGAGTTTTAGTTTTGCAAAATTAATGCTTAGGTAAACTAATGCGAAACGTAGCTTTTTAAAATATCTTTGCTGAATAATTAATTTAGTCCAGATGAAACCACGTTCTTTGCAACCCGAACGAAAAGTCAGAAACAAAAGTGAAGTTTCAAGGTAATTCCTGTAAGTATGTATTAATTTAGTAGTAATGCAGCGCGATAGATGAAAGTATGTAGTTTGGTTTTGCAACTCACTCTTGCTTCCATCTCTTTACAGAATTTGAAAGGATTTTTTCTTGCCGTTTGGTTCCGGAATCCATTGGTTTCCAAAAAGTCCATTCAAATAATATATACTTTTTATTAATATAAATAATTGGCCAAGTGCGTGTCGGGCCACGCGCAGTGTAGGTTTCCGTAGTTGCAATGCCAACTTTGAGTTCTTGCCACTAAAAACGTCTAAAATCTAATATCTATTGAATTTGTATGAAAATGTCTTTTTTCAAGTACATTTTATAAGTTGATCGCCTATAACTTTTTAATTTGTATACCCTACTTGGCTCTGATAGTTTTCCTTCAGTCTACATTATATATGCTATAATTGTGCTTTTTTCCACGTGGCCATATATAACCGTTTAGCAGATAGAGGGGGGGGACACTTGACTCGAACAAAAATTTGAACTTTAAACCCATATATTTCAGAAACGGATCCCTAAATCGAAAAATGGTGTTCACAAGCTAACAATATTTTTGAAAGATCTATTCAACGAAACCCCACTCAATGTGTTTGTCGAGAAAAAAAATATTGACTATGTGTTTACTTGTATGGCAGCTACACTGAAAAAATTTTTTTTTCCATATTTTATTTTACGACTATTTCCATATTTTATTTTAGTACTTATAGTTTCTCTGTAGGACCGTGGACAGACAGACAGACAGACAGACAGACAGACAAGGCGAAACTATAAGGGTTCCTTGTTTTCTACGGAACCCTAAAAAACGTGTTTTTTAAGTCGTAACGATTTCATACAGATGTACGACATCGTGACGTCAAATTTCCTTGGAGCCAAAAAGCGCTTTTTCTGCATTATTAAATTTAAATTTATGTTGAAAATTATATATCATTGTGAGTGACATTATTTTGTGATTCTCATATCAGTACAAAATAATTTATTTTTGACCAAGGATTAGAGTCACGATAATAATAAGTACCATTAAATTTTTCAGATACGCAGTTCCTTGCGTTCTTTGGTGATGACTTCCTTCGACTCCTGATACTACGTTTCATCTTCTGCGAGATTTGTCTACGGCTACACCGGTCTTTCAGGTCAAAGAACCACCTGACCAGGTCATCCCCAGCCCTGCCAGAAGAACTGTTCGAGCATCCAACTTTGATACACATTGTCTTGAGTTTGGCGTCTCATTTCCAGGTAAGTCCTTCATTGTTTATTTTGCATGTGTGAAAGTGGCCAACATTGGAGGCTAATTTTTTCAGGCTGTCTGTATCTATCTGACATAGCTTGACGACTGCCATACAATGATGGCAGCCGGGACCAACGGCTTATGTGCCTTCCGAAGCACAGAGTCTTTCACTACACTATTCTAACAGGGTCTTTGTTACCACACTAAAAAATTCCGCCGCACCTGATGACTTCCCCAAGGATTTCATTTTAAATTACCATAAAGCTCTTCTGTTTTTATCGAGTGTGTTAGAAGTCAACAATGTTGTCATATTTTTCGAGTTACCTAAAGGCATCTGATGTATATAGCTTTTACAGATTAGTGAACTATTGAGCCGGTTTTTTCACGATGTTTTTGTCATGAAAGCAAGTGGTAGTTGAAAACTACTGTACGTACATGAGGAACCACTCAAAGGTACAAGGCGCGCCTACTCAGGATCGAACTCGTGCCTCACAGACTCACAGCCGGTGCCTTACACACTTCGCGCAATAGACGGCCACGGCCACGACCAGTGGTTCTTATAGCTACGTTTGATGAAAATCGGTTTAGTCATGCAAAAGTTATTTGGGTTTGACCTTGAAAGTCAGGGCTTTCACTAACAAAAAGTAGATGGTGCTACGGATATCAAATCGTATCGGTAGTGCTCAATAGATTAGGAGGTCACGACAAATTTGGTAGCAATAAGGGATATGGCTGACTCTGGTTTTATGTGGGTTTTATAGAATAAAGAGCACCTCTCTGATGCTAAATATGTTGGTCTGCCTGCGTGGAGTGGTTGCGTTACTTAGATATGGCGCCTGAAAAGTTGGTTATCGTGACCAAAAAAAAAATGATAAGGTAAATGGCTGAATCTGGTTTCACAGGACGAAGAGCATCTCTCTAATGCCAAAAATGTCGGTCTGCCTGCGTGAAGTGGTTGCGTTTCTTAGATATGGCGCCTGAAAAGTTGGTTATCGTGACCAAAAAAAAAAATGATAAGGTAAATGCTGACTCTTGTTTCACAGGATGAAGAGCACCTCTCTGATGCTAAATATGTTGGTCTGCCTGCGTGAAGTGGATTCATTGCGTTACTAAGATATGTCGCTTGAAAAGTTGGTTATCGTGAACAATAGAAAAAAATAATAACGTAAATAGCTGACTCTAGTGTCACAAAACAAAGAGTACCTCTCTGATACAAAATTTTTCGGTCTGCCAGCGTGAAACGGTTGTGTTGTGAAACTCAGATATGATACCTGAAAAGTTGGTTATCGTAATGAAAAAATAATGATAAGGTAAATGGCTGACTCTGGTTTCACAGGGTGAAGAGCACTTCTCTGATGCTAAATATGTCAGTCTGACTGTGTGAAGTGGTTGCGTTACTTGGATACAGTAGCGTGCATTTCATACAAACACATGAATTTGTCTACCCTGTGTCACCCTAATATTTATGCCTTAGTTGACAAATGTACTAACTACAAAATTTTCGATTTTACTTTTTTAGTGCCAGATAAATTAACTCTTTCTTCCAAAAACTTAGTGACTCAGTTGTGCTTTTTAAGAAGAAATTTTATTTTTATAAATTCAATCTTCAAGTATTGTAACTGATTTCAACAAAATTTCAAAGTCTGGCGTATCATACGCATGTAGAACATTTGCACACGTGTTAAAGTTATGCAAGTGCATAATTTGTTACCGATTATTTGAAGGTGCCTTAACCGATTTGGAAAATTCTTTTTTTTAAAAGGCATTTCAAATGGTCCCGTAGAAATTTTATCAAAATTGGTTGTGTAGTTTGGGGGTAAAGTGTTTTTTAGTTTTGAAAAATTGTTTGCCTGTTAACATAATGAGGTTTAGTGCACAAATGAACTAAAGTTTATTTTACTATTTTTGAAATTAGATAACTATAACACCACAATTTTTGGATATAATGCAGTCAAATAACTAGACTCTTGAATATACGTGAAATTATGTAATTATTTTTGTGCTGTTCAGGACTAAACTTTAGAAAACTTTCAAAATTAAATGCTCTTCTGTCAAGTTGACAAAACTGTTGTTAGTACAATTGTGAACTACGGCATGTATTTATAATATCCGGTACTAACTTTGCTTGACATGCAGGCTTTCAGAGTCTGTCATTTACCTTATAATTTTACTTTTGGTCACTAGCACTTCTTAATTAACACTAGCACTTCACGTAGATAGACCGACAAAACAAACAAGACTTCACCGACATATTTAGCATCAGAGAGGTGCTCTTCATTATAAGAAACCAGTGTCAGCCATTTACCTTATCATTATTTTTTCATCACGATAACCAACTTTTCAGGCATCATATCTAAGTTTCACAACAAAACCGTTTCACGATGGCCGACCGACAAATTTTGTATCAGAGAGGTACTCTTGGTTCTGTGACACTAGAGTCAGCTATTTACGTTATTATTTTTTTCTTTTGTTCACGATAACCAACTTTTCAAGCGACATATCTAAGAACGCAACCACTTCATGCAGGCAGACCAACATATTTAGCAGCAGAGAGGTGCTCTTCATCCTGTGAAACCAGAATCAGCCATTTACCTTATAATTTTCTTTTTTTGTCAATGTAACTAACTTTTCAGGCGCCCTATCTAAGTAACGCAACCATTTCACGCAGGCAGATCGACATATTTAGCATCAGAGATGTGCTCTTCATTATGTGAAACCAGAATCAGCCATTTACCTTATCATTTATTGGTCACGCTAACCAACTTTTTAGGCGCCATATCTAAGTAACGCAACCACTTCACGCAGGCAGACCAACATATTTAGCATCAGAGAGGTGCTTTTCATCCTGTGAAACAAGAGTCAGCCATTTACCTTATAATATTTTTTTTGGTCACGATAACCAACTTTTCAGGCCCCATATCTAAGGAACGCAACCACTTCACGCAGACAGACCAACATATTTAGCATCAGAGAGGTGCTTTTCATTCTGTGAAACCAGAGTCAGCCATTTACCTTATCATTTTTTTTTTGGTCACGATAACCAAATTTCAGGCGCCATATCTAAAGAACGCAACCACTTCACGCAGGCAGACCGACATATTTGGCATCAGAGAAATGCTCTTCATCCTGTGAAACCAAAGTCAGCCATTTACCTTATCATTTTTTTTTTGGTCACGATAACCAACTTTTCAGGCGCCATATCTAAGTAACGCAACCACTCCACGCAGGCAGACCAACATATTTAGCATCAGAGAGTTGCTCTTTATTCTATAAAACCATAGTCAGTTATATCCCTTATCGTTACCAAATTTGTCGTGACCTCCCGTTCTACAATCACTAGATAGCGTTTTTAATAGTTTTGAACTTATGTTTTTTGGAGTTTTATTTGCATAAACTGGTTTTTTTATAACATTTCTTTACAAAACTACACTATCAACTTCATATGGGTAAATATCAGTTTAAACCAAGAAAGATAGATTTTCTATTTCTATTTCATAAAGTTAGTCCTAGTTTTATATTATGACTGCGTCAGTTTATTGTCGCAATTTCCGCAGGTTCGAGGACACTTTCACGACCCCGCGGCGGGGCCAGCCGGCAAGGAATGATACCACCGACCATCTGCCGTCTCTTTCGCTGACGAGTGAAAATTGATTGGATCTTCAGCCACGACGGTCATGCGTCATGTAAATGTGGCCAGATATATGTATATCTGATATTACTATAGATATATTCTGTTGGCACTCGAAATCTTCACGGGTGATAGAGACGGGAGTTTCTGAGATTCAATCACGGATCACAAAAACAATCATGGATTTGAAAACTGGTCAATGATAACTTAGGTACCCTCTTTATTTGATGGAAAGTCAACTAAATTAGCAATGGAGATGAAACTTCAAAATTACTACGATTATACGAAAAGATTGACTTGACCCCTTTTTATTTATAGATTTTTTTATACAATTACTGTAAAATTAATCTGCAGCTTAGTAATCTGCAATGGAGATCGAACTTCAGAGTCGACTTAGATTTTAAAATATCCCACATGATTGACCATATTTAATTAGTGGAAGACTTTGTTTGCAATTTATTTACTGCATATAAGTATTAATTATTACATATAAAATAAAACTAGTTAAGTACCCGGACGAAGTACATAGGTATATGTATGTTATTGTATTCTATTCACGGATTTGAAAAAAAGGTTGGATGAATGGCCTTCTTGGACTTGATTTATACAGACTTTGTAAACAAACAATAGGAATAAACACTCAAAAAAAACGAGCAAATTTGTTTCTTGGATTTATTAATATGATCTAAATGGTTCCTGCAGTGGGACAGTAAAGAGTTAAAAAAAAAATATCAGTGTGAAATTTATGTTTGAATTAGGTAATAGTATGGCTACTACTAGGTAGTAGTAGCCACAAAGTTTATCAAAATAAAGTGAAGTAACTCGAGTTGCCCAGGGCAAGACGACATAGGTGATGGAATTTGTTTTGCTGCTTTCTGTCCACGGAACTTGGATTTATTACGGAGCTGAATGGCACTCTTATATAATTATACATATTTACTAGTTATAATACTTATAAATATTATAATATGTGTTGCGCATATATGCATAATTGCATAAGGACAATTATAATTTATTAATAAAAATTATGCGTAAACTTTCCTAAGTATTGATACATTGAAATTAAAATTGATGAAGATGGGACATGTAAACACTCTCTCTACGGACTATAACTATGGACATAAAAATGGTTCTCTTATGTTTTAAACTTAGATAAGACAAAAGTATTATTCGTATATACTTACATATAAGACGATTACATCACATGTATTGGTAAAGGTGAGGTAAACATTTATTGAGTGTGAACTTTATTTAAAAAAATGAGTGGACCATGCAGTGTAGTGAGTGACTAATTCTTGTGAAACTATGGATTATTATGGCTAACTGGGCCAAACTAGAATAAAAAGAACAATTGGTAGTGTTACCTAAAGGTTTAAAACCAAATTAAAACATACCTATGAAAAAGAATGACTTTAATATGTGAAATACACACAGACTATTAGAAAAATATTGTATGTTTAATATATTCATAAGAATGAAATTAATGTAAGTTTCTTCTTTGTATCACAATTAACTAAATATTGTTTTAATTTTAACTCACTCGCATCAGATGAAACACTTCCCAAGATCAGGTCGGCAAAGTACATTATGTCCAAAGATTATATAAAATGTTATAAAACTCTAGTAAAGTGTTATATTTATTAAGTAAACTACTACATGCTATATTATGTATTTAGTCACTAAGTCAAATGTTAGGTATTTGCAAGGTATTTGAGAGAAGGCCTAATTTCTGAAATTTTAATTTCATTACAATGTGAATTTGAAGGATTTTTATTAAATGTCAGTATGCACAATATTTTAGTAAAGGTTAGCACTAAAAAAATTAAATGGAATAAACCTAATTCATAAAATTATTTAGAATATTACGTTATGTTGCTATACTCGTAATAAGCGTGTAACAGTTTTAACCTTTATACGCAAAATATCACAGAAAATATGAACATAATTAATGAATAAAATATTTAAAAAAATAAAAAGGAATTATTAATATAAGTATTAATAATATGACGAATGGAAAATATTTTTGGTCCATAACTACTACTACTCAAAAATATTGTACACGTATTTTTTCTTTTCTCTCAGAAACCAAGAATTACAAAGATAGCAGCGCATTTAAATTTCGCATGACGTCACGGTTGGGTACGATTTTTACTTAGCCATTACGTCGCAAGACTCCGGAACTTTGACGTTCCGTATCTTTGTGAATTTTTACTTTTTTTGGTAAACTGAAAAATATGGGTCGATTATTTTTGGATAATCTAAAAGACGGACTAATTAATTATAATCATACTTTTCTGACCCTGTCGTCACCCCAACAACGACGTGATAAGTTGTTGTTAAACTACTAGGAATATAAGATAACATTAGTAGTATATTGTTGTGGAGCTCGGTGGCCCGGCAGGATAGCACATTACTAGCGCTTTCGCAGGTAAAGCGACACCGGGCGTGGTCCCCACTTGGATGGGTAACCATAACCATAAGTAAAATAAAAATGTATCAAACTCCTCCGTACTACGGAAGGCACGCATGAGCCCTGGGTCTCAGTTTATTATTGTAAAGCACTCGGCAAGCTGTGCCAGATGCCTTCAGGCAGCCTGAAAATTCTGACGTTGGCCACATCACAAAAAATATATGTTATTTTACTCCACAAAAAGATACAAAATACTTTTTGTAGACCTTTTGACTATTTACATAATAAAGTCTTACATTCTTAATTATTGTTCCTAGATACAATCTTCAGATAACTATAAAAAGTTAGCACATATGTATATAATAACTTTACGAAATCAAGCGTTTATAGAATACTGTGTCAGATTCAAGCTGCAGGTCAGTCTGCCTAAAAACTAGACATCTGTCGATAGAATATTTACGGGGAAAAATGGCATCGCGTGCCTTGAGAACTTAGCCAAGTTAAATTTGCGACCAGTAATGCTTGCGATAGCGCAAACACGCGCACGCACCGCTGCTGAGCGATCATGCTCCCAAAAAAACTAATAATATTATGTACATGTTATTGCGAATGATGATGTTGATGGTGCAAATTTTGTGTAAGTTATCCGATCATTAAACCGATTTAAATATATGATAATTTTTAAAGTATATTAAAATAAAACAATTAAATACAATTTCAGTAAAATGTCAACATATATTTTTATATTTAAAAAGATTATGTAAAAAAACGTATTTAATAATAAATAAGAGGTTGTTTTGCCATACGTGTGTATTTTAACTTGCATAGTTAAATTTATACAACTATAGTAACCTGTGCTCAAACAATATCCTTTTGTATATTAAAAGTTTGATTTTGCACCCTCTAGCTATATTGAACTCTTGGAATAGTATCACTTAAAAAATACAAAACAGTAAGAAGAAGTACTTTTAAGCTATTGCATAGCATTTATCGCGGGCTTTGAGCGCGGCCACCGAATTAAGAAATTGCAATGCGCAGCCTGAGGCAGAAGGCCTAAGACTGAGCCCTCCCCCCCCCCCCCCCTCCCCCCCATTGACCCGCCCTGCAAGTAATCTTCACGAGGCCGCAGGCCGAGTGATGCGAACCCGAAGGGCGAAGCCCAAACCACTCCCACCAAGTGCTGCGTGGTTTTTTTTTGCCAATTCAAGATGGCCGCCGAAAGTCAACTGCCTCCGATTTGGCTGAAAATCGATATCTATATGCGTTTCGACCGCAAAAATCCTAGATGGCGTCTGGATTTTAGGATTTTCGAAATTTTGCATGAGGGGCTAAAGCACCCCGCAGAACTCATATTTTGATGTTTCCTTTACTGACTGCAGTTTTTACCCATTTTCTGAACTAGAAACACTTCTTAGCCTACCTCAACAGCCGCACGAAAAACCGCGGGCTACTAATTGCATAAGTGGATAAAAAATGCTATGCCACACATATTTTTGCATACTTTTTTTTCGCCCAAATTTCTCCTGAATCCCCTCGCCGTCTGTCGCCGGTAGCAGGCGATGGTATTCAAATTTTGACGACTGACATCTTTTGTTTTGATTATGAAACAAGGTGCACAATATAACTTGTATTATTGAATTTTACTTAAGGAGTTCTTTTCATGAATACAGTTAGAAGGTTCAGAATCAACCTTTGTAGCCAAAAATGGCTCATGAATTTAGAATAAAGATTTTGGAGGTGCACACAAATGCTCTAAAGTACACGTATATGTATACGTAAATAAATACTAAATACTAAATAATACTAAATATATGTATTGAATTAATTAAATGTTAAAATTTCTGAAAGTTGTGGGTACAATTATTAAAAAAAGCTGAAAAATGTTTTGAGTGGCATTCTTAGCGTCTACATCCTAAATAGTTGTTCCCAAGGAATAATTTTTCAGAAACCACATGCTATCGAGTAGCTCAATTCGTATCGTACGGAAGACCAAATGTACTTTCACTTCTTAGCGCTCTTACAGACCAGCTACAGTATGTACGCGACACTTGTCGGCGACCGTCGCCGACAGATGTCGTTGGTCTGTAGAGCGCCTTGTCCTTGGCCTAAATTTGGCTAAAATTTATATTACTTAATTCTTAAATTTAAAAAATATACCATATAAGAAAGGAATGGATAATTAGAATATTCCATCAAAATGGAATATTCTAGTGGGCAGAAAAATGCAAAAGGAATTGACATGTACCTACTGATAGTAATATACTTGTAGGTAGGTACTGTATAAATGTATTTATGAGCATTTCGGCTTTAGTCGAAAAACCTTAAATATATTATTATTTGTTATATTACCCATTTAAAATATTAATACCTAAAAACAATTGCTAAAAGAATATATCGGCGTTCAAAATATTACAATTTTACGGAGAAACCTAATTTGAATTATCATGTTAGGAAATTTGTAAACTACAGACCAAGGTTTGATTATACCTTTAGCTAATATCTTCTCTATCGAATCAATATACATGTCTCATACATTTTGTGAAAAATATAGCACACGGAAAGGAAGATATATTACGCTGAATCACCGTATTTATGCATATTTATTTAATATTATTTTTAAATTATGTTTTTATTGCTCTATTTTTACAAAGTTATAAGTTATAAATCAATAGCAATTTTAAGAATACATATTATAACTACACAGATTATCTATAGTAAGATATGTGAATTTCATAACATTGTTGCATTTAATGGGTACATTGGATTTTTATAAGTAACGTAATATAATAAATATATAACATATTTATTATAATTTTAGATAATAATATTACGTAATAGAAATGAACTAACAATAAGAGCTTGCTACTCTGACAAACGAAGTTTGACTTCTAATCACTTATTCGATTATTCTGATTATTTATAGGTATATTTTTTACTTAAATTACTAATGTGGCTTTCATCAATGAATGAGTATCATCATCCGTATTATTTGCTCAGCCCATCTTGATGTTATTAAAATATGATATGCTTGATGTAAATTATATTATAACATAACTATAAAGTTAGTCGAAGATTACTGTGTTGTTAGTAAGGTTGACACCAGACTACTTAAATGTTTTATGTGTAAACATACAGTTTAGTTCAGTGTTCACGGTACTAGGTAATGTTCACAGTAGCCTACGATCACTTTCTTCATGGGACTATACTTCATCTTTAGGTCTTTTAAGTCTCCACTGCAGGAGCCGGCCCTCCCTGTACTACTAGAGCCATGCTTGGCCAGAGCAAAGTTTTGGCCTACACTCTCCACGCC
Source organism: Acrobasis consociella (assembly GCA_963555685.1). Classification (NCBI taxonomy): domain Eukaryota; kingdom Metazoa; phylum Arthropoda; class Insecta; order Lepidoptera; family Pyralidae; genus Acrobasis; species Acrobasis consociella. The sequence continues at coordinate 24,113,899 of OY743104.1, forward strand.
AGACGGGTTGGAGAAGGCTCATTGATGTTTATAAGCTATGTTTAGCTTGTATTCCCTAAGTCGCGTAAACTTCTACGACATCTACGGAAAGACTTGGAGTGGTCTCATTCTACTCTGCCGGAAACCACACGGCGACTATAATTATTCTTGTGCAATTAAAAATTCCTGTGGCTAAATATGCTAAATAAATAATGGTAAAAAGTAATATCTTATTTATCTCTGATCTAATATTTGAAAGAATCACTTGTATGTATATAATAATAAGTGAAAAATATAAAATAATGAATTAACAATCCGAGTACGATGACCAAATCGGTTACGAGTAATTATAATGTACTATTATTCCTATTCAATATGTAAATATGTACTTACCTATCTATTTACTTGCTCAGTTTTTATATATAATATAAATGTAATTTTGCATGGTACAAATAGAGTGCTATTATGGGTATTTGTACATACCCAAATAAATCTATATCTAATATAAAAAGTTATTATTTTAAAGTTACATTGGTATATACTGAATATAAAAAACTGGATATAAAGTAAACTATAAAACGAGTTAAGAGTATATATGTAAAGAAAGAATATATTTTCGCTAATCAAATACAAATGGGTTGGTAATTTCAGACATTAAGAAACCGCATATAATATATGCCACTGGGATAAATATGATTTCTTTTAGTTATTTACTTTGCATCACTTGATAGCGAACGCTGACATTCAAATGGAAGATTTTTCGTACGCTTTTGTAGGCTGATATCTTTGTTTTTGTACTATAAAACAATATTTTTTTGTTGTACTTAAAAAGTACATTCCTTGAATATAGCTAGGAGGTTCAAATCTCCCTGAATGTTTGTTTATCTTGGAGATATTATTATATTGAACACGACTTTAGAGTTTGTCACATCATTGCCTGTAATATCTGACAGCAATTCTGTTCAAATTTGTTCTACGTACTTTAAAATGTATAACTCAATACAGTTATAGGAAAATATTTGAAGTTGATGTAAGCAGTTGTAGTTGTCACATCTTGTTTAAGTGTATGTATAATTTTACAATAAATGTCATCCCGCAGTTGAGCTGTATGTGTTTTTTTACCTTCGAATGGCGTGACTGCTACTGGACTCACGTTGCCTTATATTCGGCGATGCTGATTTTACATACAATATATTGCATATTTTCTATTATTATTATTTCATTGCATTAAAATATTTGTCAAAAAAATAATAAAACTGTACCCTAACACACAAGCTAAAATAAAAAGAAAACTAAAAACTACTAATATAATTTTTTTATTAACTATTTATGTTCCAATACTAGGCAAAAGCTTCCCTCCTTCCTCGGATCTCTATCCTGGGTCTTTTTCTTCAAAACCCTATCGTAAATTTAAAAGTCGTCTAACCATCTTATTCTTGGGCTTCCACTCTTCCTATACCCATCAGTTGAAATCCAGTTAGAATATGGCCACCAAGAAGCTATTTTTACTTATTTTTTTTTCTAAATGATATTAATTACAGTTGATGTATACATAATACTTGTCTATATATATTTACTCCCAGGCGGGTCTGGGAGAAAAAAAAAACTTAGAATGTACCAGCTGCTTCTCTTCCCGCGCAGATCGTAAAAGCCGATCGAGGGAATGGGCAAAAATGCGAATCATGTTAACAGGCGATGCGGCTAGCAACCCATCACTGTATTGACTGCTTTTCCATCAGAGATGCTCACCATAACGCTAAAAGTGGCTTTTGGGTCTTGCGACCCTGGGCTCTGCATAGAACCGCAAGACCCAAAATGCTCTGTCTGCCCCATTAGGGATAAAGACGTGATAGTATGTATGTATGTATATATTTACTTCTTATATACAAACTTAGCGACGTGAAATCCAATCAGGCTTCATTCAGCGTGATTTAAGACGCATAGGTGGAAAAGGGAATCAATATAATGGGTTCCTTAACAGATCTTGAAAATTTATTTTTGTATTTATATATTTGCACCTTTCGCCGTGAAACCATTAGGGCCTTAAGGTGTTCAAATTTTTTAAGAAATATCCCCACGCCTTCTCAGCTTTTCTGGGGACCTAAGAGCTTGTGCACATTTTAGAGCAGCCAGAGTACTTGGCCTATACTCTCCTCGCTGGCCAGACGGGTTGGAGAGGTTTCATAGATGTTTATAAGCTTTGTTTAGCTTGTATTTCCTAGTCGCCTTCTATGACTTAGAGTGGTCCTATTCTACTCTGCCGGCACCACACGGCAAATCTATTTTTTGTATTGTTAAGCATATATTTGATTTGAGTTAAATAAAGTTAATGTTACATAATAGCTATGTTACTATACTTCTTACACAACACCTTGTCTCGTAGGTACATAATCATTTCGTTTTCTTTGCACTAACAATTAACATAATATAGACTATCTACATCAGTAGGTATGTCATGTGTGAATAGTGATTGAAAATTCCACAGTCACGCTTTCGACTGTCCGAGGCCGTAGTCTCACAGGCTTGGACTCTATTCAAGTGGCAACCAGTGCAGTATCTACAGTTAGTACACATCAACTCTGAAATATGGTATCAACTTCAAGCAGGTGATTATACCTCATCATCCATCTCTGGTTACATACCATCCACTTCATAACTCGACGCTCCACCAGCAGTTACTGATGACGCGAAATACTAAAAATAAATTCATGCTCAATCTTATATTTAGCGCGCGTGCTCGGTGCCCGACGTGGCCGCCAGTTGAACGGAGATTTTGTGCCGATCAGAGATCATTTTTTAATCAAAATAAAAAAAACCGCGTCTAGTGCTTTGATGACAATAAACAAACAGCATGGTGTACTGAGGGCTACGGAAAGTGGTCGGGACGCCTCAAGGTAAAGCCGCTACTAGTCCAAAATAATCGTCAGACAGTGATCATAGTACACATCTTATTCACACCTATTTCCACACAAGCCCACGCAAACACACAGTGTTTTCAGTTGCAGATGCTCACATTGAAACGAAATGTTGTGTTCTTAGTTTTACGGTGAAAAGTGAAAATATTCTGTGGGTCAGTGTGGAATTAGTTATAGAAGAATCGACAAAATATACATAACAAAGATTCATGGACGCTGACCATTACACAAATTACAAAAATATTATTATTATTTACATAGGTAAACATTTTAATTAACTAAACATATGGAATCTGCATTGTCGCCAGATAAACAGAAAAGTATTCCACCGGTGCCTTTAAAAACTTATCAATGGGAAGATTTACGACGAGCTCGTAAAGCGGGAGGTTATCCTTGGACGCACCTGTTGAAGATACCTTTGGAAGGTGAGATTACTGCGGAAGATATAATCCGAGAGACTACGCCTAGAAGAAGCATGTCACGGGAATTTTCAAGGTCACGGACGCACTCGCCTGTTGACAGGGACGTTCAGAAGATCTTAAATCTTGACTCTTCCCCAGGGAGCAGTCGTAAGCATGGTGAAGAAGGAGAAAATGAAGGTGTTCACATACCAAATTTTTCTAAGGAAGTGTCTCTTGACTCTGATGACGATGTCCTAAATCAAGCTGTTCAAGCGTATATAGTTAAGCGCCCCGATAGTCAAGCTAGTTCACATTTAGTAGCTCCTGTAGAAATACCGAAAAATATGTCACCTAAAGGGATACTGAAACGTCGTGTGCCTGAACAACAATATATCGGCATATCAGAAACAAGAGAAAAGACCAAATGCTGTCACCCCCTAGTTAACAAGATTAAGCATTTAGCAGATAGGACTCTACATAAACTAGAAAGGTCAGAACCGGAAAAGTCACCCATTCCTAAGCGTAAGAAAAATGAAGAAACTCCGGAAATCAGGCAGTTAAAATCCTCACCTGGAGCAGTTAGAAGGCAAAAGTTTAGTGCTATAAAATTAGGAGACTCTGATGAAATGAGCAAAACGATGAGCATAGACACTCCACCTCCCAGAAAAAAGAAGGAACATATTTACGAAGATATAGAAGAAGCAAAACCTCAAGAAGTAGAAAAGTCATTGTCATTTTCTCCTGAATTAGAAAATAAAACAACTGAAGAAGAAAATAAAAGTAACGGCAATAAAGAAAACGAAAGTCTTTCAGAAAAGAAATCTATTGCTTCACATGACCCAAGTTTAGTAGCAGAAGAAGCTTCCTTAAAATCTGAAGATCACATCATGGAAAAATTACATAAACAAATAAATATTGACAAAGAAGCTTTACTGTTAGACGAAGAAATGGATTCCGAAGAACCGAATGTAGATGAAATATTTCAAAACCAATTAGATGAAGCTAGGCCTAAAAATGATTCACCTAACATAACTATAACAGAAATTATAGACGAGGATATAGAAGTAACTATCGAACAAACTACCACTATACCCATTGAAACATCACCCAGCCCAAGTCCACGAGATACCAGACAGAAAAAAGATGCCGAGCCTTTCGACAGAGAATGGTCTAAACCTAGCAGGTAAATATTATACTAAATTTTTATTTTTACATGTACAACATAAAGTCCTATGATTCAGTTTTTTCAATTTGTTTATTTAATAATTGAATACTAAAATGAGACTATAAGTTGTACATATAATTATTACATGTAATACGTAACAATGATATAACAGCTGTGTTTCCACACATGCAAAGCGAACGCGCTAGCTTCTGACTGTCCGATAAATATAGCTCCGTCCGAATCGTCTTCCTGCTCGTTGGGTTAGCTCTTTAAAATTGTCATCTGTGATCAGTGCTCGGGTCTGCTTTCACGCCAGTGATTAGTTCTTTACTGTCCCGCTTTCATTAACGTATTTAATGACGCATTGTGTTAGGACAAATGTTGGTTTGCCTCGTAAAAGTTACGTGCAAATAAATATGCCTTGGATTACGGCATCTTTTCGGTAGTCAGTAGTTATGAGTAAACTCCGGCGATGGACATCCGAAGGCGGCACCCCCCTCGAGAAACCCGTGAGGCCAACCAGAGAAGGAAGTGCACAGTTGTATACGCCGGAAGTTCGATGTGCTTGTCAATTTTTTCAATGTGATTCACTACTACCGGAAAGAGTCAATCCAGTGGGCACTCGACCAACATCGCGGGCAAGCAATTTCATTTCGTATGAGAGGTAAGCAACGCCTACTTTCAGTTTCAGACATTTTAGATGACATTTTATGAGTAAAATTACGAGGTGCAGAATAAAATGCGAACCGCTACGTGTTTTTCCCGGCGACTGCTGCGGCTAAAACGAGCATCAGTGGTTGGCCTAATTGTGACTCAAATAACATCTCAGTAGTTTAAATATAACTCAAATCTTATGTGACGAATTTAAAATATTGCAATATGTGTGTCCTTTTTGTATATTTTTGAAAATTTGCATAGCGAATATGTTATGTTTCGCATTGGCGAATTAATATTCTCTTTATCTTTTAACAGTAGTTTCCCAAGCAAAAAAAATAGAAGTTATGGAAATCTAAATGAGAACCTACTTTTTTCAGTGATCACGAATATGAAATCATCGAAAAACCGCCACCAAACATTGTTTATACTACTCCGAGTATAGATGAAAAACCGAAGATGGTTAAAACAGATGACGAGTTATCGAGCACGACATCTTTGGAACGAAAATATTTACAACACACATCAGATGAAGATGAACCAATGGAAGACAAAGAGAACATCCATCAAAATGAAAATGATAAGGGTATATTAAACGCAGAAATACTGCAAAAAAACATTGAAGATAGGTTTTTCGTTAATACTCCTTCAACAGTATCTAGAACTGAATGTGAAGTCAGTACAAGTCAAGTTGATTCGTCAGCGTTGGAAAATTTGCCATTAAAGCGAGACAGCAGATCAAAAAATGTAGAAAGTACCGACAGTAAGATTCAACAACGCATCAAAGAAGGAACAGGAAAATTAAAATCTCAAGCTGGAAAACTAAAAAACAAATTACAAAGTATAAAAACAAAACAGTTTAGTATGCCAGAGAGACCTAAAATTAATTTTCCTGAGCGTTCTAAGTTTAAAATGCCCGAACGTCCTAAAATTTCATTTCCTGAAAGACCTAAGTTTAATTTACCTGATCGAAGAAAGTTTAGCTTACCAGATCGGCCAAAGTTTAAGAAAATTAATATATCGGAGAAATTGAACCTGGGAGATAGAAAAAAGTTTACTTTGCCTGAAAGGCCTAAGTTCAACGTTCCTGATTTCCCCAAATTTAAAATGCCAGACAGACCTAAAATCAATTTTCCTAGCTTAGGCAGAAAGAAGGAGTATAAAGTTGAAACCGACCCCACAGAATCAAGTGAAGATTTGCAAACAGTCGCAACAGTAGATTTTGAGTCGAGAACGTACCCTAGGCTATTCAATAGAAAGAAAAAGTCTGAACTCCAGAAAACTTCATCTTCACCTACATTGGAAAGGGATGATACACCCCCACCGACATTCACATTCACACGCGTTAAGAAACTGAAAGAAGAACCTTCATCCTATAATCCGGATAGCCCCGAACAACCCCGTGAATATGGAAATATCTCAAACGAAGATAATGACTTTGGTGCCAGAGATGAACAAAAACAGTTTGATATTCCATATGACTTTGACAAAGATAATTCGAAGTATCTGGATGAAGAGCCTTCTGAATATAAAGATAACCTAAATACATCAAAACAAAACATTTCACCGTCTAACCAAGAATACAGTCATGTCATAAACGAAATCGATAACGACGAATTTTTTGTTCGACCGAGAGGAATTTCTCGCGAAAATATTCAAGTCAGAGAATACTTGAGCGACGAAATACGACAAGCTTTCAAAATCCCGAAGAATGTCCTCGCCACGATGGGGGACAGTTCAGGGTACAACGACGAAAATATGTATGCCAATGAACTCGAAGCCGACCCGGAGCTTATGGTTGACGAAAACGAGACAATGAGATATTCAACTGAAGATTTGAATGATAAGGATGACGGTTACTACACATTCCCACCGGTTAGGCCATCGCGGGTCAAGCGGAAGAAAAAGGAAATAGAACAAGAGTCTATTAAATATATAGATGACAGTGTAAATGCAAGCATGCAATTTAGTGAGGTAGACTTGGGATTAACGGAAGATCAGCCTGATCAAATTAATGGAAGTATGGGAGAGATTAGATTGAACAACCAGCTGGATTTCTCTCCGTCGACTGATTTGCATTCTATCCATGAGTATGCAAATGACGACGTGATCGAGTATCCTGAGAACATACCAATTCAGTCGCAGACGCTGCCGATGCCACCAAAGAGAAAGAAGAAGTTTGGAAAGAAGGACTTTAGGCATTCGTCGCTGAATGACTTCAAAGCTCCTCCAGCTGGACTGTGGGAAGAGACTTGCGAACAACCAGACGACGTAAGTAATAAAAATAAGTTGCTTTATTATGCACTATTTTCTAAAACAATTTTAATTTGTCTCAATAAATTATGCACTAGGCGTAGTTAGGTTATATACCACCATACATATATTAATAAACTAGCCGTAGCCCGCGACTTCGTTCGCGTTGGCTTCATGTCTCTGGAAAATGCTCTTCAAGCTGAACAACTTTTGCTAAGCCGTCATTTTTATATTTCTTATTTTAGCTGGACCGTTATAGTTCGAGTTATTTCGGTCTGATACCCAAAATCTGATATCCTAGTGGATCCGTTTTATTTTAATTATTTACTTTTCCGTTCTGATACTCCGTTCAGGGGATCAGAATAAATAATTTAATATTGTATTCCGGTCGGATCCCCAAGCATATTTTTGGTACAGTCACTGGTTTAATAAATTGTCGGCTACCTTAAGATTATAATCTTCATTAGAATTTTTTATACCTGGAAAAGAGCGGGGAGCGATATACAATAGAAAATCGTCATCATACCGACTAAGTCCACAGTACAGGTTTAATTTGTTAATTATTTTCAATTTTATTTTATGTATCTTAATCAAAGGTGCAAATTTATTATAATCTGTAATTGATTATAATTAATAAAAACTGATTATTTTTTCATCAACAACTGTTTTTTTCTTGACTGTACTAAACAGGTAGGGGATCAGACCGGACTTGTTAATTTCAGAGTGGATCAGACCGGACAAAATTAGTAATAATAATGAAAAGTGGATTCGTTTAGTGGATCAGACCGGAATAACTCTATAGTTCTGCATCAGTTTCCATTTTCCAAAATCATTTATAATATGTTGCCCATGTAAACAAAAGTTTTATTCGAATCCGTCCATTATTTTCAGAGTTTAGCGTGTACAAACAGACACACAGATAAAGTGACAGACATTTTTTTTAATCTTACTTTATTACTATGTCTCCATCGCTCCAATATTTTTTGGAAATTTATTGACACATTTATTTTACTGTTTTTTTTATATGTAGAGATAACATTAATATATGTTTTATTTTTAGATAGAAATCGCTAATTCTTCACAGAGGTTTAGATTACCACATAACTAACATAAAGTTCTCACAGTGATCACTTACGTAAGGCTACGTAATTAAATACCTTTCAGTATAAAAATCGTTTCAAGTATGTAGGTACTTTATTAAAAATATCGGACTAGTTCATGGCCCTGCATTAAAATCGAGTATGCGATGCTAAATCACCGATGTTTACATAGATTTAGAAGGTATAAGATGAATATAGAGTATTGTAAAATGTGACCAGAAACGAAATATTTCTGTGTAACTTTTTATGGGTTGTATTTGTACCTACTACACAAACTATGGGTAAAGCAGTACGATACCATCTTTCCAGTATAAGATAACTTATAAATTAACACAGTTTACAATTTGGAAAATCAAATTTTCGTGTAACGATGTTCGAGCCAGGGTGACAATGGGTGACATGTTTTGTATGAAAACTTGTCTCATTGTCAAATTTATGCTATCTCTTTTGCTCTTATGAAGATGACACTTATCATATTATTCCATAGACATAGATTTTTTTTACTATTATTCATTATCTGTCGCACTCGGCTAGTGTGGTCTTTTTACGCAGTAAAAAAAATCTACTTGTATAGATGTTAAAGATGTAGCTATTTATTTTTAAATATTTTACATATGTAGGGCGCTAAGTAGTGCAAAAACCAACAACGGCACAGTTGTAGCATACTTAGTCAATCGAGGCACTTTAATCAAAAGTTTCAATAGACAAAAGCCTAATTTTACAAGCTTTTATTTAATTTGCAGTGTATCTTGTATGTATGTTAGTATGAATGTTTGTTTAGGTCAAATCTTGCAACTTAATTTTCAATTAGTTTTCGTCAATCGATTCAGCTGAAATTTTGTATACTTTTGTTGACGATACAATATTCAATGAGCTGTTCCGATGATGGAGTCGGGAGATATTCGATGGAACTCAGTTATAAAACAACATAACCTCATTGAGTAGTACTTGTTTGATTTGTCTTGACGAGCACTTTATGGTAGAGGATGCCTAGGGTCTGATCACGGAGACGGAAGGTGGACGATGGAACTCAGTAATAAAACAACGCAACTCCATTTAGTTTGGTCTTATTTCATTTGTGTTAGTAAGTACTCTGGCCTCACAATAAAAGCTTGTACAAAAATGTAATTAAAAAAAAACTTATTTAATAATCAAGAGAACCTATGTAGGTATAGTAAATACCAAAGTTCATATTACACATTCTCAAAAACACAAGTTGTTATAGAAGTAGTATAAATAAAGCTCTCAACAATTTGTGATAGAATTTTTGGTTTTATTTTTATAGATTTATAGGGATGCAAAATTTTTTAGGGTTTCGTAATATATACGGAAGGTGCGAGAAATCGCTGAATAGGTCTTTCAAAAAAAAATGTAAGTTAGTGATAATCATTTTTGTTTGAGTTGAGTCTGCTAAGCGGGTATATTGGGTATTTAAAATTTCCCAGCAGTAGTATATACGTCGAAGTTTAAATTAAAACTATCAGAGCTAAGTAAGGTTTACGCAATTTCATACAAACTCAATAAAAAATATTTTTTTGCCTTTTTAGTTGCGTAAACTCAAAGTCACAACAATCGCAACTACGGAACCCGACACTGCGCGTGACCCGTTACGCACTTGGCCAATAATTTTTAACTTGCACTTTTTTTGGATTTCTGACTAACGTGAGTGAAATCAATCAACAGCCAGTAGTTTGATGTAACTACGCTAGATAAAAATAGTCCCGAGTCCTAAATGAACTTGCTACGTAATTAAACAAAAAAATTTTTTTTTGTTTCTCCTAGCCAAGTATCACTGCTTTTACAACCACGAATCTTAAGAACGAACACGACGGTTGGCGTATAAAGATAGTAAAATGGAATCAAAATAGTGATACAGATTCTCGCTCATATTCGGTTGGTTTCAACGATCTGCGTGGGAAGTAAAGTAGCTGGAACATTTACTTTTTTTTCTTTCTCGCACATCACAAAGGAAATAATATATGTTAATAATATCTTATATAAGATAGTACATTAGGAAAATACTTTGTGGAATGTCTAGATCTGCCGGGAAACTCGAAAAACCGATTAATTTATTCAAAAAACACTGCAAGATTCTGCACGAATGACTAAGATTAAATCACATTTGGTAATTGCGTAGAAATGTAATATTTTTTTATAAAAATTCCCCGCGTTATATTGTTTTTGTAGTGCAGGAAGTAGTGTCACCCAACGTATGGAAGGTGCAAATTTTGGTATCGGAAGAATTCACTTGGCACAGATGTAATATACGTAAAGTTAAGCTAATTTAGCCCGGTAGCCATCCCCCACCCCCTGGAGGGTAGGCAGGGGGGACATTCAAAGTTACTCGCCGCCGCGCTTCAGAAAAAAAATCATATCAGCTTCTATTTACTTAACACCTCGAGTATGGTGTCATTTTCTGATAAATCGGGGATGAGGAATTCAATTTTGAGTAAAATTTTACATTTAATGTATAGGTTAATAGTAAGAAAAGGGAGCTCCGTATGATTTATAGCAGTCTTTCCCAAAGTGGGCGATAACGCCCCCTTGTGGGCGCTGCAGGTCTCAAGGGGGGCGGTAAGAGACCCAGAAAGAAAATGTTTTTTTTTTGCTAGGAGCTTTATTTAGCTAGGAGGCCTCTTAAGGGCCCCCCGACCCTAGACCAAAATACAACTTTCCATACAAACGTAGTCTACGTTTTATTTCAAAATGACATGTCCGATTTGGGCAAAATTTTGTAATTTCAAAGATATTGCAATTATCTAGGTTTATATTAAGTTTCCGACAGTAAAAATATGAACTTGAAATAGAATATAGTGTTTTATATCATTTTTGACCATTAGTATGGGAAACTTCTAAATCGTTATATTTTCTTTCCAGTTCATAATTTTACTATAGGAAACCCAATATAACCCTAGATAATTGCAATTTCTTTACAATTACCAATTTTTACCGGAATCTGACATGTGGTTTCAAAATTAAACGTGTACTACGTTTGTATGGAGAAGTCTAGGGTCGCCGGACTCTTAAACAACGACTGCAAGAGTTCTGGACTCTCAACAACAACCACATAAATATCATCCTCCACTTTGAGAATAAATATTTACATAATATACATATATAGGTCACAATACTTAATTAATTTAATTTGAAGTTTTAGTGGTTTTTAAATTGGTGAAAAAATGGGGGCGCTAAAAAAATATTTATTCTCAAAGTGGGCAGTAGACAAAATAAGTTTGGGAACCACTGATTATAGAATTACCCTTGAACGATCTAATCGTACATAGAAATCACTGTTCATCGTTCATCTGTACAAAGAAAATTTTTTACGCCGCTACCTTTTCTTACCGACAGCTCGGTTCGCCGAAAGAATTTTTAAAAGAAAAATCTCTTCACCGGTACGACTATCTGCAGATAACTCGATTCGCCGAAAACTCCATTGGGCGAATTTGTATTTCGTCGAAGATCGCATTGCAGAAAGCATTTTAATATACTTAGATACTGACAATGACCCAAGGCCGGCTCCATTAGCAGCTGTAGGCATCATGATTAAAAATGGAAAACAAAAAATAAGGTTAAAGAGCTAAAACCCGACTGCTACTCATAACGCTTTCAAAAATGTGAACAAGAAAATACTCTCATCTGAAGTTATTATGTATAAACTACATACATACATACTATCACGTCTTTATCCCTAATGGGGCAGACAGAGCATTTTGAGTATTGCGGCTCTAAGCTCCAAGACTCAAAGGCCACTTTCAGCTTGATCTAGGCAAGAAGGTGGATGAAGGAATCAAAATAGTGATGGGTTGCTAGCCGCATCGCCTATTAACATGATTCAATTTTTACCCATTCCCTTGATCGGCTCTAATGATCTGCCCGGGCAGAGAAGCAGCTGGTACATTCTAAGTTCAATCAACATAAATTTATAAAAAAATCAAAGAAAAGAAAAGTAATTATTTATCTTATTAATAATTAAGTAATTATTAATGAAATAAAATCATTTATGCATATTGGTCCCATAAAAGAAACTGGAAAAATGCGAGTCAAACTAACTCCTCCAGGCTTTTGCTATACATTGATATAAATTTGATGTAAAATAAAATTTACTATTATAATTTACATACCATAGACTTCTTAAAAAGTTTTCTGTAATTCATAGGTAAAGAAGTATGCTTTGTATATTTTTTTTTGAATTTTAGGCCCAGTGGTTAAGATATAAGGACGGAGATAAGAGAGGTCTTGGGCGATTCGAGAGGATGGTCAATTTTCGCCTATTTTCTTGAATAAATTTAAAACAATTTATTTTGAAATAATAAAAAACATGTATTTAAGACTCTAACATTCTTAACTTTTAAAATCTTCTTCGTTTGGATTAATTTTCAGTGGTAACGTGCTACATAAAATACTGACGCTATTAGTGACCTGACGTCAAATTGACGTCGCGTACCCTCTTTCTCCTTACCTGTGTGAGTGCGGCATCCAGTTTGATTACCAGAGGACGCCAAACTGAGAAACAAGCAGCTACTAAGGGGAAAAGGGTCAGGGAACAAGCCGTTCGAATGATATTTCAGGATTTTTTCTGCGTGACGTCAATTTGACGGCACGTCACCATTTGAAGGTTAACCTTATTTTTTGTTTTCCATTTTTAATCATGATGCCTACAGCTGCTAATGGAGCCGGCCTTGGGTCATTGTCAGTATCTAAGTATATTAAAATGCTTTCTGCAATGCGATTTTCGACGAAATACAAATTCGCCCAATGGAGTTTTCGGCGAATCGAGTTATCTGCAGATAGTTGTACCGGTGAAGCATTTTTTCTTTTAAAAATTCTTTCGGCGAACCGAACTGTCGGTAAGAAAAGGTAGCGGCGTAAAAAAAATTCTTTGTACAGATGAACGGTGAACAGTGATTTCTATGTACGATTAGATCGTTCAAGGGTAATTCTATAAATCATACGAAGCTCAAGAAAAGGAAAATATTGACGAAAATATCAAAATCGGATCGCAGTTTTTTTTATTTTAACAGATTTATTTTGCCAGAAACCCGGAATTTCGTGTTTGAAAAAATATTAACATAAAGCATATTTGCACATTTGCTGCATCGTTATCCAGTGAGTAACGATGTATGTTAAGTAAGCATGTCGGGTATATATAGCTGTATTTTATTTTAACCAAAATAATAATGCAATACCTACTTACCGGATTTTCGTTTTAGATCCAGTCAGTGCATGAGGGAGATATTCTCTAAAAAAAGACTGACAGCTAGAGAATTTTCAGCATCATAAGAGCTGTTTAGCATGGTGTGCAGTGCACGTTTGGGGCCAAGCGATGGTGCCGATTCCAAATCCTCCCAGTCCGGCGGATTGGGGATAGAAAATGGAATCAAATAATTGGAAACCAAAGTGGACTACTGCACCAGTGGCTGCTACCGCTTGTCGTGACCTGATAAGTGCAAGTCAGGGTGCAGTGTTAGGTGCAACTGTCTAAGAAAACTATTAAAATGTACCGAATTATACCACTGTGGTGGAAGATTTGAATGAAAAAATTTACAAATATAAATATAAAATACTATTATTGATATATAAGACCATAAGCGACAGTCAATAATTAAGTTAAGTATGTATTCTATATATTTTTCATAAAAAACAATACTTGCAACAAATTATGTGAGATGAGACGATTGAAAAAGTTTCTAGGCACCGCCGCGTGCCATGTCCGATTTTTTTAAGATAGATGTATAACAGCTTTATAGAATAAAGTATATATTTTTTTAAAGCTAGATAAATATGTTTTAAGTTAATATTTTTTTAAATACGAAATTCCGGGTTTCTGGCAAAATAAATCTGTTAAAATAAAAAAAAACTGCGATCCGATTTTGATATTTTCGTCAATATTTTCCTTTTTTTACTATTAACCTATACATTAAATGTAAAATTGTACTCAAAATTGAATTCCTCATGCCCGATTTATCAGAAAATGACACCATACTCGAGGTGTTAGGTAAATAGAAGCTGATATGATTTTTTTTCTGAAGAGCGGCGGCTAGTAACTTTGAATGCCCCCCCTGCCTACCCCCCAGGGGGTGGGGGATGGCTACCGGGCTAAATTAGCTTAACTTTTCGTATATTACATCTGTGCCAAGTGAATTCTTCCGATACCAAAATTTGCACCTTATGACACTACTTCCCGCACTATTGGTACCCTTTTGCTTAAAAAGGGATTCCGATGAACAGATGAGTTCGCAAGGTTGCTCTGGGGATTAGACCAGGTATCCTGGAGGACGATCTCCAAAAACTTTTGCAAGATAATACCTCTAAACATTTTTTGTAAGTTTACCAGTCTTATTACAAATCAAGGTTTAGAGATAGATCGAGTTTTAAAGTCGATCTAAACTAAGTAACAAGGAAAATCATACTACGAAACAAGGTTTATTTCTAAGTCCGAGAAAGATCCTCGATCTAAAATTAAACCTGCTAGCACCCTAGTCTAACCTCGGTACTAAGCTACGAATAACCTCAAAATCATGACATATATCAAAACAAAACATAAAAATTGTAGTAAAATCTATAATTTTACCTGATAGCTATGAATAAATGCTTATTATATCCAGGAAATGTATTGAAACTGCCATGAATATGATATACAAGTATTTTTATTGTTTTACAACTTTCCATGACAAAATTATTTCATCACTATTGTTCGTTTATTTACATTCACAACATTAAAAACACGATTTTATATTTCTTACACTATAAAACATTCATGTAAAAACAATATTTATTAAGATTTTCTACAATTTACAATCGTAAACAAAAATATAGGTAGATTCCATGACAGGCGATTATGTATGACGTCTTACCACAGACTAAATATAGAATTACGTTGTCAAAGATGTCAACATATCTGCGTTCCGTTTCTTAATACTGTTATACTTTAGTTATTGTAAAAGAAATGTTATTTAGCAAACAGATCAATAAATAAGAGATTTTTGATAAAATTAATACATTGCATAATTTTAAATCAATTATATTTTAACTTATTTCCATTTAAATCAAAATATTTTCGAAAAAATAATATTATTATGAAAAACGGAATGATTTTTCTACTTCCGATCAGACTAAGTTGGATCTATCTTATTCCGTCTTTTTTGGACGTTTTGTAATAAAGCAATGTCTAAAGTAGATTTAACGTTTGTTACCGTACTAAAGCCCGACTTAGATAATACGGGACTAAACTACGATTAGGGCCTTTTTTTGTAATAATACTGTGTGTTTAAGTCACTTTCAATACAATTTCGTTCAAGGTTCGTAATTATTTAAGTTAAGATCCAGATCAAGACCTTTAGGTACCGTCTTATTATAAATCGCAGACTAAATTAAGCAAAAAAAATTTTTTTTTCCCCTATTTATCTAAGTTTTTAACCTATATTCACCCAAATTAAGTGGACAGTGACAATAACGAAAGTATACAAGTATATAAGTATAATATTTATACCTATTGAGAGAGGTTTGTTTTCGACAGATACCTTATTTAAACAGAAGTTAGTCCTCGTTTTATTACGAGACGGTTCAGGACCACCCCTTCCACCAAATAGACAATTAGGTATACTATACGACCTGAATAATGGGCTAAAATAAATAAGTTTCTTTTACTTAAAGACTAAGCTTAGACACATTGAAATGTGCGTCTAAGGAACCCTTTAGCTTCATGGTAAGCAAGTTATACAACCTGGAAAGGACATACCCGTAAATAATCGAACCACGGACTATACTACATCACTTTAGTATAATAAAATTAATCTAACAGTCAAAACATTTAAAAAACGGCTTTTTCATAAAAGGTTCCGTGCCCAAAGGCTAAAAACGGGACCCAATTACTAAGACTCCGTTGTCCGTCTGTCCGTCCGTTTATTATAGTGGGGCTGCAATACAACTAACGTGATGTTTAGGGTTCCGTACAAAAATAAAAAAACGGAACCCTTATAATATCACTCATGCGTCTATATATCCGCCCGTCTGTCACAGCCATTTTTCTTCGAATCTACTATAATACCAAATCAGGTGAAACTTCGTAGAATGGTGTAATCCTATGACCCAAACACAGATGTGCAAAGTAAAAAAATATTTTTTTAATTTATAAAAAGTTTGGCAAACATTACTGTGTCGCTTATCAAATGAAACGGCTCGATATGAGAATCTAAGTTATTTTTTGTTATTTTTTTTTAAATAATTTGTTTTTATTTTTCAAGAGAAAAACTATTACGCCTAAAATTTTGAAAAAATAAAAAGTATAGTTCATTGCTTGTAGATTACAGGAAAACTTGTAAGAATTCTATTAACTGAAAATAAAGAGGTAAACACAATATAATACCTTCACTTATGTAAAATTCACAAGACACCACTATATAGCGCTAGTACTAGTTAACTTGTGACTTACTGCGAGGATTTCAAATCTGATTGGCTTTGGCATTGTACTGAACCCTCTCCACGCAGGTCCAACTGCCAACATAAATAATGGTAAGGAAACCTTAGTGCGCGAGTCCAATTCGCATTTGGCCTCTCCCATATTAAACTTTGATTTTGCTCCGCCACTGTATCCATTATTTAAAATAATAACAATAATGTCAGACTAAGCTCTAAAAGCCAGACGGTTTTTAGGGCTAAACACAGGAGCTAAATGTCCGGCCTCATTCAGTGCAGTCTAGATCTTTTATTTTTGGAGCTGGGAGCTAGGCTTGGAGCGATTCTTTTGATCGATTGTTATAGATACAAAAAAGTCGAACGGTATATTTAAAATACCTAGTTATTATAATCATTAGTATAGCAAATCAAACCAGAGCAGTAATTGACGTTGGCACCCATCCAGTCGAGCTTTTGGACGAAACTCAGTATTATTTTTGGTCTCCACTCGATTGTTGACCCAGTTTAAAGATTCTGATGGTCCACGCTTTTAGTTTACTTTTTGTAACAAGGTCGATGACATAAACCCACGAAAATTCCCCGTTATTGCACGGGATTATACAAATATACATGTGAACGTTTTCGGAGAAATGGTCTACGTGTTAATATAAACCGTATCGAAATCGGCCCAGTAGTTTCAGATTTCATCGAGTACAGACAGGTAAACAGAAACTGTCGTATCCAACCAACTACGGTTGTACGGAGCAGGCTTCGGTTGCGTTTGTCAGGCAGGCGAATTTAATGCTAGACTTGTCTCTGAGTTGTACTACTCATTAGTTCACTAGTGTGCAATAATGACATTCGTCACTATATGACAGTCACTGAGCAACGTCGAATGCCTTTAGACCGCTTGGACCGCGCGAAAGATTATGAATTTATGACACCAGTGGATAAGAGAGAGAAAAACAAATAGATAGGTATAGGTACGCACCGGTCGTCCTAATATTATAATATAGTATAGATGGGAGCTCTGGCAACAACAAAAAAACTTAACTTATTTCCTACTAGCGATACAAGAACAATTTATAATTAGCTATATGTTTATTGACCAAGCGAACGAAAGCGAGGGCTACAATTCGCTACTTTCCAACAAAGCGGTACTTTTTTCAATACGCCAAAAAACAGTATATGTATGATTTACATTTGAAATATAGACACATAATGGCGTTATAGTTTCTTGGAGAATTACAGTTTTTTAGTAGATATCTATTTATAGTCTCTGAATAAAACCGCGGACTGACAAACAGACATGGCGGAACTATAAGAATTCCTTGTTTACTACGGAACCCCAAAAATTTTACTGTTGCAGCTCAGAATAGAAAAAAAAGGTTGAGACAAAAAAATCTGTTTTCTGCAACGGATCGAACCGCGCAATGAATGTTTCAATGGACATTAAGATTGGTTCAGTTAATTTACGTAAGCACTTGTATTTTAACCCCCGACAAAATAAGAAGGGTCTTATAAGTTTGACGCCAATGTCTGCCTGTCTATGATATAGTGCGCAGGGTGCGGGACACCGACAACAGCATCCTAAAGATGATCGCAAGCAGGCTGAACGGCCGCCGGTATGTTAACCACTGCTGTGCCACATCGGGGGGAGTGGTGCAGGAGTGGCCTTTATAAAAAAATTAAGAATAATAAAACCTTAATGTTACTAATCCCTAGTTTTATAAGATTACAAACAAAATGAGTCATGTTACTTGTAAAATAAATAATTCATTCATAGTAGCTCTCGAACGGATAGACCTATTTCGATGCGGATTTTTTACGTGCAAGCAAGGTGTCCTTGCCGTGGTTCTTAGCTATGATATAAGTTGTTGAGCGGTTTAAAATGTATGGGGGGTGAACTACGGGAAAACAGTCGGGGAGACGGGAAAACAGTCTGGTAAACTAAATACAAAGTTCAAAGTTAGCGGCGAACCACTAGTTATTATTTACAATAAAACTACAAATAAACATTAAGTAAATAAACCCCGATGTATGCAAAATAAAACTTGCTTTACACAAATACTATCTATATACAATCTAATTGCTTATCAAATCACCCATTATGTTTGCTCTAAGTAACAAACGATAGGCGGTGCTGAAGTATTGGCCTAATTTTTTTAAAGTACATAATTAGGTACCTATTTAATACCTATATGTGAGACGTAGAAGGGACATACCCGTAATAAATTGAACCACAGGCTATACTAGATCACTACTATGGAAATAAAATAACAGTAAAAGAACGAAAAAAATGGTATTAGTGAGGTACTAAAGGGATAAAAACATCGTTTTTAAATTCCTCCATGAGAAAAATCAAGTGTGCGCTCGGGCAATTTGTAAGGGAATGTCGATATTTTTTTTAGTTTTTTGACTGTAATTTTAAATAAGATCTAGTATAGCCCGTGGTTTTATTTATTACGGGTATGTCCCTTTCACGTTGTATAGATTAATATACAACGTGAAAGGTTGTACGAGGATGGATCCTCGTACAACCATAAGTACATCCTCGTACCATTAAGTAGGTACCTAACTATCTACTGTATTCAATTCAATTCAAATTATTTATTGCATTTCATAATGTACATCAGTTCTAACTACTGAAAGTCACTGTCTTAAATTAGGTACACTATGAACCCTGTCGGGTATCGCAACCAAAAAGTGGAACGGCAAGCGAGTTTTATGACATGCAGTTAATTAATAAATTTAAATGATAAAATATAATTAAAAAGTATTTTTGTTTGTAGTTGTCAGCAGATTGTTAGTTATTTATTATTAGTAAATTATTGTCAACTTATAAATATAAAAGTAGTGTCAATGTTTATTGGGTATAGTATATAATGTCAATTTCAATTAAATTTTTTATCGTTAAAATACTCGTCCAATCTGTAATACGTTTTATTTACTAAAATTAATTTCAACTTCTTTATAAATTGAGAATTTTTTTCTTCATTCCTTAGGTGTTGTGTTCCATTATAAATTTTTATCGTCATAGCTAGCGGGCCAGACTTATAAAGTTTTAGCCTGGAAGCGGGTGTAACTAGTTTATTTTTTTGCCGAGTGGGGTATCGTCTTGGTAAGTCTTCTTTTTTTGTGTAAAATTGGGGATATTGGCGTACAAATTTGCATGCTTCTAAAATGTAAATAGTTAGGTACCTACTTAATACCTAACTATCTACCTTTTAAAATTTTAGGGCCAATAATTTCGGAACATGAATCTTCGAATCCAACGATCGGCTAGCAACCGGTTCCGATATTGATTCTATCTTCAACCTAAACACTCACTATGACGTTGAACGTGGCCTTTGGGCCTAATGGAATTTTTTGATTAATATACGTACATATGTACTTAACTGATAAACAACAACTGATCAGTGTTAAAATGGCTCCCAGCGGTACCAATCGTGTAACAGCGGTGGCTAATTGCCTATTATGGCCCATCTTCGTTGTTAGGTACCTATCTATGACGTTTTGTTTTGATAGCCATTTAATCAGCTACCAAAGTACCTATTAGAGCACTTAAGTCTTGTGTGTGTGTATGCTACCCGGCGAAAATAGGTAATTGCTAGATACTTAATACATTGTTATTTGATGTTTGTTTGTGTCTTCCAGACCTATACCTATTATATTTTATGTAAAATGATTGTTTCGGGCGATAATTGCGATGTTTGCCACTTTTACAAAATGAGAAAATTGTGATATTATTTGATTGACATTTTATACTTTGGTTGCCACAAAAAACTAAATAAAAGCTTGTAAAAAGAAAAGTTGACGAAGTATTCGCAAAGCAAAATTTCATCTACACCATGATTTACTATGCGATTTGGATTGATGTCCTTATTTATAGACTGACGGCGATTTTTCGAACTTAAAACTTAATAAGTATTTATTTTTTTCTGTGAAAATAAGTAATAATTATTGAACTAAATATAATAACTAAATTCAAAATCAATTTATTACATTGTAATACTTCTTATTCATTCAAATCTAAATAATCGAACAATGTGTTCACAAGCTCACAATGTTTTCGAAAGACTTATTCAATGATATAAAAAAAAGTGGTTGTCAGAAAAAATATTACTCCCGTTTTACAAGTGTGGGAGCGACCAAAAATATTTTTCAACACTTTTTCGACATGACTAATATACATATCCATGCCAAATTACATCTTTAGTACTTTATCTCTGATAACCGCGGATGGACACACAGACAGACAGACATGGCGGAACCTTTCCTTGTTTATACTACGGGACAATCAAAAAGCCATGGCAACCTTCTTTGCGTATTCAATAAAAAAATACTTAGAATGTTCAACATATAAAATAAAAATAAAATAAAAAATAAAAATATCATTTATTGCCATAGGTACTATAAGCCTGCAGTACACTAAGCAAGAAAAAAAAACAGTTAACATAAAATAAGTAAAAATTTTTTTTAAGTTAAACGGTTTTATTCCAAAGTAAGACAATAATGATGTACTAAAAGCTAGAAAATAATTCGGTAGGTCCTAGCTACCACTCATCACACCACTCTCGTCATCAATCTAGGGCATTAATCAGACAAAAAAAATCGTTGGGCGTAATGTAACCTGAGAAAATATGTAAGTAAATAGCATTGATATGTATAACGATTGACTTGATAGCAATATCACGCGCCCAACGATTTTATTTTTTTGTCTGATTAATGCCCTAGATTGATGACGAGAGTGGTGTGATGAGTGGTAGCTAGGACCTACCGAATTATTTTCTAGCTTTTAGTACATCATTATTGTCTTAGTTTGGAATAAAACCGTTTAACGTAAAAAAATTTTTTACTTATTTTATTTTCAAGTTTTTAGTTTTTTATTCTTTTGTTAAAATATACTTCTCATTCTATTTAATTCTTTGATCTTAGCCACCCTAACGCCACACAGTCCTCGACATGGGACATTCATGCTTGTATCAAAGCTCTTCCATTTGGTACCCATATTGATACTTTCCGCCATTTTGTGGGCGGCCATATTTAATTTTTTGTTTTTTTTAAATAGCGAATTTTATTCTTCTATCTAAGCCCTTTCATTTGATACCCATATTGAGGTAGTTGTGAAAGATAATGTAATCCGCCATTTTGTACTGGCGGCCATCTTGGATTTAAAATGATACAAAATATATAACATTGTATTGTCATCAGAATGAAATGTGAGTGCCAAATTTCAGAACAATCTGTCAACAGGAAGGGGGTGTAATTTAAATTACTAGATTTGACCCAAACAAATAAATAAATAAACAAACGGGGCAAGCTAAATAAAACCGTTTAATAATAATAATAAAAACCGTTTAAAAACGTTGCAAGTAGGCAAAGGAATACCTCAGCTTGTGTTACCCCTGACCGGAGTCAGAGGTAACGCTGTTTTTCAGGCATCCCTCCACTCCCTGTGATGGTGTGCGGGAGTTTATGAAATGAAAACATATATATATTTAAAAATAATTTGAGAATACTCTGTACATTATATAAAATATATGCTTTGTCTGTTTTCAGATAATTGTATACCGGACCGAACACGAATACATTGTGCCTCAAGACGTCGTGAACACCGTCACTACGGAAAAAAGTCCGGTGCCTCCTCGGCGCAATCGGTCTCGAAGCTCCAGAGGTACCTCTCTCTGTGACGACGACCGCACTTCTCATGGAGCTGAATCGCTCACACTAGACTCTCATATGCCACCTTCTGAAGACATCGCGGATCGAGAAATAAGGCATGAAAGTCCCGGCTATGCCACCGTGGACAAGGGACACCCTTACGCACCCAGCAAAGCTGTCAGAAGATCCAAAAGTAAAACCCCGCCTGCTAGACGCAGGAAAAGTCACAGTTCAGAACGTAAATATTACACAGTAGGTTCTACAAAAACTGTTGTTCCTGACCGCCCCCCAAGGAAAAAGTCCTCAACCAGCCTTATGACTCTAGACAGCTTCAGTAAACGGTCTATTAGCACGGACCTTACGCAGTATGTTGAAATTGATGAGCCACCATTTGAAGAATTACACAAAAAGTTAGAATCCGGAGAAGTAATAAGCAAAATGAAGGACAGGCCTCTGCCCCCACCGCCAAGACCTCCTAGAGGACCTAAACGAAAGAAAAGAAGTGTTGAAGAGCCTACTGACCAGGAAAACGTCAATACCGAAACTATGGAAAAAAATTCTTCTAGATATATGGAAGATGATCTATTAAAAGATGAAGATGTTGTAGAAATAGAAGTTTCAACGCAAACTGATCCCCTCCCCGATGATGTAGATTTTGAATTGGGCATAGATGATAATTTAGACGTGTCTATGTCGAGCTCACTTAGAGATATTGTCGATGAAGAGTCGATGTTAGGGAGAAGTCAAAGTAAGCCTATTGAAAGTCCCCGTATTTCGCGCCCTACATCTAGATCTGAAAAATCTTTGAAACTATCCGATCCTAAAATATCTGAATTATCCAAACCGAATGTAGGTCGCACATCTCCTACAGTTATTTTAGTAGAAAGACGTGTTTCCAGTCCCACACGCATTAACGAGCGCGAAGAAATGTTGACTGAGGCATCTTTAACGGTTCAACATATAGATATAGATGAATCGCAGATACCAGATGTACCACCGCTACCAAAGTCTCGAGGCATGCCACCGATATCTCAGACTCAACCAAAGCATGTAGCTCCTGTTGAGGAACGAGCCCTGGAAAGAATATCTGACGCCAGCAGTAGAGAAGTACAATTAGATAACTTAGTCACTCAACGTCTACAAGTCAGGGACTTAGACGTTGGTCGACTTAATGTTTCCGAACTTCAAGCCAGTAAGATTATGGTATCTGATATTGAAGGAATGACTTTACAAGTGGCAGAATTAGATTCTAAATCAGGGCATATTTCTGTCAGTGGAATCGAGTTCTCCCAATCGGTGATAGATGAGATAGTTAAAAAGTTTGCAGAAATATCAACAAGCCATGCTCCACCACAACCAGTGCAAGAACAACCTGAACGTCTAAGAACTATAATTAGAGAAGAACAAACACAGACAGATGAGTTACCAGTAGAGAAAATCGAGTTGCATCCCTCAGCTTCAACACAAGCTGAGGCGAAGCCTAAAGCTACGGAAGCGGTTGAAGAGCCGATGCAATTGACAGAAGAGCAAACGCAACCGCCACTTCCTCCACCGCGTCCAGCCGGTACGGACGAGGCTGCTGCCCCACAACGTCCACCTCCTCCTGATCTCACGCCTTTACTATACTCATATCTTCAGGATATAGCTTTACCACCTACGTCCTACTTCCCACCTAGAGCATTTAAGGAACGCGCTTTTCCCGAATTCCATGAGTCCCAACATCAGTCACCTCCTCCACCAACGAGACGGGCCAAGAGGAAGCCTGCTGCTCAACATTCTGAGTCAAGCTCCGATGAAGATAGGCCTCGCCCCTCACCCCGGCGGATGCCTCCACCAATCCGAGCTCACGAGCCAACTATAGCAGAAGCAGGTGCTCAATTCTTTCGGGTTTGCCACAGCTCTATCAGCAGGACTATAAGGCACATATTCAATTCATTCATGTCATACATCAGTGGACACGAAGACAAAAAGGACGTTCAGATGGCTTTGGTGATTTTCTTAGTGCTTATAGCAGGGTTGATCATGTTCGGCCTAAGTGACAGCAGGGCGATTCATCACCACCATTGGGAATTTTTCAATCCTCCAGATGGAAAGCAATGAGGTCGGACAGAATTGTTGTAAATGTAAGGATAGGCTAAGATACATATTATTATAATATATAATGTTAATCATAAGCTCTTTTGATGGTTACTTTGTAGAATTATGTAAGTGTATCCTAATAACTGTGCTGTGGTTTTGTTGGTGGTTATTTCTTTACGAAAAAGTTATTCAGTAGATGGGTTGCTTGAGTTAGTATAGGTACTCTTCCTCTACTATTTCATAAATAATCTTCCTGACAATATTTAGTCTTAAATATTCATACTTAGGTCAACAAAACGCAGACGCTCCCAGATCTTTTACAATATTTTTATTTAAGTGATTTATAATATCAGAATGTTACTGGAAGCAACAACAATAACTACAGTGAAAAAATCACCTATTTATTTATAAATTTTCTAGTAGGTACTTACAGGTAACTTACAAATATGCATACATTTGGATCGAATAAGTAACCTCTTTTTTAATCGGCTAACACAATAAAATCTCGGGAAACATCCTTTTTTGCATTCGTGAAGTTTACGACACGACGAACATATGGTGTGAAAAAGTGTTGAAAACCAAGCATTTTTAACTAGACTTTCCAATACAGTTTGTTGATATCGAAAACTTAACGTTACTATTTATTAATTAACTTTAGTTACGTACTTTGTAATAAAAGATTTTTCGGGGTGTAATATTAAGGTGGTCGTTGTAATTTCTACGTTTACATGGAGAAATTTTAATTAAAATAAAATAAAAACGGTTTGATAAAAACCAAACAAGTTTTTTTTTAAATATTGGATCTAGATGTTCGCTTAAATCATTGGATATATAAAACTACTAAGGTAGATAAAATCTACTAGAATGATAAGCTGACGGCACACTTTTCAGCATCAAACGCATCGTTGCACATCTTCGCAATACTTTTTCGTAAAAAAATCTGCATACTCGTATATAAATAGAATTGAGCTTTTAGCGCTGAAACGCCGAACCGAAAATCGGCGGCTCCGCTGCCACAACGTACAAATTTGCGTAGTGCGACGTGCAATTTACACAAATGTTCCGATTGGCTTCGAAAAATTCTATGCAAATTTTTACAGACTTAATTAATTAAAACATTGAAAATTCCTTATATCCGGTTATAAATTAATAAAATTTATATGTGCCATTGGATTCACTGTTATTGTAAACGTAGTCTTTCGGCTGGTGTTATGCATTTTGTATATTTTTTGTTGTGTAATTGTATTTAAATTAAATTTTGTTTTAAATTT
Source organism: Acrobasis consociella (assembly GCA_963555685.1). Classification (NCBI taxonomy): domain Eukaryota; kingdom Metazoa; phylum Arthropoda; class Insecta; order Lepidoptera; family Pyralidae; genus Acrobasis; species Acrobasis consociella. The sequence continues at coordinate 24,139,777 of OY743104.1, forward strand.
TGTATTATTTCACAGCCCTTGAGCGTCGTAAAACAGAAACTCCTACATAACCTAACTACAAAATGAACGAGATGATAGAGTAGTAAGAATTAAAAATCAGATCAGTGTTGGGTCAGACGCAATACTTACGATTAACTAACTAGTTAAGTACTGGTGACGCGAACGCCACATTAGGTATTTTTTTATTTTAGGGTTCCAGATAGCAACAGCAGTGCCTGCCAGCTACAATTTGCGACACAAGCGTAAATATGCAATTTTCTTGGCTGTTGCATTTTATTGAAGCAAATTTGTATGGCTGACGTTTTGTTTAGGCCATGCAAGTAACCTATTTATCTCACTATATTTTTTTTAATTAATTTATTGCTGCAATAAAATGGAATTATGTACAACAGGTTAGAAACTTGCACCGTCTAAATGAGCCATAAGCGCATATTAGACCACACGATATTCAGTGCGCGATTTTAAGACTGTCTTATAAACTAGACAGACACTATTTACACCAGAGTGAATATTGAGTGCTTATTCATTTTGTACTGTTGGCCGGGCAGCATTGGTCTTGGTTGGTAGCGCTGCGCGTCGACTGCAGGTTTGCCAGTACCTAATCAAAGATTTAGAATATACAAGTAGTGCCGTGTATACAAGGAGTACACAGTGTAGTTCGAAAATCGGCTTTCATACAAATCAAAATGTGGTTTTTATTTTGTTTATTTACGGATATATTTTGGCATTTAAACAACAACTTTTAATATAAGTTTGACGCACATAGAGGAACGGCAAGAGAACGCAGTATCGCAAAATAGTGATCGAGCATGATCCCTCGATATTAAGACTCAGACAGTCTTACTATAAAACGCAGACTTACTTTGCTACCAGGTTTAAACCATTATCCGACTAAATCAAGTTAACACCTAGTAATATCCCATTGTCTCATCTGAAAATGTCAACTTGATTTGGTCGGACAATGTTTTAAACCTAGTAACAAAGGTAGTCTGCGTTTTATAATAAGACAGAGGAAGTCTAACTCATATTACACCCACAATAACTATCTGAATATTGTGTGGTCTAATAGGCGCTTAAATATAAGAATTTTCCAGGTAGTTTCACCATGTCTGTCTTTCCGTCTATGTTTTATATTCTGTTATAAAACTTGCAAGGGACATACCAGTAATAAATCAAACCACGGGTTATGGTTATACTAATTCACTATAGTATAATAATATCTAATAAAATAACAGTCAAAGAACAAAAAAAAGTTTATTTTTACACCTTCTACGTTGCATATGGTTCGAAATATTTTAATACCAAAGAGTAGGTAACTGATGAGTACGTGAGAGGAAGTACAAAAGTAGTCAAAGTGGCAATAAACTGAGAGGGTATGAATGAATAGTAAACCTGTAGAATTAATATAAATCTCAACTGCCTACGTGGTCGCCGAAAGAATCGAAGCCGAACGCTCTAACCACTACGGTTAGAGCGTTCGGCTCATATCTCAGAAGCCTTTAAGGCGGTTTAAAATCTCTGACGCTAGTGTTAGTCACTAACACACACGATTAGAAGAAGAATATAAATCTCTATTTTTGTGACTTAGGAACCCTACAAGTGAACACGCACTTGACCGGTTATTTTGTTTTAATCACTTACGATAATATCTTTACTGATGGTCAGTCCGTGATTTGAAACGGATTCGCCCTGGTCGCATCATGAGCTGTATTGCATAGATAAGACGTGAACTGTCTGCATTTTCTTACGCCCTAATCATAGTAGAACCCGACCTAGGGCATATAGGCGCGGCTCATCTACTGCTTAAGACATACCTTTCATTATTTGTCACTGGGTCTTATCTCCCTTGGCTCTGTCTACCTTGTAAGGGATAAAGATGTAAATGCAACGAGAAGAAGATGTAAGACAACGATAATGTCTCACTGGTTCCATCAATATTGTCCCATGGAACAACTGCGACCGTCAAAGAGGTTGCCCTTTACTAGAGCAACGAAGAAGGAGTAAGTATGTTTATATTATTTACCACCATCATTGAAGGTCAGCTAAAGCGTGACCTTTGAAGACAAACTGGGTTAGGTCATAGTCTCGTAGTCTTGGCAGCGGTCCAGCGCGATGTAACTATTAATAAACGCCGCGGTATTATGAATGGCAACAATGGGTTAACTGACTGCGGAAAGGAGGAGTTTTGTATAAGTCAAGTTATTTCTGATTATTTATGTTTTCTTTTCGGAACCCGCCGGGCGCGCATTACACAACCTACTAACAAAATATTCATGAAACCTTTACTCTAAAAACGAAATGACATAATATACGATATGTATCTACGTAACCACGACTACCGTGTCGCTTATAAATATGTCGTGTAGCATTGTCAACATTGAGCACTTCAAAATTATGATTTAAAGTCTGGGTTGACCTTTAATATAAGTTTTTTGAAAAAATTACTTTTTTTGAACAAGCTCTTATTGAGAGACAAATAAAAAAAGCCCTGATTCGACGGAGTTGCGTCATTTTATTACTGAGTTCCATCGAACACCTTCCGTGTCCGTGATCAGACCCTAGACATCGTCTTCCATAAAGAGAAATCAAACGAGTTCCACTCAATGGGGTAAGTTATACTGAGTTCCGACAAATATCTTCCAGCTCCATCATCAGAACAGGTCGTTGAATTCATAATATTGTTTTGTAATCCGACTTACAAAGTATACAAAATTACAGCTAAATCAGTTGAGGATAATTAGTAAAATATTAGGTTGCAAGATTTGACCTAAACAAAGTCATACATACAAGATAAGATACATTGCAAGTTAAACGAAAGCTTGTAATTAGAATACACATGTGCCGTTTTGTCGATTACTAACCGTTATAGCTTTATCCGACTACGGCCAAAAATAAAGGTAATTATTTCATAAGTCTATTTAAAGTACCTATACGAATATTTATGTCCGTTCCACTGTAGCACTCGCTTAAGGCGGAAAGCGTAAGAGATCATAAGATTTTAAGAATCCCCTTAGACTTTTCCATACAAACGTAGTCTACGTTTTATTTAAATTGAAACCACATGTCAGATTAAGGTAAAAATTACCTATTTTAAAGAAGTAGCAATTATCTAGTGGTTATAATTAGTTTCAGTAAAATTATGAACTGGAAAGAAAATAAATGGATGTAGAAGTTTCCCATACTGATGGTTAAAAATGATATAACACACTATATTCTAATTCAAGTTCATATTTTTACCGTCGGAAACCAATTATAGCCCAAGATAGTTGTAACATCTTAGAAATTAAAAACAAATTGACGAAATCGGGCATTTTGTTTCCAAATAAAACGTAGACTACGTTTGTATGGAATAATGTAGTTTAGTCTAGGGTAAGGGGACTCTTTAGAAGCCTATCCAACTATTGAAGGTTATGGCGATCAGCTCAGTGTAGTCCTCTTTATTCTAAGCTCGGGGGAATAGCTCAGGGGACGCATTTTGAAATCACTTGTCACATTACGAATAATTTGCGCGAGGGTTTCCAAACGGGTGCATTTTCGAATCGGACTCGTATGCGAAGGATTTGCAACAAGTGGTCTCTCGTAATTTTGACATTAAGTAGCGTACAATGGCAATGGAAAATCCGTGCCATTTCATCCTGCTTTTTATTCATGTTCAAATTTTTAGAAAAGCATAGACAAATTATTGATGTTTTCTGCGTAAAACAATATTGTTTTTCGCTGACACGACGGTTTCAAAAATACGATCAAATGGTACTTACGAGTATATTATTGCGCGCGCGGTGAGTTGGAAAACGACTCGTTTTGTGTTTCAGTGAGTCCCTCATAATAGCACTCCAGCAGCGCTCGCTATTCCGGTCCACTCTCGTATGTTTCGTGCTAAGATTTCTTTCCTGCTCCCAACCTTCCTTTTTCATGCAACTTTGGCTATTATAATACCCCAAAAGGAAATAGTATTGTTGTCCTGGTAGAAACATGACCGTGTGAAATAGGTAGGTAGTAAAAGTAGGTATTCCATTGACAATTTGACGACCTCCATGGCGTAATGGTCAACACGCTAGACCGCCAACCCGGAGGTCCTGAGTTCGATCCCCAGCCAGGGCAAGTTGGAAAATGGCCTTTTTCAATTTTTCCTGGGTCTTGGATGTTTATCTATATATGTATTTGTTATAAAATATAGTATCGTTGAGTTAGTATCCTATAACACAAGTCTCGAACTTACCATAGGGCTAGCTCAATCAGTGTAATTTGTCCCTATATATTTATTTATTTAATTTTTTGGGTTTTTTTATTTAAATTCACAACCGTGTGAAGCTGGGTCGTATTGGTACTAATATAAATAAATCTTTCGACGCAAGGCGAGGCCAGACGTTAGTTATGTGTTATGTATGACTATTCTTTAATTATCCGACCGGCATTGGTGGAAATCTTTACAATGCGTAAAGGTGGAAACATGTTCTCAGTGAAATTGACGATAAGTAAGTATTATAGCAAGTCGTAATAGTTGCAACTCACCTCGACCCAGATACTTTTGTCGTCTGTTGTAAAGCAAAATTCTTACCGTTGCCGCATTCATAACATCGGCTATTATATCAGTCATACAGTGAGAAGGTTACAAATTGAAAGTGCGGGTTGTAAATTTATTTGAAATACAAGACTATCAGATAAATATTTGTAATAATAACGACATAAAGAGTGCGGTTTCTTTTGAATACGGTAGGCAACTACTATTGGAACGAAGTTCCTTCTCGCTGGTTGCGGACGCGGGAATAATTACACAATACGCGTGCGTTACACAACTTGGCATTTCATGAAATGCTGGTTGACAAAACATTAACCGTCACAGTTACAGACGCCCAAACCTCTCCCAACTTTAACCCTCCTCGCCAGGAACCCCCAAGCAGAAGCTGAGCTCCCCCGCAAGAAACCAAGTTGACCGCCGATTCCCGACTGCATTGGATTTGACTGAAACTCGGCATCCAGGATTATTTTGAACGCGAATTCCAAATCAATTTTTTATTTGGAATTCTAGAAGGCGTCTGTAAATTAAACAATTTTAAATTATTTTTTTACAAAACATAACTAAATTAAATTTTCTCATGCCGTCCTTTGCTTCTTTAAGGAAATTGAAAAGTTGGTTCAAGGACATAGGCTGGTATTCCTAATAAGTATGGGACAAATGATACGGCCGTTCCTGGACGACAAGTAACCTAGCGTAACATTCTTTCCAAATAATTTATTTTCCTCTTTAAAGTTTTGTTATAGACATAGAGGCACCAAATGGAAGCAGTTACCCCAGGGTATGTAAACTTTTATTAATTTGCCCAGGGCGAGAAAATAGAAATGCAAGGAACGTAGCTTTCGATTTATAGCGAAGGTTTGAGTAAGTATTATATTACCGTCACAAACTATAGAGCCCTATTGCTACCGTAGGTAGCGATCATACTTTCTTTACTCTACACTTTGTCAAAGTTAACTGTACAAAGTTATTTACTACCGTTTCCCAGATGTTGGAGGCAGTTTTAATACATAAATCGATATTTAAACTTTTCTCCTATGTCCCTTAGTTAAGCCACTAGAAACGAAATACCTACTTTTATGTTTATATTTATTATTCGTAAGTGGTTGTGTTTTTTTTGGATTCTGTTTTTACAGATGTTATAAACAAATCAATAGCAATATGTGTAAAAAAATCAGGACTATATTCCAAACCGTTTGTGAGATCCAGCAAAAGGCCAAACATTTCCCCAGCGGAATTTTGAATAACTTCGGAGGCCTATGACATACAAAGTCCATTTGTACATAAACATTTGCCTCTTATGATATATTAATTGCCCTACTAATTGAATTCTGGATTCCAGACAAAATTCCGCCAAAGAAACGTTTCCCTGGCGGAATATGTTTTTGACGAATTTCTCAAAAATTACTAAATACACAAATTTCATTTATCGATAAACATTTGAAGGTAGCTATAAACTTAAGATTTAGTATACTCAACAATTATTATTCGATACTTTTCCGCGGGGCACATTCACACACCTCGCGAGCCTTTATAACTTTACAACCATGGAATAACCCATATTTTAATCGTTTTCCTGGCTTAGCAAAAGCCCCTTGAGGGTTTTGAAACTATACAGTTGGGAAGCAAGTAGACAGGCCTACCGCCTATCCTTTACGCATAAGCCCCATTGAAGTATAATCCTCCATACTAAACCCATTACCCACCCCTTACATTTGCTAGCTTATTCAATCTCTTTTCCTCCTCTATTCTTAAAAGAAGTTTCATTGTACCTATTCTAAATTATATGGCTCCAGGACTATGTCCGCTAGTCGGCGAGAACGAGAGAGGCATAGGAAGATCCCGCTGCTAACTCACAAGTTCCTAGGACGACAACCACCCTTGGCAATGTTAAACCCTGCGATTGTGGATTATCGTGTTTGTTGTATGGGAGCCCCCTTAAACATTTATTTTATTTTGTTTTAGTATTGGTTATTATAGCAGCAACAGAAATACATAATTTGTGAAAATTTCTACTGTCTACCTATCGCAATTCTTGAGATAAAACCTGGAGACGGACAGACGGACAAACGGACAGAAAAGAAGTCTTAGTAATAGGGTCCCGTTTTTACCCTTTGGGAACGGTAAAAAATCAAGTCAATCTTGTAAACTTATGAAAAAATAACCATAGGAAGTTCCACGAGTTTTATAATTGTTGTTGAGACATCGATTGTTTATTTTGTGAATGGTATTGAATGTACCTACGCAATAAATATTTGTAAATTTTCAGTGTTCAAGACATTGACCTTGTAACTCGGAAGTCGCGGGTTTGATACCCATGGGAGACATGCAATTTTTAAGAGAGTTGTTCAGTAACCCGGACTGAATTCACCCTTAAATAGTTTCAGTATACTTTATATTATATTGTATAGTATATCCGTTACGGCTCAGTCAGCTAGACTTCGCGAGTAACCCTAAACCCGTTCAAGTATAACGTATTAAAAAGTTGCTCAGACAAAAAAGTTGTTCAAATAAAAAAAATGCTTTTTTATAAAGGAAACAAAAAAGTCTAATAACATTTTTGAAAATATTTAGAAATGGCGGATATATGATAGTTTTAAAATTTGAAAACCCCCACATTTTCGCCATTTTGAAAAACTTCGAAAAACTGGCTAGACAAAAAAAATCTATTTAGATGCTGAACCTGCTTACAACATTTCATGAGAATCGGTTAAGAAATGCTACCTATAGGCGAGAACAGACAGACAGACGGACAAAAGAATTTTTGGCTAATCTCGAAACTGAGACGCTTCGCTCGCTTGGTCAAAAAGTCATTTTTGGCCTCCTATACAATCAGCTGATCCGAATTTGTAGGTATAGAAAGCACATAATTATTTTTCTGAGTTCGACATATGTTCCTAGGGAAAAGTTGTTTAGGAGCATGGACTGAATATATTTTGTTAGACCTTATTTACCGTCACAAACTATACAGTCCTATAAACCTAAAGTTAGGTAGCGATTCTACTTTCTACACTTTACAAGTTTACAGGTACCCAACGCCATAGAAAATATTTGAGGGCCCGTAAGTAGGCATAGGCAATAATAGAGTTCCGGGTAGGCACACAGAGATAGCAGCATACACGGGCCCGACTAGCAAAAAAGTGACAAAGAAAGTGTCGAATAAGTATACATTAAAAATATTTATTGCATTTCATTAATGTCATGTTTAATTCATGACAGTGCTACTTTATTTAAAGAATAAAAGATTTTAATGTTTTAATTATCACCCAATAGCGACATCTAGTGACAAGGAAGAGAAATAATTATGCTTTTAAGCGATGGGTAGGCATGGCAACACAGTGCTAGTGCTAGCAGCTGTCAACCCATGCCATAACCATATTATTCCTTCATTACGGCTAGACCACGACTAGACTACACACACATGGTATAATAAAACAGGTATTCTCTTCCCGAGATGGAACTTGACTACGTCACAAAGTGTTGCCACTTATTGTTCTTTTCGGTAAATTTAAGGACTTTCTCAATTAGTTCATGAATATTTAAAAAAATATTAAGTAACTTAGCTAATTAGTATCTCGCGATTCTCGCGTGATTTATCAATTCAATATTTTATAAATTGATATAATGGATTATTAATTCGGAATTGGTATATAAAGTTCAAAAATGCATTACGCTCAGGTAATTCAATTTCACACAGTGGCAACATATCAAACTGATGACGTAGTCAAGTTCTACCTACGTCATCAGCTGTCACGGGAAGAGAATACCTTATTTTATTGTACCATGTACACACATCTAGCGTTGCCAGGCGTCCGGATAAAGCCGGACACAGTCAGGCTTTTTGGTTGCGTGTCCGGCCAAATTAGAGCATGTCCGGCCTGTCCGGCTTTTGTTAGGCTTTTTACATTTCATCATGTCTGGTCAGTCCCATACATTTTACTTTTAATGACATAGAAATGATAACAGATGGCATTACTTACTTCATTTCAAAATAAGTGGAAACTTTTTAGTTTGATTCTTAATTTTAAAGCAGTTTACATGTGTTTAAATCTTTATAGCACTATCTGGTTATTATTTCTCAACTGTTTATTGACGTTAAGTCATTTAATTCAGGTTTTATTTTTATTATTTCCTATTGAAAAGGGCCATCTCTCGAAATTTTGTCAAATCCAATCGGAACTCGTAATCACGTCGTCTCGTCACTACCCAAGCCCAAGATAGATGGCGCACATTCTTTTTATAGGAGCGTTTCAAGTGCACAGCGGGCGATGACGTCGGCCGATGTGAGAATACCTTAGGGTTGACACAATGTTGTATAATACAAAAATGTACGTGACACATTATTTATGAAATGAAATTTGCATAAAAAGGATCTATAGATGATTTGACTTTAAAAGTTGTGACGTAATAAGAGCATATGATTTTCATAGAAACTTCATAAACTGTGGATGTACCGTACATCGCAATGGAGGAACATATGGTATTGAACTATTGAGTAATTCGTTATAATAATCTGTCGCAGTAAAGTGAGTACATCTCAATAAGAAACATACGATATTGAGTAATTCGTTATAGCATACTTTCTAGTTCACGTTAATCGTTTTTATATACTTTACTAGATTTGTTTGCCGGCCCAGCGGGAGTGCGCACTAGCGCTTTCGCATGTAAAGCGGCACTGGGCGTGGTCCGCACTTGGATGGGTGACCACAAGTGGCATAAAAATTGAGCTCCTCTGTGCTTCCGAAGGCACGTATAAGCAATTGATCCCGGCTGTCATATTGTATGGTAGTCGTTATGCTATGTCAGATGCATTTAGGCAGCTTGAAAAATCTGAAACTAGTGTTGGCCACTTACACACACGAAAAAGAAAGAACAGTACATCGATGTTTTGACTTTAGACGTTCAGTAGGATAGACAAACTTCATACCTACAAAATAATCTGATTGGACGAGACAGTACCAAACCGTATTCTATACAGTCGTAAATGTTATAAAAAGTAGTCACTTTTTATAACAAAACAGTGAATTCTAGTAAAAATTAATACCGAAACAGAAACGCTTACTTTTTTCGTCTTTTGCCAATGTGAAAAACGACAATTGTTTATTGGTGTTTTGATTTTGACATTCGAATACCGCACAATAATGTCTTGAATTTGACATCGTTAAAACCCTTGTTTATATTGTAAAGAAACAATACGCAGTAAGGTTCAACGCGAGCGGCATCCCTGGCGTTCGAACACACGGCCAGCCGGTAGGTAAATATAACGCGACTTTGATCGAGTGACGGAGGCACAGTACAGACAGTACTGCAACTCGGCACTGTCCTTGAAAAATATACCTACGCCACGCGTGCGCTAGGGCTGCCCGTCTACAGTATTTTAACCATTCAAGACCCGCACGACATTAATAAATGTCCACGTTCATTGTCTTACTATTGTGTCTGTTATTGACGGTACGGTAAAGGAACGGTTAATTTCATGTAGCTACTTGAGTAACTAGTTTTGTGATTGTAAGGTAATTTGAAAAGATAGCGTTAAGGTGAATGCAAAGGGCTGTTCATTAAACTTTTCCCGCTAGATGGCGTTGATTTCAATATTTTAAGTTTCTTTTTAAATTCTTGCGTAATGGATTACTGATAGACAAACATTTTTGATCGGCGAGCCTGTAACATACTCTTTTATTTATTTTATGGCATACTATTGTTCTCCAGTCAATGTATTCAGAAAAATGCTCCAAAATAAAATCTGTCATTTTGTCTCGTATCTCTACACTCACTCACACTACGACAGGAGCTTAAAAAAGCATGAAGATGGCGTAAAGCATTGTTATAGACTATGGTTGTAGATTTGAGTATCGCCACTAGATGGCACTATTAAAAAAAAAAACAACTGGATAGCGCATATTTTCAGTTATTATTTCAAACAGCCGAAAATCATTTTAAACACGGCCGGCGATAAAAAAATGATCTCAGATTGCATATTTATCAACCACAGCTTTGACTCTGATAGGCAATCAAGCCTTGTGTCGGGGCACTCGTTTAGAGTTTAGACCATTTGGTGGAAGAAAAAACCACCGCGCAACAAACGTCGTCATTGTACATGCATTGTATTTTTTAATAAAACCACATCGTACACATTGTTGAATTTTCTTTTTATTGAAGTTTAATATTTATTACTGAAAAAAAAAAACAATTCATACAGATAGAATGATACAAAATGATAGTGATTTCTGCCGACATAAATTGTTAAATGTTGTAGTCATTATTCTGTGCACGATGACTAAAAACAACTTTATAGTTTATTGCATGTTTGAACTTGAAATCATGGATGATGGAGACGCCAAACCTCTGTTAGAGTTTATGTAATAGAAGTGAAACAAAAAAAGAAACACTTCTGCATTTTCCTGACACATATATTCCCATGGACCTGCAATAAATTTTAAATATAAATGTAGGTATCTATACAAAAATATATACGGACAAATCACACAGACTTTTAAATCAATCAAACCCAAAACAAGTTCGAGACTTGTGTTTCAAACGTGGCGGCAAGTTGCAACTTAGGAAAACATTTTGAAACAGATTCTAATAAGAAATGTTGAATCACGTATATTATCGTACAAATAACAATATTACAAAATATCACAAGTCGTTCGACCACGCAGACAAGAAGTCCTGGCAAAAACGTCATCCGTGACATCCGTACTTTTCTTGCACCGCCGTGGATGAAGGCATTTTTGCTCGCCGCTTTATGTAATTTTAACTAAACAGCCGGTTTTATACTGCGGCGACCACTGAAATGTGTATACTTACATGTAGCGTGTCACTACTATCAGACACCCAGGCGACGTAAACGAATCTCAACTAGATACAACTTGCCTATAATAAATTATATTAAATATTCAAATGATTTCAACTTATGTCAAATCGGTATATCGTTTCAAACCTGCAATCAAAAAAACCGGTCAAGTGCGAATCGGATTCGCGCACTATACTAACACTAATGCGGGTTCCGTACCATTATCAATAAAAAATCGCGTTTGTTGTATGGGAGCGTCCCATATTTATTTTATTTTGTTTTGTTTTGTTTTTAGTATTTGTTGTTATTATAAAATTTCAACTATCTAGCTATCGCGGTTCTTGCGATACAGCCTGGTGACAGACAGACGGACAGACGGCGAAGTCTTAGTAATAGGTACCCGTTTTTATCCTTTCGGTACGGAACCCTAAAAAAAGAGTGTGTGTACTCGATGGCGTGTACTTATGTACAATCTACACGCGTTAGATAGAAGTAATACTTCTTTGGCGTGAACATAAATACAGAGAAGATAGGTACGATCGCAGATTTTTTATATAATATATCCAATGAATATTTGATATTTAATATAAATATCCCATAAAATAATTTAAACAACGAATTTATGAACTATGTCCAGGTCCAGGTTTTGCTAATTTGATTGTTCATGTAGTAGATTCAGAGATATGGGACTAAAGCAAGTAGATTAGATAAGTCACGTTCAGAAGTTCGTAGGTTTATTGTGAAATTCTAAATAAAAACTAAAGAATAATTTTTCGGTATTTTATTATTATTTTCAAAACATACATTATAAGTACTTATTTTTTGTTTATTAATAGGTACATGTTTACCTGCTAAGTATATACTTATAATTATTTCTTTTAATTAATATATGTTTTGTAAAAAATATTTGTTTCAGTTTCAGAACGAACTCATATCGTAGAAATTAGAAATATTGTGGAGACTTGGAGAGAAATGCATTCGGTTTCAAAAGCAAACAACGTTGCCGTCTCGTGCCGCTATGTACCTACTACATTTTGCGCGTTGCCCGCTGCTAGCGGGACGGCAACTAACGTTCATTCTGTTTGAGCTAAGTCTTCTGACTTATTACTAGGTACATTTAGATATTTTTATTACAGCGCCATCTAGATGATGTCCAAGTATGTCGTTGCAAGCATTGAGCTGTCAAATTAGACAAATGCAGTAGTTTCTAATAAATCTGCTAGATGTCACCGCAAAATGAATTCTATTTATTACGCACACATTGTTAGAAATGTTAATTTTTGTCTGGTTTTAAATATCGTTTTTCTTGTAAAGTACTGTAAATTATTATGACAGATTGTAAAGGCGAGCACTACAACTTCATGAAAATTGGAAAATCGATTGTAATATGAGAAACACAATCCACATTAAGAGAATTGCTGTAAAACAAAATGTATGGACGACTAAGGTTCGCAATCACCTTAAATAAAAATACATGTAATGTTTTTGATTATTATCATATTTAATATCCCTTAAATATTTATTTTGTTTTGTTTTTAGTATTTGTTGTTATGGCGGCAACAGGAATACATAATTTGTGAAAATTTCAACTGTCTAGCTATCGCGGTCCTTGAGATACAGCCTGGTGACAGACAGACGGACAGACGGATGGACAGACAGTGAAGTCTTAGTAATAGGGTCCCGTTTTTACCCTTTGGGAACGGAACCCTAAAAAGATCGCGACGAATTGATTGCCTCCTTTTTAGAAGTCGGGTAAAAAGGAACGGTAAATTATTCTGGTTTGTTCAGTCCGGTCGGATTACAATCCCTACATACAGCACGAAGCAACTCGAAACAATTTTTTTTTGTTTACCATCCCATATTGAAACGCTGCGAACGTAACTTAACATTAACCATATCATTGCGTACGCTTCCTACAGCAATCAAAACCCTACTACAAAATCTCACTTAAAAATTATAGGTAGGTCTACTTAGCGTAAATCTTACTAGGTAGGTAACTAAAAGGTAGGTAATAATTGTTATAATAACATTATAATCATTTGTAATGATATTTTATTTCAATAATATATGTAAGTAGCTAAGTACCCACATCAGTAGGTAAGTAGATATGTAGCCTAGGAAACCACTACCTAGCTAGTTTTTTTTTTATCGCGAGCATAGGTAAGATAGCTTACTCGTGTTATGTATTAAGTGTTTCAACTTTATCACTTATTTATTTTTTAATCTAGGTATTTGTGGAAAAAGGGAAATACTTACCTATTTAAAAAAATACACAACATACTAGTAGGTACATATATAAAAACTATTTTTATTAGTCTTACTTACCTTTCGGAGTTTTGAAGTAACCTAAAAAATGTTATCTCTGTGTGCTTAACCGACGATTTTAAACAACTAAAAACAGCACAATATTGTCTGTGTTTCGCTATATTATTAACGCACGACTACTGCTTGCATCAAAACACCGTTCGCCACAGCGACGCATTCTCGGCTGTTTGTATACCGAGTCACGGAACAAGTGTATACTGACCTTCGAGGCGCGTAGGTATAACTTGCGTTCCGACCGTTTGTATGATGATACAATACTGTAAGATATCTATATTGTGACGGAGGCACAGAATACATACTAGTACTTACGTACAGAAGTCTTACTCTAAAAAGAAATTCAAAGAAATATCTACTCAATATTGTCAGCGATATGGTCTACTTTAGCTTGCGTCAGAATTCGACACCTACTCGTTTAGATGCCTAGAATTTCAGTTGCAAGCCAATTTCATTCTTATTACGCTTGACAAACGGTTCATCATAGGTAGGTACCTACACAAAACCGATTGAGTGAGCAGTTCGCCTAGGGTTGTCAAGATACTAACATCGACATCTAGCGCAGGCAATTTCAAACAGGCGTTGGCTGCGCATATATTCACCTACCTTGTTAATACATAGGTAATATTTATTATATCGTATATAAATCTTTTTTCGTAATAATAACCATATTGTTTATTCATGTTAGCAATATATCTTAATATACCTATCATATGATAATTCATGATATACTAAATAATAAATAAGTACCTTTCAGCGTCTTTAGGAAGCGTAAAAAAAGTTAATACTGGATCACTGTATGTCTTTAAACAATTAAACACTGCACAGTATCTTTTGCCTTTTTAGGGTTCCGTACCCAAATGGTAAAAACGGACCCTATCACTAAGACTTTGCTGTCTGTCCGTCTGTTCGTCTGTCTGTCACTAGGCTGTATCTCAAGAACTGCGATAGCTAGACATTTGAAAATTTCACAAATTATGTATTTCTGTTGACGCTATAACAATAAATACTAAAAACAAAATAAAATAAATATTTAAGGGGGGCTCGCATACAACAAACGCGGTTTTTTTTGCTCTTTTTTGCTCGATATCAATAATGGCAACAGGTAGGCACTTGAAATATTCACAAAATATTCAGTTGTAGTAGTATTTTTATTTTAATAATAAATAAATTAATTAAAATAAAATAAATATTTAACCGACTCGCACTTGGCCGGTTATTTCTTTTGCTTTCCATGACGATTGAATTTGTTGAACAAACCGCGCGTGCGTCACTGCTCACTGCTCGCTAGCGACCCTAGCGAGTCGTCCTTGATGGATTAGCCTCCATATAGAGGCCGCAATGCGTAGGTATATTTTCGATACCTAAACGGGGAGTGACACAGGCCTGACGGAGGCCTGGTCACGGGACGGAAGTGCTATTTTTGAAACGCGGAGTCACCTAAACGAATGGTTTTTCCATACAAAAAATCGTTCGTTTAGTGACTCCGCGTTTGAAAAATAGCACCTCGGGTGTTCACGTGACAGTTTTAGACGGACGATGTGACATATCTACTTACGTTGTCTCGATCGAAAATCATTTTCGCAACTTTTTTATGTTATGTCTGTCATACACTTTGGATTACGTACCTATATGTAGGGTTGCCAGGTCGCCAAACCTAAAAGCCGGACAGACCAGCCAGTTTGGCCGGACATTTGGGTAGAAAAGCCGGACACCCTTCATTATTGAAAATTTTGTCTCAGCATTAGGTACAGCACAGCAAAAAAAAAATGTATGTAAAACCAAGCTTTTTTGATTATTATCATAAATCTTGCCGCCACGCAACGCAAAGTATGGCACGTGCACTATCAATCGAGGAATGAACAATAACGACAGAGCGCAGGGGGGCGGGCGACAGGCGGCGGGGCGGGGCGCCCCTCGGCCTGCGTGAGCGACCGACGCGACATTCGACTCTCGTCGCCTGCGCTTGGCCGCGCTCGGCGCTTGGTCGTTCATGAAATCACAGAGTAATAATATACTACGTACAACAGAGGGTCAACGCCCATACTTGAAAAGTTGCTGCCGTAACTCGCGCAAGAACAGCGACAGTGGTGAGTAACTGGAACTAACAAGCAAAGTTTTGACGGTTTGTCAAAAATAATATTAGATGGCGCTAAAAGCAGTGTAGTTGTTTCTTAGTAATGCTACTAGATAGCGCTACAATGACAAGGTAGGTACTAGCACAGCCGGCGCCGCCGGCTATTACCTACATACAAGTAGCGGCACGTAAAGCGCTGACCGGACCGCTGAGTGAAATGTAGAGGGGATACTGCGCACGGGTACCACAGTAGGTACTTTTTTACTTCTGCGCAATTTCGGTTAGCGCTAGAGTTTACAGCGTACGTATTACATTATTAGGTACTCTGTGATACTACAAGACGTAGTACATTATTACTCTGTGCTACAGTCAACAGCACAGCATACAGGGAGGCAATTCATACGCAATTGTATGTCTAATTTTCGCACAAACTGAGAATTGCCTGACAGGTATCTAGCGGCCAAAAAGTCTGGCGGTGGCGGTGAACCGCGCCAATTGCGCCTCCCGCGCTCTTTCCGCCTCCCCGATGACGCCTTATCACGGGCCCGATAAAGGGATTTTTTTGGGTTCTGTAGTAAACAAGGAACCCTTATAGTTTCGCCATGTCTGACTGTCTATCCGTCCGCGGTTTCACTCAGCGGCTTTAAGTACTAGAGAGCTGTTATTTGGTATATTATATTAATCATGGGATAAAAAGTCGTAAAGAAAAATTTTGACAATTTTTTTTAAGGTTGCTCTCATAAAGTCAAGCGGGAGTCATTTCTTTTTTCTTGAGTAACCCAAAGTGTGCAGTATCATTGAATAGGTATTTTAAAAATATTTCAAGGTTGTGAATTTGTGATCATTTTTCGATTTAGAGATCCGTTTTTAGGGTTCCGTAGTAAACATGGAACCCTTATAGTTTCGTCATGTCTGTCTGTCCGTCCACGGTTCAACTCAGATACTATAAGTACTAGAAAGCTGTAATTTGGCATGGATAAGTATGTAGTACCTGGGCGACCGAGCTTTGCTCAGTTACATCTCAATCATTAACTACATTTTTTTTAAACTTGTCTAAAAACAATACAAAATAAAAAATTATAAATAAAATTGAACATAAAAAAACCAAAAGTAAGTCACCGAGTGGGATTCGAACCCGTAACACTCCTTCTAGCGGTCCGCAATCCGCATCTCTCAACTGCTGAGCCAAAACCTATAGCGGCCAGCGCGACGAAATAGCAACCATAATCTGCGTGGAAAGCAAAAACGCATGGAAACTCGAAAACACGCGTTTTCCCAAACATGACTAAGATCGATTGTTTACCCCCAAAAACCCCCATATACCAATTTTCAGCAAAATCGTTAGAGCCGTTTTCGAGATCACAGAAATTTATAAATATATAAATAAATATACAAGAATTGCTCGTTTACAGGTATAAGATATCAATCATGGCAAAAAAGTCATAAAATAAATTCACGAAAAAAAATTTTTTAGGGTTTCTGCTAGGGATGCAACGATACCGATACGATAATCGTATATCGGCGATTATCGTAAACCTTTACGATCATTCGTTATCGTAAATATTACGATACGATATTTTTACGATACATTTACTGCAAAATTTTTAAATTTTTGCTGTTTCGGGTGAAACGAAACGCATAAGGCCGAACGCGTCAATTTCTGAACGCTTCGCATCCGTCACTTTTGGCATTGACAGTTTTAAGCAGGCAGGCAGGACTGATACAGGGAGTTTTTGGCGGGAAGTCAAGGGGTCCAGTTGGAGTTTGCTTTAAATTGTTTTGCAAATTGATTCTAGTGGACTTAATAATATGAAATTGGTGTACTTTGGTGTTATAAATGCTCATTCTCATGGACAATATGTGAAATGTTTAAAGTGGACAGTCATAGTGCGGTTGTAGTGATATTTATTTGCGGACTGCGGTGGGCGTCTTTGGGCGCCGTCCGCCACTCAATCGGCTATGAAAACCAGTGGACTCGTATAGATTTGTCGCCAGAAGCTCCCGTGAAGCAATCAAAGGACCTATACCAACCTTTGATTGTATAGTTAAGGGTTTAGGATTAGGAATAAAGAAGAGATATTACTAGACACTGGCAAAATAAGCTTCAACGAAGTTTGACCGCCATAATCAAGAAAAGAAAAAAAAAGAAGGACTGATATACAGTGATGAGAGAAACCGACATAAGGGAAAAAACTTAAATATGTTGTGTTTTCTCAATAAGAATTTGCCAGTTATAAATTACGACTACAATTAAAATTAATTAATAGTCAGTAAATGTAACAAATAGTAACAATTTAAAATATAAGTTAATGATGAAAATTGATAAAATTAATAAATTTATTAATTAAAAATGCATAACTTTTTTTTAATACTTTTACTTAGTCTTACAACAATAACATACAACAAAGCTTCCAATAAATTCAATAAAAATGGTATTAACCAAATATCGTAATGCATTCGTATCGTGATTCGTTATCGTATTTGGCCATTACGATGTATTCGTCATTTGTATCGGTATCGTAATAGCCGTATCGTTGCATCCCTAGTTTCTGCTCTTTATACTTACAAGTAAAGAGGGAGTCAATTTTTTTTTCTCCACAAACACCATGTGTTGGTTATCTTTGAATAGGTTTCTCTAAAATATTGTGAGTATATAGTATGTATAATGTAGTTTAAAGGAAAACTATCAGAGCTAAGTAGGGTTTACAAATTAAAAAGTTATAGGCGATCAACTTATAAAATGTACTCGGAAAAGGAAAATTTCATAAAAATTCAATAGATTGTAAGTTTTTTGACTTTAGTGGCATGAACTCAAATTGACATTCGCAACTACGGAACCTCACATTGCACGTGGCACGACACGCACTTGGCCAATTATTGAAATATTAGGTTTTATAGCAAATTTTTCGAGTAAAGTGTCTAGTAAATAAATTTCTCTATCTATACAATGTCCTTTTTAATTAAGTACAAATATTTTAAGGGGTGATTCAGTCCATCATTTCGAACAACTATTCCCAATAAATGTATATCGAAATACGAAAAAAAAAATTTCATTTTCGATAGTAATGATATCACGTGAATACTTCGATTTGTATGAAAACCTAAAATTTTTTTTTCGTATTTCGATATACATTCATTGGGAAAAGTTGTTCAAAATGATGAACTGAAACACCCCTTAAAATATTTGTACTTAATTAAAAAGGACATTGTATAGGCACATCTATCTTTGGGTCATTGTGTACTTACCTATGGCAGGGCCTATGGGTCTCATAAGAAGGCTCAAGGTCGCTCAACGCGCTATGGAGAGGGCTATGCTCGGTGTTTCTCTACGTGATCGAATCAGAAATAAGGAAATTCATAGAAGAACAAAAGTCACTGACATAGCCCAGCGGATTAGCTCGTTGAAGTGGCAGTGGGCGGGACACATAGCGCGGCGAACCGATGGCCGATGGGGCGAAAAGGTTCTTGAATGGCGACCACGTACTGGCAAGCGAAGCGTAGGGCACCCACCTACAAGGTGGAAAGCGCTGGATGCAGGCGGGACACTTATGTAGTTTCGTTTCGGAAATCGGCTTTCTTATAAATGACGTATGGCTGACAAACGAACAAACAGAAAAGCAAGGGATCCATTTATTTCCTTTTGAGGTACGGGACCTTAAAGAAGTACATACCTCTACGAAACAAATATCCTCCGTCAGGCTATGTCTATTTACCCTACAAACAGTAAAAGTGTAATGAATGTTTTCACTACGAAAAAACATTCCGTGGCATCACTGCTACTTTTGATGCTTTTTCTCATTGTCTTTCTTAAAATAAAGTGCATCGTTAATTTATAAAAAAATAATTTATGAGCATTTTTATATTTTAAATACATTAGTAAATATTCTCTGCAAAATTATAATTATCAGAATGGCAACACAGTTCAACTCCCAGAAAATTACTCGCTTCCCATTGGCTGCAGAAGAAGTCGTAACAATAATAAAGTAGCAAGTAAACTTTTCCCTATTTTTTCTTAAATATGTGGTTTGGAATATATTCAGATTGATTTTCCCCTATTTCCATTTACCTTCATATCTAAAGTTCTTTTTGTTGCGTGTTGATCATCTCTTCTCATCATCACATGCCCAAACCATGACAACCGATTGCTTCGTACTTTCTTGGTGTTATCTTTAAACTTCCCCTTACAATATATACATTTCTAACCACCCTTCGTGTCACCCCACACATCCATCGCAACATTCTCATTTCGGATATATAGGTAGGTATTGCACGAAAAGAGCTATCGATACTATCGATAGAATATCAATACTATTGATTTTATTTAAATTATCTATAGTATTTAACTATAATCTATCAGTAGTACCTATGATTTATTGATTTTGCTGAAATTAAATTATTTATAGTAAAATATCGAGCGGCAACAGTAGTTGATAAGTCGATATTAGATAAAGGTAGTTGAGGTATTTTCATGCTTCAATTTAAAATACATAGGTAAGTAATAATCACGAAGTAATAAATAATACCTACTTATCTAACTATCTATACTAACCTATTGATACTTGTTTGTCATGTCTGTCAGGCATGATGCTTTTTTGTCATGATTAGTATATTTAGGTATTCAATATATAAAGTAAAAATGCAAAAACTAAGTTACGTCTGTTGGCGCTTGGGGCCTAAAGATAGTCGAACGGGCGAGCGTCGCCCGCCTAGAAGTAGGCAGCGCTAGCCTGTCGGCCGATGGTCGAACAACGTTCCGTCAGATTGTCGTAGACGTCTCCTATCGGCGCTCGTTCTCTTATCGCGTGTTGTTACATCCATTGCAATAAATTCGGACTATAATAATTGCATCGATGTAAACAGAAACCAATAGGTACGGGAAGAGCCGAAACGGCTTCGCGATCCATTTCGATCTCCAAAATGTAATGAGTTTAAAGATTTCAATTATATTTGTTGTGGTGGATGAGAGAAATCTTCTGCTGTGTCGATATCAGCGGCTTCCCCGCGCACTAACTCGTTTGTAGGCTTCGTAAATAAAGAACTAAGTATGCAAAAATGTGGGTTTTGCTCAATGTTATCCGGCCTCTTGAGGAGAGCGATGTGTGTTGGCAGCCGAAGAGGTAGCAGCGAATCTTACTACCGCGAGCTGGGCGACCAAGATACATTGGTAAACAAACCCTTTAGAATTCTTTGTTGATTGACTAGCGTTGGATGTGTGTCTGCATGCCTTGTTCATTCATTAAATTGCTTTATTTTGATGATGTTTGTACCGTTTGTAGTGACATTTAGAGGTTGGACATTCATTACTAGAGTTTACTATGTAGTATGCCGTACTCAAATGTCATTACCTACTCGTAAACTGCGTAAACTTCACTTTTCTAATCTATTTATATTAAATAAGTATATTATGTACTTATGTATCCATGCATGGCAGGGATTTGTCATAGTTACGATAGTGTCTGAGAAACTATGAACAAAGTGAAAGTGAAATTTCACATGTTAGGTATTTGCTAGTATAAATTAGATTATGTTTGGTTAGATACCTGTCATAAATAGTAAACACCTGGGTATTTCTGTTTTGTTTTGCATGATTTGTCACATCTCTAATCAATTGAAAAAAATAAAGACAGCAAAATAATATGTAGGTATTGGTAAGGTTTTATATTACAGAAAAATAATGTTTCAAACAATTTTTGACAAATCTTCATTTGTTCTGGAATATCTACAGAAATGAAACAAACCACTATGACCGAGTTCCCACTCACCTGTTTATTTTTCATTGGAATATTAAATAAAATAATATCAATGTTTATAGAAGGCTACTGAATTTTTCAAAGACTATTAGTAGGTATGTCTACTTGATGTCTTTTGCCACTATGAAATGGGGCTGCAACTGCAAGAAACCTGATTTATTCAGTATTCTTTGTTGTAAATCTTAAACCGAGCTGAGCTAAATACTTGCAATTTGAGTATTTCATGTGTCTAACAAATAGCAACCAAATTATGGTAAGTAAGTACCTTTGTTGTTGAAGGATCCATACACCGTGTTAAATGTTGCATGATGCATGCCTGGAAAAGTGTTTTGAACTCGTGCATAAACACGGTTTTCATTTATGTGCGAGTCTGAACTGAACTTTGTATATTTCTTTTTTCTTACTCTGTATCATGTATATTATTAACTCTGTGCTTGATATCTTGATAACTGGGTGACTCTCTTTCTTCTTACATTAATTCTGTTCCTATTAATTGAATTTTTTGTATTTTTGGCATTTACCTTTATCATCATTTCAGCTGCACAACGTCCACTGCTGGACATAGGTCTCTCCCAAAGATTTCCAAAATGACCGATCTAGAGCGGTAATTTACCTTTATAATATGTAAAGTTTAGCCAAATAAGTAATTTTACTTTTTTTTCCTAGCAATCAGTCCAGTTAAATTAGTCTAAGTAAACTTTTCTCCTTTACCTGCCTACCTAATCATTTGTATAAAAGTATTTGCAATATTTTAGATTAAAATAATGTTTCACCTACATACATAATCATATTTACTTATAATGAATATTCATATAATTTTTTACTGTAATTTTTAAATATATTTATTTGCCATAAATACAAATTGCCATAAATAGTTTATAATTCATTAATAATCATCATTAAGAAAGTACTAATAATGTAAATTAATATAAAATTTATTTTAACATAACTATTAAATCATAAAATGGGCTACAAAATTTATCTTAACATAACTATTAATAAAATCACAAAATGGGGCAAAAAATTATTGGGCCACCTGTGCCGCATCATAATCTACATGACTGGGGTGGTCTACATGACTCTACAATAACGAGTCTGCAGTTGGCGGCTATTCTGCCACATATGTGATAAGAATTACAACTATGCTCGGACACATAAAATATTGTGAAAGTTATAGGTATATAGATATTTTGGTTAACCTCACTTATAAGGAGATAAGGGAAGGAAGAAGCTGTGTTACTACAAGAATTTTACAAACAGAATACATAATATCAAAATTATTATGATCAGAAGAGTTATGTATGAGTGTTATGTTATGATAAGCCATTATGAAAAACCATTTTATGAAAAAAAAAACAATATTATACTTACTATGATTATGGCTACATAACTATTAATACAAAATTATAAATATTATGTGAAACAATTATTATGATAATAAAGTATTATTCTGATTAATATTACTTATGAGAAATGAGAGGATCCAATTTAATTCATTAGGTTTATTAAAAGTTGGCAAAATCTACTATTTCATTCCAGTATCAGATCATTTTAGAAGTTCCTGTATGCATTTAATATTATTCACGAGTATTATAGTTACATACATTTTAGAGAAAGATTTAGTAATAATTTATAAATCCTAAAATATAGAATACCCATAACAATATTCTTTACACAGTTGAAAAATTGCTATAAAATTTGGGGTAACCTAAGTAGTAGTTATAGTATACTATGCTCTCGAACAGTTGTCAGTCAGGTAGGTAGATGGCAAAACAGAAACTTTTTGCACACTTTCATAAAAAGTTATTTTGTGAATAGTTATTTTCTACTTAGGTATTTGAGGTAAAAAAATTGCACATAAACATAAAACAGGAATACCTGATGCTTATTTATATATGTAGCTTAGTTATTTCATAAGGTACCTTTAAGTGAGCATTAATTGATTTGATGTCAAGTTAGCAGGAAAATAAATAAATAAACTATTTTATCCCAATTTGACTGGGCCAGATTGTTTTCGGCAACCGATTGAATCAATTCCGGCAATCAATCATTAATTCTGGCAATTGTTTTATTTTTAATTGTATATCATTAATTAAACTTATTAGTAGGTATCAAATTTTCCAATTTTAAGAGGATTGTGTAGCTGTAAATTTCCATACAGAAAGCGATAACGTCCCCCCCCCTCAAACATAGGCCAATTTTGATATTTTTATTATATGCTGTTGTGATATATTAGATATGAAGGGCCATACGCTTTTATTTTAAAGAAATATTCCTTACGACAAAAATTATTAGCATCTCAACATCTAAGTATATTTTTTAATCAAAACATTCTTCGATCGTTTAATTTATTTAAGTTAAATGAAACCGAATTACTAAAAAGAAAGACTTACAGCCTAAGATTAAGGTGTTCAAATCGAATGACACCAAAATTGCCTCATTACGTTAAAAATTAGGGGGATGGAAACAATATTTCAAAAGGAAAAAATAAGCAATTGCCTCTAGGACTTGCAACTCTCTCTATCGCACATACGGGTACGGATACGGGTCGAGAGCAAATACCTACTCGCGACGCTTATCAGCACGACACAATAAAAAATAAAAATTTGTTTATTGATTGATATAGGTATTTGAACAACTGTTACACAGTAAGTATTTAAATCTAATCTTAACATTAACAACAAAGGTAAAGCAAGTTGGTTGGTTCGTAACATAAACTTGTGCGTAACAATCCTCTTATGAATAATGTTAAATAAAATTTAATTTACAGAAAATATCCTGTCTTATACCCTTATGGGGTACCTTAGCAAAGAAATAGGGTTAAAAAAATTATTCCAAACAAACCATGATATTAATTTATAAAAATAAATCTGCATTTAAATTGGGGCTTTCGGAATCAAAGCAGAAATTTAACGGTGTTATTTATATACATACTTTTACACTGTGCTACCACGTCTTAATCTTTAACGAGGCAGACTGGGTCTTGCGGCTCTAAGCAGACAGAACCCAGAGCCGCAAGACTCAAAGGCCACTTTTATTGTGATGGTGGGCGAAAAGGTAGAAAAAGGAGCATTTTAGCCCACTCACTGACAGGCATGGCAAAACTATAAGGGTATGTTTACTACGGAACCCTAAAAAGATCGTGACGAATTGATAACCTATTTTTTTTAAATAATATTAAAAAGGATCGCTACTTTTTTAACTAAGAGGAGGGAGAGAAACTTTAACTAGTACCTGCTAGTTAAACTTGCTCTCCTAGGCTTCTGTGCAATTAATAAAACCAAAGGCTTCTTGTAGGTCTTCTAATATGTAAAGTACTATTGTCTTTACATTTTAGTCCTTGTAAACAAGTAGTTTTGGAAATAAGGGGGCGGGTGTAATTTTCGTCTTTTTTTAAACAACTTTAAAATTGAATTTAAACCGTTAAAAATACAGTTTAATATGTCAGATATGTTGTTGTGTTTTTTTTTAAATTAACGTGCCAAAAGTGGCCCCTTTGTTCAAAATTTATAGTAATATGTTACACATCCGTCTTTGGGTGACCTACTGACAGACGGAGGGTTTTCTTATCGTGGTGCGGAACCTTGAAAATAAACTACACCAATAAAACTAAGAAAATATAGTTTAATAAAAATAACACTTATTTAAAAATGAAAAGCCAGGCTGATCTTTTCCCTGCAGCGACGTGCCCAGAAAGCTGGCAGCATTGCTACGTTAGATAACAATGCTTATTTTCCGACGTAGATATATATGCCAACCTTCTATGGTTACGAGAAAACTATATGAGCACTGCAATGGTAAAAGCATTCACGTATGAGGCCCGACCAGTATTATCTCGAAGGCCGTGATCTATTTACTTAAGTGAATAAATCAAAGAAATGAAAAATAACCCTGTGGTATTTATTCTTTAAAGGCAAGCAAATATACTGCGTGGAAGGGATATACCCGTAATAAATCGAACCACGGGCTATAATAGATAGCTATAGTATAATGAAGTGAAAATAACAGTAAAAATAACAAATAGACATTTTAGGCATTTCCATTCTCAAGTGTGCAGCCGCCCGGGCAATATTTATGGGAATGTCCAAATTTTGTTCTGGTTACTCGACTGTTATTTTATTATGTATGATATAGTGATCTAGTTTAGCCCGTGGTGCCACGTTGTGTATAACTGCATTCCCAAGAAAGTGGGCGTCGCCGTCGGGCGGCAGCCGCGTATTAAATATTTCGCGCAAATGCATTTCCAAAAAGGGTTGACTTTAGGGAAACGGTCGGTCGTAAAACTAGCTTAATAGTCACTATTCGGCTATTTCTTCTCGATTTCATGATCTTAGCATCCTTGGGTGACCATTGACGTGTATATTATACCTATTTGAATAAAGAAAAACCGGAAAAGCGCACACCAGACTCCGAAATAGCACAGCTGAGGATGCAACCGCGGGATCGAGCTATAGTGAAGATTGTTTCTGTGTCGTTTTATTTTTATAGTACACATAATGCATGTCACATAATCTGCCTCTCATATAGAATAACCCATTGGAGCTCAAATTACAGTCATTTCTTGAATTGCTGCATTGACCTACTACTATTCAAGTGGTTGTGATATTGTCTACTAAACGTTATTCAATTATCGTGGATGCAGGGTTTTTGTTTACTATTATCACGTATATTTATGACATTGTCCCTCGATGTTATAAGTGTACGAGGGTTCTTACAGGTCCTAACAGTAAAAATAAAAATAACCGCCCAAGTGCGAATCGGATTCGCGCACAAAGAGTTCCGTATCATTATCTATAAAAAATCGCGTTTGTTGTATGGGAGCCCCCTTTAAATATTTATTTTATTTTGTTTTTAGTATTTGGTGATATAGCGGCAACAGAAATACATAATTTGTTAATATTCCAACTGTCTAGCTATCGTGGTTCTTGAGATACAGCCTGGTGACAGACAGACGGACAGACGGACGGATGAAGTCTTAGTAATAGGGTCCCGTTTTTACCCTTTGGGTACGGAACCCTAAAAAGATTCAAGTTTTCATAAAACCCATGTGAGCTAAACCATACAGTTTCGATCGTCAGTTCGATTTTAGATCGTCACTTAGATTTTGGATCACAACTTAGATGGTACTTTTCGAGAGTGTCTACAGTGGACACTTTGTTGTAAAAATCACATCTTTTATTGTGCTATACGACAATTTTATTAGAAGTATTCCATATTTTTTTAAAAACTGAAAATCGACTTAAGCGTCAAACTACACAACCGATTTTTAATAAATTTTCTATAGGACCATTTGACAAGTAATATCTATGCCATTTAAAACAACCAGGCCATTTCCAGGCCTTTTCGAGTAATCAGGGAACATACAAAAAATCTTGTATACTTATTAACTTTCGAATTTATAACTTTCTTGTTTTTTTAAGTTGGTTTAGAATATTTTTCTTTCGCAATTTTAGCTCCATTGTAAAATAAACAAAATTATTTCCTTTTTTGTTGGCATTAAGACTGGGCCGGTACCCTGAAAAAGGAGTTCACTAATTACAATAGACCGCAATAACCTAAAAGACAGTTTTCCAAGTCAGTGTCTTTGTTAGTTAAGAAAATATGTACATGCAGTTTACCTCGGCCGGCTAATTCAGAGACATGACCCTATGCAATAAAATTCAATTTATGTCACATATCTGTTCTGAGGGGCGCCGCAGCTGTAATTAGATTTTAGTTATTATAGAGAAAAATCTCGAGTCTCTTCAAGTTCCGGAAGGCTCTTTAATCCAGACTATCATTAAATTATCTCAGATGCCGATTAGGTAGCTAGCATCAAAACGATCTGACTTCAGTATTGGCCTTCACAAAAGAAAAACAACATTTTCTTTTATTGCCATTTCGCCCGGCGTTGAGTTAATAGGTTATAATGGACAGGTGCGGTCACAGAGATCGAGACTGGGGGTCCACTCAGGGCTCTCAATGTCAGGCACTTCGTCCGGCACGTTGTCTATTAAAATAGAATAACTAGTTACCATCGCCGAATTCTCTTCTCGGTGTACTGTCTACCTCTGCGGACGCGGGAAGGAATAAATTCTATCTCGCGCAAAAGTGATAGTTTTCCGCAGCTAACGGACACTGAACATTATCTTTTTTGTGCATTAAACTTTCTCTTATCAAGTGGAAATGGTTCTATCATTTGTGAAACTACTAATGATAAATTCTATTCTACCCTTAACAGACTTACTTAATTTCTTTTGCGCTACTACCTTTTGTGGGTTTTGGCCTCCACAACAATTTATCGCCATTTCGGTTTGTCTCTAGATTGTCTTCTCCATAGTTTCCCATTTTCTTAAAATCATCTGTCCTTTATTCAGATTTTTTACCATGACAGTTTGTTAGCCGATGTACCATCCTCTTTTATCCGGACTTCTGACCTGCTGTCTGCTGTGCTAGAAAATAGCACGGGCAGATTTACCCTGACCAACAAGTGTCCGATAATATGACTCTAAGGCAAAAGTTTCATATTGTAATCCAGCCTAAATGCACAGATATGGTAATAAATACCGCTCATTAATAATGCTATTAAACTATGACGCACGTGATCTAGAGTTAGTATAATGACTTGCCCTTAAAGGTAAACAGTTTAGCCTAACGTCCAAGCAAAAAGAAGTTTGATTGCGATTTAAATAAGGCCGATATCACATTGCAAAGAAAATCATTTGCCGGTGTTTCGTTTGATAATGTTCATAAATCCTTATTTGAAAACACTGCATGTTAAGGGGCTACCTGATCGAGAGAATTGTAAAATAAGTATTTGGAATATCGATTGCTGTCGCGCTGTGCCCGAAATTTTAAAAATCTCTTCTGGTTAGTTTAGACAGCTACAATTTGAGCCTAAAACAAAGATGATCGGGCTAAGGGTTTGCCCTGTAGCCTATCCTTTTTGTAAAATGTCGAAAAATCAGAACGATTGCAATTTGTTTGTTTACAGGCGTTATGTCGAGGATACATATCTTAATGCAAAGATAATATAATTACAAACGTAACAGATACTCGAAGCCATAAAAACAATTAGAGGGCCTGTAAGTAGATAAAACTGGGAATTGCGGGTAAGCACATAGAGAGAAAAGTGACAAAGACAGTGTTGAATACGCTTTAAAAATTATTTATTGCCTTTCATATAAGTCATATTTGATTAATTAGAGTCTA
Organism: Acrobasis consociella; assembly: GCA_963555685.1. NCBI lineage: Eukaryota > Metazoa > Arthropoda > Insecta > Lepidoptera > Pyralidae > Acrobasis > Acrobasis consociella. Next base: position 24,168,426 of record OY743104.1, read on the forward strand.
CTTTATTTAAAGAATAGTAATAAAATATTCTAATGTTTTAATCATTACTTTACCTTATAGCGTCATCTAGTGACAACGAACAGAAAAAAATATGTAGTGGTATGGATGGGTAGGCATAGTTAGTCTCAAAAAAAAAACATATCTTTCAACGTAATTTTTTTCCAATATTTTAGCATGATTTTAATAGTACTTATAGTCTCTAAGTAAAACCGCGGATGGACAGACAGACAGCATGGCGAAACTGTAAGCGTTGTAAGCTACAGAACCCTAAAAAGTAGTTTGTGTCTTGAATGAACTCAAACACTGAATTCGGATTTGAGGCCCGCCGCCCGCCTTATTGTCTGAGCTTGGGTCAAGTGATCAAGTGACGTGAATGTAGTAGTACATAGTATATTTTAAGATTTTCTTTTCTCCCAGATCATCATGACAAAATGCAATGTAAACAAATCTGCTAAGAAAATTTCATTTTAAGTTTAAATATCTGTAGTTATGGTATTTGCCCCATATTATTGACTCAGTGTGATACCTATTTCACTACGACCCTGTAACCTAAGAATGATCTAACCGATGTGATTTTTTTGTTGCAGAAAATCGAAGACAAATCATCAGATATTTCAGATGACTCCGAGGAAATTAGTAAGTGCTTTCAAATTAATTATATTATAAATATTTGTAGCTACATCATGAGTAAGCGCCGACTCAAATAACCATATATGTATATACCTATTATTTAAAGACACCGACTTGGTAAAGTCTTTTTTTGTTTGAGAGGGTATACTAGTCAGGTGGTCCCATGGCAATTTTATCACAATCAGTTGTGTAGTTTGGGACTTTCGGTGTCGGTTTTTAGTTTCGAAATATTATTTAATATCTTATTTCATTAATTACATATATTTTAAATTCAAAAAATAATTCAGATTTGAAACAGCAAAACAGCAATTTTGTAAGGATTATCCCTTAGGAAGATCACAGGAGAAGATTTCGCCTTAAGACTATTTTCGTTTTATTATTGCACTCAGGCAAGCAGCTTGCATAGGTACTATAAAATGTCGCAGTACATGGACAAGTGCAGTGTATTTTTAGAATGCACAATCATTCCTAAGGTCGCTAGCTATCTACCGGCCGGACTAGAAACTAGTATTTCATGGGATCCTTTTGCTGTACTAGAGAGATTTAAACGGAAGGACGGAATGGATTTTGGAAGATTGGTGGTAATTGAACTACTTAATCTTTAACATCAAATAATGCGTTTCTTTTCAAGGTTCCGTACCCAAAGGGTAAAAACGGGTAATAAACGGGTAAAAAAAATTACTAAGACTTCGCTGTCTGTCCGTCCGTCTGTCTGTCTGTCACCAGGCTGTATCTCAAGAACCGCGATAGCTAGACAGTTGAAATTTTCACAAATTATGTAATTCTGTTATAAAAACAAATACTAAAAACAAAATAAAATAAATATTTAAGGGGCCCCCATACAACTAACGCGATCTTTTATAGATTATGGTAGTACGGAATCCTTACTGCGCGAATCCGATTCGCACTTGGCCGGATCTTTATTTAATATTTTATAGAGTACTAAAAATAATATCCGACAAGTGCGGAACGGACTCATTCTACGAATAGTACAGTAATATAAGAAAAATGCCAAAAATATCACTTTTTATTTTTCATCATCATCATCATCATCAGGTCTTTTTATTTTAGAGCTATACTTGGCCATGGCAAGCAGAGGATTCGGAGGTATACGTTATTAAACATAATATAATTTCTTGTTTTTCGTTGTCATTAATTTCTTGTTTTGTGCATACTCAAAAGTAGCTAATTAGCTATTGAATGAAAAAGTACATAAAATTATGTTTGATTTTTTGAATTGGTTTATGTTGGACATTTATTAATTTATGCCATGTGCCAATATGCCCGGGCGTAATCCCATCTCTAGTTGTAATAGGTAACCTACACGACGTTGGATAAATTTCGGTACCTTGTACCTTCCGGCGTAGTTCGGGGATTACGATCATTAAGGTCTATGGGAATCGTTAAGGGTTTTTAGGACTCCGTAAAAAAAAAGAAAAAAAGATATCCTTATGGGGTCACTAGTGCGTCTGTCTGTCACAGCCAATTTGTTTCGAAATTACTGGACCAAATCAGGTGAAATTTAGTAGAATATATTTTTGTAAAATGAATACTTTTGATTTTTGATCAAGAATGAGTATATTAGATAGAGGGAGTCTAAAAGTGGCGCCAATAGTCGACAAATTAAAAAGCCATCGCCTGACCTGGTATGGCCACGCAATAAGAAGGGATACATCTTTCAACATACCTACCTACTTCGCATAAAATTATAGCTCACATTCGTTCTCAGTCTCTCGTTCTATATTTATTTTGACATATATACAATTTGACTGCGTAGTGAGTTTCCTACCTATTGTTAAACTACCTTTGACATTTTGGAATTTTTGACATAGCATATTTTTACCTACCTAATTTTGACTGCATGATAGCCCTTTTTGAAATACCTACTTCAACCCTTCTTTTTTGTTACATGACAAATATATTAAACTTTTCATTTAATTAATTATATTATTGTAAAATTTAAAAAAAAAAAAATTTAACGATTACTCATATAATATCTATAATTTTTACCCATGTTTGTATCGCCACACCCTAAATGGGTACATGTATTACTGCACCAATATTTGTCATCTTATGCAACATGTTAGCGATTAATAAATGAATGAAAATGAATGAATACCAAACACCTGACAAGAAAAATGGTCGACTTGAAAGTAGACGGGTATAGAGGAATAGGAAGGCTGAGAAAGACGTGGGAGAATGCGTAAGATCGGATATGGGAGAACGGGGGGTCAGTACAGAAATGGCAAAGAATAGAAGGTTATGGAGGGAGTTGACATACAAAGCCGACCCCAAATAAGGAAAAGGCAAGGAAGAAGAAGAATACTTATGATTTTATTCATGAAAGAAGACGAAAATTGATACTACCCTGATCTTCGAAACTACTGAAAATAAAGTTTTAAAAAAAAATGCAAAATATAGTTCATGCTTGTAGATTACAGGAAAACCTATAAGAATTCTATCAATTGAAAATAAAGTGGTAAACTCAATATAATACGTTCATTTAGCTTTGTTTAGCTTGTATTTCCTTAGTCGCCTTCTACGACATCCACAGGAGGACTTGGAATGGTTCTATTCTACTCTGCCGGGAACCACACGGCAAACTTGCGTTTGGCCGGTCCTTATTTATATTGTATTACGTTTTCTTCCTGAATACTTCAACTGTAGAACTTTGAATAAACAGATGATTTTAGTCCTCTTTTAATGAGAATCGGGAAAGGTTTATATAAGTAAACCGATTTGTCCTTATTTTTACTAGACTCGTTTCGGATCCATCATTAGTGAAGTCGTTTGCAGACGTCTCTGGTTCTGTCGACGTTATCTAACGACGGAATTAGTGTAAATTAATACCACCGGCACGAGTATCTTGGTTGATCATAATAATTATTTGTTACGTATTGAAAATCTAACGCTTTGAGTTGTACGCTTGGATAATCAAATTGAAAACAGCTTCTTATGTTATAAATTAATACAGTCGACTCTCGTTAATTCGAAACTCGAGGGACTCTTAAAATATTACGAATTATCGAGTGTTTGAAATATTAAATAGTTCGAAATTTGTGAGAGAAAATAAATAAAACTTCGAATTATTAAGTGTTGATCAATTATTATTTATTAACTGCTATTCTATAACAATTTCAAAAGTTTAGAGGTACATTCGTGTACATACATGTATTCACAATGTGAATTAATTAATCTTTCGAAAGAACTCTGTTATACTGGTTTGCTTCAAAGCACATTGCTGCTGCTCAGACTGCTCAATAACTTTTTTTAAGAGAAAAAGTGCCTGAAATGCTTTTTCATCACTTTCGTTTTGTAGACAGAAGCTTTGTAAGGTATCGAATGAGGATCTTGCTTCCTTAACTGACACTTCTGCCAAAGGTTCTGATATATCGTCCTCATCTTCATCGTTACTTTTTTCATTCGTATCTGTCGCAGATAAAATTTCGCCATCGGTTAGTGAACCTGAGACAGCAACATCTTCATCCACTTGAACAAAGTCAGAAAAACTCACACCGCTGATGTCAACTAATGGTTCTATTGCTGGTTCTTCATCATCCATAAGTATTGGAAGATCTTCTTTTAAGAAACCAGATTTTTTGAAGCAGTTGAGAATCGTTAGGGGTGTTATAGCTCTCCATGCCTTGTCAATCAGTAAAATAGCTGTCAGAACCGTGATATTTGCAGTTAGCTGCTTGTCGAGAGATTCTAAAACGAGCTTAACAATTTCTTTGCGATAGAACGTCTTAAAATTATAGATGATCCCTTGGTCCAATGGTTGCAATTTGGAAGTTGTATTTGGCGGAAAGAAGTAGAGTTCCACGTTGGACTGTTGTGGACAGTGCAATTGTCTAAAAATAGTAAAATTTTCCGCTTTTGTCGTTTCATGTGCCCATTAACTGTTAAAAGCCAATTGTTAAAAAGTTCTGTCGTCATCCAAGCTTTTTTGTTAGCACGATAATCAGTAGGAAACGATTTCACTCCTTTGAAACATCGCGGTTTCATTGCTTTTCCTATCACTAAGGGTTTAAGTTTTTCCGATCCGTCCATATTTACTGCAAGTAAAACTGTCAACCTCTCTTTACTATGTTTTCCCCCATGACATTTTTCATCCTTAAAAGTAAGCGTCTTGTCCGGTAAACATTTGAAAAATAGGCCAGTTTCATCAGTATTAAAAATGTCTCGGGCATCATAGTTTTCAATCAAGGTCTTCAATTTACCGTGCCAATCTAAGCAAACTGCATCAACACTTCCACTTTCCCCACAAACTTTTTTAAACACAACTCCATTTCTCTTTTTGAAATTTGTAAGCCACCCTACACTAGCCGCAAAGTTTTTGATGCTTAGAGTAGACGCGAACTCTTTTTCCTTTAACAAGTTTCCGCTAATAGACACTTTTTGTCCTCTACACTGTCTTAGCCAAATGACCAGGCTTTCTTCCAGACGAGGAAATTCACCTTTAGTAGTTCTTTTCCGTACTCCAGTAGTTTGAGCAGCATTAATTTTTTCCTTGTTCTTTATTATAGTTGAGAGAGTACTCAGAGGAATCTTAAATTCTTTTGCAACATCACTTTTCTTCTCACCTTCCTCTACTTTTTCGATTAACTTCTTCTTTTCAGCAATCGTCAAACATTTATACTTTCTAGGGCTCATAACTAAGACAAACTTTTAATCTGTATACCAACGAAAGAGTAACAGTAACTGAATGATAACTAAACAAACTGTGTGAGAAGTGTGTGTCAAATAGTCGAACTAATCATAACAAAAACAAAGGCTCGTGTACGTTGATACAAGTTTGAACTTGACGCAAAATGTACTTACAATCTTTCCGCCTCTTTCTCTCTGCAACTTTGAATTGTCGAGTGTTGGACGCCTATGAGTTCGAATTAACGCGTCGTTTTGTTATATAGCAATGATTTTTTCGTTCGAATTACCAAGTGCACGAAAATGTATTGATTTAGTTCGAAATATAAAGAGATTTTGTGGGGAACTCGTTATAACTTTGAATTATAGAGAGGTTTGAATTATCGCAGGTTTTAATTAACGAGAGTCGACTGTAAATGATTTAACAAGGAAAACAAAAATTCAGCAATTGAGTATCTATATCCTTCTGTCAGGAAGGAAGTATCTTACGTTTTTTAGCCATTAGTGTTACGGTTTTTATTGCCTATATTACCTACATTTTTTTTTGTAACAGTTCCCACAGCAGACCTTGAAAAAGAACTTTGAAGTGTTGATAAGAAATTGTAGGGACATAGTCTGCAAATGTCTACAGATTTTTCGACGTCAAACCTCTAAAATTAGGGGCGTGGGATGAAGTTATGTTTCATTAGGATAGTTGTATCATGTCATGAGTTGCGTTTATTCAACAAAAGATTAAATGTCATGAAACTTTCCTAATAAATCTAGGTATGAGAACTTTAAGATTAAATAGTTAGGGGGACCTTTGATTCAGATTAGTTAGGGAAACATTTGATGAATAATAGACTAATAGTAGATTTTATCACTGAGCAGAAGCCAATGCATAATCTGCTTTTCTTAGCTATTGCTACTATAAGAAAAGTAGGTTAAAGATAAAACTGAAGAGAAATTACAATACTTACATAGTTTCATCATTGAAATTAACCTTTGCTTTGAATTGCTTTCAGAGTCAGAAATTTCCGCATCAGTTGAAGATTTCATTTTTATGATTAAATTACGTACATATTAGGTACGATTATTGCGTAAGCAACAGCTCGCTCGTATTATTCAGTGAAAGGACGAATTTTCGTCATTCTCTTATTTTAGAAGTTACAAGGGGAAGGGGAGGGGAGGGGTTGACACATTTTACCAGTTTGGAAGTGTCTCTCGCGCAAACTATTCAGTTTAAAAAAAGATGATATTCGAAACCTCAATATCATTTTTGAAGACCTATCCATAGATACCCCAAACGTATGGGTTTGAACAAAAACCGTTTTTTGTAAGTAAGTAACCTAAGTATGGCGAACCCTAAAATTTATTGTTTTTTTTTTCTATTTTTGTGTAAAAATCTTAATGAGGTTCACAGAATACATCTGCTTACCAAGTTTCAACAGTAGGTACCTATAGTTCTTATAGTTTCGGAAAAAAGCTTAGCTAAAGTTTAGCTCTGACATCAGGGGCGGACAAACAGACAGGCAGACAGACTGACATGACGAATCTATAAGGGTTCCGTTTTTTGCCATATAGCTACGGAACCCTAACAAGTGCACAAATGTTATATGAAATCACATTGTTGCACAGTTTTTCATTAATGCACTGTACCATATACCATTTCTGCATGATTTTGGTACTAAGCAAAATTGTGATCGGTTTTGTAGACTACGTAGTTGAAAGAAAAGGATCCTTCGGCCCTCAGGCAAGGACTGTAAAGTAACAACCTTATATGTAGATACTAAAGCAAGAACAGGATATGTACATGCAGAAGCAGGTACAAGCATTGTATGTAAGTATATTAATTTCTATGTCCGAAGTAGTCCGAACATTATATTTTAACTGTTTCATCTACTCACTTACCAAATATCATACATAAAGTTCCGATCAAAGGCACTCGTCTTCTCGAGGAACTTTTTTCGTTTTTCTTTCGATTCTCTAGCTCGTTAAAAATCGACAGATATAAGAACATATTTTGTTATAGATTAGGAGGTCACGACAAATTTGGTAACGATAAGGGATATGGCTGACTCTGGTTTTATAGAATAAAGAGCACGTCTCTGATGCTAAATATGTTGGTCTGTCTGCGTGAAGTGGTTGCGTTACTTAGATATGGCGCCTGAAAAGTTGGTTATCGTGACAAAAAAAAAATGATAAGGGATATGGCTGACTCTTGTTTCACAGGATTAAAAGCATCTCTCTGATGTCAAATATGTCGGTCTGCCTGCGTAAAGTGGTTGCGTTACTTAGATATGGCGCCTGAAAAGTTGGTTATCGTGGCCAAAAAAAAAATGATAAGGGATATGGCTGACTCTTGTTTCACAGGATTAAGAGCATCTCTCTGATGCTAAATATGTTGGTCTGCCTGCGTGAAGTGGTTGCGTTACTTAGATATGGCGCCTGAAAAGTTGGTTAGCGTGACCAATAAATGATGAGGGAAATGGCTGATTCTGGTTTCACATAATGAAGAGCACCTCTCTGATGCCAAATATGTCGATCTGCCTGCGTGAAGTGGTAGCGTTACTTAGATAGGGCGCCTGAAAAGTTAGTTACCTTGACAAAAAAAGAAAATTATAAGGTAAATGGCTGATTCTGGTTTCACTGGATGAAGAGCACCTCTCTGATGCTAAATATGTTGGGTAAGTAATATAAGATAGAACAACAAAATATATATTATTTTGAATAAATACCAACGAAATATATAATTTTGGTTGGTATAATTATCAATTAAGATAAAAATCGTAAATCATACTTTTCAAACCCATAAAATCGTTTAAATAATAATTATTCCATCTAACAAACCTTTCGTATATATTTAAAGTCGTATAAAGTTCTCGAAATCTATTGGTCGTTACGTATAATAAACTTTCTATAAATATATTATTAAACATAATAATTATTACGTATATGAATCGATTAATAGAAGATTCTTAATATATAATTATCATTAGATATAACAAACTTTTGATATAGCGCCTGGCAGTATGTTGCGGATAATTTTATTACAATAAGCCAATGCAGGTGGGCTGAAAATAATACACTAATATGTCGCAATCACATAATGTACGTATTAACATTGATAGACGATTTCGTTCCTCAAATTTTCGTTTGTTATACGCACTTATTTTTTATATATGGCTAATATACAAAAAATGGGTGTTCATTAGAATACAGATTTTTTTGACATCGAATTTCATTTCCCAGAAAACTATTCCACGATTTTTAATACATTTTTTTTAAATAAAACTAATAGTTTATCATCGCAGTTTCATATTATAATAACAACATTTAAAAAAAAAATATTTTAAAATGGTTTTCTTTTATAGAAAAACGGTATATCGAACTAACAATTCATATAAAATATTAAGTTATCGATAAAACTGTTCATAAAAACATGTTTCAATATGTAACGGTACACATAATAACTCGCTTCGCTCGCTCGGCTCGTGCGTGTGTTGGTCGCAGTTCTAACATAACCTAACCTATAGGATTGCCTTAACCTAGGAAAATGGATAGAAGTGTCTTAACACTTCTTCTTTCAAAATGCGCGCATTTTGTACGTGTAATCAATTTTTTTTTCTGTCTGCCTGTCTATACTTTATAGATGGTATGGTTTTTAAGTCATATATCTTCTAAACAATATGATTTTGATAGGTATATGTTTTAAATGATATCTCTTTTCAACAATACAGTTTTTGAATGATATACTTTTTGGCCTGTATACCGGACAAGTTGTATAACAGGTGATATTTAGTGTACATAAACGTTATGATAATGATTTTATGCTTTTTTTTAATAAAAAATTAATGAATATTATAGCTATTAAAAATATATACCATAATGATTATGTCAAATTGACATTATATCTTATGAACGTTATTAAAATGTAAATATATAACATGTAATTATATCAAGCAATACGCACCCAAATATGTTGATCTGCCTGCGTGAAGTGGTTGCATTACTAAGATATGTCGCTTGAAAAGTTGGTTATCGTGAACAATAGAAAAAAATAATAACGTAAATAGCTGACTCTAGTGTCACTGAACAAAGAGTACCTCTCTGATACAAAATTTGTCGGTGAAGTCCAGAATCAGCCATTTACCTTTTAATTTTCTTTTTTTGTCAAGGTAACTAACTTTTCAGGCGCCCTATCTAAGTAACGCAACCGCTTCACGCAGGCAGACCAACATATTTAGCATCAGAGAGGTGCTCTTCATCCTGTGAAACCAGAATCAGTCATTTACCTTATAATTTTCTTTTTTGTCCAAGTAACTAACTTTTCAGGCGCCCTATCTAAGTAACGTAATCACTTCACGCAGGCAGATCGACATATTTGGCATCAGAGAGGTGCTTTTCATTATGTGAAACCAGAATCAGCCATTTCCCTTATCATTTATTGGTCACGCTAACCAACTTTTCAGGCGCCATATCTAAGTAACGCAACCACTTCACGCAGGCAGACCAACATATTTAGCATCAGAGAGGTGCTCTTCATCCTGTGAAACAAGAGTCAGCCATTTATATTATCAATTTTTTTTGGTCACGATAACCAACTTTTCAGGCGCCACATCTAAGTAACGCAACCACTTCACGCAGGCAGACCGACATATTTGGCATCAGAGATGCTCTTAATCCTGTGAAACAAGAGTCAGCCATATCCCTTATCATTATTTTTTTTTTGGTCACGATAACCAACTTTTCAGGCGCCATATCTAAGTAACGCAACCACTCCACGCAGGCAGACCAACATATTTAGCATCAGAGAGGTGCTCTTTATGCTATAAAACCAGAGTCAGCCATATCCCTTATCGTTACCAAATTTGTCGTGACCTCCCGTTCTATTAAAAGATAAAGTCGTGAACGTTAACGGGATGGTTGTATTGTTGACCTAGCTGAGGGTCGTGGCCACTTTCCTCGCAAGTGGGAGGAGTCACAAAGGCTTTATGCTATGAGTCGCGTAACAAGCTGGTTGTAGTTATTTTGCAATTCATAATAAGTATGTAGGTATAATGTGAGAAAGACTAAATTCTTACTTACCTTATTCACATTTAGCGTAAATAATACTTACACACACTTGATTCTAACAAAAATTTGCAAATGAAAATGGCCTCACAATGTTTTTGAAAGGCCTATCGAATGATACCCAATACGATAAAAAATTACTCCCACTTTACATGAAACTAAGGGAGTTACAAAATCAATTTAATAGTAAAAAATCAAGATTTTAATTTACCACTTTTTTAGCATAATGTACATCCCTATACCAAATATCAGCTTTCTAGTACCTATAGTCTCTAAGTAAAACCGCGCAAGTACAGACAGACAGACATGTATGGCGTAACTATAACGTAGAAATATGTGGCGCCGCCACATATTTCTACCGTAGTAAAAAAGGTTCCTTTTTTACTACGGAACCCGAAAACCGGGAGCACTCCAGACATAAGATTTTATATATATTCAGACACAAATTGTTTTTTTTATAAATGTAAGAAAATTGCAGGTCTTATATAGGTATCTAAAAGACTCCTTCCTTTTGGCAGTCTGTCGGTCGAATTGCACTGGGCCGTAATCTGAAGATTACAATCTGAAAAAAATTGGCCTTTAAACGAAAACTGCCCCAAAACGTGCAATGCAAATAAAATACCCATGTCATGTAAACTGTATTTTTAAAAGAATTGTTATTAAGGCTGTATATAAGGTAAACTGACCATTTTTGTACACCTTTTATCTTAAAGAAGAATGTTATATTACGGCAACGAAAAATATATGTTTATTTTGAACTATCGTCTAATACTTTTACCAGGTCATTTACATAATTATGTTTACTTCACTCGATGAAAAAAAATCACAAACATACCTCTGACTAACACCTAAAACACGTTTATCTGGATATATACTATTAAAATTAAATTTGCAAATAGTACGCACTATTGAGTAAGTCAAAACGCTTCAGTACGCAAGCTCAAAAATTTATTAGGCAATCTTATTAATTTTTTACAATTATTTTACCAATATTGACCCCCACCAGCCGTTTAAACAAAGACCTACCTCGACGCCCCCGTCCCCGCAGTGTCCGTCAGGACGTCTTCAAGGTTGGACCTGTGTCACTCGATTTCCTGCAGATATTACGCGCAAAACATTGAGAATGACTGCAAAGTCAAATAATTTAGAGACCAAGTGTCTAAAATATTTAATTAGTGCTTAAGAAAGTCTACTTTTTTAATGAATACACTCATATTTAATAAATTTACACGTAAATATGTATTTTTCAAAGTGATAATAACTTTTATGTTATCAATAGGAACAATGACGTTGTCAACATAGCAGATCTAGTGATGTGACGCCTGAGACATATTCATTTGAAATGTTTTTGCAACTTTCCGGAAATATTCTCGCGAGTAGAAATTTGAGTACCTATGTTTGTTTAGGTTTTATATATTTTGTATGTTTATTACGTATGTATGTTAATATGAAAGTTTGTATGTCGATGTTATCTTAAATGCTGAATCAAACATACAAAATGAAAACAACAAATATGGCCTCCGATAAAGTAAATTATTTACAGCGTTTCGAGAGTAAGGTGTTTTCATCAAGAGACATCGGGGACATCGTTTGTGATTTCGGACCGCAAAAGGTTGAGAAGCAGAATAGAGCAGACCTTCAGCTTGGTTCCCATAGTGTTATTTCGACGAGATTAAAAATTTACGTGGATCAAATGAAGGCCTTAAGAAACCGCTACTCCATTGAGTTGATGGGTTTACAAAATTTCGATATCCAGTTGCATCGAGCTGATTATCATTCTTCATTGTCTTCATTGGTGTTTTATGTTGTTGAAGACTGGATTACATAGTAAAGAATTAATTAAGGTTTTATTTCCATGCCACGAGAAAAAAAAAAAATAACAACTATTGCCCCTGCATGTATCATTTTGTTTGGTAACACAGTTTTATTTAACAATGGTAACCCTACATGTGATCTAAACGTTAGCTGTTTTGTTGAACGTAATTACTTACGTAGGTAAGTAATTACGTTCAACAAAACAGCAGCAGTAATTGAGTTGTCAAGTAATTTTTATAAGATCTGATTAGCAATCATTTTTGAAAAATAGCCTCTAGGAGAAGCTTTCTCTAATCAGATTTAAAAATAAGGTCTTAATTATTTAGATATTTGCAAAAATCCCATTGCCCTTTATTTTCAAGCCAGGTCAAGCTTATTTAAGGAAGTGATGTTACAATGAAGAATTTTTTTAAGTAATGTTGACAATTTCCACTTCCAGTGCTGTACTGAAGCGCCATTTTTGAAACGCGGTGTCACCTGAACGACTGGTTTTTCCATACAAAAACAGTTTGTTTAGTAACTCCACGTTTCAAAAATGGCACCAATGTCACTGTCATCTACCAACCCATCAACTTGACAACAACCAACATAACGACGGTAATTTAAACAGTAGACATTGACAATTGACAGATGTCATTTTTTTTTACTGCAGGCATAGGAAAAATGTAAATTTCGATTGATGTGTGTCGTCACTTTCGATGTAAATGTTTAAAATCAAATAAAAAAATCCTGTAGATTTTTTTTATTCAATTATTTTCTTAAAATTGTCTATATTTTCGATTAAAGGCACCTTTAATACCACCGACAAGAGCATAGTTCTTAAATAATATATATATATATATATATATATATATATATATATATATCTACCCAATTCATGGACAATCCAGTTTAACGATTTTCAGCTGTTTTACAAAACCGAGCTGTATTGCCAAACAAGTAGAGGTTTTGTCAAAAAAAAGATTATGCAATACAACTGCGACATATATTTTATACGGTTCCGTTTTTACCCATTGGGTACGGAACCCTAAAAAAGGAGAAGAAGTTCCCACTGACTGACATAAAACGCACGCATAGCCGTAACCGCTTATTATAGCAACGTCAAATTTGGAAAGTTGTTTCAATTCAAAATGCGGACGCACACTAAGAAGATAGTTTAAAAAAATTTAACCCTAAAAGGGTGAAAAGGGGGGTTTAAAGTTTGTATGGAAGAATTATATTTGCACCGATTTTAATAAAATTGAAATTCATACTCTTAAAAACATTTCATTAAACACGTGTTTCATGGTGTAGGTTGTTACTCTGTATGTTCAATTTATGAGAGATGTCACTACACTATTCACTCTGACTCCTAATCAATGTCTGTATGTAAGAAGTAGTGCAGGTTCCTACGTAAGGGGATCAGACAGAAGGAAAAACTGGTATCAACACTTCAACATTTATATATTGTCAATGCATACACATAATACACGTTTATGAGATATGGTAAAACAGACACACAAAACGATGCACAACTGGGAAGACGTTAATTAGGGTACAAGTAACGCGGATTGCAACGGCGGACGACGACTGGCTTCCAGTGCGTTCCCTGTGACGTGCTAACTCAAAACTGCTGACATACAAATGTGTTCCCTACAATGGTTTATTAGGATTCACCCCCTAAGGGCACATAATAGGGGTTGAAAGTTTGTATGGAAAAATCTTTAAATCTCCATCGATTTGGATAAAAATAGTGATTCATGCTTTAAAAAAAATCATTAAATACATATTTCATGCTTTATTAGAATTCACTTCCTAAGGGTGCAAAATGGGAAATGAAAGTTTAAAATCTTCTCCAATTTCCGCCATTTTCCACGGAAAATATTTAAAATCTTTACTGATTTACTTAAAACTAGCGTATTTAAAAATAATTAACCATATGTTTCAGCTTTTCTTTTAAATTCCTTCTCTACTGGGGTAAAATGGGGAAAGGCCATAAATTTGAAAGTAGTCTGAATGACTGCCAAAGCCTAAAGTCTCATAATTTAGCACATAGAGAAAACTTCCTTATGAGGTCAAAGGGTGCACTAAGAAAAGATTTTTCGTTTTAGACAGCTTAGTTAGACCATTTTATTTGAAACGCAGAAGTTCTACTGGCGGTAAACGAGTAAATACGTTTAATAGGATTTTTTTAAAATTCAACCCCTAGAGGGATGAAATAGGGTGACCTACTACCTAGGCCATACTGAAGCGATCCGTCGCTCTCTCTCGCTCTAGCAAATGACGGGAATGGAAACGGGAATAGGATTAAAAAAGACCGCGTACGATCAAGGAAAAAGAAGACATGGCATCGTGGAAAGTACTAATTTTTTATGACATAATGTCAGTCTGATTTTTTCTCTCTGTGGGCAGAGTCTTTATATGTCTGTCTATAATTTTTCAAAACTAAAAACCGACTTCACTCCCAATTATTTTGATAAAATTTATATGGAACCACCTGACAAGTATCTATGCCTTTTCAAACAAAAAAGAATTTTCCAAATCGGTCCAGGCGTCTTTAGATATCGATGAATATATATATATATATATATAAAAGTTTTCGACGAATTGATAACCTCCCCCTTTTTTGAAGTGGGTTAAAAACCGACTTCAACGCCAAACTATTCTACCGATTTTTATAAAATTTCTATATGACCGCAAGCCCTTTGCCCAAGCCCCAAAAAAAAAGTTTTTTTCACATATACACTCAAATTGACAACCGCCTTCTTTTTTAAAGTCGATCATAAAGGAAACTGAACGGCCCAACAATTATCATATCTAGGACGGGAACGTGAAGAATATGTGGCATAGGTCTTTGCCATCCGCGGAAGGCGGCGGCCTGCGCAAGAAAAATAAATTCAGATTAATATGTGCTAGGCCAATCCTTTATAGAAAATAATTATAGACGCCATTAAAATTAAAACTTGCTATAGGTTTATTTACAAAATTATTATGTGTCCTTACTCCTTACACACAATCAATTTGGTTCCGATTTTCTTTTTCCGGTTTTCTTGATGATGAATATTTATAGTCGACACAACACTATCTGAATATGTCAAGATGATAAGAGACAGGCATATTATGCCATTGTATGGTGCTGTCTTGCTCATACATGTTACGAGCGCACGTTATATAGCCCCTTAAGTAGGTTGCAATAATAATGACTTTTTCTTTGGTTGTTTTGGCCCTTGGGATACTGAGATTTCCGTACGTAATGCGGATGCGGTGAGCTGTCTTCACAGTCGATAGACTAATGTGTAGTAGTGTAGAGAGGAACCGCAGTCGCTATAACTACCACTGTATCGTTTTATTGCTTTCATTGATCACTAATCCACAGACTGTTTATCGACTATGTTAACGGAAAAAGTAAATTCGCGTGATGGAGGTTGTGTCAGAAAAGCTGGCTACATTCCCCCATTAGATCGCAATGTTACACGAAAAAGCAGCAAACCCTGTTGTTACAGGCTTCAAACAAAACCCTCGGAAGCTTGACCTCCGTGCATTGCGGCCGAACGTAGACGCACTATTCTAACGCATGCGGCTGCGAAAATGGTCGTAGTATGACAATGTATAGATATAATAGTTTAACTTTATACTACTAACGATATAAATTATAAACGTCCACTCTTACCTCGTAAATATACCATTGTTCGTTCGAGCCATATCTGAGATCCTTATATTATTTTAGTGTATTTATATTTATGTACGTTCTCGCATATTAAATGCCATGAAATGTGTGAAATTCTGCCGACGCATTCCATTCGTCTGAGCGGCAAATACTTGATGTGCTTCGACATTCTCCAAATGCATTTGTGCGCAATATAAAGAATTTCAATACAAGAATTTTCAGTTTGATATATTTTGCTATATGGGAAAATAGTAAAATAAACAACTAAATCGAATCGGTTTACAAGAACTTTTGACTTTGAGGGTAAAAAATGTACATCACAAAAAAAAGTCAATTTAAATCAAAACAGCAGTTTAAAATTGTATCGAATCAAAACAGCAGTTTAAAATTGTATCGATTGCAATTCAGGTCACAGATAACATCGATAACATGTTTATCAGCAGTAATCAGTCTTACATACAATTTTTATCATGTTTTACTCAAGTCGCACGTTTTTAAAACTATCTACATGCAATCACGTTTTACCGGTGGCCCACATGTGAAAAATATTACACTCTATCTGTCTTGCAGCTATCTGGTTTTTTGGCTATTATGTTTGATGGTAGATACCTATGTAGGTACATTTTAGGTGTACCTTTTCGACTTTTAGATTTTTTAAGGAACAAGTTTAGTTGTTTTTGCATTTTGGAGGCGAGAGGGCGAGATTTACAAAAAAATGCATTTAAAAAGTTTGACGATTTGGGTTCCAGTGTTCATAGGTGTAACGGTAACCACCAGATAGGCCGTTTGTATATTTGAATATTTAGTTGTATAAAACAAGACAAGAAAAAGACTTCAAAAGATTTTTGCCGAAGCTGAAACAGTGACGCTTCGGTCGCTTTGGTCGTTCGGTCAATCACATATGGTAGCTAAGTCGACTTGAGACTAAGAATAAAAATTAACTTTATCATACAAGT
Organism: Acrobasis consociella; assembly: GCA_963555685.1. NCBI lineage: Eukaryota > Metazoa > Arthropoda > Insecta > Lepidoptera > Pyralidae > Acrobasis > Acrobasis consociella. The sequence goes on from OY743104.1 coordinate 24,185,169, forward strand.
ATCTAACCAGGTACTTTTAGGTCTAAAGACATATCTAAAATAGTTTTGTCTTGTTATGGCCATGTTAGAATTTGGCCGTTGCGAATTTACTATGACGATTGCACCATGTGTTCAGATTGCATGACGTCACATTTAATACACAGGAGATCGGCCAAGATAAGTGTTGTATCAGTAATATTCGATACAACTATGTTATCTAGAGAACTCGACTGATAATAATACTTTTTCATTGCCAGGTTTACAACGAGCCTCCAATAGGATCGTAAAGCTGTTCAGTGATACAGTTTTGTCGATTGTAAATACAGATTATAGCATGGTTAGAAACTTACTCGCTAGGACTATTCACTGTAAAGCTTTTCTGAATTCCCAGGAAGCATTGGTGTTACGAAATACGACAGTTTTATATAAGGACGCCGGGGATAGGATTCGCGTGCAGGGTGCGGTAAAAGGTAGCTTAAAAGTTTGGTTGTCACTATGGCAAATGGTCATCTCTGAAAAATTTGTCATTATCTCAGAATGTCACTTTCGTAAATCGTCACTTTCGCTTATTGTCATTTTCGAAATGAGTCACTTTCGCACTTAGTCATTATTACAACCGGACACTTTCTCAAATGGTCATTCACAGTTTTTCTACCACATTTACTACGCCATGACTTATTTTGTCAAACGAAAACTATTATTTATTTTATCTTACAATTTAAAACTAAATTATGATAAAACTAAACTAAAGTTGCAATAGAAGTTTAATGAGGATAAGGCGAAATTTAAATTTGTTGCTATCCTATTCTTGTCTTTTTTTAAAATTTGTGTCACTAAATCGTGAAGTGTAAAATACATGATTGCAGAATTTGTTACAAATCAAAGATGAAATATGAATTTGCATTTATATGGATTCATTTACAACAAACACAAGGGCTATAAGGATGGCAGCAGTTTATGGCACTCTGTATAAAAGAAAATATGTATTAAACCGATCCAATAAATTATATAAGTATTTTTTTATTTTTACTTTTATGAGCTTGACAGGCAGAAAGCTTATTAAAATTCATATTCGTATCTTTAGGCTTTTTATCCCATTTCTGAAGGAATGTTAATGTGGCAGAAAAGCTGTCAAAGACAAGTTGCGAAAATGACAAAAGTAACTTATTGCGAAAATGGCAATGTGCGAAAGTGACAATTTGCGAAAATGACATTCTGCGAAAGTGACCAAATTTTTAGCGATGACCATTTGCGAAAGTGATAACTGCGTCTTCGATACCAGCGAAATTTTATTTTCATAAAAGATTTTCAGACTTTATAGCGTAGGCCTGGAGTGCGTAAGCCTGTCGATTTTATGACAATATATGTCTCTAGAGTCTCTAGAGACTACAATTGATGTCTCTGGTCTGGAGACACTGCCTGCGGAGCCAAATTGTATATAAATTCATGTGTATATTTTTACCGTTCCGTACTAAAGAAGAAACCCTTATCGTTTCGCCATGTCTGTCTGTCTGCAGTTTATATGTGTGTATATTAATCATGACGCTGGCTCCCATACATGTAAATTGCTAATAAATTTTTTTCTTGACTGACCTATTGTGTGGGATATCGTTGAATAGTTCTTTCAAAAATATTATGAGTGAATACCATTTTTCGATTTAGGAATCAGTTTCTAAAATATTTTCAAACGGTTATATATAAACACGTAAAAAAGTTACGGCTGTATAGTATATATAAATAACAAAGTTTATAAGAAAAAGAAAGAAAGTAAACTATTAGAGCTAAGTAGGGTTTACAAATTAAAAAGTTATAAACGATCAACTTATAAAATGTATTCGGAGAAGGAAAATTTCATACAAATTGAATAAAAAATTAGTTCTTTAGACGGCTTTAGTAGATTTTTAGTTTAAGTTCAAATTTAAATAATTTTTGCTCTTAATTTCATGAATATTTTGTTATTTAAGCTAACCTATTTGTTATTATTATTTCGTTGTTTGCTTTCAAATAATTGATAAGTAGTTCATTTTGTTTGATCATTTATATTGTAGGTAATAGTAGTGATAATAGTGTTACGTGTAGGTATATGAACTTATATAGATTTTGTATATTCTTGCTGTGTTAACATTTCAATATTTATATATTTTTTAACTTTATTGATTGACAATTTTCCAATCGTCCGGAGCCGAGAGTTCACAAAGTAAAAAGATAAAATAATTCGTTATTCTACATAAAAAGCCGCAATTAAAATACAAAAAATACAATAGTACAGAGGCGGACTTATCCTTGTGAGGGATCTCTTGTCTTAACCCTACAACCAGAGGAGAAAATGACAAAATTAGGATGGAACATTGTACAATACTTACAAGCTAAAACATTGAATGCTGATAGTAATTAATTACACGAAAAGTTGAGATATACATACACGGCGATTTTTAATTGGATTTGAAGGCCACTTCATAGGCATCGTTAGAAAGACCTAATTAGCTAGTCAAAATAAAAATTCTGATACAAAAAATGTTGTCTAAAACTCGAAAGTAAAATTGTGAGATCAATTAGTAGTACCGCCGCCATAAATCGCCCGCCGCCGGCCGGCCGGGGTCATCGACAGCTGTTTTAGCCGGCGTAACTACGTGGTCTCGATCGATAATCATTTACGCAACTTTTTGATCTTATGAAGTTATGACATACAGAATTTAGATAGAGGAATTTATTTACTATGCTACATTTTTTTTCCAAAACCAATGAAAAGTCGCGTGTATATACTTACAGTAACAGATAAACATACATGTATATCCTACAATATACTATATTGTATAGTTTTTAGATTCAGTTTATTACATTGAACTATTATGTCCTTGAACTTAAAATAATGTTATCAAATTGGCTCAGATTTATACCTATTTGTTATTATTGTTTACATAGGTATAAAATGGCTGTTAGTTTTCCGACATAAATAAACAGTACCTGGGCGACCGAGCTTTGCTCGGTTACATCTCAAACATTAACTAATTTTTTTTAAACTTGTCTAAAAACAATGCAAAATAAAAAAAATATATAAACTTAAACATAAAAAAAAACAAAAGTAAGTCACCGAGTGGGATTCGAACCCGTAACACTCTAGCTGTCGCTATCCTTAACCACTGAGCTAAATCAAGGCGGTCGCGGTGCGACGAAATTAGCGACCATATTCTGCGTGGAAAGAAAAACGCATGAAAACTCTAAAACACGCGTTTTCCCAAACATAAAACTAATATAGATCGATTATTTACCCCCGAAAACCCCCATATACAAATTTTCAGCGAAATCGTTAGAGTCGTTTTCGAGATCACAGAAATTTATAAATAAATATATATATATACATACATACATACAAGAATTGCTCGTTTAAAGGTATAAGATGAACGACATTTAGATTTTTAATTTAATTTAGTTTTTAATTTAGATTTTTAATTAAATTTTTATATTAGGTTTAAGTTCAATAAATATAACTTGTTTTTAATAATAATAAAATAAATAAAACGGCGTCGGGACGTGACGACCCCATCGCCCACTGGATTCCCAGTGCAGTCAGTCAACGCAGGGCAGCTTGTGGCGAGCTGATGGTGAGTGGCGACACCACGTACCCTACCTCCAGGGGGACCATACACACATGCGCTTATACACACACATACACACAGTTACACACCCCCCGCCTCTGTCTTGCCTTGACCGGCCGGCCAGAGTGGAGTCGCAAGAGCAGGACATACGCTCCAGGGTGGAAGTGTATTGCACGTAATGGCGTAATAACGGGGAAACCCGCTCTCGGGGGTAAGCCCCGTGATGGTGAAACCGGAGCCGCACCTCTCGACACCCTCCTCAAGGGATAGACCTCCGTAGATGCAGCCATCTCACATTTTAGATAAAAAGGTACTAAAAGGCCTCTTTATGTTGGCTTTGGCCCCATGAACGCCTCAAAGGACCGGGTCCCTATGGACCCGTGGCTGAAAAGCGTACCAACAAAATAAATAATAATATGATACTTACATCAATAATTGATATTTAAGTCAATCCAAGTCAAGGAGCCATCACACAATGAGCACACGCTCGCGCCTTGGGAACGGTCGCGTGCGGCGTGCGGCGTCCAGTGTTCATCTCGTGTCGTCTGCTGCACACCCGCAGGGAAATTGTGTACTTAGATGTTTTAGACGATTTTTGATACGAATGTCCATTGTCTTTTTTGTTTTTTAAATCGTCGGTTGAAAAGTCTCAGGAAATTGCAAATTCAGTTTTTCGAAAGGCTTCGTTTGTATTTAGTCTGAGTGCTTCGCTTATTATCTTATTGGCTTCAAGTTAGAATGTTACGCCTGAGTCAAGTTCAGTCTCTTGTCTGTTACTCCTATACTTCTGTCTTTTTTAATAAATTTGAAAAGGAAAGAAAGAAATTCTATTAGAACCATTTATTTTTGCAGTAAAGTTTTCGTAGGTGTAACATTTCGGGAGTATAAGGCCGGGGATCACATGGGACTCAAAAACTACTTGAACTATACAAACATGAATATAATAAGACTTCGTATGTACCATTACGATTCTAACTCTATGGTATATATATTGTACACAAATCAGACCAGTCCTTGGTCCTACTTCTCAGTCTGCCGATGCATATAGCTAATGTTCTAAATTAAGGTTCTATAATTATCTCGCCAGTTCTAAACTAGAAATGAATTGAGTTGCGATGATACATTAAGTGCTCCACTGTACGCACGTACTAGCGTAGTAATTATGCACGTTGGCAATGACGATGATATTTAGTGCGTTCTACTCTAGTTCAACCTTCTATCTGCCAGATTCCTGGAGTTTTATGGTTTAAGGGGACGCACCGTGAAAATGGGCATTATCTATTTCTTATTTCTCAGCGAATATCAGAAATTTAGAACTGATACTTGCTAATAGCATACTAGAACGCTTTTCTAGCATAATTGTGGTTGTGGATACACGATTAGTTAATTTTTGTAACACAAACTTGCTCATCAAAAACACCTCTACCTAAACATATATGGTCTAATTTCTCACAAACGAGAGGGACTTCATCTTTGAAACTTTTTATGCAGATTAGTAATTATGTAATCTTTAAAATTGTGGTACAAATTTTTTTTTGTTGCTTTACTTCTAATTTTAGAGCCATTTTTCTATAATTGATCAGTTTTGCGTGGCTTTAGATTTCAGTCATATAAGCCCTTTTGCCTTCCTGAAAAATATTGTACTTGCCGTCTCGCTTTTTCGCGAGTGTATTTAAATAAACTGTTCTTGTTGCACAGATTTTTGACAGTTATACATTAAATTGTCAGATGGCCGATGGGCCTCACGAAGCAGGGACGCGTCGCTCTTCACAAAAAAAATGACATTTGATTTCGTAAATTTATTGTCACAGTGTAGAAAAATATCACGAATATATATGGGTCGAACAGTCTGTAAACAAACGTGCGAGTAACTTTCTTACACTGTGTCACTTGTCATAATGTCAAAGGAAGTGTCAAAGCATAGCGTGGCATAGATTGATTACGTGACAGACATGGTCGGCATAGATTTTTTTTATACAAGTAATGTACATACAGTATCAATTAATAATATTTTATTTTTATTTAATTACCAGTTTTGTGGCAATTAATTAATTTTATAATAGCCAAATAAACTTATCTATAGATAATACTCTTCGGATTTATTTACTTTTAGATTTCGAGAAATATACACGTACATATTTTACCACTGACGGACTGGCTGACTGATTGATATGATTTTTAGGGTTCCGTAGTAAACAAGGAACCCTTATAGTTTCGCAATGTCTGTCTGTCCGTCCGCGGTCCTACTCAGAAACTATAAGTACTAGAAAGCTGTAATTTGGCATGGATATGTATATTAATGGCGAAAAAGTCGTAAAATAAAATATGGAAATAATTTTTTTTAGGGTAGCTGCCTACTTGTTACTGTAGTGAGTACTTGTACACTGTAGTGATAGGTGTAAGAAAGGACTTGCTTGGTGGGGAAGCAGACAGGGAGGGCTTTCTGCTTAACCCTCCAAACAAGCAACCAAGTGAAGGCAGAGGTTACCTACGAGGCGGTAGGCCGTTTTTTGAATGTTATTTTGATATCATTATAATAAAGTGATCTAGTATAGCCTGTGGTTCGATTTATTACGGGTATGTCCCTTTCATGTTGTATATTAATTATTTTTTCAACATACTTGCTCGTAAAGTGGGTCTCATTGAATTTCATCGGCTTTAGACATATATAAAGTAGCTCATTAAACACGCTTGCGTTATAAACGCAAATAGTGAAGTTATATTATGCAACAGCAATATTTTAACTATTTTTTCTTTCAAATTCCGAACTCGCTCACTGCCTTGTGGCACCAGCTAGTAATGGTTGGCCAGCCGAGCTGATTTTAATAAGTATTACGGTGGGAAAGCAGCTGGGTGCACACAGTTTTATGGTTCAGTTTATTTAACCGTTCCTTTACCGCCAATACCAGACACAATAGTAAGACATGAACGTGGACATTTACGTATATCCAAACTGATTTTTATTTTAACCGGTAAAGACCCGCACGATATTAATATATCGTGCGGGTCTATACGTGCGGGATATACGTGTGTTGAAAAACTTCGTGCGATATACGTGCGTATATTAGTTAAACACTCGGCACTATCACGCCCTCGCTTTCGGCTCGCGCACGAAAATTCCGCCTCGTTTGTTATAACCACTATAGCGCACAAATATTGTAATATACACAACTATTTTTCAATTTAAAAAATATTACTTATTTTAATATAAAGAATTGAATAATGCAGCTCCTTTTATATAGTTACGTATTTACCCCTTACTTATTTTGTACAACATGCTGACTTTTCATTGGTTTTGGAAAAAAAATCGTATTGTAAATAAATTCCTCTATCTATATACGTAATCCAAATTTGTGTATGACATAATATAAACAAATCGAGACTACGTAGTTATGTCCGACCAAAACTACCGCATGACCTCGATGAACTCCGGCCGGCCGGACGGAGGCGGTGCCTGGCGGTAGTACTAATTGATTTCACGATTTTACTTTGTTTTTGAATTTTTATTTTAACTAGCTAATTAAATTTTACTAACGATCTTTATAAAGTGGCCCTTGGTCCAAAAAACAATGAGAAATTACAGTGTATATTTTTTAAAATTTTAATAAATTATTTCTGTTTTATCTAAAGGCTGACCGGTAGACAATGCGTTAGCATTAAGTCCACCTTTTGTACCATTATGGTCATTTAAGATTTAATAAATAAATAAATTTACATGTCAGTTGCTGTAGTAAGCCATTTTATAAATATCATAGCTGCTGGCTTAGCTTTTATATTAAACGAATGTATTGATGAAGGCATATTTCCTAACCTAATGAAATGTAGTAAACTAATCCCTTTATTAAAAAAAGGAGAAAAATCAGAACCTGGCAACTACAGGCCGATATCCATCCTGCCAGTTTTGAGTAAGGTGTTCGAAAAGATAATGCTCAATCAAATGCTGCTTCACTTCAAAACCTAGAACCTGTTCCATAGCCAACAATTCGGTTTTACTGGCGGGAAATCGACCACCGATGCGGGAGTGGCACTCGTTACACATATATACGATGCATGGGAGAACAAAAATGATTGAATTGGATCATTTTGTGATCTCTCCAAAGCATTTGATTGCGTAGATCATCCGACATTTTTGCTTAAATTTCATCAATACGGTTTTGATGATAATTCAATTAAACTAATAGAATCTTATTTAACAGATAGGCATCAAACTGTTGATTTAAATGGCATAAAATCGCACGGATCTAATGTTAAAATAGGCGTACCGCAAGGTTCAATTCTTGGACCTTTCCCTTTCTTGGTTTATGTCAATGACTTGCTTTATATGGTTGAGAAACAGGCTGGCATAGTGCTGTTTGCTGATGACACCTCACTAATATTTAAAATAGATCGACATAGCACAAACGCTAGCGCAGTAAACGCAACCTTGTCTTCCATTTCTGATTGGTTTTCTGCCAATGCTATAGACAGGTATGCGATGACATAATGCTAGATGGTGAAAAACTCGATCTTGTTGAAAGTACTACCTTCTTAGGAATTACAATAGACTAAAAACTTCAATGAAGTGCTCATATAATTAACTTTCTAATAGGCTTAGCTCTGCGGCTTATGCTGTTAGGAGAATAAGACAATTAACAGATATAGCAATTGCTAGACTAGTGTACTTTAGTTATTTTCATAGTGTAATGTCTTACGGCATACTATAGTGGGGGAGTGCAGCCGGTATTCAAACTATTTTTATTTTACTAAAACGGGCAATTCGTGCTATTTATGGGTTAGGACCAAGAGACTTACACAGACACAGAGAATTATTTAAGCAAATTGATATACTTACATTGGCATCGCAGTATATATTTGAAAACATAATGTTTGTAAGGAAAAATATTTCCTTATACCATAAAGTAAGCGATATGACCGATAGAAACTTACGTAATAAGAATGAATTATTACATATAATTTACAGATAGTAAAACGTTCATGGGGAACTGTATACTTTTTTATAATAAATTGGCACAATCGGTCCTTGATATGCCTGACAAAAAATTCAAAACTTATGTAAAGAAAGTACTTTGTGAGAAGGCTTATTATAGGACCGATGACTACCTTAAAGACAAAAAAGTCTGGCTTGAGCTTGGCGCGGGTCCCTCTTAAAGGTTTGTTATATAGGTACTCGCAAATGTTCATAATTTGGTACATTTTGTACAAACTAAATCTACAACTTGACATTATTTTAAAATTTTGACATTTTGAAAATTTCATTTAAATTATGATATGACATAAAAAACAATGTATTCTCTGTCCATATTAACTTTAAGTATTAATTTATTTGTGAGTTGACGTCCTTAAAGAAAATGCTGCAGTGCAGTTTGTTACCGCTTCTTCTGCACTAGCGCTTTAGAAGCGGTAGTAAACTTAGCTGTAATTAACCATTTGACGTGAACAATTGTGCAACAAAACAATGACGATTATTAAGGGATTTTATAAATATCCTATGATAATAAAAATATATATTAGAAAAAAACCTATTGCGATCTTTTTCTGCACGTGTCGTTGGCTCAAACTAATAAATATTGATCTTTCATTATGAAGTTCAAACATTCTAGACTTCCCTCCAGAATATTAGTCATTGCTCAGATTTCTTACTGAAAGCTAATATCTCTGGTTCATTGAACTAGTAGGCTTGATAAGTCTCAGTTTTAAAAACATAACGTAACTGATAGATTACGTGACATGACCTTTTTCAATTCTTTACAAAAACATAACATGTTACAAAAAAGTAAACATACTAGAGATACTTTTCATTACGTCATGGTTTTCATACTGTAACCTCTATATATTTTTAACTCTATCTGCATTGCATTTAGACATTACTACAAACCTAGCGGAAAAGAACGGACAACTTTGGAATCAATTTTGACAGATTTTGAAAAATAAAAACGTAGAGCCAAGCCTTAACGGTATTAGAAGTGCACTAGTTTTCGCCGTAGTCCTGGGCCAACCACTGTCTAGTAAATGCGAGTTTAAGTCTTTGTCTTGATTGTGGACTACTCCTTTTCGGGGTTTCAAGGAAAAAGCGGATCCTTTATATGATCACTCCTGTGCCTGTTTGCCTGTCATAGCCCATTTGCTCCGAAACTAAGGGACCAATTGAGTTGAAATTTTCTGCATATAATGAGGTAACCCAAAAACGGAAGTGTAAACGTTAAGGGGACGAACAGTAAGGGTTAATTATATAAAAATAGTTCTGCAACCTACGTCGTGGGTGGGATATTATCAAATCAAAGGGCTTGTTGTCATAATCTCATTATTTAAAAGTCATGGAGGAAAATTCAATCCTCTAAAGAGTAAATTCTACGAAAATTTACCTAAAATGACAAGAAAAAAACTTAAAAGATATTTAGATTCCTAACAACGTGACAAGAATACAAATTTGAGCTGTGTGGGATGTTTTTGAACAAAATCAATGTAATCCAATCTAAAAGTAATTTAAAAGTAAATAATAATCCACTTGGTGTTGGGTATGTTTACTAACTTAGGTAAGTACTCAGTGAAATGATTATTTTATTTCCTTCACGCCATATCGAATGACTTTTATTCCATTTAATAAAGTAGGTACCGAAACCCATCCCTTATTATTGTTTAGCGAAACCTGCCAATTTTTCGACCTTTCTCCATTAACGTGTTTTCCAATTATAGTGATGTATTTGTGTTGGAAAACAAGTGTCCTCAACAATCTATTAGATGTTGGTCGTATTTTGTTGTTTGCTTGGTAGAGTCAACAGAACTTACGTCAAGTAATTTATACATGTCCACCATCGCGTAGGTACGGTAACTTTCTGGTACCAACTCCCATAATATGCGTTGCCCGAGGGATAACAACTTTACTGACAAGTTTATTTGCCCCCGACTTTCAAGCGTTCACCCTATTAACTTTTGGACCGCTGAACCGATTTCCACCCAACAGCTAAGAAACACCGCAAGGAAACTTACTTTCGCGTAAAAAACCGCATTGAAATCGGTCCATCCATTCGAAACAGACATTGGCGTCAAACTTATGACACCCCTCTTTGTTGTCAAGGGTTAAAAAGGGCATGAAAAGTCTGTCTTGTGCCCCTGTTGCATATGCCCAAAGTGCCCATAGTCGGCGAATATAACCATTCATTATCAAATGGATTGAGTACTTGTTTGCCTATTTAGCAATGCCGTAGATCAATAATTACGGAAACAGGTCGACGATCAGGCTCCACATCAATTCCTTTTATTTCTTGAAATATCCTTTGATACGAGTATGTCCTATTGCAATTTACTCACTTGTTTATTTTAGCGCGTTCCGGAGAGCATTTGTTGCTTAAGAAGCGTGGGTGCGTGTCGGATCCTTTATGAGAAAAAAACTTGGATAACTTGCAAATACTTTGCGAAAATGTTTTACAAAAATGATTATGAGTTGGAATGGAATGGATGCATGCGTGCCAAATGTCAGCAAAATATTTTTTGATTATCAAGAGCGTCACACAGTGCAAATAGTGCAATGTACTCTATCCATAAATTTAGATTTTTTGTGGAGTCGCAGTAGACAGCAATCTCATGTCGGGGTTTCTACGCCATATCGAATGACAAAACATCGAAAGATCAATAGCTCGTGAGGGTCATGACACTCGTGGCCATCGGGAGCAGCTCCCCTCACAGTTGTTTTCCATACTGTCTTGTTCTAAGTAGCCATATAACAACGATCTAACAAGTAGTTTAAAGCGGTGACAGCGGACGAAGGCGGTTAAGGCAATGGGTGTGCGACGCACACCCATAACCGCCTTTCACACTGTGCATCTGAAAAGCACGAGATCGATCCTCATTAGGCGCGCATTGTAATTCTGATTTTCTACTTATGGACGGTCATTTTCTACTACCATCACTTGATTCCGTGTAAAAGTCGCTGTTTTCATTAGAGGGCGAAAGTCGACGACAGTCGCGCGACAGTACCCGACCCTGGATGTTATTCCAAAAGCGGTACACAAGACGGACGTTACTGCCGCGTTTAAGTGTTAAGCAACATTGCGCACTAACGTATGATGATAAGCGTAATTTGGTTTGACGTACAAATATATAGGACGTCACTATCGTACGACTAACGTATTATTTTAAGGAGTTACCCTCCTGGTCGCCTACTTTCGACGGTCGCATATCTTTGTGCCCCCAAGCCCCCAGCATTATTATTTTTATCATAGTGCCATTACGAATGAAAAACGATCGCTTAGACCCGATTTGTTTATTGCAATGCCCTTCATGCAATCGCACGGCAATAAAACATCGCCAAAACATCTGTGTGCAGTAAACACGAAATAAGATAATCTTCATGCGATTTTATTGACTTATCTACGTACTTATATATATAATTTAAGCAAGGCTAATAAAATGCTTCTTTATTTTATTCTCGATCGAGAATTCTGATTAATGTTGGGTTCAATAATCCTTATATACTGGAATAGAGTAATTTAACTATGTCAAATGCACTTCCCAAGCAGCACAAAACAGCATTATATCAAACATATAATAGCATGAAATAATGCACCAAGCATTATATGGAAATCGTATTTTAGCATTATAACTTTTGTACGATTCTTTTACGTTTAATTTGGGCCCCAACTTAGACAGCCTTGAGCTTTATATCAGCAGTTTAATGACAATACAACTTTTGTATATTACCTTTTATAAAGTCAGTAAAGAGCATATCCCTATGCTTAAGACATTATTTGTTACTTCATTACGATTGGTATACAGCTTTTTGTTTGACAATATGTTGATTTAATTCTCTTATAATGCGTACTCCATTATTTTCTTTGTAAATATATTATCACATAGATTAAAAAAATATACATTTATTGGGTCAACATATTATGGCGTGCAAATGTGATGTGATGTAAATAGAAAATTAATTTTGCGTGAGAGATCTTTATTCTGTGTTTTAGTGAAATGGACCTGCGGGCATAAATTTACTGTAAACATATATAGGGTTTATGGTAAAAAATAAAGGCGCCCTCGCAAAAATGCTTTTTTGTTAAAATTATTTGTAAAAACATAACCTAGTATATATACGTTTTGTATACGCTGTTAACACAGTTTTTACACCTATAATTTGTTTTTTCGGTCATCCGTGAATAAAAGTAATCAACATTAACGCTGTTTGAACAGATTTTGGTGACTTCAAATTATATTTATAACAAAAGAAAACAGAAAGCAAATGGCGACTGATAAAATTAAAGTTTTAGGCATTCAATGATACCAAAATAGTGCTTTTCATTTTATTATAGTCTGACACAAAAATTTATACTTGATAAGCATAATATAAGACACTTACATATTATGTTCAGCTGTATTACTACATTCACAAAGTATATTATATTGCTTACAGTTATTTTACACCATAGTTACTGGCTATTGGCTTTATTTGCTTTTTTATAAAGTAAAAAACTAAGCAAATGCATTAAATCTTATTTAGTCAAAGCTGGTGTATGACTAGCATTATATTAACAAAATCACAGATCAATATCCAGGTTTTAATCGTCAAAAATGTTTAATTACAGTTTAAGACATTATACAATCATTGATTAATGTTAATATAATGCATTACGCTTTTCAAATGATCGATATATGTTAATAGTTTTCAAGATGATTTATATTAAAATTATCAGATGTTAATTTACGACTGTTGGCATGGTAATATATATTTTTTAGACTATTATACATATACCAAAAAGCATTATCACAAGCCGATATATAAATTTTAATCTTTGGTAGTGCCAAATTAAAGTGATTATTTATCTTAACGTCCTAAATCCACATTTTTTAAAGAAAATATACAAGTTGTGTGCTGCTTGGGTTAGGCAGCTCAAAAAGGCAACGACCCAGGCTAGTCATCAATTTTACTTATTTAAGAATTATATTTATGTTCTTGGCGGTAAAGTGTTTTTCTTGTATCCCTATTTTCCCTAAGTTAACACACTTTGTTGGTTTCCGTTTAGTTTATGTATGAAAAGAATCTTCAGTGACAACCAACCAACCAACAAGTTCATGACGACCTCCGTGGCGTAGTGGTACCATGCTAGCCCGCCACCCAGAGGTCCCGGGTTCGATTCCCGGTCAGGGCAAGTTGGAAAATGGCCTTTTTCAAATGGTCCTGGGTCTTGGATGTTTACCTATATATGTATTTGTTATAAAATATAGTATCGTTGAGTTAGTATATCCCATAACACAAGTCTCGAACTTACTTTGGGGCTAGCTCAATCAGTGTAATTTGTCCCTATATATATATACAGGGTGGCCAACTTGGAGGTATACAACTTTTTTTTGCCGCCATTTTGTTTTGGCGGTTAATATGACAGTTGTTGCATGAATATTACTTTGTGTAGATACGGCAAATTTATTATGGAGCGTTTTACGACGGAACAACGTGTTTTAATTATTAAAACGTTTAACGAAACATTAAAAAGAATGTTTCCCGGTCGATTAATTTCGAGAAACGGTGACATTGATTGGTCCCCAAAATCGCCTGATTTAACAGCTCCTGACTTTTTTCTGTGGGGCTATCTAAAGGGACGTGTCTATGCTAACAGGCCAATGAACCTTCAGCAATTAAATCAAAATATTCGAGACACAGTCACTGAGATAACGTAGGAAATGTGTGAAAATGTGATGAAAAACGCGATGAAAAGGGTTCACATCTGTGATGCTGCTAGAGGTGGACATGTCTGACATTATTTTCCATGTTTAACTGCCGGCCCTAAATATTATATTTAACAAGGAATACTTGATATATTTTATATTTCATAGAATAAAAATACAAAACTAAAGTGTATACCTGTTATTTGGCCACCCCTGTATATCTATATATTTTTCAGTTATAAATTAAAATTGCCACATCAAGTACTTAACAGAAAAGTACTTGACGCGGGCAAGTATTATAAATTGTATATTACGTTTGTAGCGTTTCCGACCACACCACAGAATTAATAAAAGTATGCAAACCGTTTACAATATTCTTAATGTACCTTACCAAGTTGTTAAAACTTAACTTACATACTTTGAATAAAATAGCTTTAGCGAGCTATACTAGTTAATTTTTATCATAAAAAGATTATTAATTACCAATGCGGCTCGTAAAAGTACGACAAAAACAGCGGGATAAGAAATGACAAAATTGCAATGGGAGATTATGAATCCACTCCAATCAAAACAGATCATCTCTACCATCCCACTATCAAATAAATCGAATGGATTGAATTGACCAGATTAAATTATCAGAGATCAAAAAAAAAATGTTGTTGATAGAGCTTTTCGAGCCCTCGGCACGATAACAGACGAGTAAAAATAGCCATTTAAAAATAAACGTACAATCCACGTCGAGTTCAATCGTCGTTGGACAAACAACTATTTTAATGCCTGCCATCAACGGTTGTGTCGTCGACAAATTGAAGAGGGAGGAGATGTGCGCATACGTATATAATAGATCCACGGAACGCTCGGGCCCCTTGAGTCCGCGATGCTATTCTTGAATTAAAAAACAAAGATATTAGTTCGGTACCTAGCTACTCGTTTTCTTTCGAAGGTGGTAAGTGAAGCAGACATTAACGCGTTTCACAGTTGTGTTTAACTTCTCTAGCACTTTTTCTTTTGAGGTCCTGTAACTGTAATTGAGGTTTCGAGTGTGTAAAGTGGCTAAAACTGGTGTCAGATTTTTCATCTGACATAGCTTTGCAGGCCTGGGGTTATGAACTTGCGGAAGCTCGTAAGCAATTCGTACTCCTAGATCCCAGGCCACCTTGATACTCGGTGAAACCGAAAGGAAAGTGAGGTGTACATTTTTCTTATCCTTCCGTCCTCTTTTTTTAGGGTTCCGTAGTAAACAAGGAATTCTTATAGTTTCGACATGGCTGTCGGTTCTACTCAGTGACTATAAGTACTAGAAAGCTGAAATTTGGCATGGGTGGATATGTTGATTAAGAATGGCAAAAGGTAGTCAGATAAAAACTAATATTTTTTTACTTTATCTCCCATTAAAGTTTTACTCATTTTTTTTCTCCACTAACCCATCGTGTGGGGTATCGTTGAAAACGTCTTTCAAAAATATTGTGAACTTGTAAACATAATTTTTCGAATGAGGGAGTTGTATATGAAAAAAATCACGTTATAGTATATATGTTGCGGCGAGGGATGTGCAGGAGGCCTGAACGGTATGAGCGAGATCGGCATCTGACATCTTAGGTGACGTGAACTAGCCATTTGGTTACTTACAATACGAAAACAGACTAATGTCAGGATGAGAACTTACTTACAGTCACGTCACCTTATCGATGTCGCCGCAAGAGAAACCGTGCATGGGCATTATAAAAATGTGACGATAAGTCAACGCTCCGCCATCGCGTTAACCATGCACTCCAACCACATGTGTCTGAATACCCTGGCCCACACACGTATTGAATCTGTGTCCAACAGGGCTTATCGTCTAGCTGAAATAGACTTCCATTGTAATAAATCGGTTTACCAATCCAAATCTATTACAATAATCACAATTTAATGAGTCATGTCATGGCCAAGCTACAGCAAACTACACAAACAAGTTGTGCACAGAACGGCCGCTCGAACAAGACTACCCTCTCTGTCGCTAGAGCGACCGGTTTTATAACTCGTTGCTAACGTCTCGCTATTTAAAAATTCAACCGCCGCATCTTTTAGTAAACAACTTTCTCTTTGCACGTTTAAAATAAAAAAAGCGGCCAAGTGCGAGTCGGACTCGCCCATGAAGGGTTCCGTAGTAGCAAATAACATAATATAAAAGTTTTGTAGTATGTTTCTTTAATTTTTATATTCGAGTTGATTGAATGAAAGGTAAATTGCCGTTTATGATTTATGACGTATTAAAAAAGAACTACTTACTAGATCTCGTTCAAACCAAATTTCGCTGGTAGTTTTTATGGTAATAAACATCATAATCTCTTATTTTAGAAGCTACGGGGGGGGGGGGGGACACTTTTTTCCACTTTGAAAGTGTCTCTCGCGCAAAGTATTCGATTTAGAAAAAAATGATATTAGAAACCTCAATATCATTTTTGAAGACCTATCCATAGATACCCCACACGTTAGGGTTTGATGAAAGATAAATTTTTGAGTTTCAGTTCTAACGTATGGAAAACCCCCAAAATTTATAGTTTTTTTTCTATTTTTGTAGTACATCTACTTACCAAGTTTCAACAGTGTAAGTCGTATAGTTTCGGAAAAAAGTGGCTGTGACATACGGACAGACAGACAGACAGACAGACATGACGAATCTATAAGGGTTCCGTTTTTGCCATTTGGTTACGGAACCCTAAAAAGGGAATTAATTATAAACACTCCGTCATATATAACGAAGTTTAAAGGATAACCATAAGAGCAAAGTAGGATTTACAGATTTTACGATACGAATAAAAAAGTTATATTTGACCAACTTAGTTAATGGAAAATTAGTTTTTTTGACGATTTTGGTCGTTAAACCGTGACGCGTAAACTCATAGTAGGTATTCGTAAACTACTGAACCTTCGGTAACTACTGAACCTTACACTGCCCTTGTTCCGACACGCATTTGGCTGGTTATCATTTTGTTTCTGTGTTATCAACGTATCAAGTCCTTACGGCAATTATTTATTATAGGGTGGTGACCAATTAAGTATGTACTTGGTTTTTAAGTACTTCTTTATATAGACAGTTTATACAAGTCTTTCTCTTCCGCCATTTACTTTATTTTGTAGCCGTCTTAGAGTGTTCATTTTGAAAAAGTGGCAATTTAATAAATTAAACATACCTATTTAGAATTAAGGTGTTAACATGACTTATCCTTCCGTTTCTTCTTTTATTTATGACAGTGTTATTATCATGTCCTTCTGTAGCAACAGGTGACAATTAAATTCATTCAGTTATTTTAGCGTGTGTCCCATTAATTGTGCTTCTGTTTTCTGAAACAATGTTTAAACAGAGGTTTGGCAGGGTAATTTATTGACGGCCATTGTACTACAACATTGTTGACACCATTTAGATTGTGAAAATTCACCCCTGTTTCACGTTATGTTAAAGCGTAATCCATTCGTGTTATTCTCATTCATCGTTCTGTTTAGGTATATGGTTGTTATTTTTGTCAAAGTTAAATATAGTCTGGCCATTCAATTTGGCGATGCCGCCAGTCTTTTAGGTACCCTGCCCTGCGAGTTTAGTAATCTGGGGCTAAGTTTTTATACAATGTGTAACGAAAAGGGTACATCAACCCGAAAGAGAGTATAAATACTAATCAATGTGAATAACTTTCACTCTCTGATCGCTAAATACAAAATAAAATACGTTCCGTGCCAAAATGTATTGGTACATACATACATACATACTATCACGTCTTTATCCCTAATGGGGCAGACAGAGCATTTTGGGTCTTGCGGTTCTATGCAGAGCCCAGGGCCGCAAGACCCAAAAGCCACTTTTAGCGTCATGGTGGGCGAGAAGATGGAAAAGCAATCAATACAGTGATGGGTTGCTAGCCGCATCGCCAGTTAACATGATTTGCATTTTTGCCCATTCCCTCGATCGGCTTTTACGATCTGCGTGGGAAGAGAAGCAGCTGGTACATTCTAAGTTTTTTTTATTTCTCCCAGACCAGCATGGGAGTCAAATAGAACGTGCCTGGCTTGATCGGTTGTATTTATTGACTCCATCTTATATAGCTTTACCAAACCTTTAAGAGAGTTAAATTGCTGTCTCCAACGGATAACGGCTGACACCAAGAAGGGTTTAAGCTCAAGCCCATTCTGGTAACCTTTGAGGCTGTTCCCAAGCCCAGTAATGACCTCCATACATGCGGCTGTAAGGCAGGGTGTAAAACGGCAGCTTGCATTTGCCGCAGAGAAGTGAAGCAACCTTACACATCTAGCTGTTTTGTCGGGGAGTATGCCATAATAATGTTACAACAAATGTGTACTAATAATATTGAGTCAGAAATTGTATTATCATCAAACGATAAACACAATCTGTGACGATTAAAATATACTATTGTCTAAATTGAGGCCTCTTTTCTTAACAGATCCCTATACCTGCACCAATACTTAAATTTATATTTCCTTGAGACCATATTTACTGTACAACTTTCTTAAACTAATTTAGTAAAGTAGCACGTGCGTTACTTAGTACAAATATATCGTTGATTAGCACTATGTAAAAGATTTGCTACGAAATATAAAGTAGGTAGTTTTTATGAGGGTTAATTGTTGTTCAATGTTCGGAAGTTCGGCGCTGTAAGTTGTCAAAAGTCCATAAAAGCTCGTACGACTGATAAGGGGGTCTTATATTATAAGTTAATACATCAAGATTGATTAGTGCATACATCACTTTGTTCCAAATTCAGCGGTTTTCCTATAAAATAGCGGAAATATAGTTAAAATTGGAAAAACTTAAAAACTTTGAAATTTGGGTAGACGTAACTCAAAAAATATAAGACCCATAAAAATAAAGTTTATACCGTGTGGTAGGTAATTTAATGTAGATTAATTTTGTCGTTGACAGTTTTTTTCTAAATCTAACAGTTTTTGTTCAAAACGGAGAAAACCGTGGCGAGGGACATATTTTCATTGAAAAGGGGGGAATGGGGGGAAATTGGTCTGACACCGGGCAAAATCGAACTCAGCAGGGTCGAATTAGTCTAAAAAACTCCGGTGTCAAATTGTTACATTCCATGCCGTTCAAAGTCGTAAAATTCAAAAATTCTTCTAGACTATAGTGTAAACGGAAATGGAAATAATGATAAATTCTTATTTTTCAAATCCATATAAATACTAAATAATAACAGCTAATTCGATGATTAGAAATTAAAAGTGGCTTAACTCGATTGTAATACGAATGAGACGTAAACAAGGCACGCTTTACTCACGCCTTACGATCAATTGACTATTCCTAAATTATAAACTCACTGACTAAGCAGATAGTATAAATTATACAAATTAAATTATTTTGGAACAAACTT
This sequence comes from Acrobasis consociella, assembly GCA_963555685.1. Taxonomy (NCBI): domain Eukaryota; kingdom Metazoa; phylum Arthropoda; class Insecta; order Lepidoptera; family Pyralidae; genus Acrobasis; species Acrobasis consociella. Next base: position 24,204,769 of record OY743104.1, read on the forward strand.
ACAAAAATTGAAGCTCTCAAAAGGCCCAAAAAAATCAAACCCCTCAAAAATTTTATGCTGAAAAATCTTACACTTTTTTTCACCTAGGTTAGTATCAGCTAAGCCCGTACCGTCTGAAAAGGAACTTCGTTTAAGAAACAGATGGGGTCAGTAACATATAAACTATCAAAGGCCAACATATTAGCCGTATGGTGACATTTGTGTGATGGTAACAAAAATAAGATAGACATAAAAAGTAAAAACTCCAGCGAATGCTGATAAGAAGTAAGCAAAATAATAAATAGTCTGGGCGTAAATCGGTCAGTGTTTTATCAGCTCCATAGCAAACAGTCTTGATTACACGGAGCCGTCAAAACAAAACGTGCGCCGTGAATACACATGGTAGGTATTTCGTGTTTTTAAATATTCTTACACATAGCGCGACGAACTGATGGCCGATGGGGCAAAGAGATTTCGGTAAAATTTTGTAATTTCAAAATATGGACTTAAAGGAGAATATAGTTTAGGCTGGTTTCAAAGTAACGCGTTTTACCATCGCCGGCCACACACGCTAGATTAGTAGCCGCGTTTCATAGTCACGCAGTTCACACGCGCCGGTCGTGTCGTGAGACGCGCGCCGGCGGCCTCCGCTGGCGACCGTGCGCGGTCTGATCTCTTCTACTGGCAGTTAGCATTTCAGAGTGACGCGGTTCGCAAGCGCTGTCGAGTGTACTCAACTAAAATAAATAACGATTCCATGTTCTTGATACGGGGCGTCTAGTTGACCAAGTTCTTACAAGATGTTTGTGAGATGCCTCACATCTAATGTACAAAGATAGGGACGCCAAAAATAAAGCCTGCGAGGAAATCGTGTGGCATTAAGGCCCAACGCAGACGACAGCGTAGACCGCGCCGCACTTTTTAGTCTGTGAAAATAGAACCCTCGGAATCACATGCAGTATCACAGACTAAAAAGTGCGTCACGGATAGTAAACATATCAATTTGCAATCTTTTACGACGACGTTGCTATTGCACTAATTTGCATAAAATAGAAATAGCCAAAGATAATATAATTACTAACGTAAATAGCTAATCCTCTTATTCGTCTTGCCTCCATGATGACAATAATCATTATACATAACTGTAAATGCAAAGAAACGCGCGACTCTAAGGCTAATTTCAGAGTAACGTGTTAACGTGGCCACACGCGCGCGCTTACTATTACACTAGAATAGTAGCCGCGTTGGCGTATAGTGACGCTGTTCACACGCGTCGGTCGTGAGACGCGCGCCGGCGGTCAGCGCTGCCGAGCGCGCGCGTGCGGAGCTCTTCTACTGGCAGTTAGCGTTTCAGTTCAGAGTGACTCGGTTCGCACGCGCTGTCGAGTACAGTCAAATAATTATATCAATGAGTAAAGATTTCATGTTCCTCGATACGGGGCGTCTGACTAACAAGTTCATATAAGAAGAAGTTTGTGGGATGCCTCACATCTAATGTAAAAAGATAGGGACGTCAAAAATAAAGCCTGAAAGGAAATCGAGTGGCATTAAACATATCTATTTGAAATATTCTACGACGCCGTCGCTGTTGCACTCTTTTCCATAAAATATAAATAGCTAATCATCTTATTGGGTTTGTTTCCATGATGGCGATAGATAATTATTAGAGAGACTAGTCGGTAAAGCCGACTATCTGGCCACTATAGTAGTCGGCGAATATTCGGCTAAGAGCGCCGACTATCCAGCTACTACCGTAGTCGGCGAATATTCGGCAAAGAGCGCCGACTATCCGGCGTATTTCTCAATAATACGTACATTATTATGTAGGAGTAATTATTAGATACGCTTCAAAAATGGAGTCATAATCTCTCACACTAATTGTATGAGAAATTATGACGCCATTTTTGAACCCTGACAGTACATTAAATAAAAACCTTCATTAAATAAAATACACAAAAACACCGCTCTGTCACAAAAATCAAGAAACAATGCGAAGTAAGAAACAGGTTCCGACACGATCGTCGGCCGATTAGTCGGCCTATTCACAACTGAATATTCGGCTAGTCGGCTAACGTTATGATCGGCACATCTCTAATAATTATACACAACTGTACATTGCAAAGAAACGCGCGATTCCAAAACTCGTTTCACAGTGGTCCGCCGGGTCAAGCGCGCGCTGTTGACACGCGCTGGGCAACGGCGCGTGCCGCCGGCGTTACTCTGAAACCAGCCTTATACTTATATCATTTTTGAATATAGGAAAGTTCTACACCCTTATGTTTTCTTTAAAGTTAAAATTTTTAATTTGAAAACTAGTTATATGCCTAGATGTATGCCATTTCTTTGAAGTTACCAAATTTTACCGAAATCTGACATGTTGGGTGGACGTACCTAATACCAGCCCCGTACCTAATACCAGCCTTTCAACGTTTTTTTAGATAATAAGGTTTCTGTAAATATAACGTGGCAAGAACTTTTTTTAAAAAATATAAACCATTTGGTCTAAAATATTTGTTAAATATGGTGACACTGGACTGAGTACTTCGACGTCAATCGTCAATTAAAGCTAGGCGACAACGGACGGCGGCCATTTTGCTAAAAAAATGATAAGTTCCAGAGTCACTAAAACAAGGTATTTCTCTTATTTCTTCAGCTCTACTGTTCTTGATTTGGTTTATTTTATATTATGATAAAGTTGTGAATCGATTTCTAAACAATAATTTAGGTTTTGTCTCTCATATCAGCTGAAATTAATGGGGCTGTAGTTAGATACATCAAATGTATGGAGTATGTAATTTCAGCCACTCTAGGCCACTCTAGGCTGGTATTAGGTTAGATAGAGTACCTAATTCCAGCCACCCTAGGCTGGTATTAGGTTAGATGGAGTACCTAATTTCAGCCACCCTATTAGGCTGGTATTAGCTTTAACGGAGTACCTAATTCCAGCCACCTGAGGCTGGTATCACACGAGGCTGATATTCGGTACGTGAAAGGGTGGTATTAGATACCGAGAGGCTGTAATTAGAGCCGAAGGGTACTTTTCTATATTTTATTGTTTTAAAAATTTGCAGTTAGATTTATGGTCAATTCAGATGTTAATTATGATTTTCAAATACATAACCTATCAACCTAAAAAAGAAACAATTGATTTCAGTCCATACTTAAAGCAGTACAATTTTAAAGGTGTTATTTGTACCAAAAGGCTGACAATAGGTACGTCCATTTCAAAAAGCTAGACTACGTTTGTATGAAAATGTCAACGGTAAGGGGGACTCAAGCTCTTAAGTGTAAACACTTCGACATGCAATCAACTTGTGTCATGGTCGCTGACGAAGAAACAAAAGTCCTAACTATGTCTGCCGGCAAGCGATGGAACGCATTAGGCATGCCGAATATAAAGTTCAATCAGTACCCGTTGAGTTTTTAGCTGTGATGTTCATCAGTGGACTTTCTGTGGATGAATAATGTTATTATGATATTATGTTCACAGAATGTAGCCGTTTTTTAAAGCTAAAATTATGGAAATTAATTCTGATTACATTTGTCTGTTCTCATAAAAATACATATTGTTAATGAAATTTTATTGACGAAGGAGACCGCCCATTGTACCTATGTTTTTTTATTATTTTTGTATTGGTGCAATAAAGAGGTTTTCATTCATTCAAGGATAAGAAGAAATTGTTAAGAAAAAAGCTTATGGAAAATACTTATAACACAAAAAATCTGATAATGACCTCTGCGACTGCGGTGCCATTCAGGCGACGAGCCATCCTGTCCTTGTTTTGTTCCTGTTTCTGTTGAACTACGCTACGTCTTGTACCATTGCCGACCTTTTTGAGGATAACGAAAGAGGGGTCTCTGTGGTCACATTATTATCACGGTTCATGCGATACAGATGATAGACAGGCGGATAGCCGGACGGACGGACGGTCAGACAGACGGCCATCGGAGTCTTAGTAATAGAGTCCCGTTCTTACGCTTTGGGTACGGAACCCTATAAATAAAAAAGCTATATGTATAGCTTAATCCTTTTACACAATACAAGAGACAAACACATTTTGGTATCGGAGGCGTTTGGGTTAAAATAAGTGGTTGCAAATTTAAAAGAACAAATATTTGATTTAGCAATATTGTATAATCAAATGTATATGTTTATCAAACGGAAGTCTGACCAAAAGCTCATCACCACTCATCGGCCGCTGCTGCGGCACGCTCGCTCGGCTCGTGCGTGGGTTGGTCGCAGTTCTAACATAACCTAACCTTTTTTTTTTTTTGACGCGAAGAAAATCCCTTCGGATACCTTACCGGTTACGGGACACCGGTAGGGTAATGTGGCGTTACCACTAAAAACTCCGCGGTGTCACCTCTCAGCCGCTATCGGCCGGGACCGTGTGCTTCTTCATGCTCCACAGCCCCGGCGCGGCCGGCCGCTACTTAAGGCCATACCCAAATTTTCCGGGGTCCAGTGGCGCCCTCATTTGAAACAAATCATTTGAAAGGAAATGGTGATCTTATTTAAAATTTTGTCTTGATCAAACCCTAGATAACCCTTTTAACTATTTTATGAACTACAGTTTATAATTTTAAGTGCAAACGTGAAGCTTTTCTACGCACATTAGCTAAAAGTGGCCGTTTTTCGCAAATGTGCGTAGAAAAGCTTCACGTTCGGACTTTAAATTATAAACAGTAATTCATAAAATAGTTAAAAGGGTTATCTAGGGTTTGATCAAGACGAAATTTTAAATGATATCACCGTTTCCTTTCATATGATTTATTTTAAATGAGGGCGCCACTGGACCCCGGAAAATTCAGGTAGCCCCTTAAGCGGCCCCGGCTCGCCAACGGCCTCACGGCACCCTCTGCTGAATCAGAGGGGCCGGAGCAACCGCCGCCTTGGCCTCTTGGCCCAAGGACAGGCGCGCTGACACGCACACGCGCCTGCCTTCCACTCCGGAGGGCTGTCCGTTGGACGATGGAATCCCGTTTCAACCGTCCAACCAGCCCTCATAATTTGGGGCCTGCGAAAGCAGACCCTGCCCCAGTCAATATGACGGCTACCGGGGCCCAGCCAGCCGGCCGCAGGGGATAGGGAGAGCGGCAACGTAACACCGACACTCCTCTTCCCCTGCGGCCCCACCGATGCCGTGCCAAGCGCCACGGCCGCGCTTGGTCGCGGAGGATAGGGCGAGCGGCAACGACACACCTCTTTCCCCGCGACCCCTACTAGGGCTGTGATGGAAGGGAGGTCGTCGTCACCCCCTTCCCTCACAGCCAGGCCATTCCAGCCAGGAATGGCCTCCGCAGGACCCGGGGAGGCCTAAGCCTCAACCCGGGCAATGGGTTCCTCTTAGCTTCCCTGCGGCCGAGGCAACCGCAGGTACTGAGCCTCCCCATCGCGACAAGATGGGAACCACATCGGGGGGGAACATAACCTAACCTGACCTAACCTAGTAAAATGGATAGAACTGACTAATTTTTTCAGTTAAACCAATCGATAATTAATAATTTATACAATAATCCTTTGACCTTTGAACGATTTGGCCAATAGTGTAATAGTTAATTATAACGTCGATATTCCAAACTGTGGTCAGTTGAACTTTTGATCAAATGACGATTGTTATTTTAAAATTGGTTGATTTGTTTGTTGTTCTTTTGAAATTTGCTTGATGAAATGTTGATTGTCTAATAAGTTACTATTTAACATTGAATAAAAAAGAGACTTGACGAATTATTAATTTCGCATAACTTGACCTATCAGAACTAAAATGTGCAGTTAAAAACCGTTTCACAAATTAATACATCAGCGCAATTTTATTGTGAGTAGGTGCTTATATTGACGATTGAGAGTAGTATCACGGATCGAATATGAACTTGGCTTCTTTTGACATAATATGTAGAGTAGATAAGAGTAGATAATCAATCGCCCATTAATATTTAATTCACCATTCTACTAATGACCTAGGTCATGACGTGACAAAGATCACAATTCGGCAGTTTCGACCGTAATTTTCCCTCATAGGAATTATTCTGGTCACCATCAGTAGTGTCAAAAGTAAGGTCGACAAAGGCCAAGAGAATTTTACGTCAAATAATTTTCTTTATTACATTGCTGAAAAAACTCAAAAGGCTCCGCAAGTGATGTTGTTCTTATGTTTTATAAAACATAACAAATTGCGTCTTTTGCAATTGAAAGTACAACATTTTATTAACAATTGACTAATACAATGTAAATGAAATATAATATAGCCTAAAATAAAACTTACTTAAACAAACATAATTAAATTAATATACATATTCAACTAAAACTAAATAATATTTTACTCGTAAATTAGTCTAAATTAAGTGAACTCCTACCATTGACGATAAAACCTGTATAGCCGAAGCCTCTTTAATGATAAAATAAATAACGTACTTGATCTAACGCGCCACGCATTGAATTCCATTCTTGTGAAGTTAATTTTATGCGACCGTACACAGAATCTGAATTTGTTACCATCCGACCTTACCCGAGGCAGTAGAGCCAGCTGTGATTGGCTAAAACAATTTTATTTACAAAGGAACGTGCCTCCCGAAGCTTGGAGGAGCTCGAGAATTTTCAATGCCACTTGTTGTCACCCATCTAAGTGCGTACCACGCTCAATGTTGCTCAACTTGCGAAAGCGCTGGTAATGCAATAAATTCCTCTAAAAAAGTTATAAAACGAGAACATAACCTTGACTCGAAGTAAAACAATATTGGAAAAGCTATCCTCCGCTTTACATGTAAAGCTTTTGCATAGCGGAGGATAGTGCATGTATGCACTTCTCTTACATTTTCGTTAAATTATTTTATATTAAGGATGGGGAGTCTACCTTACACTCGTCCATATATGTATAAAAAGAGAAACCGTTTTTCCACTCCTAAATGTTATCTGATCTCAAGGAGTGAAAAACGTTTTCTCCGTCTGCTTTTTAGGGTTCCGTACAAATGAAAAAACGGAACCCGTATAGGATCACTCGTGAGACTGTCTGTCCTTCGGTGAAATTTGGCACGATGGTGTAATCCTATGACGGAATAATACGGACGTGCAAATTAATAAATTTATTTGCACGTACCATATATTTTTTGCACCTAAAATATATTTTTAAATAAGGGTCATTTTCGAGGGACTTATTAGGAAAAAAAAACATATTGCTAACCTTATATATCTAAACCGTGCCTTATATCAAATGAAAGGGCTCGTTATGAGGATCATATATATTTTTATTTTTGATTTTATTCATGAAAGAAGACAAAAATGTTTAATTCAATGCAAAATATAGTTCATTGCTTTTAGATTACAGGAAAATATAAAATAATTATATCAATTGAAATTAAACTGGTATACTCAATATAATACGTTCACATACGGAAAATAGTTCACTTCTTCTTCTTATCGTGTGTGTTAGTGACTAACACTAGTGTCAGAGTTTTTAAACCGCCTTAAAGGCCTCTGTCATGGTTTTAGGTAACGACCAATGTCAAAGACAGTGACCGGGACCGACGGCTTAACGTGCCCTCCGAAGCACGGATCATTTTACTTATCGGACAATCAGGTGATCAGCCTACAATGTCCTAACCAAACTAGGACAACAACACAAAGTCGTTGCCCCCGCCGGGAATCGAACCCGCGACCTCCGGGTATCTAGTAATAGTAATAGTTAACTTTGGCATTGTAAGGAACCCTCTCCACGCGAGTTCAACTCGCACTCGGCCAGTTTATTTTGTAAGGGTCAGTTAAGACTGAGACGCGACGCGACGTGACGTGGTGTGCACTTTGAATAAAAATAGAACTTGTTTACTACACAAAAAGATACAAATTTCAGCGTACGTACTACGCCGCGCTGCACCGTGCTGCACCGCGCTGCGCAGCGCGGTGGAGTGAGGTTAATACCTTTTTGTGTAGTAAACAAGTTCTATTTTTCTTCAAAGTGCGTGCTGCAAATATTTAGTGTTAAAACATCAAAATACGCGTAATGACTACTATAAAAAAGATAAAAACAAAATCGGTTTCGATGGCGATCTAATTATTTAAACGAGGCCTTTCCACTGACTTAATTTGTCATATATTATGTATTATTTGACTCGTCATACGCGCACACAAAGCTTTATTAAAAGCTCCCTTCCTTACCTTGGTTGCAAATGGAAATCGCTGCAATTGCAGAACCATTGATTATTTATTTAGTTCGTTGAGTATACGCAATATGCATACTTTTATAAAGCTTTTTCAGTGGGCCTCACTGTTGGGTAAATTTAGGAATTTGATTTATTCTTTAGACATGGTATCCTATTTTTAGGTTTGTCGCTTTATGTTTACTTATATATTACTACACAAAAACCAACTGTCCATAAAACCCGAATGAATAGAAAATTATGTCGTATTTCGCCAAATATTTTTTGTTGCTTTTGTATTAGGTACAATAGGGACTTTTGTGTTATCCTTAACGGTGTTAAATAAGAAAAGCTTTCATTTACACATTCTTTCCTCACAAAAAATTAGCTATCTTTTGTTAGTTACATAGCGCCTAAGCCAGACTTACTATCTGTGACTATAATATCTCAATTTAACGAGAGCAGAGTTTGACAGAAAGAACGGCGCTTCCAACAGCGGCTTCATTGAAGTATATCGGTTTATTTATTGAAAATATCTTGAAGAATCTCCAAATGAATATTTTTTTGTAAGTATTTATGAAAACATGTTCTAATAAAGATAAAAATTACATAGAGCTGGTCTGATGATAGAGCTGGAAGATGGCAATAAGAAATTAGCAATCAAACTGTATCGAGTTTGGTCTTATTTATACTTATTTCATAAGAACATAAGTTCCTCTTTATAAATAATTAAATACGTTTTAGTACATAAGTAAAGTGATCCATAATACTTACTTAGGGTGGATTATTTCTGGAAAGGTTTTTGTAGAAACATAACCGAAACAACTATATCTCCTATGAATTTGAATGACTGTTTTTCCGTTTTCCGTTCATATTATAAGAGATTGGCAAGGATTACTAGTAGGAGTAGTCAGTAGAAATCCATAGTATCTGTCTACCCCCACAGGAAATAGACGTGAAAATATGTATGAATGTATTACTATAAAAGTAACACTTCAATATCCTAAAGTTTGCAATATAAGATATTACGGAACTGAACATTCTTAGTAACTACGGAACCATACACACACACTCGGCCGGATTTTCTTATTAATAAAAGAAGTAACATTTCTTTTTAAATAGAAACAAAGAAAATATTTTATCAATGGCAATCGAGGTTTTTCTATTACTAATGTAAGAGGTGAGCTTGGTACGACTGCCAATGTTTTCAAAGAATCTTCTTTCTTTTAAATAGCATAAATCTGGACTAAAGGCCTTTCCTAATAGAAGAAGGATTTGCCAATCATATGATTGGGTAGGCGTGTTTGTGATTGCAATAATATAGGTAAAACTTTTAAGCAGAAGATGCACTTTCAAAGAATCTTGTCTTGGAATATTTATTCATGGACGAGGCTTTCGTAGGTACATTTTCACGTTATTTACATACAAACATCTTTAATATTTACATACATTATGTATTATGATTTGATTTTGATTAAACTAACGAAATCTCTTCTCCTTCGCTCAAGGTATATACTGCTTTGGAGCCTGGGGTGCAATTTTAGTCTGTATCAACGTGATACGCCTGTGCAATGCCAGAGTAAACATTAGACAAAGTAGGCAACAGCCTAGGGGCTAATTAGGGGCCCAACGGCCCAGATGAGGGTCCCTAAAAATGCTTAATAATGCCCTGTGCTTGTCATCTTATGATGACGAAGACTGTGCAGCGCGGAGAATAAAGAGCTGAGCTGAGACCATAGTTTTACAACATGCTGCCTGCCTGACGTATCCTTTATAGAATGCCACATGACAGAACACAAAAATAAATAAGTAGTTGATTTAGCACTGCAATGTTGGCCCAGTTTCATTCTTTCGAATAGGCTACCTACCCTATTTGCATAAATGAAAAAGAAATGACCACATGTGTAACTGCTGCATTATAATCTCAAACTACTGTGTATTTATTGGATTTAAAATTCAGATTGAGGGTACTATTTGTAGCAAGGTTGACTCGAAAATAGCTTGAAATAACTGATTTGGCATTGCCCATCGGCCTTATTACACATGCCGTGATTGAAGGGTCTTCTGCCCTACATTATCTCGACCTAGTTGAACTATATCGACTTTACAATTTGCTGATGCTTACAATTTTTATTATTTGATTAGTTTTAAAGGTTCTTCGATTTACAACCACCTGCAATCAAAAAGCGGACTAAGGTGATGATGACGTGGCCCAACGCCCACGGCTTATGAGGTGAAGTGGATGAGCTTTTATTTCATACCAGCTCTGCCGTTAAAGGTATTTGACAATCTCACAGAAACCTCGGGTCTCGTGTCCGAAGGCGTATTTTAGCCGACTTTTACTAGGAATTCCTTCCACCGTGGTGTGGAAGAAAATAAACATTGTAGAATGGGTCAACTGCTTCTCTTCCTAAGACTGAGAAGAAGTGATAAATGTGTATGTATGAGAAGTAATCGACTAGACTGGTATGGATATATTTAATAAGGAAGGAGGCCAGTACGTTACTAAAAGGGTGCTAAACCTTAAGGTTAATAGCATATAGAGGAACATAGGAAGACCAAAGAAAAAGTGGATGGAAAACGTTAAGGAAGATCATGGATAAAAGAATGTGTCAAGGACCATGACAAAGGTTAGAGGAAAATAGAAAAAGCTCAAATGCTGTCATGACCCCACGTAAAGTGGTATATGTTGAGGAATAAGCAGAAGAAGAGTATAATAAAACCAGTCAAGTGCGAGTCAGACGGATTCGCGTAATAAGGGGCTTACCATTATCAAAAAAAATCTCGTTTGTTATATGGGAGCCCCATTTATATATTTATTTTTTACTGTTTTTAGTATTTGATGTTATAGCGGCAACAGAAATATATCATCTGTGAAAATTTAAACTGACAAAATATCACGGTTCATTAAGTAAAATAAGCCTGGTGACAGAAAGACGGATAGTGGATTGTTAGTAATAGGGTCGCGCTTTTACCCTTTGGGTACCTAACCCTAAAAATAAGTGTAACTGTGTTTTTAAACTGCATCTTGAAGACATGCAATAAAATCCTTTTCGTTATTTTCGCTTTAAGCAGTTCCTCTGCACACTCGAGGCCAAGGGACTACAACATTGCCGCCGCGCCGGCCGTCCTGCCATGTGTGACTTAAAACTTTCTCGCCTTAAATATTTTAAGGCACTCACACGGTTAGCGGTTTATGCAACGCCTGAAAGTTGTTTTATCGCTGCCATTGCAGGTTTTACGATGCGGTGCTCGAGCCACTGGGGTTAGTAACAGGAATCGGGATCGTTACTAAGTAGAGGGATACTCGTAGAATAGGCGGTTAAAAATATGATAAATCATTACAGTGTGTGTTAAAATTAAAAAAGCAGGTACTATAACAAAAAACTCATTATGCTTATCAAAGCATAAGCAATCGGATAATACTCTTAAGTAAATAAATAAATAAATATATAGCGACAAATCACACTGATTGTGCTCGCCCCAAAGTAAGTTCGAGACTTGTGTTATGGAATACTAACTCAAAGATTCTATGTTTTATAACAAATATATATATATAGATAGATAAGCATCCAAGACCCAGGACAATTTAAAAAAGGCCATTTTCCAACTTGCCCTAACCGGGGATCGAACCCGGAACCTCTGGGTGGCAGACTAGCATGGTGACCACTATGCCACGGAGGTCGTCAAATATAATAAGCGAGGTTATGTGTGTTTATATGTGTTTTCTTTTTTTACATTTTCCATTCAAATTACATTTAAATATATAAGTTGTACCATTAAATATATTATTGCCTTCCGTTCATAAAATTCCTTATTTTCATACACCACTTAATTGGTTTCTCCCATGCTGGTCTGGGAGAAACGAAAAAACTTAGAATGTACCAGCTGCTTCTCTTCCCGCGCAGATCGTAAAAGCCGATCGAGGGAATGGGCAAAAATGCGAATCATTTTAACAGGCGATGCGGCTAGCAACCCGTCACTGTATTGATTTATTTTCCATCTTCTCGCCCACCATGACGCTAAAAGTGGCTTTTGAGTCTTGCGGCCCTAGGCTCTGCATAGAGCCGCAAGACCCAAAATGCTCTGTCTGCCCCATTAGGGATAAAGACGTGATAGTATGTATGTATGTACTTAATAGGTTTTACCTACATGAAGACAAACAATTTGGCACCAAAAGTCCACATTCTTTATCTTTGTTTTTTTACATACCTACATACATACACTCGAAAAAAATAACCCTCCTTATGGCACACTCAGCGAATATTAATTCGTTTATCATTAATTAAAAACTAAATTAAAAACTAAATTAAAATCTAAATTATACTCTAAATTAAACTAAACAAATAATAATAATAAAAAAGAAAAACCTTACAAATAGAAAACGTCTTCCAGATCATTGCCCTGCGGTAGAGTGCCCAAAAGGCTGGCAGCATTGCCACGTTGGATGGCAATGCTTATTCGTTGGGCGAAATAATTGCCAGCCCTTGGGTCACCCGACACCTCGACTAATTTTTTGTTAAAAAATTTAAAAAGTTTGTGAGTTGATGGTCCCCACGGACCTAAAGTCTCAACCCCAAACGGCTTAATCATTAATTATTTTGATTTAATTTTAATAGAGAAAGGTTTCAAATATCAAGGTCTCCACTTACCCTTTTCTTTAGACGTTTAGTTACTTTTTAATATGACGTTAGCTATACTGTACGCACAGCCAACAACAGAAGTTGGTTATAAAAAAGACTTTCCTTACTGTGTTATCTGTCTTATTCTCTCTACTTAAGAGCCAAGCTCTTGTCGGTATAATTGTGCCCACACATTGACTATTTGTTGGCTAGAGATAATGGAGTGGTTTGCCATTGCTTTCTCAATTCCAAACACTTAGTCACTAGTGTGCAAGTTTTCCCCACGAGAACATGACTGTAGATGAGTACAAACCTTAGAAAGACAAATCAAGCTTTGTAAGAATCCAACTCTTGCCTTACTGATGCAAAACCTTTATCTAAACAGGTCGGCCAGCATTTTTCTCATACCTCACGAGATCCGTTTGGATTTGGTGGATGAACTGGTTCCGATCAAGGCTTTTATCATCTGAAACTTTGATTTCGTTGGTCTTTAGTGTCGTCGCCTGTACTAGCGTCTGAAACAGCTCATGTGCTATAAAGACATTAGTTATTTAGCCATCAGCAGCTTGATGCTTCACATCCATGCATATTACTGACTGCGCTATCTGCTTATTTACGTGGAAAGCCTGCATTTATACAATTACCTAATAATGTAACTAGAGATTATTGCGGTTTTAATCTGCCCTATTATATCAGGCATATCATTTAGTAAGTTAGTGTGCTACCAATTTAAGGAGTGCAGACTATTTATTCTAATTGCCGCTTAAATCAGTTTCAAAGTGCAGCTTTTTTGTCTTTTCCTTATTTATAATATCGTCTCCTTTGGAGTCTCGAGGAGGTATTCCACTTAGGGCGCCTACGCGAATAGAACCTGTTCCACGAAGGGTACCTACCTAATATTCTCAGGTGCCCTTTGTGTACTTAAATTTATTTCTATTTTTCTGTTCTCCAAGAGCACCTATTGCCGGGATTTATATTTTGTACGTGCGAAATCTGTCTAACTAGACGATGTAAGTCATGTAACATTTAAAAATAAAATAATAAAATCATTAGTACAGTTTATATTAATCTTTACCAATAATAGCACAAGCTTTTATGTTCAATTATTTATACAAATAACCTTTGGTGTAGGTATCCCATACCTACAACAAACGTGATTTTTATAGATAGCCCCACAAAGTTTACTATTCTGTTTTTAGTAGAATGTAAAAAAAAAGATTATCCCAGCACTAGCTGCTAAATCGTAGGTACTCTGCGTGGACAAAAATTTTAAAATAAATTTAATTCCACGCGGGGCACCTACGAATAGTAGGTGCCCTTCGTGGAATAGGCTAGGTGCCATTCGCGCAGATGCCATATGAGGGTAGGGATGGGTAAATAATAAAATAAACTTTATTGTTGTGGCTCTTAAGTTCTAGTACTACATAGAGATTGTTATACAAAGTGAATTACATCTTACATATCTATACATGTTATTCAGTTACATCACATCGAAAGGATCCCTCACTCGGTAGCCCACCATCGAACTAGGAATAAACCTGTATCTCGAGTGGAGGATAGCGTTGCGAGGGACATGGATGATTACATTAGAACTAAAGAACGAGAGACACATATTTTTGGTCATTTTCTTAAGTTGGTACAATAATACCCAAACTAGATTTTATCTGTAATTTGGGTATTTGTGCAATAGTTTACATGATCATAATTAAAAGTAATAAAGAAATGGGTACATATAAAAACTAAAGCTACTTAGCCGTCAAGAAAATAAGAAACGGCTGAAATAAAAGTATATGCACGTAGGTGTACATAACATGTATGTGGATGTGTGAGAGTGAGTGTGTGTGAGAGAGTAGGTCTGAGGGAGTGTGATAGAAAGTGCGTGTACAAGTTTAAGTGTGTGTGTGATTATTTGTGCGTAGGAATGACACTATGTAAGGTGGCTTATTAGGAAGCTTGAAAAGTCTGACACCATTGTATTTCCTACGAAAAACAAATAAACTACAATCCCTTAAGTCCAAATTTTTTAATTGGCATAAGATTTTCAGTCTGATTGTAGTCAAGTGTTACTAACCAATTTTGGTTTTTTTTTGTTTCTCTTTTTGTACAAGGATAGATATTTAGTATCCCATTTGCCTTATTGTAAATATTGCAGCTGAACACTCTGTAATGCCTTGAAGCAAAGTCAGTCCTGTGACGGAGGGTGGGACAAACAAGGTCATGTCTTAGGCCCGTATTAATAAACCGAGCTCAAAACTGCACTCAAGAGCGAACTCAGCTGAGTCGCACTCAAGTTGTGATCGCGCTCTTAAGATAGTCGCTAATTAATAAACGTATATCAACAGTTACTCACTCAAGATCGATCTTGAGAGCGCGATCTCAATTTTTTGTTTTTTTTTTGTGCTGGTAGCCATTACTAGATTTTTATTCCGATTGCAAATCCGACTGCTGAACGTGCCTTCTACGTTTAAAGCACGGATGAGCATCGTGATATTTTATGGAACTTGTGGTCACCCATCCAAGTGTGGACCACGCCCAGGGTTGCTTAACTTGCGAAAGCGCTAGTAATGCATTGGTAAGGCTTGACGTGCGTTTTGAAGCACGGAGGGGCTCGATATTATATACTAGCTGTACCCGCGGGCTTCGCTCCCCGTGGGAATTTCGGGATAAAGAGTACCCTATGTCCTTCCCCGAGTCTCAAACTATATCCATACCAAATTTCATCCAAATCGGTTCAGTAGTTTAAGCGTGAAGTGGTAACAAACAAACAAACAAACAAATATACAAACTCACTTTCGCATTTATAATATTAGTAGGAAGTAGGATAGGATTCTACCTTTGATCATCCATCCAAGTGCGGACCACGCCCGGGAGTGCTCAACATGCGAAAGCGCTAGTAATGCATTGGTAAGGCTTGACGTGCGTTTTGAAGCACAGAGGGGCTCGATATATTATATTCTACATTTGGTCACCCATCTAAGTGCGGACCACGCCCGGGGGTGCTTAACCTGCGAAAGCCCTAGTAATGCATAGGTACAGCTTAACGTGCGTTATGAAGCACGGAGGGGCTCGAAATATTTTATTCTACTAACTTATGGTTATCTATCCTAGTGCGGACCTCGCCCAGTGTTGCTTAACATGCGAAAGCGCTAGTAATGTATATGTAGGTACGGCTTGACGTGCCTTCCCAAACATAGGGCAACGAGATTTTTTATGATACTTTATGGTCAACCATCCAAATGAGGACCACGCCCAGAGTTGCTTAACATGTGTATTCATTAAAGTAGGTACGTAAGTGATTATTTTTGTTGCTAATATTTTCAAAATTCATTATAAACGCAAAAACTTTTATACAAAATTCGTCTAATCGCACACTTAAGTCATGGTCCAACCACACTCAAGAAAAACGTGTTTGAGTAGCAACTTGAGTGCGCGCTTAAGTTCTGATACTAGTTTATTAATCCGTCGCTCACTCAGGTGATACTCATATCTCAAGATTTAACTCAAGTATGGTTCATTAATTAGCACAGCAACTCAAGCTCGCACTTAAGCTCGAACTCACGAGTTGAGTGCGATTTATTAATACGGGCCTTAGACTTCTATAGACTTAAAAATTGGGTGAACTATATATAGCCTTTTTAAATGCCTTAGGAAATGTTCCCGTAGATAGGGCCAGTTGGCATATGTGACTTAGTATTGGAGTAAACACATTGCGAGACGCTTGTATTATATAATACGGGCGGAGATACCATCCCATCCAACGGAACAGTCACTACGTAGGTTAGTTATTATGAGCTGGTCTATTTCGCTTTCGTCAACTTCACAAGAACCGTGGAGTCACGCTCGGAAGCAGTTGCTGTTGTTTTAACAGAAGAGTGCTGACAGTTTTTTTATTTTGTTGGCTAAGTCTTTACCGATGTTGGCAAAGTAACTATTGACTAGGTTTACAGACGTAATTTTGCTTTCGTGGAGATTAAAGCTTTTATTTGTTATGGATTTTATAGTACTCCAAGTTAGTTTATAAACAAAGATGCTAGTCAATACATATAATAAAACAGTAGGAACCGCGTGTCTGTACATTTAATAAAAATTACAAAAAATGGATGAAGGCGATAAGAAAAGAGTAACAGAACACAAAAAAGGTTTTTTAGATTTATTTGTCTGTCTGTCTGTCTGTCTGTCTGTATGTACTCGCTAATCTTTAAAACTACTGAACAGATTTTTACGCGGTTTTAACTAAAAGATTAAGCTCATCCCTGAGCAACATATAGACTTTGTTTCATGGAAATCTGTTGTCAGATAAAAAAGTTATCATCATTTAAAGTTAAAAGATAATTTTTCTATGGGCGATTGTTTGTCTGTTAGTACACGCCAATCTCAGGAAATACTGGACGGATTCGAATGAAACTTTTTTTGTTATGTAGCTGTTAAGCCTGAGCAACATTTAGGCTATAATTGATTTTGGAAAATTGAACACCTGATGCAGAGCCTTAATGGTCCAGTTAAACTATAAGAAATATATAAATGACGCCTTAGCAAAAGTAGTTTAGCCTGATGAACATTTTTTGTTGAGATATAAAAATCGAAGGTCTAGAACACCTGATGCAAAAACTTAATGGTCCAGCTTAACGACAAGAAATATGAAAATGACGCCTTAGCAAAAGTTGTTTAGCCCGCTGAGCATTTTTTGTAGAGATATAAAAATCAAAGATCTGGAACACCTGATACAGAAACATAAAGGTCCAGCAAAACTATAAGAAATCTAAATGACGCCTTAGCCAAAGTAGTTCAGCCTGATGAGCATTTTTTGTTGAGATATAAAAATCGAAGATCTGGAACACATGATGTAGGACCATAATGGTCCAGCTAAATTATAAGAAATATTAAAAGGACGCCTTAGCAAAAGTAGTTCAGCCTGATGAACATTTTTTGTTGAGATATAAAAATCGAAGATCTGGAACACCTGATGCAAAAACTTAATGGTCCAGCTTAACGACAAGAAATATGAAAATGACGCCTTAGCAAAAGTTGTTTAGCCCGCTGAGCATTTTTTGTAGAGATATAAAAATCAAAGATCTGGAACACCTGATACAGAAACATAAAGGTCCAGCAAAACTATAAGAAATCTAAATGACGCCTTAGCCAAAGTAGTTCAGCCTGATGAGCATTTTTTGTTGAGATATAAAAATCGAAGATCTGGAACACATGATGTAGGACCATAATGGTCCAGCTAAATTATAAGAAATTTAAAAAGGACGCCTTAGCAAAAGTA
Organism: Acrobasis consociella; assembly: GCA_963555685.1. Taxonomy (NCBI): domain Eukaryota; kingdom Metazoa; phylum Arthropoda; class Insecta; order Lepidoptera; family Pyralidae; genus Acrobasis; species Acrobasis consociella. Next base: position 24,222,769 of record OY743104.1, read on the forward strand.
GTTCAGCCTGATGAACATTTTTTGTTGAGATATAAAAATCGAAGATCTGGAACACCTGATGCAAAAACTTAATGGTCCAGCTTAACGACAAGAAATATGAAAATGACGCCTTATCAAAAGTTGTTTAGCCCGCTGAGCATTTTTTGTAGAGATATAAAAATCAAAGATCTGGAACACCTGATACAGAAACATAAAGGTCCAGCAAAACTATAAGAAATCTAAATGACGCCTTAGCCAAAGTAGTTTAGCCTGATGAGCATTTTTTGTTGAGATATAAAAATCGAAGATCTGGAACACATGATGTAGGACCATAATGGTCCAACTAAATTATAAGAAACTAGCAGTCCATCCCGGCTTCGCCCGTGGTACATACATAGCCTATGTCACTCAGGGATAACATACCTATCCAACAGTGAAAGAATTTTTTAAATCGATCTAGTAGTTTCGGAGCCTATTCAATACAATCAAACAAACAAACAAACAAACAAACAAACAAATCTTTCCTCTTTATAATATTAGTGTAGATAGTGTAGATATAAAAAGGACGCCTTAGCAAAAGTAGTTCAGCCTGATGAACATTTTTTGTTAAGATATAAAAATCGAAGATCTGAAACACCTGATGCAAAAACTTAATGGTTCAGCTTAACTACAAGAAATATAAAATGACGCCTTAGCCAAAGTCGTTCAGCCTGATGAGCATTTTTTGTTGAAGTATAAAAATCGAAGTCTGGAACACTTGATCCAGAAACATAATGGTCTCTACGTATAATAAAACAGTAAAAAAGGTATCTGTACATGGAATATATTTAAAAAAAATTGGGGCGATGGAGACTGTAATAGAGTAAAAAAATAAATAAAAAATCGGTCTGTTTGTACACGCTAATCTCCGAAAATATTGGACGGATTTAAATGAAACTTTTTTATCAACATATAGGCTATAATTGATTTTGGAAAATGGAACACATGATACAGAACCATAATGGTCCAGCTAAACTATAATAAGAAATATAAAAATGACGTCTTAGCAAAAGTTATTCAGCCTGATGAACTTTTATTGTTGAGGTATAAAACTCGAAGATCTGGAACACCTGATGCAAAAATATAATGGTCCAGCTAAACTGTTAAAAATATACATTAATGACGCATTAGCAAAAGTTTTTCAGCCTGATGACCATATTTATATGCCGGTGTCCTGAAGTCCACGTGAACGAAGTCGCGGGCATCAGCTAGTAAGTTATAAATTAGAAAGCAAAAACCAGAAATGTACCTAGTTTGGGTGCAGGTTATTCCAAAAATATTACAATGTCACTATTAATTATCTGTTCACGTGCATTTTTAGACGATAATAATAATTCCAATTACGGTATTAAAACCGGTATTGAAAACAGGTCAAGAAATCGCCTAATACCGGTATTGAGCAATACCGGGATCCCGGTATTGGAAACCCTAATTCAGACTCATTTTGAACCGCGGGTAAATTCAGTTTCCGATACTTACTAGGTAAATAAAATAGGAGAGAAACTATAATTGAATAAAAAGTTGTGATCAGATCAGAGTGATTTTTTATGACGAAGCCGATGCAAGAGCTCTGTGCATTTTAAAATTGAGCATTCAAGCATTCGAGTGAGGATTTGTGATTTTCAATTCGATTGATTTCTCTAATTGACTTCTTGTTAAGAAATAAGAAATCCACACCGCTGCAAGTCCCTCTCGACTTTTCACTTTAGTACCTTGTTCAGTAAAGACCACCACTAGTCCTATATAGTAAAATTAAACTTGAACCCTAAACAGAAAACGTCTCAGGTGATGCTCCTCGAGTTGTAGACAGGTATATTTTTAGCGTTCTCTTGACACTTAGTTTTGGCTATTTCTGTTTTAGTCTAGAATGCCTTGACAGGCTTTGCTTGTGACGTCTTTAGATGAAATTCTAGGGCTTGCTTTAGAGATACAACTGTGACGCTTGAAACATTCTAATATTTAGATTGTTAGATTTGTTAGCGCCCTTTCTGTACGTTAATTATATTAATTCTGTTACTAACTCGCATGTACGTATGACCTTGATAAGTCACACAAAAATGTGTACTTAATAAAAAATTACATAAAAGGTGTTATAAGTTTGATGATAAGTTTCCTACTCGTAATTAAACATTTTTTTTTCATTGTTATTCGCAAATGCAGCAATAGGAATGAAAAAGTAAATATAAGTTCTGTTAATGTTTTTATTTTGGCAATGGACATTTTATGCAATGCGCTTAATATGCTGCGTTGTTTTCTACGTGAAAACGCAAGTTCCCTTGCGTTCAGCCGTTTAAAACACAAACACTTTTTGACTGGCAAGATTGAAATATGTAGTTCCTTCATTCATCATGAGATGGCGTTTACATATGAATCTTTTAAAAAACAGTCAGATAACTTGTTTATTCTAAATCGGCCTTAAATCCAATAGCTTACTGCATTATATAATAATAAAAAATGAAAAATATATACGAATAATAATGCTTATTCTTTTTTACAGCACTGAGTATTTTGCTTAAGTGAAAACACGTAGGGTGTGTTTTTTGACAGTCTAAGTGTATCCCATTACAAGTTGTTGAGATATTTGTACTTACGACCCCTTTTCAGAAACGAGACTCCTTTCTTTAGTGCGTTAACTTTACAATTACTATTTGCACAACTATTCTAGGATACAGTTCTGCGAAACCTTTCAGACTTCAAAGAAATAGTGTTTTATTTCAAAGCCAATTTAGTTGGTTGTTGGATATTTTTTGTCATACGAATTCACAGCTTATCTTGTTACTTTTTTCTTTTTTATAAATATTAAATAAGTACATGATAAGTTTTATTCTATGAATTAATAATAGATTTTTCCAACAAAGAGAAAACAAATAAGCAGACATGTGTTTGTATCGTAGGCAGATCTGAATTGATATGGCTGACCATTTCAAGAAATTGGTTGTACACGATAAAGTAAATAACTGCTGCCCAAATCAATTAATCTTTGATTATATACTCATATCCTACTAATATTATAAATGCGAAAGTAAGTTTGTATCTTTGTTCGTTTGTTACATTTCATGCCTCAACCACTAAACCTGTTTAGATGAAATTTGATAATGATATAGTTTGATACCCAGGGAAGGACATAGGATAGATAGTTTTTATTCCAAAATTCCCACAGGGAGCGAAGCCCACGGGCACAGAATTAATAATAGTATTACATACAGAACGGAAACTCGCAACGTCCCCCGCAATCTGGTCTGGTTATTGTGAGGTGTAAGCGGCAGTAAAACAGGGTTAGTGGTAGTCGCACGTTGACATTAGGCGAGTCACTTAGGATTATTGAATTATAATGGTGAGAAACTGCGCACATTATCATTGTTTATCCACGGAAAACAATAAATAACGAAAATTTTATAGATTTCCGAGTGATGAAAACAGGTAAGCAAAGCAACAAATTCTGTGGTGGCGACCCTGATTGTTTAACTCACACATTTGACATGTGCACGGACGGATTGTTTCGTTTGTAGTAGTACTAGGTATATATGATGCTCCGTTTGTATGAAGTGCCATAACTGTGCCACGGGCACAGATTGCCTTCTGGGCGTGGCGGCCAACCCGCCGCGTTGCCCGCCGACCTTGCCGCCGGGCATTTGTGGATGTGCCATAAATTATGTAATACATCAGTATAAGTTAAGTAAACATTACGTGATTAAATTGACAGTGCGTACTGCGAGCCAACTGCAATAAGCATTTTTTGTACTTACAAAAAACATGTTCCTTATTTTGGAATTTTCATTAAACTTTTTACATGTCGTGGAAAGGGTAAACGTTGATTGACATCAACTAACGATAATCAGTTCGGTGATAGTCGGCTACATCTTGAAATTATAAATTTTATGATCTACAAACAAGTACATTTCACATTATTTAGTTATTTCATAAAAATAAAATATAACTACTTTTTTTACTCTTTTGAAACTTTATTCCTGTGCTTTGGACTTTGGTGTTCAAACTCGGCGAAGTTGGCGGACTACGCTTTGTTTGACGTAAACTATTGCAAACTTGACCTACATAATTAAGTTTCGAAAAACTATTTTCGATGCGTATCTATAGCTTGAAAAATCTTATATCAATTTTGGACATTTGTGGAACTAAGTGTGGAAACATAAACGGAAGACATTAAACAAACTGTTCATAATATGTTCCTACCTAAAATATTAAAATTTGTAGTCCAGTCATTCGAGAAAATGTTGTGAGTCACTCGTGAAAAATAATAGCGTGACACAACCCGTATTTATCTTACTATCATTGAGCACTATATTTCATTCGCCAACTAAAAACGTTTCAGGCATACCGACGGCATATGATCGGACGATCTTAACAGTATTGAGAGTTGTCCTTGAATCGTTAGTAAGAAACTTCCATAGAAGTATTTTTCAATTATTTACTGAACTTGTTTGTGTATCAATACATACAATAAAACAGTAGGAACTGCGTGTCTGTACATTTGATAAGAATTACAATAAAGCGGCCAAGTGCAAGCGGCGAGTCGGACTCGCCCATTAAGGGTTCCGTAGTAGCAAATAACATAATATAAAAGTCTTGTAGTAAGTTTTTTTTAATTTTTATATTTGAGTTGATTGAATGAAAGTTAAATTGACGTTTATGATTAATGACGGATTAAAAAAAAAACTACTTACTAGATATCGTTCAAACCAATTTTCGCTGATAGTTTTTATGGTAATGAACATCATATATTTTTTTTAGTTTTATAATTCCCTTATTTTAGAAGTTACGGGGGGGGGGGGGGGACACTTTTTTCCACTTTGGAAATGTCTCCCGCGCAAAGTATTCGGTTAAGAAAAAAATGATATTAGAAACCTCAATATCATTTTTGAAGACCTATCCATAGATACCCCACACGTATGGGTTTGATGAAAATAAATTTTTGGGTTTCAGTTCTAAGTATGGGGAACCCCCAAAATTTATTGTTTTTTTCTATTTTTGTGTCAAAATCTTAATGCGGTTTACATAATACATCTACTTACCAAGTTTCAACAGTATAGGTCTTATAGTTTCGGAAAAAAGTGGCTGTGACATACGGACGGACAGACAGACAGACAGACAGACATGACGAATCTATAAGGGTTCCGTTTTTGCCATTTGGCTACGGAACCCTAAAAAATGGATGTGGGCGATAAGAAAAGAGTAACAGAACACAAAAAAGATTTTTTGGATTTTTTTGTCTGTCTGTCTGTATGTTCTCGCTAATCTTTAAAACTACTGAACAGATTTTTTCGCGGTTTTCACTAAAAGATTAAGCTCATCCCTGAGCAACATATAGGCTTTGTTTCATCGAAATCTGTTGTCAGATAAAAAAATTATCATGATTTAAAGTTTAAAGATAATTTTTCTATGGGCGATTGTTTGTCTGTTAGTACACGCCAATCTCAGGAAATACTGGATGGATTCGAATGAAACTTTTTTGTTATGTAGCTGTTAAGCCTGAGCAACATATAGGCTATAATTGATTTTGGAAAATGGAACACCTGATGCAGAGCCTTAATGGTCCAGTTAAACTATAAGAAATATATAAATGACGCCTTAGCAAAAGTAGTTTAGCTTGATGAACATTTTTTGTTGAGATATAAAAATCGAAGATCTAGAACACCTGATGCAAAAACTTAATGGTCCAGCTTAACGACAAGAAATATGAAAATGACGCTTTAGCAAAAGTGGTTTAGCCCGCTGAGCATTTTTTGTTGAGTTATAAAAATCAAAGATCTGGAACACCTAATGCAGAAACATAAAGGTCCAGCAAAACTATAGGAAATATAAAATGACGCCTTAGCCAAAGTAGTTCAGCCTGATGAGCATTTTTTGTTGAGATATAAAAATCGAAGATCTGGAACACATGATGTAGGACCATAATGGTCCAGCTAAATTATAAGAAATATAAAAAGGACGCCTTAGCAAAAGTAGTTCAGCCTGATGATTTTTTTTTGTTGAGATATAAAAATCGAAGATCTGGAACACCTGATGCAAAAACTTAATGGTTCAGCTTAACTTCAAGAAATATAAAAATGACGCCTTAGCAAAAGTTGTTTAGCCTGCTCAGCATTTTTTATTGAATTATAAAAATCGAAACCTCGATCACCTGATGCAGAACCATAATGGTCCAGCTAAACTATAAGAAATATAAAATGACGCCTTAACCAAAGTCGTTTAGCCTGATGAGCATTTTTTGTTTAGGTATAAAAATCGAAGTCTGGAACACTTGCTCCAGAAACATAATGGTCTCTACGTATAATAAAACAGTAAAAAACGGTATCTGTACATTGAACATATAAAAATTGGGGCGATGGAGACTGTAATATAGTAAAAAATAAAATAAAAAATCTGTCTGTTTGTACACGCTAATCTTCGAAAATATTGGACGGATTTGAATGAAACTTTTTTATCAACATATAGCCTATAATTGATTTTGGAAAATGGAACACATGATACAGAACCATAATGGTCCAGCTAAACTATAATAAGCAGAAGTTATTCAGCCTGATGAACTTTTATTGTTGAGGTATAAAACTCAAAGATCTAGAACACCTGATGCAAAAATATAATGGTCCAGCTAAACTGTTAGAAATATACATTAATGATGCATTAGCAAAAGTTTTTCAGCCTGATGACCATATTTATATGCCGGAGTCCTAAAGTCCACGCGAACAAAGTCGCGGGCATCAGCTAATTGTGTAGTATTTGTCGAAAATGTTTTTTTTCGGAATTTTTAGTATTTGTTGTGGCTCGGTAGGAGTAAGGATTTTTAGTGCTTTCGCAAGTTAGCAAGGCACGTTAAGCTGTTGGTGTAGGCTGACATCATTGTGTATGGCAGTCGTCAAGCTATATAATATGCTTTGTAGGTAGCATTCTTTAAGGTTCCGGGTTTAATCTCCGGTCAGGGCAAGTTGAAAAATTGCCCGTTTCAAATTGTCCTGGGTCTTGTTGTTCTTGGATGTTTATCTATATATGAACTTGTTATAAAACATAATATCGATAAGTTAGTATCCAATAAAACAAGTTTCGAACTTACTTTGGGGCTAGCTCAATCTGTGTGATTTGTCCGTATATATTTAAACTTATTTATTTATAAAAGAAATCTTACACCAGTATTGGCTACTAAAACACTCGAATACATATATGCATTAAACTATATTTGAAGACACGCGTGACTTACACACAAAAAATAATATGTGCACTGAGTATTAAATCTCTTTAAGTTAGTGGCAAATACAAAAGAAAATGACGGAAAAACCTTGCATAGGTACTTGAATTTTTCGGGGTCCAGTGCAAAAAACTGATTTATTAAGCCCTTTAAACTATTTTATGAAATAATGTTTACAGTTTAAAGTAAGAACGTAAATTATTCTTAGCACATTTGCCAAAAGTGGCCTTTTTTCATTCTAGTAAAAATAGTAAAATTTTGACAACTTTAGTTGTCAATGGCGTCTCAGTCGCGCGACCGTTTTGCAACTTGAACACAACTTGAACAAATGGTGTTCAAAAGGTTACTTTAAAAAAATAATAGCTTTCGTCATGCAGTGGGTCAGCATATGGGCTCGTTATAGAAAAAAAAAAATACCAAAGAAATAAACCTGCAATAATTTATGACTATTATACTTATGACATTATCGTACGCAGCAATTAAATATATCAAGGCTTGTTTTGCAATATCCTACTTGGGATGGACAAGACGCCCTTCTAACCAGTTATTTATCGATTTAAAAACGGAAATCAATTAAATGATATAAGTACCTTTTATTGCTCTCGCAATATGATCAGATGATTAGAAAATGTATACGTTGTCTTATTTATGTCGTATGTAGACTAACTCAAACTAGTGTCTCTGTGAGCTGTAGAGCTCGCGACCCGGACGACATTAATAAATGTCCACGTCCATTGTCTTACTATTGTGTCTGGTATTGGCGGTAAAGGAACGGTTAAAATATATCGGATAAAAAGCTTCGGGGCATTTTCAAAACAAAATCGAATTGGCTAAAATATAATATGGCTTAAGTTTTCTACCCCCATATTATCGGCATTTTGGTACTAGTGTCACGTCAATATCTGTAATATGGCAGATAAAGCCCATGCAGAGCTACAAAACGCAAAGCCGTCGTTTAGCGTAAAGGTCCGGTGAAAAAGTGGAAAAAACCTACTACTCTACTATCTTTAATAAAAAACTGGCTGTGACATACGGACGGACAGACAGACAGACAGACATGACGAATCTATAAGGGTTCCATTTTTGCCATTTGGCTACGGAACCCTAAAAATCATGTTTGTTGTATAGGAGCCTCCATTAAATGTATTTTATTCTGTTTTTAGTACCTTTTTGTTGTTATTGCAGCAACAGAAATGCATCATATGTTGGTTGGTTCATGAGAAACAGGTTGGTGACAGACAGAAAGACGGACGGACAGCGGAGTCTTAGGGGTCCCATTTTTACCCTTTGGGTACTGAACCTTAAAAGGCATGAAAATAGTTGAGGGTTGCTAGCCGCATTTCCTATGAATGATTCGCATTTTCACACATTCCCTCGCTTAACTTTTACTTAATTTTATTTTAATTAAAATAAGCTATACATTTTGAGTTTTTCCCCCTTCTATCTACTAAACGGTTGTACCTATATTGAAAATTCGGGGCATTAGTATATAAAACGAAGTTTAAAGGAAAACTATCAGAGCTAAGAATAAGGAGCGTTTACGAATTAAAGAGGCGACCAACTTATAAAATGTACTTGGAAAAGTAAATTTTTGTAGTAACGATAAAGTTGCATTGTGATAGTGTGCGAGTGTAATAGTACATTATGGTACTAGTGTGTAACATTAGTGATTACCGCCGTGGCGCCATTGAGACCCGAGCCGTAGGCGAGGGTCTTAAGAGAGCCAAGGACGGTAATCATCAGTACACACGTGTATCATACGACGTTTTTCAACACACTTGTGAATAAAATAACAATAAAAACTCATTTTATTTAGTAAATAAAAAGTTTATTTAGAGAAACAATTAGTAAATGTGCAGTTAGTAAAAATATAATTAACTGTTTTTGATGGCATAGCGGTCTCATCGATAGTTTATTTATTAAAATACGTTCATGTTCTATTGTAATTTGAGGTGGCTCATTATTCGTGTAGGTAGGTGAAACCAATCATTGGATGTACTTGGTGTTTCGTCAGTAGGAATCTTTTATAAATTTTTCAATATCGTCAGACGATAAAACCTTTGATTTCTTGCTTCTAAATCCATCGGTTAATTCGGATAGTCTCTTTAGATAAGCTGACAAATGAAAGTATGTTTTTAAGTCCACTCCATTCTTTGTTCGGACTGTACTTTTTAACATTGAGTATAAACACCACAAAGAGCTAGGTTTGTACTTAGAAGATAATTATTTAAAGTACGCCATGAACTCTTCTTTATGAAAAAGAATGCGTATTCTTGCTGTTTTGCCATTTTATGAAATTTTGGTACGCTAATAGATATTTTTCCTTGGAGTTTTCAGGTAGTAAACTTTCTAAAACGTTAATCGGGCGGTGTACTACATAAATAATTTTCTTCGTGACTAGTACTTGTAGACATTTTAATTAATAAATAACTATAATTTCAACAGTGAAAACTAGTTGTGAAAAATGTTTCGCTATGGCGGTTAAAATTAATCAGTTTTATTATTTATCGGCCACAGACTAAAGAGATGAGGTTTTTATTTTTATTTTCCGCGCATAGGATTAGCGCCTATTCAGCCAAGTACAAAATGGGGAATTTAAAGTTTTCTTTTATTACAGAGAAAACAATAGTTATATTTGAGTGAAAGTTTTACTTATTAAACACGTACGAGTAAAAATTATCTATTTAAATAAGAAGTTGCATGAAATGAGCAAGCAAAAGGATCAGTAATTTGTTTGTTCAATTGAACACGATCTTTATTTGAATAAAAACTTTTTTAATAATAACAAAGCAAATCAACCAATAATAAAAAAAAAACTTTAACTCACTAGTGAGTTATAGCAATGAAAAGTCACAGTTTGATTATGGGTGTCATTATGTGCCTAATTGCGGTGACCATAGAGCCACTTTATGAGCAAGTGTGTTGAAAAAGTCTTTCTAGATCTATGCTTTCGGTTAAACATTTATAACTACAAACTGGCTCGACAAAAAAATTATTTTAAGTTGCTGAACCTGCATACAAAATTTCATGAGAATCGGTTAAGAAATGCGACCTGTAGGCGAGAACAGACAGACAGACAGACAGACAGACAGACAGACAGACGGACAAAAGAATTTTTGGCTAATCTCGAAACTGAGACGCTTCGCTCGCTTCGCTCGCTCGGTCTTATTTAAAGACTACTGGACAGATACAGATACATATACATTTTCACGTCTATGTCCCTGACGGGGTAGACAGAGCCCAGGGCCGTCAGGCCCAAAGGCCACGCTTAGCATGGTGGTGGTCGTTAAGATGGAAATAAAAATTTGCAAAAATATATTTTTGTTTGTCTGATTTTTTGAGATTAGCGTAAACATACACAATGTTTACGCTAATCTTAAAAACTGCTGGACTGATATTACGCGATTTTAAGTAGTAGATTAAGCTCACCACAGAGCACCTTATGGATTTAGATGTTTTATGGAAATCTGATACCAGGAAAAAAGTTGTCGTAATTTTTAAATTGAAGTTTAGGGTACAAGCTAATCTTTATTGAATTTTGTAGCATAATAGTTTTTTAGTTCGCCACGAACTTAGACCTCGCGATTATTATTTCTGTTGGCGACGCAAATAAAAGAGGGAAAAACTATTTACAACTGCGGAATTTTTATTTAACAAGACGATAGATGAGAACATAAATGTACAAAAACCATTGTAAAAAGGAACACACAAGAAAAAAAAATATTTAAAATTTGGTGCTGACTAAAAAAGGAAAAATACAAAATTCTTAGTGGCCAGCAACTTAAAACTTATTTCTAACAAATTACTTACGCACTATGTACAGATAATATATATACAAAATTACACCTTTGTGCGTCGCCTACAATCTCCCCCCTAGTACTGAGGTTACTACAAAGTCAGCAACTCAGTACTAACAATCCGTTGGATCTAGTAGGGCGACGCGTGTCACAGGTCGATACCTGATTTGGATAAATAATTAGTGCAGGTTTACCGATATGCGGATTCATGGTTGTGACCAAATTTCCAAAATAGTGGCCAATCACAACCCTTTCTTCAAATGAGTTTCGATCTAGCTCTGAAATGTCAGGAGCACCTTCCTACCATACATCACATGGATATGAGGTCTACCGTACCGTGATGCTGAAATTCAGTTCTGTAACAGTAGTCTTTCACCGAAAAATGACCCATCATTTTTTAAATGACAAAGTCAGCTCGTTGTTGAAAAAACCAGAAAACTATTAATGAGTTTTCGTTTAAATGTTTATTTGTATTGCCATGGCTCTATGCCGCTGCTCATTGGTTTCTTACTCTCTTCGTAAAGCTACTTCGCGGGCTTTGATTGCTGTTGATCTCTTGTTAGTTCGTGGCATAATTACTAATACTACTACAGAAGCACAGACAAGCAGCGATAGCGATTGAACGAAAGTTCGCTCAACAAAATTGCTGAATTTAATAAACAAGCCAACAATCAATCAAAATAAGCAAAAACTGAAAAAGAAAAAACTAATCGTAAAATAAGCAAAACCCTTATATTTTAAAGTCGGTTAAAAATGATAAAATTTATAGAACTACTTATGAAACTCAAAATAATAACCATAATAGTTATTCAGAGAAATTACTTCGTGGACCCCAGGGAAGATATGTATTTTTAAGAAAGTTGTTCAGTAACCCGGACTGAATTCACCCTTAAATAGTTTCAGTATATTTTGTAAGAAGATTTGTATTGTATATCCGTTATAGACTCCGCGAGTCACCCTAAACCCGTTTAAGTATAACGTATAAAAAAGTTGTACAGACAAGAAAGATGTTCAAATAAAAAAAAATTGTTTTCATTGGCAACAAAAAAGTCTAATGAAATTTTTGAAAATATTTTGAAATGGCGGATATATGACAGTTTTAAAATTTAAAGCCCCCATATTTCCGCCATTTTGAAAAATTTCAAAAAACTGGCTGGACAAAAAAATTCTATTAAGTTGCTGAACCTGCATACAAAATTTAATGAGAATCGGTTAAGAAATGCGACCTGTAGGCGAGAACAGACAAACAGACAGACAGACAGACAGACGGACAGACAGACAGACGGACAAAATAATTTTTGGCTAATCTCGAAACTGAGACGCTTCGCTCGCTTCGCTCGCTCGGTCAATTAAATATCTGGCATGAATAATGGGAGTATTGAACTAAATGAATTATACACTTACTTATCTTTGGCTTCCTTTACACAAGTTTGCAGGGAACCGTTCAATTCACATTGGAAAGCGAGAAAAATTTACTGCATAATCTAAACGAAATAAAACCTATCGTTCTGAATACTTTATTATGCAAGTTAAAAGGAATTATTGTATGTAAATTTATTACATTACCTCCTGGCGGTGGATCGACTCTTGTCGTCCGTCATAAACGAGTATTTAGAGGTATGATAACCGACCAAGTGCAAGTGCATGTTGGGCTCGGGTACACTAGCCTTTCTACTAGCTGTGCCCGTTGGCTTCGCTCCCGGTGGGAATTTCAGAATAAAAACTGTCCTATATCCTTCCCTGGTTATCAAACTATATCCATATCAAATTTCATCAAAATACTTTCAGTGGTTGCAGCGTGAAGTGGTAACAAACAAACAAATAAATATACAATCTCACTTTCGCTTTTATAATATTAGTTGGATAATCTGTCTTAAGCCAATAGACAAGGCCCAGGCCCACGTGCGGCTGTAGAGTATTAGATGATCATGATGATGAGTACCGGCGTTACCGGCGTAACACAAAGCATCTTTGATCATAATTTAATCCAAGCATGAAATTTCAAGCACTTTGCCTTTTTAATATTCAAGCATGCGTTGCATCTTATGTGTGATGCCGCATGTATCGCTGTAGTAATTAGTATGAGCTATTATGTCACAACCACGAGTTGATTGCTAATAAATCGGCCCTTGTTGACTTTAAAAGGCGACACGCGGTTCGTAATTGATATATATCATTAAGGGCTCAGACAGACGAGCTAAAGCTCGCGACCCTAGTTGGTGACGACCAGTGTCGATAACTGTCACGCGACGTGTGTTGTTTTTGGCAAATGTTATATAATGAAGGTACTTAATTTCCCTTTCTTCTTTGTCCCTGATGGGGCGGACAGAGCATTTTTGAGTCTTGCGGCTCTAAGCAGATAGAGCCCAGGGCTGCAAGACTCAAAGGCCACTTAATTAAAATTAAAATAATATATATGTGTGTGAAATTTACCTTATTACTAACATAGTGTATAAGAATTTTACTAACAAAATGTATGAGTTTTAATTACTTGAATAAAGTATTTTATTATTATTATGTTGGTACACTTTTCAGCCACGGGTCCATAGGGATGGTCCTTTGAGGCGTTCATGGGGCCAAAGCCAACATGAAGAGGCCTTTTAGTACCTTTTTATCTAAAATGTGAGAAGGCTGCATCTACGGAGGTCTATCCCTTAATGTACCATTGAGATGCACTAAGGGACAGTCCTCCATAGCTGCCGAACTATTGCCAGGGAGGGATTAACTTGGTTTGGGCTATGTGGATGGGATGTTAGTGGGCCGGGTAACTGGGTTATGGAGTGAGATACTATTATTATTATTATTAATAGTGTAAATTATTTATATATTTTTGGAGCGAAGTTCCTTTTTTGACGGTACGGACTTGACGAAAAAAGTGTAAGATTTTTCCGTCACGAACTTCTTTAGGAGTTTTTTAGGTCTTTAATTTTTGTAACTTCGTTCCAACCGAGTGTTCCACGACATTCAGTAATTTTTAATTTTTAAAATTTTTCTTTTTGCACAAATACAAGTGTAATGACGGATATAAAGCAGGTGTTATCTACCAGTCAACCAAACGGCCGTGATGTGAAGAATGACAGGGGTAGTGCAAAACTTATATATACCTATTAAATATGAATTACGAAGGTACATTTATTGTCAACATCTCAGTAATTCCGCACACTGCTCAATATTCCTTTTTATCTTGCGGTCCTCATTTTTGTCTACCCCTTTAGTGATAGGGACGTGATAGTGTAGAAATATAAAAAATCAAGGGACGGGACAACAATTCCTCGATTACCAATCAGATAGCGATACCAAACGTCTATCACCGACTGTTTATCTTGCAGTGTTTACTAACGCGTTGATAACACCAGGTAAAAGCGTGTGTGAATAATGTCACATTTCTAAGTACCACTCGGTACAGAACAGTTTATACTGATCTAGATGAAGTACCTGGTTTCAATGTAAGTTCTGCTAGATGTTCGACTAGGACTTTGCCGTCGCCATTCGGAGATCAAGAAACGGACGTTACGAAATATTGTTGTCATTCTGTCACTTTTTAAAAATAATAACAGACAGCCGGTCGGGGTCCTCGTCCCCGATGCGTTTTCATCGGTCAAGGTGGAAACTCAAGAGGGCTCGCGCAGGGCACTCAGCTCTGCTCTCAAACTAATGTGGGCATATTTAAGGGGCCCATTTAGTAAGCCTACAAAGCCGCCACCTGCCTACAATAGTCAGTAATGATTATGACAGGTAACATTTCTATTGCAATAAACCCATCATCAGTCCATCCCAATCTCATTCCATAACCCACACCTTTTTCTTTTTCCTGCAATAGATCTCTTGCTTGTCGCAATCTATTGAAGGGGTATACTTTTCATAGGTATATCCAGAAATAGTTTTCGGTGTGAGCGTTGATGCGTGAGAAGTTGATGTTATGTAATCAACTTCTCTAACCTCTAGGTGTTTTAGTGACGTGCACAAATATTTTTGCAGACACAAAAGATCCATAGTTTAAATAAAATCAAAATATTGTAAAACAAATTTAACGTGGCGGCAATTGCAAACTTGTTTCTGCGGGGACAAGTGGCTCTGCCAGAAAAAATCTGCAGAGTAGACTTAATCTGTTTTATTGTTCCAGATCCGGAGAACCAACCACCGGATCCCGGAGGACCTGGAGATCCCGGAGACCCCGAAGATCTTACTTCGGAGCTGGAAAACATGACACACAAGAATCTCGCCGGCGGCCGCTTCTTAACAATACATAAAAGAAGAAAAAAGCGGTTAATGACTAGATCGCTCTGCCAAAACACTGGACTGCTTGAGGATATTAACATTGGACTTGTTCAGGTAAGTGCCTCGCTATGTTAGCCCACTAGTGGTCGCCACTAAGCTTTGCTATTTATAAACTTTTGTAGAGAAAAGATGCTCATTTATGGGTTGGCGGCGATGAATAAGTAAACTCGATTCTACAGCGGCCACATTTTTGCTCTTTTATATTTTGGCGGCGATGATCTGTAACCACCGGTAGCTACAACTAGTGGTCGCGACTAGTGGACTGATGTACAGAGGCTATTTGAGCTTTTAATACATTACGCCGCCGTGGCAGCGGCGGAAACCGCTGCCGGGGGCGTAACCATTACTGATAAAATCAAAGTGCGCAGCACCGCAGCTGCTTAAACCGCTGCCGCGGCGGCGTACTGTGTGTAAACGCTCTTTAATGTAACTGTTAACCAACATATCTACGCAATGCCTCCCGCCATGGTCATTCCGACCCCGACGGTCCTTCAATATATTGCAGGGTATTGTTCCGCGCTCCGCCACAAATTTAAATACCATTTGTTTGTATTCATGATGCGTCCTCACGTACTATTTGTAGGTATATTCTTGTGACATATTGTCGGAAATCGCTATGCGTTCCGAGTAGTCGAAGCAAGGACGGGCTTTGCGAATGAAAGATTAATTTTATTTCTATGATCGAACATGTGGTGTAGGTACTTTTATTCCATAGTTGTACGCGCCACGGCCGTGACGTCACGGTACTAATATAAACACGAGCGACGCGCTGCGAATTATTAATAATTCAATTAAATAAGACTAATAAAATTAAGTTTATGTGTTTACGTTCGAGAGCAAAGGGTGAAAACAGGCGCGTATCATTCTCTTGCATCAACAGTTAGACTGGTTCGGTTTCAAATAGCAAAAGCTATAAATAGCCGCATCGTAGTCGGCGAAATCTGTGACATAGCAGACTATTATGAGGAAGTACCTCGTTTTTGCTGTGTGCAATATGTACACACGGATTCATTGAAGAGTAGAGGTATTAACATTCCTTCCCTATGCAGTGGACATTGACAATCGGCCAAGAATCTGGTAAACACAACATATGCTTTGTTTCGTCCGGATCGATATGTAATTTTTGCCAGAAGTGGCTGGAGGTCATTGACTGTGATGAACAATTTCATTGTTTTTAACTTTTTTTATTCTTTTCTTCGTGCGAACTTTTATTTTGCTCCGCGATTTTTGCATATGTTATTAATTTTATTGTAGGTGTTGGATTCGAAACTCTATTGGAATGTAATAATGTCTGTTTTGCTTCTTTTGCAGTGTATCCTTAACAAGTCAGTCCACTGGCAGTTCAATGCATTCACCTTAGAAAACGTATCTGGCGGTAATGTTCTTTACTAATGTACTTTATGTATTTAGTTACACACACTATTCCACAAATACACACAGGATAACCATTTCTATTTTCAATTACAATTAAGTACCTATGTAGTAAAACTGGTTGTACTATCGACTAGTCTCAGCTGCGCACAGATGCTCTGGTGGGAGTGTCAGATCTTCTAAGAATATTTATGAAAAATATGGCAATCAGTACGTACGTATGTGTTGTTCGTCATATAAGAGTATAAAGTTACAACCTGCAATAAAGTTACTAAATGTAAATTCATTCTCATATTTTCTCTAATAATTCGAGTAGCAAAGAAAAAAATAATGCTGTCTTTCCTGAAGTGCATGCTGAACGAAAATCACCGCCACATTATTATTTACCTATTATAAATATGAAAAATCAGCAGACTCCTTTTATTATTTTTAATATAAGTAGTTAAAAGTATTTTTAAAGACGTTCAATCTTTTAATGAGTTTTAGTTAATTCAGTATAACTTTATCTAAACATCTGTCAAAGGCATACTTACATAGCCACAAAAGTAATTAAAAGGTAAATACCTAGATATTTTAATTAAGACCTGAGGTTTCCAGTGGATTCAAAGTCATCAAGGTGGAGTGCTTGCAATCCAATACTTAGACTTAAGTGCATATGTGGCAAGGGGAGCGTTAAATAGACACTTTATGTAGAATTGTAGATAACAGCGTCGCAGACCCTTAATGAAAGCAAACACCTGCCCTTTAGAGTGTATTGAAATGTTGCGCTTGTAGTATTCAAACAGCATATGTTTTTACAAGATTTCAGGGGTCTCAAGTGTTTATACAGAGTGACTTTTTATATATTCACCAACCAAGGTTTAGAGCAATTTTGGTTCATAATACTAAACAATCTTCATAGGAATCATTTAAAAAAATCCTCTATAAATCTTTTCTACCAAACTAGCTTTGTATAGGACAATCTTTTTTGCTTAGTAATTAGGTAAGCCTTTTCCTAGATATAGAGAGTTATTATTTAACGTTTTTAGATTTTCATATTATTGACGTTCGCCGATAGTGTCGCGGGAAAATTATATAATATCTAGAGTCCCGGGCATACTGTCGCCGTCTGTCGCTCATCCAAAATTCCCAACACACAAGTCTCGAACTTACTTTGGGTATAGCTTGATCTTAGTAATTTGTCTTTGTTAATTTATTGATTTCATCATATCGCGAAATGTCTTAAATCGGCAGTTGGTTTTCTCGATTTGTGTATTGTTTGTCATTGGGTTGATTTCTTTAAATATTACAAAAATTTCAATGATTTTAAACAAATGTTTCTATTTTCTTTATTTGGAAAAAAAGTAATCACATAAGTATAAAATAAATGGCTAGAGGAACCCATTAGCTGAAATTCAGATGCTGCTTTAATAATTACAATATTGACCTATTCTTGCAGGACAGCCAATGTATAATATAAAATCGGTACCTTTACATAAAATATAAATAAATATATAAATATATAGGGACAAATTACACTGATTGAGCTAGCCCCAAAGTAATTCAGCACAGTGTATAAGCCAAAGAGTTATCAAAAAACAAGTTAAAAACCGATATTAAAAAGGCAGAACGGATCTAATAAAATGTACTTATTGCTTCCGGCTTGGCCAGCCACTAGAAATTAGTTCCTGTGATTACAACACAAGCTTCGGACTAAAGCTTGACAGTAACAAAATTGCATTTTGCGTGCAAACGGTTCAACGGGGATTATTTTTTGCGGGAAATTGTATTGTTCTGAAATCTTTTACATTACTGATCCTTTAAGAAAAGCTATGTCAGTTAAAAATTGATGGAATAAAATTGATTTCGAGCAATAGTAGTGCCGATCAATTGTTGTGTCAGTCAAACGTTGGTCAAACAAAACTGATGGTGTTTTGTCGCACAACTGTGGTACTTTCCTAACGGTCGGCGGCCAAGAGGTTTACTCGATAAATTAATCCCATCAAAAACAATACTTGTCAAAAAAACCAAGTCTCGCAACTCAGTTGTTCTGCGGTAAAAAGTTGTGAGATCCATGTAATACCAAGTCTGTTATTAATTTATTCAGTCTCTACTTAAGCGACTTTCTGTCTTAATACGTCCAGTCTCTAAGACCACGATCGTGGTCCATAACAACTGAAAATCAATTGTGTCTGGAATCTCCGTACTCGAAGCATTAAGTTGTTACGTAATAATTAACAGCATTTTATAGTGACGCATATCAATATTAAAATTCTTTAATGTTTTATATAAATATATCGAGACTTGGCCATCGCACTAAATAATTGAATTTACTTGTGTTTTCAGACGATTGAATTTACACGTGTTTTCAGGCGATGGCCAAGTCTCAATATATTTATATAAAACATTAAAGAATTTTAATATTGATATGCGTCACTATAAGATGCTGTTAATTATTACGTAACAACTTAATGCTTCGAGTACGGAGATTCCAGACACAATTGATTTTCAATTGTTATGGACCACGATCGTGGTCTTAGAGACTGGACGTATTAAGACAGAAAGTCGCTTAAGTAGAGACTGAATAAATTAATAACCGACTTGGTATTACATGGATCTCACAACTTTTTACCGCAGAACAACTGAGTTGCGAGACTTGGTTTTTTTGACAAGTATTGTTTTTGATGGGATCTCATTTCTTTTTGTATTTTGTAGACAGTTCTACTTTTTTCCTTTTCGGTACCTTCTACTTATTGTATATATGTATATCGCACCGCGCAGCGCGTAGTAACGGCCCGCGCTCACTCGCTAGCATCGCAGCGCGTGGTATAATAATTAATTTACAACCTTACGCACTCGTAATAAGTACGAATACGCACGTAGGTACGTATTTTGCATTAAATAATTTAATTTACACGTGTTTTCATGACGGGAATACCCATTTTTTGCTCGATTTGGCAGGGGCACTACCATGCGCCTATATTTATATGGGACTAGCTTAAACCCGCGGCTTCGCACGCAATAATAATAACTGCCGTAAAACATCGTTACGAATAAAGCCAATATTGAAAAATTTAACTGAAGACTTGGCTGTATGGGCTTAATTTTCTTTGCGGTCTTTTTTAGATTTTTTAGTTTTTCCTTGATTCATACACCAAACACTACTCATATTCCAAATTTGAAGCTTCTATGTCTGCTAGAAGTGCCTTAGAATTTGAAAAATTTGACTGAAGACTTGGCTGTATGGGCTTAATTTTCTTTGGGGTCTTTTCTAGATTTTTTAGTTTTTCCTTGATTCATACACCAAACACTACTTATATTCCAAATTTGAAGCTTCTAGGTCTGCTAGAAGTGCCTTAGAATTTTGATGATCGGTGAGTCAGTGAGTGACAAAATTAAGAAATTTGACCCGTTATAATTCTTAAAGTACTGGTTCAAATTGAATGAAATTTGAAATATACCGTGTCTTTACAATGCCTACATGGTTACTGAAAATTTCAGTCTTCTAGTTTTATCCACAACGAAGTTACAGGGGGTCGAAAATGGTCTGAATTGCTTCGAGAAAAGGATGGTACGGCCGTGACGCTTTTTTGCTCGACTTGGTGGGGGCACTGCCGTGCCCCCAGATACGTTAGTCTTAGATAACGACGTCCTGTTTCTATGTCAAAGCAAATTAGACTTAATCATAAAACGTTAATGCTCAATGTTGCTTGATACCGAAACGTGAATAAGCAGTAACGTCCAACCTGCGTACCACTTTTGGATAACCCCCTAGGATAGCGGATATGCTGTCGTTCATCTGTTAGAGCCCAACCAAATATAGGGTTTTTCATTTTAAGCATATATTTTCACGAGCTTTAATTATGTGATATAAGTAAACATATAAGGGTTTTAATTGAAATGTTCCTTTTTAAATATTTTTACGTCATTTGGTGTCAGCCTTTTAGCTATTCTTTATTTTAAAAGCTGGGTACATTTTACATAGTCTAGAAGTGGCGAAAACAACCAAAATTAAAATCTCTTAGATCGGCAGTAATTTTTTGCTTATTATTTCTGCACTTCGAGCATTAGATACCTAAGAACTTAAAGTGTCTTCAGGCGTAAAAATTTAACAAGCTGTTGTTCCATTTATGCCCGTGATTTAGGCGATTAAGAATGAATTGAACTGCGACTTCAACGTGTAAAGTATTTGCACATAATAAATAAAGCAGTTTATGTTTAAATGTTATTTATTTTTAGAATTCAAGTTTTTTTATTAAGTACTTAGTTTTAGATACAAGTTTTAGTTATTACTAGCCGAAGCCCTCTACTTCGTTCGCGTGGACTTTATGTCTCTACATACAACTTATGCTACGGCGTCTTTTTGATATTTCTTTTAGTTTAGCTGGACCATTATACAAATAGTTCTGCATCAGATGTTCTATTTTCCAAAATCATTTATACCCTATATGTTGCCCGGGTTTAACAACTATATAACAAAAAAAGTTTCATTCAAATCCGTCTAGTATTTCCGGATATTAGCGTGTACAAACAGACATACAGACACAGAGACAAACAGACAAACATTTTTTAAATTATTTCTCAATTACTATGTCTTCATCGCTCCCAACATATTTTTTTTTGGAAATATATTTAATGTACAGCCGCACTTTTTTACTGTTTTTTTATATGTAAGAGATTAAGTTAGTTCAATTTTTACTCAATAGTTATAAAATTTTAAAGGCTTCGGTGGTAAACATGGAACCCTTGTAGTGTCGCCATGTCTGACAGTCGATCAGCGATTTTACTCAAAGGCTATGAGTACTACACGGAAAAAGAAAAATTATTACAAATTCAATAGAAAGTTAGTTGTAGGACTTTTTAGTAGCGTGCACTCAAAGTCGGCATTTGCAACTACGGAACCCTACACTGCGCGTGGCCCGGCACGTACTTGGCCGGTTGTTATTAAATCACTAAACCAATAACAAATTTGGCCGTGATGAGGTTAGATTGGATTATAAAATTATGTGAAAATTATTTACGCGTGCGTCCCATATAATGTTTTTCATTCGAACATAACGGCCTCCCGCAAATTTGGAATTGTGTCAAAACCATGTTGCCAACGTCAGCCGTCACCTACAGTCCTACAACATATGGTTTCACGGGAATTCGCCTAAAGCTTTTACATAGAATAACGAATCTAGTTATTAATATCAGCCAGGTCTAGCTTTCTGCGTTCTATTTGTCTTTGCCTAAACGCGAATTATGTAATACAAAATAACGATTGCGAAAAAGACTATTGCCTATTTGACTGGATTTTTTCCGCAGAAACAGTTTTTCGAAGGTTTCTGCGTTGGAGTTCTGTATGTTAATACGCCAAACAGGCATAAATTGATCTCTGAAATATGGTTAGAAAAGTAACTTATGAAAGTTCAACACCCTGCAGGTTGCTGATGTTTTTGTAATCTTTTTATATAGTTATGTTTTTATTGAAGCAAAAATGTTACCCACTTTCATTGTAAACTTTTGTTACTAAAATATTGAAAAAAGCTTTATTGTGTGTAGGATTTTAATTAAAATTAAAACTGGTTTGATCATCTACTCATATCTTTTAATATCAGTACCGTCCCTAAAACTGTTTATTGTCCAATATGTCCCTTCTGTTGCAAATATGTAATATCCGGTCGCGAAGGGTAGGTTAACCTGAAATCAATGTTACGAACGACATCCATCATGCGGCTTGTGGTTTTGCCCATGTTCCGTATAACTGTAAATAAGACTGTTCCTTAAATATATATAGTCAATTTTGACGTATATTATACGGTTTAGTTTAAGGCCGAGATTGGACTGGAAGCTGAACAAAGATTTGGTGTCTTGAGTTTTTAATATCCAATGACATTTCGTTATTGATGCACGGAAAGGGATAAATATAGTTTTCGTACCACTTGCTCAAAAGAGTCACATTCTATAGCACAAAAAGCGAACATAATAATAGTCATTTTCAATCTGATAAAATCAAGGAAAGAAAAATGTACTGAGTTTCATTCAGCCTCTAGACCAAGAATGAAAACAGGGAAAGAAAATTGTACTGAATTTTCATCCTCTAGGGGGAGAATATGGTTTAAGTTTGGAATACTTACCGAAATTTATACTGAACTGAAATCATTTCTATATTGTTAAGCGTAAAAAAATAATGGTTTTGAATCGACAACATGTATCCGCAAAATCCACAAAACCACATAAATTTCATAAAATAAACAACTAAATCAAGTCATGTTATTGTTTGTTTTTTTTTTTATAAGTTAATTTACGGCTCTGGATACTAGTCCTTTAGAGCACATCTTCATTTATCTCTTCTTTATTCCGAATCCTAACCCTAACTATACAATCGAAGGTTGGTATAGGTCCTTTGATTGCTTCAAGGGAGTCCACTGTTTTAACCGATTGAGTGGCGGACGGCGCCGGCGCCCAAAGACGCCCACCGCAATCCGTAAATAAATATCACTACAGCCGCACTATGACTGTCCACTTTAAACATTTCACATATTGTCCGTGAGAATAAGGATTAAAACTACACCAATTTGATATTATAAAGTCCACTAGAATCAATTTGCAAAACAATTTAAAGCAAACTTCAACTGAACCCCTTGACTTCCCGCCAAAAACTCCCGTTATTGTTTGTTTACACCAGCTGTTTAGTTTTCCAAAAAGAAAAAGAAAAGGGCCATTTGCGTCCCACACATACAGCCTAGTTTTCTGTGTACCTATATTTATTTACAAACGTAAAGCATTTTGTATTTTTTAAGTAACTGGGTATAAATTAATTAATATTAGTTAAATAAATTTATAATAATAGCTCTTGTTATTATTGTCTTTATTTTTTTCGCAAATGGTACGAAAAGTAGAGCATTTTCCTCGGTGATAAAGCTGTCTTAGTCTTGGGTGAACTTAAATCCGTCGCTACACTCAGGACTCGTCCTAAATCCGTCGCTTCGCTCGTGATTAAAGTATTAAACACCCTCGCTTCGCTCGGGAGTTAACCTCGGGTCCTTCGTTGCGCTCGCGATTTAAGTCGTCACCCGCGACAGAAGACACTGCTTTAACCCCTTGGTTAATAATCTACTAATATCTTTCTAGAGACCTGGTATTGGCAGCCAATAACACTGGAATGGCAGCGACCCGCACCCCGTATGACATAGCTGCTTGTAAATGCGCGGCCTGAGGGCCGTTGGCTGCCGCGCGACTTTAGTTTTTCTCAAGCTATCTTATGCATTTAGAAGATAGAAATAAAGGTGAACATGGTTAGATAATGAAAGTGCGCTGCGGGCCGCTACCATTATAGTTAGCATCGGTGAGAGTTTACATATAATCTTAAGCTACAAGTACACATCTGAATCAGCCTTACAGGTAGCTGCCACTGCACCTCCAATATCCGGTTACTGGCTGAAATCAGTGACGCGGCTCGAATCTACGGTAATTGGGTTGGTGAGGAATCCGTTTAGCTAGATCTGCGACACTAAGTATACGTGCAACATGCGTCTTTCTAATCAAATGGCTCTTTAATTCATTCCGCATGGGTTGAGATGCAGTGCTCTTTGTTGCGTTATAACATGTAAAGCATACCTTAGATGCCTGATACCTATCTGTTGTTCTATACAAAATAAATACCATGACAAAATGTATTGTCTTCGAGATATATTACTTAGTTTATCCCATAGTGAATGTTTTGAGTTTTAGTCCATCAATTTTGGAATTGATAGACTCAAAATTAATTAAAGTTATTTATATGTATATATACAACGTGTAACGGAAAGGGTATATCAATATCGAGTGCATCAATACGGGCAACTGTAAGAAACCGCATGGTGCATTGTTTTGCCTTGTAAGTTTACGTGTCGATTTTAAATAATTTTTTGAAATATGTGTATACATTTTATTAATTTACATTCGCACATCACTATGACAATAAACAGCTGTGGGGTCAATCATGGGTCAATCACCTACAACCATGCCTATCAGAATAAGTTTCCACCTCTTTTACATCACTTACCCTGTGCTCCTGGTATTAAAATGAATATTATTTACAAAGATGGGTTCCAGATTTATTTTTCGTAAAAGTTAACATCTTAATATTTTTTTTTGCGGTTTGATTTTCGGCTAAGATTGAGACCAGTCTTTTCACTCCTTGAATGACGTAAGAGACGAATAAAGGAGTAAACATTTTGATGGAGAGGTGAGGTCAGCCACACGGCCTGTCATAAAATTGACCTAAATCAAAAAAAGTATTCAAGCGCAGGGCAATCGCATAACGGCCCTGCCCAAATCTTGTAAAGCCGGGAAGTGGACACGGGCCTTGAAGCATCACAGTAAAGTATGCAATCGGGAAAATGTTCTGATATGAGAGAGGTAACATCTTCATTGTTTCTTAAGATGTTATCTCATCCTGTCTCTGATAAATGTACGTACTGACTTAGCACAAAATGTTTTCTATGTGTTAGTAAGTGGTCAGACTGGTCAACACTAGTGTCAGGATGTTTCTAGCTACATAAAAACAACTGACCATAATACTCGTATGCTAGATGGGATTAAAGACTTAACGTGCATTTTGAAGCACGGACACACAATAAAATAAAATTTGTTATATTAATTTAATTGAAATAAAATTTCAAAAATCCACCGACACCCGTCTTTAATAAAACATTTCTAAGAACCACCGTTAAAAATCTGCTTTCAAATAAAATAAAAAAGCAACCAAATTGGTTCACCTATTTAAGATAGCGGTCAAATTTAAAACACCCCTCGTTTGTGTCGGGTGCTAAAAAGACGTTGATTCGCATACGAAAACCTCTGATGCCGCATTTACACATTCGCGCGAATCGCGAGGCGAATAACGAACACGCATATGTAAACAGTGAGTTCGCTATTCGTCTCGTCATTCGCGATTCCCGTCGTCGTACCGCGGTTTCACATTCGTGCGAATCGCGAGGCGAATAACGAACACGAATGTGTAAATGCGGTATGACATATTGTAACTCGTATTACCCAAGTAGATAGTAAGTATGTTTAAGACTTTATTAATCATCACAAATGTTAAATTTTTTATTTAAATTTTCAGGCCAAATGCCTAAAAAAAAAAATTAAACTGAACAAAAAAATATTTTATTAAACA
This sequence comes from Acrobasis consociella, assembly GCA_963555685.1. Classification (NCBI taxonomy): domain Eukaryota; kingdom Metazoa; phylum Arthropoda; class Insecta; order Lepidoptera; family Pyralidae; genus Acrobasis; species Acrobasis consociella. The sequence goes on from OY743104.1 coordinate 24,248,561, forward strand.
AAGACAAGTTTTTTAACTTTTCAAATGAACCCCGAAATAGGCGTGGCTCCCGATCATCACTCTCAACTATGCGCCTGGTACTTTTTATTTTAATTTTGAGAAATGGTTCCGGATGTGTTTAATTTTTTTCGATGTCGTCACTGAATTGAAGTTTTTTAGGAATTTTTGATAAGCTATTTATTACACCTACCCTAAAATCTTAATTTTTCTAAATAAATTGTCCAAATATTACTAGGAGTCCATAAGTCATAAGGAGGTTTATTGAATTACGTATGTAAAAACGAAACAGATCCCTAATTATTAAAGCAGGCAAGTATGATATTCCTATTCTTTTCGCACTTTTTAACGAAAATAGGGTAGAAGTGCCAATACACGCCCACCTCAGTGCTTGTTTGTTTACTTTTCGTGCGTGAGGAGAGGACAGATCGTGAATTTGTGTCAGATTTCCAAACTATTTTCTGGATGATGGAGGATGATGTTAGTGGCATCCCATGCACAAAGGCACCACACTCATAGTTTTTCACATGCGCGTTCGCTACGAATGATAAACTTCTTGTGACTAAAAATTTTACGACCGGTTGCACAAACCTTTCTTGTATCATTTACGTACGACATTACTACGACTTCGAAAGACAGAGTGGTCCAATTCTTGGCCCAGAATCCTGATGCCAGTGACTACTTGGGATTTTGTGACTTCCTTGACTACCATCTTTGACCGTATTGATATTAAGAGATGAAAGCTGCTAACTGTTTAGCATTCCACGGGACAGTCCCGGAATGACGGGATTGAATATTATTTTATTGAAGTGAAAACTTCTTTAGCGGCGTTGTGCACTTTTTTTGGAATGGGTAAAAAATCTTAAACTCGCGTCAGGACACGTGGCCTGATCGAAAATCCGTAAGACGGCGCAGGGCGCTTGCGCGAATGTTCGTGTGTGTTTATGTTACAGCGTGCTACGCACATCCGTGGATGGTGACAGCTGATGGCTCGACCGTCTGTGTAGTGTAGTGGCCATACTGCTGTGTATTTGAAAATGATTTTGTTGAAAATAAATTTGGTCATGCTTGTGACATTTGTGACAGACTGTGGTTCAGAAAAGATTTGAAATATTTTATACTGATAATTAAAGCAATTCGTCCAAATTTTTCCCTAACCATTCCAAAATATCAAAAATGCACAAAGTTAATATTCAAGTTTTCACTTCTGCCGGCACTCCCAGAGTGCAACCCGTCGTTTTTTTTATTTATTAGATAGAATATTCCATACATTTTTGCAGTCGTCATCAGAACTAAAATAAAGAAATACGAATAAACAATGTTGATTTTTAAAGCTGGCTGGTTTTTGGTACATCTACCCTGTACTAGGAAACTAGGATGCTACAACGAAAAGATACAAATTGTTCATTAGGTAATTTGCTTTAGTCGTTCTCTTTGCGTTCTAGTGATCAGACCGTGTTTTGTGTTTCGACTTTTGTTCTTGATTTCGACTACCTACCTACCTACTTGTGTCTTCGTGATGTTTTTGAGTAATCGAGAATATTACGAAATGATGCTCTGTGTCGGAGCAGCAGACGGCAGTCTCAGTGCCGCTCGAGAGCTGTACCATCAGCGATTCATTGATGGTCGACCACTTGTTGAAGCCAGGCGTCTGCCCTCACTGGCTTGCTTCAGGCGGATGGTGCATCGCTTGTACTCAACTGGCTCTTTCCACGCCCCAGTACCTACGGGCCGCCCGTCCACTCAAGACCCGGAATTTGAAGAAGCCGTACTGCAACATTTCGAGGATAACCCGAGGAGCAGCACGCGTCGTGCCGCCTTAGAGCTGGGGGCCACGAATCACATGCAAGTGTGGCGAGTGATGCACGCCGACGGCCAACATCCATACCACTTTCGTCGCACGCAGGAATTAATACCTGCTGATTTTTTACCTTGCGTCACTTTCTGCGAGTGGTACCGGAACCAGGTTGAAGCCTCACCGGAGTTTGCCTCAAAAGTGCTGTGGACGGATGAAGCTTCTTTCACACGAAGTGGCATAAGCAACATCCACAACGAACACTACTGGTCGCACTCCAATCCACACGTTTCTTCGGAGTCATCATTTCAGCACCAGTGGCGGATAAATGTGTGGGCTGGAATAGTGGGAGATGTTGTCGCTGGACCATACTTTTTGCCACAAACTTTAAATGGTGAAAATTACTTAGAGTTTTTAAGTAATACATTAAATGAAGAGTTAACAGTTATGCCAGTGTCCAGTTACATCGACCTCGTGATGAACAGCAATCTAATATTTCAACACGACGGTGCTCCAGCACACTTCGCTCGTGATGTGCGAAGTCACTTAAATGCTTGCTTCTCCCAGTGGATAGGGCGAGGAGGCAGTGTCGCATGGCCAGCGCGGTCACCAGACCTCACTCCCCTGGACTTTTTCTTATGGGGATACATAAAAAATACCGTGTATGCTGTGGAGTGCTCGTCACGGGACGAAATGATGGAACGCATAAAGGCCGCCTTCAGTACTGTGACGCCAGAGATGCTGCGTAACGTGCGTCCGTGCATCCATGTACCGGCGAGCTGGCCTGTGCATCCAGCAACAAGGGCGACATTTTGAACCTTTCCTTTGAAAAGTAAGTACCTACTATTTTTACCTACGAGTATCTAATTTTCGCATTAAAAAAGACTTGACTTTGTTAAAGTAAAATAATTCTTAGGAATAGTGCCATTAAATCGAAATTTATTTGTTACAGATTACAGACTTCGTCAAACGATCGCCGCCGTAGGTGCTACCGCCGCCGCTTGGCCGCGGCATATCGTTTGTTGATTTGCCGCCAAACAACACCGCAAGTGGCGGTGTTTGCATCAAAAGCGCGTGTTGACGCCGAGTACTAGGATTTCATGGCGTGTGAGGAGAGTAGTGCAATGCTCCCTTTCCTCTTTCTTCGTATACCAAGAGTACTAGGCTCCATAGTGAATAGTGCAAGTGAGGAGACATTGACCTGAATAGTGTTGTGCCATGTTTGTTTACGTGCAATTTTTTTTTGTGGTTAAATATTTTATAATTTCACGTATAAGTTAAAGTTTATATTTTAACTTGAAATTTGGTATAAAGGATCTATGCAAGGTACAGTATTTTTCCACTTCTTATTGATATACCCTTTCCGTTACACGTTGTATATATTAGTCACATTTTAAGGGTACTTTATAATTGTAGTTTAATCTAAAATGCCAATTTAGCTTACGCGAGTTTAAGGCGAATACCTAATTACCGATGATTTTCCGTTCGTCTAAATTTAATTTCCTTCGGACTAACGTAATAAATTCAACAGATGTTATTAAAAAAAACGACGGGTTGCACTCTGGGAGTGCTGGCAGAAGTGTAAACTTGAATATTAACGTTGTGCATTTTTGATATACGAAACAGCAGGCGCAGGCATACATTTTCGCCGCGCCGTAGAAAGAGAGGGGGATACTCCCTCTCCTACGCCGCGCCAGCTGTCTACTCTCCATCCGTCTTACGAATTTTCGATCAGGTCACGTGTCCTGACGCGAGTTTAACATTTTTTACCCATTCCAAAAAAAGTGCACAACGCCGCTAAAGAAGTTTTCACTTCAATAAGTTAAAGGGCTAGGTATCTGTCTAATAACTGATTGTTAGTAAAATGCAGACTTTCACCTTTATATCTAACAAGGGCATTACATTGCATGGTATCCGCCTTAATAGTATTTTATCAAATTACCCGTCAAAATGTACACGTATCTTTTTACAGCGTCGTATCTATTACTAATGAGCTTGTTTTAATAATCGTCAGTTAATTTCCTACGCTGACCAACTTCCTTATACCTATCGATCCCTTTGAGCAAATAGGGGTCGGGTCGCAAAATTAGTCAACCGACGCCGCAGGATGGTTTTGCCAAAAATATAATCAGCGCAAGGCTGCCCGTAAACGTAAAACAAAAAGGATGCAGAAGGTTCGATTACTTTCTAACACCTAGTTTCGAATTAATCTTCCTTCAATCCGGCGCGGCGGCCAATACTTACGAAGTCAAAAGCCTATGTCGTCCAACTGTACCCACAAGTTGGCTGCAAGACATTTTTAGCGATAGGTAAGTGTGCCTATATTGTTTCTTGTTGTTGTAATTTTTGTGTGTTTATTATGGTGCAAAATAGTTTTTTTTTTATTTATTTATTTATTTATTTACAAAATTCATGTACACAAAATACAAACACAGAAACAAACAAAGTAAGAAAATTGAGTACATAGGTACTGCTTATTTCATAAGAAATTAGAAATTAGAACTTATTTCATTAGAAATTTCATATTAAAATAAATTTATTGTACTTTCCTATTGAATAGTATTTGGATCTTATATTCGTCTGTCGATGATCATTAAATTTCAACAAGACATGACAATCTCTGTAGAATAATAGTAAAAGGAAAAATAAGTCCTAGGATGTACATGAAGAAAAGTTACGAGTAAGGTCCTATTATAATTCAATGGTCCTGCCAGGTAATTAACCTCTCGTTTGCCGTTGCGTAGATCTACGCGAGAATGCATTGTTTAAATATTGTGTCTAATATTCCGGCTAAAGAAAAGATTAGAGGATTCGATTTGGGCACTCTTAAATCAACAGTAGATAAATATATTATATTCTGTTAGCCCGAAATCTAATGAGCCACTTCGACGTCGTCTTCAGTAGCTGTAAATAAATATACAAAGGTAATGCACCTACGTTGAAAGATAAACTGGTAGACAATGCTTAGCATTAAGTTTTATCTTTTGTATAAAATTATTCAGATTATTGTGGAATAAATGGTTAAGGCCATACCTGAATTTTCCAGGGTCCAGTGGCGCCCCCATTTTAAATAAATCATTTAAAAGGAAACGGTGATATCATTCAAAATTTTGTCTTGACCAAACCCTAGATAACCCTTTCAACTATTTTATGAACTACTGTTTACATTTTAAATTGGGAACGTGAAGCTTTTCTACGCACATTAGCTAAAAGTGGCCGTTTTTCGCAAATGTGCGTAGTAAAGCTTCACGTTTTCACTTTAAATTATAAACAGTAATTCATAAAATACTTAAAAGGGTTATCTAGGGTTTGGTCAAGACAAAATTTTGAATAATATTATCTTTTACTTTCAAATGATTTATTTCAAATGGGGGCGCCACTGGACCCTGGAAAATTCAGGTAGCCCCTTAATAATATAAAATAATGAAGAGCAAATATTAAGGAAAAAATACAAGACACGTTATATCAGATACATTTTTCAGACCTTACTAGATGCTTTTGCTGCAAACTACCATATTGTTTTTGAAGTGAAAACTTCTTTAGCGGCGTTGTGCACTTTTTTTGGAATGGGTAAAAAATGTTAAACTCGCGTCAGGACACGTGACCTGATCGAAAATTCGTAAGACGGCGCAGGGCGCTTGCGCGAATGTTCGTGTGTGTTTATGTTACAACGTGCTACGCGCATCCATGGATGGTGACAGCTGATGGCTCGACCGTCTGTATAGTGGCCATACTGCTGTGTATTTGAAAATGATTTTGTTGAAAATGAATTTGGTCATGCTTGTGACATTTGTGACAGACTGTGGTTCAGAAAAGATTTGAAATATTTTATACTGATAATTAAAGCAATTCGTGCAAAATTATTCCCTAACCATTCCAAAATATCAAAAATGCACAACGTTAATATTCAAGTTTTCACTTCTGCCGGCACTCCCAGAGTGCAACCCGTTGTTTTTTTTTATAGGCTTAAATAAGGCGAAAAGACGTCTTTATTATTTAATTTGGACAACAGTCCCAACGAAAAAACGCAGCATTTCTGCACAATAATGTATATATCGCAGTTGGATTGTATAATCTGCTGTTATTCAAAAACTCTAGCTGTTTGGCATTACAGCTCGGTTTTGTAATATAGTTGAAAATCATTCAGCTAGATCGTCCAATGTGTTACGTTTAACAAACTAGCTAAAGTAAGATTGTAGAACGATTAGTTCGGATTCTGCCACTTGTTGGTCTTGTGGCTTGTGAAGTGTCAGTGTCTTAACAACAAATAAGCAGAAAGAATTAAGCAGACCTTTAGCTTGGATCCCATATTGTTATTTCGACGCCCGCCTTCCGGCAAGATGGAAAATTCACGTGGATCAATTGGCCGTAATAAATCGCTGCGCCATTGAGTTGCCGGGTTTACAAAATTTCTATATTTCTGATCCAATTGCATCGAACTGATTATCATTCTTCATTGGTGTTTTATGATGTTGGAGACTGAATCATTTAATAAGGAGTTGAATAGAGGTCTTATTTCCATCCCACGAGTAATATAAAATTAATGAAGAACAACTATTGTCTCCTCATATATTATTTTGTTTGGTAACACAGTTTTATTCAATAACGGTAATAATAAATGGTGGTCCCTGTATGCCATCTCATTTTCTCATAGAGGAATCTAAAAACGCTAGCTGTTTTGCTAAACGTAATTTCGTAACTCATTAACAATCGAGCTGAACTATTTTCAGCTGTTTTACAAAACCGAGCTGTATTGCCAAACAGCTAGAGTTTTTGAATAATAACGGATTATACAATTCAACTGCGACATATATATATATATTTTGCTTGATTTATACTAAAAGTAATAATACGAATTTATTTTATTTATTTATTTAACTTAATTACTTAAATTGTAACAGGCGGACTCAAGGCCCAGGGCTTCTTCTATCTCTCAACCTACAGGTAATGCCGAAATAAGCTAATTTTAAACGACAACGCACATTATTTAAATTTACTACCGTTCTTTATTCATATCGATGTTTTTTTACTTAACCCCTTTCCGTTTTCATAAGCATTACTCTTTCGGCTACGTCATAGAAATTTTCTTTCTGAGCTGTACTTATTTTGTGGTATGACCTTGAAGAGGCTACATAAACGGGTCGGGGCTCATTGCAAGCGAGAAATTTAGCACAAAGTATTTGTTTATTTGCCGTTCTTTGATCTTCGACATGATTCACATTTTCACACTTTTGTGCTAAAAGTAATATAGTTTAATGTTTTGCTACTATATATATTTAATACAATTGAAGTCACTTAATGTGTGTAATGTTACGGGAAGGTTATTCTAGATAGTAGTTATATGTTACATTTGTATTGAAGTTAGTATGTAAAACTTTTCTGAATATATTATATTTACTGCCCTTATATTTGCTACAAATGTTCAATTTGAGTAAGCATATATTTTCACTACTGGTGCGCCAATTAGAAATTACTTTAGAAAATTCCAATTATCCAATCACAAAAACGGTTCTTGCGACGAGACTAGCGAAGCCAAACATAAACGGTCCTCGTTTAGAATCACTGATCTCGTAGCAGACTTTGAGTCACTAGCCACAGTAATACACAACGTAGAACAAATGCTCACGTAGTTTTAACCACGTTGACATTGCGACCACACCCTTTTAACATGACAGTCTTAAAACACGTGAACCTAATACGTGTAACGACACATATGTTCAGAACCCAGGCATTGTCAAGATATTGTCTCCTTAACTTACAGGCAAATCGATGGATCATTACGCTTTGTTTGTGCGTGAAGTAAACAAAGCAAAACACTTTTTATGGTACCTGTACGATTTGCCGTGAAATAGCCATGTATTTTAGTGACCGACTTATTTTATTGCGCTATTTCAAGTGGCTGAAGACGGTTGTATTTGATTTATTTATTAGTTTGCCATTGCCACGCACGCTCGTAAAACTATAGCCTTTTTTTCAAATAAAAATAACTTTAATTTATGAAAAATATGAATACTTGTGTAATATTTTAGCAGATTTTTAGCTCCTTTTATTCGAAATTGAATAACTATATTTACCCCATTATTTTAAATATGAATTTAATACAAGTACCTATTACAATTAAGACTGTATTTAATGGCGATATCCATGTATCACAAAAATCTAAATCCCCGTGCTTAGTCAGCACACATTATCACTTACACACACCGAAACAAGCCATCGCGCCGGTAAATTTTTACACAGTATGTTTTGTAGAACTCTCAGGCTATGATTTTAGTAAGGTGCATTTCCAAGCGCATTTCTCGTTTATAAGTAAGTGGTTCTCATGTGAAATTGCAATTTTGCCTTTGTTTCTTGTAGCAAATGGCTGCCTTATTATTATATATATATATTATAATTTAACCCCGTTCCGCCGTAATTAAGTTTACTGGCAAATGAGAATCACGAGTACTTGACGACATCGGGGATTACAATAGTACACCACCCTGCTTCAATTGCATTTTGACAGAATGACTTTAAAAATGCTTTTGTTTGTACCTCTCCCATGCTGTGATAGAATTACTTGAAAAACGATGTTTTCATCTCAAAACATTTGGAGCTAAAGTTACTGCTGATTCTCTCCGGACTGAAAAGTGAAAAAAATCTGTTTATATTCTTCGTTACGGAAAAAGAAATAAGTATACATTATTAAAAAACGCAATTTTTGTCTGTTTCAAAGAAATTACAAGATTTGTGTAAATTTAAATACTTTTCGTAATTTTAATCCGATAATAAATATTAAGTTTACTTAAAAAAATAGAAAGATAAAAAGGTCTACGCAAAATGTTATTAGTGAAAAATTATCAAAAGTTTGTGGTAAAAAAATTACTTCTTAGTATTTATTGAATGAAAACGACACCAAATTAAGGTTAGTAGCTGTCGATTTAACTCTGATTAGGTACTTTTCTTTATAGTCTATTTTATATTTGCTAGTTTTTCTTATACATGGAGATAAAAGTGCTCGGGTACGGTAATATTTTTATCTGCTACGCTTGCGATTCAACTGTGGAATCCTTGGTTTCGCTCTGGATTAAAAAGTAGCGCCCTCGCCTTAAAAACTTTAACTTTGATAGCACAATCTGCTAATCTGAATCCTGAAATCTGAAGTCCTGTGTGCAGCGAGGGGTTTATGTATATCGCCCGAAACGAAATATTTCAGACACGGATCCCTAAATCGAAAAATAGTGTTTCCAATCTTAAGATATTTTTGGAACACCTATTCAGCGAAACCCCACACGACGTCAGAGTCAAAAAAAATTGTCCTCTTGTAACTTGGAAACCTAATAAACAAAACAACAAAGGAGCAAACTTATTAAAAGCGTGTAAAATCCAAAGCTTTTCTATACCGCTTTGTCTGCTACACTTTTATTCCCTCTTATGCGATTTTTCTATTTACAAATGACTCTGCTCTAATGATGCTGGGAGCCTTCGGAAAAGTGCCCTTTAAAGTCCTGGTCTGGATACTGGTCGGATAGTGCAGTCGCAAATAAATTCCTTTCAATACTATTCCTCTTCAATAGCGGATAACGAACTCTCAAGCATTGGTATTATCATTGGAAGACATAATTAAAGGACTCATTTATAGACAAGAGTCTCTTATCGCCCCTGTTAACTCGTCAGTGCGATTCAAAAGTATTTCCGAGACTTTTCCAATCATTATCCAATTATGAAATTATACAAGAGAAGACAGTGTAGTAATTATAATTCTACCGATTCTGACGCCTTACATGTATAAATAAATAAGAATATCTTCCGTATTGGTTCAGGGAGAAAAGAAAAATAAACTTAGAATGTACCAGCTGCTTTTCTACCCGCGCAGATCGTTCAAGCCGATCGAGAAAATAGGCGAAAATGTGAATCAAGTAGACGAGGCGATTAGCAACCCATCACCTACTTTGATTTATTTTTTCATCTTCTCGCCCACCTTTACGAAATCTGTTCTGGCGGCCCTGAGTTGTGTGTGCTTAGAGCCTTAGGGCCCAAACTGGTCTGTCTGCTCCAGATTTCTGATTGTAGGACAGAAATAATATGCTCACCAGAATAACCTGATTTCATGAAATCTAAATCTTGGCTTAGTTATTTATTATATGCTGCTATGTGATTGTAATAATATCTGAATAAGATAAACTTACCTACACGGATATGCAAAAAAGTAGAACACTAGTTGATTAATGCTATATACGCGAAATTGATAAAAGTATTGTAAGTACTTACTTATAGAAAAATAAATAAAGTTTCTGTTTGCCGTATCAAAGTATATAAGTTTTTTTTCTAAATGTATATGACAGTCAATAATACGGTACTGTTAACAAAAACGATAATTTCTAATTCCGGCTTTGCCTATTTTGACAGGACTTACGGGCAGATGGCTATTATTTTTAGCTGCATCTATTGACTGTTACACATAATAACAGTTTTCTGTTGCCAAACCAGCACGGAAAGAACTTCGGAAGAAAAACGTCATAAAAATAAACAAACATGTTTTTGTTAATCATGTTGCGCCCTAAATTGTGCACGCCGTTGTACTTGTAACCATGTAAACGTGTTTGGTTTTGGCCTAGCACAAATTCGGGGCAAGAGATAGCCTCGAATACCACCTATTAGGAGATTATGGTTCGCTCAGCTATCTTACTCTATTTTAATCGGACTAGATCTCTTAACCATTAACCATAGATATAAAGCTGCAAGATACGTGTACAACATGTTTATCGTATGAGTTTAAAAGGGTTACAATCCGCTAGATGACAACAAGTCAACTTAGACACGTTTTTCTTTACGTCAAACAAACATTTTCTATAAGGTTTGTATGAAATATTAAAGCATGACGTCACGAAGCCATCAGTTTTCTGCATGAATAAATCTAAAATCATGCTGAAAATTGACATGTTCAATGAAAAGTGACACTATTTTGTGACGTTTTATTTTATGAAATGTATCGAATAATTTATATTTGACCCATTCATCTACCTGATTGTATCTGCTACACGGACAATCGGTAATGCAGCATAAAACCCAAGATTAGATAAAAAAACATAAAATTATTGCATTGAAATATCTTCCTTATGCTGGTCCGGGAGTAAAGAAAAAACTTAGAATGTACCAGCTGCTTCTCTTCCCGCGCATATCCAAAAATGCCGAACGAGGGAATGGGTGAAAATTCGATACCTATTAATAGGCGATGGGGCTAGCTAGATTCCTTTTTAGGGTTCCGTAGCCAAATGGCAAAAACGGGACCCTTATAGATTCGTCATGTCTGTCTGTCTGTCCGTCCGTATGTCACAGCCACTTTTTTCCGAAACTATAAGACCTATAATGTTGAAACTTGGTAAGAAGATGTATTATGTGAACCGCATTAAGGTTTTGACACAAAACTAAAACAAAAACAAAAAAAATTGGGGGTTCCCCATACTTAGAACTGAAACTCAAAAATTTATTTTTCATCAAACCCATACGTGTGGGGTATCTATGAATAGGTCTTCAAAAATGATATTGAGGTTTCTAATATCATTTTTTTCTAAACCGAATACTTTGCGCGGGAGACACTTCCAAAGTGGAAAAAAGTGTGTCCCCCCCCCCGTAACTTCTAAAATAAGGGAATTATAAAACTAAAAAAAATATATGATGTTCATTACCATAAAAACTACCAGCGAAAATTGGTTTGAACGATATCTAGTAAGTGGTTTTTTTTTAATACGTCATAAATCATAAACGGTAATTTACCTTTCATTCAATCAACTCAAACATAAAATTTAAAAAAAAAAACATACTGCAAGTCTTTTCTATTATGTTATTTGCTACTATGGAACCCTTCATGGGCGAGTCCGACTCGCACTTGGCCGCTTATTCCACGTTCTCGCCTCCCATCACACTCAGAGTGACCTTTGACTCTTGCGGCTCTGGGCTTTGTCTGCTTAGAAACTCACTAAGAATAAAAACGTTATATGTATGTATTGCAATAATAAATTATTGCTGTAGAGGCAATTTGTGAGTTTGATACTTCCTTCGTTTTGACAGTTCTTTTGATCGTTGGCCTAGTTTGTTTGGAAATTTGTTTTCTCCTTTTTTACTTACCTAGTATTTCCCGCGGACGAGAAAATTTGAGGGTGTTACAACATGTTTGCACTCAATATCAAGGTAAAACATTAAATTTGGAATGTCAAAGGCTGGATTGTGCTATGCGGGAGACCTGTACGGTTTCCGGGACAAATACACACCTGCGGCGTTAGAATATATCGTTTCACAGCGACGCGGATCGTTCCGTACGGAATAAGCTCCGGGTAGAGCCTGTACAGAGTACATAAAACGCCACCCGTTATTCTTACTGAACACTCGTTTCAGAGAACTGCGGCCGGTTCCTGTACGGGTCGCCCGTATAACGGCCGAACACCGCACAGCTGTGCAACCAGTCTAAAGAATATGCGAGTTTTAAAACTTCACAAAAGCGTAACCCAACATCGCGTATACTCCATTCATAATAGAAAATATGTAGATATTATTTACAGTGTGTGACAGCATAAATTAAACAAAGCATTCATTCGACAGACACCACTTTACATCACAATATGCCGTTCGCCCGTCACATACAATTGCTAGCCAGACAATCACTTATTCTAAGATTTCTAAAGCAGTCACTAGTGTTGCCAAAAATTCGAGTATCTAATCCTTTTTTGAGCAAGGCATACCACTTAAAGTATTTAATTATTTCTATAACATTACAGATACAGATTCAGTACTATGTCTTTATCCCTGATTGGGTAAACAGGGCCCAGTGCCGTAAGACCCAAAGGCCAAATTTAGCGTGATGGTGGGCGTTAAGAAGATTGTAATCCCCTATGACCTTAGACGTTTCGGCTCCTGGTCCCAGAACCCCTCACCCCGCCTGGAAACACTGATCAAAGAATGCAACGAACGTAGGTCGGCACAGATATGTACGCACTCCATACATTACTAACTATAACTTGAATAATATAAGCTTGAATTGATAAATAACATAATGTCAGTGTCTTATATTATTAGTTGAATAGTTTGATTAGGTACTTCGGTACCTTATCAAACTAATAGACTTAGGGTATTAATCGATCTGTAAAAATATACAATTTTGAATATAAGTATATAGGTAGGTACATACTTTCGTGTCGCAATATGCTCCACCTTACAAAGTGGTTTGGAGAGTGTAATTTTTACCATACTAAAAAATAATATGTCGATAAATTTTATGAAAAATCTTGCATCGCGAGCATGACATTGAGCGATCGCATCTCGATTTTATTCAAGTAAAGGCTCAAACCTTTCATATTTGGTTCATACCTAAGTGAAACCCAAAAAATATAACGAATATAATAATAAAGTGTAACATTTACCGAGATATTTTGGTTTAAAAATTTACATTTCAATACGTCATCATCTTTTGTTTAAAATACTTAAAAATCGTGTTTATGATTGAATTGATTCAACGGGAAAAAACGTATATTGTTAAAACGAAAATACATCAAAATGCTCAAAAAAACAAATACAAAAAAATTGTCTACATGTATACGTCAAAATAAAAAAAAATACTAAAGCACCGAGGTGAATCAGTACCTACAAAAGCCTCTACAGACCGTAGAGACTGTAGACTACAGTTTCAGTACTCAATACTGCACAAGAAGGTATGCAGGCATAAATAATTTCTAATGTTCTACCATGAAAAAGTCAAAATTATAATATGTTATAAAAACAAACAAAAAATTGATTTCGAAATCAACTATCAGAATGATTTATCTAATAAATTAATTTAATGTCCATGTATGGATTTTATGCTAGGCTAGGGGCAAGGGTCATTTCTTTAGGCAATCTGTATACCGCTGGGCCCGTCATATTATGGGTCTTGGCGGACTTTGCAAGTTTGCGCGGCAGTGTCACGAACCTATTTTTATGACGCGTGTTATTATAAAAATAAAATACACTTTTCGGTTCTGTTCCAAGTTAGTCCTTGTACTAAGCAAGGGTTGGAAATGATAAAAACGGTGATTCATAACTTCAAATACTTCTGCTTACTCTTCTTCTTGTTATTCTTTTCCTAGCTCTTCTTTCTCCGAGCCCGGCCAATCTGTCCAGATTGGACTCATGTATTTGAAAACGTAATCTTATACCAAGAGTTTGACAATGCACCGCTGGACTTGAAGGAAAAAAGATGTCAAATGGGCCAGGCTATATACTGGAGTTTGGCTGAAGTTATACCGTAACAGATATTGTACGCTCAAAATAAATAAATGCTCATACAATGAGTCTAGAACATGTTGCGGCTCAACTCGTACAGCGTTGGCTCGTAACAGATTCTGGATATACGCTGCCAGGCTCTATAAAAAAAACATTGGAGTAATACGCAGGTGGTTAAAATTTTTTTTTTGCTCTATAGGCAGATTATTAAAAATATTGCATACGTATTCTTTATTTTAACTAAACAAATAATAACGAAGAAACGGTGCAATTAAAATTCACATGACGTCACGATAAAGTACGATCTTTTCTAGAAGGTATTAACTGTCCCCAGTCCGAAACTTTCATGCCCCATATCTTTTTAAATTATTACCGATTACTTTAATAAACAAAAACAATTTTAGTCCGTTTTTGGATAATCTAATTGCTAAGTGATAAAAATTTCAAAAACACCTGAATCTTTTTCTCGTGTTAGAAATAATGTTCTTATTTATCGTAAATACATATCAGATTTTTCGGTCAGTAAGTTCGCTCCGAACCAAAAGTCGTAGAAAATTTTCTATAATAGTATTTTATGCAACAGTTGTTTAAGGAAGGTCAAAAAATGCGAGTGGCGCAGGTTAAAGGCATCACAGACGATGAAAATGATATACATTTAATGATCGTAAGATCAAATATACTCAGCTCGCCATACAATTGAATGGAGCATCACACACTGGGAAAATAATAAATATCCTTAATATGGATTATTTTGATCCTAAGCTAATATGAACATCGTAATTGGGCTGTCTGTAAGTGTCTCAGCAGACTATGCCGAAGTTTAGCGGCTAAAGTTCAGCGGCAAAAGTTTGGGGGATGACACACTATACAAGCTGAAGTTCAGCCGCTAAAGTTCGGTGAAAAAAGTGATGTGCCGATTTGGGAATTTTATCTGCTGCTTTCTGAGAACATTCCCGAATTTTATCTGCGTTTTTCTGAAAATTAAATGCAAATATACTACAACAAATGCCGGTTTGTGAGGTGGTAGCGGTCAAGCGCCAGTTTATTTATATTTTAATTAACATAATAATTTTTTTTAAAAATACTAGATTATTGCTGCTGTTAAAGTTGGTAGGATTCCATGACCAGTTGAAAAAATGAGTATAAACCTACAGCAATGTAAAGGAAACATCAAAAATGTGTGGGCGGCCATCTTGGATCCAAAATCTGATTGCAGGTTTGAGTTTCTCGGGGTGCTTTACATACTCAGTTTACAAAGTTTTAGACCCTTGAATATTCCAGTAGGACGTTATGAACGAATCAAGGTAAAGCTCTAGACCCCAAACGCCATCTTGGATTCCAAAAAAAGTTTAGATTTGGATTTTGCAAACCAAAAACCACCGTTACTGAATTTCAGTCAAATTGGATGCAGTTGATAACTGGCGGACATCTTGGAAAATTAAAAAAAATCGTTCAGGTCAGGCTTAGTGGCTTGGCCTAATGCCTTGCGGTACACACTCGGCAATTTACTTTGTATGGTGGCTCTCTTAAATTAAATAAAAGAACAATTGACAGCCAAATTACTTACAACCCCCTTCATTATCAAAAAAAGGCCTCTTACCCCCAAGCCGTACCCTTTCCACATCAAGGTCAGGTCTACTCACTGGAGTAGTCCTATACAAAGATTACCTAATCATTTAACACCTGCCACTCTGGAACAGGCCAAACAACAATGTCAATCGGTGAGTCAGTCAGTGGTACCTATTGTAGGTTTGTATTTAAAAAAATATTTTTAAAAACTTAAAACCGACTTCAACCCCAAACCAATGTTAATGCATCATGAAATCGTACCTACTTTCTGAAAGCAAATGCTCTAGTCACAATAAAAAATACCTTAATCGCAATATGTGTGCTTATAAATTTCAAAGACTTTACTCGATTTTTCCCATCGTCAGATCCTGACTGGATGACTATACAATGTCCTTTTTTATTCAGTACAAATATTTTAAGGGGCGATTAAGACCATCATTTTGAACACCTTTCCCCAATAAATGTATATCGAAATACGAAAAAATAATTTTTATTTTCCACAGTAATGATATCACGTGACTACTTCGATTTCTATGAAAACCTAAAAAATTTTTTCGTTGTTGAGAAGAAAAGTTATTCGAAATGTAAAACTGAATCACCTCTTAAAATATTTGTACTTAATAAAAAAGGACATTGTAATACAACATACTCTTTGAAACAAAAAAAAATATTTTTTCCAGATGCCACGCGTCTTCGAGTAATTAGTGGAAAAAAATACATAAAAAAATCTTGTCCTTTTTTTGAAGTTAGTTAAAAATTCTTAAATTATTATTTAAACTTTTGTAAGTTTCCATTTGAGAAAATTATAGGGCGGCACATCACTATGCACGCACACAATAGCAGACTATGCATGCACACAATAACAAATGATGGCAGGGTTGCTAGATGAGATTTCTTGAATTTCCCCAGATTCTAAATTTTATTTAGAAAAACGCTCTGACTTGGTTTGATATAATTTTTAGAAATATATACACCATTAATTCATTGTTACTTTTCCTTACTATAAATTTTATGGCTCTGGAATCAAATTGTCAGATTTATAGACTCTTTGTTGAGCTATTTAGCCTTATGAAATAGTCTATCCTAGGAGTTTTTGGCAGGAAGTCAAGGGTTGGATTTGGATTTTGCTTTTTTTTTTGCAAATGGATTCTATTGGACTTTTTAATATGAAATTGGTGATATTGATATTTTAAACGCTCATGCTCGTGAAATAGTTAATTAAAGTGGACAGTCATAGTACGGCTGGAGTGGTATTTGTTTGTTTGACTTTAGGCGCAGTCCGCCACTCATTTACCTACACCACCCTTTGATTGAAACTTGCACGCACGCACGGTACCACCACCATCAGAAAAAGACGAATTTAAAAATACCCCAAAGATATTATTTCTCCAGAACTTCAATGTTAATTTTTCTTTAAAAATGGGAAAGAATAACAAATGATTTGCTTCTGAGCTTTTCCAAACTGGCGCGTTTTTTTAACCGCTCGTACAACTGGTAAATTTTAAACACCCAACCTGACCACCCCGGGGGTTGTCAGGTAGGGTTTTTTATTTTGCCATTTTGGAGAAAAAATTAGCATTAAAGGGTTGTCAGGTTGGATTTCTATTTTTCCCAGATGAGACCCGTTTTTGAACGCAGGAGATTTTCATACAACGAATTTTTTGCTTTTAAGCTTTTCCGAAGTGGCGCGTTTTTTATCCGCTCGTACATTTTTAACAGCTGGTAAATTCCATTTTTTTTCTTTTCCCCCAGACCAGTAAAAACAGACACGAAGACAGACAGACTTATTTATTTATTTTTATCGTTTGTTGCCCGTGGTCCAATCGCCGAGGTCTACTGGTCGTTATACACAAATACAAGTTTAATGGCGAACTTTAAACCTAACAATATATGCCGACACCAGGGAACTTCCTTCGGGTAAAATGCAAGTTGGGGCGAAAAAAATTGTTTGTATATATGTATGTATGTTGGTATCTATGTATTAACCGTTGAACTAATTTTGATGATATTTAGAATGAGTATAGCAATTATTCATTTAATTTTTAAGTTTGTTGGGCATCAACGGCGGTTGAGCCGTTTTTGAGACATAAAGCTTTGGATGAAACTTAACTTTTCACGAGATAATATTGCTATATTTTTTTGTTCATGTGTATTGGATATCAACATTGTTCAACTAGTTTTGGAGATAATAGAAAATATGCACGTATTTTTTTATTTGCTTATTAAAATCTTTCTAACCACGGTAAACAAATATGAAAGAATTCATAAAATATCCTAATCAGTGATCAACTTTTGACACTTTTAAGTTTCAATAAGAAAAAGAAGTTCGATATGGACTTATGACGTCAACGTCCATGTCATTTATACATTTGCCATTGAAAATTGCGTTTTTGCGAGTGAGATAGACATATTTTCGTTGACATATTTTCGTAAAATCGTTATACCTCGTTAGTTTTTCAACCAATTTTTATTCTGTTTTTACTGTAAGAACTTTACTTTAGAAGTATGAATAAACTGGTTTGATAACTTATATTTTTTTCATGCATATTCACTATTGAGTGAAACCTGAAATGTGAAGAAAAATTACCGTAGTGTTAAAGACAGTTATATCTCCTTAGATGAAGTTGGTGGATGTATATTCGACCCTAAATTTATATCACCAAGCAACCAAAACTTTAAATTAAAGGATACTAAAGTTACCTTCACACATCAATTACACATGTAAATATATGAATATTTGTATTAATGATGTATCTATGTATTTTTATTGTTTATGTATGTATATATATACAAAGCGCCTAATAGTCAATAAAGATTTAATAAACAAATAAATATTTGATCTAGGTTTTAAATATGTATGTAGGTGTCTCTGATACACAAGTGACATTTCTCTGAATCACGGGGTCAGCTCTACCACAAGATATCTATACCAATTGTGATTTGTGTACAGTATGATAAGTATTACTGGTCCTCAAACAAATTGTACGGTTCCCATTCCACGCGGTCGTGGAAGACTAGCCAAGTGTCATGAACGCAATTTCCACTTTCACTTGCCTGGATAAGGTGGACATTGTCGTAAAAGAGTTGGCGACCGGATGTAGAGACGTTGCTCTGTCAATATTTGATCCAGGTTTCGATTTTATCCGCGTGGAAATAAATGGAAAAAAATAAAAAAATGGAAGTGTTGCAGCTCAGAATAGAAGGTTCAGGAAAATCTGTTTACTGCAACCGTATCGAACGGCGCAATTAATAAATATCACTTTTTCGATTGACTTTACTTCCCACAAAAAAGAGGGGTGTTATAAGTTTGACATCAATGTCTGTCAGTGGCATCGTAGCTCTCGAACGGATGGACCATTTTCGATGAGGTGAGGTTTTTTTTAATTTGCCTGGCAAATAAACTTGTGGAATATCGCGAGGCTTAGTTCGCGGCGAACCACTAGTATAATCTTAATACAACCGTTTTTAAGTTTGTATTCGGCTTATGCCTAGCTGTGAGCCGTCGATAGCAGAAGATCATGATTATGATCCCAAACCAAACATTAGGTATTATTATTTAAAAAAATATTAAATAAAAATAAATACATACGTCGCGCCGGTACTGGAAAAACGCTTTTCAGTTTTATGACTCGCGTGTTCAAAATGGGTTCCCCGTTCAGCTGGACAGCGTCAAGCAGAACTTCAGCCGCAGCATAGTGTGTCGGGGTATATGTAAAATACATTGAACGCGTTCTGGCTGAATCCGAAGTTCCGATTCAGCCAAAACGCATCGGAAGTTCGGCATAGTGTGTCGGGGTATATGGAAATAACATTGCAGGCATGCTTTGGCTGAACTTCAGCGGCTGAACTTCGGCAAAGTGTGCCGAGACACTAATACTTTAAGATAATACGATATCGTATCTTTGGTTCATTATTTATTATTGTGACAGCAAAGAAGTCGAGTTCGAGTAGCAGCTTTATGAGCAGAATACTTATATACCTACAACACTACTTTGGTGACAATAACAAAGAGAGACAATTCTAAACATTATGAGTGTGGTTATGTCGCAGCAGCTAACAAATTTTATTTTATTTGCAGCCTTGGCGGCTGTTACGTTTTCGATTACAAGTTGCGATTAGCATGTACGTACACGTGTAGTTTTAGTCGATATAATCTGAGCCTTAGAAGCACTAAAGTCAAGACACTTCTTTTGTATCAAGACAATCCAAGTTGATACGATTATACAATTTTAACAATAGATAGATAAAATTGAGGAAAGCTAATCTAAATAGTCTTAAACCTTGTATTGTGTACTCATGGAACACTATAACTCGTGGATTAATTTTAAATAAGAAAAGGCGGGAGTTATTAGCAACTTGTCGCTAGGTGTCTGACTCCTCTTTTCTATTAACAATACGACCGACCACCAATTTACTAAACCCTTGACTCTTGACTATAATTATGGCATTGGCTTGTTTATATTTAAACCCGTTAAGAAACCTTTTGTAAGAAATAAATCTTTTATTATTCAGATCATATTTAAGATTGGGAAAATATAGTTTCTCAAAGTTAATGTGCTAAGGCTACTTTATTTGTTGGTACAAATAAAATAATATGACGCTGTAGTAAAAAAACATTTTTCATCTCATCTAGGTACTCGAAAAACGATGTTTTCATCGAAAAACATTTGGAGCTAAAGTTACTGCTGATGAAAACAGAATACGAATATAATCTATATTTAATCAAAAATAATGCTGGCAGTCTAGCAAAAAGTAAATTTTAGTTTTAAAACAACGAATACTGGGCATAGGCATCGTAATTTTTTAAATGTGGAACACATTTCGTCGTTAACATGGGTGAATGTAGGTAAACATTTTAATGATCTTCGCTTCGAAAAAAGAAAAAAATAATAAAAAAGCTAATTTTTGTCTTTGATTCAAAGTAAATACAGATGTAGGTTATATTTGTATTGATTTGTATTTATTTGTTTAAAATAAGAGCCTTTTACATTTTGTAGAATCTAAAATTAGTGAAGGGTGATATCAAAGGAGCCGCCAGAATGCTGTTTTCGGACGACGCGGTCGCACCTAACAACCCAGACACCCTTGCCGCTCTGCAGGAAAAGCACCCACCTTCAGCGGTTGACTCAAGCTTACCTGACCCACCCTGTGGCAATGAGATAACTCTTAAGGCTACTAAAGATGATGTTTATAGAGCTGTTATGTCTTTCAGAGGTGGCTCAGGTGGTGGACTAGACGGTTTAACCCCACAACATCTAAAATACCTTTTAAACGGTGACATTAACCACACTGGCGGGTCTCTTCTGCAAGACTTGACAGCTTTGGTAAACTTCATGCTGTTGGGTAGGGTCAATACTTCGATCACAGGTATATTATATGGTGTAAACCTTATAGCTCTCGAAAAAAAGGACGGCGGCATCAGACCTATTGCTGTAAGCACTACCTTTCGTAGACTTACGGCCAAAATATGCTGTAGAGCAGTGGCAGCAAATCTTGGAGATTATTTTCTGCCAGTACAGCTAGGGTTCGGGTCTAAAGGTTGTTGCGAAGCCGCCGTCCACTCTCTGCGTACATTTCTAACTACACAGAAAAGAGGAGTCCTGATGAAGGTGGACATTAAAAATGCCTTTAATTCGGTATTTAGGGGCCCTATGCTGACACAGGTAAAAAATAAAATCCCTTCTGTTCAAAATTTTCTCTTGCAATGTTACAGACAAAATTCCAAATAATTTACCAAAATAAACATCTGTCCTCAGAAATAGGTTTTAAGCAAGGCGACCCCTTAGGCCATTTTCAGCCTTGCAATCCACCCAATAATTGAAAAATTGAATTCCAAATTTAACGTCTTTTATTTAGATGACGGAACTCGAGATGCCCCTACAGTTTTGGCAGATTAAAGCACTATAAAGAATTTGTGTAAATTAGAATACTTTTTCGTGAGTTCGATAGTGAATATCAAGTTTACTTATAAATAAATAAAAAGATATGAAGAACCACTCAAAAAAGTTATGAGTGAAAATTTTATCAGAAATTGGTGCCCTCCAAAAAATTATTATTTAGTATTTTTTTAATGAAAACGACACCAATTTAAGGTAAGTATCTGAACATAAGATATATGTAGGTGTTCTACTTTTGTTCTGTTTTGTATTTGCTAGTTTTTCTCATAGGTGGAGATGAAAAGTAGATGTACTACTCGGGTATGGTAATATTTTTACTTCGGGCGAAATAGTTGAATCTCTCGCTTCACTTATTCCACGGCAGAATCACTCGCTACGCTCGTGATTCAACTGTGGAATACTTCGTTTCGCTCTGGATTCAAAGTAGCGCTCTTGCGTTAAAAGTATTACGCCTTGTAGCACAATCTACTATTACGATTACTTTCAGGTTTCACAAACAGACACGATATATCAATACATAAAATAAAACAGCAGGAACCGCGTGTCTGTACATTTGATACAAATTACAAAAAATGGATGTGGGCGATAAGAAAAGAGTAACAGAAAACAAAAAAGATTTTTTGGATTTTTTTGTCTGTCTGTCTGTCTGTCTGTCTGTATGTACTCGCTAATCTTTAAAACTACTGAACAGATTTTTACGCGGTTTTCACTAAAAGATTAAGCTCATCCCTGAGCAACATATAGGCTTTGTTTCATCGAAATCTGATGTCAGATGAAAAAGTTATCATCATTTAAAGTTTAAAGATAATTTTTCTATGGGCGATTGTTTGTCTGTTAGTACACGCCAGCCAATCTCAGGAAATACTGGACGGATTCGAATGAAACTTTTTTTTGTTATGTAGCTGTTAAGCCTGAGCAACATAAAGGCTATATTTGATTTTAGAAAATGGAACACCTGATGCAGATCCTTAATGGTCCAGTTAAACTATAAGAAATATATAAATGACGCCTTAGCAAAAGTTGTTTAGCCTGATGATCATTTTTTGTTGAGATATAAAAATCGAAGATCTAGAACACCTGATGCAAAAACTTAGTGGTCCAGCTTAACGACAAGAAATATGAAAATGACGCCTTAGCAAAAGTTGTTAAGCCCGCTGAGCATTTTTTGTTGAGTTATAAAAATCAAAGATCTGGAGCACCTGATGTAGGACCATAATGGTCCAGCTAAATTATGAGAAATATAAAAAGGACGCCTTAGCAAAAGTAGTTCAGCCTGATGAGCATTTTTTGTTGAGATATAAAAATCGAAGATAATATATTTACATGTGTTTAGTTTTGTTCGCCGTGAGTTCTTTAAATCTGCAATCAGTCCTCGACTATGGGAGGATGAGTTATCATTCTTAGTTAATATTTTGACAGAATGTGCTTCGCTTTTTGTAGCTAGATTGCCAGTTCATTAGGGTGGTTAGCGAGTCGCTTCTTAATTAAATATTACTTAGACAAAAGTATTATCTCTTCGTGAACCGTGGTAATATGCAATTCCTTATGTACTTCGAAGTCGGTGTCTTTTTGTTATTTCCACACACTTGTTTATTAAATATTTTCTTCTCCATAATCGTTTGTTTTTCTGTTTTAATCTTATAATGAAAATCGTTTGAACGTATTTTCATACAAACGTAGCCCCTGATTCCTCGCCAGATAATGCTAGTAGAGCAATAATATTTTTCCAAAAATACAAATGAAAACTTAAGACATGCTAAACTACATATATGTATGTATACAATATGTACTTTAGCATGTCCATAAGTTTGCATTTTATTTTTCATTTTTAATATTCAAAGATTTGACGAGATTATGTTACAACAAAAAGAAAACATACGAACACTAAAATAATAAACATATCCTTGTGGTCTCTCCTCATTCTAATCGTGATACATAATGTTGTGCATAATTAAAAACATTGAAATAACGTTAAAGAAAATTACAAAATGTAGAATCATTGAAACAATGCTAAATGCTATGAACATCCCTCATATTTCAAACGCAGAGTGTTACTACGGATATGTAATTGTAAATAGTGACTTATAAATTAATATTGGAAGATTTTTGTACATTTCACTCGGACGTGCATTTCGACCCTTGACCCATTTACGGGATTAAATTGAATATTTCTGTATTCGAAAGCAGCTCACAGCTTGTATTTAAATTGTTTTCGCAGAACGGACATAATACCACACAATGCTACATATATGTGTTTATTTGGCAGAACGTTCATATTTTCAGTAAGTATGAATGTTTTCATTGTAGGATAAAAATATTTTTAATAGTCGAAATAGTTATTTGACGAAGCAAGACCTGGTTTAAGATAAATAACTTACAAAACAAAATGTACTTTTCGGTGGAGTTTATTCCATGTCTCCCGATCTTCGGCCAAATGCTTAACTTTCTCCCACAACATTCTTCTGCCTTTTCCATAAAATCTTCCAATTAATATCAAGCGTTTTTGGAGTTGAGTATATTAAACCCTAGTACAGTATTCTTAAAAGAACTCGTTCTTGTAAAACGGAACGATGTAAAGAATATTGAGAGTAAATTTTTCACCCCGCTCCTTGCCCCAGAATGCATCAGCATTGTGTGTAACGTCGTATGCCCGAGGCGGTGTCGGCAGGTATCTTATCAATACCTGCCACGGGTAGGAATCTGAATCGCATTTTCCTGTACGCCAGTGTTCCAGAAGCATTTGAAATATACGGGAACGGCATTGCTTACACATTGGGAGCTTGCGTTCTTTAAAGGTTTTAGTTATTACATGATGTTGCATGAACTTGTTCTGAAGGTTTTATCTCAAAAGAAAAGATTTGTAAAATGGAATTAAAATAACAATACAAGAGCAAAAAAATTTCCATTTCCATACTAAGTGTGCAGCCGATCGGGCAATTTGTATGAGAATAGTATGAGAATGTAGAATTATTTCGATTTGTTGATGCTACCTAGTATAGCCCGTGGTTTAATTTATTACGTTACGGTTACGTCCCTTTCACGTTGTGTAACTGATTCAAGGATTGTGCATTTTTTATGAATGTGCCTTCAAATCACTATAACAACTGTGTGAAAATTTTAAAAGTCTAGCTGATGAAATCAATGTAATGCGCGTATACAGAACATGCGGTCTTAGAAGCTGGCAAAGTGTGCAAACCATTTGAGTGAACACACTGTACACTACTTTAGACCGGCTCTTATCCATTTAGTAAAGCTCTAATAACATCTTAAGTACAAGCATTAGTAGCGAGACGAAAATATCGTTCAAAAGCTCGTCAGAAAACACCCTTATGTACACGCCGCGGGTTAGGTACTATCAATAAGATAGACTAACTGGAACTAAGCTCTAAAACCCGTTCCAGTTGATTGGGTCACGTGCAAGCCTCGCTTCATATACACTGATGCCGATGTAAATAAGGACTTTATTATTTCACTGTTCATTTTGGGACTGGATTTTCAGATACCTAAGGCGTTGTTCAAGGCAACGGCCATTGGAAAAACAACAGGACGCGAAGTTAGATACACAAGCTCAGTGAAATTAATTCGCGCCTTTTTCGTATTATTGACATGTCAAATAACTAGCTCGAGGAAAATGAGTTTCTTGAGACAATAATAATAAAATTGTAATTTCGCTTTGGAAAAATAAGAGTAAATAGACAAAAATGACTTCTCCAGCTTTTAAACATAAAATTTATTTTTTTAGTAATGTTAATTAAATGTAATTTTAATATTGAATCAGCAGACTCACTCAGAATAAATGATTAGGTACTTAGCGACTTGTAAAATTATGTTCTTATTCACGAAGGACCAGGTTCGGATTTAGGGGAGGGCAACTGGGGCTATAGGGGCCACCACAAAGAGGAGATCTCACAATAGACTTTGGAAAAAAATCTTTTGAATTCCGACTAGTAAACACTAGAAAAAGAAATATCATTTCATTTGTTAAATAATTTGGCTTTTATATTAATAGGCGACGCGGCTAGCAATCCATCACTATTTTGATTCCTCATTCCATCTTCCCGACAACCGCATCACGCTTTGAGTCTTGTGGCCCTGGGCTCTGTCTTGTCAGAGCTTCAAAGCCCAAATTGATCTGTTTTCCACAGTATGTACAATTGTACATGTATCTATGTAACAACGCGGTATGAACTTTATAGAACAGCGGTGATTGATGATCGAATGTAATATAATTACAGATTCCGCAAATAGGTCATGTGACCTATTTACATAGATCATACAGAACTCGTTGAAAGTACTGAGCTTTGCCTACCTGTACCTGCATTAAATACAGACAGTTGCCGTGTGGTTTCCAGATGCTGAGTGATTTCCGGCAAAGTAGAATAGGGCCACTCCAAGTCCTCCCACGGACAAGCTTATAAACATCAATGAGACCTCTTTAACCCGACTGGCCATCGAGGAGAGTGTAGGTAGTCCTTTAGCTGCTCTGGCCAAGTTTGGCTCTGGTAGTACAGAGATGATCGTGCTCCTGCAGTGGAGATAAAATTACCTAATATGATGAGTAACGAAATCAAAATAACATTCGTTGGTAACTAAGTGCACAAACGTTGTTATTAGGTATACATTATGCATATTTCTGATAAACTTGAAAGTCATATAACATTTTAGATCAGATGCACATATTCACTGAAAACAGTGAATAAAATGCAATGCTTTTAATCACTAATTTGGTGTTTGAATTCAGAACAATTACTTACTTTTAATTTTAGTAATTGTTCCAATGTTATATCTTTAGGCCCAACACAGACGACAGACTTTTTGTCCGATCGAGTCTGCGGCGCACAAATAGTCTGCGTGGCGCGCAAAAAGTCTTTCGCGGATTGTTCACGGACTTAACACACACGATGCACAGTTTGAATCATTCTGTCGGCAGAACTGTAGGGACGGGACACGTACAGTTTTACACGCCATAGAAGTGCAAAGATTGCGATGTATTATTTTATACTTGAAGTACAGAAAAAGAAGAAGAAATAGAAAATTTTGGGTACATCCTATACTTTCGGAGAGATTACTAAAAGGACAATTCCATATGAAACATGCAATTCTAAAACAATATCCGGAAATTTTTTTCAAATTTTATAAAATTTCTTTTAATACTTTTAATGAGTTGCTATTCATTTTTAGACCAACTTTGACACATTCGGAAACAATAATGAGAAAGTGCATTGGTCCAGAAGAAAGGTTATACTAGGCATGATACTCGGATTTTGAAGTATCATAAATTGCAGGTCTGTTTTATATTTCATGAACAACATAAGTACTATCTATCTCTAGCGCCATGCTATAATACCGCGCACGTCACGTCCACCACTATCCGAGTGCAGGTCACAGACTAAAGTGCGCGACGTCTGTGTTAGCGCGGGTTGAAGCATACGTTGTATTTTTTTCGCACACTTTTAGTGCGGTGTGGCGCGGCGCGGCGCGGCGCGGTCTGCCAAAGTCACACGGATTCTTTGTGCGCCGCACTTTTTGTGCGTCGTGTGTGTTACTGCATGTAATTCCATAGGTTCTATTTTCACAGACTAAAAGTGCGGCGCGGTCTAGTCTGTCGTCTGCGTTGGGCCTTAAACGAGCAATTCTTGGTTATTTATTTATTTATATGTATATAAATTTCTGTGATATCGAAAACGGCTCTAACGATTGCGCTGAAAATTGGTAGGTACCTATATGGGGGTTTTCGGGGATGAAAAATCGATCTAGATTAGTCTTATGTTTGGGAAAACGCGTGTTTTCGAGTTTTCATGCGTTTTTCTTTCCACGCAGAATATGGTCGCTAATTTCGTTGCGCCTGTCGCTTTCCGATTGGCTCAGCGGTTTAAGATGCGGACCGCTAGAAAGAGTGTTACGGCTGTGGTTACGGGTTCGAATCCCACTCAGTGACTTACTTTTGTTTTTTTTTATGATCAAGTTTATATCATTTTTTATTTTGTATTGTTTTTAGACAAGTTTTAAAAAAAATATAGTTAACTAGCCGAAGCCCGCGACTTCGTTCGCGTGGACTTTATGTCTCTGGAAAATGCTCATCAGGCTGAACAACTTTTACTAAGGCGGCATTTTTATATCTCTTATAGTTTAGCTGGACCATTATGGTTCTGCATCAGGCGTTCCATTTTCCAAAATCATTTATACCCTATATGTTGCCCAGGCTTAATAGCTATATAACAAAAAAAGTTTCATTCGAATCCGTCCAGTATTTCCGGAGATTAGCGTGTACAAACAGACAAACAGACAAACAGACAGACATTTTTTTTTAAATTCTTACTCTATTACTACGTCTCCATCGCCCCCAATATTTTTTTTGAAAATATATTTAATGTACAGACACACTTTTTTTACTGTTTTATTATATATAATAGAAATAGATAATAGATAATAGATATAGATATAGATATAGATATATATAGATATAGATGTTTGAGATGTAACCGAGCAAACCTCGGTCGCCCAGGTACTTTTAATATGAATTTGTAAAATCGACTGTATATATATTGGTTACGCTTGTTTGTGGACATAGACAAATTTGACTTATTTTTGGCTGTGTTTTATTGCGGTTAAAATACTAAGTCACTTCCTTTCGCGAGAGGGCGCCAGGATATCAACTCCAGCGTCCTTGTCGGATGGATCGCAGCACCCAGTCACATTTTGTTCGCCGCGCGCTACGCATGTTCTTTTCGCATTTGCCTTGTCTCGCAACGATTCCGTAGTTGTTCACTCGCATAGTGTCAACAACCTTATACGGATCGATCGCCTATCGCATCTTCTTTCAACTTTGCAACTAATCAATTGTGTGGAGTCCAATTCCGCGCGTGCATAGTGCAGTTTATAAAACAACGTGGCGCCTACATACCTTAAGTTTGAATCGGATTTCTTAATAACTATCGCTTGTCTGAGACTCATTAGCCGTGCCTAAGTGTGGACAATCCTAAACTATGGTGCAGTGTGCTTTCTCCGACCCCCAAACAAGCAGGGGCTGTCGCCGTATTCAGAATCCGCATCGCGTACTAGCCCTAAACGATTTGCTTATCGCATACCGCCAGCATACTGGTCACTTTGACCGTGCGCCACCATATATATTAGGTTGGGGAAAAAGTCTTTTCGCATATAGTATGTATGAACTTGTAATAAAACCACTTTGGCTATACTATTTGTACCTGGCTGGTTTTGGTATCATTCAAAAGTTTAAATTTTAAAGAAGAAAATTCCAAATTCAAATTATAAAAATGCGTGATTTTCATTTGTTTTTCTTACCGTCAAAATGAGTGAAACTAATGAAGAAAAAATTAGATACATTTTAAAATTTTACTACCAAAAAAGTAAAAAAAAAATTGCGATGTTTATGGACCTAGTGCATTGTCTGTGAGAGTAGCACAAATTTGATTTAAGCGTTTTCAATCCGGAAATTTTGATGTCAAAGATGCACGTCGCTCTGGTCGCCCTGTTACAGATAAAATGGATACAACTTTTGAAAAAGTGGAGCAAGATCGGCATATCAGTAGTTACGACGTAGCTGAAGAACTGGGATTTGACCAAAAAACAGTTTTGGCGCATTTAAAAAAAATGGGTATACAAAAAAGCTTGATATTTGGGTACCTCACGAGCTCTCCGAAAGAAACCTAATGAACCGTATACTCATTTGTGATTCTTTATTACGACGTAATGAGACCGAACCATTTTTGAAGAACTTGATAACTGGTAATGAAAAGTGGATCACGTACGACAAGAACGTGCGAAAAAGGTCATGGTCAAAGGACGGTTAGGCTTCACAGACTGTGGCGAAACCCGGGTTAACTCGCAACAAGGTGATGCTGTTTGTGTGGTGGGATTGTAAGGGCATTATTCATTATGAGCTGTTACCACCAGGCAGGACCATCGATTCAGAACTCTCGAACTCTACTGCGAACAACTGATAAAATTTAAGCAAGAAGTTGAGAGAAAGCGGCCGGAATTAATCAACAGAAGGGGTGTGGTTTTTCATCATGATAACGCTAGACCTCACACATCTTTAACCACTAAGCAAAAAATTAAGAGAGTTTGGCTGGGAGGTGTTAATGCATCCGCCGTATAGTCCTGACCTGGCACCTTGAAATTTCCACCTGTTTCGGTCTCTTCAGAATTCTTTAGGCAGTGTCAGGTTAACATCACGAGAGGACTGCCAAAACTACTTGACGCAGTTTTTTGATCAGAAGCCCTAAAATTTCTATAGCAATAGGATCATGTCCCTACCTATAAAATGGTACCTACATACTTTAGTTAGATGTAAATAAACTATATTAAAAAATGTTTTGAATTTTCATATAAAATGCGAAAAGACTTTTTCCCCTACCTATTATTTTTAATTTTTAACGTGAATAAATCCATTTAATTTAGATATGAATTCCTTTTCTTGAGCTATTAGTTTTATAAACTTTGACACAAAAGCGTCTTGTCAGTTTCGAATTGGTATTCTGAGACGTTTTTTGGTCACACAAAATGACTTGATTCTGGTTGAATTAACTTGAATCGACTTGACTAACTGTCATATATGACAACATGTTAGCAGTTTTCCGCGGGTTTGCTTACGATTTGAACTGTCAACCCCAAATCGGTATTCTACGATTCGACATCTTTCGTGTTTTTGACGCTGTCAGAAGGCAATTAGTATTCCGGCAATTACAATGATCGTACTTTGTTTGAGCGCTGGTTTTGTTTCGAAACCGCTGTCAAAACTACGAACGAACCTCGAACGCGTGTTTTCTTTCGTGTTATGAGCGGACTGGGACAAATATTTTTATTTTACCTTTTTTCATAAATTTATGTTGTAGGAATGTTTTAAACATTTACCAAATTCCAAATTGAAGATGTAAAAATATATGTCGAAGTCTAACAAAGTACTTTCTAGGGGTAGGACAACATCAATCCCATATCTATCGACAGGAGTACGGCAAGGGGTCACCATCTTAAAGAAGATATGCTAGAATAGGAATCTAGCAAGTTAAGCAACACCAGGCGTGGTCCGCATTTGGGTGGGTGACCACAAGTGGCATAAAAATTTCTCGAGCTACCCCGGGCTTTGGAAGGCACGTAAAGCCGTTGGCCCCGGCTGTCATCATTGTATGGCAGTCGTTAAGCAACCAGTGTTGGCCACTTACACACACGTTTGTGGCGAGAAGATACAAATAATGTAATACATACATACATAACATCACGCCTGTTTCCCATAAGTGTAGGCAGAGACTATGGACCTCCACATGCTACGATCCTGACAAACAAATAATCTAATGTAATAAAGTTAAGCAGTGGAGCTTAAAGGCCTAAATGCACTGCTTTTATAGTAAACTATCTGGAGTCCAGGACTTTGTACGCGTAAAATGAACTTTAGAATTAATCTAACCTCCGTCTTGCCTTCTTTGGTTGGGCTGGCGGAAAACTGGTAAGGTGACAGGAACCCCTACGTGTGTATTGTCTTCACCTGCAGTACTGATAAGATCTCGGTTTTAACATATGTATTTGTTTTTCGTTTGTGTAATTGGCCAACACTGGTACTAGTCTATAGGTACCTGACATCGCTTGACGACAGCCATACCGTGGTGATTTTCAAGACTAACGGCTTGCATACCACGTAATAGATACATTATCACATTTTCATTCCTTACAGTATACACAGAGCCCAGAGCTGTAAGACCGAAAGAACAGGCTTAGCGTAATGGTGAGATCTAAATTATGTTCATAGGCGATGCGGTTTGAATCAATGATTACTGAATATTCATAATCCGTAAAAATAATTACAAAGTTCAAGTTATAAATTATTTAAAAGCTCATAAAGGAATTTGTATTTCTGAAAAGGGATGTGGACTGGATAAAAAGGTATTATATTATTTGGTCCGTCAACTAGATTATCCAAAAATAAAGGACCCATATTTTTTCGGTTAGCAAAGTAATATAAATTTACAAAGATACAGATACGCTTCCAAGTGTCGAAGTGGGGATGATTTAAGACACCTTTAGTTAAAAATCGTAGATGATCGTGAGGTCATGTGAAATTTAAATGCGGCTCACCTTTGTCATTATTTGTTAGTAATAGAAAAAATAATAATCTACCTACTCTGAGCCAAAAAATATTTTTAGTCAATATCCCTATTGTGCACACGATAGCAACTCGAAAGAAAGTACGAACCAAAACCCATACAAAGCCGACCTCGCCCCGCTTCGAAACAAACCCGATAGAAAGTAAGATGTCATTAGATTGGTATTCTGGTAATTTACAAAGTTCGATCGAAGCCGAGTGAGCAAGTTTGGGGCCAGGAACCTTACCGATTCAAATTTAATCTCACCGGGGCAGTCACTAATACAGGCATGTGCACGAGCTAGAGCGCGCGCGTGCGCGTATGCGTGTGCGTGTGCGTTTGCTTATGCCATGCTACGAATATTCGCGCTTTCGTCTTCGGAAAATTGCCGGTTTAGGTCTTATAATTTCTAAAAAAAAAACAATTTGTTTTGATAAACAAATATATACGGACAAATCACACAGTTTGAGCTAACCCCAAAGTAAGTTCGCGACTTGTTATATGGGATCAACTCAACGATTCTATATTTTATTTATATATATAATAAGAGCGGGTACACATATTGCGCGTTTAAAAACGCGCGCTTTGCTAACGCGCTTTTTGAGAACCCCTAATTCTATAGAAATGTACACATGCGTTTACATTTTTTCGTTCGAACGAGCGTTGCTCGGGCGTCATCTGCGCGCTTGGAGATATATGAGCGGCCATTTTGTTGAACATTTGATCGCGCGCTTTCGTTTCGCGATTCGTTTCATTTCCATTTATTTTTTGCTTTTTTCGCACCTTACTTGTCGCGCGTAGAACGCCGTCCTAAGAGCGGTGTGTGTACGAGACCATCGCGATGCCGAGCGCCCAGTATGTACTAGCTCTAACCGGCCAATTACGAATCGGATTCGCGCACTAAGGGTTCCGTACCATTATCTATAAAAAATCGCGTTTGTTGTATGGGAGCCCCCTTTGATATTTATTTTATTTTGTTTTAAGTATTTATAGTTATAGTGGCAACAGAAATACATAATTTGTGAAAATTAGCTATGGCGGTTCTTGAGATACAGCCTGGTGACAGACAGACACACGGACAGACGGACAGACAGCGAAGTCTTAGTAATATTGTCCCGTTTTTACCCTTTGGGTACGGAACCCTAAAAAAGGATACAGGTACCTAACTTATTATCAAGATTTATGCCTAACTAGCAAAGGTACTTTTTAACTCGGGAAAATGTGTGGACCCTGGACTCATCCCAATGAGTAAGGCCTGTCGAGCTGTAGCCACGGTAAAAAGTCTACCGAGCGCCGCCGTCACAGCGCCCGCATCGTTCGTGGCGACCAATATGTGAGCACATCGCTCACATATTGGTCGCAACGAACCAATATGCACCAACGTCTACCAAGCGACGCTCACTCACCAATCCAGGTTTCGACCTCGGCTAACCAGCCGAGGTCTTGGAGCCTTAACTTGTGAAAGCCCACCCACACATTACTAGATTTTTCAAAATAAATAAATGTGTATAGACAAATCCCACAGATTGAGCTAGCCCCGAAATAAGTTCACGACTTGTGTACATACTATATTTTATAACAAATAGCTATATAGATAAAAATCCAAGACCCACGTCAATATGAAAAAGGTCATTTTCCATCTTGACCTGACCGGGGATCGAACCCGGGACTTCTGCTGTGACAACCTAGTATGACGAACCCAAGACAGCAGAGGTCGTCGAAACTAGATACAAGTTAAAATCCAGTAAGACTGGCCTCCAGCTAGACAGCGTTCCAATAAATATACCTACATACCTACGTGGGTAATGAAAGAATCATACATACAAAAAAAAAACAGGTACAGTCGAATTAATAACATCCTCTTTTTTTTTAAGTCGATTAAAAATATTCTATCTAGAGTAAAATGAAAACAAACCTCGGGTACAGTCAAAACCTGACCTGGCAACCTATCCAAAGAGCAAAAAAAAATGTTTAATGTTGTCTACCAGTGCTTGTCAAGACTAAGACTAATCAAACAAGTCTGACAGTTCAACACAATGGGATTATGTTGTTTTATAACTGAGTTTTCGACTCCATAAAAGTAAATTAAAAGAAGGTAGTGGATGTTACTACAAACAAGACTCTACTCATTCTAGGCGTTAGCAAGAAAACGAGCGCGCTCGACAGACTTGTTAGCAGATGAATCGAGTAGGTTACTACTCTGCAAAGCTGCTCGTCTCTCTCGACCATACACCCTGGCGTGAGAAGACTTAGACTTAGACTTTTTAACGACATTGCTCCGCGATTGAAAGCCGCCCCTGGTGATAAGTGAAATGATTATTTTTTCTATCTTTTGCTATCCAGCGAGGAAACTAAGAGATTTCATTCTATGTATAAGAGAGTATGAATCTGTAGATCCTCTTTTCAAAACCAATATGTTTTCCTAATCATTCTGGAGCATGTCAAGTTTAAAATGTCAGCTCATGTATAGTGCTCTGAAATTACATATTGTAAATTTTTAATAATGTTCATTTTCACAGGACTCATATTATGTATTAAATATACATTATTTTTACAAAACACTATTTTGGATGTTATGAATGGAACTCTTTGTGCCATAATATACAATACAAGTGTTAAGTGTTAGAGGATTCAAAGGGGTTTCGAAAAAACAGATTGGATTGAAATTATTGACTAAAGCTCAAGGACAACTACTTGAATACTGGAAATTATTGATTATTCCAAGATATTTTCATCTTGAAATGTTTTATTATAAGAAAAATAAATATTGCTTATGTATATAGTATCGTTTATTATTCTCTCATTTTTGTCTATTTATTTATTTTTTATAAAATTCCACTGCTGGACGAATTGCCTCTTCCCTGCATAATCAGTAATCACGATGCGCAGACGGGCCGGACAGGACGATCACGTTGATGGTATAGTAGTAGAGCTATAACGAATATATAACTCCCTTGGTGACTTCGATATAAAAAGCCTCTTGCGCTCACTCACAGTGGTAGGATTGTTAACAATACATCACCTAGTAGTTAGGGAGGCGAGGTAGCTAAATGGCGTAATTCAACGGCGCCGTCGAGACCTATCAAAATCGAAAGATAAAATAATTTCGAAAAGAAAAGCTCGTATGGTAAAAACCATTTTAGCGGTGGGTTTGGCGTGTACGGTTTTTCAAAAATGTTAAAAAAAACAGTTACTTGGGCATTCTCCAGCGCGTCAGATATTCATACTACGTATGCCCCAAGTGCCTCTGATAACAACGGTATACTAATCTGTCGGTTTGCGTGGTGGGGGTAGGCGTATAAAGTAGTCAAAAATGCAGAAAAAAAAAATTTACTCGAGCGCGTCAGATTTTCGGAAGGGGTGTTAAGTAGGTCCCAAGGAAGCTCCCTTTAAAAAAACTGACGATTTCGGCGTGACGATAAGTTACGATAAATTTTTGAAAATGCAAAAAAAAAAAGTTTTTTTGAAATACTCGAGCGCGTCAGATTTTCATAGGGAAGGTTTATCTCGGTATCCTGAAAGCATATTTTTTTAATCTGACAAAAAAGTTGGTGGGTTCTCTTAATCTGACCGAAAAAGGTTTTTTGGTTCCTTTTTTTTCCTTTCTTTCTCCTTGATAAAACGGGGAATTTAAGAATGACAATAAAGCGATAGATACAACCAACGTAAATGTTTATTTAAACTTTTTTTTTGTAAAATGTATCGTTCGCGACTTTATGCCGCAACGCGTTCTTAGGAAGACGAAATAGCTCCTCCACACTTCCGGTCATGCGGAAACCGGCAGATTTTGTATTTTTAGTAAGTTTTAGATTATATTCTTCAAAATAAATAATAAAAAAATCGCGCTCGAGAATGCCGGATTAACGTTTTTTTTTTACAAGTTCGCGACCCTATAACTCTGCCGCGTCAAGGACTTATCGTCAGATTAGTTAAATTTAGTCTTTAAACACTAAAATCAACCCCCAATATCTTAATCTGATGCGCTCGAGTATTTCAGACTATCGATTTTTTTTTACTAATCTGATCGTCGATCCTAGGCGCGCTTCACTACATATAGAGCTAAATACTTTACAAGGTTGTTCTATTAGGTCTAAGGTATCTCTCATATCTTAAACTGCCACGCTCGAGTATTGCAGAAAATTCCCCTATTCGCCTCCCTAACTATAGGTAGAGGAAACCTTGACCGATTTGTATTCCATTCAGCCGTTTTAGCAGAGATTTTGGACTATACATATTTTAAATCTGGTAAACAGTTTTTGACATTTGTGTGTCTATGAAGTTTTGCTATTCTTGACAGATTTGTAAGTTATTTTGTTTAAATAAATGTAATACTTACTTGATTATAACAGGGATGTGCAAACTGCTAGAAGAAAAGATTTATCGAATCGATATTTAGGTTAAACGAGCAGAATGTAGGATTGTTCGAAGATAAAATAAAAATGCCACTGCGGAAATCCTAAAACGGTGCAAATATGAATGCTTAGGGAACGGCTTCATATTTGTGCCGTTTGAGGTTCAGACTTTAGGTTCGTGGGGACAATCTAAAAGTTAGTCGAGGTGTCGGGTGACCAAAGGGCTGGCAATTATTTAAGCATTGCCATCCAACGTGGCAATGCTGCTAGCCTTTTGGGCACTCTACTTGTAAGTTTTTTTTATTATTATCATTATTTTTTGTTTAGTTTAATTTAGTTTTTAATTAAGATGTTATTTAATTTAGATTTAATTTATTCCCATTGTTTAACAAAGTCTGTCTAGAGGCTAAATGAAATTCTGTACAATTTTCTTTCCCTGTTTTTAATATATATATTATATTTTATCTAAATATATATATCCTATTAGAACCATTTTCGGCTTTTACGCGGATTATAAATAAACTATCTTTAGCCCGCGACTTCGTCTGCGTAGAAGAATACGTGATTCAAATTTACAATAATTTAGTACTTTGTAATAGTCTACTTTTGTATGACAAAATACGATTTGCAAAATTTCACCAGAATCGGTTCAGAAATACCACGTGTAGTCGTGAACTACCACGAGAACAGCTGAACTAACTAACTGATAGCCAGATAGCCGGAAATAAGCATTTTTGGCCAATCTCGAAACTGAGACGCTTTGCTCGCTCGGTCAACTAAGTATTCAAGGCGACTGGAATTACTAGCAGGATATTATAAATTTTATTTTTAAGTGATCGCATGTCGAAGCACACTTACGTTTAATTTTTAACATTCATTGCTTATAGTAAGTCAATAAGTTTAGCCGCATCCATGACAGAGGCATTTGTAAAAAAAGTAAATAACGAAATTCCTAGTAACTCAAGGGTAAGTAAAAATAAGGAAATAAAACACAATACTCCTAAAAGTGAGTCCAATGAAGTTCTCAACCCTAAGTTAAAAATATATTACCTTACACGCGACTATCTGTTTTATGTAAATATTGCGGTTAGAGATAATAAGTTCATTGATAAATAAATAAATATATAGGGACAAACTACTCCCATGCTGGTTTGGGAGAAATAAAAAAACTTAGAATGTACCAGCTGCTTCTCTTCCCACGCAGATCGTAAAAACCGATCGAGGGAATGGGCAAAAATGCAAATCATGTTAACAGGCGATGCGGCTTGCAACCCATCACTGTATTGATTGCTTTTCCATCTTCTCGCCCACCATGACGCTAAAAGTGGCTTTTGGGTCTTGCGGCCCTGGGCTCTGCATAGAACCGCAAGATCCAAAATGCTCTGTCTGCCTCATTAGGGATAAAGACGTGATAGTATGTATGTATGTATGTAAACTACTCTGACTGGGCTAGCTCCAAAATAAGTTCGAGACTTGTGTTATGGGATACTAACTCAACGATACTATATTTTAGTACAAATACATTTATAGATAAACATCCAAGACCCAGGACAATTTGAAAAAGGCCATTTTCCAACTTGCCCTGACCGGGAATCGAACCCGGGACCTCTGGGTGGCGGACTAGCATGGTGACCACTACGCTACGGAGGTTGTCAAATGAAAAATGCATTATTTCTGGAGTATGGCAGTGCCAACAATTTCTGGAGCACGACCTTTATGAATCTTTATTTTGATTATCATATTGGCGCTCAACATATTAAAAATTGTAAACGTTTCAAAGCTAAACTTTGCGTTGCATATATGACGGAAATAATCACAGGTAAACCCATGGCCTGTTTATAAAGATCTATTCCTTTTATCGATATCTTCAATTTGCATGTCTACAACCACAGACAAAGCTAGAATTACTACAAAACCGGTAAAAATCGTAGTTTTTCAATCCCTACTCCGCTCACCTTCGATTTGAAATGTCAGAAGAAAGTTTAACTGGTTTTGGTTTGAATCGAGGCGTGTTCGAAGCGTACTTTGTATCGTGAATTTGACAGTTAAAATGTAAAAAACCAGAATTGCACTGCTGCATTAAATTTCTATTTTCGCTTAAATCTTTCTTTTTCTCGTTAGTCATAGTATAAAGTATAGTACCTATGCAACTCTTGAATAAAACGGATTAATATTGAGGGCCGTGAATCATGATTCAATGATCATGAATCACTCCCTAAGGTCATGATTCAATCGTTAGAATCCTTCACTTGTTCGTGATTCATCTATGGCCCTCAATTTAAATCCGGCATTTTTACTAATTGCATATTATGCTAGTCTGGAAGAAAACTCAGAATGTACAGCTGCTTCCCTTGCAGCATTTACCTTTTTCGACCTTCTCATCCAGCATCGCGCTGAAAGTGGCCTTTGGGTCATGCTGCCCTAGGTGCTGTGTGCTTAACGTAAAACCCAAAATGGTCTGTCTGCCCGATAAGGGATAAAGACGTGATATTTATTTAAAACTTTATTGCGTCAAAGCTACAAAAGACATACGACTGAAGCATTCTCTTCCTGTCGACCATAAATAATAGCATAATTAAATGTTATTTCTAAGAAACAACAAGCGAAAACCTACTACATCAGTTTTAAAACTCAAGCTAAAACTTCCTTCTGTCAACAACACGACCTTTCGTTACTGAGAAAAAGTTACGCAAGGTCATTACGGTCGGTTGTTTTAAAAAATTGCGAAAAGTCCAAAAATTTGCGTTGTTTGAACGCATTGTACTCGCAAGCACTTTACTGCGATTTTTAAAAAAACAAAACCCTTTTTGAGTGCATTATTATTATTTATTGTTCTTGACAGAAACCCGTACATAATAAAGCGTGTTAAAGAATGAATAGAAAAAGTTATTTTATATTTTTATTAATTTTTATTTTAGTAAGTAATTGTAATTTTAAA
The DNA here is from genome assembly GCA_963555685.1 of Acrobasis consociella. Lineage (NCBI taxonomy): Eukaryota > Metazoa > Arthropoda > Insecta > Lepidoptera > Pyralidae > Acrobasis > Acrobasis consociella. Next base: position 24,287,443 of record OY743104.1, read on the forward strand.
TTAATTTATTTTTTATTATTTATAAATGATTTATGTGATCTCTACCGACATCCGACGTCGACGATCGGAAAAGAAAACTTGGTTGTGCAACATTGTAATTATTAAAAATATTGAAATTTTAATAAATAAATTAATTAAACAGTAAAAAATAAATAAAGAAAACGGTGCTTGGAAAACTTTCCGAGCGTTCTTTGAAAGTAATGATACTCGTAATGCATCTTCCAGAAAACATTTTACATTCAATAAATTAAATAAAAGGAATGAGTACGAAGCGCAACCGCAGCTGAAGTGAAATGCTTTTCAATAAAGCACACATGGGTGGGCATTGAAGGCTGCAATTCACTAAGGTTTGAAGTGTTGTTGCTAGGAGTAGCTTCGTATAATGCACATCGATTCAATAATAAAAATAACACAAGTCTTTTTTTATTGATTATATGGCCACGCTCATAGAGTTCAAGAGTTAAAAGTTTTAACACGACAACTTTATTTTTCAAAATTGTATATGTTAACTATACCAATTTTAAACAATTTACAACTTTATTCTAGTATTTGTTTTATAAGAATTATTTCGTAACTGTAAATTTTAGCACCGCAGTTGGGTAAAAGACTTCAATGTGCGCGCTAACCTCTGCTCTTTGGTTTCTTTGTAAACGATTTGTTTCGCTTTACTGCCCATTGTTATGTCACGGCTGTTAAGCGGCCCGTCGGCAGGCATATTGCACGTTTCATTTTACAACGCATACGCTTTGCCTCCTTTATCCGTATAAGCTTAATTTAATACTTATAAACCATGTCCTACTTCGCGATTTATGGGATCAGAGATGTACCACCAGCTGCTTTTTTTGTTTAAGATCTTGTTAAAAACAAACATCTTATATGCTGGTCTGGAAAAAAGAACTCAGAATGTACCAACTTCTGCTCTTCCCGCGCATATTGTAGAAACCTATGGGCTAGCATCTCATTGCAACGCGGCTAGCAACCCATTACAATTTTGATTCCTCTTTCTACCTTCTCGCTTACCATCACGCTAAAAGTGATCTTTAAATCTAACGGTCCTGGGCTCTGTCGCAATACCCAAAATGCTGTGTACCCCATTAAAAAAGTCATTATCCCTTAGCCAGGCAGGGTACACATAGCGAACCACCTCAGAAATATATTTTTTCTGACGAGCAGATGCTAGCTAGAAACCGCAAAATGTCATCCGTCTATTGTCTATGATACAGTTGATTTCTGAACGAAAAAAAAAAACGCCTCTAGAAGAAAAAACTTGACATTTCGCTTGTCAAAGTGAAAATAATGGTCAACCGGCAAAATTTGGAGCAAAGTGGAAGTGTTTTTTTTGGATAACGGGAAAAATCCCGGTGAGTGATACTATTTGTGTTTTTATGATAGCAGATAGATTGAATTATATGTTATATGTTTCGGTTTTACATGATATTTGTTTTTCTTTGAAATGTTTACGCCGAAAGTTTGTGTTCAAGATGTGACTTCTGCCTGTCTGGAAAAACTTTTTGTGGTTATCATGTAACCACTGTCCTACAAGCGTTTATCCATAAATGTAAAGGCAAAACCATATTTACACATCAAATATTTTGTATGGTAGATAGATAGGTTCTTGGATCGAAGAATAACCGATACCCAGCCTATGTCCTTCTCCATGGTCCAATATAACTTTACGTTAAATTTCATGAAAATTGGTTCAGCCGTTTTAGCGTGAAAATGGATCATACATACATACATACAAAATTACATACATACACACTTTGGCATTTATAATATTAGTAAGGATACGGCAATGCCGTTTATATCCAAAATTTTGATACCTCGGGGTTACATTGATGTTTAAATAAGGTTTTATACAAAGAAACACACAAATCTTTCCTCTTTTTATTAATATTAGGCTTATATGTGGATTCACCTTTATTTTTTCCATACTTACATGTTGAGACCTAACTGGGCAGTGGTCAGATATAATCCACATCATGTATATTCAAATGGGCAGTAGTCATATCCAGACCAGAGGGTTTTTTTTTAGGAAAACATAGGAATAAAAAAATTTAAGAAATTAGTTTCTTTATTATCATCCAATCTACCATTATCTGTATATAAAGATGAAATAATCGCCAGGCCTGGCTAAGGGTTATACTCACGGACTCGAGCACGAAGGGTTTCGTACCATTATCTATAAAAAATTACATTTTTTGTATGGGAGCTCCCCTAAATAATTATTTAATTAGTTATTTATTTAAAAAGTGAATATACCACTGAATACTCTGTAAATATTTCAAGCTCTCAACCTGTTGCCGTTATTAAGATCAAGCAAAAAACGGCGAAAAAATTGCCCTTTCGTTTCCTTTGGGTACAGAACCCTAGCGTTTTAAGAGTGTGTTAAGTTTTAGTCTTCTCCATATTGCAAAAAAAATTCCCTCCGGCTTCAAGGACTAAATTCACACATAATATTCTTAAAAGTTCTTTTAGTCTTGAAAGTTCCGTGAATTGGTTTTCAATAAAAATGGATGAGCTCTCCATACTGGCCAAGTTACTCCTAACAGTAGAACTACTGCTACTTTTAGTCCCAACATCATTGGAAAATCTTTGATCGTTCTAAATTTATACTCAAGGCGATTAAATCTGCAAAATTAAATAAATAAAAGTTAGTAATACAATAGCAATCCTTTTAAACATTCGCTGGATCTAGTCTTTTAGAGGCCAACGTAAAGAAATAAGTAAGAATTGTTACACTGTCTTTAGAGAATTGCTTCAGCACTTTTGCTAAATTGACCATTTAGATCGATCGCCTTCCTAAGTGAGACGTGGAGCTGACTTCAGAGTTCTGTTAGGATAACTTCTAGGGAACTTGCATCCGAGGCTTAAACTGTCTAATAATACTAGTTCTTCTGGTTCCTGAAATTGCCAAAGCGCTCGTTCTAAGCGACTATTCTTATGGTTCCACCACCAATGGGTTAAAACGGAACCCTATTATTAAGACTCCGTTGTTCGTCCGTCTGTTTGTCACCAGGTTCTATCTCATAAACCGTGATAACTAGATAGTTAAAATTTTCACAGATGATGTATTTCTGTTGCTGCTGTAACAACAAATACTAAAAACAGAATAATAAAACGTGATATTTTTTTCCGTTTTTTGGTCGGATTCCAAACAGCAACAGGTACTTACACGTATAAGTATTCGCAGAATATTAAATTTTATATTTACTTAAACAAACGTGACTTTTTTCTCCCGTTCATTCTTTGCTTCTTTACATTCTAATATTACCCAAAACACTACTGCACCTAATTGCATCACCTAATAGCTGTAATGCTGTGAAGTCGAGGATCTGCTTTCCGGCTTTTTTGGGTTAGCAATCGCAGTAACATCTTCGGCGATTGTCTCTTACTTAATGTGTTGTACGATATATGTGTAAGAGCCCCAAATAATGATTAGCAGAACTACCGAAGTCGTATCGGTAGTTCCGCTACTCATCACTATATTGATATCCCTAGCGCCATGTATTATTTGCTAGAAAAAGCCCTAACGTAAGCCTGGGGATTAACTAAGCGTTTATCCCCAATAACCTTTGAACGTCTAAAATTTTCATCAAACACAACTAAGAAACACCGCAAGAGAATTTTCTTTCACGTAAACAAGAATGCATGGAAATCGGTCTATCCATCCAAGCGCTACGAGATGCCACAGACAGACAGACAGACAGCGATAAGCATTAGCGTGAGACTTATAAACCCCTCTTTTTTGTCGGAGGTTAAAAATATCGCATGCGGATTTGAAAAAATACTATTCGAAAAACTAGCCTGTAGCCTGATATTTTGCAGCTGCCTCTCAATTTTTTTCACAATATTTGTATTTTTATAATTTGTAATCTAGCTGTAGCTGCCAGTCATAAAAAAAAAGGAACTAATAGAGTGTTAATAAAACAACATTGGTGTGGTTTTGAATCTTGGACCGCGTGATGAAGTTTTTGATTGCATTGGAATGAATATCGAATCCGGTTGGTTTTCATACGAACCTATTTTTGAATCCGGAACGAATATAAATAAAAACCACGTTCAAAGTGTAAATAAAAGTACAATAGTTTGGCATTCAATCCTATTTGGGCTGCGTGACGTAGTCTTTGTTTGCACCGGGTGAAAATGAATTTCAATCTGTTTTGTTTTCATACGAAAACTGAGGATCCATTCAAATGGGCCAACTGGAAAGTTGTATTGTAACTTTTTTTTGCACTATTCTTTTCAAATTAATGTTGAACAACTTAAAACAGATTTGTCGTTTTGTTTGTACAATCGGGGGCAGATAAACCTAAGCCCTTGATTTATTTTTGGTACTACGGGGTAACTTTTGTCTGCAAGGTTCCCATTTTTGGAAAAGAATAATATCGTTATGCGAACTAAACACTCCGAAGCAACCGAAAACGTGGCAAGTACATCTTGCCGCGTTTCAGGTTGATAAGAATAAAATAAAAAATACCAAAGAAACTTTTGCCCATTCCCTCGAACGGTTTTTACGATCTGAGCGAGAAAAAAAGCAGTTCCAAGATATTACTCCAAACCAGCATGGAATTAGTGTACGTGTAATTTGTTACTACAATGTTCAATTATCATTTTTGCTGTGGTTTTATACAATCGGACATTATGCTCGAAATTTTCCCCCTTTATCTCGCAGTCGCTTTCAATATTGGTGTGGAAATGTACAATATAACGCCCCTAGAATTCGTTGAACGGAATGCATCTGGAATCCGCCACGGATTTTATAGAATTCGTTGTTAAATTCTTATTGCTTTTGCTAACGAATTTTTATATAATTCTAAAGAATTTTATTGGTGAAATGAAAAAAAAAAGTAGATTACTGTAGAGGACAGGAAGTAGGAAAGCCGGGCGTAAGCGAAGCCTTGACACTAAATGATTCCGGCAATCCCATTCCCGCCGAGGCATGTATAGTGCTTTTCTCAATAAATGTGAGGAATGAATGAAAGAAATTTGAGTTCATGCTACTAAAAACATCGAAAACTGAGTTTCTATTAAATCTGTATGAATTTTTTATTTTCCGCGTTTGAGAAAAAGATTATTTTTTTGTCCGGGCACATTAAAGAAAAGCAATAAAGTGTTGTGCAATTATTATTTTTTTCTGTGTAAGAAACATAGCTCATAGAACCCAGTCATATTTTACGCAAAGTTTTTTACTCTCGCATCGAAAATATCCTAATTTTCGATGCGAGAGAAAATAATTTGCTAAGTGCGTGTCAGGCCACGCGTGATGTTGGGATCCATAACTGCAAACGCTGACTTTAAGTTCATGCTAAAAACGTCAAAAAACTAAGTTTCTTTTGAATTTGTATGAACTTTTCCTTTTCCGAGTTTGAGAAAATGTTTTTTTTTTGTCCTAGCACATTCAAGGCAAAAATAACCGCAAATACAAGATCGAGGTGGATGAGCAGGAGATACAATATTTCGAGGAATACAGATGTATTCCTCGACATATTTCCGAAGGTAGCTATCTGGCCCAAGTAGATACTTGGGCCAGATAACCTTTGGAAACAGGCACGACAAAGAGATCGATCGTCGCATCGTAAACGCCTGGAAGAGCTTCTGATCCATGAAAGCACTAATGAAGGGCAACCTCCCTCTATGTCTGAAGCGCAAACTCCTCGACATGTGTATCCTGGCCATTCTTACCTATGGCGCACAAACATGGTTGAAAAATGACTAAAAACAAAAGTCCACACTCAAGGTCTGCCAGCGGGCTATGGAACGCAGTATATTAGCGGTAAGACGAATAGACAGGGTTCGGAATACAGACCTGCGCTCCAAAACTAAGGTTGTAGATGTAGGCGTCAAGACTGCCAGACTCAAATGGGATTGGGCGGGACATGTCTGCTGCATGCAAGCAGATTGATGGGCCCATAGGGTCACCTTGTGGGTACCAGATGGAAGAAGACGTAGGGGTAGATCAAGAAAGAGATGGCGGGATGACATCGAGAGTTTCTTAAATAGATGGCAGCAAATTGCTCGGGATAGAGATAGATTGAAAGGAGAAGCCTAATGCACAGCAGTGGGACACAACATTTAAAAAAAAAACGACGGGTTGCACTCTGGGAGTGCCGGCAGAAGTGAAAACTTTAATATTAACGTTGTGCATTTTTGATATTTTGGAATGGTTAGGGAATAATTTTGCACGAATTGCTTTAATTATCAGTATAAAATATTTAAAATCTTTTCTGAACCACAGTCTGTCACAAATGTCACAAGCATGACCAAATTCATTTTCAACAAAATCATTTTCAAATACTCCCATGCTGGTCTGGGAGAAACGAAAAAACTTAGAATGTACCAGCTGCTTCTCTTCCCGCGCAGATCGTAAAAGCCGATCGAGAGAATGGGCAAAAATGCGAATCATTTTAACAGGCGATGCGGCTAGCAACCCTTCACTGTATTGATTGCTTTTCCATCTTCACGCCCACCATGACGCTAAAAGTGGCTTTTGAGTCTTGCGGCCCTAGGCTCTGCATAGAGCCGCAAGACCCAAAATGCTCTGTCTGCCCCATTAGGGATAAAGACGTGATAGTATGTATGTATGTATGTGTATTTTCAAATACACAGCAGTATGGCCACTACACAGACGGTCGAGCCATCAGCTGTCGCCATCCATGGATGTGCGTTGCACGCTGTAACATAAACGCACACGAACATTCGCGCAAGCGCCCTGCGCCGTCTTACGAATTTTCGATCAGGCCACGTGTCCTGACGCGAGTTTAAGATTTTTTACCCATTCCAAAAAAAGTGCACAACGCCGCTAAAGAAGTTTTCACTTCAAAAACATTAAAACCAATTATAAATGAAGTGTTTTGAGTATAACTGCCTCTTAAGTGGGTTTTTTGTACTGAATTTATGTTTTTTTTTTATATTTAATATGTAATTGTATAAGTTGAACTTTTAACCATGCCACGAATCATCGCTGGCTGAAGTTTGTAGGTTCTTTCTCGTAGGACTTTTTTTTTTACTTATTAGTTATTTTGGCACTAATATGTTAGTTGTCTTATCCTAAAAATAACGAGATTCCTCGTATAGTAAACAATACACTACACCTCTCAAAGGACCCATAAACTAATTATCCTTCGAATAATTCTGCCAAATTCCGACCTTTTAAACAATGCTTGAAACTTAGAACTTTCGTGTGTGTAAAATGAATACAGTTTTATTGATCCTGCGACTCGAATGAGCACAACCCCTTTGTCTTGTCTACCTTAAAGTATTTCTCTTCAAGCCGCGTAGGCTGCGTTCCATATCAAGCGGAGTTGGATGAAATGGTGTACGTATTGACCATTCATAAAAATAAGCTGAAATTTCAAACATTTTGATTAGTCAATTCATGCGTTGCTTTGCTCGAAACCGCTCCACTTTTTTGTCAATGATTTATATAACTTACCTCATTTGATATTTCACACGTTCTTCGAAATAAAGAAAATGCCCGAAATCCAACTTCGGGCTCCGAAGGAGAAGTGAACAGCTAAGATGCGAACGATGATTACCACACTGATTCGTTCTACACGAGTATTTTCACGCTCTTTTCATATAAAATATCGATAACTCATATTGTTTTGCCATATATTTTCAATTTAGTTTATTCCATTTCATTGAGTGCATTAAATGACGCGCTGGGAGTCTTTATTGCTTTCTATTACTTGATCTTCGAGAAAAATAAATTACATTTGCGGCAATCGGCTGTAGTGTTTACCAATCGGTAATCGGATTCGGTAACGAAGAAATAATATGTTGGTTCAGTGTTCTTAATAGGTTAAGGCTTTAGTCGAAGTTGAAAAGTTTTATGATCCGGGTAAGGGGACTCGACTCTCTTTGGTCATGGACTAATTTAGGCGGCGTAATTTGAGGTAAATAGTAAGTGTGGATAAAAAAGTTTCCACAACCGTTTGTCCTCTAACTTCCGTACTGTGCCGGCCATAACTGTACCGTTTAGAATATGTTAAAAGCTATGATGTCAGATTTGTAGAGACAGAACTTATATTCTGTTCTGTTACAAATATTTCTATAGTATTATGGAAACTGCACGACGAACTACACGCAAACTGTAAAATACTGAATTCCGTAATTCTAGTTACTTTCATGGAAATACAAGTGCAAAGCTCGCTTCTGTAATTAAATTTGAAAGTCCACGGGAAAGCTCAGCACGTTTGCTGTCTGCAAAGTTACCATCCATCTGGATAAAGTTGTAAACTGAAGTGCATTATTTCACAACTGCGACATGTGACTGTGTGAAATACTTGTTGAATAGGAACTGCAGTTAGAACTTTGGCTAACTTTTCGTTAAGGGCTTAGGAACAAATTATGGGCTCTAAAGGAATATTTTTTTTAGTTAAATAATTTTTAAAAAGCTGACTTTAAAGTTGATGCAAATAGGTACGTGCCAAAATCAATTGCCAAGTTCTGAGCCCTAGAATTATATTGCGATTTCGTTGTAACTTATAGATAACTAAAGTCTCCTCACAATTTACATTTGGTATAGTGGCCGATAAAAATATAAGCCACAAAGCCTACTTTGGGAAAATATTAATAGTATGTAATTATTACTATTTTTCCAAAGTAGGTAATTCTGTTCCCAAAAGATGGCTGGAAGAGATCGCGTGATAAGCCTATCTTTGTACCTACTTATATTTTAAGTTTACTTGTATCGTCTTCTTCTAGTTGGTGCCAAAGACAGTAAAAAATATTCTAGGTCTATGGTTGGTATAATTATCTTAAACTACTACGAAACCGTAGCTTCTTGAAATTGTTTCTTTCTCATTCTTAATTGATACAAGATTGCAGTATTGTAGATCTCTCCCTCTTTCTCTCACCTAAGTGTGTGTCGAATAGCATGCTTGGTTTAGACTGACTCTGAATTTGGGGTCCACCTTCCGGCTTATCGTTTTAAACTTCGCTCAACGGCAACTTTATTATTTGTAGAGCGTGAAGGTTTTTAACAACTAGGCCAAAAAATTACATATTTCTTGTGTAACGTTTTTTTGACAAAAAGAATTAACAATTCGTATTTAATATAGCTTGTTTTGTGCATGAAAATTTAACAGTAAGTACCACATAATTACATTTGCAAAATCTTATTCATATGACAAAGGAAAATGTTGGTGTTAATAACATAGCCTGATTAACTAAGGTTGAAGCTGAAACTGGTCGATAAAATACCAATTTTGTAATAAAATATCACACAAAGCAGATGTAGGTACACGTACACACACAAATTATTTTTAGCTTTCCATAAAAGATGCTTTTTCATTGAGTACAATTTGTTTACGGGCTAATTGTGTCCGTCATTTCAAACAACTTTTCCCAATAAAATCGTTTTCCAGTGTATAACTATAACTATCACGTGACTACTTCGAATTGTATGAGATCCTATTTTTTTTTCATATTTATTTTCTTATACATTCACTGGGAAAAGGTGTTCAAAATGATAGATTGAATCGCCCCCTACAATGTTTTTACTTAATTTAAAAAGCACCTTTTATAATATGTAGTTATTTTTAACTGTTAACAAGCCTAATACAAATTTTCTTAACAGGTCGGTGTCTGCCAGTGTTATGCGTACACTTGTTCCACACCTACGGATTAATCTCACACTTCAACTTGGACGCGGCGAGGGTCTGGAAGTTATTCAGCCTGATCGAGGAGGGGTATCACAGTACCAACCCATACCACAACTCAATACACGCCGCTGACGTCACTCAGGCCATGCACTGCTTCTTGCAGCAAAAACAGGTGGGTGGGTACATTCACATCTAATTTGAGCCTAATCAGCCAAGGTTGCTATTTCTAGTTACATGGTCAGTCTATATGCTTTACTTCTCGATAGTACGTGACTTTCAGTAGTTAATAAGGGTAATTTCATGGACTAGAGCCCTGTGGAGTCAGGTGCATTTTGAAACTACTTTCACTCGTTCATATAGTACCTTTTTTTTTTACCTTTTTATCCTACCTACCTCTACCGCTACTTCCTAGACTTTATCTGGTCTTCTGATCTAAGCGTCTTACCAATTACTTTCTTAGCCTCCCCAATCGGAAAAACTTAGTTTCGTCGTAATCTTCCCAGCAGTGGTAGATCCGAAACGCTAGAACACTAAGATAATATTTTACAAAAATGACCGATAAATTTATCCTACATTGAATAAAAAATTGTGTCTTTAACTTTGAAAGCGTAGGACAATCGAAATTGCACTATTATTATTTGTTATCAGAAGCAGAAGTATTGTCTATTATACACCATGGCGACTATCTGTTGATAGAGCCAACAGATTACTACTGGAACTACATAATGAAAAGTGCAGAGCTAGTATTACTCGTATCAAACGATTATATCGTGTGTGCATTAATTAAATTCAAACCAAAGCACTAACTTCAAAGCTAAAATTGATTTAGAAAAATCTATAGACAATAAAGTCTATGAGTCATCGAAATAGAGTATGTGTAGGTGTCCCCTCATAAACGGATAGGATGGAGGATTATTTTCTCAGAATTTTCGATCAATGCATACGGAAATACGCCTTCTAAATATACGAGCTATTGAAATGTACGATTGAATGGTGGTTTTCGACGCTAATACCGTTCTGTAAAGAGACATGAGGTTTTACAGCAAAACATCTCCTGTTATTAGGTATGTATTTCAAAGAAGACTTAGATATATATAGTGATATTTTCTTTATCAAGTAACGCTTTATAAGCTACTGTGACTTTTTACCGCTAAGTAGGGCCTTACAAAATAAATCATGATGAGTTTAAAAACAAAATACATTTTTCAACACACTTGCTCATAAAGTGGCTCTATGGTCACCGCAATTAGGCACATAATGACACCCATAATCAAACTGTGACTTTTTCATTGCTTTAATTCACTAGTGAGTTATAGATTTTTTTAAATTTTTTTTGTTTGAGTTGCTTTGTTCTTATTAAAAAAGTTTTTATTCAAAAAAAAGATCGTGTTCAATAGAACAAACAAATTAATGTTCCTTTTGCTTGCTCATTTCATGCAACTTCTTATTTAAATAGATAATTTTAACTCGTTTGTGTTTAATAAGTAAAACTTTCACTCAAATATAACTTTTGTTTTCTCTGCAATATAAGAAAACTTTAAATTCCCCATTTTGTACTTGGCAGAATAGGCGCAAATCCTATGCGCGGAAAATAAAAAAAAACCTCATCTCTTTAGTCTGTGGCCGAACGCAATGTTTACTACCTGAAAACTCCAAGGAAAAATATCTATTAGCGTACCAACATTTCATAAAATGGCAAAACAGCAAGAATACGCATTCTTTTTCAGAAAATGTGTTCATGGCGTACTTTAAATACTTATCTTCTAAGTACAAACCTAGCTCTTTGTGGTGTTTATACTCAATGTTAAAAAGTACAGTCCGAATAAAGAACAGCTTATCTAAAGAGACTATCCGAATTAACCGATGGATTTAGAAGCAAGAAATCAAAGGTTTTATCGTCTGACGATATTGAAAAATTTATAAAAGATTCCTACTGACGAAACACCAAGTACATCCAATGATTGGATTTCACCTACCTACACGAATAATGAGCCACCTCAAATTGCAATAGAACATGAAAGTATTTCAATAAATAATCTATCGATGAGAACGCTATGCCATCAAAAACAGTTAATTATAATTTTACTCACTGCACATTTACTAATCGTTTCTCTAAATAAACTTTTTATTTACTAAATAAAATGAGTTTTTATTGTTATTTTATTCACTAGTGTGTTGAAAAACGTCGTATGATACACGTGTGTATTGATGATTACCGTCCTTGGCGCCATTGAGACACGAGCCTTAGGCGAGGGTCTTAAGAGAGCCAAGGACGGTAATCATCAATACACAAGTGTATCATACGGCGGTAAACACCAATGTTACACACTAGTACCATAATGTACTATTATTTCATCTCATCTATTCAAAATGCGATGTTTTCATCTCAAAACATTTGTAGTATGGATATCTCGCACTAAGGGGAACCCTTAAAATTAAGTAATGTTCATAATAAATTTATAAAATATCATGTTTATTGTGTGGGATGTGTACAGCCTTGTGACAAACGGACTTCGGAGTCTTAGTAATAGGGTTCCGTTTTTACACTTTGGGTACGGAACCCTAAAAAAGAATCGCTTTAAAACAATAGATAATTGGCATAGGCATCGTAACTCTCTTAAGTTTGGAATACATTTCGTTGTTAACATGGATGAATGTAGGAAAACATTTTTATGTTCTACGCTTCAGAAAAAAAAATATAAGTATGATTAAAAAATAAAAATCAATTTTGTCTTTGATTCAAAGTAATTACAGAAGTTTTAGGTCATATTATATCGATATGTTATTATTTGTGTCAATTTGAATACTTTTCTTAAGTTTAAGCCGATAGTCAAAATCAAGTTTGCTTATAAAAAAAGTTAATTCTTTGGGACTACGAGTGGCATTATAATTTCTCGAGCTACGTGCTTTGAAAGGCACTTCAAGTCATTGGTCCTGGCTGGTATCAATGTATAAGCTATTATAGTTGCACTAGCTGTACCCACGGGCTTCGCTCCCCGAGGGAATTTCGGGATAAAGAGTGCCCTATGTCCTTCCCCGAGTCGCAAACTCAAACCAAATTTCATCCAAATCGATTCAGTAGTTTAAACGTGAAGAGGTAACAAACAAACAAATATACAAACTCACTTTCGCATTTATAATTAAGTAGGAAGTAGGATTGAGGCAGGTTGCTTAAATGCTACTATTAATAGCAGCGAAGCAGGAAGACGCCTCTGCTGATTTAAAAAATTATTCTATTGTTTGCAAAGATATAATCGATAAGAAATACATTAGAAGGCGTTAAAATGTCCCATTTACTACCAGATTCGCGACCACTTAGAGCCACTGGAGGTCATGGCTTCGCTCCTGGCCGCCATCGCTCACGATATGGACCACCCTGGAGTCAATCAGCCGTTCCTGATTGCGACGTCCAACCACTTGGCGGCGTTGTATCACGTGAGTACCTGGCCTAGTACACAACTACTTTATTTTATTTTAGTTTATTTACTACTAACTAAATTATCCAACACCTTGTTGATGTGTCTTATTGCTCAGCAATGAGACACATACTATTGTATGTGTCTCATTGCTAAGCAATAAGATGTTTGAATGACAGGTTCACTGAAAAAAAATAAACGAGACTTCTTATTGTTGATCTACAGTTAAAAGAAACTGATTTATATGTGTGAATAATTGATTACTACCAGTCCACTGAAATGGGCAAAGACATTTATAAGCTAAACAATAAATTCAATGGATTGTACTATGTCGATTATTTACCTTAGCAAAGATATTGGTTTGCAATTGTCAGAAATTTAAATTACTTAAATATAGATTTTTTAAAAATTCATGGGAAAAACATTTTATAAACCAAGTTAAAGAAAAATCTATGTCTTTGCAAAATATTTACTTCGTCAAGTACCTAGCTCATGTCACTGAAGACCGGACTGTAAGTTGCTGAGAGTTTATGAAAGTCTTTCAGAAAGATGTGGAAACAAGGTAGGAAAAGTATTTTCATCCATAAGACAGATTAATGAACGTTTGGTGTCGCCATTGTAGTTTAGGTGCACTAACCTAGTCTTTGACCTATACTGTAAAGGCACATCTTTACTTAAATGAAGCAACTTTTAATAAACAAACCAATCAAATATTATTTTAATAAATTTTTCTACTTAATTAATTCAAAATCTAAGTTAAACTAAAATAAAACTTAATTCAACTAAAATGCTACAAAATTAATTACTCACTTACTGATAAATATACCTATAGTATATCTAAATTATTTTTGCATACCAAAATGTAAAGATAGGTTATTATTTCAATACTTTACGCCTAGAAATATCATTGATACGTTTCAAAGTTTTAATTATTAAAAATCAGATGATTTTTGGGACAATGTATCAGATTCGTAAAGATTTTGTGTTTGAGTTTAAATTTTAAGCAAAAAATTGCCTTCCTGTGATTGATATGATGATCAAGTAAAAAATATGCTGCAAATCCTTCCCTCGGAAGTGTGCTAAGGAGGCTGGCAGCGTTGCCACGTTGGAAGGAACCTTTGTGCGAAGTAATTACCAGCCCTCTCACCACCCTTGTCGCCTGACAACTAGACCAGACTTTTATCTTATACCTTTAAACGAGCAATTCTTGTATATTTATATGTATATAATTGTATTTCTGTGATTTTGGAAACGGCTCCAACGATTTCGCTGAAATTTGGCATTTTTTGGGGGTTTTCGGGGGTAAACAATCGATCTAGATTAGGCTTATATTTGAAAAAAAGCGTATTTTTGAGTTTTCATGCGTTTATCTTTCCACGCAGAATATGGTCGCTAATTTCGTCCTGCCGGCCACTATCCGTCAGGCCCAGCGGTTTAAGACGCGTACGGCAAGAAAGAGTGTTACGAGTTCGAATCCCACTCGGTGACTTACTTTTGTTTTTTTTATGTTCAAGTTTAAATATAATTTTTTATTTTTTTTTTTTGTTTTGAGACGAGTTTAAAATAATTTAGTTAATGTTTGAGATATAACCGAGCAAAGCTCGGTCGCCCAGGTACTTATGAAAAAATGTGCCGAAGTCTCCCAACATTTTAACCCCAAACAAAATATTTCATTGGTTAGGTAAGTAGTATTTAAGCCCCAATAGAAATAAACAGCAGATAAATAAACCAATGTAAAAATAATCGAATTTATGTAACCAGTCGTCGATTGAAATTTTAAAATGTTGCAACAGCCTCCTTGAATAAATGTTTCCAGTTTCAGGTTAATGCCCCATATCATTGTATTCCTAGAAATGTAATACGCGTAAGGGTGGTCACGCACTGGCGTTTGTGGCTTTTGACGTTTCTTTCGAATGATAAACTTACTTAATACACGCGAAGTTCAATTACTTCAAAGTACACTCCTGCTGATCCTTTTTTGATGGTAAAACCTGACTTTATCGTCTATCTTGGCAAAATAGCATTATCAAACGCTCTGACTCTTGTTATGCAATTGTCGTCAATGCCTAGATCTTATATTGTTTACTAGCAGATCTGTCTTTCACTTAGCAGATTAGGATCTACAGGATAAGTAGGTAATGGGTCAATGTGTTCTCCTTCACAATAAGCGTCTACTGTAAAGCGCCACAGTTTGTATTACTGTGTCCGGAGTAGTGACCAGACTGGGCTAGTGTAGTCGAAGTAAAAAAAGGTTTTCAAAAATATGGGACACCAGATGGCAGCGCAGTCAGGTCGGTCGGAGTAAAAGTACCTGTGAGGCGGCAATCGCTGATGCCGTATGGTTTACGCTACCCTAAAACACCTACATTATTGAACGCCAATAAATTGAACTTTCAAATGAGTGTTTACATATATGATGCGTTTCTACTGCGCATCATATTCTAATGCTTGTTTTCTGCAAGAAAGTCGTACTTATAACTGGGTGCCTACATAATAACACTGAAAGATTTTAACTAGCCTAGTCATTGATTTGTTATAGACGACAACCTATTAGGTTACTTAAGGCAGGTCGTGCCTCAGTAACAGTTCTCTTATTTATCAATTAATTCATAAGAGTTGTTGACTTCCACGGCATAGTGTATCTAGCTTGAAAGCTGTAATATGCATTTCGGAGATATAATAACAGCGAAACCGCGCTGCTCAGCTGTCTTCTACCATCAGTATGACATAACGCGTAGTGTGTTGCTCCTGGAGGTAATTGGTACTACACTTTGAAGAATATACGTATTGATTGAATTCTGATAAGATCGACTTAGATATTTTTTGAGAACTACTCGTAGAGCCATTCAAATAAACTCTTAAACCTGAACGGCTTTGAGTTAGACGCGTCTTTTGAAAACTTTAGTCCTCAAGTTTCAAACTTGAGCTTAATATGAGCTGCTCAGTTGGAAAGTAATTCGATATATCGCTGGCTCACTTGTAATCCGAGTGATTTTACCGGTGGTGGACTGCAAGGCAGAAGTTGGGTCGTGTTCGCTGGGCGGGTTTCGCCCGGTCCGACAGCCGAACCCCACAGGCTATTAGAGTAAGTGAATATCAATGAAGTGAAATTACAAATGTATGTTGATTTCGGCCAGGAACCACAGTCTTTTTTGGTCCAAACTTCAGAGCGTTTTGGTCGGGCCGAGCCCGACAGAGTATAGGAATTAGTACGAGTATATAGCCTGCAGGGTTCGGCCGTCAGGCCGGCCGAAACGAGCTAGGGTTTGGAGTGCGAATTTAACCACAAAAGTTTGTGTGATTCCTGGCCGAAATCAACAGGCTTGTAGAATTCAATACAAGTTCTCTTATTTTATATCCAAGTGTTTTCAGATAATAAGTTTTACACATTTCTTTAATTAAATTCAAGTTTATTTTTACTATCGTAGGATATTTATTATTTCTTAATAATCGTCACTTTGTTTTGTTTCTAAATTTAAAAGCTGGTTCTTTTACTTTCTTGTCGACATAGACAATTTTAGACATTTGTTATAAAGCGAGTTAGTGTATATCAAAAGTGGTTCAATAGTTATAAATATGAAGTTTTGAGCATTTGTCGTTGTAGTGTGTCATCAATGTTCAAAAAATGTATTTCTAAAACGACAAAATACATTAAATCAAAAAACCGTTACTCAATAATTTGTCATCACCTTATATTATTTAATTAGCCAATTATTTTAGAACCGAAACAATAAAGTCTTTGTCAAACGTATTGGTCTTCACCGTCATTATTTCCAATTTCCTTGATGTATTGTGTTTAAATAATTTTCAACACACTTGCTCATAAAGTGGCTCTATGGTCACCGCAATTAGGCACATAATGACACCCATAATCAAACTGAAGTGGCTCTATGGTCACCGCAATTAGGCACATAATGACACCCATAATCAAACTGCGACTTTTTCATTGCTATAACTCACTAGTGAGTTATAGATTTTTTTATAATTTTATTGGTTGAGTTGCTTTGTTTTAATTGAAAAAGTTTTTATTCAAAAAAAAAAAAGATCGTGTTCAATAGAACAAACAAATTAATGTTCCTTTTGCTTGCTTATTTCATGCAACTTCTTATTTAAATAGATAATTTTAACTCGTACGTGTTTAAAAATTAAACTTTCACTCAAGTATAACTTTTGTTTTCTCTGTAATAAAAGAAAACTTTAAATTCCCCATTTTGTACCTGGCAGAATAGCCGCAAATCTTATGCGTGAAAAAAAAAACTTATCTCTTTAGTC
Source organism: Acrobasis consociella (assembly GCA_963555685.1). Classification (NCBI taxonomy): domain Eukaryota; kingdom Metazoa; phylum Arthropoda; class Insecta; order Lepidoptera; family Pyralidae; genus Acrobasis; species Acrobasis consociella. The sequence goes on from OY743104.1 coordinate 24,304,739, forward strand.
TGTGGCCGATCGCAATGCGCGCGCATAGGAAAACTGATTAATTGTTCCCGCCCGAAACATTGTTTACAACTCGTTTTCGCTGTTGAAATTATAGTTATTTATTAATTAAAATGTCTACAAGTACTAGTTACGAAGAAAATGATTTATGTTGTACACCGCCCGATATAAGATGTGAAGCCCTTAACGCTGTAGAAAGTTTATTACCTGAAAACTCCAAGGAAAAATATCTATTAGCGTACCTACTAAAATTTAATAAAATGGCAAAACAGCAAGAATACGCATTCTTTTTCAGAAAATGTGTTCATGGCGTACTTTAAAGAAATATCTTCTAAGTACAAACCTAGCTCTTTGTGGTGTTTATACTCAATGTTAAAAAGTACAGTCCGAACAAAGAATGGAGTGGACTTAAAAACATACTCTAATTTGTAAGCTTATCTAAAGAGACTATCCGATGGATTTAGAAGCAAGAAATCAAAGGCTTAATCGTCGGACGATATTGAAAAATTTATAAAAGATTCCTACTGACGAAACACCAAGTACATACAATGATTAGATTTCACCTACCTACACGAATAATGAGCCATCTCAAATTACAATAGAACATGAAGTATTTCAATAAATAATCTATCTCTTGAGACCGCTATGTCATCAAAAACAGTTAATTATAATTTTACTAACTGCATATTTACTAATTGTTTCTCTCAATAAACTTTTTATCTACTAAATAAAATAAGTTTTTATTGTTATTTTATTCACTAATGTGTTGAAAAACGTCGTATGATACACGTGTGTATTGATGATTACCGTCCTTGGCTCTCTTAAGACCCTCGCCTACGGCTCGGGTCTCAATGGCGCCGCGGCGGTAATCACCAATGTTACACACTATTACCATAATGTACTATTTCAACACACTTGCTTATAAAGTGGCTCTATGGTCACCGCAATTAGGCACATAATGATACCCATAATCAAACTGTGACTTTTTCATTGCTATAACTCACTAGTGAGTTATAGATTTTTTTTTAAAGTTTTATTGGTTGAGTTGCTTTGTTCTTATTGAAAAAGTTTTTATTCAAATAAAGATCGTGTTCAATAGCACAAACAAATTAATGTTCCTTTTGCTTGCTCATTTCATGCAACTTCTTATTTAAATAGATAATTTTAACTCGTACGTGTTTAATAAGTAAAACTTTCACTCAAATATAACTTTTGTTTTGTCTGTAATAAAAGAAAACTTTAAATTCCCCATTTTGTACTTGGCAGAATAGGCGCAAAACCTATGCGCAAAAAATAAAAAAAAACCTCATCTCTTTAGTCTGTGGCCGATCGCAATGCGCGCGCATACGAAAACTGATTAATTTTTACATTTTTTACCGCCATAGCGAAACATTTTTCACAACTCGTTTTCACTGTTTAAATTATAGTTATTTATTAATTAAAACGTCTACAAGTACTAGTTACGAAGAAAATGATTTATGTTGTACACCGCCCGATATAAGATGTGAAGCCCTTAACGTTATTGAAAGTTTACTACCTGAAAACTCCAAGGAAAAATATCTATTAGCGTACCAAAATTTCATAAAATGGCAAAACAGCTAGAATATGCATTCTTTTTCATAAAAAAGTGTTCATGGCGTACTTTAAATAATTATCTTCTAAGTACAAACCTAGCTCTTTGTGGTGTTTATACTCAATGTTAAAAAGTACAGTCCGAACAAAGAATGGAGTGGACTTAAAACATACACTAATTTGTCAGCTTATCTAAAGAGACTGACTATCCGATGGATTTAGAAGCAAGAAATCAAAGGTTTTATCGTCTGACGATATTGAAAAATTATAAAAGATTCCTACTGACGAAACACCAAGTACATCCAATGGTTGGATTTCACCTACCTACACGAATAATTAGCCATCTCAAATTACAATAGAACATGAAAGTATTTCAATAAATAATCTATCTGATGAGACCGCTATGCCATCAAAAACAGTTAATTATAATTTTACTTTTTTTGTTATTATTTTATTCACAAGTGTGTTGAAAAACGTCGTATGATATACGTGTGTATTGATGATTACCGTCCTTGGCTCTCTTAAGACCCTCGCCTACGGCTCGGGTCTCAATGGCGCCACGGCGTAATCACCAATGTTACACACTAGTACCATAATGTACTATTATTTGCCAAACATGTGTTACAAGATATTAGTACATTCAATTTCGTCCAATCATGTTTACCATCACCGGTGTGCAAATGTGGTCAGAAAGGCTATCATCTATACCTATGCTACCTATATAACTATACTATAATAATATACTTAATATATGGACCTTATATATAAACCAAAATCAATTTACAATTTATCAGATAAGGAATCCTTAATACTATAATAACATTTGTCTATCAAAAATGACTTAAATTTTTTCTTAAACAAAGTAACATTCAATTCTTTATATTGTTTTGGTATTTTATTATATTTAACTATTTTTGTTGCAATTCCATCATAACCAACACTGTTTGTATTTTTAAGATTTTTAATAATTTTATATATATCTTGTGGTGTGCTTGGCGCCATTAACATAGAATTTGATTGGTGTCTCATATTTGACGTTTAAATAGATAATTTTAACTCGTACGTGTTTAATAAATAAAACTTTCACTCAAATATAACTTTTGTTTTCTCTGTAATAAAAGAAAACTTTAAATTCCCCATTTTGTACGTGGCAGAATAGAAAAACAACCGCAACAATACGCATTCTTTTTCAGAATATGTGTTCATGGCGTACTTTAAAGAATTATCTTCTAAGTACAAACCTAGCTCTTTGTGGTGTTTATACTCAATGTTAAAAAGTACAGTCCGAACAAAGAATAGAGTGGACTTAAAAACATACTCTAATTTGTCAGCTTATTTAAAGAGACTATCCAAAGGATTTAGAAGCAAGAAATCAAAGGTTTTATCGTCTGACGATATTGAAAAAGCCATCTCAAATTACAAAAGAACATGAAGTATTTCAATAAATAATCTATCTGATAAGACCGCTATGCCTTCAAATACAGTTAATTATAATTTTACAAACTGCACATTTACTAATCGTTTCTCTAAATGAACTTATTATCTACTATATAAAATGGGTTTTTATTGTTATTTTATTCACAAGTGTGTTGAAAAACGTAGTATGATACACTCAATGGCGCCACGGCGGCAATCACCAATGTTACACACTAGTACCATAATGTACTATTATTCAGCTTCAAGCTATGATAGACAAACTTTCATGCGCGCGCATTGCGATCGGCCACAGACTAAAGAGATGAGTTTTTTTTCCGCGCATAGGATTTGCGCCTATTCTGCCAAGTACAAAATGGGGAATTTAAACTTTTCTTTTATTACAGACAAAACAAAAGTTATATTTGAGTGAAAGTTTTACTTATTAAACACGTACGATTTAAAGTTATCTATTTAAATAAGAAGTTGCATGAAATGAGCAAGCAAAAGAAACATTAATTTGTTTGTTCTATTGAACACGATCTTTTTTTGAATAAAAACTTTTTTAATAAGAACAAAGCAACTCAACCAACAAAATTTAAAAAAAATCTATAACTCACTAGTGAGTTATAGCAATGAAAAAGTCACAGTTTGATTATGGGTGTCATTATGTGCCTAATTGCGGTGACCATAGAGCCACTTTATGAGCAAGTGTGTTGAAAATGTTCTTTATCAAAACTAGATCTACTAAAATTATAGAGATTTCCACTTAGGGCACCCGTCTGAATAGCACCTGGGCGAAAAGCACCTGGCCAATTCCACGAAGAGCACCTAATATTCGCAGTTGCTCTTCATTGACTTTTACATTTTCGTCGACGAAGAGCACCTATGATTTAGAATTTTATCACCCCGACAGATATACGAAAATATTTTGGTTAAACTGAAACGGAGACGCCTGACTCGTGCTTCGCGCACGTTTATACGTTATTTAATATATTTATAAACTACCATATATTTCAAAGATTTAAGTAAAATAAATACAATAAATCAAATAATTTATAATTCTTGTAAGCTATTTTATTCACGTTTCAGCAGACTCCTTTCAAACTTAGACAGTATTAATCTACGTTCATTCAACAGCCTTATAATAGCAGAAAAAGGCTCAAGTTGAATCAATCACTCCAAGTCTTTTAAAATGGTGTAATCCTAGATCTTCTTCAATAACTACACCTATTGAAAGCTGGACTCATCGACCGACGAGATTTCTTTAGAGATCTCAGGGCAGTATTCTATGCAAATATTTTTATATCAATAGTTTTTCCTCAATTCAGAGTCAAATAAAGAAAGAAGTAGAACTTAATTCTTCAACTTAAAAAAAATAGTAATGTAGGATGTATAAAAGACGCGTGAGAAGGAACGTAAGTTGATGACAAGATGACAGTGTGATTGACAGGAAGAGAGAGAGGGGAGGTGTGCGAAAGGGAAGGGGGATATAGAAAAATCTAGACGACGAGTTACATACGATAGGACGAACGATTGTTGTAAAAATTAAGAAAATAATTAAAAAGTCTCATTTTCAACAAAAATATATTTTATTTCTACGCACAATACATTACAAAATTATTATTATGACTAGACTACTTTTATTCGTTTAATAAAACCTATGATAAGAACAACAACCGCTTATCACAGATTAATATAATGCTGGTAATTGGCAAAAGACCAGATCAGCTATGTGCTGATAGCGAGGTAAGTACTACAACACTGATTTTCGACTTGTAACAATTTTTTTGTAGGTATTGGTTTGATTAGATACGTTGCGAATAAGAGATAAATCTAATAGGCAATGAAGGCTCAATATTTTTATCGTTTTACACCTACTTTAAAATTATAGAACAAGTAATTTTATTTATTTCCGAGTTGATAACACTATGTCAAAACTTTTCGTTTTAAATTTAAATAGAGTGACATATTTTTATTTTAATCTACCTGATGCCCGCGGCATTGTCCGCGTGCCTAATTTTTGATAGTTCCACGGGAACTTCATACCGGGATAAAAATTATTCCGTCTTCCCTGGGTCTCAAACTATATCCAAAGCAAATTTCATGTAAATCTGTTCAGTGGTTGAAGCGGGAAGAGGTAACAAACAGACAGACAGACAGATTCCTTCCCTTGGGACCATTTCTTAGTCAGAATAATTCGCATTTGTGTATTGGTATGTAGTAAGAATATTCAGATAGGATTTTTTTTAAAATAAATATTTGTGAATGTATATAACCCTCGTTTAGGGATCCTTCAGACGTTCTGCGTTCCCATCATGTATTCTTTTTTGCATTGAGCTATGTAGGCATGCCAAACTCAACCGAAGCAAACTTAACTCGAGCTTTGTTGAACAAAAGCAAACTTGGCAAACAGTAAGCTACAGGCGAGTCTAGTATGGTGGTTATACGCTTTATCGGCTCGACTTGTAGAGTCCTTACTCGATGTGCAGTCCCTAGGAATTTGCCTACTCTGCCTAATATATGATCCGGCACTGCCAGCAGCTATAACTACAGTATTTACTAAAATATTGAAACCAAAGCAGTTTGCATTTAAAATTCAGCGCAGTCAGATTTGTTCCCAACTGGAAACCTCAATTTAAACTTGCATTCATTTGAATAAATATTGATGCGGCCACAATTCTCAGCGACTTCGGTGCCATTTTAGAAATTAAGTGAGGTACAGCATTATGCTTCGGGACCGATGTCAATTAATTCGAATGTACAATGAGTTGCCAATCGAATAAGTTTTGGATATAATTGACACCGAGTCGATTAGAATTGGGCAGTGACTTGGAATATACAAGATAACCATCTCGTCCCCTTAAAAGATTAAGGGGTATATATTTAGTCAATCATTTTGTACACTTTTCCCAAAAATTTACAATAAAATAGGAAAAAATCACGTACGTCCGATAGATACTAGATCATGCCATAGATTTTTATAAGAACCTATTTTTTTTCTTATTTCGACAATTTGATAACATTTGGTTGACTTGAAATATATTTTTTATGGTTTATTTATATTATTTTGTTAATTCAGTTTTTAGTTAGAGATTGAATTCATAGTCATTATCTTTTTTCTTTATTTTCAATTAATCAAACTATTTATTTAAAAACTAAATAGAAATTAATATTGCGAATTCGACGGCCGCTTTTGTCGTCATGTTTGTTAGAAAATCATAAGGAAGCTATTGCGCTTGCAAAATTTTTCACGGAAATGTAATAAAAAAATAAAGCTAATAACGTTTTTAGTTGTGTCAAATAATTACCTGTAAGAACATTATTAAGATTTCGCGAAGCTTCACAATACGAAATTCCTTTGAAATGAGACACAAGAAGACAACATTAAAAATATGCCGTTAATAATGAAACAGTGAGGAGGGTGTGGATTAATTAAAAATGTCAGGGACTGTTACGCTGAATAAACAGCAAAAGAGTATAAAATAATATTTACTTTACATACATACATACTATCACGTCTTTATCCCTAATGGGGCAGACAGAGCATTTTGGGTCTTGCGGTTCTATGCAGAGCCCAGGGCCGCAAGACCCAAAAGCCACTTTTAGCGTCATGGTGGGCGAGAAGATGGAAAAGCAATCAATACAGTGATGGGTTGCTAGCCGCATCGCCTGTTAACATGATTTGCATTTTTGCCCATTCCCTCGATCGGCTTTTACGATCTGCGTGGCAAGAGAAGCAGCTGGTACATTCTAAGTTTTTTTTATTTCTCCCAGACCAGCATGGGAGCATATTTACTTTAACAGCATATAATAAAATAATAATTTAAAATTTTAAAAAATGACATTGCCCTGCTGTAAAATCCAAACGCTTGCAAAATAAACTTCGCAATAATGACAATTTCGGTGGGCTTTAAACAGGCTTATGATATTGACATTAATTAATATAATTTGCCCGTGTAACAACACCTTAAATCATTCTGAGACATATTGTGAGAACCAAATAAACGTCTGCAAAACTTTTAATTACTTCTGAATAAATCGGATCGCGCGTTTTGAAGCAAGAGTTTCTAAGTCTGACGTGCTTAGAAAACCTTGATGGATGTTATATACTTTGATCAATATTTGCGAAAGCAATATACTATACAACCTGACTGGTAAATTAATCGCGATAAAATTTGCTAGTAAAACAAAATTTAATACCAAGCGCGTAAATATGTATGAAAAAGCTGACTTTTGTGTCGTTTCATAGCTGTAAAGTTTGATTTGTTCAAACAAAATAGTTTTTTTACCCAACCTGTTTTAATATATCTGTATATTGTAAAGCAATGAACCTTATTTCAGTTTTATCCATATCACGTAGGTATACCGGTTTGCGGGGGACACTCTGAATCGTCATCTCACATAAGGGGGTGAGCTACCGTTCTGTATGTTAGTAGGTACCTACTTATTTTAATTCTGAGATTGTATTGATGTGTTTTAAATAATATTAAGTTAGGGACAGGTTCTTAAAGTAGCTACCTAAAAATATATTACTGGCCGCATACTCGTAGTATTATTAATATTTATCTTTTCAAAGTATTCACCTTGAGTATGTTTCGCAGTGTGCTAAGTCAGGCGAGTATGGTGGGGGAGGTAGAATAGACACATTGATTCAATTTAAAAAAAAAGAATCGTTCTGGTGCACGTATGCGGCGAGACGTTGTCGTGGTGCCAAAGAAGGTACCGGATTCCCGATTTCGGTCGCTTGTCACACCAAGCTGATTATGCTGCTGGGGCACAAGCTGAGACATATCACTCAGATTTTAACTATTTTTTTATCCTCTAGCACCACAGTAGCGATATGACCGGTCTTACAAAAAAACGAGGCAACTATTTGTTGGTGTTGGTTCATCATTAAAGCACCCAGTTCTCGTTCAAGCTCTACATATGTAATTCGTCGGTTTTCGCGAACAAATTTTTCAACAGCTTGGACATTTTCTCTTGTGACTGCGGTTGCAGGCCGACCTGTGCTTCATCTTCAAAGCTTTCCCATCCTCTTTTGAATTAAGCAAACCAATTAAAAACTGTTGCTCGTGAACACGTAGACTCTCCAAAAGTATTAACCAAAAGTTAAAAACATTATGGGGTTCTAAACCTTTTTTGTAATCATAATCCCACTAAAAACATACCTGTTAAAAAGGGGGCCAAGTACGTAAGTGAATAATAATAATAAATTTGAACTCGGCAGGTTAAATAAATTTAATTTTAATCAAGTGTTACGTACAGGACAAAAACCTGCCGAGTTCCAATTTATTATTATTATTATACATCTAAACTTGGAATTGGACTGGATTTCAGCTCTTTTTTAGGCGTACAATTAGCCGATAGGAACTTGGCTCCCTTTTTAACAGGTATGTTTTTGGTGGGATTTTAGATTTTATTTTGTTATTTAATACTTTTTTCAAGAAATCGTACCAATTTTTTTTTTTGTGCCACGCCCGCTATACAGGGTGCATTATGTATGCATGACAATATTTTATACCCCCTCCCCCTATCCTCCTCCTCCCTCCTCATCGTATTCTCATTGTATCACTGGTTGATAAATATTTTTATTAAAAATTTGATCTTCGATAAAGCCAACTCACGCTTGACCGATTTCTTAAATTTCCTATGATATATTTTATACCCCCTCCCTCTCTTCTCCCCCCTCTTCGTATTCTCATTGTATCACTGGTTTATAAATATTTTTAACCTATTTCTAAAATTTCTTAATTTTTTATTAATCTGCATATTACACACGACCTGTGTGCCAAATTTCATAACGCTAGGACAAATGGAAGTGGCCTAAAGGTTTTGATTACCGGTCAGAGAGTCAGTCAGTGCCAAAATAAGCTATTTTCACAGGATCATATGTCAGGATCTACTGAAGCTATATCTATAAAATTTGGCATACTGCTTTAGTACTAGCATGTGATTACGTAGGTATAATTTAATCTGTTTACTTGCGATAGGCATTGAGCTACAGGGGGTCAAAAGGGGGTCGAAACGGTTCGTGTAAATAGTGCACGGCATGCGCGCGGCCTGTTGCTTGAACTTGGCCTGCTCACTACCGTGTGCTTAGATAAATCATAGCACGAAAATCACGTCGACTGAGTTCCATTGCTGCAAGCTGATTCCCGCCAGATTCTCCCAACATTTTTATGAAAAATATATTTGAATTGAAATATGTTCCATATTTTTAAAATTATTACTAAATACCTAGTGTTTACGATGGCGTATAACTTGCCAGTATCATATTGTTGAGTAAAGAGTATCTAAATACTTTTGGCATGCCCCTCGTAATGTTACCTACGTGCAAACTGACTGAAACTTATTTAGCTGTCTATATTCCACTGCTGGGTAAATGCCTTCCCTCTACGCTTAAAGGCACCTTTCAATGCCCTTCAAAATAAAAAATACGAGTTAGTATCGAAGTCTTAGAAATTTTAGATGCAAAGTCTATGTAGACTCGGCTAAGTTGCAGGTAGTCTTAAATATTATTTTGAATAATTTGCGGGTCCTATGTTATTGAATCTACTACTGCAAGTGGTCTCAACCTGTTTCGTACAAAATGCAAGTAGTCTAAAATGATACTTAGCCTAAATTGCAGCGAGTCTAAGTTGTTTTTAGGCGTAATCCTGCAACTGGTCTAGATATATATTTTCAACTAAGGTCGGGGAAAAAGTCTTTTCGCATTTTATATGAAAATTCAAAACATTTTTTAATATAGTTTATTTACATTTAACTAAAGTATGTAGGTACCATTTTGTTCGATAACTTTTTGCCATCTTATAGGTATTGATATGATCCCATTGCTATAGAAATTTTGGGGCTTCTGATCAAAAAACTGCGTCAAGTAGTTTTGGCAGTCCTCTGTGATGTTAACCTGACACTGCCTAAAGGATTCTGAAGAGACCGAAACAGGTGGAAATCTGAAGGTGCCAGGTCAGGACTATACGGCGGATGCATTAACACCTCCCAGCCAAACTCTCTTAATTTTTGCTGAGTGGTTAAAGATGTATGAGGTCTAGCGTTATCATGATGAAAAACCACACCCCTTCTGTTGATTAATTCCGGCCGCTTTTTCTCAACTTGCTTTAATTTTATCAGTTGTTCGCAGTAGAGTTCGAGAGTTCTGAATCGATGGTCCTGCCTGGTGGTAACAGCTCATAATGAATAATGCCCTTCCAATCCCACCACACACACAGCATCACCTTGTTGCGAGTTAACCCGGGTTTCGCCAGTCTGTGAAGCCTGACCGGCCTTTGACCATGACCTTTTTCGCACGTTCTTGTCGTACGTGATCCACTTTTTATCACCAGTTATCAATTTCTTCAAAAATAATTCGGTCTCATTACGTCGTAATAAAGAATCACAAATGAGTACACGGTTCATTAGGTTTCTTTCAGAGAGCTCGTGAGGTACCCAAATATCGAGCTTTTTTGTGTACCCATTTTTTTTCAAATGCGCCAAAACTGTTTTGGGGTCAATTCCCAGTTCTTCAGCTACGTCGTAACTACACAAACATTGCGCATATGCCGATCTTGAATAGCATCCATTTTATCCGTAACAGGGCGACCAGAGCGACGTGCATCTTTGACATCAAAATTTCTGGATTGAAAACTCTTAAACCAAATTTGTGCTACTCTCACAGACACTGCACTAGGTCCATATACATCGCAATTTTTTTTTTACCTTTTTGGTAGTAAAATCCTAATTTGAATTTGGAACTACCTTCTTTAAAATTTTAACTTTTAAATGATACCGAAACTAGCCAGGTACAAATAGTATAGCCAAAGTGATTTTATTACAAGTTTATACATACTATATGCGAAAAGACTTTTTCCCCAACCTAATATTATATTTAAATACTTACATAATACATTAAATAAACTAAAAACTTACCTGTGACTTCAATTTACAAAGTTATTACTATCTTCCTCTTCCCTCGCTGCTGTGTATCTGACTGAGCGCAATGTTTGTGTTTACCTCTCTTCAAAGATTGCAGGGAACGCAGGACCTGTGTACGAGTATTCCGTTATTATCATTTACTTTGGATGGCAGACTGTCCTTGTGTATCTAGCTTCCAATTTAAAGCTAGCTACGAATACTAGCATTTTCACTCTGAAAAAAAAATAGATTGCCTCTTAATAACGTGATTCTTCTTTTTTTAGAAAAGGGGCGGCTAATTGAATTTTCTGGGGTCCGCTACTGCCCTAATTTGAAATAAATCATTTAGTCTTAACCAAGCCTTAGATAAACTTTCATACTATTTTATGAAATACGGTTTACAATTTAAAGTGAGAGTGAAGTTTTTCTTCGTACATTAGCCCAAAGTGCCCGTTCTCCGCAAATTTCTGTAAAAAGGTTCACGTTCTCACTTTAAACTGTAAACAGTAGTTCGTAAATAGTTTGAAAGGTTATTTAGGGCTCTTGGTCAAGAATTTTTTTAAAATAAATCTGTTTCCTTTTACGTTAGTGCGAACGTGAAGCTTTTCTACGCACATTTGCGAAAAACGGCCACTTTTAGCCAATGTGCGTAGAAAAGCTTCATAATTAATAAATCGACGGAAGTCCATCGAGTTAGGGCTTAATGCATTGTTCTTGTTTTAGGCCTCACCATAAGAGCTTGTACAAGTTTATTTGTTAGGCAATTAAAATAAAATAAAAAAAATCCGACTGTCAAGAACGCCATCTAGTGACGAGTAGAGGAACTACCAATACGACTTGATAACCGTAGCTCCATCTTTTTTTATGTTTTTTATTGCTAGGAAAAGCGTTACCCCAATAACTCTTAAACGGCGGAACCAATTTTCATCAAACATAGCTAACAATAAACGCATGTGAATTTGCTTTCACGTAAAAAAATCGGCCCATCCTTTCTAGCGTTACGCTGTCACAGATTGACACACGGACAGACAGACAGAAAAAATGGAAAAAAATAATGAAAAACTTATTTTCGATAGTGTATCAATAGTTTATTAAGTTTGTTACTTTTTTAATACCATAGATTTTTTACGTTTGCTGAATTATTAACAACCATTGCAGTAAATAAGGACACACTTAGCCGTAGAATATTATAGTTTTTAAAATCTTACATTTCAGGTCTCTACTAAGAAAGTAGCTCCTAAAGAGATATGAGTGGAAGTTATAATGAGTACCTAATATGCCAGGCATAAATAATTTGTAGGGGTTGTCGTTTTGAAAAAAAAAGGAAAAAATTGGTTGCCTGTAAAGTCGGTATACGGGCGAAAGTTTTACGTGACAACGCGATCATAGTTGAGTGGGAGAGAGACGCAAGGCATTCGGCGGGCCTCTCTCTCGTTCGGTGACTCATCGTAACGTTACCGAGCGTTACACTTTTTCATAAGTGACTCCCAGCCGCAACCTAATTTAAGACGTTGTCACGTCAAAAACGATTCCCGCTAGGGTAACGTTGTTTCAGCAGGAAAATTCTAAACTACCTATCGGAGGGAGTGACAATATGCATGGTCAGATAGCTTATGTATGTGGAAGTATGTGCGGCGAATATGGAATATGTGACGGTTCAGGTTTTTAAGATATCGAGTTTCCTGCTGGAGTAACGTTTAGCGAAATCGGTGTGCTCTAAAACTGTTACATGTGCGGATTTAGAATAATTTTACATGAGTAGCTCTTAATTTGTGCGCATGGCACACATAATTGGATTTGAGAGAGTACTTATAATTTTCAAGTAATAGCGCTTTTTTGAAAACAAGAAAAAAATTCGTAGCTCTGAAATGAGATAACGTATAAGCTCACTGAAAACTGCATTCGGTCCATCTTGACTACTACTATCATAATTTTGACGGTCAATATACAAGAAAACGGGTCAATCCTAAACGTGCGGGTATGAACCAAAAATTAGTACCTAAAGTCAAATAACGCATTGCGAATTTTCATATAAAAATGTTTCGTATATAAAAGGATATAAACAAAAAACAAAACCTGGAAACAAGGGCTGATAACCCGACCAAATTTGAGTGACTACAAAAAAGCGGCGGTTTTATACATATCGATGACCTTCTTCATTGAACGTCATAAAACTAAACCGTTGTCCGTACAGTCGCGTTCAGAGGTATTTCGGAAATTTTGTTTCTTCACACCCGAGCGTTTTTGTTGGCAGTTTTATAACCTTAATCTTAAGAATTAATTATAATTGACATGGTTTTCTGCCACACTAGGGAGGCGATGCCGACAACAACGCATCACTATTTTGATTCCAATAAAGAAATCTTTGAGTATATATATTTAAAACTCTCCTTTAAAAGACTTGAGGGGGAGGGGGGTGTGTGGCGTACCCACGTTAACATAAAAATATTTTTTATATACAATGTCCATTTTTATTAAGTACAAATAATTTAAAAGTTTCCGTTCCGTTAAATTCCGTCGTTTTGAACAACTTTTCCCGTTAAATGTATAACGAAATACGTTTTTTTTAATCGAAGTAGTCACGTGATGTCGTTACTTTAGATTTCTTTTTTGTATTTCGGTATTCATTTATTGGGGAAAGTTGTTCAAAAAGATGGACTGTATCACCCTTTGAAATATTTGTAATAAATAAAAAAGGAAATAGTATAATTACCGTATATATTTAGTATATCACATCAAACTACACTTGTAAAATAAACTCTATATTAAAACATAAATACTTACCTACCACTTACACCTTACCGTCATGAATCGTTGACCGTAAACTATCATAGCAAGTACCTACCTGCGTGGGCCCGGCCGGCACCGCACGCAAGCAGGCAAAGCAAACTAGCCCGAAGACGAATGCCCCCGATTCCTGCTACGAATCAAACGATTCAACATGAGCAGCCACCCTGATCGTCTTGTTTATACTCATTATGGTCTCGCTTGCTACACTCACTTGAATATTCTAATGTAATTTCAAAAAGTTTATTTTTTATAAGCCAAAAATGCCAAAATGTATAAATAATAAACGCGAAGTGCATATACTTTTGCGTGATCTAGTTACTAGATAATGATACGGCACCTTTCGTGTGCGAGTCAATTCGCACTTGGCTGATTTTTAGTATTTGTTGTTACAGCGGCAACAGAAATACATCATCTGTGAAAATTTTAACTGTCTAGCTATCACGGGTCTTGAGATACAACCTGGTGACAGACAGACAGCGGAGTCTTAGTAATCGGTCTCGTTTTTACCCTTTGGGTACGGAACCCTAAAAATAGAATAAAATTAATATTTAAGCGGGGCCCCATACAATCAACGTGATTTTTTATAGATAACGGTACGGTTTTCTTGGGGGAGCCTTACCCCTAGAGAACGCGTCCCCAGGTGGCGGATAGGGGAATGCTCGGCAGATATGCAGGGTAGGGGGGAAATAAAATACCTCCCGCGGACCAAACAGGCCGGAGATGGAAACTCCGTTAACAAACCCCGCCCCCAGGGCTCCGAAGAGGCCTGGAGATGTGCTGTGTATTTAGGATGGAGTACACAGAATGGATGGTAGCGGAAGAACCTCGCAAGGTCAACGGTAGCTCCAAAGCTCTCCAAGAGGGTTACATCCTTGGCGTCTGGTGGCAGCCGGCTGTAAAATTTTTCGCCAATTTCTTCAAACTCCTATCCAATATGAAAGTGCGCAAAGTAAAGAAATGTATAAATGTTAGGGCGTCCCCCGTAAGCGACGGTCAGAGTGTATCGAATGCGAGAAGTGCTAGGGCGTCCCCCCAAAGCGACGACCACCGCCGCAACGCACCAAGTGTGCGTGTAGCCTCTTGGAATATCGGCTCAATGACCGGACGCAGCCAAGAATTGTCAGAAATTCTCAAAAGACGGAATATATGTATCTGCTGTGTTCAAGAACTAAAGTGGAAAGGATCCAAGTCAAGAGATATAGGGAACAACTACCAATTAATTTACCACGGCGTATCATCTTCAAAAAATGGTGTGGGAATCATCTTGAATGCAGACCTTAAACAAAGAGTCATTAACGTAAGCAGAAGCAGTGACAGGATTATATCAGTGAAGCTAGCGATGGATAACAACCAGCCATGTCTCAATATAATCTCAGTGTATGCGCCACAACAAGGATGCACCAAGGTTCTACTTTGAGCCCTCTGCTGTACACACCGTAATGAATTATGTCACTGAAGATCTGCAACGACCAGCTCCATGGACTCTCTTGTATGCAGACGATATCGTGCTTGTATGCGAAACCCAAGAGGAGCTACAGACCGAACTTACATCGTGGTGTAACAGACTGGAAAGCAGAGGACTCAGAGTGAGTAGAAAGAAAACCGAATATATGTGTTGCAATTTCTCTGGTGCCGATACAGATAAGCTCCCTCCACACATAGACGGTGTTCCCCTTAACAAGGTTAACAAGTTTAAATACCTAGGATCCATGATAGCAAACAACTCCAGCACCAAGGAAGACATTGACAGTAGGATCCAAGCGGGGTGGCTTAAATGGAGGTCGCTGACAGGTGTGCTCTGCGATCCAAAAATGCCAGTGAAAGTTAAGGGTAACATCTATAAGCGCGCCGTCCGACCTGCGCTTTTATATGGTGCGGAGTGCTGGCCAATGCGATGCCAAGAAGAGCAAAAAATGCACTGTGCGGAAATGCGGATGGGCGATGGATAAGGTTAGGAACAGGCACATCCGTGGGTCTCTTAAAGTGGCCAGCATTCAAGACAAGATGCGAGAAAGCAGACTCCGGTGGTACGGTCATGTAATGCGCAGGGATGATGACCACATGACAAAGAAAGTTATTAATATAGCCGAAGGACGGAGAGGCAGAGGACGCCCCCTCACGACTTGGTCCAGTACCATTAAGAAAGATATGAGGACGATGGGGGTAACCCCTGACATGATTTATAATAGGGAAAACTGGCGCGAGAAGATATGGAGAGCCGACCCCAAATGAAATGGGACCATGGCTAGGACTGATGATGATGATGATGATGGTACGGAACCCTTGTGCGCGAGTATGACTTGCACTTGGCCGGTTTTATTTTTGCCTAGTTATATTATAGACGTACATAATAGGAAAACCATATCCATATTCTTGACAATTATTAGGTGTTTAACCTACAAATTTATATACTGTTAATTTGTCTTTTCTACTTCAGTGTACTTCAACTAAACACGTTTCGACCTGTTCGTGACTAAGTAAAGAAGGTCATTGATTTGTATGAAACCGCCGCTTTTTTGTAGTCATTCAAATTTGGTCAGGTTATCAGCCCTTGTTTCCAGGTTTTGTTTTTTGTTTATATCCTTTTATATACGAAACATTTTTATCTGAAAATTCGCAATGCGTTATTTGACTTTAGGTACTAATTTTTGGTTCATACCCGCACGTTTACGATTGACCCGTTTTCTTGTATATTGACAGTCAAAACGATGATAGGATAATTTTGACTTTTGTAATATTATTTAATAAATGATGTAACTACACTTTCCAATATTTTTATAGTTATAATAGGCGTCAAGATGGACCGAATGCAGTTTTCAGTGAGCTTATACGTTATCTCATTTCATGCTACGATTTTTTTTTTGTTTTAAAAAAAGCTCTATTACTCGAAAATTATAAGTACTCCCTTAAATCTAATTATGTGTGCCATGCGCACAAATTAAGAGCTACTCATGTAAAATTATTCTAAATCCGCACATGTAACAGTTTTAGAGCACACCGATTTCGCTAAACGTTACTTCAGCAGGAAACACGATATCTTAAAAACCTGAACCGCACATACTTCCACATACATAAGCTATCTGACCATGCATATTGTCACTCCCTCCGATAAGTAGTTTAGAATTTTTCTGCTGGAACAACGTTACCCTAGCAGGAACCGTTTTTTTAATTTTTTTCCAAAACGACAACCCCCACAAATTATTTATGCCGGGCACATTTACAGCATATTGGGTACTAATTATAACTTCCACTCATATCTCTCCAGGAGCTACTTTCTTGGTAGAGTAACGCACTCAGCTTGTTATAGATTTGAACACATTACTACGTTGTTTCTTAGATATATTTGATGGAAATAAGTTCAGCGGTTCAAAGTTACGGAGGTGAACGCTTAAAAGGGTTTTTTTTTAATTTGCCTGGCAAATAAACTTATGGCATAATAATCGCGAGGTCCAAGTTCCCGACGAACCACTAGTTCTTTTAATTTCATTGAAATAATGTACGTTTTTGAATTGATAAATAATTCTCTGTACTTATAACACAATGCTAGTCAAAGTCGCTACTGTATAAATCTGAAGTTCTTAATATTTACATTAAATACACATAAAAACACATTGCGTTTGTAGTATTTGTGTTGCATTTCCTGCATTTCCTTTGAAGGAGGGCAAATATTACGCGCGAGAAGGGGAAACTTCAAAGCTTCCACGACTTATTGAAAACTCCGTGCTAGTATTTTTTGCGTATTTACAAGCTTCGTATAAAAGCGGCGATGACAATAGAATACCCAACGACAACAACCGACAATGATAGCTGGCTTTCAACTCAACTTTAAAATAGTAGCAATATATTATTTTTACAATAATATGGTTAAATAATAAGTTATTTGAAAACAAATATATTTTAGGGTGCTGTACAAAAATGAAAAATGGAACCCTTAAAGGATCACTCGAGCATGTGCATCTGTGTGTCCGTCCGTCTGTCACATACAATTTTCTCCGAATAAATATAAGTAATATAGGATAGCAAAGTAGTAAAGCAAAGTAAATTAATATTAAAATAAGGGTAATTTTCAGGGGACAGCTAATTAAATAAAAAAAATTGCAAACCTTCTGTGTCAAATATCAAATAAAAAGTTTATTGTTATGAGGATCTTAAATATATTTTTTTTGTAAAATTTTTATTTAGACTAAAAAAATATATATACACATTAAATTTCCTTAAAAACTAAAATAAAGATTAAAAAACTACTTACTACAAATACACTACAAATTTACAGATAAAAAAGGGCCCGGTAATTGTGTACCCTGCGGTAACGTTTTGTTATTATTGTAAAATAACAAGTTTTGATTTTATACATTAAATAATACGAAAATTGACCGTAGGCTTAGTAGTTACGGAGATAAGGAGGGATCTCCTTATCTCCGTAACTACTGAGCCTACAATTTTGAAAAAACAATACAAAATATAGTTAATTGCTTGTAGATTACGGTAACATCCATAAGAATTCTATAAGTTTAAAATACAGGTAAACTCATTATAATACGTTCATTTTAGAAAATACTTCACTAAAACACTAGATAGCGCTAGTAGTAGGTAATAAGATAAGCGATTGACTTAGACACTGTACGGATCTCTCTCCACGCGAGTTCAACTCGCACTTGACCGTTTTATTTGTACTAGCTTTTATTGTGAGGCCAAAGTTCTTATTAAGACAAATTAATTAAGCCCAAACTCGATTGAGTTGCGTCGTTTTATTACTGACAAATGAATTAAGCCCAAACTTTATGGTATTACTAAGATCCATCGACGACCTTCCGTCTCTGTGATCAGACTCTAGGCATCATCTACCATAAAGTGCTCGTCAAGAAAAATCAAACGAGTTCTACTCAATGAGGTTATGTTGTTTTATAATTGAGTTCCGTCGAATAACTCCCAGCTCCATCATCAGAACAGCTTGGGAGCTGAAATTCGTCTCATTTCGCACGATCAACTCAAACTTCTGATCTGGCGACAAACTCGACTTCGTCCTCTAGAGAATAGAGAAACCCGTCTTGTTTCTTTCTAAAGTTATTTGTGTACAGGAAATTTTTATTTAAAAGTACAGATATTCGACTACAACAGAAAGTTTCAAGAACATTGTGAGGCATCAAACATTACAATAAAAGGATGGTATTGTAGAAAATATTGCAAACATTTTCTGAAATCCTTAGAGCCGAGGAAAGCGGGTTGCTTGCTCAGTGAAATGTTTAAGCTGATTTTTGCCGGTTTTTTCTCGATACTGTCTGCGTAATATAATCTTGTTCGCCCTTTGTTATCGACACTCTTAGGGTCAATTCATACTAGCGCAGACTCGAAGCATATCGGAGCGACAATTTTAATCTTTTTTTTTTCTTGCCTTTTATTATGTCCCACTGCTGGGCAAAGGCCTCCCCCTTGTCTTTCCAACTATCTCTGTCTGCTGCAAGCTCTTCCCATCCACGCAAAAAACCTATCCAGATCGTTTCGCCACCTGGTTCTGGGTCTACCTCTGCCCCGGCGGCCCTCTGGTAACCAAAATGTTGTTAATTTTGCCCACCTTTCCGGTCGCATTCGACTGACATGTCCCGCCCAGCTCCATTTTAGTTTGGAAGTTTGTACGCCTACATCTGCAATTCGTGTTCGAGAACGCAGTTTTGTATTACGCACTTTGTCTATAAGACGCAGGCCCAATACGCTGCGCTCCATTGCTCGTTGGCAAACCTTGAGTTTGGACTTTTGAGACTCAGTCAGAGACCATGTTTGCGAGCCGTAGTTGAGGACAGGCAGGATTCACACATCGAGGAGCTTTCTTTTTTGATCTAAATTTTAATCTTAACATATCAAATTCATTGTTATCTCTAACCTCGCACATCTCTATAATGCACAATATTATTTTTCTTCTCTAAGATTATACAGACTTCTGTCAAATGCGCGCGTTTTTAACTTAGAAATATCGATTAGCTATTAGACTCTGCGCTAGCATGAATTGATACTTAGTTATCTTCTTTGCCGTCACGTTTTAAGTGTTATTCAAAGTTCTAAGTTGTCTACTACCCAAAGCAAGAAAGATCAGTGACTTCATACACTACTACATACACATTTTTTTGTTCTTTTACTGTTAATTGTAATTCCATTTTACTATATTGATCTAATATAGATCTATATATTTATTACGGGCGTGTCCCTTTCACGTTGTATTTTGCATATAAACTTCCCTTCTATGTCAGTTTTGTTCTCATAATCACGTTATATTTGTCTAAACAGAACACGTCGGTCCTCGAAAACCACCACTGGCGCTCGGCCATCAGCTGCCTCATCGAGAGCGGCATCCTAGAGCACATGGGAGACGTCCAGTCCAAGCTGGAGCGCCAGATCAGCTCGTTGATCCTGGCCACCGACATCACGCGCCAGCAGGAGTACTTGAGCCAGTTCAAGGTAGGTGCTTTTTTTTTCCTGAAAGGGTAAACCAGTCAATTTGATTAATCCAGTCATTTTCAATTTACAGCTCATTTGTGGCACAATTAACTACGGATTTTATTTGTTAGTAGAAATGTTTATTTCTGTGAACTTTTGTTCGCAACACCAGTAATTATGAATTCCGAGTTGTATTCAGACGGGTGTTATAGGGTTCGTACCTTTCGATACGTGTTATTCGAATTTTACGTTGGTTATCAATTTTAAGATTCTCATTCTCATAGCAATTAATCCTTTTGCATAAAATGCATAGCAAAAGATTTAAAACTCTGGTATGCATTGCAAAAATACAGATAAAATGCCTTTTGCCGACTGTAAAGATAAAGATAATTTATTTGCAAAACATTTGTTACAAGATTAAGTAGATACATCCAGTTTCGTCCAATCATCACCGGTGTGCAAATGTGGTCAGAAAGGCTATCATCTATTTTAATACCTATACTATAAAAATATTCAAAATCTATGAACCTTTTACAGTTTACGTTTTTTAAGTCAATTTTCAATTTATCGCTGGTATAACACGTAAAACAACAAAGATTTACAACATAGCGACTATTTTTTTTATCCTTAGCTTGAGTCGCTCGCTCGCTCGAGTTTTGGTCACAGGAAACCTAACGAACCTAACCTACACTTTACGGCCAATTTTCAGTGCTGGCGCCGGCAGACGGTGTTTTAAATCTCGGCTGCCGGCAGTATAACCGCGGGTTCCCAATAGTGATATTTTTAGGAGCCGGCGGCGTCTCGGCAGCAGAGGCAATAGAAAGATCGTTAATATAGATAATAAAAACTGTTTATTTTGTTTGTAGTTTGGGATTTTATATGATTTTCCGAAACGACACTTTGTTATACATCATCGTCAGCTTTCAGAAACCCACTGCTGGATTAGCTTTATTTTACGACAAATTAATAAAAAGTTTTTCCCTGCTCTTTGCCGGGCAATTATTTTACACAATTCACTCAATTTAATAAAGGAAAAAGCGAGGAAAGTTTACTTTACTATTTGCACAGACACCTCGGAGAATTTTAATTATCGTTTTATTTATTAGCTTGCTTTTTTTTGTACATTTTTCTTAGAAATTTTCTCGATTTAAATTTATATTGGAAATACGATTTAGAGTTTGTTTTCTCTAGTGCTATAAAAAAATTACTAAACTAACTAGCTTCTTCTTACGCGGTGATTGTAGAAGACGATTAAGGTCTATTTACGATGCCACCATTGTAAATACGAAACGTGATGAAACTATAAGAAAAAATGGTACAAATACAAGTAGGTATTTCATCACACATAATACGTCCATACAAACATCCGGACATTCACAAATAATATTTTATATAATTTTTTTAGGGTTTATTCCCAATACGGGACCCTATTATTAAGACTTTGCGTCTGTTCGTCTGTCTGTCTGTCTCACACGTGATGTATTTCTGTTGTCGCTATAATAACAAATACAAAACAGAATAAAAAAATATTTAAGTCGGGCTCCTACACAACGAACGTTATTTTTATAGATAATGGTACGAAACCTTAATCTCGTCTCGCACTTGACCGGTTTTTTCGATGCGAAAGAAAAAACTTTGCATATAATACATGTTGGTTGTATGAGCTTAGTACTAATTGATCATTAAAAAAAGAAAACACGGGAAAATAAAAATGTTATTTTTTTCATTATTTTCTCACATTTATTGAGAAAAGCACTATACACGCCTCGGCGGGAATGGGATTGCCGGACTCGTTATTGTTGTCAAGAAAAAAGTTGAAAACTACTCGTCCGGCAATACCCTACTTCCCGCCCTATGCAGTAATGTACTATTCTAAAACATGATCGAAAATGTAGCCATTATTGTAGTAAAAAGAAGACACGAAGTTTGAAATACTTCCCGTCCTCTGCAGTAACTATTCATGCTTACTTTCCTGGCATAGGCCGGTAAGCAATGCATGAGCCAAGAATTACAAACTCGTATCTTCTTTTTGGAGGACCGCGCCCAATCGAATAAGCCGATTTTGACGTTTTTTTGTTGTTGTTTAAGAGCTGAGACTTGATCCAAATGATCTCAGCTATCTTTGATGGAAAACGGCTCAGCAGCGGACTAAACTGAAGTCGGGTTTTTGTTTAATTTTGGCTGGTAAATAAACTTGTTTATACCTACTGACTGAAGCTTGGTCTATGGCTAAAGACGTCAAAGTTTTGTTTTAGTCCAGCCCTTTAATCGAACATTGACTCCAAACCAATAGAGCTTTCAATACATCCTGTCAACAAAGTTCTATATTGCTAATTAATATTGGCGCAAGTTTAGCCAGTCATATGAGTAGGGTAGCGCGCTGTTTAGACGCAAACCGGATAAAGGAAAAATAAGTTCTTTTTCTCAATGGGTAAAGAATTTTATCCAAGTGAGGAATATGATCAAATCGATCTATATACATTTTCGATATTTGTTTTAATAAAGATATTTTCGAGTCTTTCTCTTGATTAAAATATACTTACTTTATTCCAGTAAGTGTTAATTTTATTAAACAAATTTAAATAAGAGCCCAAAGAATACTTTTATGGGCCATACTTGCGTTGTAAGTCTATTTATTTTCATTGAAAACGATTTTCCATCTCTGTCCTGAACAACGGACATCCTACACCGAATGTGCCAAGTCATCAAAGTTGGTCTTGCGACGTGTAACAATAGCTATTTCCAAGTTATTGAACCTTTAGGCACCCCGCATACTACAATTATATCAGATGGTTGGTTACCTAACTTTGACTATTTTACTAAATGTTCGCTTTTACAGAAAATATAAATTGTACGCGTAACCGGCGGGGCACGCAAAAGTACAATTTTAAAGTGTAGATAAAGCGAGAGAGGTCTGTCACGATTATCAAGTTGAGGTCCATAGTCTCTGCCTACCCCAGTGGAAAAAAAGGCTTGATAATATGAATGTGTGTAGGCAAATTGTCTCACAACCAGCTCACAGATACTGAAAACCCTGAAGAAGACAACGTAAAACACTTCGAAGTGACACAGCTAGGAATGAGACTGTCATGCGTCAGAGAGTAGTACTCCCTCGACCAGTTCAGAACGCTGGTGATTGAAGCTCTCCGAGTCCGCTTGAACAATCCGGCGTTTGTTTGTATGTTAACTTGAATATCTTTGGTCGGAGCTTCATGAAATTTGGTAGGCGTGTAGATAAGGCCAATATAATTTTTAAGTTCAAACATAAGCCAATTCTTACAAGGAGATGCCGAATTATAAGGTCTATTCATTCGTTCTAACTGCCCTGTTCGGGGCGAACTAGTAGTTATGAAAGTTAAAAACCGTTAACATTACCTTTATCCGCAATAAGTATCTGTGCGACAAAAAGCAAACATTCGAGTTTTGAGTGTACGAAGCAACGAACTATTATCCCATAGAAAAAGCCTTCTTCGCTTCGCGTCGCAAGCTTGCAGCTTTCCGGCATGTTATCTCGAAAACGAACCTGCAGGCCTATTCAAGTCTATTTGTACACTACTGGAAAGTAGACAATGCTAAAGCAGGTCGTCAGAGTTTGTTGTTTTTACCCGTCTACGGCGTAGCCGAACGACGGTTATGTGGTTCGCATCTGTGTATGTATAGACAGAAACATTCGTGAAGGAAAAATCTTACACTTTTTTCGCCTAGCCCTAACTAAAACCCGACTATATAAAGATTATTGAAGATTCGCGGGAACAGATGAACATACCTAATTAAATACATAAATCCTTGGTCTAAGATATATAACTAGCCATACATATACAAGGCGGTGAAATACATAATCATCCACTTGGCTACCACGTAGTCGGGTAAAATGATTATTAAACAAGGGTCTGGCACCTCAGAGCTCAAATCTCTGCCTAGGCTCTAGGTCTATAAAATATGATTCCCTTTATTTTGTAGAATTCATGGTATTTGATAAAATTCAGCTCAATTAGTTATTTACAAGGAATTTCGTGTATGCAACGCAAATTTTTATACCAAAAATGTCTATGCTCCCCAGTAATATCAATAGCGAAACATGTAAAAAATCGTCTAGTTTCGTGTATACAACGCAAATTTTTATACCAAGAATGTCTATGCTCCCTAGTAATATCCATACCGAAACATGTAAAAAATCGTCTAGTTTCGTGTATACAACGCAAATTTTTATACCAAGAATGTCTATG
The DNA here is from genome assembly GCA_963555685.1 of Acrobasis consociella. Lineage (NCBI taxonomy): Eukaryota > Metazoa > Arthropoda > Insecta > Lepidoptera > Pyralidae > Acrobasis > Acrobasis consociella. Next base: position 24,329,077 of record OY743104.1, read on the forward strand.
CTCCCCAGTAATATCAATAGCGAAACATGTAAATAAGCGGCCAAGTGCGAGTCGGACTCGCCCATGAAGGGTTCCGTAGTAGCAAATAACATAATATAAAAGTCTAGTAGTATGTTTTTTTTAATTTTTATATTTGAGTTGATTGAATGAAAGGTAAATTGCCGTTTATGATTTATGACGTATTAAAAAAAAACTACTTACTAGATCTCATTCAAACCAATTTTCGCTGGTAGTTTTCATGGTAATGAACATCATAATTTTTTTTTAGTTTTATCATTCTCTTATTTTAGAAGTTACGGGGGGGGGGACACACTTTTTTCCACTTTGGAAGTGTCTCTCGCGCAAAGTATTCGGTTTAGAAAAAAATGATATAAGAAACCTCAATATCATTTTTTAATACCTATCCATAGATACCCCACACGTATGGGTTTGATGAAAAATATTTTTTTGAGTTTCAGTTCTAAGTATGGGACACCCCCAAAATTTATTGTTTTTTTTCTATTTTTGTGTCAAAACCTTAATGCGGTTCATAGAATACATCTACTTACCAAGTTTCAACAGTATAGGTCTTATAGTTTCGGAAAAAAGTGGCTGTGACATACGGACGGACAGACAGACAGACATGACGAATCTATAAGGGTTCCGTTTTTGCCATTTGGCTACGGAACCCTAAAAATCGTCTAGTTTCGTGTATACAACGCAAATTTTTATACCAAGAATGTCTATGCTCCCTAGTAATATCCATAGCGAAACATGTAAAAAATCGTCTAGCCTCGTTTCTATAAATAGGTAAGGTTTAGGTACTACTTGTTGTAAGGTCGTATATGTATTCCATACACACATAAAAGTCACTACCCTCACCATTGAAGACGACGAAGTTGTAAATAATACCACGGTTCATTGATTTCATACTTGAGACAATAGTTAAGGTGTCAGTAACCCGAGCAATCCCGAGATAACGTCGGCCGGAGTATGCATTAGCATTACTAGCGATTTCGACCTTGGGCTTGGCCGCCTATTCGATGTGCGACCAGAAGTGGCTAAAATTTCGCAAGCTCTGTGCTTCGGAAGGCACGTTTAGCCTGTCATTATTGAATGACAGTCGTCGAGCCCTATCAGCATGTCTTCAGGCAACTTAGCATCTGACACCAGTCTTGGCCACTGACACGCGAAAACAAACAACATTCAGTCAAAACCAGCTGTTTAGCGTCGACCCATTTACCTCGATACCTAGTGACAGCTACTTGACAAATAAACTTTCTGAGTCGAATATGTGCACGTTGGACTCAGAAAATACTGTTTGCAGGACAGTTAGCGTTCTGTGTTATATATCTGACACAATTCTCGCATATTTTTGTGTATATTATACTTACTAACAATCGAGGAAATCTGAGTTTCGCAGCAGTTACGTAACAGGACACACAGTTCGCACAACTTTCTTTTTTAATTTCCTTAGTTTTTCCCCGAAAATTTATTTACTTTGCACATCTGTGTTTGGGTCATTGGATTACACCACCTACCAAATTTCGACTGACCTGATTTTGATCTAGTAGATTCGGAGCAAAGTGGCTGTGACAGACGAGCGGAAAGACAGACGCACGAGTTATCCTTTAAGAGTTCCGTTTTTTTATTTTTTGTACGGGACCCTAAAAAATCCTATTCATTCCCCGTTCCTAAAAAATCCTATGCATTCCCCGTATGGTTTCAGCACAGGACCATTCCAAGTCTTCCCATGGATGTCGTAGAAGGTGACTTAGGAAATGCAAACTAAACAAAGCTCATAAACATCAATAGGACCTCTCCAGCCCGTCTGGCCAGCGTGAAGAGTATAAAGCCAAATCCTCTGGCTGCTTTGACGTGCTCGTGGAGACTAAAATGACCTGATGATGATGCTGTACTTACTACTTGCCGGAAATTTAGCGCCCTGCGTATTCACGCATATTTTCCTGTTTATTATGCAATCGACAAAATATAAGTTTCACAGCTGTTACGTATTAGCCTCCGTATTGTAAACAATCATGTAATACTATTGATTAATAATATTTAGTACTGAAAAGAAACACGCTTTCTTTGTATATTTATTTATTTTTGGCCATTAGGTACGCGCATTTCCGCTCTTTCGTCCCTCTGTTCTTCTAACCTAACTCTTTCGCACCTTACCTATAATGCTCTCCTATATTTGCAAAAACGCGCAAGAAATTAAATACACGTGAAATAAGTTTTTTGAAAAAAAAATATGTTTATTGAAAGCTTTTATTGTGAGGCCAAAGATTTATTTACACAAATGAAATAACTCCAAACACGATGGAGCTGCTTCGTTTTATTACTGAGTTCCATCGATTACTTTCCGTAATCAGACCTTAGACATCGTTTAACATAAAATGCTAGTCAAGGCAAATTAAACGAGTGCTACTCAATGAGGTTATGTTGTTTTATCACTGTGTTAGGTCGAATATCTCCTTGCTCCGTCATCAGAAAAGCTCATTTACTCCATAATATTGTATTTTCATCCATTACACAAGTAGGTATGCAAAATTTCAGCTCAATTGGTTGAAAATAACCGATGGAAAATTGAGTTGCAAGATTTGACGTACTTAAGTAGATAATGAAAGATTTGCAAATTAAATACAGGCTTGTAAAAAAAAAAAAACACTTTTGACCTCCAGCAGAGAAAATGTGTAAGTAGATTTTTTTATATTTTACCCAATAAATCTGTTGTTAGGCATAGTTACGATGTTGAATCCCGCTAGTATAGTTGCCTGAACAGAAACTATAGTTACAAAATTAAGTGATCAACTCGATATCTGAAGTTATAATAACGAAGCCTAAACAAAATTATTCTAGGCCAGAATACTTAAAAGTTGTGTCGTCATTTGGCTGCAAAATAGCTTTATTTGGCTTATTTCTTCACCGTTGAGTATAATATAATTCTCTGAAATACCATAAAGAGGGGAATATATAATATGGCACTGACAAAAATCTTCCGTTCGATATCAACAGGATTAGCGCCGCGTCTTTATGAAAGGTGCTATTTTAAGAAGAAAATATGTATTCAAACTACCTGAAAAAGCCCGGGGAAAGTACACGTGTGTATTTCCTTGACGACGCAGATATATCTTATAACTTTAAACGAGCAATTATTGTATATTTATTTATATATTTATAAATTTCTGTGATCTCGAAAACAGCTCTAATGATTTCGCTGAAAAGGTATATGGGGGTTTTCGGGGGTAAACAATCGATCTAGATTAGTCTTATGTTTGGAAAAACGCGTGTTTTAGATTTTTCATGCGTTTTTCTTTCCACGCAAAATATGGCTATGTATCCATTTGGCTCAGCGGTTAAGGATGCGGACCGCTAGAAAGAGTGGTACGGGTTCGAATCCCACTCGGTGAGTTACTTTTGTTTTTTTTTTATGTTCAAGTTTATACATCATTTTTTATTTTATGTTGTTTTTAGAAAAGTTTAAAAAATGTTGCTAATGTTTGAGATGTAACCGAGCAAAGCTCGGTCACCTAGGTACTCTTATACCTTTAAACGAGCAATTCTTGTATATTTATATATTTATAAATTTCTGTGATCTCGAAAAGGGCTCTAACGATTTCGCTGAAAATTGGTATATGGGGTTTTTTGGGGGTATAAAATCCATCGACATTAGTCTTATGTTTGGAAAAACGCGTGTTTTTGAGTTTTCATTCGTTTTTCTTTCCACGCTGAATATGGTCGCTAATTTCGTCGCGCCGGCCGCCATCCGCTTAGCTCAGCGGTTAAGGACGCTGACCGCTAGAAAGAGTGTTACGGGTTCGAATCCCACTCGGTGACTTACTTTTGTTATTTTTATGTTCATGTTTATATATAATTTTTTATTTTGTACTGTTTTTAGACAAGTTTCAAAAAATGTAGTTAATGTGTGAGATGTAACCGACCGAGCAAAGCTCGGTCACCCAGGTACTATATTATTATATACCTACCGCTTTAATATATATTTCGTGAGACCTAGAACAATATTATCGTGACCGCGAATTTAACTTCTTACTCGAATGATTAAGTTAAGTAAATTTCAACTTGAACTTAGTGCGGATTCAATAAAAATATTGTAAAAGTTAAAAAATAAGGCTTTTCTCTTTATATAATATATAGATATAGATACTATAAAGAGAAAAGATTCTATTGTTAGTTTGTAATGAACAAAAACTAATTATTTGATCTTAAATATTCTTTTAACTAAAGAAAGCTACATTATAAGCGAGTAAAATAGTTTATATTTATACGGGGCTGGCTAAGATCATTTATTTAAATTTATAGTCACGTCTCTTATCCTCTAAGCCGGCACTTGGACGAATTCCTCCCGACTTCAATTGTTTAACTATTGTGTCTGGTATTGGCGTAGCTTGAAGAGTTATCACGTCTTTATCATTAACATGGTAGACATAATGCAGGGCACTTAGAATTAAATGTGTGAACATTAGCGTGATGGTGTGGTGGGCGTGAAGTTGGAAATAAATAGAGATGAGTTGCTTACTTAATCACCTGTTAACATATTTCGGATTTTCGTTCGTTCGAACGAAAGCGCAGTACTTTCTATTTTTTTTCCTCCTATACCAGCATGTAATTAAGTTACTCGCGATTTTATTACTACTATATAGGTACCGCAATTTCTCAGCACACCGGACCCGGTGCGTAAACGTAATACATAATATATTAACGGTGTTGGCTGGCATCAACGTCTTAACAAGATATTTAATTTTGCACGCTAGTGTATATTTCGGAGCTCATTAATTGTGCTTAGTTATTCAGTGAAAGACAAGTGCTATTGCTTCGCTACATAAGTCTAGCGTGAAAATGTGTCTTCGCTGTCTTTGCGGCCGAGCGTCCAAGTGGCATTACTTCGTCACAAGTGTAAGGTAATAGTATGTCTTCGCTTGTCTTTGCGACCGAGCGACCAAGTGTTATTGCTTCGTCACAAGTCTAACGTAATAGTATGTCTTCGCCTGTCTTTGCGGCCGAGCGACCAAGTGCCATTGCTTCGTCACAAGTCTAACGTAATAGTATGTCTTCGCCTGTCTTTGCGGCCGAGCGACCAAGTGCCATTGCTTCGTCACAAGTCTAACGTAATAGTATGTCTTCGCCTGTCTTTGCGGCCGAGCGACCAAGTGCCATTGCTTCGTCACAAGTCTAACGTAATAGTATGTCTTCGCCTGTCTTTGCGGCCGAGCGACCAAGTGCCATTGCTTCGTCACAAGTCTAACGTAATAGTATGTCTTCGCCTGTCTTTGCGGCCGAGCGACCAAGTGCCATTGCTTCGTCACAAGTCTAACGTAATAGTATGTCTTCGCCTGTCTTTGCGGCCGAGCGACCAAGTGCCATTGCTTCGTCACAAGTCTAACGTAATAGTATGTCTTCGCCTGTCTTTGCGGCCGAGCGACCAAGTGCCATTGCTTCGTCACAAGTCTAACGTAATAGTATGTCTTCGCCTGTCTTTGCGGCCGAGCGACCAAGTGCCATTGCTTCGTCACAAGTCTAACGTAATAGTATGTCTTCGCCTGTCTTTGCGATCAAAGCATCTCCGTTTCAGCTTAGGAAAATGCTTCCTCTTATGTATGCACCGCTGTCCGGTTGTTCTTCTTTACGTGTTGCATTACTCAACCGAATCTCGTGAAATTTATAAGCAAAGTAAGTTTGTTTGGATTGTATTTATGTCTCAAATACTCGATACTCGTAGCAGTTTTGTAGTTCATCAAAGATGTTCCACCCTTTGATAAACGACGCGCGCGGCGCGGCAAGTCGCGTACAGTGCGAAAAGATAAAGTATAAGAAATATACACTTTTTTGCGCCGTACGCGTTTAACTAATAACACTTCCGTTTTCTCTATTAATAGTTGGTATAACACAGGGTACATAAACACCTCTAGTCTTTGAGTTGTCTGTCTGAAATGACTCACCTCGGGACTTTATAGCTGAGATCAAAATAAAACTATCAAAATAGAAATACCTAGTTAAATTGACATTTATGATCGCCACAGTTATCACGGCTTGAAATAGGATCCCATCAACTATTTGGCACCGGTGTTCGTTTACGCAATATATGAAATTATGCGAATCGTGTAACAGCCGTTTAACACAAATACCTACATTTTGTTTTTCTGTCGTTAAAGCAAGACTAACCTAGTGCCTTACACCAATATTACCTAAAATGATGAGTATTAAGATGTACCGACTGAAAAAAATGAACATTTTCCGTCATGAACGATAAGATAACAACTCTGAAAAGAACATGTAATATGTATGGAAAGCTCTGTTGAGAGCAAGAAAATATCTTTGATATTTGGATGGTTCCTCCGACACAATGGTTCAGTCAGTACTAACAATCAAAGAACAATATTAGCCCGGACTAATTATACAGGGTGCAATTGAAATCATTAGCAATAATTTAACTTATTTAACATACATAAAGGATATTTTGTACGGTAACAACACTACAATTAATGCAGTAATTAAAAAGTATCAAAAAGCAAGAAAAATAACCAAAGTATTAAAACACTTAGAGTCGTGCGCGCTCATGAGGCGGAAGGTCAGCGACCCGCTGCAATACAGCTGAACTTCGGGCGCGGCCGGCATACAAAAGTAGACTTTAGATTACGTAAATAAGGTTAAAAGTCGATTGGGGACGGGTCGTGTCACACGAACGCTTGAGGATAGTAGGTACGTTGAAGTAGGAACGAATGTTAGCGTACTACGACGCGTCGAAATCAATACTATGACAATTAATTTCTTTTTCATGAATTTAATGACGATTAGTTTTTTTTATTTAATAAGTTGGGGAAAAAGTCTTTTCGTTCTTAATATAGTTTACTTACATTTAACTATAGTATGTAGGTACCATTTTGTTCGATAACTTTTTGCCATCTTATAGGTAGGGACATGATCCCATTGCTATAGAAATTTTGGGGCTTCTGATCAAAAAACTGCGTCAAGTAGTTTTGGCAGTCCTCTCGTGATGTTAACCTGACACTGCCTAAAGAATTCTGAAGAGGAGTGCCAGGTCAGGACTATACGGCGGATGCATTAACACCTCTCAGCCAAACTCTCTTAATTTTTGCTGAGTGGTTAAAGATGTGTGAGGTCTAGCGTTATCATGATGAAAAACCACACCCCTTCTGTTGATTAATTCCGGCCGCTTTCTCTCAACTTCTTGCTTTAATCTTACCAGTTGTTCGCAGTAGAGTTCGAGAGTTCTGAATCGATGGTCATGCCTGGTGGTAACAGCTCATAATGAATAATGCCCTTCCAATCCCACCACACACACAGCATCACCTTGTTGCGAGTTAACCCGGGTTTCGCCACAGTCTGTGAAGCCTGACCGGCCTTTGACCATGACCTTTTTCGCACGTTCTTGTCGTATGTGATCCATTTTTCGTCACCAGTTATCAATTTCTTCAAAAATGGTTCGGTCTCATTACGTCGTAATAAAAAATCACAAATTAGTACACGGTTCATTAGGTTTCTTTCAGAGAGCTCGTGAGGTATCCAAATATCGAGCTTTTTTGTGTACCCATTTTTTTCAAATGCGCCAAAACTGTTTTGTGGTCAATTCCCAGTTCTTCAGCTACGTCGTAACTACACAAACATTGCGCATATGCCGATCTTGCTCCACTTTTTCAAAAATAGCATCCAATTTATCCGTAACAGGGCGACCAGAGCGACGTGCATCTTTGACATCAAAATTTCCGGATTGAAAACGCTTAAACCAAATTTGTGCTACTCTCACAGGCACTGCACTAGGTCCATAAACATCGCAATTTTTTTTCGCGGCTTGCCTTTCTTTTTTACCTTTTTGGTAGTAAAATTTTAAAATGTATCTAATTTCTTCATTAGATTCACTAATCTTGACGGTAAGAAAAACAAATGAAAATCACGCATTATCCTAATTTGTATTTGGAATTATCTTCTTTAAAATTTAAACTTTTAAATGATACCAAAACCAACCAGGTACAAATAGTATAGCCAAAGTGGTTTTATTACAAGTTCATACATACTATAATGCGAAAAGACTTTTTCCCCAACCTAATATAATTGCAGTAATGATATCTATCAAAGAGTCTAACGCATGTTTAGATATTTTCTGTAATGTGAAAATGACAACTTTTGATTGAAGTTTTATTAGTCTTAAATTATTTTGTATCATGGGTATAGTGGATACCTAAAATATTGCCAACGAATTCAATCACACCCTGTATAGTTTCAGTTAATTTCGTTATTAAAAGCTTTGTTTTTATATGGGTGTCCTTTCCGGTATTTTAGTTTTTCAAAATTTATTTTTAACTAAAAGTGGATAAGCGGAAAACCGTCAAAACTTAGGCTGTTCGACTGCCGGCTGCTTGTCTAAAGTCAACCCTCCTTTGAAATCTTAATGCAAATATCACTAAGTAGTGCATACTGCAGCGCCGCCAAGCGTTCGCTAGGTACTTAGAGCGAACATTGTCGGCTGAACTTATATAATCAGATAAAATAATAAAATAAAAAATAATTAGGAAAATATATTTAATTTCAGAGTATTGCTCTAATTTAGGTAAACAAAGGCTTGTGAAACTACTTTTGATCAGAAAAATTAAGTAAAATGAGAGATATTGTGGGATAAGTGCTTTTTAATTTGTATACATCAGGATTTGTTTATTTGTAGTTTTATAGAGTAATACAGCAAAGTAAGGGTGTTTTAATGTTTTGTACTGTGAACAAAATTGTTTTTGACATTACCTAATTTCAATAAACACCTTATAAGATAATACTATTTTAAAATAACTCTAAAACATAAAATTCACACGCGCCTCGAAATAGTAGCGTGGATGACATTAACGACCTAATTTTATGTAAACTTCCAGGAGATATAGTTACTTAAACCCTTCAAATGTCGGACGCCCGGAGCGGGCGTCTGATGTATTGTTTTACTATTGTGTCTGCTATGACGACGTTTGAAGGGACGTTTTTGTCATCTATCGATACGTAATGTAATGGATCAACAAGTGTGATCCGTTACCCACAGGAATGTCTTAATTATTTGAACCCAAGTGGTCTTTCTCCGCATTCCCTTAATTTATAAATCTGAAACCACCAAATTTAGGTGACGGGACCCGACTTAAAGTCAAATTTCTTCGCAATAACGTGATCGTTGCAATAGTTTTGACTGGTCCAGCAGTTGGTCAAACAGTGATTATACCTCGCATCCCAATGATTCCAAATGATTTACCTTAATTTTTTTTTAAATTGAATATTTCGCCGTTACAATAAATAAATCACAGGGGCAAACATTTAAACACGTAGGAATCGATTTACATAAAGACTGCTTTTCAAACGGCCAACTATATGTCGCGTTGTCAAGATCGGGTTGCGGAGAAAATCAATATGTTCTTCTGCCACAAGAAAATAAAACTAAACATATAATTTACGCAAACGTACTTTAAAATATATCATTTTTAAAACTACTAAATCGTCTAAAATAAGTCGTAGGTAGGTTTTTAAACAAAAAATAAATATGATTCCCAAAATAACTATTCCACGCGGACGAAGTCACGGGCACAGCTAGTCATCAGTACACACGTGTATCATACGACGTTTTTTAACACACTTGTGAATAAAATAACAATAAAAACTCATTTTATTTAGTAGATAAAAAGTTTATTTAGAGAAACAATTAGTAAATGTGCAGTTAGTAAAATTATAATTAACTGTTTTTGATGGCATAGTGGTCTCATCAGATAAATTATTTATTGAAATACTTTCTTGTTCTATTGTAATGTGAGATGGCTTATTATTCGTGTAGGTAGGTGAAATCCAATCATTGGATGTACTTGGTGTTTCGTCAGTAGGAAGCGCCTCAGAATCAAGTTTAATTCTTTTTGTGATTTTTGCACAAATTTCCTTCTTGATTTGTATGGAATCTTCTACGTATGATTCTTCGCTTCAAAGTCATTATATCCTGAATTAGCCAGGAATGTAACTGAAGTTCTTCTGAAACGATGTCCAATGCAGCTCTCAACATCTGCTAAACCTAAAAACTTAGCGATTTCATTAGGCATAGAACCAAATTTGTTTATACCTATAGGCTGACAGGTACATTTACCATTCTGGTAATGTAGAAAGAAACGGTCAGTTTTTGCTTTTGGTGACCGAAAACTTTCATACTTCTTAACAATTTTATAGAATGGACCGTGTATGGTGAATGACCTCGCTATTTTATTTTTCGTGATAGGTATCTTCACTAAAAGCATCTGGCCATGGTTCTCTATGTTTTTTACGGTTCTATTTGTTAATTCTTGTATCCTACAGGCACCAGTTACACTAAATATCAAAGTAACCTAAAAAAAGAAACAATAATTAAGTTCAACACACAACACAGGCTGAAGTCGCGTAGATATTTAAAATTAATTTAACTAACCTTAGTAGCCAGATATTGGTTATCTGGCTGGAGCATCTTTTATAAAGTTTTCAATATCGTCAGACGATGAAATCTTTGATTTCTTGCTTCTAAATCCATCGGATAGTCTCTTTAGATAAGCTGACAAATTAAAGTGTGTTTTTAAGTCCACTCCATTCTTTGTTCGGACTGTACTTTTTAACATTGAGTTTAAACAACACAAAGAGCTAGGTTTGTACTTAGAAGATAATTCTTTGAAGTACGCCATGAACAATAATTGCCATGAAATTTTCTGAAAAAGACTGCGTATTCTTGCTGTTTTGCCATTTTATGAAATTTTGGTACGCTAATAGATATTTTTCCTTGGAGTTTTTAGGTAGTAAACTTTACATAACGTTAAGAGCTTCACATCTTATATCGGGCGGTGTACAACATAAATCATTTTCTTTGTAACTAGTACTTGTTGACATTTTAATTAATAAATAACTATAATTTCAACAGTGAAAACGAGTTGTGAAAAATGTTTCGCTATGGCGGGAAAAATTAATCAGTTCTCGTATGCGCGCGCATTGCGATCGGCCACAGACTAAAGGGATGAGGTTTTTTTTATAATTTCTTTCGCATAGGATTTGCGCCTGTTCTGCCACGTACAAAATGGGGAATTCAAAGTTTTCTTTTATTACAGAGAAAACAAAAGTTATATTTGAGTGAGAGATTTATTATTAAACACATACGAGTTAAAATTATCTAGTACCTGGGTGACCGAGCTTTGCTCGGTCGGTAACATCTCAAACATTAACTACATTTTTTTAAACTTGTCTAAAAACAGTACAAAATAAAAAATTATATATAAACTTGAACATTAAAAAAAACAAAAGTAAGTCACCGAGTGGGATTCGAACCCGTAACACTCTTTCTAGCTGTCAGCATCCTTAACCACTGAGCTAAGCGGATGGCGGCCGACGCGAGGAAATTAGCGACAATATTCTGCGTGGAAAGAAAAACGAATGAAAACTCGAAAACACGCGTTTTCCCAAACATAAGACTAATCTAGATCGATTGTTTACCCCCAAAAACCTCCATATACCAATTTTCAGCAAAATCGTTAGAGCCGTTTTCGAGATCACAGAAATTTATAAATATATATATATATATATATATATATAAATAAATATACAAGAATTGCTCGTTTAAAGGTATAAGATTTAAATAAGAAGTTGCATGAAATGAGCAAGGAATAGGAACGTTAATTTCTATTAAACACGATCTTTTTTTTAAATAAAAACTTTTTTAAGAACAAAGCAACTTAACCAAAAAATTTAAAAAAAAATCTATAACTCACTAGTAAGTTATAGCAATGAAAAAGTCACAATTTGATTATGGGTGTTATTCTGTGCCTAATTGCGGTGACCATAGAGCCACTTTATGAGTGTTGAAAAATAAATAAATACAGGGAATTTCATTTTTTTTTACATGTAATGTTCGGTATTCCTTTATAATACAGCGCTGTTTTCGTAAGCACTGGCGGTACGAATGTATGGAATTTTTCATTGAACGCAATTTCATCAAATAATAGAAAAATCAAATAATAATACCGCCCGAGAGAAAAATGTAACGGTACCCTAATAGCACACTCTATTTTATTAACTAAAAAAAACTAGCAAATACAAAACAGAAAATAAAAAACATAGAACACCTACAATACCTGATCAGAGTTCAACTGACAGATACTAACCATTATTCGTTTTCATTCAAAGAAATACTAAGAAATATTTTTGAGATCTTTCAAAATCTTCAATCTTTTCAAAATTTAGAAAACCACTTAAATTTCATAAAATAAACAAATAAATCAAGTCACGTTATTGTTTGTTTTTTTTATTATAATTAATGTACGGCTCTGGATACAGGTCCTATAGAGCCCGTCTTCATTTATCTCTTCTTTATTCCTAATCCCCCTAATAGTGCGGGAAGTAGTGTCATAAGGTGCAAATTTTGGTATCGGAAGAATTCACTTGGCACAGATGTAATATACGTAAAGTTAAGCTAATTTAGCCCGGTAGCCATCCCCCACCCCCTGGGGGGTAGGTAGGGGGGGCATTCGAAGTTACTCGCCGCCGCGCTTCAGAAAAAAAATCATATCAGCTTCTATTTACCTAACACCTCAAGTGTGGTGTCATTTTCGGATAAATCAGGCATGAGGAATTCAATTTTGAGTACAATTTCACATTTAATGTAAAGATTAATAGTAAAAAAGGGAAAATATTGACAAAAATAATAAAATCGGATCGCATTTTTTTATTTTAACTGATTTATTTTACCGGAATACCTGTATATTGTGCAACAAAAAATACTATGATAAAGAATATTTATCTAGCTTTAAAAAAATATATACTTTGATTTATATAGCTGTCATACATCTATCTGAAAAAAAATCGAACATGGCACGCGGCGGTGCCTAGGAACTAATCCAACCGTCTCGTCTCACATAATTTGTTGCAAGTATTAAGTTGTTTTTTTAAATTGAAAATATATAGAATACATACTTTACTTAATTATAGACTGTCGCTTATGGCCTAATATATCAATAGTCGTATTTTAATATTTATATTAGTTCATTTTTTCATAACATTTTCCACCAAATTGTCATAATTCGGTACATTTTAAAAGTTTTCTTATATAGTTGTACCTAACACTGCACCGTGACTTGCACTTGCACCGAATCAGTTGTTCACGACAAGCGGTAGCAGCAACTGGTGCAGTAGTCTACTTCGGTTTCCAATTATTAAGTTCAATTTCCTATCCCTAATCCGCCGGACTGGTACGATTTTGAATCCGCCGGACTGGAACGATTTTGAATCTGCCCCATAAGTGCACCCCATGGTAAACAGCTCTTAGAAGATGCTGCCGAAAATTCTCTGGCTGTCAGTCTTTTTTTAGAGAACAGCTCCCTCCTGCACTCGTTTAGCGATGTGCACTGACTGGACCTGAAATGAAAATCAGGTAAATAGGTATTGCAGTATTATTTTGGTCAAAATAAAATACAGCTATATATACATGTCATTTATTATATAACCCACGTAGATACAATTTTATTTTATGCTCATTTATCATACATCGTTACAAATTTTTAAATAATTTGGTTATAGTATCGTTATGACAATTTTTTAAATAATTTGGTTAGAGTTTTCGACCGCATCTGTCAGTGAGCATATTTAATTCACTAGTTGCTGATATAAAAGGATTCCATGCTTTATAAGCGCTGCTAAGAACAGTCACACGCTGTTCTTAACTGCAGCGATCGTTGAAAAAATAACATCGACCCCTGTCGCGACGAAGAAGCTGAATGCTGATACGAGAATAATGGTGCATGTTGCTGACGAAGCATGGATTAATATGCTTGCTAACAGAGACGTAGAAAACTCTAACCAAATTATTTAAAATATTGTCATAACGATGTATGATAAAATTGATAAATGAGCACAAAATAAAATTGAATCTACGTGGTTATAAATGACAGGTATATATCGCTGTATTTTATATTGACCAAAATAATACTGCAATACCTATTTACCTGATTTTCATTTTAGGCCCAGTCAGTGCACATCGCTAAACGAGTGCAGGACAGTTCTCTAAAAAAAGACCAACAGCAATAGATTTTTTGGCAGCATCTTCTACGAGACACTGAACTGCGCTCCAGGACCGACATTGTCGATGTGGGTGTCAAAACGGTAAAACTGAAGTGGGAGTAGCCCGGACATGTTTGTCGTATAAGACCGGAAAGATGGGCAAGAAAGGCGACGTTATAGGTTCCAGAAGGACCCCGGCGTAGGGGAAGGCCGAGGAAAAGATGGAGGGACGATATTGAAAGCTACATGAGTGGATGGCAGCAAGCTGCCTTGGATCGTGAATCGCGGAAGCATGAAGGGGAGGCCATTGCCCGACAATGGGACATTATATAGGCTATTAAAACAAATAAAACAAAATCTTCTTCCGAGCTGTTTACCATGGGTTGCACGTATGGGGTAGATTCAAAAACGTTTCAGTCCGGCGGATGGTTAATAGGAAATTGAAGTAAATAATTGGAAACCAAAGTGGACTACTGCACCAGTAGCTGCTACCGCTTGTCGTGAACAACTGATTCGGTGCAAGTGCAAGTCACGGTGCAGTGTTAGGTGTAACTGTCTAAGAATACTATTAAAATGTACCGAATTATGACAATGTGGTGGAAAATGTTATGAAAAAATGACCTAATATAAATATAAAAATACGACTATTGATACCTTAGACCATAAGCGACAGTCAATTATTAAGTAAAGTATGTATTCTATATATTTTGAATTAAAAAACAACTTAATACTTGCAACAAATTATGTGAGACGACATGGTTGGATTAGTTCCTAGGCACCGCCGCGTGCCATTTTCGATTTTTTTTCAGATAGATGTATGACAGCTATATATAATAAAGTATATATTTTTTAAAAGCTAGATAAATATTCTTTAAGATAATATTTTTTGTTGCACAAAATAAAATTCAGTCGATCTATAGTGAATCGATTTAATGTTGTGTCGGTCAAACTGACAGTCGGGATAGAGTTCAGTCGGTATAAACTATTTCGATTTCGTCTTCTGTCGGTCTCATGCACAAAAAGTTAGCGTACTGTCGGTATAGCGTTCACCGGGATTTCGTCTGTCGGCATTGAGTGGTAGACTCGCACAAAATACAGGATTTCCGGTAAAATAAATCAGTTAAAATAAAAAATATGCGATCCGATTTTAATATTTTCGTCAATATTTTTCCTTTTTTACTATTAATCTTTACATTAAATGTGAAATTGTACTCAAAATTGAATTCCTCATGCCAGATTTATCCGAAAATGACACCACACTTGAGGTGTTAGGTAAATAGAAGCTGATATGATTTTTTTTCTGAAGCGCGGCGGCGAGTAACTTCGAATGCCCCCCCTACCTACCCCCCAGGGGGTGGGGGATGGCTACCGGGCTAAATTAGCTTAACTTTACGTATATTACATCTGTGCCAAGTGAATTCTTCCGATACCAAAATTTGCACCTTCCATACATTGGATGACACTACTTCCCGCACTATAACTGTACCATCGAAGGTTGGTATAGGTTCTTTGATTGCTTCAAGGGAGCTTCTGGCGACAAATCTATATGAGTCCAATGGTTTTCATAACCGATTGAGTGACAGACGGCGCCTAAAGACGCCTACCGCTGTCCGCAAATAAATATCACTACAGCCGCACTATGACTATCCACTTTAAACATTTCTTATAGTGTGTATAAATCTGAAGATCATCAGCGTAAAGGTGGTAGGAACATTGTAGAGTTTAAAGTAATTGAATTAATAAAAAGCGCAAACAAAAGTGGAGGGAGATAGTACACCACCCTGTGGTACACCGACAGTATAGTATCACACCAAGATGAATATTTGTTCTCTTTTGAATATTTTAGTGAGAGCAGTGGTCGTACTATGACCTGGACGGAAACCGGATTGTAGTGGGTTAAGGAGATTGTTTTTAATTAGGAATGCATGGAGTTGTTGTTGGACAGCACGTTCAAGGACTTTAGATAGTAATGGGAGAATGGATATTGGACGGTAATCGGAAAAAGATGTTGGATTTACTTTTTTGGGTAAGAGTGTTATATATGCATCTTTCCAAGCTGCAGGAAAAGTACTGGATAGTAAGGAATTATTGATGATAGCTGTGATTGTAGGGAGAAGGATATCAAGGATGGGTAAGATCATAATTCGACCAATGCTATCTCTACCCACAGCATTCGAGGTGATTGAACGAATGATTCTCTCAACATTATGATCCGCAATCGAACTAAATGTGAAAGGAGAATGATCAGGAGTCGGAAGTTGCGAAAGTGATGCCAGAGTATTGTTTTTAATGTTACTATCAATAGTACACGAAGATAACCTATTAAGACCTTCAATGTCTATATTGTTCGGACAGTTTTTCCTATACCAACTCCTAAGGATCGAAGAAATTTCCAGATTTTAGCTGGTTCACCGTTCTGGATAGACTGATGTATGTGACGTCGTTGTGCATCCCTACATACCTTATTACATTTGTTACGAGCGTTACTATATAAATCTCGATATCGGTCAGGATCTGCTCTGAATTTTATTTTAGCCTTGTTTTTCTTGGCTTGCAGTTTCTTGATGTCATTTGAAAGCCATAGCGCAAGTAAGTGTTTTAGCCGAACAGGTCTTAGAGGAGCATGGGAATCAAATAGCTCTAGTAATTACTGTTATTAGTATTACGGGACTTACCGCGATTAATATCGTTTTTTGCCAGATATTTCGACGGCCCTTCTGCCATCATGGTCGCTGGCCGACTAGCTCTGGTAATAGTCTGTTAAAAAACTCCACCTGGTCATCCACAGATTCAGAGTTGACGACATCACATCGACATCAATCACAGGACTTGAAATCATCGCGAAATTTTTCATAGTCAATTGCACCAAAATTACGCTGCATAACCACTTTAGGCTTATACTTGGGAGAGCGAACTTTATAAGAAAGATATAATAAATCATGATAAGAGAAAGCCGTTTTTTTATTTTTGATTCTACATAGATTAAATTCGTGTTCAGTTTTCAAAATGCCTAGAGATTTACTTTTTCACTTTTTAGTCCCGAGAAAATCAGCAGTAATTTTTTGTGATGGAGACTTAGTTTTTTTGTAGATGAGATGAAAAATCCTATGTTTGTGCAAAGAGTCACTCTCGGAATTAAGACGTATCTAACGACACCTCTCAAGCTTAAATCCATCCGTTTAGGGTGCAGGGTATAATAATAATAATAATAATAGATGCAGCCATCTCACATTTTAGATAAAAAGGTACTAAAAGGCCTCTTCATGTTGGCTTTGGCCCCATGAACGCCTCAAAGGACCGGGTCCCTATGGACCCGTGGCTGAAAAGCGTACCAACATAATAATAATAAAACCGTTTATTTTATCCTACATACACACATACATACACGCGAAAAACATACCTAAACCTCCTGTGACACAGTAAGGTAAAACAATAGGTTTCTATTTTAAATTAAGTATTGTATTTTAAATTAAGTTTCAAACTTGTAAACATTTCTATTACCGTCCACAGCAACTCTCAAGTTACCGAAAATCACTGCAATCGTTACCATTCACCGCTGCATATTTAAAAGAAACAATACCGCCGCCTCTTTATAGAAACAATAACTTTCCCTGCTTGATATTCTGAACAAAGCGGAAAATTAATTTGTCCATTAAATAGTTCGCAAACTTTTGTCGTAAAATTTTCAAAGAGGAAAGCGAGCAAAGTTTTGAGTCTTGGACATTTCGGCGCTTATATATAAACGTCTCTTCTCGTTATAGTTCCGATGAAAGTTCTGAATCTTATTTTGACTGGCATAAGTTAAATTATTAGATTTAACATAGTGTTACCGGCGCCGCCACGCGATTATTGAACCCAGGTCAAAAAAGAGAGTTTATTTGTATCTGAAATTTATTTATAAGAATCTTAGCGCCTAGCTTTGCGATATATCTATTGTGCATAAATATTTTAGATTTTAAGTGCAATAAATAAATAAAAAATATTTACCATGGCTAGTTTTAGCATACTTACCTATATTTTTGGTATTTTAAATTTCTTCAATTAACTTCATCTTTATGTTATGTGTAAGTTATTGTGTTTATATTGTAAGGTTCTATTTGTCTAAGTATGGAGTTAAATTGATTTAAAAAAAACTAACCAGTTAAAATGTTGAAATTCTAGTAAATACGAGTAAACTTCAAGATTCTCTACAGAATTTGGCAACCATTTAGATCTTATTGATTTCTAGGATATTGAACTTTTCTTCTATTTTTAAATTTGTTTTTAATGCGGTAAATATCTACGTGATGTTCTAACGAACGAAAATATTATTATTAAGTATTTCATATTGTTGTTTATGACGGCGTACGTAAGAGTACTTTTGTATATACCAACAATCGTTATTCCTGTCACGAGATCTAAAAGGATTTAATTGAGATTCGATAAACTGACAGTTTACCGATTCGTCCATCGCAACTAGCATCAACGTTAACTGAATTTAAATCAAGTTGTTTCTCGCCGAGAATTCACAATTCATTTCGATTCGAGGTGCTTATTTAATGTTATCAAGAAGTAATACGTACTTACTTTGTCTTAACTTGGCTAGATAAATACACAGACAGTAACTAATAGTGAAATTCGAATTGTAAACTAGCGATCTGACTCTTGTTCGAACTTAAAAATTATTTAAGTAGATGCTTTTTAATTGCCTACCACATCACCAATAGACCGAGAGCCCTGGGCCGCCACACCTTACTTATTTAAAAAAAAAGAAATAAAGAAAGATTTTTTTTTGTTTCATTTTTCGTTGAAGTGTATGTATATTATAGATTTACGCATACTCGATAGTTTAAAAGACTAATTTACGGGCCAAAAGAACGTCAAACAGTACCATATTTTATTTTTATATGTTCAGACTACTATTTCATCATCTTGCCAGATACAATAAAACTATATTCTTTCTGACTTCTCCCAGACGAAAAAACGAAACTAAAAGGTTACATGCCTTTTAGTTTCGTTTTTTCGTCTGGGAGAAAATAAAAATATTTGGATATACATACAGGTACAAGCTGCGTGCAGGCTGCAGCAACCACTCATTATTTTGATTCCATTTTTAAGATTCCGCACCCAAAGCGTAAAAACGGAACCCTATTACTAAGACTCTGTCTGTCACCAGGCAGTATCTCAAGAACCGCGATAGCTAGATAGTTGAAAATTTTCACAAATTCACAAATTAGTATTTCTGTTGCCGCTATAACAACAAATACTAAAAACAAAATAAAATAAATATTTAAGGGGGCTCCCATACAACAAACGTTATTTTTTATAGATAATAGTACGGCACCCTTCGTGCGCTAGTCCCACTCGCCATGGCTGATTTTATTTACTATGTTCACCGCCACTATCACGCTAATAAAGCCCTCTGGCTCCGACTACCCTGTTAGAGAAAAAGATGTGATAGCCTCTATATGTGATGTGATAGATATCTTCTGAGCAGTGTATATGTCAATGAATAGTAATGTACTTATATATGTCAGTGGCGGGTTACTTACTGCAGAACATTTGTTTTTCTTAAAAACTCGCGTCGCCGTCTTTTGCGTGATATCTCTGGCATTCGTCCAACTGAGCGATTTCTCGGGAATGCAGCAATGCATTTTTCGCATGCAATCACAAAAATCGTATTGAAATATACAAATTCTCTGTAATTTTAAATTACCGTCAAAATATTAAAATAAGAATATTGTAAGCTTTGTAAGTAAGTACAGTTGTTTGCATGATTCATGAAAAAAAACAATCCTTTTTATGTTGGACACGCAAAAAAAATCACAGCAATAGTACCTATACAGGTATATAACAAAGTAAATCGTTTCAGGGCTAAGTAAAAAAAAAAAAATCTTTATTGTGTAAAATGAGTTCTACAAATAATATTTGGTTGTTGGAGCCTACTTTTAAGCATAGGGATGCTTGTGCCAGTAGACTCCGCTCTTCCATATCACTATCATCGAATAGAACTAAGTGCAAAAATTCAAGTAGGTAAGTAACAATACAAACTAAAATTAATTATTTTTGTAATTGTGTATGTTTGCGAGGGTGAGGCTAAGTAGGGTTTACAATTAAAGAGTTTAGTAAAAAAACTAATAAAATGTACTCGGGAAATAAAAAAAAATAATCATCATCAGGTCTTTTTGTCTCCACTGCAGGAGCACGACCCTCTGTACTACCCGTGCCAAACTTGGCTAGAGCTGCCAGTAAAATAAAATAATACAAATAAAATTCATTTTTAAGACGTTTTTGTAGATAAACCGAGGCGTGAACTCAAAGTCACAAAGCATTTGCATCACGCACTTGACCTTTTTTATTTTTATCTTCAAACAGAAAGTGCGGTCCATGGGCAAGAAAAAAAGTTTCCTAATGGTCCCTCATCACTAAAAGGTTAGAATCAGTGGGCTAAACCGTAACTAGTACCTACCTAGTTATATATAAACATGTAAAATATTGTTAGAAACAAATGATTTTTTCGAATGTCACGTCCGTAGAAGATTTTCACGAGCGTGAATCTTTCATTGGCACGCAGTAGTTTCGCCATAGACCTTCGTTCGGTTACGAATCGAATTGTCGGACTGTGGAGCGATTTTTCAAACGAGGAGTCATCAAACGAACGGTTTTTGTATGGGAAAATCAATCGTATGGGTGACTCCGTGTTTCAAAAATGGCACTTATGGTCGTGCTTGTCATTGGTTAATATATACCGGCTCTGTTTTAGGTTAGTTAGCATTCTGCAGTCTTGAACGAAAATAAAGAAAAGGAAATGGAACATTCCTTAATATAACTATACAACGTGGAAGGGACATACCCGTTATAAATGGAACCACGGGCTATAATAGATCACTATAGTATAATGAAATTAAAATAACAGTAAAAAACAACAAAAAATGGCTTTTTCATACTAAAGTGTGCAGCCGCCCGGGCAATTTGTATGGGAATACCTTTTTCGTGGTTTCTTGTCTGTTACTTTAATTTGATTATGCAACATACAGCATAATAAAATTAACAATCAAAGTTTGATTTATTACGGATATGTCCCTTCCACATCGTATAGAAGCTCGGCGGCTTGATGGAAGTACGCATTACCAGCTCTTTCGCAAGTTAAGTGACATTGGACGAAGTACGCAGTTGGATAGTTGACCAAAAGTGATTGGTTTCGGCTAAGCGACTTTTATAGGCACTCACTGAGCGTCTGAGGTATGAGAGCCTCACTAAGCGCAACTTCAGAGAGAAGTAAAAGTGGAAAAGCATCCCGGACTCCAAAGCAGCACAGCTGGGATGCAAACAGAAACACGTTAAAATAAAGAAGATTTGTGTGGATTTGTGTCACTCGTCGCTCTGTGGTTAGTTGCTCCAACGACTTGCACTATTATTAAAGGTACAACGACATGCAACCTTAGTAAAAGGTTAAAATTTTAAAAAAAGTTGCACCGACCTGTCTTAGCTTTCTTTCTGATTTGGATGGAGTTGGTAGCAATTATTGCGCGGTCGGATCTGAATGATTGACATACGTCCTCTCATAGTGTGGATCTCATGGATTTGTGTCAGACGCACCAGCGGCGTGATATTTCAAATAGTGAGTGATGCTATTGATACGGTACAACACTAGAAGATTTAACGAAAATTTTCTTAAGCAACTTCAAAATAGATTTTTTTCGTGTGTTCGCCAATAATTTCGTCTTTTTTAATCCTATTTAAAAGAAATCTTTTTGACTTGACGTTGGACCTCCACTTGAAACGACCCTGACAACCTTTTCTCTTCATCATCACTCTTTACGTGCATGCCCGCCGGTTACGGGTACTTCTGACCTCTCCTATTTAGGGTTCCTCTATTACTTAGACTCCTTTATCCGTCTGTCTGTCCGTCCGTTTGTCTGTCCGTCAAAACAGAATAAATCAAATATTCGAGGGGGCTCCCATACAACAAACGTAATTTTTAATAACGGCAACAGGTAATTCACAGAATATTAAGTTGTTTACTCACTTTAAACATAAATTAAATTAATTAAAAAAAAAATTTCAGGGGAGCTCCCATACAACAAACGTAATTTTTTATAGATAATGGTACGGAACCCTTCGTGCACGAGTCCGACTCGCACTTGGCCGGTTTTTGATTAGTATTTATGTATGTTAATCTATTTCGATAGCAGTATAGGTATATGACATTTTTCTTGATAGTAGATCTTGGGAAATAATATTATGCATTACATGCACGTCCTATTTCTGGGATTATGGGACATGCGTCATCACAACGCGTGCTATCGGCGACCGTTACGTACCTACTTAGACAACGTTAGCAGCTAGTAGCTAAGAACTTAAGCTGAAAAAGGTCACTGTACACAGCACGAACAACTTTTGTGACAAACTTGGTATGTAATTGTAAATTTTATAATTAAAATTTTAACAAGATTGGCTGATTCTCTACATTGTAATAGGTACCTCATGTTATTCGGTAGCGTCCTTAAATAAAAAATATGGAACACAAAGTATGTAACTGCGTAATATTATAAAAAACAAGAACATATGATTTTTCATTGGTTTTGGAGCCAAAGACTACTTCATAAGGATCGTTAGAGACACCTTATTAGCTAGTCAGATAAAAAATTCTTAAACGAAAAATGTTGACTCATGGTAGAATAAAATAAGGTATTCTCTGTCCGAGAACGAACTTGACTACGTCACGAAAGTGTTGCCACTGATTGTTCTTTTCAGTAAATTTAAGGACTTTCTCAATTAGTTCATTAATATTAAATAAAATGTTAAGTAACTTAGCTATTAAGAATCTCGCGATTCTCGCGTCATTCATCAATTCAAAATTTTATAAATTGATAAAATGGATTATTAATTTGAAATTGGTATATAAAGTTCAAAAATGCATTACGTTCGGGTAATTCAATTTCACACAGAGGCAACATATTACACTGATGACGTAGTCAAGTTCTTCCTACGTCATCAGCTGTCACGGAGAGAGAATACCTTATTTTATTCTACCATGTGTTGACTAAAAGTCGAAGGTAAACTCTGGGCGCTGCCAGCCGAACGGCCGGAGTTCATGGGATTACGCGGCAGTTTTGAACAGACGTAACCACGCGGTTTCGATCTATAGGTATTCTCTTTTTAGTGTTTCGTAGTAAACAAGGAACCCTTATAGTTTCGCCATGTCTGTCTGTCTGTCTGTCTGTCCGTCCGCGGTCCTACTCAGAATCTATAAGTACTAGAAAGCTGTAATTTGGCATGGATATGTATATCAATCATGGCGAAAAAGTCGTAAAATAAAATATGGAAAAAAAAATGTTTTTAGGGTAGCTGCCATACAAGTAAAAAGGAAGTCAATATTTTTTTCTCTACAAACATATTGTGTGGGGTATCGTTGAATAGGTTTTTCAAAAATATTATAAGCTTTTGAACACCATTTTTCGATTTAGGGATCCGTGTCTGAAATATTTAGGTATCAAGTAATTTTTTTTGTTAAAGTCACGTGTCCCCCCATCTATCTGCTAAATGGTTATATATGGACACGTGAAAAAAATCACATATAGTGTATATAATGTAGTTTACAGGAAAACGATCAGAGCTAGAAGGGTTAACAAATTAAAAAGTTATAGGTTATCAACTTATAAAATGTACTCGAAAAAGAAAATTTCATACAAAATCAATACTTAGCCGTTTTAGACTGCAAGATGGCATTTACAACTACGGAACCCTATTCTGCGCGTGGCCCGACACGCACTTGGCCAATTATTATCTTATGTCGTAGGTACTCAAATTTAGATTACGTATATGGAAAGAGGAATTTGTGTACCATACGACATTTTTTTCCAATACCAATGAAAAGTCAGACCTGACTAACTGTTACCTGCGGCTTCGCTCGCGTGAATTTTGTTTTTAATAACCTTTTTTCAATAACCGAGCAAGATGAAACCGATAACCTTCCTCTATTTATAGATTTTTAATTCTCTCAATCCAGCTAGTAACTTTCATGTAAAGGTTATTATTATTAACTATCTAATAAATACACGTACATAATGGTCATCTCTTTTTCGTGCAGTTTTATCTTTATATATAAAAGAATAAGGGTGACTGATTCATCAACGCCCAGCCTAAACCATAAAAGCTATAAACGTAAATTTGGACAGTAGTTTTATTTGTTTCACAGTGCTCATGGGGCATAAAGTTTCTATGAGAAAAAATTGTAATTTTTATTATATTTGAAAACATGTGTTTCAGAATTTTTGAAATTCCCCCTTTATGGGGGGGGGGTAAAAAGGAGAAAAAAGGCCTTAGAACGTAGTTCCTGTGTGATTTTGGTATTTAATCGTAAATAATAGAAGTATTAGAACATACTAAGGCTGCACGAAAAAGATATGAAAAAGTGATGACGATTATGTACGAGTATATATAAGATAGTTATAATAACCTTTACATGAAAGTTACCAGCTGGATTAAGAGAATTAAAAGACTGTAAAAAGAGGAAGGATATTGGTTTCATTTTGCTCGGTTATTGAAAATAGGATTCAGTAACACCTAAATTCACGCAAGCGTGCCGCTTATAACAGCTTGTAAATTTTATATTGAGATAAATTTAAGGTTTAAAAACACTAATTAAAATATAAGAAAACTAACTAAAACTAAACAGCATTGCCACATTGTATGGCAATGGTAATCTTTTGAGACGAATAAAGGTCAGCTCTTTGGTCACGACTCACGCGTGATCTCAGTAAATTTTCGGGCGACTTGTTATATTTATTATTTTACACATTTATTTTTAATATTTTATTTATACACATTGATCGTCCCCATCGGCCTCAATGTTGCAACCCCAAACGGCTCAATTTTGTGTATGTATTTGCATTTATGTATTTAGCTAATAAAAACAAAACAAGTGTTGCCTTTTTCATGGCTACATTGGAAACTTTAGTTTCAGTTAACATAAAATTAATTTCGAGAAACGAGTGCGAGGCTGTAACTAATGCGGTTAAGTTGATAAAATCGATTTGGTATGTGTCGGAGAACGTTGTATTGTCGATGGAAATCTGTTTTCTGGCTCTCCGTATTGTACATATTTATTTAGCGTCGGAAATATTTATTTTTTGAAGTAACATTTAATACAGAGACACTTTTTAACCACTGGCCAAACTTTTGAATACGAAATTTATATCCGCTGTATCTTTGTCATTTTTGGTTTCTCTGAGAAAATAAAATACGTGTACAATATTTTTTAATAATCCAACTATCCAATATTTTTCTATTCGTCATACCTATTGTTTTTATGAAAAGTAGATCTGTATTCAGTGGCGGATTTACCAATAGGCTGAGTAGGCTAAAGCCTAGGGCGGCACATTTTGAGGGGCGGCAAATTTTAGCTCAATTGCACCCCCCCCCCCTTTTTTTCCTGCATTGCAATCGAGAAGGTAGAAGGGCGCTTTTGTAATTATATTTTGGTGAACGCAACTTAGGGGCGGCAAATAGCCTTCTGGCGGCAAATGTGTAAATCCGCAACTGTCTGTATTATGGACAGAACTTGCTCTAAAAAAT
Organism: Acrobasis consociella; assembly: GCA_963555685.1. Taxonomy (NCBI): domain Eukaryota; kingdom Metazoa; phylum Arthropoda; class Insecta; order Lepidoptera; family Pyralidae; genus Acrobasis; species Acrobasis consociella. Next base: position 24,354,673 of record OY743104.1, read on the forward strand.
TGGCTGCTTTGTAAAAAGTTACCCTGTGTAATAAATAATATGTGACAAATGTTAAAGGATCCCGAAAACCTAGTGGTACACATAATAAGCGCTTGCGCATGTTATTTGTATGTTATTGTATTCTCGGTCGTGATTCACACTTGGATTGGAAAACACTTCTTCTAATTTAAGAGTTTAGTACTCTTGTCAGTGGAGCACTTGCCGAATTTAATTTTTTTAAGAAACAAATTGAAGAATTCCGTTGCGTATTAGTTTACATGTAAGGTCCTGGTTTCTATTTCCAGCCAGGGCAAGTTAGACAATGACCATTTCTTTAAATTGTCCTTGTGTTTTTTTCCATATAATGCATTTATTGTAAAATGTACCTAGTGTTGTTGGATTAGTATCCCATAACACAAGTCTAAACTTATTTCGGGGCTAGCTCAATCAGTGATTTGTCTTTATCTATTCATTTTATTTAATTTCATCTTCTTAACGGTAACCACATGTGACATAATAGTAGTTTATGATACAAGTGTGGTAAACTGTTAATTACAGTCGAGGCGGGTTGAAAAACTAGCGGGCAAAGCCCGCGCGTTTGTCTATGAAGCCGAGACTTGTAATAGACAATACCACACGTGTGCCATTCTACGTTTTTCAACACATTAGTGGGAAAAAGAACTTCAATAATACTAGTGGTTCGCGACGAACTTAGACCTCGCGATTATTATTCCACAAGTTTATTTGCCAATTTGTAGAAATATCTTGACTTTAAAGCATTTACCTTCCATAACTTTTGATCCCCTGATCCAATTTCCATTAAACATAGCTAAGGCTAAGAACTACCGTAAAGAAACTTGCGTCCATTCGTTCGAAAGCTACGATGTTACAGACAGACCGATAGGCTGACAGGCATTATTTTCAAACTTTTAACACCAATCTTTGACGGGGTTTAAAAATACGAGTAGGTAAGTAAATTACTGCACCAGTTTTAATATCCATTGGAATAGTGATATTTTATTCATTCATTGATTGCGGTGATTAAACACCGTTGCAGGAAACAAATTTTCTAACCTTCTTTCTACTTTGAATCTGAGCTGCAACAGATTTTTTTTTCCAAGTGCATAGTTTTGATCTTAAAAAGAAAGAACCGGGCGCCAACTCTTTTACGCCAATGTCTAGGCCACGACTACTACATCCAAAGTGAGACAAGCGACAGTGGAAATAGCGTTCATGAGCTGGTACTGATGATACTGGGCCAGTCTTTTACCACTGAGTCATAGGTGGATGGGAACTCTGTCTACCATTTATTTGAGAACCAGTATATTTATTTGTCAAACTGTATACAATCGACCCTGTGATCCTGAGAAAATATTTTTGTATCAGCGACATCTAGTGACATTTTTGTAAAATATATGTATAATTGATGTTTTAAAGTAAGTGTTTGTTGTATAGTCATCTTAATTTAGTATCGAATATATTAGATTATTCATCGAAGGAGTTTGTCTCCTTCGATGAATAATCTAATATATTCGATATCGATATTTTATCAGTACGGTAGTTTTTCGTCATATTTCAGGTTTCAACTCAATATCTCCAAAATTGATTATACAATTTTGATTTCCTATATACACGAGAAATAACAATACCTATCTCGTGAAATGATAGGTTTCATCCAAATCTGATCAACGGTTTGAAAGTTATAGGGCAATATTTATTTTTACCAAAATGCGTATATCTCAAAAACGGCTGAACCGATTTTGATGCCCAACGAACTTAAAAATTCTGTGAATATTTGCTACATGCATTCTTAATTTCGTCAAAATCAGTTCAACGGTTCGAGAGTTATTAGGGAACATACATACATACATACAAACAATGTGTTTTTCGCCCCAAATAAACAACACTGACAAGTCCCGGTTATCATAATAGATCTAGGTTATTTATTGGCAGAAAACTCTCGTTGCGTCATATTAAACATGACTCCCCTTTCAGGGCCACTTGGACAAGAGCACATTGGACATGACGACACGGGAGCACCGTCACTTGGTCCTGCAGATCGCTTTGAAATGCGCGGACATCTCCAACCCGTGCCGGCCTTGGGAGATCAGCCGCAAATGGAGCCTCAAAGTGTGTGAGGAGTTCTTCAGGCAGGGCGACTACGAGCGCAAGCTGAACCTTCCTGTGACAGCGCTTTGCGACCGACACACCACCTCCATCCCCAAGATACAGACAGGTAGACTAATAATACCTTTTTAGTTTCTACGGCTAAATGCTAAAACAATGTAGTACAGGTGCTACATTGTTTTAGCAAGGCAGCATTTCATGTAAAATGTGTTTTAGCATAAGTGCTTTAACCATGCAGTATTTCTTACGGCAAAGGAACTACAACTTTTCTTAATTCGAACCCGATTGCTATTGTAATAAGCGTGATCAAGCCAGTCGCGAACACTGTCACGTCTCGCTAAAGAATATAAAATCGCGCCAAGCATGGGTCAAGCACGTAAATGCTTGACGCAAAAATCTACTTGCTTGCCGTCAAGCTGCTTGACCGCCTCAGAACCCTATTTATTTCATATCTACAGATAGTAGTTCAACAGGAAAATCACCAAAATAAACTCTAGCTAGATTCTCTACAGGAATCTATAAATATTTTCAAGATACCTCTCAAAATGATATTGAGATGTAAACTACACGAGTATCTGTATGTACCTTTTGTTATGTAAATTTCAAAAGAATAGACTTTGTAGTTGTGTTTTCTATTCTTAAATCATACTTGATATTTTACTCGTTTTAGATTAACGAGAAGGCATTTTACTTCTTTGAAAGTATTAATAACAAAAAACATGACAATGTTGTCCGTCTTTAGTACTATTGTCTTCAGTGTTTAATGATCTTGAACTGAATGATGAATTGGCGAGCGATACTTGATCTTAAGATACGAATATGTCCTATCTTCATCATCGGTAAATGCCCTTTAGGGTAAACAAAAGGGTCCAATGGTAGCCTAGTTTGTTTTTTTATATTTATCGTAGACAAGCTGATTTTTGAAATGTTGTTTTATTACTATGACTTGGATAGCCCTATATAGTATATTATGCAATTAGTAAATAAAAGATGGATTAACTTCGAGGGCCGTAGATGAATCAGGAGCAAGTGAAGTATTCTAACGATTGAATCACTCGCTGCGCTTGTTAGAAAATGAAATACCAGGGTGAGGGAGAAAAACATAATTTATTTCAATAAATAATATATTCCCTCAAAACAACTTTTCAAAGCAAAGCTAAAACTACCAGGGTTTCGTAATCGGCCACTAGTTTTCTGAGAAGACAGACCCCAAAAGAAACTCGTCAGTATAGGCCGCCTACTAGCCTGAAGGGCTTTAGTCTACATTTCATATTTTCACATTTTCACTATGTGACTAGTTCAATTACAAATAAAGTACATTAATAATATCACAAGTATCACAACTCATTCCAATCTTGAGAAACCACTATTGCATCATATTATCTAGGGCTAGAATAACTATAAGTACACCTGTACTTATCAAAGATACTGGTTATTCTATAACGGTTCTTCACAAAAGAATAATGACAAAAGCAGTTTCACAAACATATCAGAAATATCTATTTTAATACCACTTAATTATTATCACAATTAAAAAGAAACATAGTAACAGGATGAAACTTACATACTCTGCAGCAGCATACTCAAGAGTAGTCCAAAACGTGAGAAACACTGAATTTATAACCTAGCCCCGCCATCTTGGCGCCCCACTAGTTGTTAGATCAATTCCGTCAAGTAATCATCTTATATTATTACTAATCTTAAATTACTTTAAAATCACAATCTATAATATAAAAATGAATCGCAAAATGTGTTGGTAAGCGCATAACTCAACAACGCCTGGACCAATTTGGCCAATTCTTTTTTTTAAATGTTCGTTGAAATTCAAAGATGGTTTTTACGGCGAGAAAAATTCGAATAATTGCCGGGAAAACCCTAAAAACAGCCCTTTTCTTTTTCCCATACAAACGTACATTTTGACAGGCTATATTTGGCAGTACGAAGTCTGCCGGGTCAGCTAGTCATTTTATATATTTAAATCAAGCCTTATTTTTAAGAACAATCGAACTGTTTTGTAACACCAAATTATCATCTTACTATAAAACAACAATCAAATCGGAAACAAGTAATCTTTGTAAAAATACTTTTAAGTTACAGTTAAATGTGCCTGTAAATAAACAATCCAATTTATGATCAATATATGTACATATACATTAGGTACATATATAAGTTTTATATTAATAGTTATCACGCTCGTGATTCAAGTGTTAGAATCCTGAGCGTCGCGAGTGATTAATGGCCCTTGTAAATCCAAGTAATCCATAAATCCAAATAATTGTTTTATTCAAGAGTTGCATTCTATGCTTTATACCATGACTACGAGAAAAAGAAAGATTTAAGTGAAAATAGACAATTAATGAAGAATAACCGGCCAAGTTATTCTTCATTAATTGTCTATTTTCACTCCGTCACTAAGAGTTACGTACCGTTATTTATAAAAAATCGCTTTTGTAGTATGGGAGCCCCCCTTAAATATTTTGTTTTTAGTATTTGTTGTTATAGCGGCAACAGAAATACATAATTTGTGAAAATTTCAACTGTCTCTCTATCGAGGTTCTTGAGATACAGCCTAGTGACAGACAGACGGAAAGACAGCGAAGTCTTAGTAATAGGGTCCCGTTTTTTCCCTTTGGGTGCGGAACTCTAAAAAGGAAGTGATTGAAGACTTAATTAAAATTCAAAAATTGAGAGTAATTGTTCCAAATTCAAACACCGTATCAACGCTTAGAGCATGTTACTATTCTTTTTTCATAAAAAATTGAAGAAATGCTATGCTATACTCTATGCGTTCATATGTTTTCTTTTTGTACCAAATAAATCTCGTCGAATTTGTTTATAGATGTTTGAACACAGTGGAAAATCTTACAAATTTTTCAGGTGTATGGACCACCATACATAACAAACCATTGTTATCTGTATTAATAATAAAATTATAAAAAAAAACAAAACATAAGTACATGATAATATATCAAAATACTTTTTTGGAAAAGTAATTGCTCTACTGATAATATCCAGCAGCAAGAAATCAGGAGAATACGTTTGCATGCAAATACGGCCAAACGATCTTTTCTTCAAAGTTTCTATGGCAACGAGTTGCATCAAATAAAATTGTCTTCAAACTTCAATGTACCTGTTAGCTTCTCTGTTAGACTTTGCTCCACGGCACAGCTAGCAATATTTGATATTGCCATCTTTCCTACAAAGAATACAAAGGAGCCTGTTATCGAAAATTATAGAGATCGCTCCAGTGCCTGCACTTTGCCGGTTTATTGCAGGTTGAGTTACTATTTCTGGATCTAATTCGCAGTTTTCATTTTATTATTTCTGGATTTAAAAATACCTACGCGAAGAAATGAAAAAGAACAGTAATGGAAAAATTTTTACATTATAATATTTTTTTATTAGCACGCTGCATTTGTGTAGTTTTTAGGGTCGATGCAGATTGTCAATAACCTTATTAGGCTGTTGGGTGTTCATGAAATATGGTATAGTCGTTGAGTTAGACTTGTGGATTGAGATTAAACTTACATACAGATTGTTCCTCAACTGCGTAACATTACATTAAGTATTATATTTGAAAGTTGAAAGTAAACTTATTTCTGCCAAATTGTTTTTTATTGTGTGCTTCTATTTCATTACAATGATGGCAACAAGATTCTGACTTGACGAAGTTTAAGTTTACTTTGGGAATAGTTCAAAAAAGTGAAGAGTTATGATTTTTTGTTCGACGCAACGCGACGTTTTCAGTCTGTCTCTGTCACAAACGTGTGACAGAGACGCGATGCAGTTAACGCTCTTCTTTAAAAAAAAAACAAATTACGATGATGCCCTCATCTTTCACAACCTTAGCACACAAACCCTGCTAACGTGCATAATTCAACTTATCAAACGCGGACAACATTTTTATTTGGTAAATGATGAGAAAGTGACTCATTACTACAAAAATAATACTTTTATCATATCTCATAAGGTATTAACTCAACGATACTATATTTTGTAATAAGTACATAGATATATATTATAATATATAACCTTTAAAAACAACACAAGTACCATTACCTAATTGTCAATATCTTTCGGATGGTTTGACCTACATACTTATAAAAAATTGTTCACAGGATTCTTCAAATTCGTGGTGACTCCTCTCATTACTGAATGGCATCGTTTCCTGCAAAACGAATTGTCGAATCAAATGCTGAACAATCTGCTGTACAACCAGGGTAAGTGGGAGATGCTGCTGGCGCAAGAGATGGCTGATGAGACCGGCACGGAGATATCCGACGCCGACTTGGTGGACGATGACCTCGACACCGGAACTAACATCTCGGACAGCTCCGAGTTACTGCTCCCGCTGCGCAGGAGCTCACTCAATCCTACTAAATCCGACAGACAAGGTCTCAAGGAAAGTCTGCGCCGCTTCTCTGTTCCACTCAATGTGTTCCAAGATTCTAAGTACAAGAGTCGTGATAAGAGTCGAGCTTCGTCTGTTGCTGAACCGCGCAGTCGCGGGAACGCTAGTCCGATGGGTAGCGAACATTCCATACATTCGCAACTGAGCGTGCGTGGGCACTGCGAGCACGGCTTACCAAGAGGCGAAAAGGTGCTCAGCACTGAAAAACTGCTGCCAGACTCTTCGATAGCTTCTATCACGACGCCAGTGCAGGCCACTAGGCTTAACACAGTGATAAGGGAAGGCGGAACGTGGAAGCTGATCCGCCAGCAGACGTTCCCGCCGCTGGAAACTGCTGGAAACGCCCACGCGCTTTCCGTGAGGCCCCTGCACACGAGCAATGAGGACGCTATCTACTCGTCCCGCTACGCCAAGACGGAAGGACGGTTTGAGACGAGAAGGGAAAGATTTTGTAATTTGTTCAGAAGAAATGATACCGATAAGACTGAAAACGATGACGCTTCTGAAAATAATAACGTAGATGTAACTGAGTGTTCGCATAATTTAGAGAAGGAGAATCTGGACCCGTTGTTTATTGGTTCCGGCGGTGTGAGGCGCGACTCGGCGGTGGGCAGCCAGCTGCGGGATAACTTGACCGCGGTACAGCTCGGCGCTCTAGCTTCGGACCAGTTGTCCCACCGCAGGAAGTCTATGCCCGCGGAGGTGGTTGCTTTCAGTAAGTCCGTTACTTTCATAAATTACTAATCACCTTTTTTCTCCTTTCCTTATCCCTCTCTAGGTGAGGTCAGCATGCAAGTGGCATCGATTTTAACTTTCCTTCGTTGTCTCAACTTGTGCAGTTTTACTAGTCATAATCACTCCAAACTAGACATGGGTAATCTCGACTCCGAGGTGCGTTTCAGCTCACCTAATCTGAATCCTCATTCGGTACCGACTCATCTTATTGATTCCTACTCCCTTACCGACTCCATCTCCATGATCTGCTAAGTCTCGCTATCGGATCTTGGATCGAAAGAATATACACGACGGTTTTGGTACCGGTTACAATATATATTGAAACCGATACCGGGCTCTGTCTGTAGTTGTGTTGGAGCAAACAATGTAACAAATATATGTCTTGTTCTTATTTATAGAAAAAACATTCGCATCTTATTCTATCATAATATCATTTGCCGTTGGTTGGCAGCGCACGATGAATAACCGAAGCCTCCGTCCGATTCCTTCCGAGTCCCGAGTATTTCCGATCTCGACACCCGTGATGCGGTTGAGCCGAAACGAATGACTAGCGGATCGCGAGCGACGTGAACCGAACAGCGCCGATGAGCTGGCGGGAGGCGGGACTAAGTATCTACAACGGGGATCAAATAACTCGCGAGAGATCGGTAACATTTGCTCGGAGCTGATTAGGTTATCGGCTCCTGTTGAGTATTCGGCTCATTTTAATCTTCTAGTCCTGAGTTACCCATGTCTACTCCAAACTTGCAATCTTCTCCTTCAATGACAAAGTGACTACAGCACCACTGGACGTTGAGCGACTCGAACACATTGTTTATCGCCCAATTTTTGTAAAAATACATATAGGTTTAGGTACTTATCTTAAAACCAAATTTCCCTTTCTAGGTAATTCCCACGTCAGAACTCTTCGCTCTTCAAGCAATCTCCTTCTTGATATGCCACTTTCCCGGACTGGGTTCTATAATAATTCATTTGTCGTTCAAGCTGTACGGCTTTGGAACGCCTTACCAGTCAGTATCCGGAAAGCTGAATCTCGTCTTGCGTTTAAAAGAGCAGTGCGTGCACATTATCTTCAAAAACTGTCACCGGCTATATAAGTAGTATTTATGTAGTTTATGTATGGTTTATTTTTGAATTATTATTTATGTATATTTATGTGTAGGTTTATCCACGATATATATTATACGACTATATGTACTTACTTAATAATTATAAGTTTACTCCTTTCTTTTTGTCATTTTTAGTTAGTTGCTGTTGCTTACCCCAAAAGATTACTTTCTCAGCATCACCTGTTGGTTGACTGGTAGAAAAGGCCCCTGGCCTTAAGTCCGCCATTTACATGTATATTGTAATGAAGTTAAATAAATAAATAAAAAATAGGTAAACTATCACGTTTGTATGTATAGTCGATAGAGTCTAGCGCCATATGATCCAAAGACCTTGTTTGCATGATAGTTGGCGTTAATAAAATATAGTATAGAATAAAAAATAGTACGCGTTTTATAATAAAATGAATTGATTTTTCCAGCACCAAAAGATAAGAAAATGCGCGAAGTGTCCGTCGCCTTGCCACATTTCCTGCGACGCACCCTCTCTGGTAAAGAGTGTTGGACGCGCCGCCGCGGCTCAGCCCCCGCCCCTGTAGCGCCCTCCGAGCTGCGAGGCCTGGCTTCTTTAGGTGAGTTAAGACGTTTAAAAAGTCTTGGTAGTCAAAACTCGTCCTGCGCTGCTCTCTGACAGAGTGATAGACGCGTCGCCACGGCTCCACCCTCGCCCTCTGAGATGCGAGTTCTGGCTTCTTAAGGTGAGTGTTTAGACATTCAAAAAGGTAATACTTGGCAGTCAAGCCGCTGCTCCTGTGATGTTCTCTCTGTACCGGACGCATCGCGTCGCCGTGGCTCAGCCTCCGCTGTCCGATCTGCAAGGCCTGGATTCTTTAGGTGAGTGTTAAGACATTCTTAAAGGAAATGCTTGGCAGTCATTACTGCTGGTCCTTAATGTACTCTCTGGCAAAGAGTCCTGGACGCGTCGCCGCGGCTCAGCCCCTCGCCCTCCAATCTACGAGATCTAGCTTCTTTAGGGGAGTGTAAGGCCATTTTAAAAGGAAATGCTTGACAATCGCAGGAACGGAAGTACTGATATTCGTGCTGCAACGTACACTGTCTGGCCAGGAGCGCTGGACGCGTCGTCTGCGCTCCAACTCCGCCCCTGTAGTGGCCTCTAACCTAGGAGGCCCTTTAATAAGGTAACTTATGTTTATTAGTGTTTGGGGCCTGCGCTTATATGGCAAAGCGAAGCTCAGAGCATTTTTTTACTGCTAAAGCATTATCGTCTTTGTTTGCGTTGAATCTCAATGCTCGCACAATCACGTTCCGTCGACTACAGGAGAATGTTAGCGCACCATTTTTCTGTAGTGGATTGGTTGCTTGGATGCTCTTGGAGAAAATTTTCAGTGTTAGTTAATTTGCGATCTTAGTTCAACGCACACAAAGATGCTCTGCGCTGCGCTTCGCCATATGTGCGTCAGCCCTTATTATATAGCACTGTATAGTTATACACATTTAGCGTATAATTAGATGAAAGTATTATCATTTACTCCCTCTGACAATATCATTATGACTTAGGGGCGATCCGGCACAGCGTGAACGGGGGTCGCCGCAAGCCGAACCCGATCGTGAGCTGCCAGCAGTGGCTGGCCAAGGCGACGTACAGCGTGCAGGAGAGGACACTGCAGCAGATACCGCGTCGCAGCTCCTTGCCCGTTGAGGTCCTGACAGGTGCTAAATCGCTGCTCATCGCTTTATTTTCTGTCTCTTAACTAAATACTATCATGTTTTTATCCCTAGTGGGGCAGATGCAGCTCTGTGAGTCTTGTGCCTCTAAGCAGACAGCCTAGAGGCGCGAGATCCAAAGGCCACTTCTCTTAACTAGGTTAAAATATACCATTCCTGGCGCCTATTGGTTTACACATTGCCTGGCCGTACACTAATCTGAAGTTTAGATGGTGATTTCAGCAGCCACAGAAAGACGCCCATTATAAAATAGTATAATAATAAACTTTATCTCTGTAACATAATATTTGCGCCGCAACTAAATCATGATCGAGCAGATGAAGAACACTCGCAATTCTCATATTTTTCGCATGAATTCGTTTTGTTTGCGCAGCTTTATACTTTAGTGATCGTAGTTTAGACCACAAAGTGGTTTGAATTTATTTTTGGATCACCATTCATCATCATAGTTCATATTACACTAGCTCATGCCTGCAGTTTTTATTAATGTAATTTTCTCATATGTCTGAGATAATTTATTATTATTGGTATATTGTTTGAAAACTAGTAAGACAATTTAGATTTATTTAAAAAAAACAGTTTCAACCATGTCACAAAATTAATACAAAACAAACATTGTGGTATTTGTAAGAAATACCACGTCGCGACGTCATAGATTTTTGGCGCTTCTATTACCAGTTATTTCTGCGTAAAAAATGTATACTATCTCTGACAGTGACATTATTTTGTGACGTTTTATTTTCCTAACAATAACAAATAATTTGTTTTGTTTCTAAAACAAGTTGTTTATATTATTACAGGTATATAGTCCAGCCGAAATAATGAAGACATCGGAATCTAAATGAGAATTAATACTTGTTCACTTGGAGGTGCATCGACGTCGCAGCGGCGGAAACGTCGTCCACATAACCGCGCGGAGAAAACTAAGCAGATGAGCGTTTAAACCGCTCATTCTGTCTATTCCAAGCCGAAACATTTTGATTTTAGATAGGTTTCAGACTTCGAGACTTAGCCAGGACTAACACTATTTTAAATATTAGCTATCAATTTTTTCTTTATTGATTTCATATACATTTCCTGGTTTTGTAACAGTTAAATTATGTCGTTAGTTACAAATCAATTTATGCATATCAGCGACTTATTCTAAAGCAGTGCGAGTCCAGCTTTCAGTAATAGAAGTAAATTGTTCTCATATTTTGTAAAACTTACCTTGAATCTTGTAACAGCAGGATGGGAGTATTAGAAATAGGAGTGAGAGAGAAAGACTAATGGTCGCTTAATATTTCTATGCGACAACTGCGTTCGCTAGTATACGAAGCGACCCTAATAGAATAATGTGATAGCTGTCATAGAGTTAAAGGCTGTTTACAAAATATGAGTTATTGCATGTTACTTTTATTAGCCGATAGTCATAAATACCGTTATATTTAAGATTTTCGGCGGAGAATCAAGTGTTCGGACTGTTAGTCGGTGCAATGTACGGAGTGGATTCATCGGGGTTATATTGAGTTAGTGAACAAATCATTGAACTTATCGTTTGTGTCAGGATACTATTGTTCGTCTTATATCATAATAATTGTAAAAATGTCTTAGCCAGGCTTGACTTGTATAAAGTCTTAATAGGATCTTATGCCAAGACCATAAGGTTCAATTTAATGTGGTCTACATTTCGCCAGTCTGGTTAAGTATGTAAGGTAACCCAAACTTTTTCGATGTGTTACCCAAATGTCCGTAGTCCCAGTATTCTTGTGGTGTTATCAATCTAACGTTAATGTACCCATAAGCGGATTTCTTTAACAACGTAGTACAAATTATTTCTTATTTTATTGTTTCTTTTATTAAATTGTTTTAGTGATTTCGTATTAAATTGCCATATCGTCTATAATTTTACGCGATTATTTCACTGTTTCTCATACCGTTTCATTACAAACCGCAGACTAAATTTTGGAGTCGGTTGAAACAATTAGGTGGCAGCGACGCGGCGCGCACTTTTGAAGAAATATAGAAATTGTTTACGATACGAAAAGTTACTAATTTTAAGCATAAGCCGTCTGAGCCGCGCGACATTGGTAACACTGAAATATGTATATTTTTGAGTTGTAAACAAGTACTATGTTTCTTTAAAGGGGCACCATGTGTTGAGCGTCGCGTCTCCGTCTGAGCTGACCCTTATTTACTTATCGAATTATGGTTTAAACTTAGTAATAAAATTAATCCGCGTTTTGTAGTAAGACGGTTTTTTTAAAGTATAGATTGTACCAAAAATGTGCTAATTGCGGTTCAGGTGCGTTTTTAACTAATTTAAAGGACATAGAGTCTCATTATCAGTAGCTTTTAGTATTCGAAGTAAATTAGTCATAGATATAAGGAATTGTAAGGGATAATTAAGTAGACGCTCTTTTCGAGCGAACGGTGTATTTCGGTGCATTGTTTTTGTGAAGACAAGATATAGTATTACGTGTTCTATATACTCGCCTACTACAGTGCTACGTATATGACATTGGTAATAATATGAATTGGTCTTTATGTGAATCTACCTATCCGGCAAATCTTACTTTATGTAAATTCGTCAAGTCTATGAAAATTGCTTATTCGTCAAAAGGTCCGTTTTTTATCCCCGATGCAACCGCTTCATGCAAGCGGCTTCAACCTTCAATACTGGGCAGTATTGATGAGCAATTCATATTGACCAGTCATATTGACCAGTTTCAATCGAACCGCTTCATATTGACCAGTTTACAACTAAGTATTATTTATTGACCAAACATTTTATACATCCTCTACATCGTTTTAACTTAAGTATATAATAACAAATGAAGCAAATAAGATAATCACAATTTTAACAGGTGACTGATATGTAAAGGGCTACATCAAATTATCAATGAATTGGTGCAAAACTCTGTCTTAAGGCGACAAACGGATTTTTTTCTGTATTGTGTTAGCAGTTGACTCCCCTTGAAAGCATATAAATAAATATAATGGCCGTCATAAACGTAGCACAATGTGAGGGCGAGCAGGTACATAAATATCATGTTCGCAGAAAGAAAGGCTGTGTTGCATGTTCATTGGTGATTGTTTTACAGTCAATACCTTTACGTTGAATGTGGAAACATCGATGAATGGCAAAATCATTCTATGTAAGTACACACGAATGAGAAATAGTGATGACAAAATATTTTTTAACTTTCAACACTTTTATGGGCCCGCCTTATAGACCTTCTTTACAGGAGTGCCGTCTGACGCCGTATGACGACTAAGGACACTGAGCGAGAATGCGGGCGGCAAGCGTAAATCACACCCGTAACTCCCTTGGTCCCCTTAGTCGTCATAACTCCGCACCCGTTCTCTGCAGGCGACGCGGTCTATTTCAAATAATATTCCATCAGAGTGACTATCTAAATAATAATCTATATTATATTCCATCAGTGTAACTATCTAAATAATTATCTACGAAATCAACAATTTGAATTTAATATTTTTTATGTTATTTTATTTATTGAATACAATTTATATTTTCTGTTTTTGCAACAATGTACCGTCGTAATACCTATATGTGTTAAAATTAATAATTAATCTTTATACTGTAGCATAACAAATATAGCAGTCGTTCGAGTGTCTACAGCTTACATATCTCGAATGGACTGTAGGCAAAATGTAACATATATGTACGAAATAGGTAATATTATTATGTAGATTATGAAAAAAAAAAACGTGGAAGACCAAGTTTCATGACGCTTGTAAAATAGAACACTGGACTCCTAGACGGAGAGAGACTAAATCTTGTTTGTAAAACTTAGGACGGGGCATAAAAGGAATATATCTTGTCAGATATTCAAATAACTAATGGCGATGTATTAGTTATTTAAATAAACAATAGAACATAAGTTTTGATTTTGAAGTGTACATATTAAACACTCGATTTGATATTTCTACGAACGCACAATGTGCTTATACATCCAGGACGCCTTTACCGTTTTATTTGGAAATGTCATTAAAAAAAAATTAAAGAAATTGTTTATTCTTAATTAGAATTTTAAATAGGTTTCGACAGTAAATGAAAATTGTGAATTTGGAAGAACATATAAGTGTGTAGAAATTTTCAATTTTGATAGTACAAATATTAATGTGATTTTTTCAAATCACCAATTTTTTAAGAAATCTGATATGTCTTTTCAAAATAAAGCGACTTCGTATTTAGGGTTAAAGTTTGCGCAACATTTGTCAACCCCTAGTTGGCGGTAATAATATATTTGAAATTAGACTTACGACCGATTGAGACTGAATGATGTTGAAAGCACGTAAGACATTACAATAAACACGAAATTCAGGTAAAACCGTTGAGTTTGGTTATAAACTCAATCGAACAATGAGGATCTCAAATTAGGAATGCAAATTGCAATCGTAGAAAAGCAGGCAAGTGTGGCTCGAGTTCGTTGTATTTTTGTTTAAAGAATGACTCAGATGACCGGCATAGTTGTAGACAAATACAAAAAAAGTGTTTGATATTACTCGTTCAAGATCGTACTCCGGCTACATTAAGACTTTATCAAATCCGAAATCTTGCAAGGGTTTTGAATTTGATCAGGTCATAAAATTAATAATTGACTAGTTGTTGTTATAGGTGTATATTATAATGAAAAAGCATCTGAATGTACAAGATGAAATGAAAACGAAATATGTGTTGAATAACTGCAAATCGATCCGCTATTATTTATCATAAATCAAGGTGGGTTAATATGAACAGGAGATTATTTTGTTTAATATAGTTCAAAGTAGAGATACTTTCTTTTTTATCCTAATAATAATATGTCGAGACTCAAAAATTAACCGGTTTTACCACTACATTTACATGAATAAATTAATTTATTCTAAGTAATTGGAAGAATGGATAATTGCGTTTGTTGGTGGATACTTCAATGTTAGGAACCCTAAAATTTTCCATTACAAATTTTACGACTAACCCCCGTTTACACTAATCCACAATGACATCACCCATTGAAATACAAGTTGGCCAAATAACAGGTATACACTTTAGTTTCGTAATTTTATTCTATGAAATATAAAATATATCAAGTATTCCTTGTTAAATATAATATTTAGGGCCGGCAGTTAAACATAGAAAATAATGTCAGACAAATGTCCACCTCTAGCAGCATCACAGATGTGAACTTTTCATAGCGTTTTCATCACATTTTAACACATTTCCTCCGTTATCTCAGTGACTGTGTCTCGAATATTTTGTTTTAATTGCTGAAGGTTCATTGGCGTGTTAGCAAAGACACGTCCCTTTAGATAGCCCCATAGAAAAAAGTCAGGAGCTGTTAAATTAGGCGACCTTGGCGGCCAATCAATGTCACCGTTTCTCGAAATTAATCGACCGGGAAACATTCTTTTTAATGTTTCGTAAAACGTTTTAATAATTAAAACATGTTGTTCCGTTGTAAAACACTCCATAATAAATTTGCCGTACCTACACAAAGTAATATTCATGCAACAACTGTCATATTTACCGCCAAAACAAAATGGCGGCTAAAAAAAGTTGTATACCTCCAAGTTGGCCACCCTGTAGAATGTTAGATCGGTGTTATATTATATGTATCAGATTTATCGAAATTGTAGTTATTCAGGGACAATACAAGGAAGTTTAGTAACTTGGATGGGTGTACAAGAACGGTATACAATTGCTGCCTAGCCCCTTTTATTCATTTTAAAGCATATCGGCCAAACACACGAACCAAGTCAAGCGTGACCACGCGACGTGGTCAGTCTATCTCACAAACTACGTGGAACAGAGACGGCATCACGCGAAGTTTTATGTTGCATGTAGAATTTGTGACAGAGATAGGCTGAACACGTCACGTGCTCCCCCGCCTAACGCAGTGTACGCCCTTAGCTGACCTCGATCGAGCTTACAAGGCAATGAAACAAAGCATGGTATCTATCGGGAACGTGCTAAGTTGTAAAAAAACTAGTGCTTGCTTTAGAGGAAACTAATATTGTCGAGACTATACGGCAGTATTATACCAGACTTGTACCCCAGTCATGCTCACAGAATTAATGCACATAAACTATTTTCGTACAATATTTATTTTTCTAGATCGGTATGTAGGTTCAGTATTGACGCATTCACTGCTCCTGGATATTTGAGGATGTTAAGATTTTCTGAAGAATTTAAAATTTCACGTTTTCACTGGCACTAAAATAGACTTTTCACCTCCACAATATCACCGACATACTGAACTCCGTCAATGTAGACACAATAGATTTTCTATAGTTTGTGGCATAGAAGTAGAGTTTGTCGGTCACAGGTGCAATGGATTTGATGAATGGAAGGATTGTTTTGGTGTGCTCATCCTCATATATTGTTCGCAATGTGACTCATTGTTAAGTCCCATGAAAAGAATGTTCGCACGTGCTGCATTGCATTACCATAGTAAATGAATCTGTCCTAAAAATATTCAAAAGATTTTTTAGGATAATCCCATCCCAACGTCTTACTTTCTTCCACTTTTTATGGTTCCGTAGTAATTTTTTTTTTACTTACATTGTGGAAATTACGCCGCGCATAAACGCCAATCACGCGGCCCAATTAGTGTCAAAAGACGTTATGCCGAACTTGCAACACACTATGCCAAACCTACGCCGCGTTTTTTCACGAAATGCTAAATAACAAATAACTACCGTCACGTTACTTCGGCACAGTGTGACCGCTGAAAGGAATCAGCGATGTGTTAGTCTCAATAAAAGAAATAATTTTGTTGTATTTTTGCTAAAAACTTATAGTGGTGGGTTAGTAACTATTGGAATTTCGGCAGCAGTGAAAGTGTTAAATAGTATTCTAAATAAATGTTCATGTGTGTTAATATTGTAATTATAATAATATGATTAGACATTCATGATATTCGAATCTCTATGTAGACCGTCTACGAATTTAGCTTTTATTGTTTACGGGCCGGTGGAGTTGATCATACTCGTACGTACGAAATGAAATTATAGAGGTACCTACATGTCCCAAAAAATATTGTTTGAACGTATTAAAAATTTGTCAGGGAAAGGATTAAGAATGTTGGAAGAAAAGTGATTTCTGAAAGAAATTGTTTTGAAGATGATCTATATCCAGTGAAAAGGGTGTCTTGGACTGAAAGCAAAGTAAAACGAACTGGTGTCGTCTATTTCATTCCAATTTCATCACTCGTACCTAATAGCGTTTTCAGGGTCTGGATGGTACGCGTGCCGCAAATCAAATAACGACTAATAGTCGTAGACACACTTTTCTAGGAAGGTATTTCCACACCAGCCATGCTCGGTATTAAAAGCGTTGTGAGAGTTTTCAATCCACTAAAAAGCCCATCTAGCCCGTCAGGTCAGCCGCCTAAGCAAAATTTACTAACGGTATTCTAAGACCATTTAAGTTAAGTACACAGTTAGCCGTCGCGGTATTTGTACTGTTATATACGTTGCCGACACAAATTCTAAAGTCTGTTTGCGGAGAGTTGATAAATTCAGGGTTTCTTAACTTTCTTAGTTTAGGCCCGCTAATTATGGAAAAAAAATTACAATTATTAACTGTATAAAACAGAAACAAACTCACAAACACCCGAACGACTCATTCGAAGTGCATTCTATAACGGAATGACAATAGATGGCCGCTGCGTCCGCTCACGCTTTCAGGCCGCGGTGGACATCAACTGCGTGTCTCTTACCACGCAATAAAGGGCGAAAGCGAAAGACAAGCCGCTCAAGACGGCCGCCATACAGTTTGCGATAAGTCGCTGGTCTGAGACGAATATTTATCAACTCTCGGCAAAACAGACTAGTATAATACGAGCGCGCGACGCCGCATTGGCGTAACTTCTCCACGCTCTTACCTGTCAACGTTAGTAAACTTTGCAAAGGGAGCAGTAGTTATAGTAAACGGACTATCGAAATACGCTTAAATACTTAGATTTAACTTTACTATTCTTCTTTGTATTGTGATATGTGTAAGTCAAGGTCACAAGTTGTTTTATCACTACATAACTAGGTTAGGCTTAGGTTATAGATTTATGATCTAATTAATTAATTAATTTAACGTTGATAACTGCCATAAACCTTTGTGGTCGTTGGGTGTTGCAATATTAAGAATTTAATGTAATTCTATTATTTTATTGTTGTTAATTTAATGCTGAAAATGGATTTATTTTTAAATTTAAATTATTGCATCTTTTGACGCGCTGTCCGCGCGCCTTTCCGTCTGCTATCACCAAGCTGTATGTCATGAACCGTAGCTACACTGTTGAAATTTCACAAATGATGTATAAAATCACAGATGATGTTTTTCTGTTGCTGCTATAACAAATACATAACAGAACAATGGCGAGTAACGACACAATGAACCCGAGTGCTCGACGCGTTTTCATCGGTCGGGGTGGAGAACGGTACTTTGCATTACCTTAACTGACCGTGCAGAGAGGAGTCGTTAAAGCTGATGCTCTAGGGGTGGAAGTGTTAGGTGATTAACACACTGCACCACGACCCGATGCGTGGTGCGGGGCCACACTGTATGCAAGTATCTCAATTTGTGTAGAAAACACGCGTAGGGCAACACAGCGACATCGCGTCCCCGCGCGAATTTTTTTGTATGGCGGCC
The DNA here is from genome assembly GCA_963555685.1 of Acrobasis consociella. Lineage (NCBI taxonomy): Eukaryota > Metazoa > Arthropoda > Insecta > Lepidoptera > Pyralidae > Acrobasis > Acrobasis consociella. Next base: position 24,373,346 of record OY743104.1, read on the forward strand.
CCGTCCTACACAATGGGGCGCGGTGCTGTGTGTTAATCGCCTTGAAGGGCATAACGTCGCGAGTAACTTTAGATACAGTGCAGCACACCCTCTCGACACCCTGTCGTCTGCACCGGTATTGCTAAACTTACCAGATATAACGTATACCAAATATGTCGCAACACTTATTAGTATTTTTTTAACTTTAATAATTTCATCACAATTTTGCAATTTCAATATGTTTTTATAATGTTTATAAATATTTTTTTTATTGTAACATTCAATGATTACCATACTACCTTTCATTACTACCATTGGGTCGGGTGACATTTTATGCCCTGTATATGGGCGTAAAATCCACTTCCGGGCCGAGAAAGAAGTAAAACACTCCGACAGTGATAAAGAAAGACTCGGATCATGAATTACTTTTTGTAATTTGAGGCGTTCTTTATTTCACCTAAGTGTATGATGTACTAATAAGAGTAATGAATTCAGTTTAGAAAAGAACCCATGTGCTCAATAAATTCATCACATAGTATTAAACATTCAATTTTAGTCCACAAGAACACAATCTGCCTATAATATATTTGTTTTTCCTAATGTTTAAGACAAAGAGCATAATATTAGTTTGAATATTTTTGTGGTGTATACAATGGCATAGCATGTTACAACTTAGTAATCTTATAAAGCATCAAGGTGAAAATTTCTGATATATTTTAGACTAAGATTTTACTACGTAAGTATGAATTTAATTTGAAAGTATCGGTCCCCTCAGGTACCTATTTCGTTTACAGAATGTTTTTATCCAGTTCGCAAAGATCGTCAAGTTTAATCCATGATTCTTACTGGTTTATTTTCAAAGTAAAAATTGTTCTTCCCATATACTTTTGATCTGATGGTATGGGATATTTATTGTATGAGAAGTGAACATTTTTATTTATGGGTAATATTTATTTCATGGGTTGAACTAGCTAGAATATTCGTCGGACTGGAAAAAAGTCTTCCTGTGTTTCAACCATTGGCATAATATTTGCAAACGATGAAATGAATACTTCGGTATCTAATGTAATTTTAATATGTTTTAAGTACTTGTGCTTTTTAAGAAAGGTGTACAAAGTACAATGGCATACATCCAAGAGGGTGATTTATAATTTATTAATATTTCTATGAAATAATTACCTTTTCTCTAAATCAAATACTTACTAAATTGTCTAACAATATAATTTTCAGAAATTAAAGGCACTGCCACTAAACTAAAACTTCGTTGTAAAGAATAAGAATGCAAAAAAAAAACTACTAATAGTATCGTGTAAAACTCTTTTATTGCGACTTAAAAGCCGACTACCGATTATTGGCTAGGAAAGAGAAACAAAATTTTTTTTTTCATAAGAATTTAATCTTCAATGTGCTCTACAGTTTCCCCCACCTTGCCCCTTAGTTGACATATAATAAAATACTATTGAGAATAGTTATAGAGGAAAAAAACAAAATCACTTATTCATTAGTAGAATTAATACATGTTGGATGGCGATCGCGGAATTCTTTTATAAAAGAATGCTTGAAGGAAAATCGAACAGAAATATTAATAAATTTAACAAACACCTTGAAAACGAATATCGTCCAACGATGTCAACAAGAGTATTGTTAATTACCTAGTCTCAGTGCTTTGAAAGTACGCAAAAGGAAGGTTTCTTTTTGTTATTTAGTTTATTAACTATAAATTATTTCAAATCGGATGCTGTGAGCACTTTGGTACAAGGTCTTTTTTTTATAACACCAGGAACGTTCTATTGTTATGATTTATTTAAAAAAAATGATTTTGGAAAAGATTTGCACAAAGAAAATCTTGTATTCTTTTTGACGCAGCTTTATAGTTGAAGTGCCAAGACGGACAGACGGACGGATTTTCTATGTGCAAATCTTTGCTTTTCTGGATAAGGATTAGGGTCAAGCCCTTGTTAGAGCTGTTCAGTATTGAAATCTTATATGACAGCGAGAAACCCTAAAGAGTACATTCCTGGTGTATATATTACCCGGCCGTACTATAACAACGGATAGCACAAAAGTAGCTTTATTTTTTAAGTTAAGTTCAATCTATGCTATGAGAGGCAATGTAATCTAATACATTGATATTTTAACACGATTCTATACACATATACCGTTTGAATATGTTTAAGTATGAAAGTTTATGAGATAAGGAAGAGAGTAGTGAGGTAACATTTTGTAAGATGGAAAATATCTTACTCCCAGAAGTAATACATTTAAAATTGTACTACTTACTTGTACTCTTATTGTCAAGTGGCTGAAGTAACGTTATTGGTCACTACTCAAGCCTACATCTCAATCAATCATTGATTTCTTTATACAATGGACCTAAATGAGGGTTTGTAAGTAAACATAATTTAAAAGTCACACATACTTGTACGGCAATAGGAACACTTTCAATAGTTATTATTGCAGCACAGACATTGATAAAAAACAATAGCAAAATGAACACTGTAGTGGAGTTAGTAATTTTTGCATAGACCCTCATATTCATAAAAAATAACGCGATCCTAAATCAGTCAGAGATTCTACAAATTTAAAGAGTGCAAACTTTTTAATGCAATTAACAGAAATACAATACTTAAATTCTTAAATCAAACTGATATAAGGAATGCATGTTTTTATGAATATAGCAGCAAGACGTTATAAATTGAAGAGCACAGGCGTTGCGTCGTCGCAATGCAACAATTTTGGCGCGTTGTGTGTGCACTAATGATTATTATTTATATGTAAAACGACGCAACGCGCCGTGTGGACTCGCTCTAACACAGGTGTGTTGACAAGCGTTACTTTATTATGTAGAACTGATTTATATTATTCAAAATGTAACCCTCAGCCCAAGACCATAACTCTACATTGTAAACCTTTGAATCATGTAGGTATCTACACTACACTGACGTTTTTATATATTATTAATAATACATATTATAATGCGTTTTGTCAACACAGCTGTAGGGGAATATTAATGATAGTTTAAACTTAGACATCTAATAATTTGTCGTTATGAAGTGCAATATGTGGTACTTAAATTTAATTTTAAAAATAAATGTTTTTTAATCTCTTTTGTTTTTTTCCGTTATTCTCCTTTTTATCTTAACGAGGTTTAATTGCTTACATTATTTTCATTTTCGTTTTTAAATTATCAAAAGCTTTATCATTTTTATAGCATAATATTTTAATATTTGACCCAATAATCTTGTAAAGTTATATACATGCCCATATATTACTGAAGTATTATGCTACACCTAGTTATATCCTTATACAACTATTATATTATATATCTTTCATAACTTCTTATATATTTATAATCTTCTTTAAGTAGATAGTTACGAGTATTTGATATATTTACCTCAATGTATTTTTACATTTTTAGTTTAACTTACAGATCAGACACTACTAAGGCAAAGTCAGAGAAAAGAAGTCAAATGATTATTTTAAAATGACAACATCATTTTGTATGTATGAGCTTTTCAATTCGACCACCATGAAATGCAGGCGTTACCTTCGAATTTACATTTTAGTAGAGATATTGTACCTATATAAAATTGGACATAAGAATTCTTTACGACTTAACGTTTAATTACATTTTGAAGACTGCGATTTGTTTGATATTAATATTCAAGTAGACGTGTTCTAAGTATTAGTAGTGATATATGTTAGATAAGGTGTATCGTTGGAGTTATTGTATTTTCTTGGTATGCCTAACTAATATTGAGGATCGGTGTCGCTGTGTCTTACCCTTTTGATTGTGAATAAAATGGTTTCCCCAATCCGGTTTAGGCGTTTTTAATTGGAAATCCTCTTTTTTTATTTCTGATACGTATACAATTATGTATATACTAGCTGTATGTTCTTTGACACAGATCATAAAATTCTATAAAGTTGCACAGTCACAAGATATCTATTTTATAGGAGACTTTTACGTATTTTTGTCCTGTCTGGTCCCAGCTCTGGTGACCTCGGTACTTAGTTAGGTATATAAATCCTTCGTGTCCGTTTCAGATTCAGTTTAGAAGCGATTATAGAAAAGTCTATCCAGCGGACAGTCCTTTGTCTGCGCAAGCCTTACGAAATAAAGACGTGGCGGTATAACTGGGGCTTCAGAAAAGCATAATAATTTCTTCTATATTATATTTTCTAATATTTTTTTACCTATGTCTCCTACTGCTGGGCAAATTAGATTCACATTCTACTGTTAGTACGCATGGTCCTATTTATGTGATTTTGACTACATAGCAACCCCTATTGACCTGTGACCAAGAGATCATCTTGCAAGACTGTCACAACGGAGGTCACGGGTTAAAACCCCTGTCAAGTCAAGATGGAAAAATTATTTTAGACGACTTGGATCTTGGATGTTTACCTATATATGTATGTGTTATAAAATATAGTATTGTTGAGTTAATATCCCATAACACAAGTCTCGAACTTACTTTGGGACTAGCTCAATCTGTGTTATCTGTGTTGTCCGCAGATATTTATTTATTTTACAGCCCCTAGCTATTAAAATAAATGTGGCACGGAATGCCATTGGTCTCGGTTGTTATCCTACATGACAGTTTAGCCAAGACGCCTTCAGGCTGTTTGAAAAAACTGACACCAAAGACGATTTCATTCAAACCAAAAAAAATAAAGAAGTTAGGTATATAAATAGATTCGCTTAGCATGGCTGTGCGCATTGCAAGTGCAAAAACAGAAAATTCGCAAGCGTAATACGGCAACGATTCGCTTTTGCATTGATATACAAACCTTTAAGAATTGTTGTTGAAATGCAGCGCATTAAGAATTTAGTAATTTAGTCGTGTGCGCTAATCTTTAAATATTTGCCAGTATTTTGCACAAAATTAAGGACTTCACTGTTTTTGCGCCGCTTCAGACTGGAATGGCAACGGCCGGCAGCGTTCATTCATTCAAATAATGGAAGTGCGCTGCATAGCTTGAGAAGAACAAGTGTCGTGACCACCTGCGCCGCCTTGCCAAGAGGCTAACGGTGACATTTTTCAAACACGACATCGTCACAAAGGATAGACGCATTGTATACTAATACCCTGTACCTACAACGTCGCTGCGCGAGACGGCAACGCACGCACCTAATCCCCCGACAGCGCAGCAAATTACCCTTCTCGTTTCATCTTTCACCCGTCAATCCAATGAAATGTAGCGTTGTCGATACAACGCATTACAAAAAAAAAACAACAAAAAAAAAAATTTTGGCTTGTCACCAAAAATACGTGGAAGGGACATACCCGTAAAAAATCGAACCACGGGCTATACTAGATCACTATAGTATAACGCAATTAAAACAACAGACAAAAAACCAAACAAAATTCGACATCTTATACAAATTGTCCGGGCGGCTGCACACTTCTTTTTTAGTTCTTTTGACTGTTATTTAAAATTTTACTATACTAGAGTGATCTTCCGAGGCCGTGGTTCGATTTATTACGGCTCCCTTTCCCTTCCACTTTATGTATGCAAAACAAGGCAGCGTCGACGCTGCGAGGACGCTACACAACGCAATAATAAGGCACATATACCTATAACGCATTTCATTGCTATCCCGCCATTATTCTCGTTACACAAAGATGTGTGAAGGGCAACTTTAACGTTGTACATAGGTACTTGCTTTATAAAATACAAATTAAAAACAAAGTAAACATGACAGCTAACTTTATTGCATCAACTAATTACTTACAACCTTTAAAACAATCTACAACATTTACAAAGGCGTCGATTTTCTTATTGCAATGATAGTAATAAATTATCATAGTAAAAAACCACAGCAGCGCAATGTATGCGGTTTTAATTATATACATATCTAAAATAGACTCTAGATTGACAAAATCTTCATTCAATCATCACAAAGTGACATATCATAGAGAGTGTTTACATTTATCCTGTACGGCAGATCACTGGTACGCGACTGGCCTATATACTGACAATATATGACTGAAAAATCTGCCGCCAGTGTTGGCCACTTACACATACAAAAAACAAAATAACTGATAATAGGCCTTACTCTGGTCAAGTTGTTACAACCTTGCTGTAAACCTGTTTTACCTGTTCAGTGTACGTCTGATATTTCAGCTTTGACAGAATCAATGTATTACATCTAAAGCAAATGCAATAAGACTAACACTATATTGCCTGTTTTATGGTGATACAATTGTCATAACAAAAAACAAGTAATTAACTAATAAACAACAGGCAACGTATGATTATGAAAATACTGAAATTCTTAATCAGACTCACACTAGTATTAAGATGCTGATACATTAATGAAAGGAGTTTTACTAAAAGGGTCTACGATACAATGTGAGTAACGTGGGTCCTGCGACCATATTGCAGACATTCTAAACAAGGAGAGGTCACTCTTCATGCATGCCTGCCGGTTACAGGTAAGTACTTGTAACCGGCAGACATGCATGAAGAGTGATGGTGAAGCGAAAGTCAAGATCGTAGCGAGTGGAGGTCCATAGACTCTGCCTACCTCGGTGAAAAACAGACGTGATAATAATACCTATTAATACAGGATCCGTGTATCGTCCTACATCCATCTGTAAACCGGATGAAACTTAATTATGATATAAAATAATAATATTTTCCTGAACATACACCGATATCTAGGCTAGGCAAAATAAATATGGTTAAGAGATAGGATTTCTTTTTTTTTTATTTAAATTTAAAATGTATTTTAGTTCACACATTTAAAAAGAAGTTTCATCAGCAACAAAATTCGCAAAAAAAAGTACAAGAAGAGTCCACTTAAAAATAATATATTTCTTTTTTTTTGATTTCACTGACTTGCTAGTCGAACGAACTAAGTTTCAATGGAAAGCATACAACATTACCGTGTGGTTAAAACAGTCAGGTTGCTTTTGCGCAAAAAAACTGTAAGATGCCAAATCTCATTTGTTTATCATCATCATTTCAACCACATAACATCCACACCTGGACTTAAGCCTCTCCCAAGGATTTCCAAAATGTCAGATCTAGAGCTGCCTGCATACAGCGCTTGCCAGTGACCTTGGTCAAGTCGTCAGACCTAGTGGGTGTCTTACCCTTCGCTTACCGATACGTGGTCGCTATTCGGGAACTATTTTGCTCCATTGGCCATTGGTGCGTCGCGCCGTGTCCCGCCCACTGCCATTTTAACGAGCTAATCCGCTGGGCAATGGCAGTGACTTTTGTTTTCCTACGAATTTCCTCATTTCTGATTCGATTACATAGAGAAACACCGAGCATAGCGCGTTAAACGACCTTGAGCCTTCTTATTGGACCACGTTTTAGAACCATAAGAAAATGGTGACACACATTGGTCGTAGACTTTAGTCTTGAGATACGAGAGAAATACTGGTTTCTCCAACTTGGATGGTGGAGCTCCCAACACAAACAGGTAGAGGCGCGACATGGACATTTGACATTACTTTCGTTTTGTCCGTGTTTTTGTTTATTATAAGGCCCTACGTGTTGGGAAACTCTATTTAGGTCTGCGAGCATATTACTTAAATCTTCCATAGATTCTGCCATGACAGCGATATCGTCGGCAAATCGAAGCTCAGTGATATATTCGCCATTGATATTGATGCCAAATTCTTGCTTGAAGCTTGAAGGCATCTTCCAGTGCAACGGTAAACATTTTCGGAGACATAAACGTCTCTCTTTGCAGGAGCAGTACACAAGACCTATACGGCCTCGTGTACTGCTCCTGAACTCGGACTGACATAATAGCGGTACTGTATAAGCACAGATAAACCGATAGTCAATACTAATTGATTATTGGTGAATATTAACTTCATAACGAATTGAAATTGTAACAAAAAGAGGTTTTTTTTTCTTAATAAGGGGGTAATAGTTTATAACCCCGGTGTCGTATCTGGCTTGGCGGATGGGGCGCCTAAGGGGGTTGAGTCCTCGGCACTTGCCGCCTTCTCCATGTTCTTCAAACTGTTTTCGAACTCGATGGGGTCGATGAACTTCTTCTTCGGGAACGGAGGGGGCCCGAGGACGTCTTGCACCTCTTGGAAGTTGAGCGTTTCCTTCTGAAGGAGTTTCTCTGCGAGCTGGTGAGGAATCATATTGTCAAATCCCATTTACATAATATATATACATACGTTTTCATGCCAAAACGGCTTGTTTATTTTTCGTGGGCCAACCAGTGAACAAGTTCAAACAAATATTATTTTATTCAACATTGGTGTCAGATTTTTCAGGCTGCCTAAAGGCATCTGAAATAGCTTGATGCCCATACAATAATGACAGCCGGGACCAACGGTTTATACGTGCCTTCAAGAGATTTTATGCCACTTGTGGTTACCCATCCAAGTGCGAATGACGCCCGATGTCGCTTTACTGGCAAAAGCGCTAGTACTCCCGCTAGGCTATCGAGCTACTTAGAAGAAACAGGAGTGCAGAAGTGATGCCTTTGTTGACAAAGGCTTAAAAAATCTGACACAAGCTGGCCACTTACACACACAAAAAATAAACTTCTGTACGGTATTAGCCTGTAATCAATCACTTACGGCTACCAGTTTCTTCTCATTCTTCCTTAGCAGGTCCTCAGTGCGGTAGTAAGCGTTCGCGATCAACTTCCTCGCCTCCAGGTCGATGAGGTTCTTCAGGGTCTTGCTGAAGGGACTCTTGCCGTGCTCCTTGAGATCCGGGAACGAGACCAGCCCTACGGTGGGCGACATCCCATACACGCGCACCTGAACATAGTTTGAATAGGTAAAATATTTAAAAAAAAAATATTTCCCCACAAAACTGCTAATTAGTATGGCAAGTGCCATTTTTTTCATATTTTGATAATTGGTGATGCCTTTAAGCGATTCTTGTATATTATATTGTATTTATAAATTTCTGTGATCTCGAAAACGGCTCTAACGAATTCGCTGAAAATTTGTATATGGGGGTTTTCGGGGATAAACAATCGATCTAGATTAGTTTTATGTTTGGGAAAACGCGTGTTTTCGAGTTTTCGTGCGTTTTTCTTTCCACGCAGAATATGGTCGCTAATTTCGTCGCGCCGACCGCCTTGTTTTTAGCTCAGCGGTTAAGGATACCGACCGCTAGAAAGAGTGTTACGGGTTCGAATCCCACTCGGTGACTTACTTTGTTTTTTTATGTTCAAGTTTATACATAATTTTTTATTTTGTATTGTTTGTAGACAAGTTTAAAAATTTTAGTTAATGTTCGCGATGTAACCGAGCAAAGCTCGGTCGCCCAGGTACTGATCATTATAGGTAAAGCTGTACAGGGTGTAGATCTGTTAGCTTGCTTTATTCTCAGATGCACTTATACTGAGCATGATTAACAACTTTCTCCGAAGAGCAGCAGTGAAAATATAAAAACTGCTTATTAGCTGACTGATTTAGTATAGCAAGTGCTATTTTTTTTTATATGGACTAGTTGTAAAATTGCAGAAAACCACTTCGATGCTGTTACTCCTAGACTCTATAATATATTGCTGATCCGATACCCGAAACAACACATCAAAAAACAGCCGATGAAACTGTTCAAAAATACTGTACTAGAATGGCTAAAACCTATGGATTATGATTCCGTAGAACATATTGTTACGAAACTGGGTTCGAGATTTGGAGAAAAACGCCAAAGTTCGTATGAGGGTTTTTATTCACTACGGAACCCAAAGGTTGACACGTGAAGATGGTCTTCCTGATGTCCAAGTCCAAGTCGCGTAGCAGCTGAGGTCCAGGTATATCGCCAAAGTTGTCGCAGGTACTTCCACTTGTCGCACTGAGGTAGGTTTCCTTCCCTTCGGTTCGCTTCGAAGTTATCGCTTTCGTAGCTCGTACTGAACTGGCGGGACGCGCACTCGATCGCCTTTTTATATGCGCCGATACAGATGTCTACACTTTTCTCGAATATTCTCATTACTTGACGAATGTATTTCGATTGACGGGAAACATCGAGACGCCGGTATGTATGTGTGAGTGCGACTAAGCCGACGACCATTCAAAGAACTCTAGCCTTTATGCCGTAAGAATATAAGGCCTAGTTTCGCTTGCATGATTCCACTCGCGAACATTCCAAGTCTATCTCGCCAGCAGAGTTCTTACTCGCGAATATTCTACATCTATCTCGTTCGCGACAATATGTTAAAAACTTTGATTTTAAAATAAGTTAACTTCCGGATTAATTAACAAATATATAAGTAGATTAATATATTGATAATGCTCGATTTAAAATAAAGTACTATAAGCGCAACACACACCCACACGCACATGTGTTCTCACACAAAAACAGACACACGCCCGAATACTCATACGTTTCTCAAATTGCATCTTAGCTGAGATTCATTTTAGTTAAAATTCCTTGCTTAGTTAACTGGAATACTCAAACGTTACTTAATACGCAATTTCGTCTCCTCAGCTAAGGTCTTCTTAAACCTTTGTTGTATGGCAATACTGAGCTACTTTAACTATAGACAAATAGAGGAAAGTCTGTTTTATTTGGCCTTTTGAATCGGTAAAGATAAATTTCATTACACGCATAATGGTATAGCATTGTTTAACATATATTTCTAGTTAACAATTATATTATCATTACGAACTAGTCAATAATAATAAAAATATAAATAAATCTTATTTGTTTTTTAGAAGACGGTCGTATTTTCATTACATTTTATACTATGAGATTGAATTAAAACCTAAGAACGGAACGTATTCTTAGATGATCAATGACAAATTTACAACTGTCTGACTGACAAATCCGATATCTAGCTAACTAGCTAAATTTGTGTTTATTTTATTTATTTCATTATAAAATAAAATTGTGATTGTTTATTTGGGTACTGGAAATATTGTTATATAATATTGTTTAAAATAAATAAGAAGAAATTAGGTAGTTGTGTTGGTAGTTATTGTCAATTTATTATGTTTGTAAATTTATGATTGTAAAGCTTCAATACTCAACAATATAATATATTACACCAAAGTTAAAATTGGATATTATTTCTCCATGATCAATGTCATCTGTTGCTTGCTGTTTGCATTTGCTCCAGCTCTGTTCTGGGCATATATATTATATCTGCCCTCAACTCTGCTATGGCTGCTGCAGCTCTGTGTACATTGGTCTGCTGTACATAAAGTATACCGTCAATAGTTTCTGGAAAACGCCCGCTGCGAAAAACCTAACGTGATGAGAATTTGGTCAATGCACTTTATAGCCCTGTTCCTGTCTGGACAGCCGGCTTCAATTTTCCATTTCGAACACCAGCTAATCACAGTTTGTTTGTTTAGGCGGAATATGTCCGAAAACTACATCATTATACTCTGCAAATGCATCAAACTTCGGTTATTTCTCCTTGGCCTTGGGGTATCATCGTCAGGGAACGATAATAATGAATCAGCGCCAAAAAAACAATTTTTGAAATTCCGCTAAGCAGACAATTTGCTTCTTTAGTTGAGAAAGATTTTAATCAACGATTTGACAGCTGTCAAACGTTGATTCAGCTTTGAGTATTCGAATTTTTAGCATTTTTTTAACTAAGAAGCTCTTTGTTGATTACAGAATCTTAACTAAATAGACAACTAAAATACGTTTGAGTATGAGTTGAGAGTTGATTAACTGTTAAGAAGAGATTAACTATTTAAGTAGCCTTTGAGTATTCGGGCGACACCCGCACACACCCACTGACACCCACATACACACCCTCACACACACTTTACACGCAGACGCACAAACACACACACATACACACCCTCACACAAACACACACGCAAATATATATACTGCTAGCACGTTTGTTCTCTTTAGTCTTTACTTAATTTTTTTATGTACCTAACTATGCTTAATACACACACGTGACATACTAGCTTGTTATGGGAGAAGACGCTGGTTTTCGGAACACAGTGAAAACTATCTCGGAAACCAGAGGCTTCATATATGTAATGTGTCGAATGATTTTGTGTCAATAAAGTATTTTATTATTATTATTATATATTGCGTCCTATGGCCCTTGGAAAAAGCCTTTCGAAATCAAGCTGTTCAGTATGATCAGTAAAGGTACGTTAGAGAATATGGCAAGATTACAGATTTACACCCTGTATATGTAAATATAGTATGTATCATATTTATACTCTTTTCATGGTTTCAAATTTATTTTCCTCTACCCAAATTTCGTGTTTTGTATGTCTATTGTGGTGCAATAAAGTTAGTTTGTATTGTATTGTATTGCTGTACCTGTTAAAAAAATATATTAGGGTGGTTACCAACAACTCAAATCAAATACTTTTTTCTTAACGTCAAAACAAACGTTCTCTATGGGATTTGTATGAAAATAGCGCTATTAATATCAGTTTTTCCGCAATAATAAATCAGAATCACGTTTCAAAAGGAAATGATTATTGACAAGGGACATTATTTTGTGACGTTTATTATTAGCAGTAACATTTTATTTATTTTTGACACGAGAAACTTTATAATTGGAGGATTTGACGCTAAAAGTGCTATCCTAAGGCGATTAGCACACTGCGCCGCACCCCGCTGCATAGCACGGGGCAGGACTGTATGCAAGTATCTCAATTTATATAAAAAACACACGTAGAACAACACGGTGACACCGTGTCTTCGCGCGTCGTTTTTGTATGGCCCGCGCAACGCAGCGGAGTGCGGAGCAGTGTGCCAATCGCCTAAACGTACCTAAACATAACGACAAATGTGGCATTTGATAGCTGTCACTGTCAATGTCAAACTTTTTATTTTTTATTTTAAATGCATTTGTATTGTTTCTTTTTCATTAGGTAGTTGTGTTGTGTGTGTGTGTAATAAATGTATTTTTTTTTTGTATAGTCATGCGAATGTCCGTGAAAGCACCCATTATGGCTCCAACGGAAGATCAGCGCTAGGATTTCGCTAATGCAAATCCTAGAATATGCTGAGTTGAAGACCATTTTGGAGGACAAGGAACTTTATTTTTTATTGTACTTTTAGAATTTGTTTATGTTATTTTATTATGTTGCTTTTGTCCTTCGAATAAATGCTATATCTATATATCTACCTGCGCGTACGCAATCTTAGTGACCTTCTCCAGGTCGTTCTGCGCGCCGCTGGTGATGGAGTTGAAGGTGATGGCCTCGGCCGCGCGGCCGCCCAGCGCCATACACATGCGGTCAAATAACTGGAAATGTCATGGAAATATTTATATGAATTTAAACGAACACTGAGGGTTTTCAAAGACATGGGACAGATAGCAGCACAGTGACGTCAGGTCCAATCGGCTGTTGTCATTGTATAACAGTTGAAAGTACTCATTTTTGTAAATATATATGTAATCTTATAGTTTACGAAGATCCCGAAAACCTAGCTCTAACGGTAACTTTTTCTCTCTAAACTTCTCTACAATGTTTGGGGGCCAAATAGTCGATATATTATAGAACGTTTCTAATACAATGGTATCAAAATATTACATGCAAAGATTGTGCCCGAGTGCCATATCTAATTAATAGAATAAATAATACTTAAAAGTAATGGTCTTAATATGTTTATCTGTTAAGCAAATTCAAAAACTTCCGGCCATTCTTCATTTTTTTAGCTACCTAAGTAACAAAAATAAATAAATACGCGTTAATTATGTATTTTAAAAAAACTAGAGAATGTCCGCCCCGGCTTGCGTTCACCGATAGTAACTTATGTACGGCTGAACCGATTTCCATCAAACATAGCTAAGAACCATCTCGAAATTCAAGTTTTTAAACAGCAAGCTTACAATTTATAAAAACCGCATTAAAATCTAATTTATTTAGGTGCAACGATGTCACAGAGACACAGAGATACGTAAAATTTCTAACACCTCTCTTTTTACTTTGGAGGTTAAATCCAGAGGCGAGCTACTAACTGATCAGTCCCGACTGGCGGCACCCGTTCACGAGTTGACGGATGTTATAAACTATTATCACCTCTTCTTTAGAGTAAAGCTTCTGATCGGAGGTGGTGTATTGCGCGAACCCCAGCGCCATGTTGGTCCTCGGCACGATGGTGACCTTCAGCAGCGCGTCCGTGTGCTCTAGCAGCCAGCCCGTGAGCGCGTGCCCCGACTCGTGGTACGCTATAATCTTCTTCTCAGCTGGGGATATTGCGTGGCTGCGTTTTTCTGTGCCACCTGCGGACAAGACATCGTAGATTATATAGGTATTCATCAAACACTGCTTGCGGCAAATATTTGGCATTTTCTGAGAGCTTCAATGAACACTTGTGAAAGGCAAGACATCGTCGCAAACCCGCTAGTTTCCAACAAGTCAAATCATTAGCTTTATGTATAATCATCAGTCGTGTAATAAGCCTTTTTACAAAGTACTTTCTTTCCGATTTATTTACGTATCTTTCCACGGCGTTCTCCAAGCTCAAGCTAGATTTTTGTCTTCATAGGTCGTGTAATAAGCCTTCTAATACTTTCTTTACGACTTACCTACTTCTTTTTCCATGGAGTACTCCAAGCTCAAGCCAGACTTAATTTTTAAGGTATTCAGAGGTCGTTTAATAAGCCTTCTAACAAAGTTATTTTTTTTCGACTTACATGACTGTTTCTATGGCGTACTCCAAGCTCAAGCTACATTTTTGTATTTAAGGTAATCATCGGTCGTGTAATAAGCCTTCTCACAAAGTATTTTCTTTCCAACTTAATTACTACTCTTTCCACGGCGTACTCCAAGCTCAAGCCAGACTTAATCTTTAAGGTAATAATCGATCGTGTAATAAGCCTTCTAATACTTTTTTCCGACTTACCTACGACTCTTTCCACAGCGTACTCCAAGTCCGCCGCTTTGACGATGTTCTGTTTGTGGCGCGCCGCGTGCAGGGCGGCCTCATTACACACGTTGGCGATGTCCGCGCCGCTGAAGCCGGGCGTTAGGTACGCCAACCTGCATGAATGCATACATTATCACGTCCATCTAACGGGACAGACAGCAGAGGGCTGCAAGGCGACCTCCATCTCGCTAAGGCCCTTGATCAATAAAATAATAAATTAGATTTGAAATATAGGCCAAATCAATTCACCAATTCACCAAAAATAAAAGTTTTAAATTTATTTTACCTTAGAGCTAATACGGGACTCAAAAACCAAATGGCAGCTTAGTAAAGTCACGTCCAATGAGCTGCTGTTATTGGATATATTATGGTCCAATGACAACAGTTGATTGGACCTGACGTCACTGTATTGCCACCTGATGTCAATCGAATGTTGGTAAACCGTTTCAGTATCCACATATTCTTAAAAACTAAAACACAGACAGCGAATAAAAATAGTTTAGATGTATAAAAACTTTAGTTACCTTTTTACATAATAGTCAGGGAGAGTCTCGAGAACAATATTCTTTAAATGCCTATTGAAGATCTCCTCCCTTTCTTGCAGCGTGGGCAAGTCGATCAGGATGTGTCTGTCGAAGCGACCTGGTCGCAATAGAGCCTGCAAATATTTTTTATTTTATTTTACCAAAAACCGATTTCTACGCTCTAAACTACACAAGCGATTTAGATAACATTTCTAGTAAATATTTTTATACTTAGTTACTTGCTTTATTTTCTTACATTTGTTGAGAAAAGTACTATACAATACCTCAGTGGGTATGGGATTGCCGGACTCTTAATTATTGTTAAGACCTCACTAACGCTGTCCGGCAATACCTTCTTACCAGCCTCTGCAGTAACGTACTATTGCCAAATGTACAAACATAACTGTTATCGTCTATGTCACTGTCTAGTCATTCTGAATGCACCTCCTTCTGGTCTTCTTGTTTTGACCAGCGGCCAGGAATGAATATCCATTCTTACTTTCCTGAACTAGGCCAGTAAAATAAGTAATGCATGAGCCAAGAATTACAAACTTTGTGTCTTCTTTTTACTACAATTATTGTAGTTAGCCTACATTTCCGAGTGGTTACGCTTGTTTGTAGACATAGACAAATTCGACTTATTTTTGGCTGTGTTTATTGCGGTTAAAATACTAAGTGACTTCATCTCGCGAGAGGGCGCCAGGATACCAACTCCAGCGTCCTTTGTCCGATGCATCGCCGCGCCAGTCGCAGTGTGCTCGCCTCGCTAGACGCATGTTTTGCGCATTTGCCTTCTCTCGCAACGATTCCGTAGTTATTCACTGGCATGGTGTCAACAACCTTATACGGATCGATCGCCTATCGCATCTTTTCTCCTTTCGCAACTAATCAGCCGTGTGGAGCCCAATTCCGCGCGTGCATAGTGTAGTTTATAAAACAGCGTGGCGCCGCCATTACGTCAAGTTTTGAATCGTATTTCTTAACAACTATCGCTTGTCTGAGACTTATTAGCCGTGCTTTAAGTGTGGACAATCCTAAACTGTGGTGCAGTGTGCTTTCTCCGATCCCCAAACAAGCAGGGGCTGCCGCCGTACTCAGAAAGTGGTCTACACAGACGCCATCTTCCATTTCCTTCATCGTCGCTATACGAGCACGTTCGTTTTGGCTGTAATGGGCACGGTCCAGAAATCTGTCATCAATCTCATGTCCAACCTTATTCTCGCTGGGTGTTTTTGGGTTTAGAATCCGCATCGCGAACTAGCCCTAAACGATTCGCTTATCGCATACCGCCAGCGTACTGGTCACTTTGACCGTGTGCCTCCAGCGAGCATGTTTGAGAAAATAGCATTTACAATACTCGGGAATATATCTAAGTTATCCTCTCATCTGGCAACAGAGCAGAATGTGTCTGACATGCATTGTTTTACTATTGTTTCGCAGTTTTGCGCAGACGACAGGTTATCATAGTCGAGAATATATAAGTAATAGTAAGTAGCACAATAATGAAAGTGCACTCATAGTCATCAAGGACGTAAGTTCCGATCACCCTCATAGCAAAAATATATCAGAACAGAATCATGTTTTTTTAAATTAAAATAGGCTTCTTCGCCTGTTGCAGTCACAGGAAATCTGAATACTCAAGAATTTAACATTTCACATAAAAAATAATACGTTTGTATGGAAAAGTCTAGGATAAGGGCGTTCCTAACGTCAACAAGTCATACAAATATCCAAAGAAAAATTATTTTTACCGTACCTTATCCAGTACGTCTGCCCTGTTGGTCGACGCAAGCACGACCACTCCTTCCCTGCTCTTCATCCCGTCCATTTCCACCAGTAGCTGATTGAGGGTCTGCTCCCCCTCCCCTCCCCCCGGGCCAAAATTGGTGGGCCCGGACGCTCGAGCGCGGCCGACTGCGTCCATCTCGTCGATATAGACAATACAGGGCGCGCGAGCCACTGCTTCCTTAAATAGGTCCCTAAGGAAAATTGCGATCCGCTATAGTTTTCAACAAGTCAAATCAGATAAATTTATAGACGTAAAAACAAACATTGTCTACGGGATTTGTATAAAATAGCACGTCGTGACATCATAGTTTCTTAAAGTCAAATAGCGCTCCTATTATAAGTTTTTATGCATTAATATTGATTTATATGATCAATGACAAGTGACAAAATTAGGTGGCGTTTAATACTCTTGTCAGTATAATTCAATAATTAATTTTTGACCTTGGATTGGACTATTAATTTTTATATGTTTAAACCGGAATTATATGGAATTTAAACCTAAAAATGGTCGCAGAAGTGCAATTAGTTGGTGAACCAGTTACTAGACCAAGTTACCACAACTCAAAAAATTTGTCTTCATAAACATTTCGTCGTTTTCATACTGCAGTATTATGGTGGGTCACAGAATAATAATAATTATTATAATAATTGCGTATAAAACGAAAACTCCCAGCTACATTTAATATAGTGTCCCAGCACCTCTCCCCCGTTCTCGTTAACGTGTGCATGGATGTATAGTCACAGAATTAATAATAGTAGTAGTAGTAGGCATAAATGATACTCCGCTTGTGCGCCATGCCTGTATGGTATTATTGTCATGAGAACACAACATAACAATTAAAACTATTGTTGTTGACTTACCTGACCCTCGCAGCGCCAAGGCCTCCGATCATCTCGATGAACTCTGACCCGTTCATGGACAGGAAGGGGACGTTGGCCTCCGAGGCCACAGCTTTGGCCAGCAGGGTCTTACCGCAGCCCGGGGGTCCAAGCAGCAGGGCGCCTTTTGGTACCTGGTATCAAATAAAGGCGACTTGGTTATGCGACTTGTTTCTAGAGAAGGATAGAGACTCCTCGTATTTTTTTTAAAAACGAGGTCCTTTTCCTTTTTGAACAAATACAACGGTTAAAATCCGCTTGATGAATATGAACTATCAGCACACAATGGTTAAAGGAGACCTTCAGGTGCCATACATTTTGGGTCCACCTGTCAAACCGCCGGCTATGAAGCGGCTAAGATTTCTATAGTTAGTACTACTGATGGCGATCATTTGTTAGTAAGGCATGAAACCTGTAGGCTTATTCCTCAACTTTTAATGATATTTTCATACTTTTTTTACAAGTGCCGGCCAGATTGTAAAGAACTATAAATAGACATATATCTCCCTTTAAAAAAAGTATAAAATTTGTGCTAACTATAACAACAATTTTACTGTTTTCTCAAGATACAAAATTTATGAAATAGACGTGCAACAAACCTTAGCACCCAAGCTCTTGTAATGCTCGGGCCTCTTCAAGTAGTCCACAAACTCCATGACTTCGATCTTTGCCTCCCTAAGACCCGCTACGTCGTCGAATTTTACGCCTTTGCCCTGACCGCTCATCGAGTCGACTAATGTAAACTTCGCTCGCCCAAGTTGATTCTGAAAACGCGGGTAGGTTTATGTTGTTTATACGATAGTCAACCTTTAAAGCGTTATTGAGGGTTTTTAATAATTTCCTGACGGTCTAACCAATTGTGGTCATTGGGCCAGTTGACAGGTTATTTTGCCCCGTCAAATGTATCAAATAACAGCTTATTGGACCTGACTTCACTGTGCTGCCATCTGGTGGCCCATATTTTTTGATAACCTGGTTAGAAACACTATACAATACAGGGTGAAAATTAACGGACGATGAAGTCATTTAGGATACGTATGAAACCATACACTTAAGGATATCATTTTTTGAATGTCAGATTGTACGAGCCAAGCTCGCACATTTTAGCTGCAAGCGGCCACATAGCATGTAGGTAGGTCGCGTGTTTTTAGTGTCAGCTGTTTTTATTTTACATTTTAAATCAATTTATTACAATCAAAGAAGATACTATCGAACAGCGATCGAGAACGGACCCGTCACACCCAACTACAACATGTAATACATTCAACAATAAACAGTTTCTACGTGACGTGGTCTTGTGTCTCCACACCAACATCTTACAACCTAAATATCAACATCTCTTCGTGTATGGCGCGGGCCTAGGTGGCAACCGAAGCCTGCGCGGTACACAGATATTGAAAAGAGTGATGGGGCAGAATATATTTTAACTGTATTTGGTTTAGCTAAACATATGTACTTATGTAAAAGAGTATTCGTAAACAAGTCAGCCTGTTATATAAATCTTATGTGTATCTATATATGTATTTGCTATTAAATATAATATCGTTGAGTTAGTATCCGATAACACAAGTCTCAAACTTACTTTGGGGCTAGCTCAATCAGTGTAATTTGTCCCTATAGATTTATTTTTATATATTTATTTAAATGACTGGTGTATTTTTAATCCAAATTATTTACTACCTAAGTGTGGTACTGCAGTAGTCATGTTCACGAAATCACGAAAACGATGCGATTAAAGTTATGGCGCATCTTGAAGAGTTATGGAATACTAACTCAACGATATTATATTATATATACATGTAGGATGTAAGAGTTTATGCATGGAAAGGAATGTATGATTTGTAAGAGAAGGATAGATGATACAAGCATGATGGTGTGAGAGAGAAAGGAAGAGACGCGCGAAAAGTTTGCATTGGGAAGGATATGTGAAAAAAGAGTGATCAGAGTTACGGAGTAATGAAAGATTATTAAAAGACGAAATAAGATGTAAGACGTGTTTTAAAGATAAGTTTTAAGTTTTAAAGACGAAGGAAGGAAAGACGAAATTGTAAAGTTTATTTTAAAGTTAAAAGTTCAATATATTATCAGTTTTATTATTCGCTCAAACAAGTATTTCTTTCTGAGGATCTTCCTCAGCCCCATCCCCACAGATTTTTGGGGGTTCGTCCGGGATAGGAGCTGAAATCCCAGAAGAAAGTGCAAGTTGTGATCACCCACAAGACGAGTGTTAAGCGTGTGTAGTAAGACGTGTCTACGCCCGCTAGTTGTAATTTTAGAGACGAAGAGTGTTTCTGAAATTATGGCGCGAAGAAGGAGCAGGGGTGGTGATGACGAGTTTGAGACGGTGAGAGAGAGAGAGCAGTTTGAGCAGGCGAAGGCGTACAGGTGTGATAGTGGTTCGATGCTAATGGGGGAAAGCCTCATACCAAAATTCACTGGTCAGGACAAGACCTACACAGCGGCCAGGTGGATCTAAGACATTGAGGATAATGCAGAGATCATGGGATGGAGTCCAGTGCAGCAGCTTTTCATGGCAAGACGTTCGTTAGCTGGCACAGCAGAGTTATGGTTACGTACAGAACGTGCGTTTAAGTGTTGGGATGATTTGAAGGCTGGTGTGCAGAAAGAGTTCCCTGATACCATCGATACGAAGACGACCCATGAGATAATGACAGCAAGGAAGAAGAAATCGAGTGAGTCCTGCTATGAGTACATGCTGGTGATAAAGGAGCTCGGTAAACGAGGTAAAATGGCAGACTACGTGGCTATCAAGTACATCATCCAAGGCATACAGGACCTCGAAATCAACAAGGTGCTATTATATGGTGTTACGACTTATAGTGACCTCAAAGAAAAACTAAAGTTGTACGAAGAGATGAAGCGGAGGATGTCCGCGGCTCCGGCGCCTCGTACGAAAACAGAAGACAAACCAAGAGTGGAAAGAGCGAGGTTCACATATTGCTACAGCTGTGGAGAGAAAAAGCATACATCGGCGGATTGCCCGCATAAAGAAAAAGGTGTCAAGTGTTTTTGTTGCAATGAGTTCGGTCATATCGCTCCTCATTGTAAAAGCCGATCCGAGTCCAAGCAAACACGAAGTTCACAAGGCGGGAAAAGTGATGTTGCAAGTGAAAAAACGACAGGTAGCACTAGTTGCTATGGTGTAGTGGCGCTAGGGTGCGACAGAAACGGTTTTCGGAAAGTAGACAATGACAGTGACAGATGTGACAGTGACGTCAGTGACAGTAGAAAAGAATATGTAAACAAACAATTTTCGAACTCTAGGCCGTTTCAGTTAGTTTCTGTGTTAAATAAAAATGTTAAAGCGTTGATCGACACAGGTAGCGATCTCAATATGTTGTCGGAAGATTGCTGGAAAGATTTAAAAGCACCGGTGTGCGAAAAGAGTGAGTTGTACATATCGGGTATAGGTGATACGAAAGTAAGTTATCTAGGGCGCGTAAAGTTGAATGTTATCATTGATAAGCATAGTTTTAAAGACGTAATGTTTCATGTTTTGCCACAAAGTTCAATGCCTCAATATAAAATAATTATTGGAAACGATTTACTACAGCACTGTGTTATGGTCATGGAACAGGGTAGTGTTACGATTAGTCCTGCAAGGAGTCGAATGTTTGAGAGTTTTGTGTGTGATTCTGTTGATGTCGTAGGTAAAGAGGTGTGTGTTGACGTGCAGCATAAGGTGACTGAGTTGGTGCAGTCACACGAACCAAAGAAGAGCAAGGAAACACCCATCAAAGACGACATACCAGAAGTGCAGCAACCTAGGAGTTTGGTTCCAATACCACATCAGAAGGTTGACCAACAGGTGACAAGATTGCGTGATGAAGGCATGATTAAGGTAAATTATTTACAGTACAGTAGTCTGATAAAAGTTGTCAAGAAGAAAGAACGAAATTTAAAAGTTTGTACAGATTACCAGATATTAAGTAACAAGAAAGTTGAAGATGATTACCGGCTATTAGATGCAAAGATAGTTAAAGATGTAAGAAGAACAAAGATGTTTCAGATTTTAAAGGATTTTTTACAGTTACCATTTATAGAAAACTTTATAGAATATCCTAGTTTTGGTTTACAGACTGACAGACAGTATTTTAAGTTATTTATTTCAGATGTTTTCAGAAACTCTATAAGAAAAGAAATTGTTAGATTGTGTACTAATGACATGATTATTCCAGCGGGATACAAAGAGCGAGCAGAAGAAAGATTGACAGAAGTGTTGTATGTTGCATACCAGTATGGTTTGCGAATGAATAGAAAGAAGTCTCAGTTATTTCAGAGGCAAATAAAGAATGTGAGACATGCCATAGAAGTTGGAAAAATAAAAGAAGCTCAAAGACAAGATGAAAGACTGAAAGCTGTAACGCAGTTATTTAAAGAAAAAAGTTATTGTAAGGATTACTATTTGGAAAATGGTATGCTTTACACAGGGCTACAGAAGCAACTTGTTGGGCCAAGTAAGTTGGACAACAAGATTCTAGGAAAAGCACAAGAGAATGACCATTTTCTGAGAAATAAGTTGTTTATGTTTATTAAACAGGAAAATAGAAGAAAAGTCAGAGAAAAGATGATCATGAGTCTAGAAAAGAATAAGAGAACTTATGATTAGAAGCGGAAGAAGAGTTATTACTCTTCTTCCGCTTCTAATCATTGCTTGTGCTTATTAGCACAAGCAGGTTGTTAAAGACTCTATCAAGAAAGTAAAGATGAAGTTTAAGGTTGGGAAGTATGACAGGTATGAAGTTTGGAAACTTGATGGTTCCTTAAAGTGAGGTACGAGTTAATATTTTTTATTTTAATGCAAGTGGTTTCTTTTATTTTGTGTCTAAATGACGTATGCATAAAACATTGGGGTATAGGATAAGATGTTCCACGCACCAAGCTTTATGATTAAGTAGTATATAAGATCTATGGTTTAACCATTATATTTTCAAAGGTTTTACTAGATATTAAGGTGTCAGAGATTTACTTTGTTATTTAATGAAGTTTAAAGATGTTTATTCTAAGGTGTGTAATTTTAAAATGTTTTGACATAAGAAGTCTGGATGCCAGACTATGTCAGGACAGCCGATTTGTAGGATGTAAGAGTTTATGCATGGAAAGGAATGTATAATTTGTAAGAAAAGGACAGATGATACAAGCATGATGGTGTGAGAGAGAAAGGAAGAGACGCGCGAAAAGTTTGAATTGGGAAGGATATGTGAAAAAAGAGTGATCAGAGTTACGGAGTAATGAAAGATTAGTAAAAAGACGAAATAAGATGTAAGACGTGTTTTAAAGATAAGTTTTAAGTTTTAAAGACGCAGGAAGGAAAGACGAAATTGTAAAGTTTATTTTAAAGTTAAAAGTTCAATATATTATCAGTTTTATTATTCGCTCAAACAAGTATTTCTTTCTGAGGATCTTCCTCAGCCCCATCCCCACATACATTCATAAATACATACATAATATCACGCCTGTTCTCCACAGGGGTAAACAGAGACTATGAAATAAATAAATAAATACATTCATATTAGACAAACACCCAAGACAATTTGAAAAAGGCGATTTTCCAGCTTGACCTAACTGGGGATCGAACCCAGAACCTCCAAAATGGCAGACTGGCGTGTTACCACTGCGCCACGGAGGTCATCTACGCTCGTTAAGAGAAAGCGGAGACTCACAAAGCTACCGAGGTTGATGTTCATCCTCATAGACTTGCTGGAGTACAGGAAGGACAAGATGACCGCCGCGATCAGCAGCGTCGTGATGAACTTGCCCGCCACACTGCCGTTCCTGTCGTATATCACTCGGACACCTGGGATATTCCAAAGTGATAGTTTTAAAACAATGCATATTATAAAAAATATTTTTTCAAGACTAAAACCGATTTGTTTTGACAGCACATTTTTTTTTGTAAAGGCAACAATGCTCCCTCTTGTCTGCTGTCGTCTTAAGGATGTGCATGACGTGCTGTGTAACTAATTTAATAAAATATTGAGCCCACGATATCACGTTTGATTTGTATCCAAAGACCAACAAAGTGGTCCTTCGAGTCGGATATGAACTAGCGACCAACACAACCGACATCCCCAAACTACACAACCGATTTTGATAAAATTTCTATGGAATCACCCTGCAAGTATTTCAAATCGTTCTAGGCGTCTTTGAAAAATCGGTGAACATAATAAAAAAAGATTGAATTGATAACTCCCTTCTTCTTTGGACGTCAGTTAAAAGCAATTACGACTTTATAAATTATGTTTACGTTAAAAGACATTTACGTCTGGCAAATACACAGGCAAATAAGCGACGTAGACTCGCCCATTTCGCCCGTCGTTTGTCGAGAATAGAACATTATATACAAAATCGTATTTGTTTCCTATTTTATTACTTGTAGGTATTTACATTTTCAAATGTTAAGTTCGCCATATATACACTTTTTATGGGCAAAGATAATATAATTACTAACGTAACAAATACCAAAGACAATATATTACAAGTAATCTTTCATCTATGCAGATACCCAACGCCATAGAAACGATTGGAGGCCGTAAGCACGCAAAACTGGAGTTGCGGAGCGGCCTCTCAGAGATGGCAGCACACACGACTAGCCAAAAAGGTGATGAAGAAAGTGTTGAATATACTTTTAAAAAATATATTGCATAACATATAAGTCTTATTAAACTATTTAAAGTACTACTTTATTTAAATAAAAGTTTTAAAAGATTTTTGTGTTTTAATTTTTTACTTAAAGCGCCATCTAGTTACAAGGAAAAGAAATAATAATGTTTATATGACGATGGGTAGGCATGTTATGGGCAATAAAGTTTTAATGGATTAATAAATAACCTCACACAAAAGCGTTTACATATAAAACCATAGACCTCTTCTTACTGAGTAAAAAGACAACCATCGCCAAATGCAACAAACAATACGGTCACTGGCGACAGTTATCACAAGAACAAAAGAAATAGCGAGCAAAGTGACACGTAACATATCCTGTAATAAAAGATATCAGCCATAATAAGCCGAGCTTATATTCCGTCATAAGTAAAATTGGATATTTCAAATTGTAAACTGAACTGTTTGTTATGAACATATTTTTCAAATAATTTTTTATAATAACTATACTTTAGAAATCATACCTTCTTTGACTCCCAAATTCTTCTCCGTATCCCTAAGTTTCTCTTCGAACCTATGAATGTCTCCCACATTCATGTGATAAACGCGATGTGTTGACTGAAATGTACAAAACACAAAGTTAATCTTAATAAAAAACATGGATTCAAGTATCGGTAATAAGATTAATATAAAGACACAGTTTATTTGCCAGGCAAATTTGGAAATCCTCCAACTTTCAAGCGTTCACTCCTAATAAATGTTGAACCATCCCGATCAATTAAGTCAATTTTGAAAGAAAAAATCGCATTATAATCGGCTCATTTCTTTAGGTACTACGATGTCACAGATAGACACACGGACAATTTAAACTTACAACGCCCTCTTTTTTATCGGAGGTTAAAAAGAATATTTAGAAATGGCAAGAACTTTTATGGCTTAATACATCTTTGACGGTATGAAATGAGGGATGTGCTCACCCTTCAAATACAATATTTGTCATGTTTCACATGCTAAATGAAAATATAATACAATAAACGACTTCGCAAAAATTCTAGGTCTATGGTCTTCGCAATCCAAGTCAACCTATGAAGAGAGTATTTATACATATTTATGTTGGGTTATGTTCACCATTCATTTCTCAGACACAGATAAACAATACTGAGAATTACTTACTCAGAAACAGAATGGATAAATGACAACGAAGTTATTTGAGATTAAGATTATCCCAGGAATCATCATCATCATTTCAGCCGCATAACGTCCACTGCTGGACATAGGCCTCACCCAAAGATATCCAAAATTACCGATCAAGGGCGACCTGCATCCAGCGCTCTCCAGTTACCCTGGTCAGGTCATCTGACCACCTTGTAGGTTGGTGCCCTACGCTTCGCTTTCCAGTACGCGGTCGCCATTCCTCACGCCAAGAACCTTTTTGCCCCATCGGCCATCGGTTCGTCGTGCTATGTGTCCCGCCCACTGCCACTTCAACGAACTGATCCACTTGGCTATATCAGTGACTTTTGTTCTCCTACGGATTTCCTCATTTCTGATTCGATCACGTAGGGAAACACCGAGCATAGCCCTCTCCATGGCGCGTTGAGCGACCTGGACCCTTCTTATGAGACCCATAGTAAGGGACCACGTTTCAGAGCCATAAGCCATCGCTGGTAACACACATTGGTGGTAGACTTTAGCCTTGAGGCACAGAGGTATTTTGGACGAGAGGACACTGCGTAGCTTCCCGAACGCTGCCCAGCCGAGTCGGATTCGTCAAAAGACCTCTTCCTCGAAGCTGGAACTTCCTGCCTGGATCAATTGCCCCAGGTAGATATAGTGGGGTGGTCTACAACTTCGAGGGTGGAGCTCCCAACATAAACAGGTAGGGCCGCAACGTGGACATTCGTCATTACTTTCATTTTATCCATGTTCATTTTAAGGCCCACTTGTTGGGAAACTCGATTCAGGTCTCTGAGCATAGTACTTAAGTCTTCCATCGATTCTACCATGACAATGATATCGTCAGCAAACCAAAGGTGAGTGATATGTGATATACTCACCATTGATGTTGATGCCAAATCCTTCCCATTCCAGAAGCTTGAAGGCATCTTCCAGTGCAACGGTGAACAGTTTCGGAGATATAACATCTCCCTGTCTTACACCTCTATGCAGTGGAATTGCCCTCGTGCATTGCTACTGTATAGTTCGGTCAATGAGTGCTCAAAAGGGGCATGTGGATGGAATGTCGAAAGCAGAAATTTAGCCTCGGCAACTTTGTTAGGACTAGTTAGAACATAAACATACTAAAAATCCTCACCCCTCCGAGGTGAGCCCGCGGGGGAAGGGCACAAAGAAGGTCCGTTGAACGTGCGCTTTTCGTCCGAACACGCCCACAGTGTAGGACACATTTTAAGAAATCGAAAATTTTTCGAACGTCGTAGGTAGGTAAAAATTGGAGATAGATAAAAAGTGTTATAGCCAATTTTGCCAGCTTTCATTATGTAGTACAACAAAATTTTGTACAACGCACCGTTTTCAAGATGTAAGCAAAAAAACAGGGCCTTCTTTGTGCCCTCCCCCCGCGGGCTCACCTTGGAGGGGTAAGGACTTTTAGTATATTTATGTCCTAACTAGTCCTAACAAAGTTGCCGAGTCAAAATTTCTGCTTTCGACTTTTCCATTCACAATTATTCGTTGACTGTACTAGTACTCGAACTGACAAAGTGGCGTTACTGTATAAGCACTTCAACACTTCGATTTACCGATAGTCAATACGGCATCGCTGGAGAGACTAAAGCACGGCCCATGTTTCGATCGAATCGAAGGCTTTTTCATAGTTCACGAACCCCAAGCATAACGGCCGGTTATACTCCCTCGTCTTTTCTATACCCTGCTGCAGCATATGAATGTGGTTTATGCCGCTAAAGCCTTTACGGAAACCAGCTTGTTCGGTAGGCTGGAAGGCATCAAACCTGTTTGCGAGACGATTCGTTATGACCCTCGAAAACAACTTATATACGTGACTCAGAAATGTGATAGGCCTATAGTTCTTCAATAGGGTGTTATCTCCCTTTTTGAAGAACAGGACCACCACGCCCTTGTTTCACGCTTCCGGCGTTACGCCCTCGAGCAGAACGGAATTACAGAGCCTCTGAAGGACTTTCAGTACCGGCGTTCCGCCCGCTTTCAGAAGCTCTGCTGTGATTCCATCCTCCCCCAGCGCCTTATTGTTTTAAGCTGTTTGAGGGCCATCTTAATCTCGTACAGGCTGATGTCCGGGATATCTTCGGTATAGTGTCGGGTTAGCTTCCCATCCCAGGAATAATTTAATTCAATTCATTTATTCGTAGTAAACAGGGTCTTTTTACAAATATGGTCAAATACAGTGTGTCCTTAAACCTATTTAGCTAATCATATAGCATGCAGAAGGTATTTATTAATAATAAATAGTAGGTATAAAAAACCTAGGTACCTACATTATATTACAACATACATTACTTATTTAATGTCATTTATTAATTTGTATCATAAACAAACAAATGAGTTATACAGGTGTAAATTAATGTTTAGTCGAATCCACCCTTAGTATTGCAGCTGACTCACCTTCTTGCCTTTGACGATGGCTCCCTCATGAAGAATGATGGTGACTACCTCCATGTCAGGCCTCACAATTAGCTCTTCCACCTCGCCTTTCGACAGCATCGAGTATACAAACTCATTCCAGGACACATAACGGATTAACTGGGAAAAGAACATGCATGTAAATACGGGAACTAAGTCTTTATCTGAGTTTCTCTGTTATAAAAGACATATAAAAATATATCTTCACCATTTTAAGACATTAATAATATCTCATAAGTTATTTAGTTGTTTTTTGTGCCGCTAGTGCAGAAGAAACAGCAACAAACTGAATTGTAACATTTTCTTCAAGGGCATCAAATTACAAATAAATTGATATGAAACCTCTATAAAAACCACACTGACACACAACTCATCTGCTTATAGTCAGAGACTGATCGCAGATATGAAAACAAAAAAAAAAAATTGATATGAAAACGTGAAAATGCTCATTTCGAATAACATGTAGTTAAATCTTTTTATTGACTTTTTATTTAATTATTATAAATATAAATGACCATAAGAAAATATAAACTAAAACTGTACCTAAAACTTACACCTATTATTAAAATTAAAAAACTTGGAATATCAAATTTTATTAAAAGCTGGCTGCGTATGATACCTAAGCTAATATTAAGACGAAAAATGCCAATGATAAATATAAGTATAGGTTAGTGAAATTATCATTTAATTTGAATGTGATAACACATTCAAATTAAATAATAATTTCACTAACCAACGCAACATAATGTGTTTCATCATTAACCCATTATCTGCCGCAGTTGCATATTTACGACCGGCTATACCAATGCCCCTAGCGCCGCAGTTATGCATTTAGAACAAAAGTATATTAAAAATTAAATGTCCAGCACTTGGGCCACTTTTTTCGAAAGCACACCTGGTGGTCATAAAGTTAATATAAATAAGTACCTCACTCTGTGCATTATCACCAGGGACCATCAAGGAGCTGAGAACCAAAAGTAAGAAGGTTGTCATCATCCAGAATGCTGCCTTCATCAATAATGATGGCATGTTGTTATCCATGTCACCTTTCTTTTTATCTTTTTTATCCTGCAACATGAAAGCATGCAAATTAATAGAAACAGAATTAGCGTTTCATCAATACATTTAAAAACAGATTCAACAAGTGGATTAGGGCAAAGTGTCATTAATAAATTGATGAAATATGTAAAAAGACTTAATGGACTCTCAGCACTGTGTGAAATAGACATATCAGCTACAAACGGTTAATCTATATATACTAAATAAACAAATAATAATATACAGCTGGCTCCATAGCATATAGTTTTTTGAGCAATATCAATGATAGCTATCTCGATTTATGTAATAAAATTGTAAAACTAAATGAAAATGCATTCGTTTTTAAAAAAAATGTGATCTTCAATTTGTTATGAGTTAAGAAGCCTTGACTTTATCAACTCTCAGCTAACAGACTTTAGAGGCTGGAAAATTTATAAACCTTCCCAGCTACAAGTAATAAAGAAACAAATGTGCCAGGTGCTTTTCTTCAAGAGCAGATCAGTGACTCATCCTATTAAATAACTGACCAAAACTCCCTACTTTTGGTCCCAAATACTATATAACATATCCACCACAACCCACAACCATCACTGGTTTTAGGTCAATATCGTCCAAGGTGCGAGGTGCCTGTAATAATATCCTATGGTTGATTACCTTATCCTTATCATTCAGTTGATTAAACTGTGAAGGTGTTGTATGCAAATCTCTCTGCTGAAGGTTGAATACTGAACTAAGAACTGGGATGTTTGATCTCTTAAGTAGGTTGCAGGCTGCTTTGTACTCTGCATTGAATTGCCGTAATTGCTGAAAAATTATATTTAAAAGTCATATAACTATTGGTTAACATAACAACTATACCTACTAAGGCTTAAATCAGACTGGAACGGCAGTGGTGGATCCCCTACTTTACTATTAGTCATAGTCAGCTGTATTTCTATCTTTAAAATGCAATGCACATATTGATGTATAGGTGATATGGTTTGACAATGAAAGTGTGCTGCTAGCCGCTGCTGCTCCGGTGTGAGTTAAGCTTAACAAGACTTTTTGGTGGGATCAATCAGTTCAGTTGGTTTGCTTGGAATTATATTCTAAATTGATTAAGAGAACTTTACTAAACATAAATAATGTTATATCTAATACCAATTTGATGTAATCATATCATCATCTAATTAATGAACTAGGTTTTTGTTGGTGGAGTATTCTATTTTCCATGTCTCGCTTTTTTGGTTACCTAAATGATTAGCCTCCCTATACTCCTCACAAAAGATGTGTCAACTATAGCCTTTTTTTTCTAATATGGTAATGTAAAATTAGTATAGATCAGTGGTATGAAAACCATTTTTGAATCTATATATTTAAAATAGACGGTTTTAGTGCTATTTATTTTTGTTGCAAACATGATTGGGAATCTTTAGGTGCCATCCACCAATAAATTTGCTATGTAAATCAGTGGCCTAACAGCTATAGATTAATTTAGTATATAAGTACTTTTATATTTGGATTTGTACGATTTGATTCGTAAAACTACCTATGTTATCGAATAATTCATGGCGATTGACCAAGAAAATAGGTTATGAATTATTGATAATTCTGGTGCAATTCTGAGAAAAATTACGAAGTTCAGAAAATATTACATAGTTGTCGACTTACCGGACTTTTCGACTTATTCGCTATATGGTGTAGTACTGAAAAAGATCGGCACAAATTCAGAAAATTCATATGACAGTGTTTATTTATTTGCTTCTCTCGAATTCCACTCTGAAGCGCAAAATGTAATTTTGATTGTATTTTAGACGCCGATAACGTAGGTAACCGCTTTATTGATAACATTTTAGGAAGAATATCTGTGACAAAATAACGAATTTAAAAATATTTATTTATGAAAAAAGTATGTAATTAAGTATTGTAAAGATTTTAATTTTTAACATCTATTACTGTTATTTTCCCTGCGATAAATGACAGAATGACAGCAGACTGACTGATTATTACTGTTATTTTCCCTGTGATATATCATTGTTAATTGACAGCAGACTTTTTTTGTGCTGTAATGTAATGATGACACGCTACATGTATACACATTTCAGTGGTCGCCGCAGTATAAAACCGGCTGTTTAGTCAAAATGACATTAGGCGGCGAGCAAAAATGCCTTCATCCACGGCGGTGCAAGAAAAGTACGGATGCACGTCACGGAATATGACGTTTTTGCCAGGACTTCTTGTCTGCGTGGTCGAACGGACTCGTGATATTTTGTAATATTGTTATTGGAGTTTTTGGCGGGAAGTCAAGGGGTCCAGTTGGAGTTTGCTTTAAATGGTTTTACAAATTGATTTTAGTGGACTTTATGATATGAAATTGGTGTAGTTTGGTGTTATAAATGCTCATTCTCATGGACAATATGTGAAATGTTTAAAGTGGACAGTCATAGAATTTATTTGCGGACTGCGGTGGGCGTCTTTGGGCGCCGTCCGCCATTCAATCGGCTATGAAAACCAGTGGACTCGTATAGATTTGTCGCCAGAAGCTCCCGTGAAGCAATCAAAGGACCTATACCAACCTTTGATTGTATAGTTAAGGGTTTAGGATTAGGTAGGAGTAGGAATAAAGAAGAGATATTACTAGACACTGGCAAAATAAGCTTCAACGAAGTTTGATCGCCATAAACAAGAAAAGAAAAAAAAAATATTGTTATTGTACGATAATGTTGGACAGCTGTGGCGAGCGGCGGAAACCGGCCGGGACTTTTCAAGGGTATTGTTATTGTACGATAATATACGTGATTCAACATTTCATATTGGAATCTGTTTCAAAATGTTTTCCTAAGTTGCAAATTGCCGCCATGTTTGACACTTACTTTTGAAACATAAGTCTCGAACTTGTTTTGGGTTTGATTGATTTAAAAATCTGTGTGATTTGTCCGTATATATTTTTGTATAGATACCTATATTTATATTTAAAATCTATTTCAGGTCCATGGGAAAATACGTGTCAGGAAAATGCAGAAGTGTTTCTTTTTTTGTTTCACTTCTATTACATAAACTCTAACAGAGGTTTGCCGTCTCCATCATTTTAAGTTCAAACATGCAATAAACTATAAAGTTGTTTTTTAGTCACCGTGCACAGAATAATGACTACAATATTTAACAATTTATGTCGGCAAGAAATCACTATCATTGTGTATCGTTCTTTCTGTATGAATTGCTTTTTTTTTTCAGTAATAAAAATAAACTTCAATAAAAAGAAAATTCAGCAATGTGTACGATTTGGTTTTATTCAAAAATACAATGCATGTACATACAATGACGACGTTTGTTGCGCGGTGGTTTTTCCTTCCACTAAATGGTCTAAACTCTAAACGAGTGGGCTTGATTAGCTATCCGAGTCAAAGCTGTGGTTGACAAATAGGTATATGCAATCTGAGATCATTTTTATATCGCCGGCCGTGTTCAAAATGATTTTCGGCTCTTTGAAATAATAACTGAAAATAAGCGCTATCCAGTTGATTTCTTTAAATAGTACCATCTAGTGGCGATACTCAAATCTATAACAATGCTTTACGCCATCTTCATGCTTTTTGAAGCTCCTGTCGTAGTGTGAGTGAGTGTAGAGATACGAGACAAAATGAAAGATTTTATTTTGGAGCATTTTTCTGAATACATTGACTGAAGAATAATAGTATGCCATAAAATAAATAAAAGAGTATGTTACAGGCTCGCCGATCTAAAAAGTTTGCCTATCAGTAATCCATTACGCAAGAATTTAAAAAAAAACTTAAAATATTGAAATCAACGCCATCTAGCGGGAAAAGTTTAATGAAGAGCCCTTTGCATTCACCGTGTGACCTAAGTGTTACCGGAAAGTGTTGAACATTTTGTGAACTTGTGAACTGTGTGTGTTTTTCCGCCGCGCGTCGTTAGTCCACGATGATCGTCTTTTTAGGGTTACCGTACCCAAAAGGTAAAAACGGGACCCTATTACACTGAGAAAAAAATAAGCTGGCAAAGCGTCAATAAAAGCGTTGTTAAATATTTATAATTACTGCAACTAAACACTTGACATACACTAACAAAGGGTAAATTATGCCCAAGGCAATCTTTTTATGGTCAGATATTTATTGTACCTGCGGCTTCGGAAATTTTAACCATGTAACAATGTTGAATAACGTTGTTAAGGTAACAACCGCTACTGTTGCTCGAATATTAATATAGGTGTTTATAGTATAACAAAATAACTTCTAACAAAACTGAAGTTGCTGTCATGTTTAATTGATGCATCGCTGGGTCAACAATACTCAAAAGTAACAAAATATTAGGGTGTTCGTTTAACAAGTGAACTAGTGTATCGTGACAAAATACTAGTGCCGTTTTGCCGTGGTTTAAACTCAGGCGCTTAGTTTGTTCGCGAGTGTTCGACCGCGTGGCTGCGTTTACTGCAGTCGTAACTGTTTGTGTAGTTTTACATTCTATGTATCTAAATTTCATCATGAAGGACAGTAATGTAATCAAATCGTTTTGTGAATCCAACGGTGTGCGGTGTCGTACCATGTTCGAGCGTGTGGTGCACTTTACGGCGAACAATATCGGTGCGGTTGGTTCGATGTGTCTATCTGTGCAGTGAACAGTAAACAATTGGGATAAACGTAACTTGTGATGAAAAATCAGACACAAAAGCATGAGGTGTAAGTACCTGTCAGTAGTGGGAGATATAAACATTTTTTATAATTATTATTGTACCTAATACTTTGATATTGCAGTAAAAATAAAAATAGATTGTCAAAATAATTTTGTTTTAATCAGCAGCTGTCCTAACGTTGTTTGGTAATAAGTTGCCCCAAATAAATTAATTGTAAGGTTTACAAGGATGGCGATAAAGGCAAACAAAATGCAAGTTAAAATATTTTATATAGTTATATAATTGTCTTGCGACCCTTTTTGAACATAATACCCTTTTTTTGCTACAAAATGTAAGTTTTGAGATTTTAACTTTACCTGTTCCGGCACCCATAATTAGGCAGAGTAGATATACATAATATTAGCCTATTTTATTTTTAAGCTCTTCCTATTTTTCTTTTGCTATTTTGTAAATGTGATTTACCCAACCGTTTTCATGTCCGTTCTTGAATCTGGTCACTAGTTGTAAATTATCTTTTCTTTCTTTTACATTTGTTGACATAAATAAGTACTACAAAAATATGATGTGTAATACTACCGCAATTAATATAAAAGGTGAATTGGTGCCTTTTACATTCCTTAAAAATGCTCAAAGGATTGTTAAGGGTACCAATGAAAACCCTTACCCATGATATTGATTACGGCAGAAAACACAACTTTCTTTTGTATTGCTCATGTCAACGAATTCAAAAGAAAGAAAAGATAATTTACAAATGTGGCCAGATTTAAGAACGGTCATAAAAGGGGTTGGTTAAATTGCTGAAGCAGCAAAAAGAAGACAGCTGCAGGCACAAAGTTACATTTTTAGGGAGGCAAAATGGGGAATAGATAAGGTAACAAAGTCAGATTGCTGGGGAAACAAAGCCGGAATGGGTATGGGAACAAAATGATATAGGTATTGGAACAAACGGGAATATGTATGGGAACAAAGTTCAATTGTTAGGGAAACAAATAGGAGTATTTGATATGACAAGAACACCTTGCTTCTTCAGCGATGTATTATTGTTGCCGAATCAACCCAATTCTCGATTTCATTTGGCAATAAAAACTTTTATATGGTAACAATTCACTATGGACGGCTCTCGGGGATTAAAGTTTTATTGTTAATTCAACAGTATTTTTTTCTCAGTGTACTAAGACTTCGCTGTCTGTCCGTCTGTCCGTTTGTCTGTCACCAGGCTGTATCTCAAGAACCGCGTTATCCATGTTATAATAAAACAAGGTATTCTCTTACCGTGACAGCTGATGACGTAGGTGGAACTTAACTACGTTATCAGTTTGATGTGTTGCCACTATATGAAATTGAATTACCCGAGCGTAATGCATTTTTGAACTTTATATACCAATTTCAAATTAATAATCCAATAATTTTTATTTCGAAATATAATTATATATACACATTAAATTTTCTTAAATACTAAATCCAATAATTATATCAATTTATAAAATATTAAATTGATGAATCACGCGAGAATTGCGAGATACTAAATAGCTAAGTTATACTATACTAAATATTCATAAATTGAAAAAGTCCTTAAATTTACTGAAAAGAACAACCAGTGGCAATACTATCGTGACGTAGTCAAGTTCCATCTCGGGAAGAGAATACCTTGTTTTATTATACCATGGCGTTATCTAGACAGTTGAAATTTTCACAAATTTTGTACTTCTATTGCCGCTATAACAACAAATATTGAAAACAAAATAAAATAAATATTTAAGGGGGGCTCCTATACAACAAACGCGACTTTTTTGCCCTTTTTTGCTCGATATCAATAATGGCAACAAGTAGGCACTTGAAATATTCACAAAATACTCAGTTGTATTTTGTTTTTTAATAATAAATAAAAGAAATAATAGATATAAAATAAATATGGGGGGCTCCCATACAAAAAAACTTGATTTTTATAGATAATGGTACGGAACCCTTCGTGCGCGAGTCCGACTCGCACTTGGCCGGTTATTTTTGTCTAAGACGGTCGTATACCGTTTGTACCGTGGACATTGGAAGAATATAGGACTGTTTTTCCATGTATTTGTGACAGTTTTGGAACCTTCGTACTGTTTGTTCCACGAAGGCGTGTGCTTTAATAGGGCTGGGAAACGTAATTTTCCATTTCCCTGTTTTCCTACCTTTGTGGCAGTGCCGGAACTTATTAGACTGTCCGTCTCACAAATTCGTTCAGTTCTACTGTTGACGACAAAAAAATTCTGTTTGTTTACGCAAGTCTTCCTAATCTTACCGTTCCTTCCGTGTTTCGTGACAGTTTTAAGTCAAAACTGTTTGTTTAGCAAAACCCGTGTTGGACTTGAACTTTCGAACATTTCGTGTTGTACCTACGTACTATCTCTAGTGACTGTGTTCCAGCGTTTGCGCGCTGTGGTGTGAGTGTATTTTTGATACCCACCCTCGTAGGGAAAGGTTCGACACCGGAGAATCGCTCGCTGCCCTCAGCGACCAAAAATAATAAAAAAACTTAGTTGCGAAAGGTAAAACAACAAAAAGAAACTACAAGACCGGCTGACGCAGCCATCAACTGGGCCTGCAATTCCGGAATGAATGTATGCCAAACAGTATTGTAAAGTGTTCTAACCAAAACCCAGACTTCCATCCCTGGAACCCTATCCCTCGTTCGCCTCTTACGAACTGCACGGGAAGGTAAGCAGCTGGAACATTCTAAGTCTTTCATTACCCCCAGACCAGCATGGGGAAGTTGCTCCAAAAGAGCAAACAACCTAAATAAAAAAAAATACCCAATACCTTACCAAAAGGTATCCGGTTAAATTGACACACATGCATGTATCACTAAACAAAACTCCTTATCTACTGAAGAAGTGAAATTTCGAACAAGAACACTGCCAATGAGAAAAACAAAACTAAAGTTGGAGAAACCAAGACTGAACAAAACTTGTTCTACACACCATAACCCTCCTGGACTATGATGCAAAACGAAAAGTCGAACACGTCTGCTCAACAACCACTAAAATCAGCGAAAAAATAAATAAATTCAGACCAAATGTCCTACAAATCGTTTCCTACTGTAAACCTTAACAAAATACCAGCTTCAGCATGGCAAAACAAAAAAAAAACAGTAGATAACGACCAAACAAAACCTAGGTTCCAGCCAACAGGTAACTAGTGACAGGTTTCGACCACAGGTTTAGACAGACAGCTATCGCTCCTTCTAAAACATACATACCTACTTACATCAAACTTGCCCTTCATACTTTTAACACTATTGCGCTGTAGTGTTCAAGCATCATCTTGCATACCTCATTCATATACATCATACATCGCCAACTCCATAAATTATTCAAGCCTCGTGAAACTAAGTCACTAGATGGCATTACCATGCGCGAATAAGCTCACGAAAAATAAAATTATGTTCAAATCAACAATATATCATATTTTAGTGTTCTGACTCATCATATTTTTTTTTTTCTCTCGATTTTTGCTCCTCGATCGTGCGCGCTAGTTAAGTAAATACGTGTATCATTTGCCTTGAGCTTTCCCTATCCTCTTCGCCTGGCTGCTCTGCACCTTCTGCATTAAGTAAGCATTGCCTTATCGCTTCACATCCAAATACAAAATTATCATAACATTTTGCTTGAAACATCGAATTTCCTATTTAATTTTTTTTTAGGTTTTCTCGTTGATCTTGCTCGAACCTAAAGCACGTCTTCGTAAGCTGCTAGTGGCTGCAGAATTCCGATAGATGGCGATTTTAGAAACAACTTTCCCACTTGAAAAAAATTGCTAAAATCGAACCCGGGAAAACTATTTCCGAATGGCCGCAGCTTCGCCCGCGTGGAGTTACTATTTTTTTATCATACAGGATCCGTGTGTTTCCCCTGGATAAAAACAAAATCCGTTTAGCCGTTTTGGTGTGATGGAGTAACAAACATCATAACTTCCTTAATGGCCGAGCGAACGAAGCGAATGAAGTCTCCATTTCAGGAGACATATTTTTTGAAATCACTTGTCACATTATGAAGGGGTTGCGCGAGCGTTTCCAAACGGGTGCATTTTTGAATCGGTAGTTTGCGAAGGATTTGCAACGAGCGGTCAAGACCACTCGTAATTTTGACATTTGTAGCGTTGTATAACATCGAAACCAATCATTTGCCAATCATGGGAAGTCCGTTCCATTTCACGTTGCTTTTTTATTCATATTCGAATTTTTAGAAAAGCATAGGCAAATTATTGATGTTTTCTGCGTAAAACAATATTGTTTTTCGCTGACACGACGGTTTCAAAAATACGATCAATTTATACTTATTTTACGCGAGCGGTGAGCTAACCCGAACCCATAAGTATTTAGTTTTGTTATACAGTCATAGTATAAATGAACTTTCAAACTAGCTGTGTCTGCGACTTTGTCCGCATGGATTAAAGATATACTTACCGAAAGAAAAGTACCTATCGAAGATAAAAAGTTCCTATATAATAAAAAGTATCCTACCTATATCGGGATAAAAAGTATCTCACATCGCAATAAAGTGTATCTCATATCGGAATAAAAAGTAGATAATGTCCTTTCCCAGGTTTCAAACTATGTCCACACCAAATTTCATCCAAATCGGTTCAGTAGTTTAGGCGTGAAAGCGTAACAGACAGACAGAGTTACGTTTGCACAAGTATGGATTTATTTCATGTTATTTTTATGTTTTGAATCAATGTGTTTTATGCAGGGTTCAAGGTCAGCGATTTATTCCTTGTACCTAAGTGCAATTTGATATTTTCTTTACAGGTTGTTATTAGTCGAAAGCGATGGCAGAATTGGCAGTTCAAGACAAAATTCTATAGAATAAAAGCACAAAAAATTGTCACAAACAGAAACATCAGTATGGAGTCGTTTTCATAAAGCTTTAGATAATCTTACTGCTGAATGTATAAGCTGTAATAAAATAATCAAGACATCGGGCGGCTCAACTTCAGGGCTTCATACTCATTTAAAAACAGCACATTCTATAGTTTTAAAACATAATATTGATGCTAATAGTCAACATCAGCTGGCAACGACTTCTACGGCAAATACATCATGTTTTGCCACTGCTACGGAAGATGAAACACCAAAAAAAAGGAACAAATTAACTGATTATTTTACAAGTTCTTATCAAAAATCAAATCAAAAATACTTATTTCAGTTTCAAAACACTTATTGTAAAATATACATGGATGGGAGCACCTTGTAAGTATTAGATACCTGTATTAGGTGCCCCCGCTTCTCCCTCCCGGTAAAATGAGAACAATTTTTGCAACAAATTTTACAATAATGACATTTCCTATTATTTATTACATTTTATACTTACAATAAAAAAGATACAAATTTAATTTAAATTGTTATTTAATGTAATTCAATTAATTCTATTTCATTATTTATACATAATTATATTTGATTTGATTAAAAGATTAGTTTAAAATTTGATGCTAAACTACAAAAAATAAAAATAAATTAATAAATAAATCACAATCCTAAGTAAATAATATAAAGTACCTACGTCTTTGTTTGTGGATGTGTGTGTGCGAGTAAATGTGGAGGTGTATGTGCGTATGTGTGTATGTGAGGGTGTGTGTGTGTGTGTGTTATCATTCTTCGTAACTAAGCAAATCTTCCACCTCTTCGTATCCAATGCGCATTAACCAACTTGTAATACCTTTTTTTGCTTCATGCAATGTTAAAGAATAAATATTTAAGTGTTTATTTATTTTATTATATAAATGAGGTGCTTGTCTGTCATAATGCCTACGAGCAAAGTCAGTTCTACGGGCTGACTCATTTGCTACATTATAAGTTCGTAATCTCCGCTTCAAAAGTTTTTTGGGATCAAATTTTATAGATTTATGTAATTTAAGGATAGAACTAAGAATAAAGAGTTTTCTAACTGTAAGGTGTTGAGCTAAATTGTACAAAGCATCAGTAGGAAATCGAAATGGTTTAAAGTACATGACTTTGAGCAGAGATCTTTGCGCTCGCTCCACAGCTTTAAAAGCCGTTTTCGCAGCTCCTCCCCAGACTGAAAGACAGTATGTTATTATTGGTTGTACCATTGATACATAAATTTGATCTATCAATGGTTTTGATGCTACATGTCTTAGGGTTTTAAAGATCCATACGAATTTTCTGATTCTATTGCCAATCAGTTCAATATGTTGATACCACGTTAATTTTTGATCTATTTGGATTCCAAGATATTTAGTAGATGTTACTTTATCTATACGAGGGCAATCACAATTTGTCGGGTCTAGGCACAGAGAGTCATGGATCCCAACATTGAAATCAGTTGGGGGCTGTGTATTTTTATAAATAGAAAAAGTCATGTAATTAGTCTTTGCTATATTCAATGTTAAGAGATTTAAATTTAGCCAGGAAAGTACTTTGGCGAGGCCTAGCTCAGCAGATCTCTGCACATCTTTCCATGATGAGCCTGTAAAAGCTATTGCTGTATCATCAGCATACGAGAAAAATTTTGCATTATCAATATTTAAATTGCAGAGTTCGTTTATATATACTAAAAATAGAGTTGGACCCAGCACACTTCCCTGGGGCACGCCATAGTTAATGTTATCGTCTTGACTTATATAATGTCCAATTTTCACCCTCTGTGTCCTGTTTTGAAGATAGTCTGACATTAAAAGCAAAGGAACTCCTCTAATTCCAATTGATTCCAGCTTGCGCATAGCTTACCAGAAACGCTTTCTCGTATGACGTCTGTAGATGGCTTACCTTTTAGTTTTTTTATTACTTCAAATGACCAAAGACGAGTCATGGCGCAATCTGGCTACAAATTGCCTACATCTTTAAATTCGATTAAAAATATGGTGATAAAGCACAGTGAAAATGTAAAATTACTAACTTATTACAAACTAAAAAATGACGAAGTTAAGGTCTCGGTGACTCTAGATGAATGGACTAGTACAAGTAATAAACGTTTTATGAATGTCAATGTGCATAGTCCTATGATGAAAAACAACTTTGTTAATCTCGGCCTTGTAAGAATAATTGGGAGTATGCCAGCCAGAATTTGCTTGCAGTTGCTTTGAAAGATTGTTAGCGTTCGAATTATCTCTGAAGGACGACGTAATTTGTACCACAACTGACGGTGCTTCTGTAATGGTGGCCTTTGGCTGTGATGCATCGATTTTCCATCAACAGTGCCTTGCTCACGGTATACAGCTTGCAATACTAGATGTCTTGTACAAAAATAAAGATCTTCATCTTCAGACGATGATGATGAAGATAACAATGATGGTTTTCGTGTAATCGTAAGGACTAATGCTAAAATATATTTTCAAAGAATTAATAAAAAATGTCCGTAAAATTGTGAAAGTTTTTAGAAAGTCGCCAACAAAAAATGATTTGCTGCAAAAATATGTGAAAGAGGAAATGATTGGTGAAACTATTTTGATTTTAGATTGTAGAACACGTTGGAACAGTTTAGCAGATGTTGGAGAGATTTATGAAGCTTAAAATTCCGATCCAGAAGGCAATGATACATTTAAAAATTAATCAAGAGCTATCAGAAAGTGAATACCGACGTCTGGCTGATCTCAGCAGAGTATTTGAAATACTAAAAGCCACTGTCGAAGAACTGTGCAAAGGAACCGCTAGCCTAATTACTGACAATACTGCTCTGAAGTTTATGTTCACAAAATTAGACGCCATGCAACATGAGTTAGTTGCTCGTGAACTTGTAACTTCTCTGAAACGTAGGGTTAAAGAACGAAGGTTGCTGGTTGCTTCAACCTTAAATTATCTACATAACCCAAAAACCTATTTCGATTCAGCAAATGAATACTGAGATGTATTTTTAAGGCCAGATTGCACAGAGATGAGAATAAACATTGTGAATGTTGTCAAACCCAAAGAAAATTTTAATATGGAATCTACACATGATGTTACTGTTTCTGCATATGATGATCTCCCTTCAGCTTCAGTGCCGCTAAAGAAACAGTTAGAAATGGCAGTGAAAAAGCAAATGCTAAATCAGAACAGCACATCAGTAGAAACTGCACCTGACTTTGACACTTTAATCAAAATAGAAATGGCTCTTTACAAAAACGGTGGGTCTAGAAGAAAATATTTGAGTATGGCCTTCAACAATTTAATAAGTATTCCACCAACTAGTGTAGAGTGAGAGAGAGCTTTTTCTTCATCGGGTTACTTGTTTAATCATTTGCGATCAATATTGAGTGATAAAAGTTTAGATACTTTACTGTTTCTACGATCTCATTACAAGGCTCAACCAAAAATTTTATGGAGATTTAATAATATTTTGATTACCTCTTTATTATAACTCAATTTGATTTGGACTGAATTTAATTTAAGCATTTTTGTTTTTTTGTTAATTAGAATATTATTTGATGATTAGTAAACCATACTAAGAGTTTATTTTTATGTTTTATGAGAATTTATTAATTTTATGTTTTATGAGAATTAATTACAAGTGTATTTTTTTGGTTCGTTTTGTTTATCAAACTTAAACATCTCACAATAGTCTCACTATTGTGAGATGTTTAAGTTTGATAAACATTTTATTTTTAGAATTGATTTCTAGAAGGAATCCTACTTCCTAGTCAAACACTACATTTAGTTAAAGTATTTGAACTAGTTGACCTAAGTCATTTTAATAAAGGAAAAAACGTGCATGAAGTCTTAGTAACTTATTGCTAAGAACTAACTGATTGATTACCGACATATCAAATAATAAACCTTGTATCTATGAAAATTTTGTTTTATTTCGAAGATAAATTCATTTAGGTTAGGTACCTACTTACTATTACTCCGCAAACTAACTTTATTATACAAAATTTTCTAACTTTAGCTTAATCCCGGAAATATCGAAAATACCGGATTATCGGTATTGGTCTGGAGCCAATACTGAAAATACCGGTTTTGCTTAAATGCTTCGGTATTGCGACCCCTAGCGAACTAACTGCTGTCGTCCTCAAAGATAAGATGAGAACCAGTTAACAACTGGTGAAGATACCTTGAGATGTGAAAGTATGGCTAGAAGGATATCATGGTCCACGGTGTTAAAGGCATTGGAGAAATCTACCAATGCTACGACTGTGACTTTCTTATTCTCCATCCCTAATCTAATGTCATCAGTCACTTTGAGGAGAGCTGATACCGTGCCGTGTCCACGACGAAAACCTGATTTGAATGAACTTAACAGGCCATTTCCAAAAATATGTTGAGATAGTTGGTAATGGACACAAGCCTCAAGCACTTTTGAGAGAAACGGAAGAATAGAGATTGGACGTAGAACGCCTAACAGTTGGGGGTTGGGGAGTTTAGGAAGAGGACGAACGTAAGCTTTCCGCCAGAGTTCAGGAAATTGTGCTGTAGAGAGAGATGAATTATTAATGTGGGTGATGACGAGTAGCACAATGTCCAGGATGATTTCGATCAAACGGCGGCTGATCTTGTCACAACCTACAGCTCTAGATTTTATGGACGTAATGATCTTTTTTACATCCTCTCCACTTATTGGCGAAAATTTAAATTCGGCTACATCAGGAGACTGGAGTGAAGTGATATGTGAAATCGTAGCCGCTTTAAATGATTGACAAGATTGAGAAGACTTTACAAAATGATTATTTATGTCATCTAACGTCAATGAAGAAGAAATCTCAAGGTTACAAGATTTAGGTATTTTTAATACCTAGAGTTCCAAGGAACTTTCAGACATCAGCAGAAGAAGAGGAGGAAAGTGTATTATAAACTAAGCGGCGTTTAGCATTCAATGTAATTTCATTCACTTCCAGTAAATAAATATTTTAATTATTAACATACAACTTTTTTTTAATTAAAAACATGTACGTAATTCGCATATTGTTATCGTGTACCTATAAGAGTCAGTACAAAATCCAAGCATGCGGTGGCGTAAAATCCTTAACTAACTAAATTAACCAATTTATTTAACTTCCTGATTTCGAAAAATTGTGTTTTTTGTTTTATATAAAATATCAACCAAAAACATACACAGTAAAATTATCTATTTACGAGTAAGTGTACAGTTCTGGAGGCATAAGCTCAGCTTTGCATTAACGTGAGTGAGCGCCAAAAGTAGTCAGTCAAAAAATTACATGAAAATAAAATCAATGTTTGAATATAAATAAATAAATCATTTGATTATTAAATACCGGTAGTATTAAATATATAGTAAAAAATCACGTATTTTTATATGAGAGCCCCCTTGATTTATTTTATTTTATTTTACTATTATTTTTAAAGTGACTAAATATTCTGTGATATTTCAAGCGTCTACCAATTGCCGTTATTTAAAAATAAAACTACTTAAATATGCATACATATATTTTGTTATGTTTTTAGTATT
This sequence comes from Acrobasis consociella, assembly GCA_963555685.1. NCBI lineage: Eukaryota > Metazoa > Arthropoda > Insecta > Lepidoptera > Pyralidae > Acrobasis > Acrobasis consociella. The sequence continues at coordinate 24,417,622 of OY743104.1, forward strand.
TGTTGATATAGCGGCAACAGAATAAATAAATAAATATGTAGGGACAAATTAAGTCTATTTTTTATTTAATGTAACGTTTTATTTTTAATTGACCGAGCGAGCGAAGCGAGCGAAGCGTCTCAGTTTCGAGATTAGCCAAAAATTCTTTTGTCCGTCCGTCTGTCTGTCTGTCTGTCTGTTCTCGCCTACAGGTCGCATTTCTTAACCAATTCTCATGAAATTTTGTAAGCAGGTTCAGCAACTTAATAGATTTTTTTTGTCGAGACAGTTTTTCGAAATTTTTCAAAATGGCGGAAATATGGGGGTTTCAAATTTTAAAACTGTCATATATCCGCCATTTAAAAAATTTTCAAAAATGTCATTAGACTTTTTTGTTGCTATTATGAAATCATTTTTTTTTATTTGAACAACTTTCTTGTCTGAACAACTTTTTTATACGTTATACTTAAACGGGTTTAGGGTGACTCGCGGAGTCTAGCTGACTAAGCCGTAACGGATATACAATACAAATCTTCTTACAAAATATACTGAAACTATTTAAGGGTGAATTCAGGCCGGGTTACTGAACAACTTTCTTAAAAATACATATCTCCCCTGGGGTCCACGAAGTAATTTCTCCGAATAACTATTATGGTTATTATTTTGAGTTTCATAAGTAGTTCTATAAATTTTATCATATTTAACCGACTTTAAAATAAAAGGGTTTTGCTTATTTTACGATTAGTTTTTTTTTTCAGTTTTTGCTTCTTTTGACTGATTGCAATTTTGTTGAGCGAACTTTCGTTCAATCGCTATCGCTGCTTGTCTGTGCTTCTGTAGTAGTATTTATTAGTAATTATGCCACGAACTAACAAGAGATCAACAGCAACCAAACCAAAGCCCGCGAAGTAGCTTTACTAAGAGAGTAAGAAACCAATGAGCAGCGGCATAGAGCCATGGCAATACAAATAAACATTTAAACGAAAACCCATTAATAGTTTTCTGGTTTTACCAACAACGAGCTGACTTTGTCATTTAAAAAATGATGGGTCATTTTTCGGTGAAAGACTACTGGTACAGAAATGAATTTCAGCATCACGGTAGACCTCATATCCATGTGATGTATGGTAGGAAGGTGCTCCTGACATTTCAGAGCTAGATCGAAAGTCATTTGAAGAAAGGCCTGTGATTGACAACTTTTTTGGACATTTGGTCACAATCATAAACCGCATATCGGTAAACCTGCACCGATTATTCATTAATCAGGTACATTATTCTGAAATAATAATCGCGAGGTCTAAGTTCGTGGCGAACTACTAGTTAGAATATTTTAGTTTATAGTTTTATGATTTAGGTAGGTTATTTAGTTTTTAGTTATATAATTATTGTATATCTATGTAAATATTTATTACGTGCAATAAAGTTTTGGGACAAAAATTAAACTGATTGAGCTAGCCCTAAAGTAAGTTCGAGATTTATGTTATGGGAAATACATCATCTGTGACAATTTCAGCTGTCTAGTTATCACGCTTCAAGAGATACAGCCTGGTGAGAGACAGACGGACGGACAGTGGAATCTTAGTAATAGGGTCCCGTTTCTACTTTTTTTGTAAGGAACCCTAAAAAGAACACGATATAAAATTATTTGATTAGTTTTTGTATACAATAATTGTAAAACGCAGACAAGTTTGGATTGTTGAAACCATTATTGACCCAAATGAAGTTATTAATGACAAAAGTGAAGGCGACGTATTACGGGAAGTCTTCTTATTTTGGGCGGATAATGGTTTTCCTAAACCAAAGACTAACGTAACAACGTAACAGATACCCAACGTCATAGAAGCTATTGGAGGGCCCTTTATGTAGGAAAACTGGAGTTGCGGATAGGCACACGGAGAGGGCAGCATACTCGACTAGCAAAAAAGTGACAAAGTGTTGAATATGCTTTAAAATATTTATTGCAATTTCTTAAGTTATTTAATAAATAGTAATAAAAGATTATAATTATTGCCTAATATTGCCATCTAGTGCCAAGGAACAGAAATAATTATGTTAGGCGGTGGGTAGGCTAGCCTAAACCATATAAGTACTATTATAATGTCCAGGTTTTTTTATAAGACGGGATATGTTTTTAGCGATTGTTGTGGGCGAAGTGATGTCTAATTAAGTTTTTTTTGCATATGATGAGGTTTATTTACTTTTCTTATATTCAGGGCCGTGTGAGTCTACCACCCAATGCCGACAGACCAAATCTCTGTTAACGTTATACCGACAGTTATTGACTTTTCGTACATTAGACCGACAGAAGACGAAATCGAAATAGTTAATACCGACTGTCTGTTGGACCGATACAGCGTTAAATCGATAAACTATGAATCGATCGATCTCATAGGGATTAAGTCTATCTCTGTTATAATAATATCTACGTGTGACAGAGATACGGCAGCAAGTAGCGGATTCTGCTATTTCTTTCTCACGTAGAGTTTGTCGCGGAGATCCAATGTCCAGATCCATCATGGATCTAGTGAGATATTATTTTCTCAGTAGATCCAAGGTTTGACAGTGTGGATCTACCGAGAAGTATTTTTCTCGCTAGATCCGGTAACCAGATCCATTATGGATCTAGTGAGATATTATTTTCTCAGTAGATCCAAGGTTTGACAGTGTGGATCTACTGAGAAGTATTTTTCTCGCTAGATCTGGTAACCAGATCCTATGAGAAAGTGTGGGTCTATTGAGCAATCACTTTCTCACCAGATCCACTTTTGTATCTAATAAGAACTTGCTGACGCAATAGATTCCATGTTTTGCTATGAAACATTATGGATCTGAACATTGGATATACTGAGATTGAAGGAAACATTCGTTCCGATGGTGGTTTATGACCTTTGACATTGCAATATACCTAATTACGTTCTCTGAATTGCATTTGCCAGAGATATGGGACTTAAGTCCCATATCTCTGGCATTTGCATATTTTATACAATTGTCGTAAAAGAATGACTGACGAAGTGATCAAATTTATCAAAAGTGGACGTGGAACAGTTTTATTATGTGAGGGTTACAGATACCATAAACATGTGCAGAATAAAAATGGTATTAGCCTCTGGCGGTGCGAACATTATAAAAAATCCAAATTAAATTGTACTGGATCTGTATCTTTAAACACGGTAAGTGGATGTTTTTGTGTCTATCAGATATTCAATTCCGAAAAATGTTTCAGGTAACTAAGTAGGGCGTTTTTAGAATAGTGCGTTTTGGACCACGCATGCGGGCCAATCCCGCGCGAGTTGTCAAAAGTGCATGATTCTAAAAACGCTCATACTGAATGGCGGCTGTCTCTTTTCTCATTTACCCGTGCTCTTATACCTATATATTTACTGTTTTAGGACCAACATATTGTAAAACGGAGAGCACATTGGGAAGCTTGTGAACCTGATGTTGCACATAATTTCATTGAGGGTACTATTAGCGATTACTGTAATGAGGCTGCCCATGGCAAAGAACCTGCTCCTCGTATATATAAAAAGGCACTAGCTTATATAGAAAGTAAAGGATGGCATTTGGCATCCAATAAACCAGTTCCTACTTTTGATCAAAAGAGATCTGGGCTATACCGTCAAAGAAACAAATTGGCTCATGTTAAAAAAACAAAAGCAAATAGTCCTGAAGAGGTAGAAATACCTGAGCAGTATGAAGACTTGTTACTTGCGGATTATTTACACAAGGGTATGCGAATTGTTGTATTTAGTTCTAAAGACGCCCGAATGCGTCTCAAACTTTTAAAAAATTACTTTATGGATGGGACGTATCAAGCTTGTCCAACACCTTTTCGACAGATCTATGTCATTCAAGCTGATATAGGCAGCGACTTGAATAGTACCAACATAGTGCCATTAGTGTTTGCTTTTATGACTCATCAAACAACAGAGGCATATACCGTCCTATTTAACTTAATTAAAGCCCAGGTTCCAGACTGGCGGCATAAAACAGTGACCATTGATTTCGAAAAAGCAGCTATGATTGCACTATCAAAAATGAATATAGAGATTCATGGGTGTCACTATCATTTTTTTAATGCTCTGTATCGTAAAGCGAAAGCTTTGGGCATAAAGCTAACTAAAAATAACAGGAGAATAATTTCTCTATGTAGTAAACTTGCTTTACTTCCTGAAAGTAATATTGAAGATGGCTGGGATTACATTAAAAGAGAAATTGCGCAGAATAAGGATAAGCTAGGGCTCTTGTCGGTGGAGTGCTTTCCATGTCTCTCTTCCTTCCGCTAAGTTTTTAACCTCTTTATATGTTTTCACGTTTAATTTACCGACACCGACAAAAGCCCAGCTTTTAAATATAAGAAGAAGAAGAAGGATAAGTCTATCACTGACTTTACTCAATTGTAACCGTTGGGAAAGATATATGAAAAGTTCATCACCTAAACGCCGCAAAATAAGCGTTCAAAATGACAATTGTATTTTATTCGCACAAATGCAGCTCATTAGTGGCGAAATTGGCATCGGCCACTTTTTAGAAAAATTGCGATAACAATTAATTTTCATTTCCTGCAATTATAATTATATAATATGTTTTTTTAAAATTGATTTGCCTTTAAATCAATTCTTTTTTTTTATAATACTAAATAAGCAACCATTTAAACAAAACCTCACCTGATGGTAAGTGAGAATGTGGTCGATGATGGATCATTATTAAGTAGAAAATGCCTGTTCTCTTTCTTGAAAAAGGCCCAAGTTATAATTGACTGGAAATAACGATGTAGGTAGAAAATTCCCACTCATTAGAGCCATTTTTATTATGAACATAGCAAAATATTGGATCTATTGCGACAGCATGAGGCGATCAGTCATCGGTACCGATACATCCCGAAAAGTCGGAGCCAGATGGAAAGGACTCCGTTTAGACGTAAATAAGCTCGCCCGCCTGTGTCTTATTTGCGTTGAAGCTGACCAGATTGGCTTCTCTCCAGTCGGAGACAACCCTAAGGGTTAGATTCAACCTGGCCACCATGTCCTCTCGACAAGACTGGATCGATTCCCTTCCAGAGTTGGCAATGGACAGGTATCTGCCGACGTTCTATCTAATGAGACAATAAATACTCAATGGATCCAAATTCTCCTGAAAATGTATCTATTGGGAATAAAAATTCTCATCAGATACAGTTTCAAAGAAAACATATCTACTGAGAAAATAATATCTTACTAGATCCATGATGGATCTGGTTACGGATCTAGCGAGAAAAATACTTCTCAGTAGATCCACACTGTCAAACCTTAAATCTACTGAAAAAATAATATCTCACTAGATCCATGATGGATCTGGTTACGGATCTAGCGAGAAAAATACTTCTCAGTAGATCCACACTCTCAAACCTTAAATCTACTGAAAAAATAATATCTCACTAGATCCATGATGGATCTGGACATTGGATCTACTGAGATTGATTGAACGTAACAGGCGCGCCCTTAGCTTCGATATTTTTTGTTAGGGCTTAGACAAACAAGCGACAGTGTGTCGGAGACAGCTTGCGTCCTTGCGGTCGCCAACTGTCTAGTCTAGGCTAGTCTTTAAGATCCTTATTACGCATCAGGGGTCGTCAAGAATAGGGTCCAAATAAAACATCAATGTTACTTTATTTAATCATTTATACAATTTTTCGATTTACAACTCATACGAAACAAAATCATTCTTACAGCATAGCACTGTTAAACTCAAGTATAAAAATTGGAAAAGCTCCAGACATACCATGGAAAATTGAAATGGGAATTGTAAGCGATCATAGTATCCGTTGACTGAGATTGGACGCGTAGACGCAACCAGATCAGAATTCAGAACGCCACAGCAGGAGACACAACCAAACGAGTTATATTCAATCTGAGATTGAGGTGTTGTTAAGATGGCTTTGAATTTAAACCAAGCCTATATTTTCGCATACCTAACATATTCCTAGCCTAGTTTCAAGCAAAATGACAATTGGTATTTTTAAAATTTTTGCAATAATTTACCCCATGTTTAGAGGTATCTGTAACGTTCTACAGGATAATTTGTGAAATGGGTAAGTTTTAGATCAGAACAATCTCTTGGTGGTTTGGGAATTATTGAAATTTATTTTGCTAGGACAAAGATCTTGATTTGCTATCTCAGTTTTTGCTTTACCAACTTTAGAGGACTCCAAAATGCTTCGATCGTTGCGACAGCGTACATAAGTTGAGTATGTATTTTAAATGATACTTATTTTATAATTAGGTACTTATTAAATTTTAAATTCCCAATGTAGCATTTATACTTATCTTAAAATTCCAATATGCTGAATACTTTTTTTTTATACATTATCAGTCTATTTCCAGATTGAATATAACTGCTAAGAATTAATTTAAACATGAATCCTTTTAAATCAAATGAGTCACAATTTTGTATTAGGTACTTTAACAAAATATTGCCAGGTGTGTGCTATGTGGAACGGTTGATCGGTTTGGTTATGACAGTACGCGTCGACACTTTACACCTCTTCCTTGTTATGCGTAATCTTCGTTGTTAGAGGACTTTCGTATAATCTATTCTTAGTTGTCGCATTAAGAAATGTCGTGGACGAAAATAGTGGCAGTTGTGCGTTGGCACTACATATTCAATTTTAACACGATTAAATAATATAACAGGAGATGTCTATTTGTTTGTGTTAGTAATCCCAATAAGTACTTAGATATTTTTTTGGTCTCAGACTTATGTTACTTCTCACGTTCCCTTCGGCACATATTCGTTTCGTTTCGGTTTGAGACAAAAATCCTTTATCCTAAAAAACGTGTGGGTTTTGTCGCAAGCCATAACAATACGGTACACCCACAGCCTGTAAAGCCTGGTAATTATCGTCGCGTGCTGTTACATAACCAAACAACTATTTCAGTATCGATATCATTTACCTTTAGATAACAGTTACACAACTATGTGCTTTACATGTAGGTGCACTATTGATTATTTCTTTTTATCCTGACAATATTTTAGACACGAACTCAACTAGTTACTAGAAGGGGAGGGTCTATCAACGTCCAATGCTGAAATGTTAAATGACTACAGTGTTGCACGCGACGCGCGCCGCGAAATGGCGGCGTCTCCGAACAAATCCACGACTAAGTGAATACTTAATATATTACTGTAAACTTTCAGGATGTATGGGCTTGTATGTATAACATTCTGTCCGCATTTCCTTCACACTCAAACATTGATCGCCGGCTGTTAGTGTTTTGAAATGTATTTACACTATGTGGCTGAATGTGTCGAACAATTTACAGTGTACCACTGACAAACCAGCAAGATCAAATGCAGTCGGATGCATCGGGGTGTTTACTGGACCCAGGCCTAACATTACAACACCAAATATAACTAACGAATAATTAATAACATTTACTAACTCAATCAATTTCGTACGTGGTACACGTCCAGCGAAAAGTCTATGCACTTTCATGATATTACATTTTCTACACATTCTTATTTGTATAATCGTTCAAAATAGTTGACATCTAAGCATATTCAAGTGATATAAATGCGTAGATATTTCGTTCGCGGTACTTTCGTCAAGATATGTTAAAATATTCTTTATCAGCTGCGGTTGTCCTTTATGGTATTATCTAGTAAGCCATACAGGATAATATACTAAGTACACCCGCACCACTGAATTAACTTATCAAATAGATAACTAATTTAACTAACACGACCTAAAATAACATCAAAATCTATGAGTAAATCGTTGGATGAAGTCGTGTCAAGTGACTTTCCTGCTTCCTCACTTGTTCGAGCTCGTTCAGTATGATATTCTCTATGATATTTGCGCCAATTCGGTACTACAAACTCAGTATGGAATCGGCACTACAATAGAAAATTTCATGCGAAATTCTGCATTTACAAATAAGAAAATAAGATATTTTAATTACATGGAATTTTGACGAAAAATTTAAGAGAAGGACTTTGTAACAATTTTTTTTGTAACAAATATTAGAATTTAGAACACGTAGGTACATATGAGGGTCCAGTAGCGACACCACAGATCGATGCCTCTATTTATTTAATTTTCTACATCTATGTTTATATAGGTAATAAAATAATAATTCGTGATTTAAAACTAATAATTTTTACTGGCTGTACTACTTGGAATCTAAGTACACAATTTAGCGTGTCTCGTAGAATTGTTGATTTCATGAATTCGAGAACCTTCTCCGCTCGTGAATTACTTGACATTTTTATCATTACCTATCATTGTTGTTATATGCGTATAATGTAGATAATTTTATTATTACAATTAAGTAACGTCTTTTAATTATTTTACCATTAGTAATTTCTGAAGCTTCTAAAGGTCAATAACTAAGTTAGTGGACCTGCAATGATGGCGCCACCAGTTAGCAGAAAGAGTCACAATTTTTACAACGTACTTAATTGTCTTTCTAATCGTAGTTCTAAACCTTCCGTTAATTATTTTAATAGTTAGTAAGTATTGCTGGTCCCTAGACTTTGGGTTGATTGAAACCATACTGCCTGAAAATATTGGTATAAACCAAAAAAATCTGATATACGTAATGGTAAATAAACACTATCAACTGTCGTTATGTTTTTTATGAACATTATACTAGTAACAACAAGTGTTTCATAAAAGTAAATTGATTTTGAAAAATTGTGGTAAAAGTTATTTATTGACTTTTTGTTTCCATGCTGCGCAAGCGCAATCAACGCCCCGCCCTTTTGTCACCGCACCGCGTAGAGTTGATAATATTGATAATGACCATTTTTTTAAATTAGAATTTGCTAAGCTATGAACTCACGGATTTTTTTTTTTTATAATGTTATATAGTCCTTTGAGATTAATGTGTACCAATAGTTCAACAACTTCTTACTAAAATTGAGATCTGTCATTTTCACTCTATCTATCTGTCATTTACATACTTTGAGTGTTAACTAGGTTAACATTTGAAATAGCTGTTCTTGATTACAATCTGAATAATACAAGACTCGAGTAACTTGTACTCAGTCAATTCCATAGTTAATTATGGTAGATTCTATGGCAGTTTTGTAGTTAGCACAGTCTTAAAGTTATTTTGACTTAGTGTCTAACAGATCACAATATTAGTCGATTATAAAGCCATATATATATGTCACTGAAACTTATGAATTTATGCAATAAGTAACTCACGAGCGAAGGGACCAAAAGGGAAACAATTATTTGGGGATCTGTACTTAATTAATGTAAGAATAATCTGTTGGCCAATAAGTGAACCTATGTTACATTAACACGCTATAGGAGCTAGAAAATGGCTGTTACCATTACACCTATTTATCTAATAATACTGGATGGATATTAAATATAATAAATTATCGCGAAAAATTCTGATTATTTCATAAGATCTCCTTTTTGTAAGTATACTAGTCAAAAAGCTCTTAATATTATAAATCCTTAATGTTATGTATTTGTAAGAGGATTATGTAATTATGTACCTAAAGATTTCGCTCCTTACATTAGGTTACGGAATTAAAATACGAGTAGTGTTAATATTATCAAAGTTCAAATAATTATTAAGCTCGTAGCGAATTTAGCATATCCCAATTGTTGTGTACCGTGATGGAACTGGTGGTAAACTAAAGGAAGTCGTCCGCGCCGGCTTGGACACATTCTATTGCTGTGAGTTGAAAGGAAATACGTGTAGTAAATACCTATACATCAATTACGAAAAATATTCAATGATATAGTAAAACGGCGCCGACAAATCAGAATCATATAAAATATAACGATAAATTTTAATATACTAATAAAGATACGATATTCAATTGATTTGTGATTTCTAATCGATATATGAACATGCTTCAACCTGGACGGAGAGGGGGCAAGTGAATAAGGAAAATTATAAATACTAGAATACCTATAACTATCACATTCTAGCACTTGTTACATTGTTCCATGATTTAGTTTAAACCTTCTGTCATCTTTAAAAATAGGTTGTAAAAAAGTTAACCCTTAGCTAGACAGCATAGCTTTCATTTAAATGTTTTCAACTTTATTTTCAGAACATAAGGTCTCTAATTTAAAACATTCTGTTTCAAACGTCGCGTGCCCAGATATGAAAAGGTGGTCGTGGTCGGGTTACGGGCATTGTATGAGTAACAAATGCTAAATGTAGGTAGCGGACAAGCGGGGCTCGCGGCAAGCGGCGGCGCAGCTCAGGTGGGTCCCGCGCAGGCTCCCGAATTCATACAATTTACGGACACGCCCACTTCTAGAAACAAGCTTTATCTAAATAAAATTTAGATAAATATTACCGCACACGATACTAAAAGTTTGCAGACATCACCTACCTATAAATCTTAAAACAAATTGAATTTTTACAGATAAAATTACGTTAAATACATAATGTTGTTCCTAAAGACCATATTAAATACAGTCTGTTATACATAACGGACATATTCAGACTTCTTAATAAATTTAAAATTTGCCAACTCCTTCCTAACTACGAAATTGATATTACTCATAAGTAAATAGAAAAACGTGATTTCGTCAGCGAAATCTATGTGGGTTTATCTATCTACGAGTGTTCGTTAACACAATACAGCGTTAGGAAACCGTGAAGAGGATCTATGTCGGAGTACAGTGGAAAGAAAGTAAAGGCGACTGCACCCGGATCAGTCCATCACGATTTTTACATAATATGATGTAACAACTAATAATACTGAGCGAAAATTATAATACGCCTTAATGAACGCGGCGTAACTACAATTTTGGCCAACATGAGTAATTCTTATTTCTATAACATATCTCATGTCTATGGATTGTACCGAATATCGAATAACCGTCAACGGGGCATAGAGCATATAACTATCAATAATGTAGTCACGCCCTACAGCTAGGTGGACACGAGAGAAGTTGTGCTGTGGTCGACGCTTACGTGATGGATTTTGTATAAATGTTTCTAATAGTTGTTGTTGCTGGCGCGCTGTCCCGCGTACGCGTATTCAATACAGAGGGCGCCCCTCGGGCGTCGCTCCCTCTCTCACCCCCGCTGCATCTCACAGCCCTACTGAATAGCGTCGAGTTTGCATTCTCTTAGAAAAAAATATACATAATAGTACTGAATCTCCGTAACGATGCCATCGTGTCGACCTAGCTCCGTGCAATCCGTTCGTTGCAGTTCAGTGGGTGCAGACTAACAGGAACAGGAGACGTTCGTAGAAACTGTACTAGACTTGTAGATAAGTATAATGGCCTGACTGAAGTGTGCAACGTACCAACGCACCGCCTTTCTTATCATTAACACATAATATACACTATTATAAATACAATCAGACATAATAAAATTAATAACTTAAATAACTAATACCTATAAGTACGTATTTTATACATTAGTGTGCGATGCAAACTCATTTAAAATTACTTAAAAATGTAAACTTTGTATTCATTTTAATAACTAAAGTCTTTAATGTTTTATAATATTTAACGTAACTGTACATCGTAAATTAATAGGCAAATTATTTATATTGAAATCGCATCGATCACAAAAATAATAAAATAGCAGGCGAGACTACGACGGTACGTTTTCAATTTATAAACACTTGAGCTATATTATACAACCGAAAAATTGTGTAACATTGTTTTTCCACTACTACAGATAATGATTATAATATGGTAACACGGTAAACACTGATAATTAATATTTAAACATCTAGATTTGTGGCAACAGCCTCGGCTTCATGTTACGTATGTTTCCTCTCCGTGGTGCTTCTCACGACGCGAAACAGCGGAGCGACAAGACGCGATCACGCCCTTTCTAACACTAGATAAAATATCAAACACCGAACATAAGTACATTTCTTAAATTCTCCTCTGTGGGCAGATCTTTCCCGACCTTAACCTACAACACCAAGATCCTGATCTATATTAGACACAAAGTCGCTGATTCTCATCGTCTAACTAGGCCAGGCACACAAACTGCTGTTTGAGATAATTTTGATATAATTGACATATTCTCTCGAGGGCCTGAGACCTTGATGAAGACAAACCTTGACTTTTAATGTTGTCTTTGGGCTGATGCGTCTTTGGTGCCTATGTCCAAATGAAGAACTATACCTACCAGTCTAGAGTTCGGAGTTTTTAATGTGATCATGGTGGTCATAAACGAACTCGACCAAAGACGTTCTTCGTTCTCCGCTGCAATCCGCAATCTTTGTCATTATATAAAATGCAAATATTTAGATGTGAATTTGCAGAAATAGAGTGAGATTGTAAGAATTAACGCAGACCTCTAGACGCCTGTGAAACGTTTCGTCGTCATTGGATAAGTTATTCAAGGTTGCGAATGTGAAACAGCACTCTGCACCACATAATCTTAAGAGGAAGATTGAAGACAGTTCTATATTAAAATCACAGTTCATTGAAAATAATTATTGGTATAACATGAAAATTTGAAGTAAGTATAATGTCAAATGTAAGAATGAGAATCTAAGTTGCCGGATGAAAGGATTTGCTCTACGACGAAGTATGTTAGAGCGAAAAAAAGATAGCCAAAAGCCATAATTTCGCTCTTCCTCCTAAGTGCTCCTAAGAAGCTCTGTATTTAATCTAACACACGTAACAGCGGTTGGTTGGTACACCGTGCGGCAAGATGTAGCACCGCTTGCAGCGAGTCGAGCAGCACGCTCGCCAGTGTACTATGAACATCGACTTGCTTGAAATTCTACACGATAACATGAATTCTATGTAAACATGTTTGAGACAATCGTCTTAGAAGGAATGATTTGCTGACTGGGCAACGCTGTAACCAGATGGATTCGCTGAAACCTATACCTGCCTTCTGAAAACTAAACGATCAAAACTGCAAGCAAAAATGCGACAATTCACATGCCTTCAATAATTCTCATGCTGCTGTCGAACCTGCGCGATTACCCTGCTCTACTTGAACTGCGAGCTCAGCGACAAATAAACTATACCCAGTAAAAGGGCGCACTTAAAATCTAATTAGACTTACTCTACTCTATATTCTAGTAAATATTATTATGTCTTTCAACTAGACGTTTAAACGTATGAAATGTGTTCCAATGATATGAATAAATTATTGGATGTACTATAAACTACCACATTTATTAAACAAACTACTCGCCAGCAGACTGACCGGAACCAAGTGCGATGAACACTAACTTAACAATAACTGGAGCTATTGTATCATTCTTAGCAAATAACGATTTATGAAATTACATGTCCCGACATTTGCGATAGCATCCCATGCGCAACCACCACCGCTTGTTAATTAATTTCTAGGCCACACATCAATCCTAACACAGCTGTTCTAATGAGCTAAGTATTTCAAGCCATATACGTATAGGACTCACCCGAACATCAGAGCTAGTTTGAACTGTGGTCCATAAATACAATACTGCGGTATAGTGTGGTTGAAGGAGACATGACTATAAACAGTAGGACATGATGTTCATAACAAACATTCACATAACCATGTGCAATATAATTCTGCCCTTACGGCTATAAGGACAGAAGTACGTCGTATTTCTTAGCGAGTTCAATATTTCGATCTGAAGCCAACTTGTCAACGCCATGTCAGTCTGCATCTTTCGGAAAAATATATAAATACTAATATGGATATGTTAAACTTCAAAATTCCCCATTACATTATGTAGCCTTATCCGTGGCACATCCATCGACTATGTGACGTCACAACCTTCCTCACGATATATAATGAACACCGATAAACATCAAATAGACGCGTGCCCTGTCCGGCAGTCGGGTGTCTTTGACCTGCAACCCTTGGATCGCACTAAACATCTGCGTATTTTATATATCTTCATCCAAATATTCTATCTATCGTCTTCTTTTCCGATAAGCGCTCTACTGAATCGTCAATTTCTAGATTACTTGAATATTCTTTACTCCGGGCGTACACATTTCTGCCTGTGACGGCCGGACGCGGGCACCCGTGCTAATAACACAATGACTATCCCGAATACATGTCTCATAAGATACACTAACTACAACATTTAATAAAGTGTAATGTTGTGTCGATGTTGGAATCCGAGACTGTTGCCCTACAAACATACGGGAGGAAGAGGCCGAGGGCCTCGCACATTTACTGATTACGAGATTATACCGGGTGTAATGCACAACATTTAATAACACAAATAACTTATAGCTAAAATACATTCCAGCTTCCGTTCGGGGTCGCTGACCCTTGGTAAATGCGAAGTCGGCTGCGCTTCGGACGTACAAACAAACCCTAAAATGCTTTCGGAACCTAAACATCCTGCCTGTCGGTAGAGCTAGTAAAAAGCCATACGCAAAATGTTACCCTGCAGCGTTGGCGACGCACTCGCGGTCTTCCGGTCGTTCTCCGTTCTGGACTTGCATTGCAGCCATTGTCGATATGGAGTTTTCGGGGCCCAATATTAGGCCTTCGTCGGTCAGGGTGCGGCGGTGGCGGAGAGCTCGCGCCGGTCGTGTCTGAGTCCGTGAGCGGCGACTCTGCGCCGTACTGTATTTACATCTATTTTAAGCATAAGCGATACTCGATCGAAAACGTTCCTCCGGAACAGGGCGAGTACCCACTTCTGTAGGCCTATTTTGATAAATTATTTGTCTTGAAGAATCTTCCTAATATTACACGTGTGTTGTAAGGTAAAAAGTGTTTCAAAGCTGTTTTCAAGCAGTCAGTATTAATATTTACAAAAGTTCGTTTTTGCGTCACAAAGCTTATTTTAAAAGAATTTTTAATATTCTTCGAAATCTAACGGCATATTTGAAGCACCTATAATAAAGTTCACATATGTAGTCACTCTAGGCCGGGGCGTGACGTGAAAGAGTGGTAGTAGTGGGGCGGGCGGGCTTAGGGCGGCGTCGCAGGCGCATGTCAGACGTGGCAGGGGGGCGGCGAGCGCGCCGGCAGTCTGCCACGCCACACCGCGTGCGCGCACGAGCTGTCCCTCGCCTTATCTGCAACACCACCACCAGTGCCATCAGCACACAACAATAGCTACATCGGTTTCTCAATCCACGTGGAAAATGGACACTGCAATACAAAAATTTATCAGGTCCATATTCCACCGGGGCGAGCATACAAACTTGTTTAGTGACAGAGTCAACAATATCGAATGAGTGGCCGTCTGCACTTTTATGGGGTTTTTCAATAGATTCGTTCAAATTTTACTGCTTTTGCAAACCCGGAGCCATATTAAGTTGAATTCATATCACTTACAATTGTCGCCCAGGAGGTCAATCACTGTAACTTAATCTTTTCACAAAGATTACACATTGGTTGTTTTGGAAAAGTAGACAACCGAATTTTTAAAGTTATATTATTAGGCTGCTATTGCTTTTTTAATTTTCTAAAGAACGACCTTATTTAAAAACAATGTATACCCGAGATCTATCTGTATATGTAACTGGACCAGGGCTTTCATAATAAGGTATTGATTGTCAGTAAAATGTTATTAACTACTTGGTTCATGTTGATTTTATATATTATATAATATATATTTCCAAAAGTACAGACGGACTCCTGCTGACACTCTCACGAAAATCCATTCGCTATGTAACTTACAAATCTGTGCATAAGTGTACCCGAAAATTTACGAACTTGGACAAGTAGGTACCTACATCGTGTACAACTGTGCTCCTACTAGCATTTCCTTTTGGGTCATTGGGTCAATGTATTTCGTTATCATAATGAGTATCCAAGACAATATAAACATACGGGAATCTCACACGTTAGCGGGGTAAGTGTCGAACCATACACAGCGCTGGGTGCGGGATGTAACATGCGTTACGCGCCTACATGGCGTTTTATACAATTTCTATCCACCGTTCGCACCTCGCACACGTTTCGCGGGAAGAAATTGTATGAACGACGCAAGTTGCGTCGCGCACTTGCGCTGCGTGTGGTTCGACCCTTAAGGAAGCCATGCGTTTTCTTGAGCCAACATAAAACACGTATAGCACAAAGTTAACTTAAAAACAAGTAAGTACCTAAAAGTTTGTTATATAAAAACAATTCCTTTGTCTGACAGACGTCAGCTGTCGGGTGCGACAAGTCATTTAACAAAAACTAAATTGAAAATAAAATATCATTTTGTTATTAGTTACAAGCGAGGTTAACGGCCGGCTGTGAAACTATTATAGGGGCTAGTAATTATCACGCACGTGCATTGCACGTGTGTTGATATATATTGTTTGATGTGAGCCAGCTATAATTTATGAACTTTTTGATTAAAACTAACGTGAGGTACACTCATTGTTTTATTTAGAGAACGGGTAACTCACGTATAGACTCTATACGTGAGTAACCAGTTCTCTAAATAAAACAATTTATGAACTTAGTAAGTAAAGCAGCGTATATGCAAATGAATTGTCGCAAAAATAACAAATAGGTACGAGTTACGGCAAGGGGTAGGCACACTGATGGTTCTGGGGATTCACAACGTTTTCCCTATAAATTGTTACTTAGATTGTCTTAGAAAATCGGGACTATTCTCGAGTCAAGCTGATTTAATCTTTTGGCAAATATTTTATTAAAATAAAATCAACTATCAAGAGTAGCCCCTCTTGTTATGCACAGATTCCATTTTTACATACTCCTGGCATCGCGTAAAATACCATTTACAATAAATTACAACGTCACATTTATGCATGCGACAGTTAAAGGAGGAATGTCTTGCTGAACATAGCGTTCTTAGTTCAAGCTCACTAAGAACGCAGGAAATTGGAAGGATGTAAGTAGGGCGCGGGAACGGCTGCCAACAACTTGATAATAATTTGGAAAGGGCGCCTTCTGCACTGCGCGACGCTACAGCCAATTGGGTATTTACATAAATCTCATTTTGATGAACATATGGCGAGCTGATCCCGCTAGCATGGCACATGCTGAAAATCAGTTAAAACTTACGGAGTTTATGAGCTTGGGTGATAATGAAGCTCGATAGTCCCTGAAGGAATGTAAAATTACATTAATTACTTCGATAAATTTCAAGAGGATTACGAGTAACATTGCAGGTCGGAGGAAAACAGTCACAGTTTTCTTCTCTCTTGGAATTCGGGGGTTGCGTATGAGAGAGGGCGAGAATGCGGTAGAGGAGAGCCGCGGCAGCACGAGGCGTGATGGATCCCGTGCCGCATCGATTGGCAGCGCTGGCGTGCACCGGCCACGTGGTTGTGGTGCGGGGTGCGCGGGCAGGGCAGGCTGCGTGCGTGACGTCACGGGCGCGGGCCGGGCGCGCGCTGCCGCAGCGGGTATCGATCGCGCGCCGCAGCCCGCATCCATTCACGCCGGGCGCCGGGAGCGAGGGCCGCCGGCTGCACCGCTGCGGCGCGCAGCCCCAGCACGTGTGAATGGTGTCTGCGTCTAGCCATTCACCGCATGCCACCGCAGCTTCGCATGTTAAAGCTTTTGCCTTATGTACACACCGCCCAATACCGTTTGATTAAGCGCTTATTATTTGGTTTGACATCAAAATGACGTGTTGTTTTATTTTAGAAGGGAATGTGTAATATGTAAAAAATTTGCAAGCAGATTAATTGAAAGTCTTTTTCTTAGTTTTGGCAAAAGCTGATCAAAAAATTTAAAGCTAGATCCAGAGTAAGTAGATTTATCTAATTGATGTGTATAATTATAATGAAGTGTATCATTAGTAATCATTACAGACATAAGTCGTATACTTGAATCACTTTAGTCCATTTTATTCTTAAACGAATACAGGCATAGATCAAAGATTGATACAGGGCATAAGTGGCGCTTTTTGAAATAAATTATTTAATCGTAAGTAAATATGGTGATAATTAACATTTTGCTAACCTTTAGGAATTAGATAAATCTTTTAAATATTTTATAATATTGAATGTAGCAAACTGATTAGTTTAAAAACGCCTTTCTGCTAAGTGGCCACTTGTTTTAAAATCTTTTTACGATCGTTTGTAAAAAGTCTGTCTCCTAATGCCTGAAGGTTAGCAAAATTTTAATTATCACCATATTTACTTATGATTAAATAATTTATTTCAAAAAGCGCCACTCATGCCCTGGCCCCTGTCCCTGTATTCGCTAGCGCTTTCATCAATGTTTTCGTTACTTACTATAATTTAATATTAAAATACCATTGATTGATAGACAATTATTTTTTTATTGTACTATTCTCCACACATTTGTATCAAATGGTGAGAAATTCAAAAATATTAAATAGTTAATTAAAATAAAAAGAAAAAGAAGGCAGAGTAAAGTATCCTGTATGTTATACCATCGAAGTAAAAACAAACCATAGCGCGTTCTATTTTTGTTCAGCGCCATCTAGTTTTTTTTTTTTGCAATTTTTGGATAACACTTATTTTTTTTTTTATTTAAGCAATTTGGAATAATTGCCTAACAAGAATTTGGCGTATACAATTATTTATTTTACATTCTTTAATTTTATTATTTTTATATTCGTGACACGAGTTATAAAGGTCAACTTATCAGTTTCGTTCTAATAATGGAAAAATGTAATAAAATTATGTTAAAAAGTTTCTACTGCAAGAATTATACAGATACATTTTCAAGTCTGACGGGGTAGACAGACCCCAGAGCCGTAAGACCCAAAGGCCACGTTTAGCATAATGGTAGGCGTTAAGATGGTAAAAGAAATCAAAATAGTGATGGGTTGCGAGCCGCATCAAATCTCGCTTATCCCCTCGATTGGTTTTTACGATGTATGCGGGTAGAGAAGCAGCTGGTACATCCTAAGTTTTTCCTTTTTCCTAGACCAACGTGGAATAATTATAAACTACAAATGAGGCAATCGAATAACGTATACTTATTTTAAAAATCAGAAACAACCTATAAGCTTGTGGTAAACACGTCATTCACTCAATACTCCTACAGGTTTTTACATTTGGTAGGCAGATGAAGTTAATAGAATTTTTTCATCATGCAAGGTAACACTTCAGAGCTCGGGGTCCGTTACCTAACCTAGTTCATCTTTTCGGATAATCAGGTAATTCAAGCCTGCAACAACCTAACCAGACTGAAAACAACTTTTCACAGAGTGTGCTTCCCAGAGGGATTCGAACCCACGACCTCCAAATAACAAGGCTAACCCCTTGACCACTGGACCACGGAGCCAGTAGGATCTGATTCGGGTTCCCGACATAAGGAGTTTACGAGTTCACTAAGAAATAAAATTTCGTAGCACGTGGTGTGCTACGGCGCCGCCGTCGTGCTACGGAACTTGTAGCAGATTCGTAGCGGGTGTTACCCGAAGTACTATGACACCACTTCTGCGGCAATGAAAGCCTACGACACGATTTAAACGTAGTACAATGAATGGAGTTTTTTTAATTTACTAAAAAAATATTTACGTAAAATTTATTTTGGTTTCGAAATTAATTTATTTAAAGAAAAACTAAAGAAACGTACCACTTAATTTTATTTAGGCTGCAATCAGCTATTCGAGGGTTGTAAAAATAAAATATTTTGTCCAATTTTTTCTGCTTCTGCTATTTTTCAGAAATAACTGATAGAAATACCTTACAGGCGCCTGTTGTGCTCTATTTAAGATTCTTTTTTATTTCGCAATAATTTTTTTTGTTCATTTTATTGCTTTTTTCAGTATTTGTTAGGCCCGTCCGTTTTATAGCTCTTTCTGTAAATGTTAAATTAAACATTGAGCAACTTGCGTCGAGTTACGCGCTTACATATCGGTTAATCTCTTCTACCCATCGTTCATACCACGCGCAAGTGGGGCGGGCAGGAACTGTACGAACAGCGCAAGTAGCGTCACGTTATCTTGCGCTGCGCTGCGTGTGGTTCGACCCTAAGTTCGAGTGAGTGGCAACACTAACCTAGAGGCCGGATCTGAGCTCTTCTTACTTTGCGGCCTGGGTCAGCCATTATGTTATGTGGGTCAACCACAACGCTCCCTTTCTTTACCGGGAATAATTAGGATCGGTCAAATTTTTATGTCATATACGCGATTTATACATGGCGCTTTACTTGTTTTCTTTGACAAAGTTAAATTCAGAAATAAAGTAAGAACACAATTGGGTCACCCAATTTAATCAAGAGTTTTCTTAGTATAAAGTTTGAGATGGATATTTAAAATTCTGTTTTCAGTTTGGAATAATTTAATGTCAGAAAAAAAGTTTTGCTTTTTTTAGGTTTAATTTACTTTATTATATCAATTGTTTTGCTTTGATTTAGACAATGTTTGATTTTTTGTTTTCTGGTTCCAGACAATGACATTTGGAGTTTGATTTTTTGATCACGGAAAAAGAGTTTATTTAACTGCACTCACTTTAATAATCCCGGAAAAAGAGTTAGAAACTAAAACTCAAAATGTCATTGTCTGGTACCAAAAAGCCAATACTCACTAATTTTTTGATTCAATCAATTTTTTTATTGAAGACTTCATGTTTGTATCTTTTTTTAGTAAAATCTCATATTGATCTTTTAATATCTTTCTCTCTGTCGAACCGTGTGGGTGTGCTGTAAGAATAATGTTAAAATGTACAGCCAACAGCTCAGTACAGGCCGTTTCAGTATCGCTCATCAGGCTACCTAATCATTTCGATTTATTCACTAATGTCTCTGCCTGCGAGAAAAGGACCACTCATACAGTTGACTGTACTTATATATACCAGTGACGACCGCTAAATGCTGTAAGTAGCTAATTTTATTATCATTTGGATAGCCTCCGCGAGTCTGTTCGTCGTGTCTTACGTCACGACTTATGTTAAGCGGATTACATAAGTACGGTCTAGTGGCACATTAGGGCTTAAACCAAAGAGCAAACAAAAATGCAACAGTATGCCCGCGATAGTTCGTGGCTACAATGACAGTAATTCCGTATTTTTTTCTGGATCAGTTCCATATCCCAAATTGAACATGTACGTAGGTAAGAAGTACTTCAAGAAATATTGACTTAATATTATTCGCTGCCACTTTTATCACTAGAGTAATCCAGAAGGTTAATTATTGATCGCTCTTAAATTATTTTCAGTTTATACTTGTAAAAACAATTCATGAGGTATGTAAGGTATGTTTAAACCTTTTTAGGATGCTCTTCATAATAACAGTCATTTTAACACATTAGTGAATTTGTGTGCAGTACAAGGACGCCTGCATCTTTAAATTGCAAGTATTTGTTATTGTGTCCCTTAAACTGTATATAGAGAAATCTAGATTTTCTGTGAGCCGGGTCCAATAATTCAATTGCGATCTGTGGTTTTATTGTCCCATACTAATTTCCAAAAAAATACCTCCTGCAAGATGTTCGCATAGGAAGACGTAACATTTAGTTGTAATGTCGCGTAACTTACCTATTGGTCAGACGTCCGTCTCTATAGCTTCGGCCGCGTGCAGGTTGTTGACCCGGACGGTGCAGGTGGTGCGGCGGCGCGGGCCCTCCTGGCGAGCGGGGCGGATGCCCGCGGCGATCTCCTGCTGCCGCAGCAGACGCGCGGCTTGCTGCTGCTGCTGCTTCTGCAGCTCTTGCTGCTTCAGCTGTCAGAGGTGGTTTAGCGTGAGAACAATTTTCCAGAATTGGCAAATTGGCATTTGACGTCTGCTATATAAGGCAAAGTGTAAGCCGTTCTATAACAATAGTTTTTTTACCGTTGATTATAATTTAATGACTATGATTCCGCCTGCAAATGTTCACCGGACCGAGGTGGTTGGCATACACTGATGGAGACCTGATCTCAACAGTGGTATATACAGGGGAATGTCAATAATGACGATATGGCATCTTGTACTTACTGTAAATAGTAGATTGTGCTCCAATAACTAGCAGGTATCACGCACATCGCCAGAGCTAAAGCATAAACCAACAAACCCTGACCTTGTTGTGCCGCAGGGCGTCCTGGTGCTCGAGCGCCGCGATGTCATCCACAGTGCCGGCCTCCATTATCGCCTGGCGCTCCAGGAGGAGCTTTTCCTCCTCTTGCAGACGCCGCAGGTTCTGCTCCAGATGGGGGTCCGCCAACAGAGTCTCGTCTAGCTCCATCATCTCCGAGGAGGAGTCTTCGCTCATTGAGGACTTCTTCTGGATTGGCCCTGAAACTATTGCGTGGGATTATTTATTTGTTCTTCATATGGGCGGCATATAGGTGGTGGGCTAGTTCATACACCAAATAACTATCTCACTAGATTAAGTTTTAGAACAAGGTTGTAACAAAATTAGCGAACATTTGAGAGAATTTGAGAAGCGCGCGCTTTTTATACGGTAAAAACCTGTTGCATACAAGTACTATTTTATTGAAGCAATAAATGGTTTGTATGGCTGACGTTTTGTTTAGACTGTAAGTTATCTATTGCTTCAATTTAATTGTTTGCAACAGGCAAAAAACTTGCACTGTTTAAATGATTCTTAAAATAGGATACGATTATATATTTCGTTAGCATTTTTTTTACATCAAAGTTAGTCTGTAATGTCACAGTCGAAAAGAAACAGCTTAATATAAAAAAAACCCTCTTATTGAGAATAGTTGCTCGCCCAAATGTAAGATTTTTCTTTTTGCTAGGTATATGTTTTTGGAAATAGAACCAGGAAGCATCATAGGTCGGACTTGGTCTAAAAGTTTGCGCCCTAGAAATTATGTATGCGGAACTACCCACCACCATAGCTTTGTATGACATGAGCTGAATTACGAGTGTTCAAGCTTTCTCAACTTTCGTAGCTTTGTAAAATCAACTTCCCTATTAGACTAAGAGGGGGCCGTATGCAACCCTACCTCATCGAGTAGCAAAATATGACATATGTAGGGTGTTGCATATTAAAAAGATATGTCTTAATATACAGGGTTGCCTGGGCCTAACCTGGAGCATTTTGTACAGTCAGCAAAAAAGCGATCATTTTTATGGGTGTTAATTACCTCATCGAGTAGCAATTAGGTACGTAGTACATTCGATAGTCCCTATCAAGAAGTGCCAAAATAAATAGGGTTGCCTCGCCCAAACCTGGCACTTTCGTGAGTCAGCCTGATTTTAAGGGGTCAAATTTTATGAAAAAATACCCCATCAGGTAGCAAAATGAAACTCATGCCATTCGATAGCTCTATTCATCCCCTAAATAATTAACTTTGGTTGCCGGCCCTAAACCTGGAGTTTTTCTTAGTCGGCCGAGTTTTGTGTGCAAACATAAAAATTTACTGATGCAAGAACAACGTGGAATTGAGTCCTGTGGATGGTTTAAATGATATTGATTAGATGTTATGACAGATTATATGTAGGTTTATATTATACACCAGTCTTGAACATTTGGTACGGTTAGCAAAAACAACGCCTCAGCAAGATAACGCAAAAACCTAAGGATATTTTTAAAAGAGTATAAGTATGTCTATTAGTAAATAAATGAAGAAATCATAGAGTCCGAGGCAATCCTCAGACTCTTTCATAATTCTTTGCTGCGACTTAATTAAGATAGGTCGTCAAACTGAAAATTTGTAATAGACCTAATCCGAAAACGTGGGAAGAATCACTTCTCATATTGTTTGGGCTCAGTAGGCAGTGATAATGATATAAGTCTAAAAACAAAGTTAGTCCCCGTTTTATAATAAGACGGGAGTTTAAATTAAAATCTCAAGTGTAATCACAAATTATTAAGCTTTATTACTCACTCATTATAAACAATAAAATTAATTCTAAGTATTATAATACTAAAAGCTCTGTGAGCTGTAGATTTTGCAAGTCACCCCGATCCGTTGAAGTTTCATCATCATCATCATCTTCCTCGCCTTATCCCTATTTGGGGTCGGCTCTGTATATCAACACCCTCCAGAGTTTTCTATCATTAACCATATTTGTACTAACCCCCCTCTCCTCCATGTCCCGCCTTACACATTCCCCCCACGTCTTTTTAGGTCGTCCTCTATCTTTGTGGCCATCTACCTTTAAGCTGACCATTTTATTTGCCAGATGTTCGGCATCTCGCCTCTTGACATGGCCGTACCAAGTTAAAAGGTTACTTTTTAACTTTTCTACAATCGGTGCTACCTTCAAACTCCCTCTTATATATTCATTCCTGATCTTATCCATCTTCGTCACCCCACACATCCACCTAAGCATTCGCACCTCTGCTACATGTAACCTATGTTCTTCTCTCTTCTTCGTAGCCTAACATTCGCCTCTATACAACACGAAGTTTATCAGATAAAAAAGTTGTTAATACAAAAAAGTGTCGAAATTATTTCGAAATGGCTGCAATATGATATTATTAAAGTTTTGAACCCCCAAATGTGTAATTTTTTTCAAAAAATGAATCGACAAAAATTCTATATAATTAGATCTAAACGAACCTTCTCAAAAAATTTAAAAGAATCACTTAAGAAATGCGACCTGTAGGCGAGAACAGCCGGACAATCTGACGGACAGCCGGACAAAAGCATTTTTGGCCAATCTCTGAGACGCTTCGCTCACTTGGTCAAATAGTTTTTAAACACATGAACTCTAGCGAGCAATACAATTAACTTAGTGTTGGACTGCATTTGCATTTTCTTTTCTTTTAGGCTCATTTTAATAATATTAGAAGATATTTTCTCTTATTACTATTATTTTTATTTATTTTATTATATCTTAAGGCTAGAAGAAAATGCGAATGTTAGTAGTAACTAAGTTAGTCTGCATTTTATAAACGCAGACTAACTTTATAAACTACCTTTTAACAACTTTTAGGCCATTATCCGCCTAATCTGCATCGATTTTGATAAAAATTGAGATTTGTACTCTTAAAACATTTCATTGAACACTTGTTTATTAGAATTCACCCCGGGCGCTAAGGGCGCAAAATAGAGGTTGAAAGTTTGTATGGAAAAATCTTTAAATCTGATTTACTTGAAACTTGAAATCTATGTTATTAAACAAAAATAATTAAACAATGTTTCAGTTTTTTTTTAAATTCCACCTCTATGATGGTAAAAAGGGGAAGAAAAGGCCATAAATTTGAACGTAGTCTGAATTTCTAACTTCGACGAAGACCTAGTCTCAAATTTAGTACATAGATTCCTTATGAGGTCTAGGGGAACTCACCCGATAAGGGGGTGAAAAGGGGGCCTAAATTTTGTTAGTTCATTTTATTCAAAACCTCACAGGAGTACTCATGGCGGTAAACGAGTAAAAAGGTTGAATTTTAAAAATTCCTGACACACGTTTTAATCACTTTAGGGGTGAATTTTGAAAATATCTTCTAATATTATTAAAATGAGCCTAAAAGAAGTGAAAATGCAAATGCAGTCCAACACGAAGTTAATTGTATTGCTCGCTAGAGCTCATGTGTTTAAAAACTATTTGACCAAGTGAGCGAAGCGTCTCAGAGATTGGCCAAAAATGCTTTTGTCCGGCTGTCCGTCAGTTTGTCCGGCTGTTCTCGCCTACAGGTCGCATTTCTCAAGTGATTCTTTTAAATTTTTTGAGAAGGTTCGTTTAGATCTAATTATATAGAATTTATGTCGATTCATTTTCGAAATAATTTCGACACTTTTTTGTATTAACAACTTTTTTATCTGATAAACTTCAACGGATCGCGGTGACGTGCAAGGTCTACAGCTCACAGAGCATTTAGTATTATAATACTTAGAATTAATTTTATTGTTTATAATGAGTGAGTAATAAAGCTTAAAATTTGTGATTACACTTGAGATTTTGATTTAAACTCCCGTCTTATTATAAAACGAGGACTAACTTTGTTTTTAGGCTTATATTATTATCACTGTTCAGTTGACGACCTATCTTAGTTAAGTCGCAGCAAAGAATTATGAAAGAGTCTGAGGATTGCCCCGACTTCTTTGATTTCTTCATTTATTTACTAATAGACATACATAAACTCTTTTAAAAATATTCTTAGATTTTTGCGTTATCTTGCTGAGGCGTTGTTTTTGCTAACCGTACCAAATGTTCAAGACTGGTGTATAATATAAACCTACATATAATCTGTCATAACCTCTAATCAATATCATTTAAACCATCCACAGGACTCAATTCCACGTTGTTCTTGCATCAGTAAATTTTTATGTTTGCACACAAAACTCGGCCGACTAAGAAAAACTCCAGGTTTAGGGCCGGCAACCAAAGTTAATTATTAAGAGGATGAGTAGAGCTATCGAATGGCATGAGTTTCATTTTGCTACCTGATGAGGTATTTTTTCATAAAATTTGACCCCTTAAAATCAGGCTGAGCCCCGAAAGTGCTAGGTTTGGGCGAGGCAACCCTATTTATTTTGGCACTTCTTGATAGGGACTATCGAATGTACTACGTACCTAATTGCTACTCGATGAGGTAATTTACACCCAAAAAAATGATCGCTTTTTTGCTGACTGTACAAAATGCTCCAGGTTAGGCCCAAGCAACCCTGTATATTAAGACATATCTTTTTAATATGCAACACCCTACATATGTCATATTTTGCTACTCGATGAGGTAGGGTTGCATACGGCCCCCTCTTAGTCTATATGTTCATATCTTTGACACCTCAATTTTCTACAGTACATTTTTATAAATATTATATTCATTTATGTATATATTTAGTACTTTTTCCTACTGCACCAGTAACTTAGTCTCATCTCTAAGTATGTAATACAACGTGGAAGGGACATAAACATAATAAGCAAACCACAAGCTTTATATTGTATGAGAATGCCTTCTATGATATTTTTTTGGTTTTTGACTGTTATTTTATGAACATAATACTATAGTTATCTTATATAGCCTGACTGTTGTTTGATTTATTACGGGTATGTCCCTTCTACGTTGTATATGTCACCGGAAAATAACAAGACTCGTAAGTTGACCAATTTTCAATGTAGTTGATCAACTCCCGGAAATTAATAAACAGCAGTTAAAATGTATTATTTAACGTATGTATTTTAGTAAATTGATTAATTTACGGCGCCTTGTCGTAAGATCATCCGACGAAGGCGAGGTGTACGTTGATTGGTTAAACGACTCACGTGCTTGCTTTTACAAGCATGTGAGTAGACAAATAATAGACAAATAATAGATATTCAGACTAATTGTACTTACTGATTAAACTAACTATAATACTTATTAGATGCTAATGATATTATAAAATGCCCTCGACCAATCAGAGAACAGTGTATTATGTGACGGGTAATAGTATACCGTTAAATAGTACACTGAGCAACGATTGGCCCGTTAGTGGATGATTTTACTTGTGGCGCAATCGTAAATTATTAAATTACTGCCAGGTTCTGTAAGTTGACCAATTAGCTAAAATGCACTGCGTTAA
This sequence comes from Acrobasis consociella, assembly GCA_963555685.1. Taxonomy (NCBI): domain Eukaryota; kingdom Metazoa; phylum Arthropoda; class Insecta; order Lepidoptera; family Pyralidae; genus Acrobasis; species Acrobasis consociella. The sequence goes on from OY743104.1 coordinate 24,444,848, forward strand.
ATAATACATTTCTACTAACGTTTGTTATTTTTCGTCAGTTAATCAACTAACTAGAAAATTGATCAACTTACGATTCTTGCTATTTATCAGTGACATATACATTATAAGTTTATGGAAAATACCTACTTCATTGTGTATTGCTAGTAATTTAAATCAAAGTGTTATATACATATATGTATTAAGAATTTTACACGTGTTACTGGCATGAATACTTAGATACGAAATTCACAAAACATTTGCTTTGTACTCATAAATGTCATATCTACGAGCATCTAACAAGCATGAAATTAAACGAGTTACGACGGCAAGCAGTTACCACATTGATTATGCATGTCTTGTTAGTTGTATTCTCTATATGCGAGCAAACGGGAATAAATGCATGGTACAACTTGAAACTGAAACTAAAAAAACTGAACTGAACATTATATATGCTATAACCGACCTTCGTACACAGAGAGTCCTATACGTTAGATCGCGTTTACCTATATCAAAATTAAGTGATAAATCAACAAGTTCATAACTCTATGGCACGCGTCCAGACTCCGTCGACATTCGGTTTCGAAACTAACGTTGTGTATTGTATACAAGCAAATAAACTCGTCTACAGCGTGCTCCAACTGCTGTGACATGGTAATCGTTGCAAAACGTCGACAACTCAGTTTATTGACCATGTTGTGAATAGAGAGGTATAGGTAACAGAGAATGGACAGCGGCATCCTCTGTGCAAAAAAAATCTTTACCCTTCTACTGCGACCACAGATCCGGGATGGCTCAATCTGTACGATTTGTTTTTACTCGACTACGTCAAAAGGATGGTTATGTTTTTCGAGTGTATGTATGTATATTTCTAAGGAATGCATTTCCTCAACGGTTTGATGTATTAAAGCTTGAGAGGTGTCGTTAGATTTGTCTTAATTCTGAGAGTGACACTAGGGAAAAATTATACAAAAACAAAATAACTAATTTTCGAAAATTCTTCAAGCTCTCGGTATTTTTTTTAAATAAGAAGGTAAGAACATATCTATTTACCAGTTAAATTTAAGAAGAAAGAGAATCTCCAATGAGAGATTTAAGAATGGTTACAAATTTGCACGGATAAGGGAAGTATTAAATTTTAAATATTTTCATAATTAATTATGAAAAATGTGTGACTCTTGATATATTAAAACATTCTTAAAAGTTGAGTAAAATTAAAACCTTATCGAGTGCATAACTTGATTTAAGTTAAGAAGAAATAATAAACTAACGTTAGGCACAACACACAAAAGAAAAAAGATGCTAAAAATTCAAGGAAAACTAGTTTCAATAACTCTTGTAAATTTGCACCAAATAAAGTATTTTTCTTTCTATTATTCTTGCAAAATATATTTTTAAGAGTAAAAGCGAAAAGGCATTAAATCATAATAAATCACATAAAACATTGTTCTACTTACTGTTTAACGTCCATTTGAATTACGACACATAAATTTAATGTAAAATAAAAGGAATTTCCAAAAAGATTCTTCAGAATGCTCATTATTTACTAAATTATATTGTCTTCATGAGAATTACATTTTCTTTAACTTCAGGACATAATTTTGAAGTTTTCGTTTGTCTCATATGTTATATTTCGACTAAGACTAGACTAGAAAATATCACTATCTCGTTAGTCATTCACTATCAAAAATATTTGAGAAATTATATACAAGATACTGTTAACTAATAATTACATTTCGACTTGCATTTCAAAATCTACAAAATATTCTCCAAACAATGAAATAAAAAAATAATAATTTATTATCGCTTGTTCACATCTCTTAAGCTAATATTTACACGAACTGTCGCACTATGTGCCTCTTACAAGCGAACTATAACTCTATGGAAGCATAATCAAGCGCAAAAAAATACTCCGTCAAAGTACATTCCAAAAGCGGGAATCTAAAATAACATAATTATTACGCCAATACCGTTACTGAAGTTACTTCACGCCAAAAGTCAGTTGCTGTATGACGCTGCCTCAAAGCTGGCATTGGCTGACAGTTGACGCTGCGTCATGCGACAATCATTTTATATAAATTTCGTAGGGCCGTTTATCTTCTCGATGTTTGCTTACTCTTCCATAGTACTATAGTTTGCTGCCTCTTACTGTATAATATCACAAGGATCGTCCGTATCGATTAAACTGCTAGTATGCAACGCAAATAAAAAAAAACACTATCATATAGTCATTGGTCTCCGCACAAGTCGTCACCATCTTCCTTCCCACCTGAAAGTACCGAAAATCAACATAAAAGAAACAAATAATAAACTCAATACATGCGATCAAATCAATGTGAAAGCTCGGAAAGACATGCAGCAAAATAATTCAAGGGACAATTGATATAAAACGCAGCTAATTTGATTTCAAAAAGTGCTCAATAAGTAACAAATAATGACAATGAGTGTGAGAAGTTGTAATTTAAAGTGACTTACTAAGGTAGGGCTCGCCCATAGTACCAGGAAGGTACGGGCAGCTGGTGACGTGGTTGAAGTTCTGAGACTGCATCTCCTCCTGGTCCGTCTCGCGATGGTAGAAGTAGTTGAAGTTAGACACGATGACAGGCACCGGCAGCGCGATGGTGAGCACGCCGGCGATTGCGCATAATGACCCAACGATCTTTCCCCACACTCCCACGGGCCTACGCGGAAAACATATCGTTACTTCACAAGATTCTTTTTTCCAAATCATTAAAGTGATGTAGCTAACAACTGTTAAACAATGATGCTTATGGTCATGCGTTAAATTGCTAGGTACATACCACAACTCCGTCTACTACAACGATATACATTGAAAAGGTGCTGAGAAACAAATAAAGGAAAAAACTTAAACGTAATGAAGACCGTCTTGACTGTAATAGAATCAATTGGATATGTTGGTATTTAGACCATTCGCTGAGCATACATTGGATAGAACGCAAGCTGTACAATTTCATCCATCTCCTTTCATACTCGCCAGCGGTTACAGTCTCCTGTAACGAGTAGTTATCGCTGAGCAAAGTGTTCAACGCCTGCTGTGAAGCCCGGTTAGAGACAAAGCTTGCGATGACTACGTGTAGTTTACTGTTCTGTTCTCAACGATACATTTGTAAACCCCAGTGAGCAAATCCATAAACAACTTAAAATCTATCAAACTAAAAGGATTCTTCAGAATGATATATGCTTTTAAGATGTCAATGGACGAATACTTAATCGGGCTCACGCCCCAGCTTTGTCGGAACAGAATAGTTTCTCAACACGTTTACATCCAACAGCTTTGCTCTTTCGCGGGGTTCACGATATATTTACAGACCGGAACATAACGAGAAACAACAAAACATAAATGTTCTAACAAAAAAACTCGTTTCTACGGGGACTACTTGGTAGTCATGCAGTTTATGTCTAACATTCAGTAGATATACATATTTTCCATGTACCTCTATCGAAAATGGTGTAAAACTACCAAGAAGCCAATGACTAAACTCAAGCAATGATATTTTGAACAATTTTACATAGTAGCAGTCAGGCGTAAAATTTACCACATTCCATTGGGAAATCTCACAAAAGAGGTTCAAAATAAATGTACCTAGGTACATTTAAGAAATAGACAAAATCATAGTCAGAATAGATTAAATCCTATTAAACTGTTAAACTGGATACATACAAGCAAAATAATATAATGCCCTCTATGAAAGAGATGAAACAAGACAGATGCATACAGTGAGATGATCACCATTTTCGATGAGCTATTGTCAACGTCCACAACACCAAAGAAAAACTGGATAGGTACACATATTCTTAGCGAAAGCGTTACAGAGGAGCATACATTCTTTGGATATGGCCTTTAAGTACATCGACTTCACTTCAAACTTCAAGACGTGTGAAGTGTACTGTTTCACAACGAAAGCTGGCTCTCTCAACTAATACGCTTTGGGAGGGGCGATTGTCACACCGACGACGACCATGTGGAACACGATACGTCAAACACTTGAATGGTTCAACGGAAAATTTTACAGCTACGCTTCCATGTAAAATTGTACAAGTTCAGGAAGATTCATGACAAAGATTTTAAAATAATAACAAGACATTATGGAACGTTTTTAAACGTGCAATATTTCTTAAAGTGAATAAATTGGTGTGATCGGTTAAGATCTAAGCGAACCGACGATAAATTAAACTGAAGCATAAATAGTTACATGATGTGGCGAAAGAAATCGCAATCGTGTTAAAATGCCAATGTAGGGTTGTAGGATAAAATGAAATGACGAGAAGGCAAAGATGAAATTTAGGGTGAAGTCGCTGTATCATACGTCATGTCTCCGTATCCTACGGTCGTCATTGTCACGACCGCCCACCAAAACGCATCAGGTATGGATTTGAAGAAGCTGTTCTCACTTCCGGCCTCAGCAAAGTATACCGCCGAAGAAAACAGCACCACACCTTTAAGAACAAGCACACACCAACGGAGAATACAGTGCGACATACAGTGGCGGGGAGCGTTGCGAGCGGGCAGAGCAGGGCGGGGCTGCGACGCGGGTTACCTCATATCGCCGTAGCCAACAGTAGTCATCGTTATTACTGCCCACCAAAATGCATCAGGTATTGAGGAAAAATTTGAATCGGGGCATTCTTTGTCGGCAAAGAATACGGCGCTGGAGAAAACAATAACTCCTGCGAACACAAAATACATTGTGTACGCAACTGTAGGTGGCCCGCGTCGCGAAGCGCCTGCTGCAGGTGCGCCGCGCGTCGCCCGCATCTGCTGGCTTGACTTCGGACCTCGTAGCAGCTTTGTCAAGCATCGCTTTATATCAAACAAGCATTACGAGTAATAACTGTGTCAGCGTTCTTTTTTGATAAAATTTGATAGCGCCTGTTTATAATGATATTAAATTTAACATTATTGCAAATACTTTAAAAAGGTATATAATTATATAGCATATCTGAAGCTTAAATTAAAAAGAATTAAAAATAAAAGCATTTTGCCACTTACCAATGAAAAGGAAAAAGATTAGGAGTCCGAGTTCACGCATCGATGCCTTAAGAGTTCTGCCAAGGATCTGCAGACCTTTGGAGTGCCGTGACAGTTTGAAGATACGGAAGACTCGTACGAGACGAATCACCCGTAGGATAGCCAGGCTCATAGCTTGGTTGGTGGACTTGTCCTGTGGAGATACTGGCGCTCGAGGAAGATTCAGTGTGTCTTCTTCTTCGGCCACGACGGTGGCCAGGGTGATAAAGTACGGGATAATAGCTATTATGTCGATAATGTTCATGACGTCTCTAAAGAAATTAAATTTGTTCGGACAGGCTAAAAACCGTACTATCAGCTCGAAAGTGAACCATATGATGCATAGAGTTTCGATGAGAAAGAAGGGATCGGTGATGTCGGGAACTTCGTCTTCTTCGATCTTAGTGCCGTTGGTTGTGGTATTGAAGACCTTGTAGTGTTTGAATTCAGGGAGGGTTTCGAGGCAGAAGATGACGATGGACAGCAGGATAACGAACACGGAGATGATGGCGACGACGCGGGCGGCTTGGGAGCTCTCGGGGTATTCGAACAGCAGCCAGATTTTACGCTGGCGTTCGTTGGAGGGCAGAGGCTTCTCCTCCTCCTTTATAAACCCCTCATCTTCCCTGCAAAAGATTGGACAATGTAAAGAAACAAGTATTAGATTAAGTATAACCGGTAACTAAACTTGCATGAGAATGGTTCAGTAATTCAATATTTTACACAAAAAAGGGTAGGAACATAATCACAATCAAGTAAGAGGAACTTAAATGTAAATTAGCAAAGAGGGTTCAACTACAATATTGGACATTTTACTTTTAAAGACCTAGACTAGGCCTCTACCCATAAAAGCATTATTTTGCACTTCATTGTTTGTTAGTTAAAAAACGACAATCCCTTGAACTTGGGGGCCCCGATGCCAGATGTACTATCATGTCTTTTACCTAACGAGGTAGGCTGAGTCTAGGGACATAACACCCAAAGGTCACGTTTAATGTGATTTTGCAAGAAAATAGTAATGGAGACCAATAAATACATTATTGAAATATCTCATATATAATATATATATTGAAATATCTCACCGGAATTTATTCGTCGCCTGCTCTCCGAGTTCGTAGAACTTAATTTCTTCGGAGAACACATCGAGAGGAACGTTCACTGGTCGACGGAGCCGGCCCCCGCTCTGGTAGTAGTACAGGATCGCGTCGAATGACGGCCGGTTTCTGTCGAAGAAGTATTCGTTCCTGGAACAAAAGACACATCATTTCATTTTGACATAATCGATTACCAGGATTAATATTTTCACGCTTCCCACGTTGCCTGGAGAGGCATACTGCTTCGGAGTTTAGACTGCAGCGTTCACCATGCACATGACATGCACCTTCATTATAATTTACCTATTTATTTATTTATTTATTTATTTATTTAACTTCATTACAATATACATGTAAATGGCGGACTTAAGGCCAGGGGCCTTTTCTACCAGTCAACCAACAGGTGATGCTGAGAAAGTAATCTTTTGGGGTAAGTACCTACAACAGCAACTAACTAAAAAAGACAAAAAGAAAGGAGTAAACTTATAATAATAATAAATCTTTATTTAGCCAATTTAATTAAGTAAGTACATATAGTTGTATAATATATATCGTGGATAAACCTACACATAAATATACATAAATAATAATTCAAAAATAAACCATACATAAACTACATAAATACTACTTATATAGCCGGTGACAGTTTTCGGAGATAATGTGCACGCACTGCTCTCTTAAACGCAAGACGAGATTCAGCTTTCCGGATACTGACTGGTAAGGTGTTCCAAAGCCGTACAGCTTGAACGACAAATGAATTATTATAGAACGCAGTCCGGGAAAGTGGCATATCAAGAAGGAGATTGCTTGAAGAGCGAAGAGCGTACTCCTGGCTAAAATACGGTGTTATGCTTTGGGGCAATAGTGTCCACGCGGACGACCTACTCCTAATGCAAAAAAAGTGCTTACGCATACTGTGCAACTTACCGTACAGACATAGCTGCAAGACGTATTTCATAAAACAAAATATCTTGACATTACCCTCAATTTATATCCTTGACATATGCACATTCGTGAGAAAAAATAAACACATATTTACGCAAATGAAAGACACACACAACATAAACACACGACATAAATATAGATTGGCACTACCGTCGAAAAAAAACCTGGACATATTCAATAACGGACCATATGTGAGTGCAATCAAAATATATAATAAACTACCAAAATCACTACAATTAGAACATAATGACAAAACTTTTAATAAAAAACTAAAAACATTGTTATTGACAAAAGGTTATTATTCTGTCAAAGAGTACTTAGAAGACAAATTACACAACTAGTTTAAAGAATTCTCAAGCCACATCCATTAATATACTGACATTTATATTTACCTTTTTTTTCTTCTTCTAATTTTTTTTTTCGTAATATTATTGTTAAGATATTTTAAAGGTTCGGACTTACAAAAACTACATCTCATTAAAATTAAATTAAAATGTAATCAAACTTAACTGAAATTAAGGGCTATTATTTATATATATTCTATGTATCTCTGTAAAGTTCTATGTATCTCTGCTGACATTCAATGTAATCACTAACAATTTTTGACATATCCTGAATCTAAAACCACTATTATTATATAAACTCAACTCAACATACTTTTAGTTCGCAACACCCTGTCAGGGTTCATGTACTTATTAACCTACTAACCATGTAATGTATGAGTGCATGTAAGCGAAAATAAAGAAATAAAGAGTTCTGACGTGGGAATTACCTAGAAAGGGAAATTTGGTTTTAAGATAAGCCGGAGTTTTAGGATCAAAAAGTATGGAATACAGAGTATTGAGGATATGCAGACTACGCCGCTGTCGAATAGGTAACCATTTTAACTGAGACCGGTAAGCCGACACATGGTCGTACTTCCGCAAGCCAAATATGTATCGGATACAGTTGTTTTGGATACGATCAAGCTTGTTGAGGAGATCACAATTCAGTCCCGTGTAACACACATCCGCGTAATCCAGAATTGGCAGAATCAGAGAGTCATGAGCATTTCTTTAATTTTTATAGGTAAAAAATGTTTTAATTTAAAAATTTAACCTCAGAAATCTGCCCACTCCAAGAAAGTGTAGAATCAATACACAGCCCCAGATCTTTAACGCTACATGTAAAAGGTATTTCAGTATTGTCGTAGCAAACACGTGAAATGGAATCGTCATCAATCCGGTTCAAATTCGAGAGCTACCAACTATAATGGCCTGACATTTAGTAGGGTTTACTGTGACTCCAAAGCGTCTCGACCAATTACTTATGGCCAGCAAGTCTGTATTAATTTTAGCATCGGCATTGTTGAGATCCTCCACTTCAGTCTGTGTGTAAAGCTGCAAGTCATCAGCGTACAGATGATACGGACACTGAAGATCTTTAGTGATAAAGTCTATAAAGATGGAAAACAACAAAGGAGAAAGAATACCGCCTTGGGGAACGCCAGTGTTAAGATTACTCCACTCCGACGAACAGATACGAAGATAACTTGAGAACCAGCCTAGTGCCGAAGGGGAAACTAAATGATGAGAGAGAATTGCTAAAAAGATGTCATGATCGACGGTATTAAAAGCGTTCGAAAAGTCCACTAAAGCCATTACAGTGACTTTAGTGTTCTCCATACCATCTCTAATGTAGTCAGTCACTTTGAGGAGAGCTGAGATTGTGCTATGTCCAGGCCGAAAACCGGACTGTAACGGATTAAGTAAACCGTTAATATGAAAGTAAGAGGTGAGTTGCTTATGTGCGCAAACCTCTAATACCTTGGACAGTAGCGGGAGAATTTACTTTATAGAGATGGGACGAAAATCTTTGGGATGGGAGGGATTAGAGACCTTGGGCAGAGGATGAATAAAGGCTTTTCGCCAGAGCGAGGGAAATTAAGATGTCGATAGGGAATAATTGACTATATGAGTGATTACAGGGATAATTGTGTCGAGAATAGTTCAATCATACGTCTATTTATCTGATCTACCCCCACCGCTCTGGTTTTTATTGACAAAAGGATATTTTTTACTTCGTATTGACTGACTGGAGAAGATATGAATTCCGAAATATTGGGGGTAGGAAGAGATGCGATATATTTAATAGTGTCCGATTTCGTTATACGGTCCAACGGTGAAGAAGTAGAAAAGTGTTTATTAATATCGTCTAAAGAAATTGTGGATGGGATTTCTGAATTACTTGATTTGCCGATACCTAAGGAACCCAAAAATTTCCAGATATCAGCAGAAGATGAGGAAGAGATTGTGTATAGGATCAAGCGGCGTTTAGCATCACGAATCATTCTGTTACACCGGTTCCTTGCAGCCTTAAACAGAGCCCAGTTTTCACCTGACCGATCCTTCCTAAACCGACGAAAGGCCCTGTCTCTCCGTCTCATGGCCATCCGCACACCATGAGTTATCCACGGCGCAGGAGGCCGCTTGATTCGTACTTTCCGTATTGGTGCGTGCTTATCGTACAACCTAGTGAGTATTTGATTGAATACATCAACCTTTTCATCAATGGAAGCAGCAGACCAAACAGTATTTCACTCCATATTTGCCGCGTCAGATAAAAGCTTGTCTGCATTTATTCGTGCAAAGCTACGTAATTTCCGCACTTTAGGAGTACATTTGTGTGGTTTAAGGTTGTACGAACAATGAATGAGATCGTGACGGGAAAAACAAGGGGCTGGGTGCTGCCCGTATGACGAGACTTCATTGGGGGAAGAGGTGATGATGAGGTCGAGTAAAGTATCATCGACATCGGTATTACAATGAGTAGCTTGCAGTGGCAGAACGTGAAGATTTGCTGATTGGAGGATGTGACATAATTTCTGAGCCCGAGGTGAGGATACATTAATAAGGTTAGTGTTAATATCACCTAGTATAAGTTGATGTGTGTACTCGGGACCGATTGTTTAGAGAGCTATCTCGAGATCTGCAAAATAATCCGTAGCAGGCGGACAGTAAACTACTCCAAGGACAGCCTTGGAATCCCTAACCAGTATCTCCAGAAAAATGAATTCCGCTGATGCCGAGTACTGACACGGGGAGGAAGTTAATATTTTGTACTTGATATCCGAACGAAGGTAAATCCCAACACCTCCGCATCCCTTTCCAGTCCTGTCATTTCTTATAAGTACAAATCCGGGAAGTGGATATGAAGTTGAAGATAGTTCTGGTTTTAACCAGGTCTCTGAAATTAGGATAGCGTGTGCATTGACATCAGCAAAAGTTTCAACAAACTGAATAGTGATCCGGAAGGCTCTGAGCGTTAAAATGGCAAACGTTAAATTCCTTTAATTGTGTGTTTTTTATCTGAAAAACATTCCTAACATAATCTCCAAGTGAAGAAAAAGATTTTGATGAGTTAGAGCTTTCATCGCATGACTGATATTCATCATCGGCAGTGTGAAAAGAATCACCGTCAGACATAAAAAAAATATATAATACCTAACTATATATATAAATATACATTATACGCGGCCGCACCGCACCGCGCGGCGCTTGCCGGCATGTTGTTTTTCAAAATTTGGTTGGTTTTTTGTCGAAATAATTAATTGTTGAAATTTAGTATGACACTCGAGAAATGGTTTCGAATAACTCAAATCAGATACTTTGGGATTTGTATGAAATGAAAACTAATGACGTCATAGTTTCTTGGAGTCAAATAACGCTCTTTACAGTCTCAATGTTTTCCACAATAATAAATCTGAAATCACGTTGTAAATTGATATGACCAATGACAAGTAGACGTTTTATTCTAGTAACACTACCAATTAAATTATTTTTGACACAGGAAACTTTTTGATATGAGCTTTGTTTTTCTACGAATCTAATCATTTTCGATTCGATGCATTATATAGTCTTTAAAGAAGTCTTACCTCAGTGGGTCGAAGTACCTTATCCTCCGGGCCGGGTCCCCGAGGAGCGTCTCGGGGAACTGGTTTAGAGTCCTTAGCTGTGTCTCGAACTTCAGTCCGCTCACCTGTCAACAAATGACATTTATTAAAACACTGCGAGATCAAAGAGCTATATATTGACCGAGCGAGCGAAGCGAGCAAAGGTCTACAATTCAAGTTGGGGCGAAAAAACATTGTTTGTATGTATGTATGTTTGTATGTATGTATGTTTCGCGATAACTCTGGAACCGTTGAGCTGATTTTGATGATATTAAGAATAAGTGTAGCAATTATTCACTGAATTTATAAGTTCGTTGAGCATCAAAATCGGTTCGGCCGTTTTCGAGATAAACGCATCTTGATAAAAATAAATATTCTCTATAACTTTCAAACCGTTGGTCAGATTTGGATGAAACTTAGCATTTCACAAGATAGTATTGTTATATTTTTCTTGTATATTGTAAATCAAAATTGTATACACAGTTTTGGATATATTGAGTTCAAACCTGACATATGACGAAAAACTACCGTGCTGATGAAAATAGTTTATCTCCTTAGATGAAGTTGGTAGATATGTCGCAGTTGAATTGTATGATCGGTTGTTATTCAAAAACTCTAGCTGTTTGGCAGTACAGCCCGGTTTTGTAAAACAGCTGAAAATAGCTCAGCTCGATTATCAATGAGTTACGTAATTACGTTCAACAAAACAGCTAACGTTGAGATGGCTTATAGGATTACCATTATTTGAATAACACTGTGTTATTAAACGAAATAATACATGAAGGGACAATAGTTGTTCTTAATTATTTTTATATTACTCGTGGGATGGAAATAAAACCTCAATTCTACTTCTTACTAAATAATTCAGTCTCCAACATCATAAAACACCAATGAAGAATGATAATCTATGAAATTGGATTAGAGATATAGAAATTTGGTAAATCCGACAACTCAATGGCGCAGCGACTTCTTACGGCCAATTGATCCACGTGAATTTTCCATCTTGCCGGAAGGCGGGCGTCGAAATAACATTATGGCATCCAAGCTAAAGGTCTGCTTTATTCTTTTCAATCTTTTGCACTCCGAAATCACAAACGATGCCCCTGATGTCTCTCGATAAAAACAGCTTAGTCACGGAACGCGGCGAAGAATTTACTTTATGGGAGGCCATATTTGTTGTTATTGCCTTATATAGGTTATCTAATGACGTAAATACTAATGAAGTAAATACTGATTCACTAATAACGGCATACTATGGCCTGGTTGAATCAGTCCTTAGATACGGTATAATTTTTTGGGGAAATTCCACCGATAAAGGTCTAGTATTTAAATTGCAAAAGCGCTGTATTCGAGCAATGTTCGGACTACAAAGTAAAGATAGTTGTGAACCGATATTTAAAAAACATAAGGTTCTAACATTTCCGTCATTATATATAATGGAAACAGCTATATTTGTAAAAAGCAATCCTCACCTGTTTATCTGTTATAGTAGAAAGAAACCGACGTGAAGACAAATTGTGCATACATCCATCCAAAACTGCTTTATTACATGATAATGTATTAGGTATGGCACCGATAATATAATATAATAAAATATCAAAACAATATAAGGAATTAAATGTTACTTGATGTATGATTTCAGCTATATTACAAAGCTGAGCTGTAATGCCAAACAGCTAGAGTTTTTGAATAACAGCAGATTATACAATCCAATTGCGGCAGATATATATGTTACGGGCAACGTGATTAACAGGGCCGTATTAATGAGGGCTAAGTATTATGAATAGTTCCCAAGAGCATCGGGCTATTTAATAAATTTTAGTATTTTAATTACTCGGACCGGTCCATATTTTAACGCCCGACAGCCCGTGGTCCAATTAAAAAATCAACGTAAGCAATAGAAATTTGTACTGCATTTTCGGAAATTTTCAGTTTATGCAAGATATTTTATCTAGATTTTTAATATTTAAACTCAGTATTAATATTCATAAAAACATTTGATTATGTATAGAAAATTATTTTTATTAAAATAAAGGTAAGGTAACTAGTATCTTATTACATTTAATTATTAAATGTCTTTAATACTATTATGTTAAATATTTTTTATGTTCCTTACTATTATAAGAATGTTGTAAGTTTAATTTTGTTGATAAACAAAAACACTTTTCACGTATTTTATCATTTTGCTCAAAATTTTGTAAAAAAAAAGTAATCTATGTAACAACTTACTTACCTATGTTATTACGTTAAATTGTTTAATTATTTTGTACTATCATATAATAACGTTAATAAACAAAAACACCTAATTTCATTTGTTTTATTATTTTGCCCAAAACGTATTTGCCTATTTCATACTGACCGCTAAAAGTGATTAGGCATGAAGTTTTAATCAAATTGCGCATGTGACATGGGCATTATGTGTACAGGCCGATCATTATTCATAGGGACCAGACTTCTCAAGTTGCCCGATACATCTAATACATTCGACACTAAATTAAGATGAACCAGCGACAAAAAGGTAAAGTTACTTTCAAACATCAATTAGACATATATTTTAAAAAAATGTCACTAGATGTCTCTGATACAAAAGTAACTTCTCTGAATCACAGGGACGATTTTAGGTACAGTTTGACAAATAAATTTACTGGTTGTCAAATAAATGGTAGACACGTTACAGTTCCCATTCCTATGACTTGGTGGTAAAAGAAGACTAGCCCAGTATCATGCTCATGAACCCAATTTACACTGTCGCGTGCCTGGGCACTTGGGCAGTCACTGTGCACAAAACGCAAGGACTCACTTGAGATATAGTAGTCCAATAGTAGGACCAATTTAGATGCAACAAAACAATAAAAGATATATTTGAATTTGAATTTGATGTGGTTTTACGTGAAAGCAAGTTTATTTATTTAGTAAATGCTTGTAAACTTGTAATTGTAATAAACTTGTGGAATAATAATCGCGAGGTCTAAGTTCGCGGCAAACCACTAGTTAATGTTAAAGTACTAGAGAAGACTTTATCTCATCTACATAGACTTTACTTAATAGTGCTTCTATGCGCCTGGTATTTTTTAACAGTTTATAAATGAAATAAGAGACTACACAATAAGCGGACGTCTCGTATGAGCGTACAATACGCCGCTCAACTAACGCTCAATAAGGCCCTAGCCCCTCAAAATTCGCCAGGATTTAGATAATACCTAAAATCTCGTCGCAAATAGGACTCAAGTTACGCAGCGCTCTACGTTACTTGCGCGTGGTGTGAACGGTGGCAAGGAATTCTATGATACGGCACATAACGCGACGCAAGATGCATCGCGCATCATACGCGGCGTATGGTTCGGCGCGTAAGTACGACAAATAAAACCGCTACAAGATCAATGGCACCGGGAGTTTGACCGCGGGAGTGCAGCCAACAGGTGGCCGTTTTGCATGGAGCACGTGAACTGAAGGGGCACTTAACCTTTGACCTGTTAAGAAATTAACGTCTCTACTCATGCCTTTGAAACCGTGACCGGCAATTCTTTCTAAAGTGCACGTTACTCGTATTTTAAATTCAGTCAATGACTCTATACCCATTTCTTTAAGTAGGTACTTAAATAAAGATAAACAATTTTTACTTGTCTTTATTATTTAAATATCATCATAACCATCACAGTATCTCTTCCGGCCACTGTTGAACATAGGCCTCCCCTCGTCGACCCAAATAAAAGGGATATTTATTGAAATATTCATTTCATAGATCAATCCCTTAGCAAATCACAAATTAGTTATTTTATAAATTATAAATTACATAATTAATTTGTAATTTGTAAAGATATAATTTGTGGAGTGTATATTTCAATAAAAAGACATGTCAAGATTGTTAACATTTGTTTGAATACGTATCTAAATAGAGTGTAGTTTCATGCTGGAAACTTATCACAAAATAGAAAAAATAAATGTTTACTTTATAAATTTACACTTTCTCTCTCAGTTTCATGTTTCGTATGTGTTGGTGGCCAATCCTGGTGTCAGGTTTTTGAATCTTTATTAAGCATTCTTAGTTCTAAAGACATCGTTTTTAGTGTACGAAAAGTAAAAACGGGACCCTATTACTAAAACTCCGCTGTCAGTCTGTCCGTCCGTCTGTTGGTCACCAGGCTGTATCTCATAAACCGTGATAGCTAGATAGGTGAAATTTTTACTGATGATGTATTTCTGTTGCCGCTATAACAAAAAAATACTAAAAACATAATAAATAAATATTTAAAGGAGGCTCCCATACAATAAACGTGATTTAACCCGCCGGGCAAGTGCGAGTCACCCCAGCCTGTTGAAGTTTATCGGATATATAAGTTGTGCAGACAAAAAAGTTGCGTCTTAAAAGGGTAACAAAAAAGATTTATGATTTTATTAATGCTCATATATCCAAATTTAATGTGGGGCACCACACTGCGCTCCATTACAAGACAGCTGATTTGAGAGCTTAAAGCGACTACATTACAATTGTCATGTCTGTCGCATGCATTTTAAAAGATGGGCACATATAATTGCCAACTGAGCTCTGGACGGTCGAAGAAAGAGAAAAGGACCAAGAAAGAGATAGGCGGATTACCTTACACAGTTTGAAAAAGAATTGTAGATCACATCTAGGGACCGCAAGAGATGGAAAAAGAGAGGAGAGGCTTTTGCCCAACTATGGGACCTAGCTGACAAAATGTCACCCATCCAAGTGCGATCATGCCCGGTGTCGCTTTACTTGCGAAAGCTCTAGTAATGCGCACTCCCGCGAGGCCACCCAGCTTTTTACAGAGATAGGTAGACCTCTCCAAGCCGTCTGGCCAGCGTGGAGAGTGTAGGCCAAGTCCCAGTGTCGTGATTTGTAAGTTTTATTAAATTTTAATTGCTTATAACTAATTGAAAAACTATTTTAAAGAGGTCTTGATTTTAATTGGAATCAATACTATTTAGGATAAACTTCTAAAATACATAAAAAATCGATTTATCATATATTTTTAAATACTCAATCACAAATTTGAATTTCTGCCGAAGCTAGAGACCTTCGTTCACTTCGCTCACTCTTTAATGACACTGCGTACTCCGTTCCGCCTATTCCCGTTTTCGTTCCCGTTCCTGTCATTCTGCTTCTTCTTCTTATCGTGTGTGTTAGTGACTAACACTAGTGTCAGAGTTTTTAAACCGCCTTAAAGGCCTCTGACATGGTTTTAGGTAACGACCAATGTCAAAGACAATGACCGGGACCGACGGCTTAACGTGCCCTCCGAAGCACGGATCATTTTACTTATCAGACAATCAGCTGATCAGCCTGCAATGTCCTCACCAAACTAGGACAACAACACAAAGTCGTTGTCCCCGCCGGGAATCAAACCCGCGACCTCCGGGTATGAGCCGAACGCTCTAACCACTACACCACGGAGGCAGTTTGTTATTCTGCTATTCACCACAGATTCTGCCCCGGGACTGTATGAATCCTCTTCTCTATCTCACCTTTAAGTTTACATGGTGACTTTTTAACCATCAGCCAAATTCAGACAATGTCACTGAACTGCTTTCTATAAAAAAATATGTGAATTGATTTGAATTATAAGCGCTGTTTTACTTGTATTTCTTAAGTCGTTCTATGACATGCACTGGAGGACTTGGAGTGGTCCTTCTACTCTGCCGAAAACCACACGGCAATATTTACAATCAAAACAGCGTTAAACAAGAACAATTTACTATACGCGCTGAGCCAGCCAGCATTCACACGGTTTTTTTTCGTGTGGTTGGCAATGGCCGCTTCAGAAATACATTTATTGTGTGCTCCTCAAGGGCGGCGCGAGGTGCTCGCACTGCAGCGAATGAGCTCAGAAGTAAAGAGCGTGTGCAGTACAGAGTTCAAATGCTTTGTTGATTTTCGCGTAAGTGGTCTACACTA
Organism: Acrobasis consociella; assembly: GCA_963555685.1. Lineage (NCBI taxonomy): Eukaryota > Metazoa > Arthropoda > Insecta > Lepidoptera > Pyralidae > Acrobasis > Acrobasis consociella. Next base: position 24,461,743 of record OY743104.1, read on the forward strand.
GTGTCAGATGTTTCAAGCTGCCTAAAGGCATTGGACATAGTGTCAGATTCAAAGACGGTTAAGTGTCGTTCATCAATAATCGTATGTTTAAAGCTGCTTAAGATTGGTCTAATAAAACGACGATAGTCGGGGTCAACAGCTTAACGTGCTTTCCGAAGCACGAAGGAGCTCGAGAAATCTTTATGATATTTGTGGTCATCTGTGGACCCCGCTTGAGGATGAGCCCTAGCAATGCGCTTTCTCCCACCCGGCCCTCAACCAAGAAAGTAAGTCTACTAAATCGAGAATCCAAAGCTTTCTTTCTGTATTACTTGTGTTTCTTTGTACAAACGTCGACAGCACGCTTTATGAAGTGATTTTAATTAATTTTCCAACGGTCCAGCGATGTTACGCGACCGCTAATGGTTCCGCTCTAAGGTCGGGTTTTAACGATTCGTGACGCTGTCGCGGCCTTCAGGAGCATATGTGACGTGGAGCAATAGCCACAGCTTGCCTTGGCCGATATAGATGGGTAGAATATGACAGGCAACTTAGTTAAGACATTTTGACAGGTGGTGCTAAAAACAGGAAACGGAAACAAAACAATTAAGACACCTAGTTACTTACTTACTATATAGTTCAGTAGCGAGGCTTTCTTAGAAGCCGATTCCCATCGAGTAACCTATGGGGTTTCTAATATTTATGCATTTATTACAAACAACTATTATAATATAACCGATATCGACGCACCGCGCATTAAAATGTCCATTTACTATTTTCATGAGCCGTTAACTAGCAGCATGACCGGATTGCACACACCTTTACAATTCAAAATACGAACATTTTCGCTGATTATTTAAAATAAACACTCACAATGATAAATTTTGTATAACCACGCTCAGACATATGTTGCATTACTCATACTAAGCCAATAAAAATATGATAATTATAAGCCGGACATTGATCAGCTTATGAACCTTTACAGAACTAGGATTAGGTAGGTATCTAATTTGTTTATTTGCTGTACTATCCCAAATTGTCACCCAACGCCACTGATATAGTTACTACCTACAAAATTCTAATATTTAAACTTAAGTTCTGACCAGTACAGAAAAGCGGCACTTTCTTAAGTAAAGACATATGTATTACTGAAATAAACTCCTTTTCATTGAATAGAAGGAACTAGAGATATACATAAGCATATTTATAAATATATTCTTATATCTCTAGCTAAGTCCCAATGAAACTTTCTTGGACTTGACTGTTAAAAAGTGCAATTTGCAGTGTAGTGGATGGATCGCTTAGATCGCTCATCTAATTGTGGAGTGAAGTTCAGGGCCGGCCGTGATTGATGGCTGCAGACAAGCCGACTGCTTTCAAATTGCCGTGTATAAAATAGTGCACGCCAAATGGTAAAAAAAGTTAAGTGAGCAAGTGTAGTTTTTCTACGGGTTCTATAAAGCGGAACCAACGAAGAAGTAGATCGAATCCTTTCTGCTGACAATGTCTAGTCTCCTACAATGTCCAATGTGCTAAGGAGTCCAGTGCTCTACCTACTACGGCCAGTCTCAAGTGTCTTAATATGTTCAGTGTCGGGTCACAAAGCAAATGTCCACATCGACTCACTGCCGGCCATCAAAGAGAATTCAATCATAATATATAACTTATATTGTTTCTGTGGGTTTATGTATATAAGTACGCAATCATTCAAGATCTTTTAGAAGGATTTTAATGCGGTTTTCACCAATAGATTTTATATGTATGTATTATGAATAGAATTCCTCTTGTAGGTAGCTAAATAGTCTGAAACTAATTTTTATGCATGACAACAATGATGCTTATTAATAGATAACCTTCTTCTAATTAAAAAGTCGGTTGACGGCCGAAACACAAAACTGAAATCGGCTGCACCGCCTGCCGCAACGTAGAAATTTGCATTGCGGCGCGGCACCGCTTCGCGGTTATGTGTTTAAACTCTAAACAGCTGTTCTGGGCGGCGTGACGCGAAATCTCTCGGAATACAACGTTTCACGGATTGCCGGCTTTAATTATATCGCGCGGAGCACGTGAAGAAGGTGTCGGTCTATTTATAACGAAGGAAAACTAAAACAATAATATTGCCAGTATTTTGGTGCAGTGCGTTCTACACGCAGAAATGTGTTGGGTACAATACGACTGCGGTCGTTCAAGAGTAATGGGAGTAAAGCTGCATATACAATTTATTTTCAATGTTATTTAATGACTGTTGTGTTTCTACTATGAGCTGGTCGATGTTAGGTAACAGGAATCTTTGTGGTTCATGTTATTACGATTAACATCGGTACAGCTGTGAAGCTTGAAACATTTTGACCACAATTGACAAACAACCATATGTAAAACATTCGTATACCCGGGTTTACTAAAAACTAAATGCTCATGAGTGCCTTTCCAATGGTAATAATTCCAACAATAGGTACAGATGATTGTATTTAAATTGTAACTATTTCGGAACATCATTTATGTATATTTCGAAATCTAAGAGGTAATGTCAAAAAAGAAACGAAACAATGTCGTCATTTTTGTTGCATTTCACGCGCTTTTCCTTTCAACAATGGAATTCGAACATGATGCATTTTCTGTATGTGCCATCTAAAATAATAAATGTCTAATCCCGTTCTGGATATTTTAATTCCTCGAATCCACAGCAACCTACGCTCTGCTACAATGGTTATGGGCTAAATGCGTACCGTAATACAGTTACAATAAAAGAGGAATAAGATATCACGTAAGTACGACAAAAGTAAAAGTTGTTTTGATTGCCCATATCTACAGCCGTTTTGAGGAATGTCTACGGTAAGGATTGAAAACCTCGGTAGAGAAAATTATGATTCCTGGCGAATTCAGATAGAGGCAATATTAATAAAAAATGACTTATGGGATTACGTGAATGGAAAAATTCCAAGGCCACTAGAAGTCGCCGAGGAAGCGACATGGTTATCGAAAGATGCAAAAGCGAGGGCTGATTTAATATTGGCGATGAACCCAAGCGAATTGAGGCATATTCGAGACTGCAAGACTTCTAGAGAATTATGGCTGAAATTGGAAGCGATATATGCATCAAAAGGACCAGCTAGGAAAGCATCCTTGTTGAAGCAGCTTACCTTGTGTAAAATGAACGAAGGTGATGATATTCATATGCATTTAGCAAATTTTTTCGATGCGAAAAATAAACTACATGATATGGATATCGATATTCATAACGATTTAGCGTCGATTATGTTATTATACAGTTTACCACCGAGTTTTGAGAGTTTTCGTTGTGCGATAGAGTCGAGAGATAATTTTCCGGACCCTGAGATTTTAAAAATTAAAATTATCGAAGAGAGCAATGCAAGGAATAATGCTGGAACTGATAATAAAGTCTTTATAGCAAAAGGAAAGGGTCGAAATAATAAAGGGAAGATAAAAGTCGACGAAAAAGAATTTGAATCGAATCGAAAATTCGTAATGAAATGTTTTAAATGTCATAAAACTGGTCACAAAGCCTCGGAATGCAAATTCAAGAAAGAGAAACAAGATAGTGTAAAGTATATTTCAAAATGTGATGTAGTTACTAAGAGTGATGACGAGTTTGTAACTTTTAACTGTTTTTCAGATAACTGTTATGCTGCAAACTGCGAGTATGGAAACTGGATCTTAGACAGCGGCTGTACAAGTCATTTGTGCGGTGAAAAATCACGTTTTGAAAATGATTTACAACTTTCTTTTGGAAAATTGAATTTAGCTATAAATCAGAGTGCTCTCGTACAAGGTAAAGGTACGATAAGATTATTTGCATGTAATGATGACTCTAAGCGTGTAGTTGAACTACAAAATACGTTGTTTGTTCCTGATTTAAGAACTAATTTAATTTCGGTTGCTAAGATCACTGACAAGGGTTTCAATGTAACATTTAAAAACGACAGTGCTATAGTAACTGATTCCAATGGGAACATTAAGCTAGTTGCAAATCGACAGGGTAATTTATATTACGTAAAGGAACGACGTGCTCAAGCTTTAGTGATTTCAAATGATAAAGTTGATATTCAAGTATGGCATGAGCGTCTAGGTCATCTTAATGTAAAAGACTTATTAAAACTTATCACTCATTGCGACTTAGAAGTGAAAACTGATATGACAAATGTCAATAAGTTGCGTGATTGCGAAACATGTATTCGTGGTAAGATGAGTGCGATACCTTTTACTAGTTCTAGTGGACCTTGTGATGAGATACTAAAAATTGTTTACTCTGACGTAGTAGGGCCGATGAGAAATACAGCTCTAGGGGGTGCAAAATATTTTGTGACATTTATAGATGATGCTACAAGATGGTGTGAAGTATATTTATTGAGTAAAAAGAGTTCAGTTTTTACGGTTTTTAAAATATACAAACAATACGTAGAAAATATTACTGGTAAAAGAATAAAATATTTTCAAACTGATAATGGCGGTGAATATTGTAGTAAGGAATTTGATAACTTCTTAGAAAAGGAAGGAATACAAAGAAGGCTTTCAATCAGTGGAACTCCACAACAGAATGGAATAGCGGAAAGGATGAATAGAACGATTGTCGATATGGCAAGGTGTATTTTATTGTCATCAGGACTTCCACCAGGTTTTTGGGCAGATGCAGTGGTTACTGCATGTTATATTAGAAATAGATGTCCAACTAGCGCGTTAAACGGCAGGATACCATATGAAAAATTCTTTGATAGACCTGTACAAATTCATTATTTACAATCTTTTGGAGCGAAAGTTTTTGTTTTAGATAAGGATTTAAATAAAGATAAGTTTGCAGCTCGTAGTAAACAGGGAATTTTTATAGGTTACCCTAGGAACCAAAAAGGTTACAGAGTATGGTTGCCGAAAGATCGAAAATTAATTATAGCTAGGGATGTTAGGTTTTTAGATGTTGAAAAATCTGAGACCGATGGGCCTGGTGATCCTTTTCAGTTGGAAATACCTATTGCATCGGAACCGACGCGGTTTATAGAAATTGAGATTAATTCACAATCCAATACACCGCAAGTTGAACAAATAGTTGAGAATCCTGCTGAAGAACCAGCTCAACCTCCTTCTAGTGAACCGACTCAAACTCCGTCTCCATCCGAGAGCGTAAGGAGAGCTCCAGGCAGGCCGAAAATCCAAAGAGGTCAAATAGGTAGACCGAAGAAAATATATAGGATGGTCTCCGTATCAAGAGAGCGAGAGTTAGAAGAAATAGATTCTGCACCTTTGCATTTGCAAGAGCAAGAAGCTGAAGGGGAAAGATATAACACTGGTGAAAATAGGCAAGCTGAAAACGATGACGACTCACAAACACCACCTGATCGATTCGACGATTGTGAGGATTTTGCAAGTACCGCAGGAGAAGTGACTTTAAAAGAAGCACTCACCAGTAACGAGAAAGATCTGTGGAAAGATGCAATTATGTCAGAAATCCGAAGTCTAGTAAAAAATGAAACTTGGAAAATTGTTAAGAAACCTCCAAATAGAGATGTGGTGGGATGTCGTTATGTACTTACCACAAAGCTTAATGTGGATAAGACTGAAAAGAAGAAAGCAAGATTGGTAGCGAGAGGCTTTAGTCAGCGTTACGGTATTGATTATCGCGAAACTTTTGCTCCGGTCATGAGGCTTGGTACAGTCAGATTACTTTCCGCATTAGCTATGGAGCTAGATATGGAAATTCATCAGATAGATATCAATACGGCGTATCTAAATGGATATCTAGAAGAGGAGGTGTACATGAAAATTCCAGAGCTTCTAGAAGAGAGGTTAAACGAACTATTGAAAACTGAAGAGGATAGTTTAATTAGAAAACGAGCTAGACGAATGCTTAATGATATAGCGTTGGGTGGTAACGTCTGTAAACTACGTAAGTCGTTATATGGTCTAAAACAATCTGGGAGACAGTGGAACATAAGGTTGGACGAGAAATTGAAAAAAATGCAATTGAAACAAACCTTGAATGAACCTTGTCTATACTACAAGGATCTTGAGGATGGAAACAAGTTTTTTGTTTGTGTTTATACGGATGACATTCTGATCGCGTGTAAGGAAAAAGTTTGCATTGAAAACTTTAAATCGGAATTGGCCAAAGAGTTTGAATTAAAGGATTATGGAGTTGCAAAATTTATTCTAGGCATAGATATTGTCAGAAGTGACAACAGCTTGAAATTGTCACAAACGCAATATATTGATAAAATTGTTGCAAAATTTGGACAAAAACATTGCAAAGAAATTCATACTACGCCAATGGAGGTTGGTTTAAAATTACAACCTACGCAACAGAATATTGATATGAATCTTCCGTATAGGGAATTAATAGGATGTCTTATTTATTTATCCATAGGTACTAGACCTGATATAGCTAATGCAGTAGCCAAAATGGGACAGTACGTGGATAATGCCGATAGAAGCTGTTGGAAAGCAGCTATACGGATTTTAAGATATCTAAAAAGAACTAGAGAATACGGTCTTGTTTATAAAAAGACAGGTAAGTCTGTAATAGGGTATTCAGATAGCGATTTTGGAAACTGTCATATAGATCGAAAGAGTTTTTCGGGAAATATTTTTATACTGGCAGGAGCAGCGATTTCTTGGAAATCACAAAAGCAAAAGTGCGTCGCTACCTCAACGTGCGAGGCTGAGTACGTGAGCTTGGCTTTAAGCATGAAAGAAGCTCTGTACCTTCACAGCTTATTAGGTGAGATAGGTTTACACAACTTTAGCAGAGTGACATTACATGCGGACAATCAAGGAGCAATTGCACTTGCGAAAGATCCTGTTTTTCATGCACGTAGTAAGCACATTGACATTAAGCATCATTTCTTGAGGGATACGTTAAAAAGTAATAAAAATATAGCTTTGAAATTTATATCTACTGATTTGATGCTTGCAGATATTTTAACTAAACCGTTGCCAAAACAGAAATTTTATTTGTGCATTCGTGGTTTAGGTATTATTTAGTTATTTACTAATTTTTTGTGCTTATTTTTGGTCATGTTTATGTTGTGTATCTTATTACTTTTAGAGCATGTGTTAGAACTTCTGGGGTACAATTTAAGGGGGTGTGATGGATAAGAACTTTTTATTAAGGTATCAAGGTAAATTGTACCTGGCATATAAAAAGAATGTTTGACAAGACGTTGTATGTGCCATCTAAAATAATAAATGTCTAATCCCGTTCTGGATATTTTAATTCCTCGAATCCACAGCAACCTACGCTCTGCTACATTTTCGTGCCGATGTTTTATGATTTCTAAAGTTGGTTTAAATGAAAGTGAGAGTCGCAATAGGTTGTCATCCGCTTTTGACACCCACACACAGTCCTGTGCAACTATTTTTAGATGTTTTTTAAATTTAAACCAGGAAATCTTTCCTTGAACGTTGATGATAGAAGTAGTTGTCCTGCGATTTCAGTAATAGATGAAAACACGAAGGCTGTAAAAAGAATATTACACGAAGATCCAAAAACAAGCAGCAGATAAAAGAAACCCTCAAAATATCATCGCCGACTAATCAAGAAAGTCACCTACAAGTTAGAAAACTTTGTTCGCGTTGGGTTTCTCATGCACTGACTGCTCAACATAAACAAGCTCGCGTGACGCAAGGAAATGGTTATAAAATTCGAAAATGAAGAAGAATGGAATATGATATAATATCATTATGATTATTGGAGATGAAAGTTGGGTTTATCAATAAGACCCGCTAACTAAGCGGCACTCAACGGTTTTGGTGTGTCCAGCCAGACGAAGAACCTCCTAGGAAAGTCAGACGTGGGTGCAGTGGAGGCAAAAAAAAATGATTGCAACATTCTTTTTTGCGAGTGGCCATTTAGTGACAATTGCCTTGGACTCTCAAAAAAAAAAGTGAATGGAAAAAAACTGTTATCAACCGTATTTGACGTGTTCAATCAAACCTACTCTTTTTAGGTTTATTTGCATCTATCGTCATCATTTATTATCTATAATTTTTAGGGTTCCATACCCAAAGGGTAAACACGGGACCCTATTACTAAGACTTCGCTGTCTGTCCGTCTGTCTGTCACCAGGCTGTATCTCAAGAACTGCGATAGCTAGGCAATTGAAATTTTTACAAAGTATTTATTTCTGTTGCCGCTATAACAACAAATACTAAAAACAATATAAAATAAATATTTAAGGGGGGCTTCCATACAACAAACGCGATTTTTTTATAGATAATGGTACGGAACCCTTAGTGCGCGAATCCGATGGCCGATTATTTTATCTTAAACCTATTCTAGTCACCTATAGTAAGCAGACAGAGGTTAGGGCAGCAATATCCAAAGGCTATATGTACATTTTTATTTTCGTTAGCTATAATAGGTCCCATCGTTGGGCAAAAGCCAAGATGTACATTAAATGAATTAATAGTTTCAGTACATCAAATTAAATTTTCCCACTCCCAGTAAAAGCCTGGAATGTATCCAGAGCGAAGAGATGTTGAACTGTGAAGTCTTGAATGTTGTATCACAACGGATGGATGCAGGCAAAGGTCATGGTTCAAGGACACCGGCTAAAGTTTAGTTAAACTCACTAGTATTTTAGATGTACATCTCATAGTCCGAGTCTAAGTGAACAATACATTTTCAAGATGCTTTTGCATTGGAAATGCTTTGTCATTGGCCACGAGTGAGATTCGAACGCCTTTTAAGTTTTTACGATGAAATGAAGATGAATTCTGTTTAAATGATGCTTGAAGAATGCCTACAATTATGGCACTCGGGACCAATGACTCAAAAAGTGCCTTCGGAAGCATGGTGGAGCTCGAGAAATTTTGTCGCTTAACCTGCGAAAGCGCTATTTATGCGTAGTTCCACCGGGCCAGACAGCTCCTCAGTTAATCAAGATAAGTATCACCAAACATGTTTTTCCCAAGTTGCGACATATTTCTTATGACATGCAATTAGTATAATGTACAAACATTACTAAGTATAAACATTTACGCACTGGAACAATATCCTGTGTACACACTGGTGTAAAAATAGAACCGTATGTGTACACGTGCCTTATCAACTAAGTAGCTAAGTAACGATCAAGTTCTAGAGCAGAAGGCCAATTAGGTATTAGTCGCTTGAGTGCGCAAATAAATTACCTAATGAAGATAGGGACTTACTTATATAGGGTGTCGGTGTTGCGGTTACTGTTGATAAAATATTATTGTTTTTCATGTGAGTAAGTGGCCAACATTGGTATCAGATTTTGAAAGCTCTAAAGGCATCTGACATCGACTTTCACACTAACAAAGAAGTACAAGTTTTAAGCTGTCATGATTAGATTGCAATCGTCAAGTTACCTCAAGGCACAAAAACTGACACCAGAACTTGTTGGCCACTTACACACACAGGAAACATCAACATTCCGTGTCAACTTTAGGTACTACACCCTATAAATGTTCGCAAGTCTCTATCTTCAAATGCTTCCTAGCTTCCCAATCCCAAATCTGACATGAGTGTTAGCAAAGTAAGTAGACCGAAATGAGAAAAGTTACGCGTGTCAATGTTAACTCGTTTTGCTCGCGGCGAAACACGGAGCGCCGCTGATTAATCGTCCGGTGAAGTGGACCCATTTTTAAAACACGGAGTAACTAATCGAAAGAGATTTTTGTATGGAAAAGAACATTTATTTAGTGACTTAGCATTTTAAAATGGAACTCCATTACGGCAGCTCTCATTAGGTCTGATTAAAGGGACGCGCGAATACATACAAGTACATTTTGCGGTGCAAATTGTATAAGCTGAAACAAATGGTAAGTGGTAGGGCAAAAGGCGCAGGACTTTTTTTTGAAAGGGCATACTTGTTAGGTGGTCTTATGGATATTTTATCAAAATCGGTTGTGTAATTGGAGTGAAGTTGGTTTTTAGTTTTGAAAAAATATTGTTTTACGATACCCGACAAGGTTCTTAATTTTTAGTAGTTTATTAGACAATAGTACCTACATTATGGAATTCCTTCTGTAAACAACGTATGTATTAATATGCCGTGTATAGTGATGGGTCGAGGGCAAAAACAAATTGGGCATAATTGGGCGTATATAAATAAACGGGCGTATTGAGCAGAAAAGAGTTTACGCCCGAATAAGTACCTGATCGCTGGGCAGAAACAAATCGTTTAATTTTCGTTAAAAGAATCTCACGTTTATGAACTTATCGCGGTATGTTCGCGGTAAATCATAGCTGTAATAAAACAATTTGGTCATAAAATAATCATAGTCAAGTTAAATCACACCAAATTCTAGCTTTCTCAAAATAAATTTTATTTATGCCCTCGCATTGCATCGACGCAACTGGAGAGCAGAAAGAGTGATATTTTGCCTGCTTTGACTAACTCATTAAATATAATATCAATTTAAAGTTTTTCATTGTCAATTTATTATTTTCGTGCATTTGTCGTAATCTTATTTTCGTGCATACTCAAATGTAGCTAATGAAAGAAAAAGTTAATAAAAGTTCTATTAATGTTTTTGCCCTGACAATGGACATTTATCAAATGTGCCCAATATGCCCGGGGCCCGGGCAATAACTCATCTCTCAGCCGTGTACCAGGTACTGCCAAGTAATATTTTTAACACCTGACAAAAAAGAAAGGTGTTATAAGTTTGATGCTTACGTTTGTCGGTCTGTCTGTCTGTCTGTGTCATCGTAGCGCTCAAACGGATGGACCGATTTCGATGCAGATTTTTTGCGTTTAAGCTCCACTTATATACCGGAAATAAGGGTTCTTTTTCTGGACTTTGGCACCTTAACATTAGCTATTTTTACAGGTATAATATCGTATTTTGAATTAAATAAATGATGTCGTGGACGTCATGGTGCGAACGGAAATGAGCTAAATTGAGAGAATGTGTTTTTGTATATTTAGGCATGATGACCAAAATTCTAAGGTTTGAGTAAAAAATTGTACCTAGGAACAAAGCCCAAACTTTAAATGTGTTACTTCGACGATTTTTGTTAATGTAAAAAGTTTTTGTTGCTAGATATAATAATTGAAAAAAAAAATCTTCGCATCTATGCAACGCCTAATTTTAAATGATCTGTATCTTTGTGATTTTTAGGATTTTGTGGTAAAAAAGGAACTCTTATAGTTTCGCCACATCTGTCTGTCCGCAGTCCTAGTTAGAGACTATAAGAATTAGACAGCAGTAATTTGGCATGGGTATTATACTTAGTATACCTAAGAGACATTCAGATATGTTGTTCCCTCCAGCTAACAGCACATAGGTGAAGTTTAGATGCAGTGTTCCCACCGGAGCGTAATACTAATTAGTCTGCTCTCAATAGAGGTAACAATAATTTTACTACCACGCTAACTCTATAGACAAAGTTCTCGGATATTGCCATGCCGTGTCCGTGACGTAACTACATCTACAACCTATAATAATACTGGTCGTTAGGTCAGAAAAATACAAATTATAGACATCTTCGATGCTGGTCTGGGAGAACACAAAAAACTGATAATGTTCCAGCTCTGCTGCTGTTAAGCAGATTGTAAAAGTCGATCGAGGCCATGGGAGAGATTTGAATCATGTAAATAGGCATTGCGGCTAGCAACTCATCACTATTGTAAATCCGTTTTAGGGTTCCCTAGTAACCCTTATAATTTCGCCATGTCTGTCCGTTTGCAGTTTTAGTCAGAGACTATAAGTTCTAGAAAGCTGTAATTTGGCTAGTTATATATATTAATTATGCCAGAATTTTTTTTTTACTGTACCTCCCAAGTAAAGTGGGAGTCAGAGCAAGTGCTTGCTGGCCACTTATATAAACGAAAAACAAAACAAACAGTTAAAACTTTATTTTGTGTCAGCGGTCATTTTAAGCCCAGGCATAAAAGAGGATATAAGTTTAACGCTAAGGTCTGTCTTCTGTTTGTCTATCTGTGTATCTGTCAGTGGCATTGTAGCTCTCGAAGGGATGGACCGATTCCGATGCGTTTTTTTGAAATTTTAAGCTTCCTTGCCTAGTTCTCAACTATGTGTGATAAAAATTGGTTTGCGTTTAAAATGGCAGTTAGTCTGCTTACCAGATTTTGGGTTTGATTCCCAGTCAAGGCAAGTTAGAAAATGACCGTTTTCGAATTGACCTGAATCTTTGTTGTTATATTTATTACAAATTATAGTGTCGTTGATTTAGTATCCCATTATACAAGTTTTAAATTACTTTAAGGCTAGCTCAATTTTTGTGATTTGTCCTTAACTATCTATTTATTTAATACGAGGAGTGTATGTACTTAGAATACATTTGTGAGTGAGCGCAGCGGTTACTCTAACTTCCTATCTAATTATTTTGAAACTATTACTCGCCTGCATAATACCTGGAAGACAACTATTGCCGAGTTTACAGTGGAGAGTTAAACTTTAACCGCGGAGTAACTTATTCTCAAGAGAACTAACTAGGGCTCAACTCGGCTTAACTAAGACTTAACTATATTGACTGGATCTCGTTTCCGGTGGTGGGAAACAGTAGACGTGTGTTAGAACGCTCTTGACTTTTTCGCAAATAATTATTAAAACACTAGTTATTTTCCAAAATAGTGCCAAGATATAAACTCTTAGTGGAACAGTGAGCTGAAATACACTATAAACATCATATAAGAAGTGCCGTATCAGTGAAAATATAGTTCGGAATTTCATCATAAGTTAATCATCAAACGATATTCATCATTCATCATAGACAACAGCTGAAGAGATACCCTCTAACAAAAAATAAAAAGATCCGCCATATTCATTATGACGGAGTTTTTGGCGGGAAGTCAAGGGGTCCGGTTGGAGTTTGCTTTAAATTGTTTTGCAAATTGATTCTAGTGGACTTTATAATATGAAATTGGTGTGGTTTGGTGTTATAAATGCTCATTCTCATTGGTCAATATGTGAAATGTTTAAAGTGGACAGTCATAGTGCGGTTGTAGTGAAATTTATTTGCGGACTGCGGTAGGCGTCTTTGGGCGCCGTCCGCCACTCAATCAGCTATGAAAATCAGTGGACTCGTATAGATTTGTCGCCAGAAGCTCCCGTGAAGCAATCAAAGGACCTACCAACCTTTGATTGTATAGATAAGGGTTTAGGATTAGGAAATAAAGAAGAGATAAATAAAGATTGGCTCTAAAGGACCAGTATCCAGAGCCGTAAATTAATTAAAAAAAAAAAAATTAATTATGACAACTCAACAGCTGTCACCCGAGATGACACTTCTGCTTTCAAAAATGTCAGAACAGCTGGATCAAAAGCTCGATAAACAAACAAAATTAATAACGGAAAAAGTAACATAAGCAGTTTTAGAAAAAGTAGACGAAAAAATAAAGCCATTATTAGAAGAAAACGAAAAACTGAAAAGTGAAGTGGAACAGTTAAATAAAAAAATAGTATTTTTAGCTACAAATGAAAAACGATACAACATTATATTGCATGGTTTACCAGAATGTACTGATGAAAAGCACGAAGAATTAACCAACCTAGTCAAGTCAACATTAAAAGAAATTGAAGTTAAGATTGGAAACGGAGACATTAACAGAACCCAAAGATTAGGGAAAAAAGGGAGAGATGATAGCAAAATCAGACCAATCCTACTTGCCACAACAACCTTGGAAAAGAAAATACAAATACCTAAAAACAAAAGAAAAATGAAGGCTACTACGTACATTACTCAGGATCTACCTAAGGAGATTATTCAGAAGAATAAAGAGAAATATAGCAAAAGAAAGGAATATGAAAAGAGAAAACGATCAGAAAGCACAAGCCCAAATGTACATGACATCAATACCAAAAAAAAACCAAAAATACAAAAAATAGATGCCTTTCGCTACCTTCAAGAGCGATCAAACTCCTTTCATGAGAAAAAACAAGTTAACCCAAAACAATAACCCCAACTTTGGCCAACAAACACAACCAGGACCCTCACAGCCACCACCACTACTTCCAAATCTCCCAACACGGCTAGTCACCGCGGGAGATCAAGACTATAACCCTCCAAAGAAAAATACAAAACACAATATAAGAAGTTTGTACATTTGTTCCTTAAATGTCAACACATTAGCTTCACCAGAAAGTCTACTAGAGCTGAAAACGGCTTTGCAGTACATCAAATGGGATATACTTGGATTATGTGAAGTCAGAAGAATGGGAGAAAATATAATAGAAGACGAAGACCACATATTGTACTATCTAAGTCAAACAAAAGGTCTATATGGCATAGGATTTCTTATTAAGAAAGAGCTCAAAAATCATATCATACAATTCACAGGAATATCAGAGAGGGTATGTATATTAGAGATTCAACTAGAAGGCCAACACTTTGCCATAATACAAGCATATGCACAAACAGAAAAATCTCCAAAAACAGATATAGACTTATTTTACAGTGACTTACAAAGAATTGTCATTACTACCACAAAAAACATTATCTCAATGGGTGATTTCAATGCTCAAATAGAAAAGCCAAAACCCTATGAACACAGAACTGTAACGGGAATGTACGGACATGGAGAAAGAAGCAAACGAGGTGAAAAATTAATTCAATATGCGTACGTATAAAAAAAATGTATAAAATTAAAGAGCAAAATAGATGGACATGGTTATCACCCGATAAAAACACAAAAAACGAAATTGATTATGTAATGACCACAATGCCACACTTATTTTCAAACTATGAGGTACTGAACTGTTTCTCCTTTCGCTCTGACCACAGATTAATTAGAGCCACTTTAAATCTGAATATGAAGAAAAAGTGCAGAAGACATTAACTCAAAGGCTATTATTAAAAAGGCTTATTTACCAATTACAATTAAAGCATCACATACCAAATTTAATTTCAATTCATGATACCTGCACAGCCGAAGAATATTATATAAAGATACAAAATACAATTCAAATTTGTCTAAAAAATGCAAAAGTGAAAATTAAAAGAAATAACATATTATCAGACAAAGCTATTGAACTGATGAGGCAGAGGAATACTCTACAGCATAAAGATAAACTTGACAAGACAAAGAAAATTTAAAAAGACTGTACAAAGAAACACACAAAGAAATAAAGAAATGTTATGAGAAGCATAGAATGAGCACCCTCACAAGACACCATGAAAGTTCAAAAAGTGTAAAAAGGCATTCAAAGACCTGGATAGAACAAAAACATGGATACCAACACTCAAATCCGGTCCATGCAAAAGCAAATCCCGCACAGAAATCATAAACATAGCCACAGATTTCTATGCCAAGTTATACAGTCCTCCCAACACTATAGAGAAACAGAATGCAGATACTCAGCTAAACTCCACCAAAAACTCTGTGCCATACTTCAGCGAACAAGAAATCCATGCGCAAATAAAAAAGTTAAAGCTGGAAAAAAGTCCTGACCCAGACGGGATTACAAATTAAATTAATAAAAATTGAAGATTCTTTTTAACAAAATTCTTGATGAAGAACAAGTTCCTCAAAGCTGGACAGAATCCGAGATTATACTACTTTACAAAAAAGGTGACCCAGCTGATATTGGAAACTACCGACCCATCAGTCTCATGTCATGCCTATACAAAATCTTTGCATCATGTATACTAGAAAGAATATCTTCAGAAATTGACAAAAACCAACCGTGCGAGCAAGCTGGCTTTAGAAAAGGTTTTAGCACAGCAGACCATATCCTTACAATTGAACAAATAATAGAAAAATACTTAGAATTCCAGAGACCACTTTACATAGGTTTCATCGATTATAAAAAAGCCTTTGACTTCATCTCACATAGCAGCATTTGGACCGCTTTGAAGACTCAAAACATAGACTACAAGTATATAAATATATTGAAAAATATATATTCAAACAGCACAAGCAAAGTAAAGCTAGACAGAACAAGAAAAAGTATAAGTATTAAACGTGGAGTAAGACAAGGCGGCCCTATCTCACCCAAGCTATTCATAGCGGTATTAGAGAACATCATGAAGGATCTCACATGGACAAATCAAGGTATATATATCAATGGAAAATACTTGAACCACCTAAGGTTTGCAGATGACATTATTCTACTGTCAGAAGATCCCAAAGAACTTCAAAACATGATACAAGACCTATTTTAGAAGACAGTACACCACTTGAATATGTTCAGGAGTACATCTACCTTGGTAAACAAATTTCATTTATGGCAGAGAGGAACACTAAAGAAGTTAATAGGAGAATAGGATCTAGATGGAAAAAATTTTGGGCACACAAGGAGATACTCAAATCCCAACTCTCCACAAAAACCAAAAAAAATGTGATGGATTCTGCTATACTACCTTGCCTTACATATGGCTGCCAAACCTGGATATTCGACCAAAAGACAAAAAGCAAAATACTTACCACACAAAGAGCCATGGAAAGAAGCTGCCTAGGTATCAAATTGAAAGACCGAATAAAATGCACAGATACGCAAAAAAACAAATGTGACAGATGCCCTAATTCATGCACAAAAGATGAAATGGAAGTGGGCCGGACATATCGCTCGGTACTCTGATAGCAGATGGACACTGAAAGTGACAAAGTGGAAGGGCCCCCACGGATGGAGACGTAGAGGTCGACCAAATGCCAGATGGGGAGATGAAATAGTGGCCCACGGAGGAAAAAACTGGATGAAAGTAGCGGAAAACAGGGACAAATGGTTATCTTTGGAGGAGGCTTTTACCCAAGAGGGGTCCATACATAGCTCATAAATTCATATCTCAATATTTGCAATTATAGTAACATTCGATTAGACAACAATAATCTTCATTATGAATAATAATTTTGAGTAATATAATAATATGAATAATATTTACATAAATATCATTACATTTGCATAATTATATATCGTTATCACTTATTATTGAAACAGTTAATAGAGTTCTGTAACTGTAAACAATGCAATGATGTTTTTTTCTGTTATTTAATTATTTTAAACTGGAAATAATTTTATTTTTTAAACAAATATCATAATTCTTAAAAAAAAACTCAAAATTGTAATGATTTGTGTATGGAATAAATAAAGCTTTATTATTATTATGTTGGTACACTTTTCAGCCACGGGTCCATAGGGACCCGGTCCTTTGAGGCGTTCATGGGGCCAAAGCCAACATGAACGCCTTATTATTATTATTTATATATATTGTTTTCTCGGTTTTCTGGACCCGGTTTTGTTGATGTTCACGGGCCAAAGCCAAGTGAAAATCGAAGGATTAATAATTAGACGGGAAAGTCTCGTGGTTCAAGTAAGGAGTTATTACCTACACTTGGAGAGCTTGATATATGCTGTCGGAGAGATGGATGCTGGTTTGTTGTGACAGATGAAGAATGTGTGGCTCTAAGTGCGGTGGAATCAGTTTGTAAAAAAATTTTGACGAGACGGCAGGTATTAAGTATGGCTGCCTTCTGTAAGAGCATGTAGGTGTGAGTTGATAGTTTAAGTGTTTGCAGCGAAGTATGAAGCTGTTTTGGTATTACTCCTGTTGTGGAAAGAACTATAGGGACTATTGTGACTTTATGAAGATGCCAGAGTTATTTCATCTTTGAGCTCTGTGTATTTAGACAGTTTTTCGGCTATTGTGCTTTGGAGATTATGGGTGTTTGGAATTGCAATATCTATTAGGAAAGCAGTTTTGTCTATTTTGTTTACCAGTGTTATGTCCAGTCTATTATAATGAACTGTGCGGTCAGTCAGGATGGCTCGGTCAAAGTATAACTTGATTGTTGAATTTTCTAAAACTGTTTCGGGGCTGTATTTATAATATGGTTTAGTAGATTGTACTAGATTAAATTGATGGGCCAGATCTTGGTGGATGATGTTAGCGACTTGGTCGTGCCTGTGTTTGTAATCGGTCTGGGCTATTGATTTACATGCTCCGGTTATATGTTGGATCGTTTCAGATGCACTATTACACTTCCTACATGAGTCTGATTCCGGTTGCTTCATAATGTACCTTTGATAACTTTTAGTTTCGATGACTTGATCATGTTTTACTAAAATGAAGCCTTCAGTCTCTGGGAAGAGCTCACCCCGATTAAACCATGCGTTCGACGCTTCTCTGTCGACATTCGGTTGGCATAAATCTTGGTGGTGTCTCCCGTGCAAAGACTTTCTAGCCCATTCCGCAATCTTTACTTTATTGTCAACTAGATTTTCATTTAATTGTGTAGTTGTACTGTGCAAGTTTAAGGGTGTAAATTTATGATCATTGCAAACTATTGCTCTATGTAATAAAGATTTATCCTGTCTATTGTAAAATCCAGTCTATTGTAATATCGTAAAGTTGTGATTTGTTTATTGTGCAGGTTCATTATGTCAATAAGTCCTCTGCCTCCTTCTTTTCGAGGTAAGGTCAGTCTCTGGATGCAAGATCTAGGATGGTGTTTGCGGTGTGTGGTCATACTGGTGTTAATGGTTCGTTGGAGAGATTTGAGTTCTGATTTTGTCCAATTTATAATTCCAAAAGAATAGGTAAGTACTGGTATTGCGAACGTATTTATTGCTTTGACTGTATTTCCGGCATAAAGGTGCGATTTCAGGACTACATTTAGACGGTGACGAAATTGTTGGGTTAGTTTTAATTTTATATCTTTATGATTTATTTGTAGATTGGTTAAAACCTAAATACTTGTATGTGCTGTGTTCATCGAGGGGTTCTATATGCTGTCCAGTTTCTAAGGTGTATTGGTGTTGATAGTTTTGTCCGGCTCTGCTCGAGTTGGTTCTGCATTTATCTAAGCCAAATTCCATTTTAATATCTTTACTAAAGTTCTCTACTATTTTGGCTAAATCATTCAGTCCTGTTTCACTGTCAGCATATAATTTTATATCGTCCATATATAATAAATGGCTTGCTTAGTATTGTAATATGATTGTCAGTCTGTCTGTTTGTTTCTATTTGTTTTAAAGGATATCCTATAGCACTAGAATTAAGCAGATTAGAAAGTGGGTTAAGAGCTAGGCAGAACCACAGTGGGCTGAGAGCGTCTCCTTGAAAGATTCCACGTTGGATTTTTATTGGTTCGCTTTCTATTGTTTTATTGGGTGTAGTAAGTTTAAGTCTTGTTGACCAGTTAGACATGACTATTTTAAGGAAATTGACTATTTTTGGGTGTATTTTATAAATGTCTAATATTATTATTATATTGACTGTGGAAAAGTTATCATGTAGACTTACTCATTGCTTAAATTGGAAGATACACTCTATCTTATAGTAACTAGTGGTTCGCTGTGTGTCTTTGCATAGCTTAAAATTCAATAAATGTTCACCATGAGTCCATCGACACACTCACCCCACAAAATTTCACGAAAATCTTTCAAGAGACTGCCGGACAACCAGACATACATACAAAAGCATTAAAGGCCTGTCATAGCTGAAACTGAGTAGCTTCACCGGTGATCCGTGCGGCAACTCGTGAACGGGTGCTGCCGGGAGGAGCTTCTCGGCTGGGCTTCGCTTTTTGACTACTAAGTATTTCTAATTACTTTATTTATGTTTGTTCGCTCCTTCGAAATCATATTATAATGCGTTAACATTGTATTATTACAGTACTTATTTGTAAATTGATTGACATATGTGACAAAGGACTTCGGGCGAGTAGGCGATCAATACCTTCCTTCGGCGTTTATTCTCAGGAATAGTCGTTACGAAATCCTAATATCGGAAGTTTTTCTAAATTTATAATTAAAATACACAAAAATAATAATTTAAATACACGAACACACGTTACACGTAATGAATACTGAACTTATCGTTGTGTAAGATTAAATGTGTTTGTTTACAGGATTTTGTATTCACATTACTAGTTATTTTAAAGAAGGCTTCCAATACTAGGGTTTCTCAATGACTACTGCTGAGAAGAAACACCGAAAGAAACTAATTCATACATATTCAGTAATTAGCCCTATATTTAAATTTAGTGTTTCATCCCACATTTCCAATTTAGATAACCATGGCATTGGTCTTCCCACACTGGATTACTATGACACACAGGAACACCAATAAACCGCGTTTTTATGCCAGCTGCATACTTAATGTACTCCGTGTATTTTTAGAACGATCTGCTAGTCCATCAGCATCAATTGAAGGCCTGCCAATAGAGAATTTACAATGTTTTACGTAAGTCCGGATGGGATTTGGTTTGTTGTTTTGCTTTTCGTGTTTGTAAGTGGCCAACTATAGTGTCGGAATTTTCAAGCTGCCTAAAGATATCTGAGATAGCTTAATGGCTGCTATAATTATGTCAGTCAGGACCTAAAGCTTAACGCGCTTTACAAAGCACGAAGGAGCACGAGATTTTTCAGCCAAACCAAAAAGAGGCACACATCCAAATGCGGACCACGCCTTAGTGTGCTCAACTTGAGAAAGCGTTAGTAATGCGTTCTCCTATCAGGTCACCGAGCTCCTCAGCATTTGGTGTGTCTGAGAAGTTGATATCAGAAAGTGCTTTAGATCCGATTTCCCGGTAGTTGCATCTATAAATGTTTCCTGCTTAGGAGCATATAGCTTTCCAGCTTATTAATCTCTAAAAAACAAAAAAAAAACAACTAAATAAATAGATTTTACCCATTTTGCTTTGTAGACGAATAAAAAATTAGACATTGTGATGAGAGAGAATTAGAAGTACTTACGTTTATCACCACTCTCTCGCAAAAATCGTGATCGTGCTGTATTGGTTCGAAGGTGATCACCCCCCCCTGGGGTGGGCGCCCCGCTTCCTCCTCCTGGCTGCACAGTTTTGGCAGCGACCTGGAAAAAGAACATCTATGAGACACCTTGGAAAGGTGGAAGCCAAGAGGCATGCATGAGGCAGTTCATGGATGAAGTAAAGGAAAGGCAAAAGTCTTGTCGTATAAGTCACGCAACTAGAAACAAGGGAGACATGGAAACACTTCACCTACAAGAACATATTTCTCAAATTGATTGATGATGACGACGAGTTTTTGCCATAAATGCGGCACCGCGCGCTTGGTTTTTACAAGCTTTTATTTACACAGTAAAAAGTATAATTGAGGGTGTATATCCACGCCACGCTTGATAAAAAAATAACAACTATTGCCCGTCTTATATATATTTATTTAATAATATAGCTTTATTTCATCATGGTAACTTTACACGTGGTCTAAATATAAGCTGTTTTGTTAAATGTGTAGATTGTAGAATCAAGCTGAACAATATTCAGCTCTTTTACTAAATCGAGCTGTAATCTGAAACAGCTAGGGTTAACAATAATTCTATTTCGTCAAATCAAATCAATAAACAAGAAATAAATGTATTCACGATGCTTCCGTGTAATAGAAACAAAGAGTTGACCAGGTACACAACATTGCACCGAAGAGATGCGTTTTGACTTTATCGCCGAACGGTGGCTAAATAATTATTCATATTTTCGAAGTGAACTATTGCCACAGAATTAATAATAGTTGCTATTGCAATAAGTTTGGAAAATCCAATAGTACAAAACTATTATGAGTTATGTATTTATGGATTTTCCTTTAAAAAAAACTGATTAAAAAAATATCATGAGACGGAGAATCTGATATTAACAGAACAAACGCGTGACATACGCGCGTTAACCAAAAAATAGATTCAATGGACTTGTGTCTAGAAAAAAATTAAAAAAAGACGTACGTCAATTATTTTACATGTTCTTGCTGTTTGATCAAAAGATAAGTTGATCGAACCCGGGACCTCTGCAGCTCCGGTGTGACAGCGTGGCATGATGACCACTAGGCCATAGCTAAGAACTACCGTAAGGGAACTTGCTTTAACGTAAAAAAACTCTCAATTGGTCCATCCGTTCGAGTGCAACGATACCACAGACAGACAGACACTAGCGTCAAATACCTCTCTTTATGATCGGGGGTTAAAAACCGAAGTAAGTAAGTATAATCTACATAGTCAGTTAGGCTTATAAATGTAAAGAAAAAAAAATCTAGGTCGATAGCTAGGCGTATCTTTTTGACGAAATATTATGAGGAATAAAAACTTTTCTGAAATCATATTATATCCTTGTTCTTATGTTAGTATTTGGGACCATTTAAAAGACAGATAACAGTACAGGAGTAGCGAAAAATTCTACACGAATGTAATTATGAAACATTTAAAAGAAACTTAGGTATCTATTCGGTAAGTTGAAAAAAAATAGGTAGAATAAAATAAATTAATAATTCTGGCCAAATACAAGTTGGACTCGCAGACAAAGGGTTTATATTTAATTTATTACACTTAAAATCTTAGGTTATTTGAGTTTCGCAGTAGTATCCAACCGTGATGAGTGCTATAAACTAATAGACAGAGATTACCCTGTGACCATCACAAAGGTGAGTAAAGTGACACTCTATCTCACACTGCTGTTAAAATTTAATTATAGAACAAAAGGTTTAGCAGTTCACTTTGGGATGTAACAGAAAAGATGGTAGACGGGGTGCAAATTGAATTACATAAGTATATCGAAATAAATTATATTAGGGTTTGCACATGGCACCACGCACGGGCCGCCTATATAAGACCACCCGCGCCGTCCATACTTTACTCCCCGGTGAAGTAGGAAATGCCGTCTGAGTCAACCTATGTCTGACAAATAAAAAAAAAACCATACTTCACTTAGCTAGCAGCAGCCGTACTGATTCGACAAGCTCCTCGAGTAGTCTTTCGGTAGTGGCTCAGATCATAGGTTACAGAGTAAGATAGCCTTTACGTAGTCTACTCTGGATACCTAAGTCAAGGATAGGAATGAGATGGCCTTTACGTAGTCCATAGTCCATTCCGAACCCTTAAAGTAGCTTGGGCCTCATGATTATGATAATTACAACAAACCAATGTAAACGGTATCTTACAATAATAATTGTGTATACTCCTAATCACACAATACATGTATGAACGGTGGCCGATTGTTTTATTTTCACAACTACCCTACAGGGTGTATTTAATCACATAGAGTACCATAACCACTTTCTGGGTTCCTTTCCTTTCCTTATGACATAATCATAAACATTATGTCATATAAAATATAAGTATAGTATGGGTATATAATCTGTGAAAATTTTTACTGTCTGGCTATCACGGTTCATAAGATATAAGTTTAGTGACAGTAAGACAGACGGCAGTGGACGGCAGTCCCGTTTTAACCCTTTGGGTACGTAACCCTTAAAAGTAACGCACAATAGCGTTTTGAATTTTTTTACTTGTTTACAAAAGAAATACGTCAGTCGTGCACATATTTCGCCTCAAATTCCACTTTCAATAAAACGGAAAACCTGAAAACCTTTTGAATTCGGAAAATCGAATAAATCACAGTTATTAGTTTTATAAACTTTGACACAAACGCATCTTGTTAGTTTCGAATTGGTATTCTAAGACGTTTTTTGGTCACACAAAACGACTTGATTCTGGTTGAATTAACTTGAATCGACTTGACTTACTGTCATATATGACAACATGTTAGCAGTTTTCCGCGGGTTTGCTTACGATTTGAACTGTCAACCCCGAATCGGTATTCTACGATTCGACATCTTTCGTATTTTTTTGTATCGAAACCGCTGTCAAAACTACGAACGAACCTCGAACGCGTGTTTTCTTTCGTGTTATGAGCGGACTGGGACAAATATTTTTATTTTACCTTTTTACATAAATTGATGTCGTAGGAATGTTTTAAACATTTACCAAATTCCAAATAGAAGATGTAAAATATATGTCGAAGTCTAACAAAGTACTTTCTAGGGGTAGGACAACATCAATCCCATATCTATCGACAGAGGAGTACGGCAAGGGGTCACCATCTTAAAGAAGACATGCTAGAATAGGAATCTAGCAAGTTAAGCAACACCAGGCGTGGTTCGCATTTGGGTGGGTGACCACAAGTGGCATAAAAATTTCTCGAGCTACTCCGGGCTTTGGAAGGCACGTAAAGCCGTTGGCCCCGGCTGTCATCATTGTATGGCAGTCGTTAAGCAACCAGTGTTGGCCACTTACACACACGTTTGTGGCGAGAAGTACAAATAATGTAATACATACATACATAACATCACGCCTGTTTCCCACAGGGGTAGGCATAGACTATGGACCTCCATTTGCTACGATCCTGACAAACAAATAATCTAATGTAATAAAGTTAAGCAGTGGAGCTAAAAGGCCTAGATGCACTGCTTTTATAGTAAACTATCTGGGGTCCAGGACTTTGTACGCGTAAAATGAACTTTAGAATTAACCTAACCTCCGTCTTGCCTTCTTTGGTTGGGCTAGCGGAAAACTGGTAAGGTGACAGGAACCCCTACGTGTGTATTGTCTTCACCTGCAGTACTGATAAGGTCTCGGTTTTAACATATGTATTTGTTTTTCGTTTGTGTAACTGGCCAACACTGGTACTGGTCTATAGGTACCTGACATCGCTTGACGTCAGCCATATCGTGGTGATTTCCAAGACTAACGGCTTGCATATCACGTAATAGATACATTATCACATTTTCATTCCTTACGGTATACACAGAGCCCAGGGCTGTAAGACCGAAAGGACAGGCTTAGCGTAATGGTGAGATCTAAATTATGTTCATAGGCGATGCGGCTAGAATCAATGATTACTGAATATTCATTAACAAAATTCATAATCCGTAGAAAATAATTACAAAGTTCAAGTTATAAATTATTTAAAAGCTCATAAAGGAATTTGTATTTCTGAAAAGGGATGTGGACTGGATAAAAAGATATTATTTTATTTGGTCCATCAACTAGATTATCCAAAAACAAAGGACCCATATTTTTTCGGTTAGCAAAGTAATGTAAATTTACAAAGATACAGATACGCTTCCGAAAGTACGAACCAAAACCCATACAAAGCCGATCTCGCCCCGCTTCGAAACAAAAACGATAGAAAATAAGATGTCATTAGATTGGTATTCTGGTAATTTACAAAGTTTGATCGAAGCCGAGTGAGCAAGTTTGGGGCCACAAACGTTACCGATTCAAATTTAATCTCACCGGGGCAGTCACTAATACAGGCATGTGCACGAGCTAGAGCGCGCGCGTGCGCGTATGCGTGTGCGTGTGCGTTTGCTTATGCCATGCTACGAATATTTGCGCTTTCGTCTTCGGAAAATTGCCGGTTTAGGTCTTATAATTTATAAAATAAATACAATTTGTTTTGTATATTTCTATATATAGTTTTCTATATATTTTTTTATATATATAATAAGAGCGGGTACACATTGCGCGTTTTGAAACGCGCGCTTTGCTAACGCGCGTTTTGAGAACCCCTAATTCTATAGAAATGTACACATGCAAGCGCGCGCTGCTGGTCAAGCGCGCGTTTACATTTTTCGTTCGAACGAGCGTTGCTCGGGCATCATCTGCGCGCTTGGAGATATTTGAGCGGCCATTTTGTTGAACATTTGATCGCGCGCTTTCGTTTCGCGATTCGGTTTGTTTCCATTTTTTTTTTGCTTTTTTCGCACGTTTCTATCACGCGTAGAACGCCGTCCTTAGAGCGGTGTGTGTACGCGACCAACGCGACGCCGAGCGCCCAGTATGTACTAGCTCTAACCGGCCAAGTACTAATCGGTTTCGCGCACTAAGGGTTCCGTACCATTATCTATAAAAAATCGCGTTTGTTGTATGGGCCCCCCTTAGATATTTTTTTTATTTTGTTTTAAGTATTAGTTGTTATAGCGCCAACAGAAATACATAATTTGTGGAAATTTCAACTGTCTAGCTATCGCAGTTCTTGAGATACAGCCTGGTGACAAACAGACAGCGAAGTCTTAGTAATAGGGTCCCGTTTTTACCCTATGGGTACGGAACCCTAAAAAAGAATACAGTTACCTAACTTATTATCAAGATTTATGCCTAACTAGCAAAGGTACTTTTTAACCCGGGAAAATGTGAGGACCCTGTGGGATGAGTATGGCCTGTCGAGCTGTTGCCACGGTAAATAGTCTGCCGAGCGCCGCCGTCACTGCGCTCGCATCGGTAGTGGCGACCAATATGTGAGTACATCGCTCACATATTGGTCGCCATACATGATACTATATTTTATAACAAATATATAGATAAAAATCCAAGACCCAAGTCAATATGAAAAAGGTCATTTTCCATCTTGACCTAACCGGGGATCGAACCCGGGACCTCCGCTGTGACAACCTGCTAGCAGAGGTTGTCGAAACTAGATACAAGTTAAAATCCAGTAAGACTGGCCTCCAGCTAGACAGCGTTCTGATAAATATATGTACCTACATACCTACATGGGTAATGAAAGAATCATACATACAAAAAAAACAGGTACAGCCGAATTAATAACATCTTCCTTTTTTTAAGTCGGTTAAAAATATTCTAGGGCAAAATGATAACAAAAACCTCGGGTACAGTCAAAACCTGACCTGGTAACCTATCCAAATAGCAAAAAAAAAAAATGTTCAATGTTGTCTATCAGTGCTTGTCAAGACTAATCAAACGAGTCTTACAGTTCAACTCAGTGGGATTATGTTGTTTTATAACTGAGTTCTCGGCTCCATAAAAGTAAATTAAAAGATGTTAGTCAATGTTACTACAAACTAGACTCTCATTCTAGGCGTTAGCAAGAAAACGAGCGCGCTCGAAAGACTTGTTGACAGATGAATCGAGTAGGTTACAACTCTGCAAAGCGGCTCGTCTCTCTACCATAGGACCCTTGCGTGAAAAGACTTTTTAACGACATTGCTCCGCGATTGAAAGCCGCCCCTGGTGATAAGAGAAATGATTATTTTTGCTATTGTTTGCTATCTAGCGAGGAAACTAGAAGATTTCATTCTATGTATTAAAGAGTACGAATCTGTAGAATATACTCTTTTCAAAACGAATTTGTTTTTCTTATCATTCTGAAGCATGTCAAGTTTAAAATGTCAGCTCATGTTAAGTGCTCTAAAATTACATATTGTAAATTTTTAATAATGTTGATTTTTACAGGACTCAAATTATGCATTAAATATAGGCTGGTTTATAAACATTGTTTTCACAAAACACACTATTTTGGATGTTATGAATGGAACTCTTCGTGCCATAATATACAACACAAGTGTTAAGTGTCAGAGGATTCAAAGGGGTTTCGAAAAAACAGATTGGATTAAAATTATTGACTAAAGCTCAAGGACAACTACTTGAATACTGGAAATTATTGATTATTCAAAGATATTTTCATCTTGAAATGTTTTATTATAAGAAAAAGAAATATTGCTTGTGTATATAGTATCGTATATTATTCTCACATTCTTGTCTATTTATTTATTTTTTATAAAATTCCACTGCTGGACGAATTGCCTCTTCCCTGCATAATCAGTAATTACGATGGGCAGACGGGACGGACAGGACGATTACTGTAGATGGTATAGTAGTAAAGCTATAACATAAATATATAACTCCCTTGGTGGCTGCTATGTAAAAAGCCTCTTGCGCTCCCTCACAGTGGTAGGATTGTTAACAATACATCACCTAGGTAGAGGAAACCTTCCTGTCCGTTTTATCAGAGATTTTGGACTATACATATTTTCAATCTGGTAAACAGTTTTTGACATTTGTGTGTCTATGAAGTTTTGCTATTCTTGACAGATTTGTAAGTTATTTTGTTTAAATAAATGTAATACTTACTTGACTATAATAGGGATGTGCAAACTGCTAGAAGAAAAGATTTATCGAATCGATATTTAAGTTGAACGAGCAAAGCATATGTAGGATTGTTCGAAGATAAAATAAAAATGCCACTGCGGAAATCCTAAAACGGTGCAAATATGAATGCTTAGGGAAAGTCAAAGTCAAAGTCAAAGTCAAAAATTTTTATTCAATGTAGGATAAATTTATCTCTTATAGAAGGTAATTTTTATAAATATTATTTTAGTGCAAAAGCTAAAAACTACTAGCGTTTCGGAACGACCACTGCTGGGACGATTACGCCGAAAGAAACCCAGTTCAGTATTGGTCCCTACCCAGCCTGATGGCTATGTTACAATTACAATACAGATTTACACTTAAGCTATACATTTAAATTATACAATTACAATTTGCAGACAACTATTTCCAAGAATTTTTCTCAGATGATGATAAGTAGTAATTTACATGATAATACGCATTTTGTAATAAATGATTTTTAACGGCTGTCTTAAACTTAGATAATGGTAATGCTACTATATCATCTGGAATTTTATTATAGAGGCGCAAGCCGAGACCCACAAAAGATTTTTTTGTTTTCTCTAACCGCAAAGCTGTGATGGCTAATTTATTTTTATTTCTCGTGTTAATACTATGAATATCACAATTTCTCTTAAATGAGTGTATATTCTGACGCACGTACATAATGTTCGCATAGATGAATTGCGAAGGGAGGGTCAAAATATTTATGTCTTTAAATAGTTCCCTCAAAGACTCTCTAGCACCTAATTTATATATAAATCTGATAGCGCGTTTTTGTAAAACAAATATGGTATTTATATCTGCAGCGTTACCCCATATCAATATTCCATAGGACATAACACTGTGGAAGTACCCAAAATATACCAAACGCGCTGTATCAACGTCAGTCATTTGCCTAATTCTTCTATCCGCATAGGCCGCAGAGCTAAGTTTTCCGGCTAATTTTTGAATATGGGCACCCCATTGCAACCCTGAATCAAGCGTGCTACTGCTTCCTTATCAATAAATAATCGTGTTGGAACTTTTGTAACATTCGGTAAGCAGAACTTTACACATTTCGTTTTTTTTGCATTTAATACTAAATTATTTGCTGTAAACCAATCCAACACTTGCGACAATATATTATTCATCTCATCAGAGGTGTCAGTTTTCCTATCTACGCTGAAAACAAGGGAAGTGTCATCAGCAAAAAGTACAGCCTTACAATCTTTTACATAATATGGTAAATCATTAATATAGATCAGGAACAACAAAGGACCTAAGATAGAACCCTGGGGCACACCCATCACTACGGTTGATCCTTCAGATTTTACTTGATTTACACTAACTTTTTGAATTCGGCTAATCAAATAAGATTTAATCAATTCAAGAGCCTTTCCTTTTATTCCGTAGTGCTCAAGTTTGGATAGAAGGGTTTTGTGGTCTACACAATCAAAGGCTTTGGTCACAAAAGACACCAATTGCATTCTGACAACACTCCCAAGCATCATAGATGTTTTGTAAAAGTGCAACACCTGCATCCGTTGCTGATCGACCCTTGGTAAATCCATACTGATCACCATGGAATAGACTATTTCTGTTGAAAAAATCTAATAATTGGTTGAAAATTATCTTTTCGAATATTTTGCTCAGTGCTGGCAGAATAGAAATGGGACGGTAATTTGTTGGATCATTTCTGTCACCAGTCTCAAATAGAGGGATAACTTTACTTAACTTCATCATGTCAGGGAAAGATCCCGCGTCTACACATTTTTTAAATATGGAAGCTAAGTAAGGCGCAATTACATCTATAATATTACTTATAACGGATACAGAAATGTCCCACAAATCACCAGTTTTTTTATTATTCAAGCTTTTAAAAGTATCAATGATATTTTTAGGTGTGACGTATTTGAATATTAGCCTATCTTTACATTTAGGTACGCAATTAGTTAATAGCTTTTTTGATTTCCTAGATGAGGACATTAGTGGGGCAGTTGTATTCAGGGGAATTTTTGTGAAAAAGTTCTCAAAGTATTGTGCGACGACATATTCACTAGTGTCTAGAACCTTATTGTTAATGTTTAACTCAATTTTATTTACTCGTTGCTTGTTTTTCCCGGTTTCAGTGTTAATAATATTCCAGGTTGTCTTTATTTTATCTTTAGAATCTAGAATAGCTTTCCTGGTGTATAATGATTTCGCGCATAAGCATACTTTTTAAAAAAGCTTTGAGTAAGTTCCAACGTAATTAATGAAATTAGGTGTTTGGTTATAAGCTTTCATAGCTAATAATTCATATAGCCTATTCCTACTAATATGAATCCCTGTGGTAGCCCATTCGCTAAACTTTTTCCAATTACGTTTCTTTCCCTTTTTAAGTGGAAAATTATTATTAAATTCTGATTCAATCACACCGAACATTTTATTATACAAAATATCCGGATCATCCCGAGTTTCTTCAATTAACGGTAATTTTTTCGAAACTGTAGCCCTAATTTTTTTAATTTTATTTTTAGTAATAGCTCTGTAGGTTATTTCAGGTAATTCTACTTCTACTGCGTTGTTGGCAAATTTCACGAACTGACCAAAATGATCAGAAGTTATATTTTTAATTATAGCTTTATCAACAGCAGTGCAATCACAGAAAACATTATCTATACATGTTTTAGAGTCGCCTTGTATTCTAGTTGGTTCTAAAAATAAATTGAACAAATTGAATGACTTAAATAAATTCAAAAATCTAATACATTCGGTGCTATCAGACGCTAATAAATCTACGTTAAAGTCGCCACACAATATTATGTTTTTGCGACATGAACTTAATTTTCTCAAAACATCTTCAATTACAGTTTCTAAAGTATTAAAGTCAGCTTTTGGGGGTCTGTACGCGCATACTATAATACAATTTTCTAGTTCAACACAGGATAATTCAACAATACTTTCAACCGACAGGCTCACAATATCCTTGCGTTCTTTACATTTTACATCATTACGTGTTAAAATTAAACTGCCTCCTTTTTCACTAATCTTTCTAATAAATAAACTAGAGACTAAATAATTATCAATATTAAATTGTACTTGATGTGACTGCAAAAAGTGTTCAGTTAAACATACTACATGTAAATCCCTATCGTTTGCATATAATTCTAATTGCAATAATTTGCTAGTCAGGCCCTGAATATTTTGGTGAATAATATTTAAGTCTTTGGCCTTGACTGTTGTCTTTTTAATT
Organism: Acrobasis consociella; assembly: GCA_963555685.1. Taxonomy (NCBI): domain Eukaryota; kingdom Metazoa; phylum Arthropoda; class Insecta; order Lepidoptera; family Pyralidae; genus Acrobasis; species Acrobasis consociella. The sequence continues at coordinate 24,492,591 of OY743104.1, forward strand.
AGTTTAAATCAGACTGAGTATCTCCAGCTATGGTACATTCAGCACTACAATGTACTGCGTTTAATTTAGAGTTACTAGTTGTACTATTTACAACACTACTTTGTATATTATAAGCTACTAATGTAGCTAACAGTCGCTTATATCTAGGAGGCAGATACATAGTATCTAGAGTCAACTTAAAATTACAAATAAATTCATTTATATCTAAATAAAAAATAAAGTCACCGTGACAATAAGTCATATTGTACAGATGTACATTTAAATCATATATGTGCCTGTTACTTTTACTGTCTAAATTGTCTGAATATGGAAAGGCACTTATGATAAATCTACAATCCTTTTTTTGTTTTAAATCTTTGATTTTGTCTATACCTTTTTTTAAGTTCCTTCCTGTAATAGGAACTGTCACCACACATTATTAAAATTGTGGTATGTTGGTCTATGTCATTATAATTTATGTTATTTATTAGGTTTAAAAATGTGACCCCGGGTGTGCATACATTGAATACTGAACATTCACTGTTTAGGTTATTATAAATCATACTACTAAGATCTTGACCTAACTTATCAGAATATATTATTAATTTTTTACAAATCATTTTTCTATTTATGCTATTATCAATTTTTTCTATTTTGGATTGTACATCATTTTCTACATGAGGGTATTTATTTATACTTAGACTTATACCGCAGTCAACAGTAGGGGATAGGGTTGAGTCCGTGATAGGTGATTCCGTAACCACTGTCAGGGAAACACCGTCAGATACTAAACTAATTTCCCTATTTTCTTCTAAAATTAACTCATATTTTGTTGTGAGATTTTTTAAGGTTGCCTGCAATGTTGAGATTTGTGACTCTAATTCAAACATCTCAGTGTCATATATGCGACAAGCCATATTAAGGTTTTTTTCACTACAGTTAAGTTCCTTGATTAAAGATAATTTTTCTTTTCTTAATTGATTTGTACTTTTCTTATTTTTATTCCTAGACAGTAGTTTTTGAGTGCGCTTTATCATTTTGTTAATTTTTATATATTTTTTAATTTTGATATGACTAGTTAATATAAAATGCTGTGACTGCGGAGTACATTCAGGTATTTCCACGGCCGGACTCGAACGGCTTCATATTTGTGCCGTTTGGACTTTAGGACCATCTAAAAGTTAGTCGAAGTGTCGGGTGATCAAAGGGCTGGCAATTATTTCGCCCATTGAATAAGCATTGCCATCCAACGTGGCAATGCTGCCAGCCTTTTGGGCACTCTACCACTGGGAAATAATCTGCAAGACGTTTTCTACTTGTAAGTTTTTTTTTATTATTATTATTTTTTGTTTAGTTTAATTTAGAGTTTAATTTAGTTTTTAATTAAGATGTTATTTAATTTAGATTTAATTTATTCCCATTGTTTAACAAAGTCTGTCTAGAGGCTAAATTAAGTTCTGTACATTTTTTTCCCTGTTTTCATTTATGGTCTAGAGGCTGAATGAAATTCAGTACATTTTTCATTCCCTGTTTTTAATATATATATTATTTTTAATCTAAAAATATAATCCTATTAGAACCATTTTCGGCTTTTACGCGGATTATAAATAAACTATCTTTAGCCCGCGACTTCGTCTGCGTTGAAGTATACTTAATGCAAATTTAAAATTAATTTAGTACTTTGTAATAAAGTCTTCGTTTGTATGGCAAAATACGATTTGCAAAATTTCACCAGAATCGGTTTAGAAATGCCACGTGTAGGCAAGAACAGCTGAACAAACTGACTGTCAGCCAGATAGCCGGAAATAAGCATTTTTGGCCACTCTCGAAACTGAGACGCTTCGCTCGCTCCGTCAACTAAGTATTCAAGGCGAGTGGAATTACTAGCAGGATATTTTGTTTTTAAGTGATCGCATGACGAAGCACACTTACGTTTAATTTTTATAGTAAGTCTATAAGTTTAGCCGCAGCCATGACAGAGGCATTTGTAAAAAAAAGTAAACAAAGAAATTCCTAGTAACTCAAGGGTAGGTAAAAATAAGGAAATAAAACACAATACTCCTAAAAGTGAGTCCAATGAAGTTCTCAATCCTAAGTTAAAAATATATAATACCTTACACACGATATCTGTTTTATGTAAATTTTGCAGTTAGAGATAATAAGTTCATTGATAAATAAATAAATATATAGGGACAAACTACTCTGATTGAGCTAGCCCCAAAGTAAGTTCGAGACTTGTGTTATGGGATACTAACTCAACGATACTATATTTTAGGACAAATACATTTATAGATAAACATCCAAGACCCAGGACAATTTGAAAAAGGCCAATTTCTAACTTGCCCTGACCGGGAATCGAACCCGGGACCTCTGGGTGGCGGACTAGCATGGTGACCACTACGCCATGGAGGTCGTCAAATGAAAAATGCATTATTTCTGGAGTATGGCAGTGCCAACAATTTCTGGAGCACGACCTACCTCGCGTTTCATAGTTATTGTGACTTAGGAAGTTGGAGTTTTTTTTATGAATCTTTATATTGATTATCATATTGGCGCTCAACACATTAAAATGGTAAACGTTTCAAAGCTAAACTTTGCGTTGCATATATGACGGAAATAATCACAGGCAAACCCATGGTTATAAAGATCTATTCCTTTTATCGATATCTTCAATTTGCATGTCTACATCCACAGACAAAGCTAGAATTACTACAAAATCGGTGAGAATCGTAGTTTTTCAATCCCTACTCCGCTCACCTTCGATTTGAAATGTCAGAAGAAAGTTTTACTGGTTTTGGTTCGAATCGAGGCGAGTTCGAAGCGTACTTTGTATCGTGAATTTGACAGTTAAAATGTTAAATATAAGAATTGCACTGCAAGCGTGAGCCGAATACCGATACAAAAGGCAGGCAGAGAGCCGACGCGCTCGGCACTCGGCCGACTTGATGGTACTTACTCTACAATTAAGTCCCATATCTCTGCTCTACAACAATTTTTCGCTATAGCTGGCAACCCTATTAACCCTCTGGAGAGATTGAAACGTAATTAGTACTAGCCACTGGGTAGCCATGTAGCTATTGAGACCAAAAAGGTTTTCTGAAAATAGGGATCATTTTTGTTTCCTTTTTATATTGTTTTGATTTTCATACAGACTATTCCGGTAGATTTAGTGAGTATATTGCTAAGAAATGTTGTTTCAAATTCATGTAAACCATTTTTATTTTGTTTATGTAAACAAAAATTCACGCTCGTGCTGGATAGTTTAAAATTCTGGTTATGTTGTATAAAAAATACAAATCAATGTTCAAAGAGATGCAATGCAAATGTTTCGTATAGTCAACTCGACGGCTTTCAGTTAGTCCGAATCACTTGCGATAAATCAGTGTTGTTTTTGTACACGCGTATCGTATAATTAGCTGCCTTCGGTACGTAGTGTAAAGGTATGATGGGTGAGAACTGACTCACATTGGTTTGCAAAGTGAGGCAAATTTATGTATATTGGATGAAAAGTTTTTACAATGTTTTATACAGACAACGATTTTTTTATGAGTGGTAAACACTGCGTTTTTTCCTTGGTTCGCTAAAGGGCAACTTGATAAATGCCAATTGAGGCCAATGCTTGCATTTTTTTATGGCCCAAAGTTTTAAAGTTCAAAGCGAAGTTATTTCAAGATATGGTTTCCAACTCGTGAAGATACCTATACTCCATTTGGTTAGTTATTTAAATAAATGTAAACAATCTTGATATGTCTTTTTATTAAAATAAACACTTTATAATCAATAATTTTGCTAATTACTAATTATGTTATAAATTATAAATTACATAATAACTTTGAAATTTGCAAAGGTATTGATTTATGAAGTGTATATTTCAATAAAAAGACATGTCAAGATTGTTTATATTTATTTAAATACCTAAACAAATGGAGTATAACGAGGTTCCAAGCGACATCGGACAGTCGTGCGCAAAATTACAAGAGGCAAGCATTATTGCATCTTCTCGTTTAAAACATCTACTCTTCGCAGTGTGTGCCGATAAAGGCCTTCGCGTTATCTAGAGAGCCCTCGGTTGCGGATAAGGGCCTGCTAGAAGCGCACTGCTGACTTCGACGACGCAGCGCTTTTCAACTGCCACTTGCAAAGGGCACTCAAGGCCTGATGGACGAGACGGCGCACAATCGATACTGCATTTGTAAATGATTCTTTCACAAAAAAGTAGAATGCCGCAAATCGTTCGCCATCTCTGTTTGTATTCAGTTATTCCACATTCACATTATCGTGGCTTTTGTGTCTTGCGGATCAAGGCGTTTTCTTCTCCGTTAAATTTTTTGTGTGTTAAGTAGTCAACATTGATCTTCAACATTTTTAGATGTCATCTAAAGGCACAAACAGATTATTATGCTGTGTTACCGCTTTTCGAAGCTAGATTTGGACAACTACGGTCAAGTTGACTAAGTTAAACTTAGTGTAAATTAGTCTGGTAGTTTGCTCCAAACTGTGAACTCACGAACCCCTTAACTCGAAAACCGCTTGACCGATTTTAGTCGTGTTAGAATCAATTGTTTTGAAATTCTTTTAGTTAAATCTATATAGCTACCAAATTTCATGAAGCTCCGATCAAAGTTACTAGAGTTCTTCGAACAAACATACATACATTCAAGTGCCAGATTGTTCAAGTAGAGTCGAAATTTAAGAGCGGCGCTCTTGTCAGTGGAGTTTCTTCCATTCCCGTCTGTCTACAGCCACCCTTTTCACATCTTAGTACCACCATTCTTGCTTTCTCCTTTATAACTTCTTCCATTTTTCTTGGTGTTAGCAATGTCTTAACATTCCAATAAATATGTTGTTTTTATCAGTGGCATTGTACTATAAAGCGGCACTCTCTCACATCGACAACGCAGCGCTTTTTAAGTGTCACTCGCCGAGGGCTCTCGAGGGCCTGATGGACGCGAGCAGAGATCATCTTTATTGTTTAGCTGAGTCTACGCTATTTCTAGGCATTAAATATTTTGAACAACAAAAGGCATGACAGATGCCTTTACTGGCAGGGTGTCGTGTCGTGGTATGTTGTTTCTGGCCTAGCTTAGGACCAATCGCGTAGTCAAAGAATTCCTCAACTGTTTTCCATACCTACTAGTGCGAATAATATTGGCCGAAACAATCCAATGTCGAATTCATAATTGCCTGTGTTCATCACCTGAGTTCCCCGACATCTTCTGCACTTCGCTCGCGGCATTCAAGAGGAAATGCCTAATTGTCATCACGGATAACTCATAAATTGGTAGTGTAATGTTAATGTCGCTCTATTTTATTTGTAGTCTAATCATTCTTAAAATTTTCTCTTTTCCTTTACTAGTAAATTGGTTTTATAACTTGTTTTGTGCTATATTAGACATGTTATGTACTTATATAATTGGTTAGTTAGGCTATCTATTTGTATTTCTTATTCTTATATAGTTTGTCATTTCATGTACCTAACTCACTGTATATGTACTAATAAATAAAATAAAAATCCATCTCTTTTGTAGATGTCGAACGAGGCGAATAAGGGACTTAGCACAAACATCTCGTGTTACAACTACATTCAGGTGGTATCCAGTTGTAAAACTTTTACACAAATGGATTCCCAAAGAGGGTTAAGACGTCAGGCAGGCAAGCGGCCGGTCATGAAACTGTAGCCAAATCCTGAGAGCCAAATCGCTCAAACTGTTAAGGCAATTTTTTTTCAACACATTCGCTCGGAAAATGCTATTTAGCACACTGATTTCACTTATGTAATGTCATTCATTACGCACACATTCGAAATCGTGCCGTAAATTACTAACGGCACTAGTGCGGTAAAGTGTTTTTTAAATGTTTAGGAATAAGATTCTATAATGCCAAAATATCGAAGAATATTTTTGAATCATAAAATCTCTTCACCTGCTGCCAATTTATACTCAAGTTGACAAAACACTTCAGGCATGCGCGTGGCGAATGTCTGAAGAAACAAAATATTTCGCGCCATATTTATAATAGTCTATTGCCAGATTATATGTAATATTTTTTTCCTCACAAAAGTGTTGAAAAACGTTGTATGACACACGTGTACGTACGTATTGTTCATTACAAGGCTCGGCTCCATAGATTCACCCGCTTGTGAGTCAAACCCGAGCTCGCTTGTAATGAACAATTTACGACACGTGTATCATAAACTACTATTTTGTTTTTTCATGGTCTTCGGCGTTCTTGGGTGACCATTGACATGCACATTATTTTGGAGAAGAATAAGTGGGAAAACAAACTTCGGGCTCCGAAGCAGCACAGTTGAGACCAACTGGGAATGCGCTAACAAGAAGCAGACTTATGATGTCACTTTCTCACAAATGCCCTTCGCTAAGAATTAATTTGTGTCCCAATTTCTGAAAATATCATTTATTTCTAATAAAATTCCACTGTACAGATCTGCCTTTACTTAGTTTTTTGACGCTTTACTCTGATACACAAGTAACATACGGCTTGTCTTACGAAATTCCTTGGAAAATTTGTACGTTGTCCAAAACGAAACTGCTAAAATAAGGTTATTCTATTATTGTCTGATGGATACTGTCTGTTCTAAATGTGTACATACAGTTTTAATGTAACGGATACAAACACTACGGACAATTCGACGTTGCGAATGTAATCCTGTGGTTCTGTCTTTGTTTGTTCATTATATTTTTTAAGCCCCGACGAAAAAGAAGGGTGTTATAAATTTTAAGTGTTTATACTCGTATGTGATTTTATGTGCATTTTTTGGCATGATGGATTTATCATGGAAAGTGTCGTTAAATTCGTCTCAATTGTCAGAGTAACTTAAGAGGATAGAATCTCTAACTTTATGAGGTATACAGAATACACAATGACACATTTTTGTGCGCTAATTTATATCGTGATAGCAAAGCTTAAAATGATAAATATAATTTGGAATGAGAAAAATTAAAAAACAACATATAAAGCGTTTCCGGTTACCTCTTAGCCATATACCTAATCAAAAAAGAAATGTTTTGCATTGTAAAAGTGTCCTAAGAAAAATTTATTATATATGTATCTGGCCGCTATTTCTTATAGTTCCGTAAACTATAGCAACAGACAGGAGTAGGCGCGGCGAACGATAGAGTGATGCTCGTACATCGCTTCGCACACATGCACATTTTTTGATTGACAATGACAAACGAGCAGTGAAACGCAATCCGCATATTACTGCCGACCGCCTCGCTGACCTGGATCCAAGCCGTTACTCCGCATTGGTACAAATGTTTTGTAAATATTATGGATGTGTGAACTTCACGGCTTCGCTCAATTTAAGATTACCTACGTGCCGTTTGATCAAAGCAACAAAGACGGAAGCTTGTACACACACAGTATTACGTCTTTATCCCTAACAAATCAGACAGAGCTCTTTGTATCTCGGACTCTCGGACCCTGGGCAGACAGACCAGTGCCACAATAATCATGATGGAGGTCAAGAAAGTGAAAAAAGGGAACAAAATAGTGTTGAGTTGCTAGCCGCATGTTTTGTATTTACGCCCATATTTTTCAATTACTTAGTAAGAATAGAAATCTCTGCGTGCGTGATGTACGGATGTAATCTGTTCTTCTTTTATTTATGAATTATTATGTATGCAATAAAGTTTACACAAAGATGAAAGCACATGCTCAAAATTAAATGCAATTTGATTGACCGAGGATCGAAATTGAGACCTTGGGAATCAGCAAGACCTGCCACTGCGCTATAGAGGCCGATAAATGAAGCTGCCAGTACGAAGAATTATACCAGTAGTGCGCAGTTTGTTTTCCCGCGTCTGAATGCCCGTAACCTAGAGCGCCGACCTTACGTTGCTTATAAACATACTGCTTGATTTATAGCTCTATCATAACGCAGCCATATGAAAGATTATGATTAAAATTCGATTATTATTATAAGGTTCACTGTAGAATGCTCAAATTTCTTGGGTGCAGAAAGTACGTAATATACCACCATCTTGCAGAAAATAGACAAGGAAGTGGGGTTTTTAACCCTTAGCCAGGTAGTGATCACATAGCGAACCACCTCAGAAATATTTTTTTTCTGACGAGCAGATGCTAGCTAGAAACCGCAAAATGTCATCCGTCTATTGTCTATGATACAGTTGATTTCTGAACGAAAAAAAAAATACGCCTCTAGAAAAAAAACTTGACATTTCGCTTGTCAAAGTCAAAATTATATTTTATTCATAGTCAACTCATGCTCATTGATGCAGCCAGGATGTTGCGCTAGTCCTAAAATAAACTGCTAAAATTTGAACTTGAGACCTATTTATATCGTATATATGATGGGTATGACCCGAAATACTCTCATTCCGGTATATCCCGTTACCACGCATTAACTCTGCTCACGCTGTCACAAACAGAGTGACAAGCAACATTATGGAGAGTACAGATGTGAGTTATTTGATGTAAAATTACGAAAATCTCGCTAATAACATAGTAAAAGTACTTTTCGTATTTTTGTTTTATAATTTCTTTGGGAAAGGTTGATCAAAATGAGACCTCCAAAATATTTGTACTAAATTAAAAGCACCTTGTAATAGTGACAACACACTGAAACTATTTTAAGGATAAAAACAACTTTTCCAATCGAAATATGAAAAAAAAATTGCCGTCTATTTAAACTGTGATCAGCTGATCATTTAACTTGTACTAAAAAGTGTTCTTCCTATTTCGATATATGTTCCTTAGGAACTTTTTGTAGCATCATAGACATAATTCACCCTTAAAATAGTATTATTATATTTTGTTAGTCCCTGTTTATATACAGTAATAGTAAAATAAATAAGAAAAGTTTTACTTCTGTATGTTGTATATTTAGTACTGGCATAATCACATGACACACTTTGCCATACGACACTCAACACACTAGTCCAGGTAATAGGGCCAAATGAGCTTAAGCCACAGATAAATATAGCGAGTCACGTTGCTGTCCTTTGTAGATACACTTCAAAATTCAAAAGGAAAAATTCGGCACGCGTAATATTCGAACTATTTCGAACCCACTACCTTTTACATCTTTACTGTCGCCAGGGCCGTTGGGCCTCATATCAATGCGTTTTACGCCTTTTTGTAAATCCGGCACTGCCTCTGTCCTTAGATATACTTGATCAGACATCATTTGAATAATATCGAAAGATAGGCTGCTGGCCTATACCCGCGACATTGCCCGTGTGTTCGATTTTTTGACAGTCCCAAAGGAATATAATTTTCCTGGGACAAAAGTATCCTTTTAATATTTATCCGGAAAATAATCTATCTACATGCAAATTTTCGCTCCGAACCGTTCAGCCGTTTTGGCGTAAAAGCGGAAGAAACATGCAAAGTCCAAAAAGCTTTGGTATTTATAATATTATAATTATAAAACGATTCCGCTTGTAGCTCACCTATTGCATTATTATATCCTGATACCTAATTTATTATTTCTTTAGGAAATAAAACATCAGGTCATCTCTTTAAGAAATCCAAATATGTACTTATACATTGACAGAACACAAAATGGAACTTTCTTTTTTAAAACATATAAGAAGTAAAGTTCATATAAAAAACCAAAAAGGGTGAGGTAAATTAAATCAATAAAAAGGTTGAATATAAAAATACCGAAATGTAGGTATTATATTACTGCTCATTTGTAGCGATTTTAAACTTTATTGATATAATCATAACCATCAATCACAATTCTGTAACATAAACATAAGCAGCGGGGCTCGTAGCGCTTCGTAGCTGACCGCATTTCGCGTAGCACTGCATGTAGGGTCGCGATAAACTGTATTGTCATGTCATAGCTGTACATTTAAGTGAGAATGTCGTGATCGGGATGCTCGACCCGGTACTACATTCGCATTCCACGTTCTCATACAAAGCAACATATGTTGCAATAGATCGTAGCTCGTAGTTCAGTTCGTAGAAAATGCTTTCTGCGTATAGTAATATTGGTCCCGCGTAGACTTACATCGCCTTCACACATACTTGTGACACTGTCAAAAGATGTTGGTTTGGCCAAACACACGAAAACCTAATTTGAAATTATAAAATCTGCATCTGCATTTTATTTTAATATACACTATATGAAATGTGAGCACGTTCATTTGTCACCTGTACCTAATATAAATAGATAAATACATGCAAACCTCGGAAACTTAGGTTTTTTTTTCCAACTATACTCGCCCTGACCCAAAATGTATGTTTCCCATTAGCCAATTGCTTCTCATTTTTCACATATTGTAGGATACGATCTAGATAACAAACCCGAGATTTAAATATTCTATCTTTTGCCCATATCTGTCAATTTAAAGGGTTTCGTACCACAGGGTAAAAAGGGGACCAGGCTGTATCTTATGAACCGTGATAACTAGACAGTTGACATTTTCACAGATGATGTATTTCTGTTGCTGCTATCAGGACAAATATTCTTATAGAATAACATAATTATTTAATTGGGGCTTCCATACAACAAACGTGATTTTTTTTTAGAAATGGTCTAAAATCCTGCGTGTGCGAGCCCTACTAGTTCTTGCCGGTTATTTTCTATTGTCTGGCTTATTTTATCTTGTGGAATAGACACCAAGCTCAACCTGTTCATATACTTAGTCTTAAAGTCTCTTGCGAGTGTGTGTGTATGTTTGTTACTATTTCACGCGTAAACGGCTGACCCAATTTTGATAAAATTTGGTAAAGTGACATCCTGGATTAACACATAGGCTACTTTAGGCGCCGGTTACACCGCGGGACACAGCTGATCAAATATAAAAATGTAGTTTGAGTTGAAAGTCCGTTCGGCTGCTGAAAACGCTGTGATCGCTAAACAGCGCAAATATAATATTTTAGTGCCGTTTGACGCGGAGACTTTCGGACTTTGGGACCTCGCTGCGAGGGGTGATATATACATATTTATTATATCTCGGCCTACTGCTGTTTTGGAACTTTCCGTTACTGGACAATGTGCTAGGGTTGCTATACATTTATTCAGGTCGTCATTTAAATGTTCAGAAAACAAACCGCTCGGCTTGGCAACTGCCAAATTTTGACGGTTCCATATCTATCAAGATTTTGTGCCGATCTAACTCGAAGAAACTACCCAATCTGCCATGCCGAACGAAGTCAAACAAGTGCATTAATTGCTTCGGGTCGGCTTTGTTCTACTAATACTCCGACAGTGCCGGCCCGCTTAAATAATAAGTCGTTTTTACCACAATAAACACTTTACCTGTCTAGAGAGCGAACCCTTACAGCTTTGAAAAGATTTTACCTCCTTGTCGGGGACCGATTGACCAACGTTTTCCTTCTATTGGACCCTGAATGTATTGGTATACGGCTATTGATATGTAAGTAAATACCGTTTCCAGTAGCTGGCATACGCCAATATTCACAATTTCACATGTTGGTGGGCCACAAACGATATGGCTTTCAGTTATATATTCAGATCGCGATGTATGGTAACCACTGAATTGCAACTGAAATAGCTTAACCACAATTTCTATAATACATAAATAAAAGGCCAAGTGCAAGATTGACTCGCGCACGAAAGATTCCGTACCATTATCTGTAAAAAATCACATTTGTTGTATGGGACCCCCACTAAAATATTTGTTTTATTCTATTATTATTATTTCTTATAGCGGCAACAGAAATACATCATCTATAAAAATTTCAACCGTCTATCTATAACGGCACGTCCGCCTGGAGAGACGGACGGACGGACTGACAGAGTAATAGGGCCCCGTTTTTACCCTTTGGGTACGGAACCCTAAAAATCAAGTTAGCTCCGTTCCGTTTATAAAACATGAAATGAAAATTAAAAAAATTTAGGATCACAGTAACTTAGTGACTCTGTGAGAGCTGTAGACTTCGCAAGCCTGTCTTTGTATAGCTTAATAAACTAAATCAATACATACCTATAATAAAACAGTAAAAGAATACTGTAGATTTAATACATTTATAAAAAAATTAGTGTAGGCGATAAAAAAAGAGTAACTGAAAACAAAAAAGAGAAAAAAAGTGTGTCTATGTTTTTACGTTAATCTTCGAAACTACCAAACGGATATTTACGCGGTTTTCAATAAAAGGTAATAAGGCTTTGTTTTATTAAATCTGATAACGAGCAGAAAATATATCGTAATTTTTAGATTTCACGCAAACCAAGTTGCGATCCCCAGCTAGTAAACTAAATAAATGTTAACAAGACAAAACCTAACGGCTCGGCTTTAAAAAAAAAAAAAGAACTGCATCATCAAAAAATCTGTATAATCGAATCTATCAAACACAAAAATCCGTTGAGAAATGCGACCTGTAGAACGCCGGACAGACATACGGAAGCAATAAATATCCTACAAATAGCTTTTTAAACCCTCATCTTTAGCCATATTAAACTTAACCTTACATAGTTAGTCAGACTGTCTGACTGTCCGTTTACGACTGAATTTACGACACGCCGATAATGACGACAGTAACATACACCCGGCTGACATATAGCCGTCATTAATATATTCGTAGAGCTGGACATCTGCTCTATTTTAGCTAGAAAACAAATCGTTGAGTAAAGAATCAAATAATAGTCCTTGTTCAACCTTTGAACATTCGGTCAGCAAATCACGCGACGAACGTGCGACCTAGATGCAGAAACTGCAAGATTCTGCTGCAACGACACTATACACAGACGACTCACATAGAACTTTTGTAATAAGTGTGCGTATCTTGGATTTGTATATATAGTTAGGCAAATCTATACATATAATAAAACAGTAAAAAAAGTGTGTCTGTACATTAAATATATTTCCAAAAAAAATATTGGGGGCGATGGAGACGTAGTAATAGAGTAAGAATTTAAAAAAAAATGTTTGTCTGTTTGTCTGTTTGTCTGTTTGTCTGTTTGTCTGTTTGTCTGTTTGTCTGTTTGTCTGTTTGTCTGTTTGTCTGTTTGTCTGTTTGTCTCAACATATAGGGTATAAATGATTTTGGAAAATGGAACGCCTGATGCAGAACCATATGGACCATTATGCTAAATTATGCTAAACTATAAGAGATATAAAAATACCGCCTTAGTAAAAGTTGTTCAGCCTGGTGAGCATTTTCCAGAGACATAAAGTCCAAGCGAACGAAGTCGCGGGCTTCGGCTAGTTGTAATTAAAATTGTCTTTCATCGGCAGTCGAGTTCTTCTGCGTAGCGGTTGACCCGCTGATGCCTAGTAGCATCCTCTCACTGTGGCCAAGACACCCTTAGCCAGTGACGGTCTTGTGAGTCTGCTTGACCGACAGTGAGAAAATCTTGTCCTGTACACATTGCACCTTGTGTACAACTACCCTGATTCCTTCCCACCATCCGTCTGTGGCCTTAGGTCTCACGGCGCAGACTTCCTGGACACTTTATGTATCACACTTTATGGTTAGGGCTAGGGCTGTGTAGGGTTAGGTGATAGGCTGTAGGTAATACACTTATGGGCTCTTAGGGAGTTCTCGCCCTCTCCTGGTAATTTATTTCTGTACAGTTTGCCAGTGCGACCAACAGCGAGACACACATATACATACAAACATTTACACTAGTTGGCAGACTGTACAGTCCTAGATTTTTTTTTCTTTTAAATCTATCAATCAAACACACTTATTTACACAGTGCCATTTTCTTGTCCATTGCATACAACAATTAAGGCTGGATTTACAGTTGTGTAGGAGCAAGAGCGTTCATAATACGGGCAGCGCCTGCAATGCTCTGAAACGAGTGTTCAGTATGATTGAGCGGGTAGCGTTGTACTGGCTCTACCCGGAGCGTGTCCCGTACGGAACGACCCGCTTCGCTGTAAAACGATGTTCTTGCGCCTCACATGTGTCTCCGCTCTGGGAGTCCGTACGGGTCTTCCGTATAGCTGTGAAACTAACCTTAATTGAAACATGGTCGAAATAAAATGTCCAATAAATCGCCGTAATAAAACTGTATTCAACACCACGCCTAAGGTGTCTGCTCTCGATAGCTAAATATGCAATATGCAAACTCCCAATGAGCCACCGAGGTCATCTTTATAATATATAAGTTTAATAGCTATGTTTAAACTAACTCCAGCTCCAACCAACTCTAACAGATATTACTTAAATAAACGCTTTCTCGAAATTGCTATCATATTTTAGTTCGGCCAGCCACGATCACTGTCAAGTTAACCAATATTTCCACATGTGAGATTCTATTTTTATGTTCAGACAAGCTTTACTTGAGAAAGTTGACCTAGACCCCACTTTTATTTAGCACCTGCAGCGGCTTTATAAATGTAGCAAACAGTAATATGTTGATGGTTTGAGTCGGTACCTATATGGGTATGATTAGAGACGGAACAATAAAATTTTGTCTATATTCCATAAACCAACAAGTGGATATGTTACTGTAAAAGCCCGTATATTGATCAAGATTGATCAATATACGGGCTTTTTACCACTAAATCTTAGGATTTACCGACATTAGTTGGTAAATGTAAGGATTTATAAAAAAGGGACGATTTTACGGGCTTTTACCATTAGAATTAACTACATGCTAGGTTTTACCAATGACAGCTAGTAAACGTTGGTTTCGGGAATAAAACAATGATCACAACAACAGATATAATATGACAGAGCAATAGTAGTGCTTTATTTAATTTTTAGGCTTCCGTAAGGGACACCCGATCACCGAAACTACTGAGTTTATTATTTTGAAAAAAAAAAAACACAAACATAGTTCACTAAATCTATACGAATTCTATCAATTGAAAATAAAGTAGTAAGCTCAATCACGGAGCTTAATACAATACGTTCACTTACGGAAAATAGTTGACTAGAATACCACTAGATAATGTTATTGGCATTTCCATTGTACGGAACCCTCTCCACGCGAGTTCAACTTGCACTTGGTCGGTTATTTTATCTCATTCCGAGGTAAAATGCTAAATTTACTGGGCTACGAATACGAGACGATACGGCGAACACGATATGACATGCTTTTTTAACATTTACCGTGCCTTTAATGTAAAACCTAAGATTTACCAAGTGATAGATGGTAAAAGTTCGAATCGCAAATATTTTTGGACTTTTACCATTAAGAGTTGGTAAATCTTAGGTTTTACTGTAAAATCTTAGGATTTACCGTAGTTCGAGCTTTTACAGTAACAGATACAAAACACAAGTGTCGTTAATAATTTTATGAATGGTAACAAGATATATACCCGATTACGGAACCATTTACGGCTAACAATGTATAAGTTTCATTTTATTGTTGACGTCAATTGTACTGTATATGTTATGGCTAAAAGCCGAAATGTGTGTAAGCCTAGTTATAACATTATTTATATACATTTATTGCATACAAATTGAAGCATATTATGTCACTTTTACAATAATGACGAATCGATTACATCTCATTTGTAAAAATTGGAAAAACGATACGGATGCTACGGTGGAACATAAATTCCTACATACATCATCATCATCATCATCTCAGCCTTTGCATCAGCTCGCTGCTGAGCATAGGATATATAGGTACATAGACTGCTAATTTCATTAACCTTCGGTTTTTCCGTTTATTTTACTGGATACTACCCAATTATATATACACCCCTATTACTATAGGGTTAATGTAGTTATGGTTTAAAAAAATATGTGGGTTAATAGGTTGCGGTGAATTTAATTTAGCTAACTTTTCGATCCGTGCAATTCATAAAATGCAGTGCTGCGAATTTGGTGCTCGAAAAATTGATTTGAAGAGTAAAACGCGGATTGATTAAATTATTGAATGACATTTTTAATAAATAAAGATTTTTTATCGTATCATATGGAAAGCTTTGTACATAAGTATGCTCTGCTATAATTTAAGTCTCCCTAATGTCTCTCTTCGAGTATGAGTTCACCGTACTTATACAGGGTCTGACAAAATATTCTGTTATTATTTTAATACTACATTCAGTTCGTGATACTGAACAGCTTTTTCCCAAGAAACATATATCGAAACATTAAGAAAAATTCCTATAACTCTGATCAGCTGATAGGTTGTGTAGAAGTCGTAAAATTATTTTTCGTTTTCGTCATAATGTTCCTTGGGGAAAGTTGTTCTGTATTGGGGACTAATTTACCCTAAAAAGTATCAGTATTTTTGTTGGACGTTGTATATTACAACGTGAGGTTAGTATAAAAAGGTCGCGACAATGTGAATTAAGGGCTCAAAAAATGTGGCTTCCAAAATGGTGATGGAAATAGTGAACGGTTGCTGAGATCACTTAGGTTTCAGAACATTGCAGGCCGGCCGCACCCTGCC
This sequence comes from Acrobasis consociella, assembly GCA_963555685.1. NCBI lineage: Eukaryota > Metazoa > Arthropoda > Insecta > Lepidoptera > Pyralidae > Acrobasis > Acrobasis consociella. The sequence continues at coordinate 24,508,885 of OY743104.1, forward strand.
CGCAGTACCGCATAGCGCAGGGTGATCGATCACGTCCGGCCCGGACGGCCTCACACCCGGAACGTAACTGATCCGGAACACGTGATCGCTTGAATAACTATTCGTTTGATTTTTTGGTTCTTATTATTTCATCCTGAAAACCTCTCTTTTCTCAACGTTTGTTAAAGTGCCAATTTAGATCCAAATATTAAATTATATGCTAAAAAATAATTACGCTAATTAACGTAGCTATTAGCCCGCATTGCAGTATTGATATTATTGATATTAATATGTATTCGTACCTAGCTACGTACATATCGTACCGCTTTTGCTGGAGTAAGAGTCCTAACATCCATTAAAAATCGATGTCATTTTTTAAAGTATTTATATTAAAATTTAGTCTATGTCCAGCAGTAGATGTTATGCGGCTGATATCATAATGATGATGATATTTAGTACCTTACGCATAGGTTTTTAAAAGCTAGATAATATCAGAGAGCAACATTACATCAAATAAAATACACCAGATTTTCGCAGAACAAGTTCAATAAACAACACAAACTGAACACAGTCCACGTGGTGGTGCTAATAACGAATCAGACTCAAATTTCCGTTGACCTAACGGCAGGAAATCGAAACAAAGCATCAGAAGCACAGAATACGTAATAGTACTAAAGTACACAAGAATCAATCTTGGATGGGAAATTTGCTAAATTAAACCCAGTTACGGGAAACGAAAGTCCCATTATGTTTGCACGCCGCGCATATGAATTTCGATTTGTTATCCTAGCGTGCGCCGAACGAGCAAAAGTGTACCTTATATCTGCGAAACGACGGTCTGTATCCCTTTATCTCTAGCAATAAATGTTTTAGAAATTTCAGCCATAAGTTTGTGAATGACGAGTATGTGGGACGACCTAACTACATACCTAACAGCGAAGGAGGAAGACTGGTAGACACTGTCTGTCAAAAGCTAGAATGCGATCACACAGACCAGCGGGAAATTGTTATTTGCTGATGAAATGTCATCGTCATCATTTCAGCCGCATAACGTCCACTGCTGGACAACGACCTCTTTCAAAGATTTCCAAAATGACCGATCAAGTGCGGGCTGCATCCAGCGCTAATGTCAGATGACCTTACCCTGGTCAGGTTATCTGACCACCTTGTAGGTGGGTGCCCTACGCTTCGCTTGCCAGTACGCGGTCGCCATTTAAGGACCTTTTTGCCCTATCGGCCATCGGTTCGTCGCGCTATGTGTCCTGCCCACTGCTACTTCAACGAGCTAATCCGCACGGCTATATCAGTATACTTTTGTTCTCCTACGAATTCCTTCATTTCTGATTCGATCACGTAGGGAAACACCGAGCATAGCCCTCTCCATAGCCCGTTGAGCGACCGTGAGCCTTCTTATGAGACCCAAAGTAAGAGACCACGTTTAAGAACTATAAGTCATCACTGGTAAAACACATTGGTTGTAGACTTTATTATTGAAGCACAGAGGTATTTTGGGCGAGAAAACACTGCGTAGCTTCCCGAACGCTGCCCAGCCGAGTCGGATTCGTCGAAAGATCTCTTCCTCGAATCTGGAACTTCCTGCCTGGATCATTTGACCCAGGTAGATATACTGGTCTACAACTTCGAGGGTGGAGCTCCCAACAGAAAAAAGTAGGGGCGCAGCATGGATATTCGACATTACTTTCGTTTTGTCCATGTTCATTTTAAGGCCTACTTGTTGAAAAACTCGATTCAGGTCTCCGAGCATAGTACTCAGGTCCTCCATCGATTCTGCCATGACAATGATATCGTCGGCAAATCGAAGGTGAGTGATATATATACACGCCATTGATGTTGATGCCAAATCCTTCCCGTTCCAGAAGCTTGAAGGCATCTTCCAGTGCAACGGTAAACAGTTTTGGAGATATAACGTCTCCTCTGTGCATTGCATTGCCATCGTGCATTGCTTCTGTACTCGGACTGACATAGTGGCATTACTGTATAAGCAATTCAAGACTTAGATATACCGATAGTCAATACGGCATCGCTGGAGAGACTGAAGCACAGCCCATGTTTCGATCGAATCGAAGGCTTTTTCATAGTCCACGAACCCCAAGCATAACGGTCTATAACCTGCCGCAGCATATGAATGTGGTCCATGGTGCTAAAGCCTTTACGGAAACCAGCTTGTTCGGGAGGCTGGAAGGCATTAAACTTGTTTGCGAGACGATTCAAGATGACCCTCCGAAATAACTAATATATGTCGCAGTTGGATTGTATAATCCGCTGTTATTCAAATACTCTAGCTGTTTGGTATTACAGCTCGATTTTGTAATACAGCTGAAAATCGTTCAGCTAGATCGCCCAATGTGTTACGTTCAACAAATTAGCTGACGTAAGATTGTAGAATGATTAGTTCGGAATTCTGCCACTTGTGGCTTGTGAAGTGTCAGTGTCAGAACAACAAATACGGCCTCCCATAAAGTAAATTCTTCGTCGCGTTCCGGGACTAAGCTGTTTTCATCGAGAGACATCGGTGGCATCGTTTGTGATTTCGGAGTGCAAAAGATTGAAAAGAATAAAGCAGACTTTTAGCTTGGTTCCCATATTGTTATTTCGATGCCCGTCTTCCGGCAAGATGGAATATTCACGTGGATCAATTGGCGGTAAGAAATCGCTACGCCATTGCGTTGTCGGGTTTACAAAATTTCAATATCCAATTGCATCGAGCTGATTATCATTCTTCATTGGTGTTTTATAATGTTGAAGACTGAATTATATAGTAAGGAGTTGAATTGAGGTTTTATTTCCATCCCACGAATAATATAAAAATAATAAAGAACAACTATTGTCCCCTCATATATTATTTGGTTTTATTCAATAATGGTAACCCTATATGTCATCTCAATGCTAGCTGTTTTATTAAACGTAATTACGTAACTCATTGACAATCGAGCTGAACTATTTTCAGCTGTTTTACAAAACCGAGTTTTTGAATAACACCGGATTATACAATTCAACTGCGACATATACATGATTTAGGAGCGTGATAGGCCTAACGTTCTTCAATAGGGTGTTATCTCCTTTTTTGAATATGTATAGTGTCGGATTAGCTTGGCTCTTGGGTCTTTAGCCATTTGTTTACTAAATTGTGAAACTGAGGTATACAGCTGTCCATAAAACCTCTCGATCTCCACCAGAACCGCTTATTTTGTCGACACCACGCCACTGTCCTCCGTCTTCAGCTTCATCAATCGGCTTTGCCCAACGGACATAGCTCTTGCGAACACTTTGGAGCCTTTGTTCTGCTCTATCGTCTCCTTAATACATTTAGTATTAAAGGTGCGGATGTCGTGTCGCAAGGACTATTGTATACGTGTGTTGAGCTGCCGATATGATTCAGCACTTTCGGAGGTCTGCAGCGGCCTTGATCGTCGCTCTATTATTAAGTCTAGTGTCCGAGCAAAGATTTTTTGGGGCTTTCGTTTGGGGCGGGATCTGAATACTTTCGATCCCATCGCTTGGACAGCTTGTATAAACTCTTGGTTTATCTCGTCCACTGTAACGCAATCCTGAAGGCCTTCAAAGCGATTTGATAGTTCAAGCTGGAAGCTTTTGGAATTTTCAATTTGGACCTGTGACGGTCGGAGCGTCGACTTCATCAGCCGCGACTTTCGACTTTAAGATCGATATTCACGTTGCTCTTAAAATTCGATGATCACTCCCGATTTTGACCCGATTGATCACTGAGACATTGTTAAATATTCGTCTCTTTGTCGTTAGGATGACTTCATCCTAACGACAAAGAGTTTCGTCCTTAGCAGGGGGCTGGTTCTTTTTGCTGGACCCATCTAGGTCCACTTTCTTTGCGGCGGCTTCTTGAAGAAAGAGTTTATCGCAAAGAGTCCCTCTTGCTCCAAATAATCAGCCAGCCTACATCCCCTGATAAAATGTTTTGTATATTTATTGAAAATGTACTCTATTTTTGCTTTAGTTATTAACAAACATAAAAGAAATAAAACCGAATTGAAAACCTCGTTCTTCATTAAAAATATCAATGACGATGAAAAATTGTACAGCGTAACATAAGCAGTACAACTAACTTTTCAGTCGTTGCTTTTATGTCAGAATAACACTAAGCTAGTTTTTTTACCCGACTGCCAAGAAAGGTTATGTGTTTTGCTCGTATCTGATATGTTTGTTTCTAAATTTCTTAATGACGATATGTACGATAATTCCAAACAATTTTTGTTCTGAAAGTTGTCAGCCCCGCATCTAATGGCTTAGCAAAAGTGCTATGACATAAATGTGGATGACTCCAAAGAGTCGGGCGTAGGTTAAAAAAAATAACTTGAAGACAGAAAATGGCTAGAGGAAAATATAAGACACCTTATAGCATAGGATACCTGTAAAGAAACGAGTATCCAGAATGACCAGAGAGCATACATGTATCAAAAAGAATAATGAGTGTTGACGAAGTTAAAAAAGTTTGCAAGGGTCATATAACAAGTCGTGGAGATCTATAACCTCTGCTTATCCCCAATGGAAAACAGGCGTGATTATATTATATATGTGTGTATGTAGTGTAGGATAAGCTCAGAAATATATAGGATAAATCGTGGACACGCATTTACGCGGTAAGAGGTAGTTTGCGTTTCACTGCACGCTTGGCACTGCCAATCAAAAAATGATTTTACAGTGTGACAAGTGAAGCCCCAAAACCTCCGCCGCCACATCGCGTGGTGCTTACTCCAAGGCCTCATTTATTAAAGTTGTGTCAGGATAGTCTGTTGGTGAAAGCAAGTTTTGTCAACTCCTACGTTCAAGTTATTTTATGTCCAAATGTAAAAGAAGTTTAACGCACGCAATTTTTGCGGAAATGAAAAGTAAAAGGTGAAATAAAGCTTCGCAGTGTGAAAAACTTGAAAAGCAGCTGAAAATGCGTAATACACTTCGGAATAGAATCATAAACTAGTGGCTCTATGTGCTGTAGACTTTGCAAGTCTGTCATAGAATCACACTTCTAACCGCTTAATGATTATCATATAATAAAGTTATATCATTAGAGTAAAAAAAAATCTTATACCATTTTTGAACATGATATCTTTTAAGTTTTTAACCCCATATTTTGTCCGTACAAAAATGTCAGTATAGTTATCGAACCCACACGGGAATCTTTGAGGGTGCAGCCGATTATCGCCTGTCCTAATCTCGATCTATATTTTCACACTTTACATCAATGAAGTGTCAGTTTACAGTTTGCACCATCTTCTCCTACTGGTTCAAAAAGTAATCATGTACAATACAATGCAAACTAAGATCATAAATACTTGTGTATGGAAGCTGTGGCTGGTAGATGGCGCTGTATCTAATTTGTGTTATCTAACATACGCAATTACATTAATTAGATTTAGTATAATTATTTGAAATTTAGTATAGTTGCTGAAATTGTTTTAAGGTGTTATATAAGTAAAATATGTATTAAATAGTAACATACGCAAACACATTCGTAACGGAAAATCTTACACGTTTTTCGCCTAGTACTGGTCGAAAAGGAACTTAGTTTTAAAAATTCGTTCCTATAATGATAATAAAATAAAATAAATATTGGCGTGTCCTGCCTGGGTTTGAACCGGAAACATCGACCAATTCAGGTATACACTCTTTCAACTGAGCTATTCGACGATATAATGCAGTAAAACTGTGAAACTATCTTTCACTTCATTTTGTGACGGTAAACACGGTACGGCCGCACCAAGGGTAACTATTCCTTGGTGTGGAACGACCGTGTTTTTCGTTTTAGACGGAGAAAAATTTAACAAAATCTAGAAATTTCCGGTTTTTGTCCATTATTGTTTACCTACTATTACTCTTTGTATTTGTAAGGCACGGTATGCTTTTTGGTTCGAATTATGTCACGGGATGGCAGTTTATTTGTAGTAAAAACGGGACCCTTTTACTAAAATTGCGCTGTCCGTCCGTCTGTCACCAGGTTGGATCTCATGAACTGTGATAGCTAGACAGCTTACATTTTTACAGATGATGTTACGCTGAAACAACAAATGCTAAAAACAGAATAAAGTATAATATTTAAGTGTGCAAAATATGTATGTGTCATACAACAAACGTGATTTTTAGGGCTCCGTAGTAAACAAGGAACCCTTATAGTTTCGCCATGTCTGTCTGTCTGTCTGTCGGTGGTTTAACTCAGAGACCATACGTGCTAGAAAGCTGTAATTTGGCATAGGTATGTTTATTTATCATGCCGAAAAAGTGGTACAAAAATTAAAAAAAGAAAATTTATTTAGGGCAGCTCAAGCTTCAAGTGTTTTGGGAGTAATTATTTTTTTCGACTAAACCATTGTGTATCGTTGACAAAATCTTTAAAAAAATATATGATTTTGTGATCACACATTGTTATACAGAGTTAAAAGTCCCCCCCCCCCCTCTATCTGCTAAAAGATTATATACGGAAACGTGAAAAACAGACAAAGCTGTAGTAGGTATATATGACAAAGTTTAAAGGAAAACTATATCAGAGATAATATATATGACAAAGTTTAAAGGAAAACTATCAGAGATAACCAACCTATAAAATGTACGCTGTACGTGGGTCACACGGAACATGTTTAGAACTGGCCAGTTAGAAACATTGCTAATGAAAACTTTTTTTGAATTCATTAACGAGTTTAGACGTGGACGTAGCAATCTCAATGATGATCCGCGTGGGGGACGTCCTTTAACAGCGACTACTGAAGATAACATTAGTGCTGTGCGACGCATGATAGAAGAAAATAAGAGATTGACCTATCAGCAGATATGGGCCAGCCTAGGCATTGGTATGAGTCAAGTTCAAAAAATATTACACGAACATTTAGGCGTCAGGAAGCTTTGTACCAGATGGATTCCCCATACTTTAACCGATGACCAGAAACACCTTCGCATGGACTGGTGTTGCCAAATGTTAGATAAGTTCAACGGCGGTGACTCAAATGCTGTATTTGACATCGTCACAGGTGATGAAAGCTGGATATATTACTACGAACCAGAAACCAAAAGACAATCAGCTCAGTGGGTGTTTCCTTTCGAGGATCGGCCAACTAAGTTAAAGAAAGGAAGAAGTCAAGGAAAAAAGATGATTGCCTCATTTGAAGATGGAAGGACAGTTACTGCAGACTGGTATGTCAATCACTGTTTGCCTGTAGTATTGGAAAAAATTCGACAGCAGCGCCCTCGAAGCAGGATCCTCCTTTACTACGACAATGCTTCAGCGCACTCCGCAAAACGGACTTTTGAATATTTGACTATGGCAGGTGTCGAGATAATGAGTCTTCCGTCATACAGTCCTGACTTGGCGCCCTGCGACATCTTTTTTATTGCCAAGAATCATAGATAAAATTCGAGGTATTCGCTTTAAGAGTCCTGAAAATGCGGTGAAAATGTACGAAAATGCCATAGAAGAGCCCCTAAGGAAGAATGGGCCCACTGCTTTTCTCAGTGGTTCCATCGAATGCGACTATGTGTAGAGAGGAACGGAGATTACTCCGAAAAACAATAAAAGTATGGGAACTTTCTATATTAGGCCGTTTTTCATTTTCTAAACATTTTCAGTGTTACCTAGGTATGCATCGTACACATAATGAAATAAATAAAAAATTACTTACAAAACGCATGAATGCATGAATGTTGTGGCATGAACTCAAAGTCGGCATTCGCAACTACGGAACCCTACACTGCGCATGGCCCAACACGCACTTGGCCAATTATTTATAGATGATGGTACGGAACCCTTCGAGCGCGAGTCACTTGACCGGTTACTAGGTTTGTCACGTAGGCTTGGCTACTTACAGGCTAGATTTTATGTCAAGAAAATAAAGGAATGTTTGAAGTTGCTGGTAGATAAGCTAGATAAAAAGATTTGTTGTTATTTAATTAATTAAAACCATGAACAAGATTTTAGATTTTAACATATTTTAATAGTTACAGATATGTTTACATGAAGTCAGTCATTGGAACAAGTTTGAAAAAAGGCAAATAATTAAGAAAGAGGGGAGGTATTTAGAACACTATCTTTGCTTTCCTGGAAATGCTGGAATGTTAATGTAATGTCATGGAAGAGATCCAACGCAATCTGTTTAAAAAAAGGTCTCTGTAACGTAAACAATAGATAAACTTTTACGGTTTGTCACATTAAATATAATGAAGATTATTATAGTATAAACTGACGATTTTATCTGGGAGCTTTTCGGCCTGTATAATTTACGGTAGTTACTTGTAAGGTGCACGAGAGTTTTGTGATTTCGCGAACACGTTGGATTACGTACATCATACCACATTTTTGCTTCAACTTTCCGAAAATAAATCAATTAATGTGATTTAGTAGAAAGCTGTTGATATGAAGAAATGAAAAGTCAGCTGTATAGACCTTTTTAAATTAACGATTATTTAATTATTGTTATTAGTATTACGTGGAATCCAGTGATTGAGCTTTGTAAAAAGAGTGTGCGAATAACTAAAAACAATTCCCGAAAGGACACCGTCAGTGTTGTGTGGACTTATGCAACAAACGACGAAGAAAGAGGGTAGACCGATATGGTTACCCTTGACAGCCGGACATTCATCGCAGTTCTTCAGTCGGCCAGCGACCATGATGGCAGAAGGGCCGCCAAAATATCTGGCAAAAAACGATATTAATCCCGGTAAGTCCCGTAATACTAATAACAGTAATTGTGACCGTGAAACTCTAAAATCATATATTTAATTATTAGTGTTTAATTAATTATAATTAATTAATTATAATTAATCTTTATTTGCAGGAATAGACCCATATTAAGACCCATAATAATTAAATAGGCATACTTAAGGTTCAATCTTAGGACCGTTACCACAAATCAATTTTATTAGCAGCTAAAAATATACTTGACTCTAAAAGAACTGAGCTAAAGTTCTAAAAAGGTATTATAATCCTGAGAGAATGCAGCCAATGAGATGCAAGTAGGCCAGGGAGGCTCCGTTCCGTTCGAGATACTTATTTAAATTGGCAGGGACAGTGAAGTTGTTTTCTATTAGTTTCTCTATTAAGTAACAAATATAGACTTTCTAGATATACCTAAATTATAATTGTATTTTACGGTTTATGTAATTTAAATAAATTTGTCTTTACGCATTTTTTTAAATCCTCAAGAATAGTTGACAATTTGAATAAAATATCACCAAATACTTTGATGTGATCAATTATGTATTTGGTGATATTTTATTCAACAAATAAATAATGCGAATATCTTTGTTACTAAAAAACATCGTTTGGTCTTTGATTAGTCTTAGTTTATATTGGAAATGGTTTATCCTTAGAAATTAAACATATTTGTTATCTGCCATCATAAGATATGTCTTATGATGGGTCGTCGGTATTGTCAAATGTGAGAAATGGTGGGTGGGAATAGCGTTACTAAAAAGTGTTGGAAGATTGGGCGACCTTTGTCTGGCAGTGGGATAAAATCCTGCCCTATATGGCGAATACACCATGGATGGTACAGTTAATGCGCCACAGCTTCGTTGATTAATATTAGCACGCATACACTTTCGTGACTAGGTATTTGTAAACATTTGGATTACACGGTGTTTACAGAAACAAATAAAAATAACCATTATAAAGGACGGGCTACATGGATGGAATATGTTTTTATATTTAGATCAGAATATCAGATACATCCGCTAGTTTCCAACAAGTCCAATTAGAAACTTTTTTCTTAACGTCAAAACAAACATTATGGGATAGTTAAGGTACGTTATATATGATGTGCTAAACTATGTCATCATAGTTTCTTGGAATCAGATGAGTTTTAAACCTAAAATTACCTTCAAAATAGAGATATGATCGCCAACAATCGACATTAATTTGTGGCGTTTCTCCAGCCATTCTATGATAACTACAAAACAATTTTTGTTGATCCAGGATACTATACTATTACGTCTTTGTCGGTGTACAGGCAGGCCCAACCATCCTTAAATCGCCTAGAAAGTCGAGAATTAAAAGTATGGTGACTTCTAAGCACCATGTTTAGGTCCATTGCATGATTGTCTATTACGATCTGTCCAGGGGAAGTAGCTGGCACCTTTTATTCTTTTCCCACGCAGTAACTGTAGAATTTTCTATACATATAAATACAAAGACTTTCTGCTTATTTACATTTTATTATTTTTAATGATGATTTCTTAGGAATCTATGTTGAGCTAGTTATTGATTCCTAAGAAACGGAATTCCAACGATTCATTGTAATTATGCCGTAATAGAGGTACATATCCTGTTTATTTTTGGATAATTAGGTCACGGTGGGAATGATCTGTAATGGCTGCAAAACAAAATGGCAACGAACCAAATATAAGCGAATTTTGAGTGGACAGTTATATGCAAAGTATTTTGTTTGACCGTGTACTTTTAGTTTTTCGAGCACGCTTTTAGTATGTCGTGAGTCATCCCTATGCGAGCCGACGTGCTCATATTATAATATCTTTATTGATCCAGATTGAGAGCTATAATCCCAACGCAATCCGTCCAAAGTGTGCCCGGCTCGCAGCTTCCAGCGCGTAACGTTACGACGTCAATCATCGATATTTTTACTGTTCCTGAGATTATGTAGAGTAATCTGCGAAGGCTGAACGCGGCAGCCGCACTGCAGCATTGAATAACACCCGGCCACGGCCACTGGCAGCAGAGGAATTCGACAGCGTCCCGAGCAACAAGGGAACGGCGAACAAAGCCCTAACACAATTAGGTATGATGACCGGCAAAAAGCGAAATAGGCGATCTCTGATCATGGAAATTAAACATATTTTTGAGCGGCACTCACCAGATTTCACTTGTTTTACAACGGTTTGTTAGTGTGGAATAGGAGTTAGTGGCACCAGGTGGCACTCACCAACACATGTCGAAATATTCCATAACAACGTCGATATACATGTGTGCGGAGGTGAGGGCGGGAGCGCGTGCAGCGAACGCACCGCAGCGTGTGCCGCGGTCACAATCGCACGACCAGAGTGACGCAAACAGGACACATCCTAACCGCAGGCCGCTTTACGACGCTGCCGCCCTCGACAAATCCCAGATCTACGTGATGAGATACGTACCTTTGGTCCCCGCCATTCTCTTGAACCGGGGGGCATTCCTGCCTCGGCCTGAGGACAGGCGTCAGCCCCCATTTCTCTAGCAACTCTATGCGAGCAATGGTGGCTGCTCAATGTCAATATGTCATCGGCTCGGAGCAGGTGCGGTGCAGCGGGGACGCGGCGGAGAGGCCGGCTGGCCCGCTGCGCCCCCCGGCCGGCTCGTGCTCTCCACCTTACTCGCAAGCCATGCCCGAGCGATGTGGCACTGCGCGTGCTGCTAGAGGCGCGCTACACGTGTGGCGCCGGCGTGCTCCTCATTGCTCAGTGCTGGGCATCGGCCGCGGCCGCATCGCGCCCGCTCACTGCGGCACGCCCGTCGCGCGGCCGGGCCCGCTCGCGCACCGCGCACTCCGGTGGGCTGCGCAACTTTGCCGCCGAATTTTCCGCCCGCCCCGAGCGCGCGATCACGGTCGCGCGACTTACTATCGTTGACGGACGACTTTCATTAACTAATATACGTTGATTATGTGAAATTTTCGATATATTTTTTTGGATATGTGTAGTTTTAGGTGTCGTCGCGGGCAGCGTCCGTGTGAGTCCTTATGTAATGCGTATGCGGGGCGCGTGTAGCGGCGCCTCACCGGGCGCGGCGAGTCATGGTTTCGCAGAGAGCCGCGTGGTGGTCGCGAGTCGCGGATGGACGCGTGTGTCGCCGTGACGCGACGGCAGCGTACTGGAGTGAAGAAGGCGCGCGTGCGTCCTCCTCCCCTCACGCCCGCCCTCGAGCACGCGTATCGACACCGCGCGCCAACCACTGCATCGGCCCGGCGGCGCCCAACGCCCGGTGCCCTAGGCGTCCCGCACTAAAGCCCAGTTCCCAAACACAATCCTTCCAAATTCAAAATTCTCACTTCCTGAAACTCGAAAATAATCTAGAGAAATCCCCAGACCCTCCCCGGACGGAATCAAAATAAAATTACTTACGAACTTCATAAACAAGGTATTTCCCGTAAATCGAAAATCTTTTAATTAAAAGTCGAACAAGGTTATTCTAAGCCGGACATGTCGGGACAGCCCACTCGCGGCACGCAAGCCCTAGCCAGTGGATCTAGGACCGCGTTCACTTTTCATGCCCTCTGCCAGTTCCAGGATTTAATTCACTTTCTTGCATGGTAGGCGTTGCTCTCGTGATAATGACTGCGGCCTTCATGACTCAAAACACTGCAGCTTAGGGTATCACAAACGGATAAAATACCTATAGCAGACCTAGACTTCTTAAGATCGTTCGTAAACATTTTTAATGTGTCATGTACGGTTTTTTTTAAATGGAAAAAACGGTTGGTTTTTCGGCCACTTTCGGGGGCGCGGGGGGGTGACGCACGCCCCGGGAGGGAGGGGGGGAGACTAGATGAATTTTAACTACGATGTATAACGAACATATTCCGATAGATAAAATCACTCCATATATTTTGCCAAATTTTCCATACATTGCGATCTAAAATTCTTAATTAATGGCGAACTTTAAACCTAACAATATATACTGACACCAGAGAACTTCCTTCGGGTAAAATTCAAGTTGGGGCGAAAATAATTGTTTGTATTTATGTATGTACATTACTTGGTATCTATGTATTAACCGTTGAACTAATTTTAATGATATTTTTAAATGTAACTCTAAAGCTACCTTCACACATCAATTACACATGTAAATCTATGAATGTTTGTATTAATGATGTATATCTATGTATGTTTATAGTTTATGTATGTATGTATATATAAAGCGCCTAATAGTCAACAAAGTTTTAAAAAACAAATAAATATTTGATCTAGGTTTTAAATATGTATCTAGGTGTCTCTGATACGAAAGTGACATTTCTCTGAATCACGCGGTCAGCTCCACCACAAGATACCTATACCAATTGTGATTTGTGTACAGTATGAGAAGTATTACTGGTCCTCAAACAAATTGTACGGTTCCCATTCCACACGGTCGTGGAAGACTAGCCAAGTGTCATGCTCACCGACCACGCGACCGGATGTAGAGACGTTGCTCTGTCAGTATTTGATTCAGGTTTCGATGTTATACGCGTGGAAATAAATGGAAAAAAATAAAAAATGGACTGTTGCAGCTCAGAATAGAAGGTTGGAAAATCTGTTTACTACGACTAATTTGCCTGGCAAATAAAGTTGTGGAATATCGCGAGGCTTAGTTCGCGGTGAACCACTAGTATAATCTTAATACAACTGTTTTTAAGTTTGTATTCGGCTTATGCCCAGCTATGAGCCGTCGATAGCAGAAGATGATGATGATCCCAAACCAAACATTAGGTATTATTATTTAAAAAAATATTAAATAAAAATAAATACATACGTCGCGCTGGTACTGGAAAAACGCTTTTCAGTTTTATGACTCGCATGTTCAAAATGGGTTCCCCGTTCAGCTCGACAGCGTCAAGCTGAACTTCAGCCGCAGCATAGTGTATCGGGGTATATGTAAAATACATTGAACGCGTTCTGGCTGAATCCGAAGTTCCGATTCAGCCAAAACGCATCGGAAGTTCGGCATAGTGTGTCGGGGTATATGGAAATAACATTGCAGGCATGCTTTGGCTGAACTTCGGCAAAGTGTGCTGAGACACTAAGATAAGATATTATGGCATCTTAAGGTATCACACACGGGTAAGATATGATATTCACATATATTGATGATACATTGACGTTAAATTAGTCGCCATCGCAAGATCAAAATATATACATAGGTATAACCTATCTTTACCGGTGTGTGATGCTCCATTGAATCGTACAGCGAGCGATATTTGATCTTGAGAATAAGCTAATGCCCTGGCTGAGGATTAAAAACTCACAAACGGAGTAGCGGACCAATGTTTTAACAATTACGCCAAGAGGTTGTCATATCTCAGCCCAATGGTTGGACGGAAGAGATTGAAGAACGATAAGATAGAACCTATAATTTTTCTCGTTGCTTTGTTTCCTTTAGTTTATGGACCATGAATAATAGAGACTTTGTATTAGGTATATTGCGCTTCAAAATACCTAATCTGAGAAGTAATTGTACATTGTAGATACTGGAAAATTAAGACAGCTTATCGATACTAGGCATGGATAGAATAAGATTTACTAAATAGAATCTCGTCTTCATATGTTACTATTCTCCATTATTAGTTACATATGTGTAGGGATATTAATTTGTAAGTGTATATTTATTGTTTACATTTATTTCAATATCCAACCGAATGAGGTAAATATTAAGAAAGTAAATAGCAATAGAATGCAGGAAAAGGAATTTACATATTTGTATTTAAACTGACGGCATAAATATTAAAGGCTAATTATGAAAATGCTTAATAGTTTAATTCGGTTATGCAAATCATTCCCAAAAAAGTACTAAAAGTACATCCAGAAAGACACAGTACAAGCCTTACTCAAGATAAAGATTAAAATACACGCCATGGATTTTATTACGACATACAAACAATTATGAACAACAATATTGAAGAACTGATTTAAACTAACCTCACTCCACACATAGCCGCAGATTTTAAAAGCTTACATAAGTTACATCACTCGCACCAACTAACGTCCTTATACCACATAACAATCACAAAACAATATAAAATTAAATAAAAAGAAAGTGTTTTGTCACATAAACGTCTGTAGCACCATTCCAAATATTTACTAACCAAGACATTTACTCAAAACGTAAAAATACGTCATTGCAGAGAGGTTTTCCAAAGCTTATTTAAGTGTGCTTTGGTTGCATCGCTTGGTGCAGTACTGATCCCACTGTGCCAATGCTAAAAGGGTGGCTATGTTCGCGGCATGAGCCAAATTATACCATCTTTTATCCGCAGACATCGGCCTTCGGATCTATAGATTATTACGAAACTGTTCTGGGTTACATTGGCCTTCTTTTGTTATTCGTACATTAGCTTTGTCGCGGTCTGCAATTTGTGTGTGTTAATATTATACACTCATTGACACATTTTGGCGATAAAATGAAGGAGTTTATATTTAAAACATATAGGTACATAATACCATATCTGACTTCCACAGGGGTAGGCAAAGATTATGGACCTCCACTTGCTACAATTCTGACAGACTATTTTCGCTTTATCTACACTCATCAATCTCTATAAACATCCTTTGTACTTCTGACCTCTTCTTTTTAGGGTTCCGTAGTAAACAAGGAACCCTTATAGTTTCGCCATGTCTGTCTGTCTGTCTGTCCACGGTCCTACAGAGAAACTATAAGTACTAGAAAGCTGTAATTTGGCATGGATATGTAAATTAATCATAGCAAAAAAGTCGTAAAATAAAATATGTAAAAAAATTTTTTTCAGGTTAGCTGCCATGCAAATAAAGAGAAAGTCTTTTCTCTACAAACATATTGTGTGGGGTATCGTTGAATAGGTCTTTCAAAAATATTGTGAGCTTGGGAACATTATTTTTCGATTTAGGGATCCGTGTCTGAAATATTTAGGTTTGAAGTAATTTTTTTTGTTAAAGTTACGTGTCCCCCCCATCTATCTGCTAAACAGTTATATATGGACACGTGAAAAAAATCACAGCTATAGTATATATAATGTAGTTTAAAGGAAAACTATCAAAGCTAAGTGGGGTTTACAAATTAAAAAGTTATAGGTGATCAACTTATAAAATGTACTCGAAAAGGAAAATTTCATACAAATTCAATACTTAGACGTTTTAGACTGCAAGTTGGCATTTACAACTACGGAACCCTACACTGCGCGTGGCTCGACACGCACTTGGCCAATTATTTTAGAATGTATTTTAATTAAAGTAGTAATTGATTAATTAAAATTTAATTTAAGTCAATGAATTCAGGGCAGTGGCTTTTTTTACTAGTCAATCAACAGAAAAATAAATAATGACAAAATGTTGTTTGTATATTATTTATTATACAATTTTTTTAAAGTTACAAATTTTTTAAAAGTTACAAAGTTTTTCAAAGGTTACATAAATCGTTTACATTTTTTAGGGTGTTTGCTTGAAGGGGTATATTTCCGAGGTCGTCCCACAGAAATTTTATCAAAGTCGGTTGTGAAGGTTTTGGGTAAAAACGATTTTCAGTTTTGAAAAATTGTTTACCTATATCGTAGGTTGATGCTCATGGAAACGGTAAGGGCGTCTTACATTGACAATTTGCCGCGAGCCGAGTCGTGGGCGAGTAAAAGTCTCGTACAAGTAATTGCCACAATTGCTTTGTAAACCAGAATTGACCTGCGTGGGATGCCCGCTTGATTTCTTTCAGATAAAGGTCACAAGATCCCTTAGCGGCGACCTACGCGATCTTGGTATAAACAAGCAGGACCGGCTCAAGGGTAGAGTTAGTAAATACAAGTTTATTTGCCAGGCCGAATAGCTAAATTGATTTTTATCAAACATAGCTAAGGAGTGCTAAGATCATCGCAAGGAAATTTCACGTAAAAAAATCGCCCATCGGCGAATTCCTTCGAGAGCTACGGTGGCACAGACACACTGTTAGCAGACATTGACAACCCTATGATACCCGACTTTTTTAGCGGGGGTTCCTGTGTTTCTACACGCACTATGTCACATTGATGAATATATACCTAGTCGTATACCTTGCAAAATCGAGAAGAAAAGCTAAATAAGAGCGCTTGGTCGCCTCTTGCGACATCCAAAAGAAAATATGGAGTGGTCCTATTCTATATAGGAAACCGCCCGACACTATTTCTCTACCCTAATACGACCCTGCAAGCAAGGCCAGGTCTAAGCCGACCCTGTAAACAAGAGACGCAATAGCACAAGCAATTTGCGCGATAACAAGATGAAACTGGAGACCTCAGTAAATAGCCGCTTATTGGCTCTATTGATATTATTATTATCGCTAGAGGACAAATAGAGTTCAGGAAGTTGTTACGATGTTGTAATTCTTTATTCAGATTCCATTCTTCATGTTCTTACTCCCCTCCTTTTTCTATTATTTCATTCTGACCATTTTTTCAATATTTTTTTCAAATCCAATTTTCAAATTCCAGAGACACATTCCTTCATTTGACTCATTCCTCTTCCACCTCTCATACTAATAATATTTACTTGCGATTTATTGTATAATCAGTTCTGTTATAATAACAAATAAATTTATTAACCCTTGTCGATCTCTTGCTCTACGACGTCTACCGAACACATTTCATGTGGGAACATACCTAAATTGAGCTGGAACAGGTGTAATTCCCACAAGGACAAGTATAACGTGCGAAGAATAGTGGTTCAAAATATCGTAGTTACGATAAACTGTTGGACAGATTGATTGATGATGTGTAAAATAAATAAACTGTGCAGCGACAGAATACTTCTTTGACGAACGCTAGTGCAAAAGTACGCCAATGCTATAACATTTCTTCTTACAAAATGACATAAGTTATAAATACTTGAACACTGTTGTAGATGCTTTGTTATACGAAAGATGCCAAACAGGTACACCGACAACTTTTTAAAGAATTTTCAGTTCAGTCCGCCCTATTAAAATTAAAAACTGATATAGCAGTGGCTTCCCTAGTGCTTCTGCAATCTTCCACAAGGTTTTTTATATTTCCCGTCGCGCTGCGGAAGGTTAGACGTCTATATTTAATTAATGAAGCCTTTGTGCTACAAGGCTTTTATGCCTCATTTTCTTTGAGCTTTTTAGCGCGGAGGAGAGGTTTAATTTTCATTAAAACCGATTTTTATTGTAGTACCTCACTTTAAAACAGAAATAAAAGAGAATGAAAACAGAGAGGTAATAACAAATATTATAGGAAATACAATGCCAAGTGCTTGTCGGACCATACGCAGTGTAGGGTTTCGTAGGTGCGAATGCTGACTTTGCGTTCACGCTACTATAAGTACACAAAACTAATTTTCTATTGAATTTGTATGAAATTTCCGAGTAAATTTTATTTTATTTTATTCGATGGCCGCCTGTAACTTTTTAATTTAGAAACCCTACTAGCCTAGCTCTTATAGTTTATACATATATACAATGGGAAGGTTAGGACACTTGACTTTAAAAAATATTTTCATTATAAAATCAAATAATTTAAAAACAGATCCCTAAGTCTAAAAATGATGTTCACAAGCTCACAATATTCTTGGAAGACCTATTTAACAATACCACAAATTATGGGTAAGTCAAGAAAAAAAATTACTCCCACTTGAATGGGAGCAAAGAAAAAATTTTTTATTCAGATATATTTTTTGGCAACATACTCATGCCAAATTACAGCTTTCAGTACTTTTAGTTTCTGAGTAAAATCGCGGACGGACAGACTAACCGACTGACTTTGCGAAACTATCAGGGGTCAAATTATAAAAAAAAATCTTACTTGTTTCTTCTTCCTCCCCTATCACTCTACGTGAGTCCGAGACAGCATTAAATATATAATTTAACTTAATGTAGTACATATTTTATGCAACCGTTATTAACTTAAGTGTAACCTTCATTGGCAATCGTGGCAGCTTTATGGTGACATTGCGGCACAAGTGTGTCAAAGTTCATATATTAGAGTTTGTGACCATGGACGGAGTTAAGTTGTACTAGTACGAGCATGACGAATGCACTTATAATGTCGCAAAATCCCAAGGATATTACTTCATAGTGAAGCAAGCTACCGCATAGCGTCTGCGTTTCAGTTTGGGCCAAAGTCTGTCCGGCTGTTCAGCTGTTCTCCTCTACAGGGTGCATTTTTCAACGGGTGTTCTGTTTTTTTTGACTTGTCAGTAAACATTTATTCAGATTTAAGCAATGCAACGACAGACTCCCGAGATTTACAGCTCTCACATCCACAGGTAATGTTTGATGTACAAAGGCGGAGGACGTTTCTAGCTAGGCAAAACTGTAACATGCTAGCTACCTACATGTTACGTCAGGCGGAACACAAAAAGCCTGCACATGACGCATGTCAGGCTGCCTGACTCGTTGGCGAGCACTTGGAGATGGGCTACAAAGCAGGGACTAGCGAAAAAGCAGACTGGGAAAAGCCCAACTTTTTATTATGATATATAAGTAACAGATTAACGTTTAATTTGTCCGAAAAAGGAAACAAGTTACGAACAGAAAGTTTAACTTAATTAAAGTAAAAAAGTAAAATGAAACATTCGTTTAATTTTTACTTAAAAACTGCTCAGTAATAATTACGGAAACAAACTTCACCGACAACAATTCTGAATTTCTTGTGTAAACTTCCGAGCTTACCTTTTATTTTCTAAATGATTGGACTTGAACAAGAACTCTAATTTCTCCTTTATTTATTTACTTTGCTGAATTGGCAATGTTTCAGAATAGCTTTTATATTTTTCCGCGTGACTTAGGCCGCGACTCCTAAAAGTTAAAATTGCGAATTCGTGTTTAAAACCTGCAGAAATGTATGTGCGTATGTGAGGCTGTGCGGAATCGATACTACCCGCTATGCGTGCATACAAAGCCGCTTCTGGCCAGGGTATAAATAATACTTTAACACGTCCGTATCACTAATGAGGCAGACAAAACCCAGATAATACCTAAAGGACACGTTTAACCAGATGGAAAAAGGAACCAAAATAGTGATGGGTTGTTAGCCGCATTGTTTGAATCTCGCCCATTCACTCAATGGGTTTTCATAATCTGCGCGGAAAGAGAAGCAGCTAGTATGTTCTGAGTTTTTTCTTTTGTCCCAGACTAGCATGCATAATTAGCATGGAAGACGGCCAGGATAAGACATTTCATCGGATACAAACAAGCTTTGAAGTTATGGAACGCTTTTATTAGCACCACCTGTAGGTTGACTGGTAGAAAAGCTGTTAAATATATATACACACTACGAGCGGTAATGTAAAAAAGGCCTCAAATCAAATATTTAGATCCTTTAGACTTCTTATTTCCCCACCAAATAAATTTACAGTCTGTACAGCATACACTCATATTTTTTTACATACATAAGCACCATCACGTCTCGATTCCCAATGGGGCAGACAGAGCATTTTGGTCTTGCTGGGTAGGGCTGCAAAACCTAAAGGCCACTTTTAGCGTGATGGTTATGATAAGATTTTTTTTAATAACCTTTACCGACCTGCTTCTACGCAAACGTCCCTTAAGGTAGCTATGGTTATTATGTATACTCGTTATTAATAACACAAAATGGCTACAAACTTCCACTGTTCTGCATATTTCGCAATGACCGAAAATAAGCAGTTTTAATCAACTTAGTGGGAATTATTGATTCGGAAACAGTCCCGTTGGAACGAGACGGAGATAGCTTTCTGCCCGGGAGAGGGGAAGGCATAAAGTTTCCTGTTACCATACAAATACAGAAAGTATTATCACAGACAGTTGCTGCTAATTTTTTACAGCAAAATCAGTTCTTGGAACTGCTTGGATCCCACGAGAACAATATGGCGAAATGCGTTTTATTTTTCGATTTACTGCACACACGAGTGTACCGCTAGTCTAATTTAGTAGATGTAAGATCAAACATTTTATAATTATATTTTTTGCCATAATTATAAGTAAATAAATGCCTTTATATAAATATATAGGGACAAATTACACTGATTGAGCTAGCCCCAATGTAAATACTTTTGAGCTTGTGTTTTGGAATACTAACTCAACGAAAATATATTTTATGATTATACAAAATTTATATAAAATACACGAGAAATAAAATAAAACTTATTCCACTAATAAATGCATAGGTACTCAAATGTTTTTAGAGGACTGCTCATGCTAGGTTTTCGATGATAAACCGTATGTAGATATAAACATCCCAGACCCAGGACAAATTAAATAAGCGGCCAAGTGCGAGTCGGACTCGCCCATGAAGGGTTCCGTAGTAGCAAATAACATAATATAAAAGTCTTGTAGTTGTTTTTTTTTAAATTTTATATTTGAGTTAATTGAATGAAAGGTAAATTGCCGTTTATGATTTATGACGTATTAAAAAAAAACTACTTACTAGATATCGTTCAAACCAATTTTCGCTGGTAGTTTTTATGGTAATGAACATCATGTATTTTTTTTAGTTTTATAATTCCTTTATTTTAGAAGTTACGGGGGGGGGGACACACTTTTTTCCACTTTGGAAGTGTCTCCCGCGCAAAGTATTCGTTTTAGAAAAAAATGATATTAGAAACCTCAATATCATTTTTGAAGACCTATCCATAGATATCCCACACGTATGGGTTTGATGAAAAATAAATTTTTGAGTTTCAGTTCTAAGTATGGGGAACCCCCAAAATTTATTGTTTTTTTTCTATTTTTGTGTCAAAACCTTAATGCGGTTCACATAATACATCTACTTACCAAGTTTCAACAGTATAGGTCTTATAGTTTCTGAAAAAAGTGGCTGTGACATACGGACGGACAGACAGACAGACATGACGAATCTATAAGGGTTCCGTTTTTGCCATTTGGCTACGGAACCCTAAAAAGGCCGTTTTCCAACTTGCCTTGGCCGGAAATCGAATCCGGGACCTCCGAATGGCGAACTAGCGTGGTTTCTACTTCGCCATGAAAGTCGTCATTATTATATTATTTCTTGTTCATGTAATATATCATTAACATGTAAAAAGTTTCCTTCTGGTAACAACACGAAACTTACCAAGCATATGTCGGGTCACGTTCAGTGTTGAGTTTCGAAGTTATACGTTACAATATGGGGACATTAATTCCCACGTAAAAAAAATATAATTCCCACTTTGGTTAACAGGGGGAGTTATGAACAAGAATTCAACGTTTCATTTTACCACTTTTGAGCGAAAGTAAAGTAGGTATAAACTGAATGCAAAATTACAGCATCTACTACAGAAATACCAAAAAGAAATCCTTTTTATAGGTGCTTCAGAACTCTAAAACAAGAAAAATATAGTAATATTATTTACTCAGTAAAATATTAAGAAGGAAATTAGTTACCTACAATCTGCCTCCCAGATTGGCAAAACAAATTAAATTGTAAAATAGATGAATAGTCTTCATTATATGGTTTGCTGTTAAATAATTAAACGTGATATTGATTAAACGTTACAAAATAATGGCATACGTGCAGTTTTTTTCATTTTACCCACGTAGTAATTTAAAGGCAAACAGGCTCCAACCTCACTCACAGTGAGACCGTGTGACCGTTATCAGTGCACCGTACTGCATCATCTACAGTAGTATTGTACAAAATATACTGAAACTAGTTAAAAGCCAAAATATCTTATTAATATTTTGATACGTGTTCCTAGGGTCGTTCAGTATCGTAGATTGAAACTATTTTAAGGGTGGAAACCCTTAAAATAGTTTCAGCATATTTTGTGAAACGATATTATGTTATACGCGAGATAATGTCTTTTTGGAGTGTCTAGCAGAATCGGAATAGGTCGACCTCATCGAACGTTCTGCGACCAAATTGCAGATGTTCATATAAAAGGTGACAATGTGTTACTATAATATACTTAAAATGAAGTAATAAAATAAAAATATGAAATGTTTATACAAATTCTGTGAGTTGTAGATCTCGCGAGGAAGCTCTAACCCGTTGATGTTTATCAGTTAAAAAAGTAGTTACTCAAAATGTGGCGCCAAAAACCAAAAAGCTTTATCATTTATAAACATTTTGACTGAAATATCATTTCCGATTTCTACCCCTATATTTCCGCCACTTTGAAATATTTCTAAAAACTAAATCGACAAAAACTTATATAAAATTATCAAACCTGCTCACTTTAACGAGAATCGGTTGAGAAATGCGACCTATAGGCGAGAAACAGACAGATTAACTGACGTACAAAATAATTTTTGGCCAATTCCGTAACTGAGACGCATCGCTCGGCCTACAGGGCGCGGCACTTAAATTGCATATTAAAAATAAATGTAATGTACATATCACGACCCGTAACATGTATTATTATGCTAATTAATCACATAAAGTAACAATTTCAACATCACTCGTAAGTTACGAGTGATGTTGAAATTGTTACTTGTAGGGAGTAATATTTTAACACGGTTTACTGTAGTCGGAAAAGGCCGACTAGTTTCGATCGGTTTACACGATCATGCTCAGTTTCCCTGTCCTCAACGCACGGAGCGTAGCCTCGCGTTTCGCCATCCGGTTGCTCTATTAAAAAGTTGGAAACGATGACTAATGGTGGTGTTTTCGTAGTTGTTGTTACTCTTGCAGCTGTAGGAACCATCGTGTCATCATCGTCTACAGCCTCGGGTCTACTCAAAGCGTTTGTGTGTACTGAGCTGACTGTATCACTACTTCTTATTTTATCACTACCAGAGCTTTTTAGAGTTTGAAGAATAGTAAAGCCCATTCACCATCGCGATTGAAATTCGGATGTCTATTTATCTCAACGCCTCTCGGATTTTTAGTGGTACGAAAGTATTTTTCTTCTTCAGACTGTTGACTGTTACATGTATGTATATTTAGAAGTTATGTGTTTTCTTTAGAACAACCATTCAACTTTTTGTAACAAAGGGATTACAGTAATCAGACGCCCGCTCCGGGCGTCCGACGTTTGAAGGGATACCACCCCATAATACGGCAGGAATGCTTGTTGCATGGGAATCAACATTTATAATAGGCTAGATAGCAAAATGAAATTATTACCCCTAAAGGAGTTCAATATCAAATTAAGAGAGTGGCTGGAGAAAAAGTGTTTTGTACTCCGTTGATTAATATTTTTATTATTTTAAGTATCGGTCGCAGCTCACTTATTTTTGATAACTTTGTAACATAAGTGTTTTTATTGTTTCTTTTTATCCTTTTTAACAGTGTTAAAAAATTTACATGCATGCATGTGTAGATACGAATATGGAATTAATTATTTTATTATTGTAATATTGACATATATAGTGACATACTTCTACTATTAGCCATAATTATTAACTGTTTTACTTGAACGGTTTGATTTGTGGAATCGTATAAAATGTATAACTCCGACTCGATGTTGCCTGACCCCTTCTTATCCAAGTGTTTCAGCTTTGTTGACACATTGCGCCCTGTAATTATCAGTTTATAAATTCATCGACCTGTGACACTCAAGTGTTAATATCTACAATGGGCACATTTACATTCTCCCGACTTCAATTAACCTTATAAATACGTAATGGCTTCGAAAATTAACAATTCATGCGAAAATAATAGATACCAGTTGTGCTTAGGCAAATGTCGTCCAATTGGAGAACCTTTAAGTAGCATAACATTAATAAATCCTATTTTCAAAGTCCATAACAGACTTGATATAACTTTTATCTGTATAACTTTAATAAAGTGAAATTTATAATATTTATATTGTACTTAGTAGTAGTATTAGAGGTATAGTGATAATATTTTGATTCAAATCTTTAATTCGATACTATAACTCATAAAAACCGCGGACGCACAGACAGACGTGGCGAAACTATAAAGGTTTTTGTTTTCTACGGAACCCTTAAAAACGTACCTACAACATATACAACAACCGGCCAAGTGCGTGTCGGGACACGCGAAGTGTAAGATTCCGTAGTTGCAATACTTTTAAAAGACCTATTTAACGATACCCCACATGATGGGTTAGTCGAGAAAAAAGTACACCCACTTTCCCTCAAAAAAATTCTTTATTCTTTTTTTTAACCATTTTGTTAGCATGATTAATATACATACTCCTACCAAATTACAGCTTTCCAGTATTTATAGACTTGGCGAAATTATACTTCAAATTGGAAAAGCTTACAAAACTTTTTCCTAAAGACGTCATAAATATGTTTATGTAAATTAAGATAAGACAACAGAGCGAGTCGGGCGGCTGCGGTAGGTCTAGTTACCTAATGTAGGGCACGACGTGACGTCACTATCACTGCAATACAACGCGATGGGACCTTGCGGTTTATTGCATATCTCACGCTTTTCATACAGGAATATAATATTAAAATGGAATAGTATGGATGAATGTAGGCATTTTTGAAAATATCCTAACAATATTTAAAAATGCAATTGTTTAGATTTTTTGCTTTTTGGTGCAAGTGGTCAACTTTAGTATCTATAGGATATACCTGACATAGGTTCTCGACTTAGATCGTTCTCGACTTCCATAATGATGCAATTACGGTCTTGATTCCCGGCCCAAAGGTCACATTTACATGTAAGCGCACCCGCGTAATGATGAAAAAGGGAATCGAAAAAGTGATGAGTTGTGAGCCGCATCGCCTGAAATGATTTCGCCTTTACGATAAGGACCTGGTACTATTTTAGTTTTTTTTTTCTCCCAGGCCAGTATGGCAGAAGTTGATTGATACATAGTTTTTGTTTGCTGATGGATTTGTTCTGCGACCCTGAACTCGATACATCATTGTTTACTAAGGACTAACGACGCTGGCTTTAGCGCGGCGCGTGCCTGCGCGCCCTTCCTTGGAGTTAGAGTGCGGACTAAGCTGCGGACTTACGTTCTGAGCACAGGCTTGGAAAAACATCAGATCTGGGCAAATAAGTGATAATTGTTTTCCCGGCATATTTGTACAGATATAATATCACGGTCAACCAAGATATATATCGGAGACAAACATTTTACGTCTCTTTCTGCGTAAAAAGTCTATCTTAGAAAACGGTTTCTATGAAATTTTATATGAACAGAGATGAAAAATCGATGTAGCTATTTTTTATTTTTTGAAAACTACATTTTCTTGTTGCTTAAGAGAAGCTCTGTCGCCCTGCCACCTACTGACATTTAAAGGGCAAAATTTCGATATTGTTTCACTTAGATATAATTACTTACTTACGGGCCTCAGAAATAAAATATCTTTTAGTATTTTACCAACAATATGTAGCCAATTTGCAGTCGTTTTTTGTGGCTATATTTTAGTATAAAAAGAATAGGTAGAACAAATCCATTTTACAGTTAGTTCAGATCGGTTTACTTCAGAACAAAAGAGGGATAAATTCTCAGCGCAGTGAAAAATGCAAAAGGGTAGCTGCATGCTAAGTTATTCCTCCACGTTTTTTAGTGATGCGCCTCGCTTGTTTATCGATACTACCTACTATGCCACCCGAACTGTGAAATAACGACGCTACTCAAATGGTTAACATTTTAGGACGATGGATGAAGCCAGCTATTGCTTGATAAAAATATCCTTATATAGTATTTATTTACTAAATTTAAAAATACACCCAGACGGAAGCTCTCCTATTCTTTTTATACTTAAAATTAGAGGATGGTGCACCTTTGAAATTGTGACCATTTGGCAAATATACTTGCGCCTGTGTTGACGTACCTATACCTTACGCAGCTCGAAACACAACACGCGTAGTTTTCCAACTCACCGCTCACTTCATAATGAAACGTCGTCGTAAGTCGTGTCAGCGAAAAGCAACATTGTAATAAGCTGTAATAAAGAATAAAATTTTAAAAAATTGTATACCTTTCTTAAAAAATTACATACACAACGTTTACAAGACTATGCAGGCTCAGGCCCATGTTCAAAATTATCGATATCCATCGAATATCGACACGACTATCGATAGTTCCCGTCACTCGTGTTGTAACTTCTTTTATTTACCGAGCTGCAGTACAGGTGCACTTGGAACACACCTTGTACCTTCAATTTGATTTCGCTTTTGTCTAACTTCGCTTGTTTATTAGTTAGTCGCGGCTTGTTTAGATCTAGTTCGATTTAATAATGATTCGGGTCACAGTTACGTAATTAAATCTTACGTCATACTATCACGTCCTTTTTCAATAATGGGGCAGATACAGTATGGGGTCTTGGTTTTAGCAGACAGAGCCCAGGGCTGTAGGACTCAAAGGTCTTTTTTACCGTGATGGTGAACGGGAACCTAGAAAAAGGAATCAAAGGTTCAAATCTAAAATTGTAATAACGTCGTCTTCAACTTATTTCTTTATTAATAAATCTTTATTAAATATTATTGTACAAAAGTTTAATTTACCGCTAATGCATTCTCTGCTAGTCAATCTTTGGGAAAAGAACTGTAAAGTCAATTAAATTGCCATGGGAGATTTAGTACCACTCCCTTTTTTTAAGTCACACTATAATAATTATATATTTTTAGTTTGATTTAAATCATGCCATTCCCTTGATTGGCTTTTACGATCTGCGCAAGAAAAAAAGCAGCTAGAACATTATAATTTAAACAAAAAATCCCAGGCCAGCATGGAAGAGTTACTATTTATGTAGGGCAGTAAAAACTATTATGTCTCTTTAACACATTCCAGGATGCTCAGCAAGCAAGCAAGCATACAATAGAAATGAGTGCCAATAGAATTACATCCACGTGTCTCCGGTGTCCCGCAATCAAAGGGCTCGCCACATTGACCTACAAACCGACAGGCGTCGCGGCGTCTATCTCCTGCAACGCTGATTCGCGCTGTAGCATCGAAAACAGGGGGTCGCCCCCAACAACACCCGCCCCACGGGCGCCCGCAGGCGCCGTGCTAGCTGGCTGTGAGAGGAAACTCAAACAAATAATTTTACAAGTGCGTATCGGGCCACGCGCAGTGTAGAGTTCCGTACTTGCGACTGCCAACTTTGAGTTCATGCCACTAAAAACTATTTGTATATTTTTGGAACGAAGTTTCTTATCGCGCGTTGCGAAATAAGGCTAGAAGGAAAAAATTAAGACCAAAAGTTGTAACGACACTTTTTGCTATAGGTAGTTGTAAGCCGTGCGGCGACGTGCGTGCTCGTGTTTCTCTGTCTGTCTCTCTCTCTCTCTCCTAATTAATCGAAGGAACTTCGTTCCATCTGGGTGTTCCTTGACACCTCTCAAGTTTTATTTTTCTTTTCATAATACATTTTATAAGTACTCCGCATAAGTTTATAAGAGCTAAACTTAATAAAAAAATCAAGATTTTATTTTACCACTTTTTCGGCATAATTATTGTACGAACCAGTACCAAATTACGGCTTTTTAGTACTTTTAGTCTCTGAGTAAAACCGCAAACGGACATACATGGTGGAACTGTGAGGGTTCATTGTTTACTACGGAACCCTAAAAACCCGAGCCTCAGCGCTCAACTGCAAAACTTAGCTTTATTTTTTTGCACGAATTCCTAGTATACCTTCTGGCTTTTATACTTTTAATATTTATTGTAGGGATTGGAGTATTGTTATTCTCGCTCGACAGTCAACTGCATAGTCAACTTGAGATTCTAGTTCGATTCCTAGCAAGTGGTAAAATCGTTAATACGGTTTTGGGTATTTTGTTCACTTATATTATGGGACCTATAACGGTTGATTTCAATGGGCTAGACTCAGATTACTTAGACGTTCTTTAATCTGAGGGGCTAGGTATTTCGACAACTAGTGCCACATCATTTGTCATATGCACAGGATATTAAAATACGTCCTCCTCTTATGTAGTCATAAAACTACGCCAGTTCAAGGACCCAGCTCTTGGATGAGTTTAGTGGCAATGACTGCTTAAAAGAAGCCCTCAAGTAATAGTCATAAAGGAGAGATCCTCAAAGAAGCTTGCCACATTGACCTACAAACCGGCGGCGTCACGGCGTCTGGCTCTCTCGAGGCGGCGTGTCGCGCCGGGCCAACAACAGAGGGCTGCTCTAAGTACTTCCCTAGACTGACGCCCGAAGGCGCCTTGCTGGCTAGATTTGAGAGAAAACTCGACCAAAACAATCGCAAACATTACACATAAATTTAAACGAAAAGTAAATATAATTTAATTGATAACCTTTTGACATTGGAAATGACTTTTCGTTTGCTCTAGTAAGTTTTATTTTAAAATTTCTTCTAATATGTTGGATATGAGGATATAACGAGATTTGGCGTATATTTTTCAAAATGAATAAAATCCTATTGAACCTGGAGTAGGAACTTAGTATGCTTTGAAAATGTTTTTCAACACATTAGCTTGGCAAGTGCTATTTACCACACAGATTTTTCTTATGTAAGCCATTCATTACGCGCGCAAACATTCAAAATCGTGCGGTAAATAAGTAAATATTGTAAATATTAATCCAATCGATTATTATATTTGGAACATAAAATCTCTGCATACAGCTAGCCTAGACTCATACTGAAACTTCGTCTTGTAACAATACTAATCTGCCCTGTATAAAAAAAATAAAATAATCGTTGGGCTGTTGGTGGATTGTTTTATATGTCTCTCGTATCACTACAAATTCAAGCATGCGAGTAATGCGCCTTGATAAAAAAACGAAGCGCGTCATATTTTACATACATTATTTTCTTATTATATATTACATTATTTTCTTTCGCGAAATTTATTAAGTTTAAGTAAATTGTTCTTAAAAATGACTTTGAGTAATGAAGTGTTTTTTTTTCTTCACTAATGTGTTGAAACACGTAGTATGGCACTCGTATATATTGTTCATATCACAAGTCTCGGCTCCATAGACAAACGCGCAGGCTTCGCCCGCTTGTTTGTCATTCCGTCTCGACTGTAATAAACAATTTACCACACTTGTACCATAAACTACTGTTATATTTTTTTAGAAAACAGTTGACTGAAATGTACATATTTATAGAATCAGCTTATAAAGCCCTTTCATTTAATAATCCAAACGATTAGAAAAAAAAAAATTAAATAAAATCTTTGCATAAAATTAATGACGTCATTACTCCCCACTGCACAAAAATTCAAGGTAGTTCCCCTTCTTGAAATTGTCTAAAAGTTTCGATCACCAAACGCCTTAAAATGCATTCTTATGTCGTGTGGACACGTTACAGTGTCATGTATTGTGATTTCAGTTGTGAAACAGGCGCCTGCGCATGTTTGCTTGCTTTGCGAAAAAACTGGAGCAAACCCCATCTTTCTACACGACTGGAAAACTTTGCCATGTTTTTTTTGCTTATCGTACAAATGTATTTCATTACACGATAAAAAATATTTTTTGGGCTTTAAACTGTAGGGCTTTCAAGCAAAAAAAATTTTTACATGCCGCGTACTTTTTTAGTTTTTTCAAGCTTTAAAAAATTCTTGCGTAATTTTATGTAAGTGATGTATATTCGCTTTTGCGTATATTCAGAAATAGCAAGCTCGGGTTCCCCTTCCGGGAAAAGGAATTAAGGATATCTGCTCCCAAGCCGGCCCGCACTTACATCGAGCTGAATGTACTCATAGCATATTCCTTTTGAACTAATTTGGTATACATACACATATATATTTCAATAATATATTATTAGTTTATTCTTGTAGGTGTTTAGTTAACAGATTAGGTATAGGACCATTTTGCTTATCTTTATTTCGTGTGTGTAAGTGGCCAACACTGGTGACAGATTTTTCAAACTGCCTAAAGTGGCATAGCTTTACGACTGTCATACAATGATGACAGCTCGGTCCAACGGCTTTACGTGTCTTTTGAAGCACGGAGGAGCTCGATAATGTTTTTATTCCACTTGTGGTCACCCCTCCAAGTGTGGACCACACCCTTGTCGCTTTACTTGCGTAAGCGTGTATATGCGTAATCCCGCCGGACAACCGAATTGTTGTTGTTAGAACTGTATACTTCATTTGGTAAGATATTTAAATAATTGTTAATAATCTTGACATGTCCTTTTTATTTAAAGGGAAAAAAGATACTTTACAAATTAATTATTTTTACCCATTACAAATTAAGTATATCATATACTTGATTTGTAATTTGCAAAGGCGATTGATAAAGTGTATATGTTAATAAAAAGTTAGTTTATCTCCATTAAAGCACCTAAAAATGGAGTACAGAGATGTATGAGAAAGAAGAGCTCCCCGTAAGGCTGCGATCACAGTTAAATCAATATAACCATGATCACAGCCTTACGTAGCTCTACCTGAATTCTCCGGGATCCAGTGCTGCCACCGTTTGACATAAATAATGTGAAAGGAAACGGAGTTATCATCTAGAATTTGGTCTTAACCTAGCCCTAGATAACCTGTTAAAATATTTTATGAACTACTGTTTACAGTTTAAAGTGAGGACGTTAAACTTTTCTACTCACATTTGCGAAAAACGGCCACTTTTGTCTCTGTTCTCACTTTAAACTGTGTACATGAATAGTTCATAAATTAGTTTTAAGGGTTATCCTAGCGCTTGGTCAAGACAAAATGTTATATAATATCTCCGTTTCTTTTCATTTAATTTATTTCAAACGGAAGCGGCACTGGAACCCGGAATATCCGAGCCCGGGCAGCGAGTGTGTAACAGAACGAGGATGCGGACGAATTGTGCACTTTTATTTTTCTCTATTTGATTTGGTCTTAGTTGAATTTGCACTGTTAGTTATACATAACTATGAGTTGGATAATCTATTTTTAGGGTTCCGTAGCCAAATGGCAAAAACGGAACCCTTATAGATTCGTCATGTCTGTCTGTCTGTCCGTCCGTATGTCACAGCCACTTTTTTCCGAAACTATAAGACCTATACTGTTGAAACTTGGTAAGTAGATGTACTATGTGAACCGCATTAAGGTTTTGACACAAAAATAGAAAAAAAATAGTAAATTTTGGGGGTTCCCCATACTTAGAACTGAAACTCAAAAATTTATTTTTCATCAAACCCATACGTGTAGGGTATCTATGGATAGGTCTTCAAAAATGATATTGAGGTTTCTAATAGCATTTTTTTCTAAACCGAATACTTTGCGCGAGAGACACTTCCAAAGTGGAAAAAAGTGTGTCCCCCCCCCCGTAACTTCTAAAATAAGAGAATGATAAAACTAAATAAAATATATGTTGTTTGTTACCATGAAAACTACCAGCGAAAATTGGTTTGAACGATATCTAGTAAGTAGTTTTTTTTTAATACGTCATAAAGCATAAACGGCAATGTACCTTTCATTCAATCAACTCAAATATAAAAATTAAAAAAAACATACTACAAGACTTTTATATTATGTTATTTGCTACTACGGAACCCTTCATGGGCGAGTCCGACTCGTACTTGGCCGCTTTTTTATAATATGTATTTTGCTGTGCTACCGATATTTCTTTTTTTTTAAACTGATAGTGATGAAAAGCGTAATTTTGCCAAAAACTGTCTTCTCATATTCGTCAGTCACGTAAATCGATAAATTTAAGTTTAGTGTAAAGGCCTTTTGCATGATTTTGATTTGATTTATGTTCTTTTTACAGCATAGAGTCTACCGTGGGACTAAAATCTCCCAATAACAGAAATTGCCCATTATCACCAAATTGGGCAGACGGACAGCTGATTGTAGAAATTGGTGGAATAATGTAGAATACAAGAATAACAAACATTTACTATTTAGACAATTTTTTATTATAATAAAACATAACTTTTCAGAACAAATATCGTAAAATATCTAACTATTGATGGGTCTGATGAAATAAAAAAATTCACTATGTTCATTTGACTCGTGTCGCAATTGTACATAATATTATCTTTGCTCTGGCCATCTACTCACATACATACTATCACGTCTTTATCCCTAATGGGACAGACAGAGCATTTTGGGTCTTGCGGTTCTATGCAGAGCCCAGGGCCGCAAGACCCATAAGCCACTTTTAGCGTCATGGTGGGCGAGAAGATGGAAAAGCAATCAATACAGTGATGGGTTGCTAGCCGCATCGCCTGTTAACATGATTTGCATTTTTGCCCATTCCCTCGATCGGCTTTTACGATCTGCGTGGGAAGAGAAGCAGCTGGTACATTCTAAGTTTTTTCATTTCTCCCAGACCAGCATGGGAGTGACAATCAACAACAATCTACTCACATGTTTCTCTAATTTTGGAAACATCACTTTGCCCAATTCGTTATGTAAGGTGGGAAGGGCCTGCCTATAAATAAATCATCTTCTCGTTGACATTTGTAGCGGTGCAAACGTTTAAAGCTATAAAAAGAATCATTTACGCAATTTATACGACATTTTTACCACACTATATAGAACGCGGAGTTTTAATCTAGTAGTGCCATCTAGATGGAATTTTCTGGTACTAGCTGTAAAACTGTAGGTGATGCTATCTAGCGGCGAATAGAAAAACAAAAAGATTATAGTGGGACAATAATGAAACTTTAGAAGATTTTTAAAAGTTCAGCTATTCGCCACTAGATGGCGGGAGTAAAGAGTGCGTGACTCAAGGTTGTCTGTTCGTGTTCGTACATTAAATAATTCAGACAAAAACTATTATTTGATGAATGATATTTCACGTGAAGTGTGTATTTATTTAATTTACGTAAAAACTACACACTTTATACCTGGACAAAAAATACATTTAAATAATACAAATTTAATGAAAATGATGATGATGATTAGAAATACTAGGTTTATACTCGATTTTGATGAAGACGGTCAAATAAAAAAAATATTATCTTATTTCATCGTGAAGATAACCCACCACACTAATACATAAAATAGAATAAAGCAAAATCGTTCGCATTGCAGCACTCTTTCTTGACTGTTATGGCAACAACTGACGCCCGTAAAGATGCTCCAAAAAATAACCGAAACATTTAACAAAAAAAAAAAACACTACAATCAGTTGAAAAATGTGAACTGTAAAGGAGAACAATCGGACAGATGGTTGATAAAAATCTGTACATACAAAATTTTGTTTCATCATCATCATCATTTTAGCCGCGTAACGTCCACGTAAAATTTTTATTTATTTGAAAATAAAATTAATGTGCTAAATTTTCAGGTAGAAATACCGTTTCGATCAATAAGTTCGTGTCCATATCAAGGTGTTCGTACACCACCCTTCTCTTTCATTTAACACGACCGTAGGTACTTTTCGACTTTTGCTGACTGACGTGAATTCTTAGTAAGTTGGTGTTAAAAATGTTCTATCGTTACTCATCTAATGTAGCTCGACGACTGGCTATTGAATGACGACAGCCGGAACCAACCTCTAAGGTACTATTAGGTACCTTCAGAAGCACAGAAATGTTTGAGATTTTTTTATGCCACTGGTCTGGTCACCAATCCAATTTCGAATCACGCACGGTATTGGTTAACACGCTAAATCGCTAGTAATGAGCTCCCACTGGGCTACCGAGTAAAACTTCTTTCAAGTTAATAAGTACAAACAAGCAGTGATGAGGTAAACTAGAACTCTAAATGAGCATCAAGATTAAATTGCTTCTCTTAGAAATTGTTCAAAAGCTAATTTGCAACATCTTAACAGAAGTATGAGTAAGTAATTTGAAATTTCTGCATTCACGGCATGTGACGTTGCATTTCCACGGCATGTTGCATTTAGATTTGCGATGAAAGAGACTTGATTAAAGTTTATTTACTAGTCTTGCTTCACTAGCTTTGCTTTGAAAGGAATGCAGAATGCACGTACCTAATTAAATGGCTTTGATAGAGTTAGAGCTTCTTAGACGGGCGGAATCAAGTCTACAGATAAATACATAGCTTTGTTACTTATAGTCAGAAACCTTTCACGTATATCTATCATACTGTGTACGGAGTATATTTTCCATTACTTCTGTAACAAGATTGCCGACGATCTGGATAAAAGAGATGTCAGAAGCACCCGCAACCGGCGGGCAAGCATGAAGAGAGTGATGAGTGTAGATAAAGCGAGGGAGGTCTATTAGGATATAGAAGCACAGGAAAAGTGTAGGTAGACTGAGACTCCATATGTATTTACCTTTAGATATGTTTATGTCCCATCCTATGACTGTATGTATAGTTTTTATGTTGTTCTGGGAGAAAGGAATTTTTCGCTAATTCTTATCCCGCGCAGATTATAAGATCCGACCGTGAAAAGAGAAAATTTCTATGTTCAGTTATTCAGCACCTTATCATTATTTTGACTTCCTCTACACGACAACTGTCATGATGAAACTGACCCTTGGGTCTTGCGGCCCTGGGCTCTGACTAGTCCGAAAGGCTTACAAACGAAATAAGACATTGTACATTGTACAGATATTGTATTACATCTACGGTTGTCTACAAGTTTTATTAAGGAACAATAGCAAATACCATCGTAATTCATTTGTTTATAAACTTAAATTCCACCAAGCCCGCTGAAACTAAACGTAAGCGAGCAAAAAAGAAAAAGAACTTAACGTATTTGAAGTTATTCAAAGTTAATATTTCTTTTACTATTCCGCTTTTTAGGGTTCCGTAGTAAACATAATCTTTATAGTTTCGCTATGTCTGTCTGTTTGTCTGTCCGCTGTTCTATTTATAGACTAGTACTAGAAAGCTAATTAATAATGCCGACAAAGTGGTAAAATAAAATTATTGGGGTAGTTTCCATACATGTAAAGTGAGTGATTTTTTTTCTTGACTTACGTACCCATCGCGTTTGATCGTTGCATAGGTCTATCAAAAATATTTTGAGTTTGTGAACACAATTTTTCAATATATAGGGAATTTCTGAAATAATTGGTTTAATAATGCAAATTCTTGTTAGAGTCAGGTGTCTCCATTTATCTGCTAAACGGTTAATATATGACATGTGAAAAAATTCATTGCAATAGTATTTTTCTTTTGGGTTTGGCGATACAAACCATTTCATTTAGAATGAAAGTACTAACAACAAATTAAAATAAAATAAGTTGATTAAAGTTAAAATTAAATAAAATTAATATAAGTAATACATACTATAAACTAGTAGTTCGCCACGAACTTAGACCTCGCGATTATTATTTCAGAATAATGTAACTGATTTGGATGAATTTTATTATCGGTGCAGGTTTACCGATATGCGAATTCATGGTTGTAACCAAATTTCCAAAATAGTTGCCAATCACAGCCCTTTCTACAAATGACTTTCGATCTAGCTCTGAAATGTCAGGAGCACCTTCCAACCATACAATCCCATGGATATGAGGTATACCGTGATGCTGAAATTTAGTTCTGTTCCAGTAGTTTTTCACCGAAAAATGACCCATCATTTTTCAAATGACAAAGTCAGCTCGTTGTTGGAAAAACCAGGTTTAAATGTTAATTTTCTTGCCATGGCTCTATGCCGCTACTCATTGGTTTCTTACTTTCTTCGTAAAGCTACTTCGCGGGCTTTGATTGCTGTTGATCTCTTGTTAGTTCGTAGCATACTTACTAATTCTACTACAGAAGCACAGACAAGCAGCGATAGCGATTGAACAAAACTTCGCTCGACAAAATTGCTAAATTTAATAAACAAGCCAACAATCAATCAAAATAAGCAAAAACTGAAAAAAAAAACCGTTAACTAGTTTGAGTATATTTTGTAAGAGGATTTGTATTCTATATTCATCACGGCTTAGTCAGCTAGACTTTGCGAGTCACCCTAAACCC
Organism: Acrobasis consociella; assembly: GCA_963555685.1. Lineage (NCBI taxonomy): Eukaryota > Metazoa > Arthropoda > Insecta > Lepidoptera > Pyralidae > Acrobasis > Acrobasis consociella. The sequence goes on from OY743104.1 coordinate 24,545,175, forward strand.
GTTTAAGTATAACGTATAAAAAAGTTGTTCAGACAAAAAAGTTGTTCAAATAAAAAATATCGTTTTCATAATGGCAACAAAAAAGTCTAACGACAGTTTTAAAAATATTTTGAAATGGCGGATATATGACAGTTTTAAAATTTTAAACCCCCATATTTCCGCCATTTTGAAAAATTTCGAAAAACTGAATCGACAAAAAAAATCTATTAAGTTGCTGAACCGGCTTACAAAATTTCATGAGAATCGGTTAAGAAATGCGACCTGTAGGCGAGAACAGACAGACAGACAGACAGACGGACAGACAGACAGACAGACGGACAAAAGAATTTTTGGCTAGTCTCGAAACTGAGACGCTTCGCTCGCTTTGCTCGCTCGGTCAACTATTTTTATGTTTATATAGACAGATATATAATGAAGTATAAAGAAAAAATTGCAGAGTTAAGTAGTGTTTACAAATCATAAAGTTATAGGCAGCCAACCTTTATACGAATTTAATAGAAAATTAGTTTTAAGACGTTTTTAGTGCCGTGAACTCAAAGTCGGTATTCGTAACTACGGAACCCTACACTGGCCGTGGGCCGACACGCTTCACAGCAAGGTTCGCGCTGGCACGCCAAATTTAATCGTTTTAAGCATGAAAACATTAGTTCTGGAGACGTTTGGAGGTAGCTACACTTACATCCCACTTTAAATCAGTATTCTGTAAAATTTGTTTTAGTTCTTTACTGTCTGACTTAATGCAAATAAAATCTAGGCAGGTACGATTACCTCAGTCCACGATACAGTATATTATCCCCTTAGCGCTATTACAGACCAGCGATAGTACGCCGTCGGCGACCGTCGCCAACTGTCGCAAATGGTCGCGTGACACATGTCAATCTATCACAAACTGTCGCACGATTATCGGCGACCTGTGTCGCGGTCACGGGCGTACTGTAGCTGGTCTGTAAGAGCCTTAAAAAAAGCTGTACGTAAGCTATTGCCATAATAATAGCCTTTTAGGGTTCCGTTGTAATATTATTAAGTCTTCATCCCTAATGGGGCAGACAGAGCATTTTGGGTCTTGCGGCTTTAAGCAAAAATAAATACTGAAATGATTATATTTTATGAATTGTAGTAAAATCTCAAACTGAAAAAACATTGTAGTTCCCTTTGAAACTGCAATCTAAAAGCTAAAAACAGCGTGGTCAATCACCGCAACGGCTCAATATTTTATGAATGTAATAACTTTTGGATTGAAAAGGAAATAGTTCTGTTTGTATGGCTCAATACCGCTCGGTTTAATAGAAAAGCATCAATTGAGAGCTTGCACCGATATTTACACGGCAAGTGATCGATATTCAAATCTACATAGCTGTTGCCCGCGACTTTGACGCATTTTTATCGAACAAATGTTTTGCTGTCCGGAGTAAGACCTAGAATTAGATGGAGGACAAGACTAACGATAGAGTTAGATGGAAACAAAAAGGGGGCTTTTGTCCAATTAAGGGACTTAAATTACTAATTAAATAATGTTTTACACGATTCTTTAAATTGATATCCCTATTTCAGTTATGTAAACTGAAATAAAGATATTTATCTTTGTATTATGCGACCTCTATAAATAGGCTTTGGCGGTCAAAGACCACCACTTCCTTTAGTGTCTATTTCGGGATTTGTCTCTTTCTGGGTTTGACTACTTCTAGTTACAACTATTTCATACTGCAACCATCACTGCATTTGACCACTTCGTGTTTCATCCACCGTTAGTACAGTGTGCAAATGAACACATTTTCATGTTTCGTAAGTACCTATATGTTGTACCTTAAGGGGTGAAGCTTTTCTACGCACATTATCTAAAAGTAGCCGTTTTTTGCAAATGTGCGCAGAGAAGCTTTACGTTCGCACTTAAAATTATAAACAGTAGTTCATAAAATATTTAAAAAGGTTATCTAGGGTTTGATCAAGACGAAATTATAAATGATATCACCGTTTCCTTTCAAATGATTTATTTTAAAAGAGGGCGCCACTGGACCCCGGAAAATTTCGGTATGGCCTTAAACTTTGTTTTAAAATTTATAATTTATATTTGTACGACCAAGAAAATAATTTCAATATTTTATATTTCCAAATTGTAATATACTGAAATAGGTATAGTTTTGTATATAATGTATAGTTTTGCATGTTAAGTTTTAGTTGATTTATTTATTTATTGTTGAATGATATTTGATAATATTTAAAAAAATATAAAAAAACACATACTAACAAAATGAAAATTCCACATGTTAACTTTTTATTTTCATAAACGAACGAGTTACATGCAAACCACGTGCGGCCATTCAGCCTCATAAAACTAGTAGCAGTTGCGTTTGATTTAAGCCACGGATGAAAAACTGCATCTTTTTCTTTTTTTCTTAATTTAAACGAGTATTTTGCAAGCGTAACGTGTTTTAGTTTTGTTTCTACACGAACATAAAAGTTGATTGTTAATTTTCGATGAGTTGATTTTTATCAAATAATGAAATAATATACGCAAAATTTTAAATAACGATCGTCTACATAACTTTTTGAACGAAAATTACGCCAGCTCAGCCTGCATCTGTGTGTGCACACAGATAGTGTAGGTCACGGCCTGAGGCGCGGCATGGTCCGCACCGTTTCATACCGGTTTTTGAAACTTGGCCTGAGACGTGGTACGACCCTCGCGCGTTATCTCCCTGCCGCGCACATTCCGCCTTCACCTTCACCTTTGCTACCAGCTTGACGTTCCCAAAGAGTTGTTGTTTTTGAATGTTTGGTCAAATAAACCAACGTTAATAATAAAATAAATTACATCATATTGTATTTTTCTGGTTCCGTACCCAAAGGGTAAAAACGGGTCCCTGTTACTAAGACTCCGCTATCTATCACCAGACTGTATCTCATGAACCGAAATAGCTAGACAATTGAAATTTTCGCAAATGATGTATTTTTGTTGCCGCTGTAACAACAAAAACAGAATATAATAAATATTTAAGATGGTTCTTCCATACAACAAACGTGCTTTTTTATAGATGTACGTACGTGATTTTTTATGTATTTACGGAACTCTTTGTGCACATGTTCGACTCGCACGTGGCCGTTTATTATTTAAAATAGTCAAAACTGTTCATTTCTTTCTAGCATTAATTTATTGTATGTAGTTTTTTGACTGACTCTACTTTTGGCGCTCACTCACACTAATGCAAAGACTTATGCCTCGAGGACTGAACTGCTTACAGCTTTACTAAATTTAGCATCAAATAAAAAAATGTTTTATGTTTTTACTATCTTAGACTTAACCACATCATACGAGGTACAATTTATTTTCTAAGCTCTAAACATAATCTGACACATAACCTTGAGTTAAAACACAAATGTATTTAAGTACCTGGATACCAGAATGTAAATAAATGTGAACATAGTTGTACTTTGTATTGCAAATGGTGGGCCATAAAGTCTAGTGTTTAGGGCCCATCTCTCCGGCCCCAGAGGCGTTGCGTAACTTTTACAAGCAAACTTGTCCTTCGCCGGAAACCGTAAACAAGTATCAACTTTAGGTCTGAATCTTTGTCTGAAGTAATCTGAACAAACAAAATAATTTAATTATATGTAATAGTATGTCCAATGAATTTATTACTTATATTGCTTCGTTTATCTATTTAACACATTGCAGGACACTCACGGCTGTGGACGTAATTCAATTGTTATTTCTATTGTGTCTGGCCGAGTGTCCTGCAATGTGTTAATAAAATCAATATTGTAGTTTTTTTAAAGTGATTTCTCTTTTAGTATTTTTCAGTTATTAATTAATATTTTAATTGTTTATAATTGTAAGAATACTAACTTTGTTATATTTAAATCCTTATTATATTTGTATACATTGTGACGTGTAATAATAAGTATGAATAAATGATAATAATCTGAATACTTGATATAAATATTCAAAGATAAAGAAATGATTTTTGACTATGACTGCTGTGACCAGCTTTCCCAATCTCTTTCGAAGTATTCTTACTTTCACATTACTTTTTCCTTAATAGGCGAAGTTGCCTGGAAGAAATATAGCGTAGTAATTTTGTGCATTTTTTAGTTTTTGAAATGATTATGTTCTGTTTTTTTTTGTGCAATAAAGGGTATTTACAAAAGCCGCTGTGAAAGAGTACATTATTTTGGTGCTAAAAATTTAAAATGCTATTATTTTCAAGTGAAATGAGCAGTTGCACCGGTTGCAACAATAAATTAACGAAAATTATAATCCCTAACGCTGCAGGCGTTGGACGCGTAAAAATATGATTTAAAAAGCATACAAATATTTTTTAAGTTACCTCAAAACAGGAAGAGCTTCTCAATTCGAATGTAATTTTTTGTTGTGTGTTCGCAAATAAAAGCTTTTGAGTATCACGCCGCCGCCGCCGTGACGGCGTGATACTCGTATATAACTTTTCTACCTCTGCCGCAGCGGCAGCGGCGGCGGAAGAGGTAGAAAAGTTATTTTTTCAAAACTAAAAACCGATTTCATCGCCGAAGGTAGATCTTAATAAAAGGTCAATAGGAGCACGTGATAAGTATGCTCTTTCAAACAAATAAAAAAATCGTAATTGATCTAGGCGTCTTCAAATAATCGGGAACATACATCTTTACAATTTTTACATTACACATACACAATGGCTACTTCTGTACATTATGTTTTTTGAGCACAAATCACACTGAAATAATGAATTCCCTGAAAATCACTTGCGTAGAAATAAAAAGACTGTTTGGTAATGATCTGATTTTCTTAGAATCAATCAGAATATTCAATCCATCGTTGTTAAAACTCACTTAACAAAACGATGTCTTTTTTAGGGTTTCGTACAAAGAAAAGAGAAAATTATACGAGTCTACCTCCGCTCTGTCTCCTGACTATTGCCAGTTACATATATGTTTGCGTGTTTATGTTAATTTTTATTGTGTTTATTACCAATGCCTTAGTGACAACCAATAATGAAATAAAAATAAAAGCAGTCACCTAACGTTTAAAATAACTATATGAAAAAAAAATACTTTCGAGTTTCATATTACTTATAACATTAGTTGACCTTGTGACCTTATCAATAAGTAACAAATACTGGTGTAAGATATTTCGAGCTGTCTAAGGGCACAGACGTAGTTCAACGCAATTGTTCTGATAAGGACAGATTAGATACATTTTGTTTAGGTCAGATTAAGTTAACAATACATTCTGTTTAGGACAGTTTTCTACAGGCAAGAGAAAAATGTTTTTAGCTAACGCCCAGGAGTGTCAACTATTGACAACAGACATTTTAAACGCTAGCGGATTACATGTGCAGGCTTCCTCAGGATATTTCCTTCAGCGGAAGCAAGTGTTGCTAATTAACAAGAGCGAGTCGGAATCGCGCATGAAGGATTCCGTACCATTATCTATAAAAAATTACGCTTGTTGTATTTATTTTTAAACGGTTTTTTAAACGGTTTTATTAATTAAACGGTTTTATTTAGCTTGCCCCGTTTGTTTATTTATTTATTTGTTTGGGTCAAATCTAGTAATTTAAATTACACCCCCTTCCTGTTGACAGATTGTTCTGAAATTTGGCACACACATTTCATTCTGATGACAATACAATGTTTTATATTTTGTATCATTTTAAATCCAAGATGGCCGCCAGTACAAAATGGCGGATTACATTATCTTTCACAACTACCTCAATATGGGTATCAAATGAAAGGGCTTAAATAGAAGAATTAAGTTCGCTATTTAAAAAAAACAAAAGAATAAATATGGCCGCCCACAAAATGGCGGAAAGTATCAATATGGGTACCAAATGGAAGAGCTTTGATACAAGCATGAATGTCCCATGTCGAGGACTGTGTGGCGTTACGGTGGCTAAGATCAAAGAATTAAATAGAATGAGAAGTATAATTTAACAAAAGAATAAAAAACTAAAAACTTGAAAATAAAATAAGTAAAAAAATTTTTTAAGTTAAACGGTTTTATATGATGTACTAAAAGCTAGAAAATAATTCGGTAGGTCCTAGCTACCATTCATCACACCACTCTCGTCATCAATCTAGGGCATTAATCAGACAAAAAAATAAAATCGTTGGGCGCGTGATATTTCTATCAAGTCAATCGTTATACATATCAATGCTATTTACTTACATATTTTCTCAGGTTACATTACGCCCAACGATTTTTTTTTGTCTGATTAATGCCCTAGATTGACGACGAGAGTGGTGTGATGAGTGGTAGCTAGGACCTACCGAATTATTTTCTAGCTTTTAGTACATCATTATTGTCTTACTTTAAAATAAAACCGTTTAACTTAAAAATTTTTTTTACTTATTTTATATCCTAATTTAATTATTTATTTTCAAAGTGAAGCGTCTACCTGTTGCTGTAATAAATATCGAGCAAAAAGCAGCACAAAAATCACGTTTGTCGTTTGGGTGACCCTAATAAATACTTATGTAATCTATTCTGTATTTAGTTATAGTGGTAACAGAAATACATCATCTATGAAAATTTTACGGTTCATGAGATACAGCTTGGTGATAGACAGACGGACGGACGGAAAGACAGACGAAGAGCGGAGTCTTAGTAATAGGGTCCCGTTATTACCCTTTGGGTACAGAATCCTAAAAAATATGAGAATTGACTCAGAGGTAGAAGTCGCGCCTAAAGAGGATCGAACTTGTGCCTCCTAGACGCACAGCCAGTGCCTTAACCGCTTGGCCACCACCACATCTAAGCGTGAGCTTATAAAGTACAAAAAATAAAAAAACAATTAATTATATGGTAACAAAGGTCAATAACTTAGTAACGTGTGTGTACATAACATAGTAAAAAATTCCAATCAATTCGCTTAGCTTTAGAAAAACATACCTGCAATCGAGTTAAAAAGGTTTTTAGTAAGTCGGGTAGAAAGTATCTATGCTCCCTTTTTTGTAAGTAATCAAACCAAACGGAATTGTTTGAAAAGGGAACATCTTAGTCCAATGTCCTGTGCAAAATAATATGAGTATAAAATTGAGGCGTTATAGGTATGTAAGCCTCAATTAAGTACCGCTTCGACCAGATGGCCAGTAAAGATGAAATGTTCTCGAATGATCAATTACTGGTAAGTGCAGCGTAGCACCAACTATAAATTAGTGACACCTCTTAAGTAAAAACTTTTCTATTTGACATCGAAAGAAAACCAATGGATAATTTTTGACAATTTGTCATTTTATTCACCTTATTCCTATTACAATATTACTAGTTTATAAAACTGTAGCATAATGATGGGTATTATACATGTGTGTGTTAATAATACCGAATTACGTGCAGTTTCATACACAGGTTTTACTCTTTGCGCCAGCCATAAAAAATAAAGTACTTACGCTCAAGGGTTGTCATCTTGTGATTCGGGGCGCTCAACGTTGGCCTGTTGACTCCAGCCACCAAAGCATGACAGCGTTGATAAACCCAGATGAAGTTTATATCGCGACGAACTAGTGCCATCCCGATAAAGTGATAGCGCTGTCGCCGGTGTCATGCTTAGGAGGCAGGCTCCAATAAAGGTGAGTTCAGCTGTGCTGTGTTTTAATCATGATTTAACAAACAGCAGCCCATTTTTATGAAAAATTATTTTTTCTTTTTCATTTTATATATTCTTGCATCCTATTGATTCATTGTCTCTCAAAAGCCTAAAAAAAAGGTATGTACATAAAGACAGCGCTTAGGGTATACATACTGTACCTAGATCTAATAAGTAGATTGTAAGTATAATTTATTAATAATATATATACAAATACGAAAGCTAGTGGTCGATAAAACACAGCACATCATCACTCAGCCTGCCATAAATCATCGGAAAAAAGGTACTTATAAATGGGAAAGATTTCTAGATCAAACATTTTTTTTTAAATAAACCGCCGTAAGATCTTGGCATTTGCAAGTAAGTAGTTAAACTTTTAGTTAAACTAGTAGAAAACTTCTCCATTGATAGATTTTGCAGACAAAAATCCTGAAGTACTCCCATCTCGGTGTCGTCATTTCGTGATTCGGAGCGCTAAACGTAATAGAAAAAAGAAGTTAACATTCTATCTATATAATATAATTGTAAAAGTGTCCTGGCGTCTTATTCAAAGCTTTTCGTGGTGTAATATGCGGTATCTCACAACTTATTACAATGGGTGATTTGTCGATAAAACATCCGTACATCATGCTATGACACGACGACGGGACGCTTTGTACATAAAAAAAAGACAAATAAATGTGATGATTTTGCTGCGTAGGTAATGAGGTAAGGTACTCACGCCTCGGTGTTGTCATCTCGTGATTCGGAGCGCTCAGCGTTGGCCTGGCCGCGGCGATGGCGCGCGCGCTGCTCATCGCCCAGCCCGTAGAGGCCGGCGACCGCCGCCATGGCGCTCCGCTTCACAGGCCCATGTCGCTCCACCTCACTGTCCACATGTCACTCCCCACACGAAACAGTCTCGCGCGGCCCCCATCATTAAGTCCTTACGTACTCGTACCATCACAACCCACAGTCTAACCTACCCGACAGCTCGGCTGCCACAATGGACCTCGCATCACAACGTTAACTATTTTATCTTATAATTCGAATTTGGACGCATTATTTGGTACAGCTTTCTAATAATCACAATTTATTATTGTATTTGTCATAAGTTTGGTGAGCTTCCTTAGCGGATTCTCGTTACGGATTTTGCCGTTTCATAGTTAGATGTTCTGTTTTTCTGTTTATTTCGCCTCAGCAGCATCTGTGAGCGGAATTAAGACTATGCCTTTGATACGCCGTCGCCTCGGATCGCTTGCACGTACCGCCGCGTTTTCCGTTAGTTTACACTATGCAGACCCCTTGATTCGAGTTTCAGACTAGAATTCCCTCAAGCGACAGTCGATAAAAAAGGAAACATTTTGTGAAATACAATTTTAACTAAGGAAACTTTCAAAGACATTGTTAGCTCGGGGCGGTTTTATCGCGTTACTTCGTTTTACATTTGGAAGACCAGCAATGCTTTTAAGCCAAGCCGCGCAAATAAATACCACAAAATATTTATTTTCACATAAAATCAGTACACAGATTTAAAAGGAAGATTCATCAGCAACAAGCTTCGTCAAAAGTTGTACTTACCTAGTTACAAATAAGTATCTATCTGCAACACGCTGAAATGATACGGAGCGACAACACAAAATTAGACTTCTCGTAGCATCATTGTCCATGTGTTGTCTAGGTAACTAAAGTACCACGTAAACAAAGATACAAAGCGAAATAGAATGGTAAATAACAATATTCATTCTATTGCCTTACACGAAGAACAAATGGTAACAAGTTATGATTCTCCGTCGCAAGATGGCGATAATGTCACATTAAATTCAAGGTCGCGACGGACAGAGCCCCGGAAGTGCACAATGTGGACGTCACCGGTCGTCTGTACAGGAAACGGATATTCGTGGAATTCAGTTTAAAGGCGAAGAGTATATCTAATTTAAATAAATTGTTTAATCTTTCGATTTATTAGGTGTTTCTTTTTATGATGTTTGGACACATCCAAGACCAAGAACAGAAAAAGAGCATTTTTATTATGATATGCAAAAAACGGGTTACCCACGTAGAAAGTCAACTACTGGCCTATTATTCGATTTCATTCAGAGGTCTTCCTCAGGGCGAATGTGACTTATTCCTGCGCACGATGTCGCATATTATTAAGGTGTGTGCTTCACGTTAGTTTAAACGAAAAAAAGTTATTTGTTCAATGTATTTTTTTTACTTTGGAACAATAAAATGTGATGTCTAAATAAATAAAAAGATGCAATGTCAATGAGGCATATTTTGTAGTAGCTGCGACTCAATGGCTGGCAAGCATAGGCGACCTTTTTGGTTCGACATATCCTAAGTTAGAGGACTACAGGCACTACGCACCAGTTGATATTCTGAAGCTCATGCAGTCCTTCTTCAGAAATCCCTATGTGGGTGAGTAAGGCAAGGGGGTAGATATAATATATCCCATATGATAGGTTTGAAGTGCTTCCAAATATGGACCCAAAGCAAGATAAGATATTTATATATATTCAGATAATAACTCAATGTCGTCAACAACATTCTAAGAGCTTATGATATTATTTAAGACGTGTTAATAGAGAGTGCCTTCGGCTCACGATTCTGCTACAGATTAATTACCAATCTGTTTGCTAATCCCTTGATCAGCTGTTTACCCGACACTTAATCCACTTAGCGTCATGAACAAACGTGTGATATATTCAGTTATTGCGTGTTCCAAGATAATTCTTTGCAAAGAGAATAGAGGAATCTAATGTTAGTATCGAGATTGCACCCCACAGATGGGAAAATGCACCAGTAAACAGACGGACAGACAGACTAAAGCTTTTTTGGCCAATCTCGTTTAGAGTAGTAGGTATAGATTCTGATACAGACACTTCAATATTGTATTGTTATTGCATTCTAGTTAAAAGAAAATATTTCCCTAATCAATCCATATTTATTCAGTGACTATGGCCATACAATATGTAAGTACAAAGATAAGGAGACCCGACAGAATAAATAAGCATTATTGACGCGATTTATTATTTGCAAAAGGCCCATGGATTAATACTTTTGGGTCCAGCGGAGCCCTTTAATATCCTTTAATGTGTCCTAATGTACCTATGTATATTTATATTATATTATAATACGCTAGGTTTGGTACAATTGGGGCCTGAAAATATATGAAGCATTCTAACATGGGAAGAACGTACGGCTATTGATACTCTGACTAGGCCGGTCACTTATTATAAGATCAGTCGCAAATTACAGTAGCAACACCATATTTCATTACGTTTATTCGCATAATATTACTGTGTGTTCCCTAGGGTTATAAAAATTGAGAGGGACAGATGTTTGACACTTCATCAATATATTTATAAAAGAAAGTCGTTTCCCGCCGTCTGTCTTTCTGTATGTACGCTTAGATTTTTGAACTACGCAATGGATATTAAATAGTTTTCATTACATATAGTAATTTTAGTATTAGGTTTACGTATAAATGCCTAAATATGCCCGTGCAAAAGCTGGGGTGGGCAGCTAGTCATATAATCATATTCGTATACGTTCGTATACGATGTAAAGACGTTAGTTACATTGCCTAAAATCTAAAGTGGATCAAGGTTTTTTTTAAAATCTGTGATATGGGCGGTGCAATGATAAATTTAATTCCAATTTTACGGACAATATAGGATTATTTTTTAAACGCCAGCAACACTTTTGGAGCAAGTTCAGTCCGTAATACTGAATTATTTTCTATTAAAACAATTATCGAAAAACAAAAAATCATTCGTCTTCTCATATACAAATCAGCGTTCAGCCAAATGGAAAATGTATAAGATGACGAATCTTTTTTATAGATTTTTGTTATATTTAACAAATTTTCTTTGGGGTTAGCTAAATCAGTGTGCTTTTTATGTTTCTGTACTTTTTAATTTGCTCGCTCGGCGTCGTCACAAGTCGGCTGTAAATCTTTCAGTGTCGGAAAACCCCCACATGTCTACGGGATAAACATTCTTCAATAACATGCTCTATTAAACGAAACGACGTTAGACTGTGAGTTGTGTTTACTAGATCTTACAGTGTCGGAATTTCCCGACTTGTATTGTTAGACTGTGTAGAAACGACGTTAGACTGTGAGTTGTGTTTACTAGATCTTACAGTGTCAGAATTTCCCGACTTGTATTGTTAGACTGTGTAGAAACGACGTTAGACTGTGAGTTGTGTAAACTAGATCTTATAGTGACTTCTTGTTATACGTAATTCATTAATTTAATAGCATGCTCAATTAAAAGTATTGAAATGAAACGACGTTATACCTACTGGGAGTTGTCTTTATGAGTCGGGATATACCTGAAGTGAAAGTCCCCGGTAGTTCAGTGTCAGTATATCCCGACTAAATTTGATATACATTCAATAACCTGCTTAATTTAGAAGTACTACACTCTGTCAGCATTATCTTATACCTTTAAACGAGCAATTTGATCTCGAAAACGGCTTTAAATATTTCGCAGAAAATTGGTATATGGAGGTTTTCGGGGGTAAACAATCGATCTACATTAGTATTATGTTTGGGAAAACGAGTGTTTTCGAGTTGTATGCGTTTTTCTTTCCACGCAAAATATGGTCGCTAATTTTGTCACGCCGGCCGATATCCGTTTGGCTCAGTGGTTTAAGATGCGGACCGCTAGAAAGAGACGTGTTACGGGTTCGAATCCCACTCAGTGACTTACTTTTGTTGTTTTTATGTTCAAGTTTATATATTTTTTTATTTTGTATTGTTTTTAGACAAGTTTAAAAAATGTAGTTAATGTTTGAGATGTAACCGAGCAAAGCGCGGTCGCCCAGGTATAGCTATTATAGGTCCATAGTCTCTGCCTATCACTGTGGAAAACAATCGTGATACTATTTTATGCATGTCCTTATATATTGAAGAAAAAATGTTTGTTAGCGTAGTAACCCTATAGTCTCCTAAAAATAAAATAGCTATAAGACCCCGAAAGTCTTGTGTAGGCAGGAAAATGAATTAGAAAGTAACTGGTAGTCAGCCACATCGCATATCAATATGATTTTTCGAGATTTTCGTCCTACGAGCCTATAAGGCGGGGCGGGCCGGGCCGGTCAGTTTCATCGCGAACGATAGAACAGAGGGAATTTTATACTACTAATGCACAAAGAGGGCATAAACACCGCGCTGCTCCGACATCCGCGGAACGCCTAATTTTTTTCTGTGCTAGCATGGATATAAAAAAAAGTACTTAATTAAATTGCTGCAGTGCACTCTTTCGTAGCCAGACTGAACAGCTTTATCGCATAATCAATCAAATTACGCGGTGAAATATAGGATGTGTAATGGAGTGCAACAAATAATGAGGGTACAAAGGCATCGCTTGAGTGTACAACAGGACCCCAAAGAGTTCATGCAATCGTTTCATGTTTGAACGGATCGTGTATTTAACATGTAACCAAAATTAATAAATAAAGCATGTGATACTGTGATTTACGACATTTTTTTTTGTTGTAGCCCTAAGCTCCACATTGCAGCCTGAAGCATATTTATATGCAATGTTTAACTTATTTGCCTTGAGGTCCGTATCATCAAGCCGATAGACTTTAAAATGATATGGAATTATGTTACATTCTATATTTGATAAGAATCTGTTTTGGATTTTTCTCTGCTTCTTCTTATATTTAAGAGCTGGGCTCTTGTCGGTAGAGTGCTTTCCATGTCTCTCTTCCTTCCGCTAAGTTCTTAACCTCTTTATATGTTTTCACGTTTAATTTTTTTTTATTTGGTCTATAAATTATTTATTATTTCTCTGCCACTCACACCTCATTCTGCTTAAAATAAAAACTTTGTTTTTTATTGTTTATTGTTTATTACATATTGATAACATTTTGTTACAGGTCAATATAATAAAAACTTAGAATTATTCAGCACATCAGTACCCATAAAATTAGGTGTAAGCACACATGTCATACATTTTTAATAATATAATAGATCTCATTAATTTTAATATATTTCATTGGCAAAATTCGTCAAATGAGTAGGGGGCTCGTTCTATCAGCCATTTTTTAACTTTATTTTTAAAGATTTTAACATTATCAGCTGCTCTGATCTCCTGTGGCAACCGATTATACACTGTCGGACCCATGACGTGCGTTAATTTACCTGACTTTTCTAGTGCACATGAGATTAATGCAAGTTTGTCAGCGATTCTAATTTCCATTGTCAAATTATCACCTCTTTTTGGGAACGTCTGAATATTTTGATACACATATACTGCTACTTGAAATATAACTATTGCGGGGAATGTCATTATCCCAAATGAAATAAATAACTCTTTAGCATGACATCGTCTCGGAGCTCGCGCGATCGCCCGCACAGCTCTTTTTTGCATACGGAAAATGCGTCCCCATTCGGGCGAACATCCCCAGCACTCAGCCCCGTATTGCAGAAGTGAATGCACGCTCCCATAGTAACATGCACGTGCCGCTGTCTCGTCTAACAGATTTGTCACCCTACTTAATGCAAAACAAGCCTTACTTAGTTTCTTACACAGTATATCTATGTGCGGTACCCATGTAAGAGATCGATCAATTGTGAACCCCAGTACCTGAGTCGACTCCACTTGACTAATAAGTGTTCCATTGAGGAGTACAGTCAGTGGCCTCGTACTATGACCCGAAAGACAAAAGTGGACAAACTTAGTTTTATTTGTGTTCAGAGCAAGTTCATTCTGCTGAACCAATCTGCTAGCTGATTCGCTACACTGTCCAAATTTAGTTCTAGTTCATCCATCGATGAACCTGTAACCACAGCTACTACGTCATCGGCATACATGTACACATCCGCACCACTAATAGATTCAGGAAGGTCATTCATCAGTAAACTGAACAAAATGTTGGAGACAGACGACCCCTGTGCCACCCCTTCTACTGTGGTTATGGTATCAGACCTGGACTTTTTCACTGTTTTGACTGTTTGTTACTAACTTTGTTCGACTACAGGCATAAATATGAGTTACCTTTCTGTAGGTTTCTCTATTTTGTACAACAGCGTGTTTGTTTTAATCCCCTGTGATGAAACTCGTTCAAAAATATAATTAATACGCAAAAAGTGCATTCATAATGGAGAGCTTTTTGCCGGTGATACTTATTTATCTGCAACCCGAAAATGATGGGTTTTCCCTTTTTTTTACTTTTCAACCAACGCGATTTTAATAACAAGAATAAATTACTTGTTTCCGAATAAATATTTGGTTCTTAATTCTTTGAATCAGACTGAACATTTTCCACATAAAATAAATAAGCACTGGTTGTTTTGACGAGCTTAAAGATTCGTAATGAGATGGTATATTTCCGCCAAAGCCTGAGAGATTTTGGAGCTGAGTAGTATTGATCCATCTTCAGTTTTGTTGAATCAACCCGAGTGAGGAATGAGGGCTGGCTTTGCACATTTAAATATGTTAAATTTTATTGCGAACCAGTCAAAATATCATCATTATAGACGATCACGTCTTTATCTCAATTGCATTATTCCAAGTCAACAGTAATATGGAAATGGAACTTGTTGCCACAATCACGTGTATTTAGGGTTTATTTTGGCGTGTGGTCTACGAATTTTAAGAATTATTATATTATTATTAGACAAGACCTCAAAAATTCCAGCGCTAGATTGAACACTTCCAAACAATAGGTCTTTTGTGATTCGTCTTCTTATAAAGTGTGTTAATCGCTAACACTACTGGTTTAATGACTGTATCTTTGATGAAAATTACCGAAATTTAAGTCTGTAGCCATTACTATACACTAATGCGCTAATGTGCATAATGTGTTTCATCATGATGTGCTCCTTTACCAGAAGTTGTGGTTCTGGGATCTAAAATTAAATTAGTAGAGCAATACGATTTTGACGAATTTCTCAAAAATTATCTCACAAATTTCTCTCATCGATAAACATTTGAAGGCGGCTTTCAACTATAGTCAACAAATATTATTAGACACATTTCCGCCGGGGAAATTACTAGCACTTTATTAAAGTCAGTGTGAAAGGCGCTTTGAAGCATCAGGCTCTCATTTTGAATGTGTCTCATTTGCCAACGTCGATATATCGTGCGAGTACGAGCAGAATGCAAGCAGTTTTTGTAGGGATCATTTTTGGAGATCCGAAATCACTTTTGAATTCAGAAGTTTCTGTATGTCCGTCAGTCCCTCTGCGGCTAAGTTTAGGATTATCAATATCAAAAAAGCTGTAATTTGGTAGGATATTTATTTAACGTACGCTGACAAAGAGGTCAAATAAATTATTCTCAGAAATTATAAGAATGTATGATGATATCTTTGTACCCTAAAGCGGAGTTTCTTGTTAGATAAGTCTTAAAATCATTGAGAGTTTAATAATATTACTTTTCAATTAAGTGCAATTCACGAAATATTTATTAAACTCAATCCTGCTTATATTTAACTATTATGCATGGAAGAGAATGATGAAAGGAGATGAAGCAAGAGAGGTCTGGCAGGAACGATCCTGGTCTGACCTTTGCTTGCTACGAAGCGTTAGTTCCATAGTCTCTGTCTGCCCCGATGGGTGTATAATATGCACCTGCGAATTCAACCTGTGCCTGTGGTTTAATAAAATTTCACTTTACAGATGATAAAGTATCACAAACACGGCAAACATTGACATGAAGTTATACTAATCGTGTGATAGCCTAATGAACCATCTATTCAGCTAATAACTAAGTTAATTCTGCTCCAGTGACGGAGAGCGGAGTTGAGGCTAGTTGGTAACTTAATGCCAATCATAATAATGGTAGTCGCGCGCTGTGTTCGTAGCTATGACAAGACATGTCTTACAATCGATAGTTCCAACCGAAAAATGATAAACTATTCACACCTATTGATAGTACCGATAGCTGTTTTAGAGCAATACTATTGATAACCAAAAATTCTATCGCTAGTATCCATCAATGACGACGAACAAACTCTCGATAGTATTGTTTTTCGTAATACATAAACTATCGATACTTTCGCAATATTGTTCATCGACATGATTAATATTGTCGATAGTCTGTCGATGACATTGTTTTTATTTAAATAGTCTTTTCGACAGACAATCATAATCGAGCTGCATATTTAAAGCAAATTGACTTCATTCTTCTCTAGTAGATTCTTTCTATTCGAATTCCATTGACCTATATTTTTTTTTATTGGTTCTAACGTACAAAACGGAAGCTCACCTCCTTTCGCGAATTGCAAAGATTTAGAATATACACAAGCTGACGTTTCTAAGATCACCAAAGCCAAAGATTTAGAATAGGTATAGAAGTAGTGGTCCCCACAAACAGGTATAATATGGATAGATATGTAATGAAAAGTTTGTCGGTACGAATCTGACATTGCTTGACATTTGCCAACTGCTGTACAGTATTGTTTCACAATTTGATCCATATTATGACCTTACCTATCAAATAATTAAAGACAAAAATTTAGAATGAGCAAATATGGCAATAAATAATTGACACATAAAGCTGGGTTTCACTTACGATACATAGTAATTATTAATGTACTCTACACATACAAATGTAAGAAGTAAATACTCCACCAGTTAATGCTATAATCATTATCTGACAGTTAATTGTAGATGGTACCTATACTACTTAGGTATGTATAGACTTATTTTATGCCCATTCAAAGGGGTTGCCCCATTATCTTTATTAATTTATGACATTTTGTTTTATTTTGTATTGAAAACTATCTTTAACGTACATGTATTCAATAACATATTTGCATGAACTAATTAATTTCAGTAAAGCAAAAACATAAAATGAAATAACATAGATAAATAAAATTAAAAACTAAATTTAAAAAAAGAACATTAAATTAAACCACAATTAAACTTCTAATAGTATTTGTCAGTATTTTTTAGTACCTGGGCAACCGAGCTTTGCTAGGTTATTACTACTTATTGTAATATGGTGGTGTTTAGGAGATAATCTACATAAACTTAAAAAGTAATATGTGAACTGACATTTAATAAACTTAAACATATAAAAAAAGTAAGTCACCGAGCGGGATTCGAACCCGTAACACTCGTTTCTTGCCATCCGCGTCTTTACCCGCTGGACCAGATGGACAGTGGCCGGCAGGCCGAAATTAGCGACCATATTCTGCGTGGAAAGAAAATCGCATGAAAACTCAAAAACACGCGTTTTTCCAAACATAAGGCTATCAAGATCGATTGTTTACCCCGAAAACCCCTATATATCAAATTTCAGCGAAATCGTTATAGCCGTTTCCGAGACCATAGAAATAAATTTATATATAAATAAGCAATAATTGCTCGTTTAAAGGTATAAGATAATTAAAATGTATATATAGTGTAATTTCAAATAGACTTTTCAGCAATTACCTTACTACTTGATCGCACGAACTTGTTGAAGTAACAAAGTTGACGATAGTTTGAAACTTGGCGCCGCTCCCTACACGTTTGATATCACTTATCATTTCATATTAGACACAAACTACGATGTTTAGTGACAACAATGTTACATTTGGTCATACCTATATGGTGCAACCAATACTACACATTATGTGATTGTGAATGCGTGAACTACGTTCGTAGCAATATCGTAGCTAGTAGGCAGCTACGGCGTAGCATAATGCGGGCTACGAAATAATTTTAACACCTACGCTTTTTCTTTTTTGCTCCGTAGTGTGCCACCTTTTATTTTGTTAGCTACAGAAAAATTACGAAGTGATAGATAATAATAAATTCTTCCATCGCCACTAGTTTTGAATCTTGGTTGCGACAGCGATCGGAGGGGAATGGTCATGTTAAAAGAAGAGAGGAAAGCTATGTAAACAGATAGGTTCGAAAATGCATGTCAAAGGACATTGAAAAAAAGGGATACCAAAGAAACGTTGGATGGAATGTGTTAAAGAGTTAGGAAGAAAGTGACGGATGGTTTGACTGAAGATGGGAACAAAATGGAAAATTGACATGCTGTGCCGACCCCATAGTGGGATAAGGATATAAGGCAGAAGAAGAAGTGTGCACCCTTATCGCCTTCGTAGTACATAACAGTACCATCATATTCTTTATGTACTTATGGCTCTTTGAGATGTAGACTTCGCGAGTCTGTCTTTACATAGCATAAAACTGAATTAATGTTCAATCTTAAAATCTCATAAATGAGCCATTAAAAAAAAGGACTGACAAAAAATTCATATAATGAATAATTATGGACCTTGCTCGCAAAATTTCACAGAAATCAGAAGAAATGCAACCTGTAGAAGAGATCAGCCGAACAGCCGGACAGACATCCGTTGCTCGGTCAATACCTTTTTATAATACACCCCATATAGGGTATATGTGTAGGTAATGTATAGATAAGAATAAATATAGGACTCCAAATGTAATTCAACTACTAATTTCGTTATTGAATTGACCAACTTACATGTGTTTTATTGATCCAGTGAAGTCATTAGTACAAGTAGAATGAAAACAGATGCGAAGCACATCAAGTTACGATTCGATTGCCTCTTAGGCGTATAGGTTAACACGCTAGTTCCTTATTATGCCAGGATATTATGATGATCGAACCATAGCCAGGGTAAGTTAGGAAATAGTACAATATTTCTATTGTCTTTTTTTATTAGCAGGTACTCTGGGAAAGGTGTCTTCAATAACAGATAAGCTGAAAATTACTGGATACTTATATAGAAAAGGGACCGACGTAGGCCAAAGAAAACGTGAAAGGAGTGCGTTAAGGATGATATGGATAAAAAAAGTGTTGAGTACCGTGACAAAGGATAGAGGAAAATGGAAAAGACTCACATACTGTTTTGACCCCATCTTAAGTGCGATAAGGGGAAAGAAGAAAAATTAATAGATATTGTTTAGACATTCATTTGGACAAGAAAAGACTTCATAATAGACACTTCAATTTTAATTATTCATATTGATGAGATATACTTCTAGCTTCTCCTTTTTTGTACCATTAGGAACTTATAATCCATTGCTTATCGAAACATCGATCGTTGCGCTTCTGTTATTTTTACTTCAATAACTTCCTATTGACTGGGTTAATGTAGCTTGATTGACGTAAAATAAACTTGCATAGTAACACAGCTTGTTAAAAAATTACAAAAGAGTATATTAGTTTATTTATATAGAAATAGTTTATTTGATAGCATACTGATAGAGGTACGAGTAGGTAACATTTAGCGATTGATGAGGTATTTGAACTTTTGATTCCTAAATTCGATTAGATCATCGCGTGTGCGACTGTGTTATTGCGTGACCGTGTGACAGTGTGACTGTGTGACCGTGTGACCGTGTGACTTTGATAGTCTGTGACGTGTGACTGTCTGATCGTGTTACTGTGTGACTAAGTAATTGGGCGACTGTGTGACCGTGTGACAGTGTGACTGTGTGACCGTGTACCGTGTGACTTTGATAGTCTGTGACGTGTGACTGTCTGATCGTGTTACTGTGTGACTAAGTAATTGGGCGACTGTGTGACCGTGTGATCGTGTGACTGTGTGACCGTGTGACTTTGATAGTCTGTGACGTGTGACTGTCTGATCGTGTTACTGTGTGACTAAGTGATTGGGCGACTGTGTGACCGTGTGATCGTGTGACCGTGTGACCGTGTGACTTTGATAGTCTGTGACGTGTGACTGTCTGATCGTGTTACTGTGTGACTAAGTGATTGGGCGACTGTGTGACCGTGTGACTGTGTGACTGTGTGACCGTGTGACTTTGATAGTCTGTGACGTGTGACTGTCTGATCGTGTTACTGTGTGACTAAGTGATTGGGCGACTGTGTGACCGTGTGACTGTGTGACTGTGTGACCGTGTGACTTTGATAGTCTGTGACGTGTGACTGTCTGATCGTGTTACTGTGTGACTAAGTGATTGGGCGACTGTGTGACCGTGTGACTGTGTGACTGTGTGACCGTGTGACTTTGATAGTCTGTGACGTGTGACTGTCTGATCGTGTTACTGTGTGACTAAGAGATTGGGCGACTGTGTGACCGTGTGACTGTGTGACTGTGTGACCGTGTGACTTTGATAGTCTGTGACGTGTGACTGTCTGATCGTGTTACTGTGTGACTAAGTGATTGGGCGACTGTGTGACCGTGTGACAGTGTGACTGTGTGACAGTACGACTGTGTGACAGTAGTTAGGAATTTCACATATGTAACAATTAACGCATTTTCTACTCCAACATAATACTGCAACGGACGCTTCAAAGTTCCATCACAAATGGCAAATGTGCCTGCAGGGAGACCACCGAACACTTTTATTTATCATTCACAATGTTTTTCTGCGGCAGACTGTTCAACAAGCAAGACTAACTTTCCTTTCACATACAACTTGGGAAATTGCTAAAGCGAAAACAAATAAATTTGAAAGATGCGTACGTATAGAAATAGTAAAAGTACAGATACATTATCACGTTATCTCTAACGGGACGGGATTGTCAGATCTTCGGAAGTTAGACTCAAATTTCGTTACTTAATTTATGTGATTTGTTTTATATTTCTTGTCGTTTTATTTATCATCGCGGGATAGATCCAAGGGCGGTTTTCAAAAAATATCGGTGAGCGAGTTATTGAAAACACAATTTTATTAGCCAGGCAAATTAAAAGCCCCGATTTCCAAGCGTTTATCCTTCACAATTTTTAAACCGCTGACCAGTTTTTTTATCAAACATATTTAATAAGATCAAGTCAGCGTTCATACAAAAAACTTATTAAAATCGGTCCGTTTGTTTAGGCACTAGAATGCCATAAACAGACAGATACACACACCTAAACAAACATACACGTCACACTTACCCCTCTTTCTATCGGGGATTAAAATAACTGGGGTTATCCAGTGGAAGAAACTTAACACACTTAAATACGAAAAGCATCGAAGTTGAAATAAAATATGGCTTCTTCAGCTGCAATCACTGAACTCGACTGCATTTGACATATCAGTGATCTGAAGAGATTTAATTAAATTGCCAGTTCGTCTGCCCCAGGAGCCAGCGCAAAATTTACACAGCAAACTGAAATAAAATGAAAATTTATGAACAAGCTAGCGAAGCGAATGAAATTCTTCCGAGTCTTCTTGAACAATCCGGCGTTTGAATGTATGTATGTTTGTTCGACGATAACTTAAGTATCTTTTGTCTGAGCTAAATGAAAAAAAACATAATTTTTGGGGTTTCCCACACTTAGAACTGAAACTCAAAAATTTATTTTTCATCAAATCCATACGTGTGGGGGGTATCTATGGATAGGTCTTCAAAAATGATATTGAGGTTTCTTATATCATTTTTTTCTAAACTGATTAGTTTGCGCGAGAGACACTTCCTAAGTGGAAAAATGTGTCCCCCGCCCCCCCTGTAACTTCTAAAATAAGAGAATGATAAAACTAAAAAAAATATATGATATTCATTACCATGAAAACTACCAGCGAAAATTGGTTTGAACGAAATCCAGCAAGTAGTTTTTTTGTAATACGTCATACATCGTAAACCGCGAATTACCTTTCATTCAATCAACTCAAATAAAAAAATAAAGATAAAACATACTGCAAGACTTCTATTATGTTACTTGCTGCTACGGAACCCTTCATGGGCGAGTCTGACTCACCCTTGGCCGCTTTTTTTCATCTTGCTTAGCATCGCGCTAAAAGTGGACTTTGGGTCTTACGACCCTGGGCTATGTCTGCCTCATTAGGATAAACACTGTCGAAGAAAGGTAAAAACAGTGCGAAAATAATCAAAAAGGCCTATTGCAATGCATCAAAAGCCTTAAAATTGTTCCGAGTCTCGGGTGTTTGTTTTTATCTTTAGAAGTATATACTTATAATACAATAGGTAAGTATCGTTGAGTTAGTATCCCATCACGCAAGTTTTAACTAACTTTGGGGTCAGGTTGATCATTAAATTGTCACTCTCAGCCCACATCAAGTCTCTGATATTCTTATATCATTTTGTAACATACCCAAAGAAATATTTTAGTTTTTATATAGCCAATTGACTGAAAGGGAGGAGAAGTGTAGGAATTTTAAATTGATAATTTTCATAAAAACTAAGTAGCCAGACAAGAAAGATTGAGCAGACTTCTCGAAGAGTGCTTAACTCGGCGTAACTTTAACGAATTTCAGAAGTTCCGACATTACGCTGCAAAACACGCCATTGCGCGGAAAGTCAGGCATCCTTACACGAAGCAATTATTATCTTAGTGGTTTGCCAAAGAGAAACTGCGTGTTTTTAATCCACAACCGAGCATAATCTCAAATCCAACATGACTTATTATTTCGATATTGTTGACACATTCCGGGACGCTTCCGGCTGTGGGCGTAATTCAATTGTTATTTACTATTGTGTCTGGCTGACTGTAAAATATGAAATGTGTAAAATATAGCTCTTGGCGGTGTCATTGAATGGATGAATGAAGAAACAAAGAAAATACTTGTATTTGGTAGAAAAAAAACATAACATTTTAACACTACGAGATAGTTACATCATATTCTACCAAAATGGTCTCCGCTGAGCACAGTCGTAGTATGAGCTACAACGCTAGTCTTCCGCGGACACCAGTTATATAATTACAGTCAAAGTAAATTATAAAATAAAACAGCAAACATACAAGCCTAAAAACCAACAAGATGCCAAAAAGTGATGATAAAAGACAATGGAATGGTTTGCTATTGATTTCTCTATTTCACACCCTAAGTAAACTTTTATAATTAGTCGCAAGTGTGCTGGTTTGTTCGCGATGTTTTCCTTCACCGAAAGCAAGTAGTGGTTGCTGAAAAAAAATGAGCGTACATTAACGCAAACTCAGAGGTACCAGTCGCGCCTTGTGAGGATCGAAGTCATGCCTCACAAACGCAAAGCTATTTCCTAAACCGCTTGGCAACCACGGCTTCGTCGTTTAAACATCGTACTAAATACAGCTGTTACTTAGAACATAAACAGAGTGTAGGTAATGGTGTGGTGATTTAAACATTATTTGATAAATCTTATAACATATTATCATATTTTTTTCTACGTTTTTTGTGCTTACAGAAGTAGATAATATCTACTATATCTCATATCAATCAGCACTATGTACAGTATGTGTGTTATTATTATCACGTTTATTACCTTAACTTCATTGTCCCATTGATTGGCAAGGGTCGACTCTATTAAGGTTAATTTTACCCGTTTCTCATATTTTGAAACATCAAATGCTTAAAACTAACGTGAGGAACACTCATTGTTTTATTTAGAGAAACAATAGTAACCCGTTTCTCTAAATAAAACAATCAAATGCTTAATTCATTAAGAGAGTAGATTGTGTTACAAGGGTTAAGTGTAATACTTTTAAGTCGAGGGCGCTACTACTTTGAGTCCAAAGCAAAACGAAGCATTCCACAGTTGAATCACGAGCATATAAGAAATGAAAAACAAAAGCAAAACATAGAAATATCGTTCAAAATATGCCAATCCGAAGACCTCTAAGCTTTAGGCGCTCAAAGCTTTACCTGAAAAGGGCTCAAGCCTTTACACAGAGGGCGTAGGTGGTCACGACGATAATCTGTAACGCGGGAAAGTATGCGGAGAATGTCTTTGAATAAAGTATACGGGATATCAGATATCACAATAGACATGTTAGGCAATGATGGGATGTATACCTTTGGTACATACAAATATTTACTGAAGTAAATTTATTTAGTTTATTGTAATTAGACACTATCGCGAAAAAGCAATGCTGCAATAATAGTTTAAGTATGTTTATTATACGTATTTATATTTATGTAAGTTTATGATTTGTATTTATTATTATTATATATATGTATATATATTTTATGGTCATTCTTGTTATTATATATGCCCTATTATATTATAATCCCCCCTTATTTATTTCTTTAGATATACCTACTTGTCTAGTTAAATTTGCACCCCATCTATCATCTTTTCTATTACGTCCCAAAGGTAAACTGGTAGACAATGCTTAGCATTAAGTTATACCTTTTGTACTATATCTTAAGATTTTAAGTGCAATAAATTAAATAAATAAATATAAAAGCTAAATTAAAAATCTAAATTAATATACAAATGCATTAGAATGGAGTAGTCATGTAACTTCTGGCCTGATCCCTCCGTCTATTCTTGTGGATGTAGTAAGAGAAGACGAAAGGAAAACATTTCTCTCTGAGCAAAGTTGGTAGGTAAATGGTAATTAAAATTTATCATATTCTTCGGCAATTTAATCAGTGTTTAGTATATTTTGTTTTTTTTTTTTACTTCTCGCCGAACAGTAAAAGTGGCCTTTGTGTCTTGCGGCCCTGGACTCTGATAGCTTAGAGCCAGAAGACCTAAAGTGGTGTATGTCCCATTAAGGATAAAGACGTGATAGTGTATATATCTTTTAGAATAATATCAGTATGAGTTAGAATGATATCAGTATGAGAGAGAAAGTTATTAGGAAAACCTTAACTATGTCGTGAGCTGAAAATATCGAGCAAATCTACACACTTCCGTTCACACTTCACTTACTTTTTATTATATTATTATGTACTCGAATAGGTTTCCAGGAAACATATTTCTACGTGAAATTCGGGATTCGAAACTTCGGAGTAACTGACAATACGATTTATTTTTATCATCGTAATACAGAAAATCCGAATAAGAAAACCTTTTCACAAAACTACTCGTGGGCGAAAATTCTCTTGTAATTGTTATATATTCGAGATTAACGCTCCAACTGTGATTTGAAGCTGTTATGAAGGGTGAAGCATAATTCCCGAGGTTTTATTACAGCCATGTATTCAGAGGCATTGGGCTCTAATATCCGATTCGATAAATCTGTCGCGTGCAACTGTAGGCACGAGCAGACTGGGCCAGGACAGAATGGAAAATCACCGTCGTACCATTTAGTTAAAAAAGCAAAAACCATAGAAGACCGTATTAGATAAAGAGATACCGATGACCGTATTAGATAAGAAAAATAACCGGCAAAGTACGGGCAAAAATCATTGAAGTAAGTGGTACTTATGTTATCTAAAATCTTGGCACGCTTTTATATTTTTAGGTGGTGACCGTCTGTGCAGTATGGCCCGGTCTGTGCCATGCCAGATGAAACTGCATGTCACAATTTCCATAAATTGACATTTATGAAGTCGCATCATCGGCCAATATTTTGCGGCCCGGCCCTCTCTATCATGCTAAGTACGCATTTTTGTGTACATTGCGGCCCGCCCAAATTTGCTCGTTCCTTAAACGGGTGTGGATATATGACAAAAGAGTTTCTCGCAATTTCTCTCTTAAACGCACACGCTTTTCCCTGTATTCCGTCTAATATACGACGTCAGACATGAAGATCATTGAGTCGGAAAATGGTTTCATCTTCAAATAAAGTATACAAATATGTCGGTAAAGAAAAATTGTGGCAAATTATGGCGGAGCCATTAATGTACAAATAAGTTGGAATTCCGCTACTTTTTACAAATTCACAACGATTTCATAAAATCAGTTCGCTGGATAAAAAGTTATTGTAATAATAATGTTAATACCTATAGGCCTAATAACCGATATTCTAGATTATTCAACACACGGGTCTCGCTACTCAAACTATCTCACTGCAACTCGATAATGTCCTTTTATTACACTTATCAACAAGGCAACTATGTATAAAATAGTTGTAAGATTTTAAAACTAATTATTAAAGAAGATCACTGAGCATTGTCTTAAATAAGAAAAAAATCCAAGTATGGATCTCCCTTTGCAATATGGAATTTTCAAAGAATTATATTTTATAAAACAAAAATAATTAATTCCATTAATTTTTATGTCAAGATATATGATTAAATATCTGACTTTATAGATTCATTTATCTCTAAAGTTAGATATTTACAGTAGCACAGAGATAATTAAATTAATGTATACGGACAAATCAGACAGATACGGATACACTATCACGTCGTTATTCCTGACGGGGTAGACGGAGAGTGGGACTAGAAAACTCAAGGCCACGTTTAGCGTATTGATGCCATTGGTGAGTGTGCAAAAAAGGGCACCTAAATAGTCAAGGGTTGGTAGCGGCATCGCTTTTCGATATTCAGATATGTTATAGCCTATTTCCTTAATTTAACTATCTGCTCTGGAAGACAAGCTGTTTCTATTTTTTTCTCTCAGTATTGAAGAGGAATTGTCTTAAATAAGATTTAAAATTCCCAGTAACGATCTCCCACCGCAAGATCTCGCCAACAAAGATATATAACAAGAACTCTTTTGAATTGCAAATGCTGACAAAACAACGCCCAACTTTCCAAGTATTCATTTCTGTAATTTTTCTGTCAACCGTGCGATATGCATACGCGATGCTACTGACTACGAAGCTTTCGCAAGTTAAGCGACGTTGTGGTCCGCACTTTGATGGGTGACCACAAGTGGCACGATAACCTTTTAGTACCTTCAGTAATAATTTTATGGCAGATAATCATAATAATAATGGATAATAATCTACGCCAGATGTCTCTAATTTTAACACAAACATCAAACATCTTATAAATGTTGAGTAAAAACATCATATAAAGTCATTTTCTCTATAAATCTGCAGTGTGCAATAATTAATGATCAATTAAAATCGTGAAATACAATTTTTTTACTGCCTATATCTCGGATATTAAGTTCTTCTTCTTGCTTGGACACCCACATGATTAAACTTGAAGATATAATGATCTTACCTGATACGAGTATATAAAACATAACAAGCCACTCTATTACTATAATATTAAGTGGATATAAAACTTGGATGAGGGAAATAATATTCGAATTTAATGGCTTAAATAATAAATTTTTCCGTTAATTTGTGAATGGCTTAATGAGATAAAATAAGCAATAAAAGCTTATTTAGATGGTGAGAGTTTCTTGCCTGCATACTATTTTATTGAAGTAATCGGTTACTTGGTCTAAACTTACAAATCATTTATTGCTTCAATAAAATGGTATGCAACAGGCAAGGAACTTGCGCCGTCTAAATGGTCCTTAAGTAACAAGGTAGTAAAAGAAATTGTGGTGTAATATTTTACATGAACCAATTGGGGAATCCAAAACGAGTTTTCACGTATGTATTTAATTAAATAATATTTTTGATCATTTTTTAGTTTAATACTACTTCATTCTATATATAAATAAGTATTTACATTATAATACAGTAAGTATCTCCCTCTTTCATATTAAAAAGCCACTCAAACTTTAAAAGTAAAGAAATGTCCCGTTGTAATTTTTTATACCTACGCAATTTATTTTCGTTCTAATTCGTTGATGCTTTTTAATCGAATACCGGTTCCTATGCATACTATTACCACAGATTACTAATAAGTTACTACGTAACAGATACATCACTTCCCTACAAACGCCAAATACCTACGCTTTATTTAACTAAACTTTCTAGCTGTCAAGCGACGCGAGGAAATATGAGCCTAACTGCTTTGACTCAACGGAGCGTTTTAAGTGCACAGCGGGCGATGACGTCGGCCATTGTAAGATTACCTTAGGGTTGACTCAATGTTGTAAAATACAAAAATGAACGTGACGCATATTTATGAAAAGAAATTTTATTAAAAAGGATCTATAGATGATTTGACTTTAAAAGTTGTGACGTAATAAGAGCGTGTGATTTTCATAGAAACTTCATTAACTGTGGATGTGCCGTACATCGCCATGAGAAACATACGATATTGAGTAATTCTTTATAGCATACTTTCTAGTTCACGTAAATCGTTGTTATATACTTTACTAGAGGAGCTCGGTGGCCCGCACTAGCACTTTCGCATGTGAAGCGGCACCGGGCGTGGTCCGCACTTGGATGGGTGACCACAAGTGGCATAAAAATTGAGCTCCTCTGTGCTTCGGAAGGCACGTATAAGCCATTGGTCCCGGCTGTCATATTGTATGGCAGTCGTTAAGCTATGTCAGATGCCTTTAGGCAGCTTGAAAAATCTGAAACCAGTATTGGCCACTTACACACACGAAAAACAACAACATATACTATCTGGATACAGTACATCGATGTTAAACTTTCGACGTTCAGTAGGACAATCAAACTTCATACCTACAAAATAATCTGATTGGACGAGACAGTACCAAATCCTATTCTATACGACTACCTACTTTTTAACGAAAAAAAAAAACACTTACTTTCCTCGTTGTTTGGCAATGTGAAAAACGACAATTCTTTATTGGTTCTTTGATTTTGGCATTGGAATACCGCACAATAATGTCTTGACATTGTTAAATATAACGCTTGTTTATATTGTAAATATAATATAAATATAAGAAGATATTGTAAACAAACAATACGCAGTAAGCAAGTCTCATGCACGCGACTACACAGGCCGGAGTGCGGCGCCCCTTTGCCACTTGGGCGTTAGAAAACACGGCTAGCCGGTAGGTACATTTTGAGCGATCTTGATCGAGTGACGGAGGCCTGCTATTACGGCAAATTTGTTCAATTTGATAACAAATTCTTCGATGATTCATACATTTATAGATGAGTCTTGAATGAGAATGAGTCTTACATTTATTGAAAAAGAGTCGCACTCGCAGACAATGCGTACATTTTTCCATGCATAAAATTGCGCGCAGCGAATCTGTGTAGCACTTAATAGGGTAGCATTTAGGGTCAACAATAAATTAATTTGTACTGATATGTGATTAAACGTTACAAAATAATTTAACTTTTCATTGTCATTGATTATGATTATATCCTTAGATTTATTAATGCGGACAAACAGATAGTAAGAGCGCTATTTGACTACAAAAAACTTTGACGTCATGATGTGCTATTTCATACAAATCCCATAGATCTAATCCATTGATGGATTTGACCAATGGATTAGAGTAAAATTGTTTTAGTGGAGGCCTATGTCCAGCTGTGGACTTCCTGTGGCTGATATGATGATGATGAGGACATCGTTTTGACGTTTAGAAAAAGTATTTGATTTGTAATTGTTTTCAGTATCGTGTGTCCAAGTCAGGTCCTTTGCAGCCACGATAACGAAAAAGCCAAGGGGCTAAACTGGTAGATTTCATCTAATTTGATTTGACTGTGTGGAATTGTGTGAATTTTTACTAATTGAATAAATTGAAAGAAAAATATATCTAAATATTTTTGACTAATTTGTACTGACAGACGAAATAGACAACCAGATGGAAAACATATATACGTAACATATAGCGTGTGTTGTTATTTGCGCCCTCTCTGGGCCGCAATTAACGCGTTTAGTCCCTTGTCGTTCTCTCCCAATTCACAATTGAGGCTCTTGAGAAGTAAACCCTGCGGTCACTGTTACTCTCCAATTAGAGTAATGTCCCGCCAATTTAATAATTATTCGCGTTTATCTCGTAATTATATAACTCGTTAGCCAATGATCAAATACATATTAAACAAATTTTTAAAAGATGAAGAAAACTATTAAATTTATTCTTATTTCTTATTACTCTAAACAGCAATTTTGGTCTTTTATACGAGTTAGTCGCGAATGGTCTACATTAACTCAAAATATTTAGGTGAAATTTTGTACAGGAGCGTAAAATGGAGCTAGATTTAATTTTAGAGTAGAATTTTAAACACTATATGTACATAGTTATATTGTATATGAATATATTTTTTATATAATATATATCAATACATAGGTAAAGTACATTTTGCAAGTGTAAGGGCAAACTGTTTGCTTTAGTAGGTTAATTATAAATTATATACTTGTTGAAGCATATTATACTTTGCAAAGACAGACTAACCAAAGGGCAACTGGCGGACGCAAGGCATATTTCAACGGGTTTTAATGAAGCTGTCATTAATTTCACCACGGATGGAAATGTTTTCATAATTATAGCTCTAATTATTATGTGAAATATTAAATTCATGATACATTTTCATCGCTTTGTAATAATTTTGCTTTAAATTAGTGTTAATTTATGCACATTACTTATCGCATTTAAATTGGCTTGTTTGTTTAGTTAACTGAATAAATTAAGAGATTTGGTTTTGATGTCGATTTCTTGAATCTCAAGTCAAAACATAATCAAGATTTCAAATTATATTTTAAGTTATTTTGACTATAAGTCTTTACACAATTTGAAAAATCTTCCGAAAAGGATGTTATCAATTAGTCGCTTTTATTTATGAATGTTCACCGATTACTCAAAGACCCCTGGTGATCCCATAAACATTTTATCAAATCTATTGTGTAGTTTGGGGGTGACGTTGGTGAATTTAGTTTTGAAAAAAATTATAGTACTACGAGCAGCTATTGCCCGTGTGCAATACAGTGAGCTATAACAATCGAGTGCTTTAACCGTGATCCCCTAGTATAAATGGTAACAATTGAATTTGTTTGAAATCTCGACCATCTCAGCATCCGTTAGTTTCTCTTTGCATCTTTCGCCCGGACTCCTAACCGCATCATCTCCCATTCGAATTTCTGGGAACTGGAAATGCAACTTTGAAGCATTTTTCTGGGATCCACAAAGGATTTATCGGACTATTGTGAGCGCGACGTCGGTTGCAGCCATTGTAATGCAATAGTTAAAGTTACAAGTTATTATTTATTTGTTTAAAGTTACTGTTTTATTTTTAAATAAAATAAAATTTTAATAAAAATATAGACCGTTGAAAAGATAAGGACAATTTGCTAGTTTCCAACAAGTCATAATAATATCAGATACGTTTTCTAAATGTCAAAACAAATCATTATATACAAATCCTAAAATGAGTTTTGATAGCGCGTTGTAATGATATTATTTTATACAAAATAATTTATTTTTTACCCTTGATACTACTCTATTTATTACAGATATTGAACTACCCCCAAAGTAAGTTTTAAACTATCTAGGTTCGAAAATTTGAGTTCGGTTCAACAATCTAGACTATACGTCTAGATTGTTGAAGCTGTTATCCAGTGATGTTCAATTCTAAAGCGGCGCTAAGTGTGCAATGTAGTACGAATATTATGTGACCAGTCCAAAAGCGACTAAAACAAACTTCAACTTATTTACATACAATCACGTCTTTATTATCAGGTAATGCCACATGGGACAGCCAGATCATTTTAGGTCTTGCGGCTCTTAGCCCGCAAGACTCAAAGGTCACTCTTAGTGTGATAGTGGTGGGCGAAAGAGTGGAAAAAGAATTAGGTTGCTAGCTGCATCGCCTTGTAACATGATTTGTATTTTCGTCCATTTCTACTAGACAGTAGAGAAGCAGCTGGTTCATTCAAATTTTTTCGTTTCTACGATACAAATATTAAAAGTCCAGAAGCGAATAAAAAGAGCTTCAACTTATTTTTCTCGTCACGAACGTTTGCACGTTTGCACGTTCATTAGTAGTCTGAAACGCGGCATTCAATGCACCAGAAGGCGCTTTCATAAAATCTGGAGTTTTGACAAGTAGTCCCACGTGCGTGACGCAATATAATGTGTTTCAAATAATGGTTGTTGGAAACGATTATGCACTTAACTGTGCTGTTCAACGTAGTTCGGATATTATTGAACGTTTGTAGGAGATAAAGCGTAAGGAAGTTCTTTTAGCGATTTGCTTATTAGTAATCTGAGATTTGGTCTTAATGTTTTATATATTTTGACATATTTAATTATTTTATTTAACCTTATTTATTTATTTATTTATATTTAGGTTTTATTTTAGTTTGTTTGATTTTAATCAAGTTTTTTTCTCTCATATTTTTTTATTTTAATATCTGTCTTACATGAATAAATATTTTTTTATTCTAGCATACAAAATAGCTAAGTAATTCATGATATTATTTTTTTATAATTAGTTTTAGCATTTTTCATTGTTACCAATGTGTTCAAATAACTGCAAAATTACTGCTTAAATACATGTCGGGCTTAGCACTGTATACGGCTCCGAAGAAGCCAATTTTAAGCAAGTTATAATTTCATCTAAGTATTTTTTATTATTTAGTAAAAAAATATCTAAATACGTAAACAAAAGTCACCTTACTTCAAAAGTAAGAGTAAACTCTTACACTAACAGAACTAAATTAATAATAGTTTTAGCCGTAATAGTTTAAGAGTTCTGACTGTGATAGTCAAAACTCGGAAACTATCACGTAATTTTTTACATATTTCAAGAGGACAGTTATATTTTAAATTGAACACAGAATTGAAAAATAGTCTTTGCAACCCCCAATGTTTTTGGATGGAAAACATATCCAACTACATCTCACACTATGGAATAGATAAAAAAATATCATCCCCTTTTCACGAGTATGTATATCTATATATACGGGAGGTAGGTCCTCAATGTCCCTACATTTTATTTTACCTCTTTGTCGGCATGATTTAATAAATATACATAAAATATAACAATGTGAAATTACAGCTTTCCAGTACCTAATAGTCTAAGCCCTTGGTACTATAAAAGTATTCTGTGGGCGGACAGGGGGACGTAGCTACTATAACAGTTCATAGTTCGATACCCGACACTCCGATGACGCGCAACACATCAAAGCATCAACGTGTGCCATAGTTTTAATTCATATTATGTGATATACATATATTATATTGTATAATTATTTGTATGCTAGACTTTAAATTATTTATTAGATGGACTTTTAATATTGGAACTAATATTATGTTGAAAAATAAATGTATATTTTATAATAATGGTTTATAATAACGCTAAAATAATGGTTGAAATGCATCTTTGAGTTTCCTTCACACGGTTCATGGATCATGACCCTGGGCTGGGATAGGGAAAATCGATGGTTCTGCCGGGCCAGGGCGATCGGGCCTGACCTTCAGGGCTCGCCCCTTGCGCACATGTCTAGTATTTCAAAATTAGACTTTGCAACTGGCCTAGTAGGCAATTTGTTATTGAAATATTGAATATCAAGAGCCATGTGGCGTGACAGCAGCTTAGAATACGATTTATTACCACCCTTTTCTTCTCCTGCGGGTGCGTAAGAGGCGACTACGGGAAGCATATGGAAAATGGAACAGGCATTAGTGTGTGAAGATTGGTCGTAGATCGCACTCAATAGTAGACGTTGGAGGAAGATTAGGGAGAGCTTTGTCCAGCAGTAAGTTACTGTCAGTTAGGTGTATTATCTCACTATATTTATTCAGGTCTTCATACAGCTACGCAACTTTGTATGCTCCTGATATATTTGATACTAGCCGAAGCCCGCGACTTCGTTCGCGTGGACTTTATGTCTCTGGAAAATGCTCATCAGGCTGAACAACTTTTACTAAGGCGGCATTTTTATATCTCTTATAGTTTAGCTGGACCATTATAGTTCTGCATCATGCGTTCTATTTTCCAAAATCATTTATACCCTATATGTTGCCCAGGCTTAATAGCTATATAACAAAAAAGTTTCTTTCGAATCTGTCCAGTATTTCCGGAGATTAGCGTGTACAAACAGACAAACAGACATACAGACAAACAGATAAACAGACAAACAGACAAACAGACAGACATTTTTTCTTAAATTCTTAAACTCTATTACTACGTCTCCATCGCCACCAATATTTTTTTTTAAATATATTTAATGTACAGACACACTTTTTTTACTGTTTTATTATATGTATAAATTTTCACGTTTATAACTTTCATGATTTCAAGGGACTTGAATAAATCCTCTCAATTGTTTGTTTAAGCATTATAGAAAAATATCTCATTAGGAGAATAAACAATATACCCCAGTATAAAGTACCTGGGGTAAGTATTTTGTTTGTTCTCCTAATGAGATATTTTTTCTACTACGCTTCAACAAACAATTATGAAATAAAATATCTCGAGCTTTGTATTGGTAGTTCATTATGTATGTTTTTTATTACGAGAATGTTACGTTTCGAAATAAAACAGCAGTGGTTAGGCAATTTTTAGGCAATCATTTTGATTTTAGTTTAAACACGTAATTACATTTTATTTTATGGATTTCAGCTGGCGACAACATTAGGTGCCTCAAGATATTTTTTGACAATGAAAATGATCTTACATGGAGACAAACTCCTCTCCGAGGTGCAAGTAGCACTTAGAGAGGTCCGAACTCATGCCTTACAAACAGCTAACACCTAAGAACTTCCAACACCGCCTTTTACTTTGCACTTAAACTGTGTTTGTAAATCTTAGGAGGGTCGTGACTACTAGTATCATGCCTTAATTAATGCTTTTTAAAAACCTGACGCAAAAAAACTGTCTTATATCTGTCCGTGGCATCGTAGCTCTCGAACGAATGGACCAACTTCGATGCGGGTTTTTTACGTCAAAGCAAGTTTCCTTGCGGTGGTCCAACGCAAGGAATTGATGATTGACGAAAAATTGGTTCAGCCGTTCAAAAGTTATTGGGGGTGAATGCTTAATGGTTTCTTAATTTGTCTGCCAAATAAAATTGTTATGATTGCCTCATTCGCTGTACTCAGGGCCACCGGTGCGCCTGATTGAGCCCCAGTTGCCTAAATTAAGACGTTCCGACTTTACCGTGGTTTAATTAAATTTCTCCATTGCTAGCGACGGAAACCTTTCAAGTATCAGATTAGCGGTAAGATCGATGGCCCTTGTCTCACTTCGCAAACAAAGCCCCACTTCACACTTACGTTTTCGAGGCCATGCTTAAATAAATAAATAAAAAAACATTTTTTTTAAGAGTCCATCGAACAAAGAATCAAAGCTTTTACTTAGACATCAATTAGTTTCATATAAATGATAGTTGAAAGAAGTTACATTCTACCAATAGAAGATTCACTGATTGTAATGTAAAATATGCTTCATTCTTACAGGAAATTCATATATTTTGGAGTAATCAATTTTTTTCAGAAACTATATTAGGCGTTTTCAGGCACTTTTCTAGACTGATATACACATTCACATTACATGAAATACTACGCCGTGACATCAAAGTTTCCAGTCAAAAAAAGCGCTTCTATTATTTTCTGTATAATTAAATTTAAAATCACGTTGAAAATGGAAATGATCAATCAAAAGTTACAATATTTTGTGATGTTTTACTATTTTACTCTTTTATAAGTACAAAGTAAATTTAATTTTCACCCTGCATTATCTTTAACCACCAGTACAGTTACGATTGTATTATTTATTATTGCGTGGCGCAGTTGATATATGAACAGCCCTCTGGTTACCGACAGACATGACGATCAATATTTATAAATGCATTGGCCTGTGGACTGGCGATCGCACGCTACGGTTACTTTGCCACAAGTGGTTAGCTTTCATACAACCACATAGGTAGATACGACTAATAGTTCAATCACTGTTAAAGATACATAACAAAACGCATAACTAAGGAGAACAAAACGCAATTTCTACACGCGGGCAACACCGGGGAATTTACTTCAATTTTTATGAATTTTTTGACTGACTCTACTATTGGAGCTCATTTAAGCACACACTAATGAAAAGTTGAGCTTATACCTCGAGAACTGAGTATACTACTCACAAATTTAATTTCAGTGTATGCGGTGTGAACCCTCAAGTGCACGCGGTGTGAACTTCCTTCTTTTGTTTTGTGGTTCAATATAGATTAGATTATTTTAAAGATAAGAAAGATTACATATGAATTTTGTGGTGTTTAAACGGAAATACTGCATTTTTATTTAAAACACACTCGTATTTAAAATTTTATAAGTATATTCTTAATATACATTGTACTGTTGGACTCGGAGGACTGTACGACTGGACCATTTCAATTATTACACAGTATGAAATTCAACAGGTGTGTATCTAAATACTGTTTGTATATTTAGGACGAAGGGAGCCTTTTCTTGATATCATAACTTTTAAATAAGATAAAGGTAAAAACATGTCTAGATAAAGTGAATCGAGTGGAATTCAAATTGTTCAGTGCTTTACAATACCACGGGAATCTCACGTTTTTCAAGTATTCCATAATACAAGCTATCGCCATGAAGAAATTCTTTTAAATCAGTTTAACTGTTTTGGCGTAAAAGCTAGTTTACTAAATCAAATATTTCGTAAAGTGTGTACCCATAGGCCTCCCCCAAATATTTATTTTAATTTATTATGTCCAGCAGTGGACTTCCTGTGGATGATATGATGATGATGTCGACGTCCATTAACACGAACACGCCACACATACTAATTTAGACAAAATACTGCAGTGTAGTTTGTTGCCTCTTCTCCTGCACTTGCGCTTAGGAAGCGGCACCAGACTTGGTTGTATGTAAATGATTTGACGTCAACGAACTATTATAAAATCAGAAGAAAAATTGACAAAAATTTAAGGACAAAATAATGTTTTTGACTTTAAGAAGCTATTAATCTAATCCAACGTACAATTACCTAAATAATTTTTTTTTGAACTTTTAATCAATTTTGGTACCAAAGTGCACAACCGATTTTGATAAAATATATATAGGATTTCCTCTCAAGTAGGTATGCGTCCTATCATACGAAAAAAATAAATTTTCCAAATTGATTCAGAAGTCTTTGAGTAATCAGGAAACCAACTTGTATAACCTGCTCCTTTTTTGAAGTCAGTTAAAAACGTTACCCACCTCAAGTAAAAGTCAAGCTTAACATTACATAACAAAACTGACAAACACCGAATGTAGGCCACGGTTTGGCTCTCATAAATGTTTTTCCACAAATTTTCTTCGTCCAAACTTGCAAGTTTGGTAACCTACATACCCAAGAGGAGTATATTTAATGTACTCCTTTTCCGATGGTGCCGTATTTTTCTTGGTAGAACCCTCGGCAGATTTGGAGCGATGCCAAGAGAACCGGAGTCTTGTCGATGTACATTGTAAGATATTGTCTTGCACAGAGCGGCCGTTCCTGCCTGGTGTAGATTATACTATAACTAACAACGATATAACCAAAATCAAGGTATCATATAAACATATGTGTCATTGTGAAAAAGGAATAAGTCGTGAAATATTTTATTTTGGATTTTAACTGACTGACTGACCAAAAAAGGAGGAGGTTATCAATTCGTCGCGATCGTTTTTTTGATGTATGTTCACCGATTATTCTTAGACGGCTGGACTAATTTGGAAAATTATTGTTTTAAAGGGTATTATCAAAATTGGTTGTGTAGTTTCAGGGGGAAGTCGGTTTTTAGTTTTGAAAATTATCAAAAAAGAAATCTAATATACTCGGTGAGATATCCAATTAACTAAAAACTTTTTAGAGTGGTTCTATTTCAAAAACTAGGAGCAGCGACACGCCATGGATCACAGTATCTAAAATGCGATGCTATAATGCAATTATAACACTAATAAGAGTGTTATAATGAGATTCAATGTAATGTGTTTATAAAGTGTGTTATTATAAAATCAGTCCAATCGGTCCGTCTAGAAGACATTAGATGTCTTTACAATTTTTAGGTCAAAAGTCCTGGGCTAAAGATACTACTTGATATTATATGATCCCGACCAGGCAAGACAAAAACTTTTCATCCCATTAACTCATTACAAGAGCCTTGAACATTGCGTGGCGTTATAATGTCCTAACGACCTTGCTTAGTCGAAACCTAGTCATTTACTGGTCGATTACCTCTGTTTTTGTTTTGGATTGTATTTATCAGCAGTTCAGATTCGGTTTTATTTATGATATGATTAAAATATAAGTAAGTACTTAGTTTTAAATATTTTAACGACATGATTTGTTATAACTAAAAGCGGTTTTGTGAAACTTTGAAATGCTTTGTTTCAATTGAAAGGCTCAATAACAAACATTAATATGAGACGCAAATATTTTTTTTTTGCCATTTAGGTCCCATAGTTGGGCAAAAGCCTACTCTTTCCCATATAGTGAAAAACAAACGAATATTTTGAAAATATCAAGGCCTAAAATATGATAGCTCAGTTTGAAAAGCCAATTCGTATAAAGATTTGGTCACAGGTTTTAACCTTGTAGAAGTTTAATTACTATGTTCATTCGTACTTTCGGATTGATTACAAAGCTATAAAAATACTTATTACAACAATGCTTGGAATAGATTACCCATAAGTGAGATCGAAGTGGACAAAGGAATACTGAGAAAAAAAATTCAATACTTAGGCTACTTACCACTTTGTAAAGTAGTAGCTTTGTGAGCTACGTAGGCGCTAGTAACCTGTAACCCGTTAAAGTTTATCGGTTATAAAAGTTGTTCACACTTAAAACTTTCATCTTAAGTCTTAAATGTTACAAAAAAGAGGTTAGGATTTTTCAAAATGGCAAAAATATATATTTTTTTAAGTTTTTAATCTCCATTTTCCGCCATTAAAAAAAGGTAAACATCTATATACCTATAATTATCGAATCTGGTCCCAGAATTTCACGAGAACTGTGAGAAATGTGACCCGTGTTCCGGCTGAGAAATGTGACCCGTGAGCGAGAACAGGCGAAAATCTATATGATTTTAGACCAGTCTGCCAGCAACCATGAAGGCAGAAAGGACGTTAAAATGTCTGCAGTGCAATTCTGGTATTTTACATTTTAACTGTCAAATTCACGATACGCGCCTCGATTCGAACCAAAACCAGTTAAACTTTCTTCTGACATTTCAAATCGAAGGTGAGCGGAGTAGGGATTGAAAAACTACGATTTTTATCGGTTTTGTAGTAATTCTAGCTTTGTCTGTGGATGTAGACATGCACATTGAAGATATCGATAAAAGGAATAGATCTTTATAAACAGGCCATGGGTTTACCTGTGATTATTTCCGTCATATATGCAACGCAAAGTTTAGCTTTGAAACGTTTACAATTTTTAATATGTTGAGCGCCAATATGATAATCAAAATAAAGATTCATAAAAGAAACCCCAACCTCCTAAGTCACAATAACTATAAAACGCGAGGTAGGTCGTGCTCCGGAAATTGTTGGCACTGCCATACTCCAGAAATAATGCATTTTTCATTTGACGACCGCCGTAGCGTAGTGGTCACCATGCTAGTCCGCCACCCAGAGGTCCCGGGTTCGATTCCCGGTCAGGGCAAGTTGGAAAATGGCCTTTTTCAAATTGTCCTGGGTCTTAGATGTTTATCGATAAATGTATTTGTACTAAAATATAGTAAGTATCGTTGAGTTAGTATCCTATAACACAAGTCTCAAACTTACTTTGGGGCTAGCTCAATCAGAGTAGTTTACATACATACATACATACTATCACGTCTTTATCCCTAATGGGGCAGACAGAGCATTTTGGGTCTTGGGGTTCTATGCAGAGCCCAGGGCCGCAAGACCCAAAAGCCACTTTTAGTGTCATGGTGGGCGAGAAGATGGAAAAGCAATCAATATAGTGATGGGTTGCTAGCCGCATCGCCTGATAACGTGATTTGCATTTTTGCCCATTCCCTCGATCGGCTTTTACGATCTGAAATGGGAAGATCTTCGAACAATCCTACATTTGCTTTGCTCGTTTAACTTAAATATCGATTCGATAAATCTTTTCTTCTAGCAGTTTGCACATCCCTATTATAATCAAGTAAGTATTACATTTATTTAAACCAAATAACTTACAAATCTGTCAAGAATAGTAAAACTTCATAGACACACAAATGTCAAAAACTGTTTACCAGATTGAAAATATGTATAGTCCAAAATCTCTGTTATATATTTATGTCATAGCTTTACTACTATACCATCTACAGTAATCGTCCTGTCCGTTCCGTTTGCCCATCGTAATCACTGATTATGCAGGGAAGAGGCAATTCGTCCAGCAGTGGAATTTTATAAAAAATAAATAAATAGACAAGAATGTGAGAATAATATACGATATATATACACAAGCAATATTTATTTTTCTTATAATAAAACATTTCAAGATGAAAATATCTTGAAATAATCAATAATTTCCAGTATTCCAGTAGTTGTCCTTGAGCTTTAGTCAATAATTTTAATCCAATCTGTTTTTTCGAAACTCCTTTGAATCCTCTAACACGTTTAACACTTGTATTGTATATTATGGCACAAAGAGTTCCATTCATAACATCCAAAATAGTGTTTTGTGAAAATAATGTATATTTAATTCATAATATGAGTCCTGTAAAAATCAACATTATTAAAAATTTACAATATGTCATTTCAGAGCACTATACATGAGTTGACATGCTCCAGAATGATTAGAAAAACATATTGGTTTTGAAAAGAGTATATTCTACAGATTCATACTCTCTTATATGAAATCTTCCAGTTTCTTCGCTGGATAGCAAAAGATAGCAAAAATAATCATTTCTCTTATCACCAGGGGCGGCTTTCAATCGCGGAGCAATGTCGTTAAAAAGTCTAAGTCTAAGTCTTCTCACGCCAGGGTCCTACGGTCGAGAGAGACGAGCCGCTTTGCAGAGTAGCAACCTACTCGATTCATCTATCAAGTCTGTCGAGCGCGCTCGTTTTCTTGCTAACGCCTAGAATGAGTCTTGTTTGTAGTAACATCCACCATACCATCTTTTAATTTACTTTTATGGAGCCGAGAACTCAGTTATAAAACAACATAATCCCATTGCGTTGAACTGTCGGACTCGTTTGATTAGTCTTAGTCTTGACAAGCACTGGAAGACAACATTAAACATTTTTTTTGCTCTTTGGATAGGTTGCCAGGTCAGGTTTTGACTGTACCCGAGGTTTGTTTTCATTTTACTCTAGATAGAATATTTTTAATCGACTTAAAAAAAAGGAGGATGTTATTAATTCGACTGTACCTGTTTTTTTTTTTTTGTATGTATGATTCTTTCATTACCCACGTAGGTATGTAGGTATATTTATTGGAACGCTGTCTAGCTGGAGGCCAGTCTTACTGGATTTTAACTTGTATCTAGTTTCGACGACCTCTGCTGTCTTGGGTTCGTCATACTAGGTTGTCACAGCAGAGGTCCCGGGTTCGATCTCCAGTCAGGTCAAGATGGAAAATGACCTTTTTCATATTGACGTGGGTTTGGATTTTTATCTATATATTTATTTGTTATAAAATATAGTATCTACACAAGTCGTGAACTTACTTCGGGGCTAGCTCAATCTGTGGGATTTGTCTATACACATTTATTTATTTTGAAAAATCTAGTAATGTGAGGGTGACCGCTCGTGCTTTCACAAGTTAAGGAACCAGCCGAAGTCGAAACCTGGATTGGTGAGTGAGCGTCGCTTGGTAGACGTTGGCTCATATTGGTTCGTTGCGACCAATATGTGAGCGATGTGCTCACATATTGGTCGCCACGAACGATGCGGGCGCTGTGACGGCGGCGCTTGGTAGACTATTTACCGTGGCTACAGCTCGACAGGCCTTACTCATTGGGATGAGTCCAGGGTCCACACATTTTCCCGGGTTAAAAAGTACCTTTGCTAGTTAGGCATAAATCTTGATAATAAGTTAGGTACCTGTATTCTTTTTTAGGGTTCCGTACCCAAAGGGTAAAAACGGGACCCTATTACTAAGACTTCGCTGTCTGTCCCTCTGTCCGTGTGTCTGTCTGTCACCAGGCTGTATCTCAAGAACCACCATAGTATATATATATATATGTATAGTATATATAGTTGAAATTTTCACAAATTATGTATTTCTGTTGCTACTATAACTATAAATACTTAAAACAAAATAAAATAAATATCTAAGGGGGCTGCCATACAACAAACGCGATTTTTTATAGATAATGGTACGGAACCCTTAGTGCGCGAATCCGATTCGTACTTGGCCGGTTAGAGCTAGTACATACTGGGCGCTCGGCGTCGCGTTGGTCGCGTACACACACCGCTCTTAGGACGGCGGTCTACGCGCGATAGTAAGGTGCGAAAAAAGCAAAAAAAAAATGGAAAAGAACGAATCGTGAAACGAAAGCGCGCGATCAAATGTTCAACAAAATGGCCGCTCATATATCTCAAAGCGCGCAGATGACGCCCGAGCAACGCTCGTTCAAACGAAAAAATGTAAACGCGCGCTTGACACGCGCTTGACCAGCAGCGCGCGCTTGCATGTGTACATTTCTATTGAAGGGGTTCTCAAAAAGCGCGTTTTAAAACGCGCAATGTGTACCAATGTGCTCTTATTATATATATAAAAAAAATATAGAATCGTTGAGTAGATCCCATAAGACAAGTCGCGAACTTACTTTGGGATTAGCTCAAACTGTGTGATTTGTCCGTATATATTTGTTTATCTAAACAAATTGTATTTATTTTATAAATTACAAGACCTAAACCGGCAATTTTCCGAAGACGAAAGCGCGAATATTCGTAGCATAGCATAAGCAAACGCACACGCACACGCATACGCGCACGCGTGCGCTCTAGCTCGTGCACATGCCTGTATTAGTGACTGCCCAGGTGAGATTAAATTTGAATCGGTAAGTTTCCTGGCCCCAAACTTGCTCACTCGGCTTCGATCGAACTTTGTAAATTACCAGAATACCAATCTAATGACATCTTACTTTCTATCGGGTTTGTTTCGAAGCGGGGCGAGGTCGGCTTTGTATGGGTTTTGGTTCGTACTTTCTTTCGAGTTGCTATCGTGTGCACAATAGGGATATTGACTAAAAATATTTTTTGGCTCAGAGTAGGTAGATTATTATTTTTTCTATTACTAACAAATAATGACAAAGATAATACGCATTTAAATTTCACATGACCCCAAGATCACCTACGATTTTTAACTAAAGGTGTCTTAAATCATCCCCACTTCGACACTTGGAAGCGTATCTGTATCTTTGTAAATTTATATTACTTTGCTAACCGAAAAAATATCGGTCCTTTATTTTTGGATAATCTAGTTGACGGACCAAATAATATAATATCTTTTTATCCAGTCCACATCCCTTTTCAGAAATACAAATTCCTTTATGAGCTTTTAAATAATTTATAACTTGAACTTTGTAATTATTTTTTACGGATTATGAATTTTGTTAATGAATATTCAGTAATCATTGATTCTAGCCGCATCGCCTATGAACATAATTTAGATCTCACCATTACGCTAAGCCTGTCCTTTCGGTCTTACAGCCCTGGGCTCTGTGTATACCGTAAGGAATGAAAATGTGATAATGTATCTATTACGTGATATGCAAGCCGTTAGTCTTGGAAATCACCACGGTATAGCTGTCGTCAAGCTATGTCAGATACCTATAGACCAGTACCAGTGTTGGCCAGTTACACAAACGAAATACAAATACATATGTTAAAACCGAGATCTTATCAGTACTGCAGGTGAAGACAATACACACGTAGGGGTTCCTGTCACCTTACCAGTTTTCCGCCAGCCCAACCAAAGACGGCAAGACGGAGGTTAGGTTAATTCTAAAGTTCATTTTACGCGTATAAAGGCCTGGACTTCAGATAGTTTACTATAAAAGCAGTGCATTTAGGCCTTTTAGCTCCACTGCTTAACTTAATTACATTAGATTATTTGTTTGTCAGGATCGTAGCAAGTGGAGGTCCATAGTCTCTGCCTACCCCTGTGGGAAACAGGCGTGATGTTATGTATGTATGTATTACATTATTTGTATCTTCTCGCCACAAACGTGTGTGTAAGTGGCCAACACTGGTTGCTTAACGACTGCCATACAATGATGACAGCCGGGGGCCAACGGCTTTACGTGCCTTCCAAAGCACGGAGTAGCTCGGGAAAATTTTATGCCACTTGTGGTCCCACCCAAATGCGGACCACGCCTGGTGTTGCTTAACTTGCTAGATTCCTATTTTAACATGTCTTTTTTAAGATGGTGACCCCTTGCCGTACTCCTCTGTCGATAGATATGGGATTGATGTTGTCCTACCCCTAGAAAGTACTTTGTTAGACTTCGACATATATTTTTACATCTTCAATTTGGAATTTGGTATATGTTTAAAACATTTCTATAACATAAATTTATGTAAAAAGGTAAAATAAAAATATTTGTCCCAGTCCGCTCATATCACGAAAGAAAACACGCGTTCGAGGTTCGTTCGTAGTTTTGACAGCGGTTTCGATACAAAAT
Organism: Acrobasis consociella; assembly: GCA_963555685.1. Lineage (NCBI taxonomy): Eukaryota > Metazoa > Arthropoda > Insecta > Lepidoptera > Pyralidae > Acrobasis > Acrobasis consociella. Next base: position 24,589,671 of record OY743104.1, read on the forward strand.
CAGCGCTCAAACTATCCAAAGTACGATCATTGTAATTGCCGGAATACCAATTGCCTTCTGACAGCGTCAAAAACACGAAAGATGTCGAATCGTAGAATACCGATTCGGGGTTGACAGTTCAAATCGTAAGCAAACCCGCGGAAAACTGCTAACATGTTGTCATATATGACAGTAAGTCAAGTCGATTCAAGTTAATTCAACCAGATTCAAGTCGTTTTGTGTGACCAAAAAACGTCTCAGAATACCAATTCGAAACTGACAAGATGCTTTTGTGTCAAAGTTTATAAAACTAATAGCTCAGAATCGCACTGCTGGCTAAAAATGATATTAATCGCGGTATGTCCCTTAGTACTATAAGGGGAAAATTACAATTCGGACATCCGGAATTGGAACACACGGTAGAATTGTTGCCGAAGCTAAAACGGAGACGCTTTGCTCGCTTCTCGTTCGATCAATACATTTAATTATTTAATTTTCAGTCTTGACAGTTTCGTTCGCCTAATAGTTTCCCGGGAAAAATAATGAACAGAGTTAACGATGACACCAACATGAATGAACTGCACAAAATATAGAGTCACGAAAGTTACGCTTCCACTGCCGGTACCTTAAAAAATTATTTGCAAAAACAGTCAACAACGAATCAAAAACAAAAATATTACTCAAAATCCTGCTCCGTATTGTCCCTGGTTAAAAGGTACCATTGCGCTACCTGTGTTTCCTCTCTGAATAGCAATGGATTGGATATATTTTGGACCAGGTATCATCGCGAATTTGCGAGTCAAGCAAGGTCAAACGGTTTATAGGCACAAAGTTGTGATCTTTTATATTTTTTATGTATGTTCACCGATTATTCGAAGGCATTTGGACCAAGCTGGAAAAATATTTTTTGTTAGAAAGTGTATACTTGCGAGATGTTCCCATAGAAATTTTAAGAAAATCAGTTGTGTGTGTAGTTCGAAGGTGAAGTCGGTATTTAGTTAAGAAAAATTATAAATACAAAGACACCGATAAGACCCTGGCTCTAGAATAAAGAAGAATGTTCAAGCAAGCGTAGCTAGATTCTTAGACGTTCGTACTTCCTATTTTAAACCATCTTTCGCGATTTTAGTGTAAGAGCATATATTATTCACTTCTGTCATCAAATCGCAGCGAAAATAGACCGAACTGATCAGCCAGTTCCTTTGCCTATACTCGCAAATAATTTATAAGCGAGAACACGAGTCCAACCGTTTGAGTCAAACGGCCCCAAGCCCTGTCTACTCCGTTCACGCTAAAATCTGTGATTTTAGAAGGCCCCGATTATCGTATGAAAACTAGCTGTAAATTTACGGTTGACACATATGTAAATGGGTTATTCAGTCCCTTATTATGAATAACCTTTTTAATGGCACCGATGCAAAAAATTAAACACGTTCACCTAGAAATTCTCTGATCAAGTTCAACTAATACTTAGTTACTTACATTTTTTTTTTATTGGGAGCTTTTTCGCTCTTTCAAGTATGTGTATTGAAGCTATTTTAAAGTTACGTTACGGTTTTCAGTTCACGGTACTAAACAACTTTCATCATGGAACATAATTTTATTAAATTAAAATAAAAGTAGGTAAGTGTTTTTTTTTGAGAGACCTTTGTTTGCCCAGCAGTGGAACGAGTGGAGTTGGTGTTACCTACTTACTACTGTTTTCAATAAAAATGCTGTCTTTCTCCACTCTGTTATGTCGCAAACAGAGCCATTCATTTCTTTATTTCTGAAATGGGTCACAACGATCTCTGGTAACTTTTTCATTCATTTAACGGCTAATAGTTTGCTAGTCATGGGCAAATTACAGCCATTTGTTACAAATTAGGCCTTCCTACTACATTTTCTATTCCCAGAAAGCGCTATAGCACATGATTCATTTATGTCATGAAAAATAAATTACGCAAGAACGTTATCACAAAAACATTAAACTATGGTCTAATTAATGTCTTCCTTTCAGAAAATGTAATTTAAACTTGCACATGGGAAAAATAACAATTAGCAAGTGTGAAAAAATCTGTAAAAATATCAAATTTTCCACCCTTTGAATTTAAGTCCTAAATTAGCGGAAAATATTATCTTTTAGCTAAAAAGATTTTTATATTTACTTGATACATACTCAAAGCTATAAATAGGTGTGTGTACGGCGACGTTACATACAGCATTATTTGAAAATATTTTTTTATTGACTTTCGTCCAAATATTATTTTCCAAATATTTTCAATTTTCTTAAAGTTTCACATCATTGTTATTTCCCAAGCTGAGCTATCCATGAGGAAAACAGTTAGTGATGTATACAGACAGATAGTTTGGTGCAGTAAATTGAGAAAATATCGTGATATTTTTTCGATTATTGTCATATCGATACCCCTTCCATAACCAAGTCATGCCAGAGAATGGAATCACAAATGGAGCGAGCTAGAGCAGGCAGTTTGCAAATCAATTAAAGATTAGCCGACCGTTCCAGATATTAGGATACATTCACGTGGACTCATATTTCATAAGTACTTACTTAATTTTATTTATTGCAAAAAACCGCTTTTTTTTTAGACTAACGTGAGATACAATCATTATTATATTTAGTGAACGGGTTACTCACGTATAGAGTCAGCTACTGCCTGACTGCCGTGTACGGGCCTGTAGTCACATTCGCCCTGATGAAGACCTCCGGATGAGGTCGAAACATGTCGGCAGTAGCTGACTCTATTTGTGAGTAACCCGTTCATGAGAGTTCTGTCACTGTCAATCCCTCGTATCCACTAGTCAAAAAGCTACATTTGGCATGCGAGATTCCGCAACGTAGCACATAAGCGCGCGACGACGACTGATCATACGTGGACAGACATTGTCGTTATACAAAAGTTACGCTTGTTCAGGAACAAGTAGTGCAACATGTCGCACACTAAATGTTGCCTATTGATTATGAGGATTTAGTAAACTCTTGAGACCACTTTATTATATATTTATTTAAAATGACAATCTACACAATGGATAACTAATAAATTATGAAACACACACGGCATTAATAAGAAAAACAATATTTCATCATGATCATTGATCACAATGATCATGATGAAATTTTGTTTTTCTTACAACGTCTTCTTCAACGAATTCCTATTTGTATTAGATATTGCCACTTCTACACATCTATCAAACAAAGTTAGACTCATAGTCCTAACACTCATGCAAAAACTTTGCATAAAACCTATACTTTAAAAATGTAAACTAACGTGTAAATATCTATGTAAAACTATGCTTTTACTAAACGTTTTTGTAACTGGTATTACCTTTCAATTTTAATTCCAAACTCAATTTTCTCTTTAAATTAAATGGTGGCACCTTTGTTAGGCGCCGCAGCCCGAGGTTGCGTCGGTGCAGACCTACAATTACATTGCTTTGTAAGCATCGCTTCATCAGGCTGTGTGGCTGCGCCTTTACTTTCCGCCAAGAGCTCCCAATTGTTTCTCTTCAGTCCAACTGAACCTATTTCTACTTAAACGTTTATTTCGCTCGCTATTGTGTTTAATGTTTCAGCTTTTATAACCATTTGGTGGTTTAATAATAGAATCTATTAAACTATTTATAACGTCGTCAAGGGATATATGTATGTAGGTATATCGAAATATAACCAAAAATCAAACCGGATCAGCTGATCGGTCAACTTCTATGGAACGCCAAAAAATTAATTTATAATTTTTCTATATGTTCCTTGGGGAAAGTTGTTCTGTGTTGGGGAAAGTTATTCTGTGTTATGGACTGCATCTATCCTTAAAATGGTTTTAATTTCTACACAACATTACGGGATACTCGATTTGGCACTGGTACCGATGATCGTCAAGTGGGGGGGAACTTCTAGCTTCAAAGACGGATGAAACCAGGAACTTGATATAATAGATAATAATCACTTCCAAATTGTAGTGATTTACAAAGTTCCGAAAAACACATGAATTAATAATAGCCTACTATATGGTAGTTACGTGTCCCATAAGTCATTGATCAAAGACATATGGCGTGCGGTTACAGACCAGTACATGGACTTACGAGCCGTGGTCGCATTGACGCAACTTATGAACGTAGTTAGTGCTAATAGCAAGCTCGAACGCTTAGTATATTGAACAAGCTCTAGGCAATTTAATCTATATTGTCTAGAGCTTGTTTTTACAAGCTTTTATTTAATTTGCAAGCTTATATGTTTACATATAAGCTTGCAAATTAAATATATACGTTTGTTTAGGTCAAATCTTACAACTCAATTTTCAACCAGTTATCTTCAATCGATTGTGCTTGATGCAGTCGTATGACAATTATGGAGTCCAGAGGCTCTTCTGATGATGGTGCCAGAAGTTAATCGACAGAACTCAGTAATAAAACAACATTACCTATTTGAGTAGGTCTCTTTTGATTTGTCTTGACAAGCATTTCGTAGTAGACACTGATGATACAATGTCTAGGATGTCTGATCACGGAGACGGAACATCGAGTTTGGGCTTATTTCATTTATAGACATAGATTATTTTTTACCTATGGGTCGACTTATAAGGTGACGAGATGGTAGTGTATGTTTGATCTCCAAAAAGTAATTTTCACAAGGCGTTCAAGTCTGCACATGCGTCTTTAAGTAAGTATTTTTATTTTTAAGTATTTGCTCATATTTTATCATTTGATAATATATTTTTTTGTGAAGCCTTGCTCTTACATTTTCTCGACTGCTTAATAAGGCGAATTTTTAAAAGAAGCTTATAATATTTTCTACAAACATCCTGTTTTCTCAAAGCCCACGTTGAGAAAAACAAAACTTTTTGATTGAAATATAAAAATCCTATTAATGTAATCCGCTTAGTATTTCACTACCTACGTAAAATGTTTTCAATGGAACAAAAACATGTTAGCTTTTTCTCGAAGACATTTTAATTGCGCATTTGCTTTGTAAGGTTGCCTTTGGAGGAAGACCCACGTAAAGGGGAGCTTAACAGCTTAATCATTACATAAATTGAATAGGCTACTTACTATGTCGTATAAAATTCGGCGCAACAAATGATTAATTTCTGTAGTATTTGACTTAAGAAACAGAATTTTATCAAATTCAGATATTAAATATGTAAAATTCCTATATATTTTAAATTATTTCTATTTAATAAATCTTAATTTTTAGCTCTGTAATCCTTGCTATGATGTCATAGGGATAAACGCAAACTGGAAGACGTATCTGATTATATATATTTATATACAGAATATGTACAAGAATTATTGCTCTTTAAAGTAATAGGATTAGATACCATGTAAAACACCTAAAATGGCAAGGTTTTCTTAAATGCTAAAGAACAAAAGCATGAAGCGAGGAGTTTCGCTGGCCTTGGCTGAAGGTCGCGCTTGACGCAGCCGAGGAGTATCTATTTGTATGCATGAGGATATCTGCAGCAAGCCCCACTGCAGTGCTGGACTGAACCGACAATTAAATTAGATCTTTTTGAGTATAGTGAACTTTTTACCCGCCTGCGACGGAGGAGAGTTTATATATATGTATATTTATATGGGATGCAGCCTAACCAGCTTCCGGAGTGCTACTGTTTTTCTTATGTTTGTAATTTACAACCTCCGTTAAATAATAGCAACTGAAGGTTCTCGGTTCGATCCCCGGCCAAAATAAGTTGGTAAATGGCCTTTTTCAAATAGCTCTGGGTCTTGGGTTTTTATCTATATTATCCTAAAGTATAGTATCGTTGAGTCGATGTTATATAATTCAAGTTTCAAACACTTACTTTGAGATAGCTCAATCTGTTTGATTTGTCCCTAAAATAATATATATCTATTTTATCATCGAGTCGGTCATAAAAATATCAGACGTTTGCTAAATCTTTTATAGTTTTAATGTGTTTTGGAAATAGTCAATAATGTCAAATAATTAAAAGAGAGATAAGGACTAAACATATTTTAACTAAAGGTTAAGGACAAAGAATTAAAATAAGAATTAATTCAGAAAAACCAAATAATATAAAGTTAATATGAATAAAATATACTTTGAAGAAAATAAATTCAAACTATACAAACTTATTAAAATTTAAATTAAACTAAAATTAAAACTAAAAATTACAAATTATGTAGTCCCACTAAAATATTACCAATTAATTATATAGAAAAGATCGGAGTTTTATTAAGTTCAGTATGCAAGTAGTACGAAACCCAATGATATGTTACCACGAAAGAAAAACAGGAGATATGCTTTTGTAAGTGCAGTTCGCGAGCCCACAGTGAAAGCGAACAATATTGAACAGTTGCCTGGAAAATAATTTAAGTAATACGATATCTTTTTTCTTATCCATACGAACTAGATCAACTGATTATTCAATAAGTAAGGGAGAACAATAGGGATGTGGACCGGGTTAATATAAATCATTTTATTCTGATAAGAAAATAAAAAATCTCAAAATAAATTTACTTGTCAATAATCACATTTATTTTGAAAGTGATTTTAGATTTATTAATGCAAAAACACTGATAGTATGAGCGCCATTTGACTTCAAAGTCTGGTATTTCATACAAATCCCATATAAAATGTTTGTCTTGACTTAAAAAACGTATTACTTGTCGAAAACTAGCGGATTGTTTTCAAGTATAGAAGCTCTAGTAAGTTTTTTTGGACAAAATTTCCGTTACTTCGCCTTCAAGTATTTCACCCTATAACAGAAGGGCAAAAAAAAGTATTAATATTAATAATAAGATACAAAATTTAGTAAGCAACAACATCGGGACGGGCTGATTAACGAGCGCTGTCGGGGCCTGCAGCTAATAGATTTTTCAAGTCTCGCTGATCCGGGATAAGTCCTTAATAAAATGAATGTGATGAAAAATGGCTACAGTGCCGACAGTTTGTCTTACGTAATATGGTGGAGATTCGACGTAAGATTTGAAGCACGATAGTTCAGTTGGTGATTGCAGTGTCCTGTTGTACGTAAGGACACTCAGCACACAATAGCACTTAAACATATCTTTATATATATACGTTTCTGTATATACGGCTTGACCGATTTAAATGAAATTTGGTATGGATATCGTTTAAGACCCGGGGAAGGACATAGGATAGTTTTTATCCCGCAATTCCCACGAGGAGCAAAGCCCGCGGGCACAGTATTGTTATATAGATATCTATCGGCTTGCCGGCTAACACTCAGCGTTGTTTCCACACGGTCGCCGTTCTAACTGGTCGCACCGTGATACCATATAGAATAATAATTGCATTTATATATTTACTATCATGTACACTGCAGTGATTATTGGCTGTTAAAGAAGAAAGACAATACTAACTCATGAAACTATATAGGTACTACGCGTAGCCTTTTATTTATTAATTTAACCTGTTTCTCTGAATGTCCCTGCTTCGGCTTTTTAGGGGCGCAACTCGCGCGACGCAGCGTTCGTTTAAGGCCGATGGATAAATCACGATGTCCAATTAGCAGTCTGTCGTTGCGTTTTATTTATTTTACCCCTTATGCAGATACGGCTTAGGTTTTCAGATCGTTTTCATGCGAAACCTTTGATGAATATGTAGTACCCGCGTGGTCAAACGTTTTTGGTAGTTCAGCTGTTTTAAAGTGAAATCGGAAAAAGGACACCACCACAGAACAAGTCTTCGCATTTATTATAAGTAGGATGTTGTGCTACATGCAGCATCTAATTAATAAATATCTGTAATAAATTTACTTATGTAGTAATAAAAATATTTGTTATAAGTTTGTTTTTATATGATAACAGTCTGTACATACTTAATTTTTCAAAACTAAAAGCTGACTTCACACCTTATCTTTACTAGATTTTTATAATTTTTTTATAGGGCCACTTGACAACTATACCGTTTCATACAAAAATAGAATTTTCCAAATCGGTCCAGGCATCTTCAAATTGATAAATGCTCCTTTTTGGAAGTCGGTTATATCAGTACGTAACAGCACTTACCGAAAGAATGAGTATTGTAAACAATTTCTATTCTTTTAACAGGTTGATATTGTATGTGTATATTTTTCTTATTTTTCGCTATTTAATTTAAGTTTAGATGGAAACTAATGAAAAGTGCCTGACCGCTGTCTTTACCCGAAAATTATAATACCGCTTTTCGAGGAAACCATAGTTTACTAAGACATATTATAACACACTAAACAATCATTGAGATCTAATAATATTTAAGAGTGCAAAAACATTTTCTCTTTGTATGGATGAGTGCGTACTATACTTCCCTCTTAAGGCATTGGCGTCACGAACTTTCTCATAATATTTGTGTAGTAGAAAAACGTCTACAATTTATCGGCATTTGGCAGAATATTCACGATAAAATACTTTTCAATTACTCCAAAATAACTCGACAACTATCGACATCTTCAATTTATTATATAAATCATTGGAGCGCGCTCGGACCTTTTAATTTATCAGTTATATATTCTCTAAAGGCGAGCCACGCGCAAAATATTGTTCCCGCGCCGTCGCTTCCCACGACGCCGCTTTAAAGCACTCAGCTTAGTGCCATTCCCACCGCGTCGCTTCAATTTTTTGTACAGTCATAAGCAAAATATTCTAATATTTTGCAAAATAAAATATGAATGCGAAAATAATTTAAGTATTACTTAAATTATTACGATTATTACGATATTACGATTTAAATTATTACGATGGGGAGTACGGTATTGGGTTTTGGTATGAATAGTAACTACTAGTATCGCCAGCCGCTGCGGCTGTACTACTTATAAATTTTTTTATCTCATCTACTCGAAAAACGATGTTTTCATCCCAAAACATTTGAAGCTAAAGTTATTGCTGATTTTCTTGGGATAAAAAATTAAAAAAGAAAATCTCTAAGGATTAAAACACGATTTTAAATCTGAACACAAATAAAATGTATGTAGAATCAAAAATAATGTTGGCAGTCGAGCAAAATCAAAGTAGAATTTAGTTTTAAAATAACAAATAATGAGCACTACGTCGTAAGTTTTTAAAGGATGATGTGCATCCATGTATGGAACTTGCACCAATCGGAACGAATAATACACCGTTGGAAAGGTATTTTTGTGTGGATTATGAATAACTATGGCGCTAGTCGTGATTCGCTGTCCGATCGTAGTATTTTTTTGTTTTCTGTTACATCCTACCCATACATTTATTGATATTTTTCTCGATTTTGGTATGATATTATTGTAATTATATTTACTTTTTTTCTTCTTTATTTAAAAAAAAAGCAAAAAGTAAAAAAATATATATTAAAGTCATGATTAGAGGTACCGGAGAGTAAAATAGGTTATATTTCTTCCTTGTAACAGGTTCCCCGTTATGGGGCGGGCGAAGCCGCGGTCGGAAAGCTAGTTATTAATATTTTTACGTATAACGTACGTAAGCGCCTCCACCCCCCTCTCATGCCCGCGCGAACCGACGCGCGCGCCGCGTCAGAGCGAGAGAGGAAATGAAACCATTTCAGCTTACTACTCATCTGCTTACGTACACTCACAGTTAATAATAACAATAATATTGTTTCAATATTAATAGATGTATTGTTTTTGATGTATTATTGTTTAATAGATAAGTCACTCCTAACCAAAACATACAAAACCGATTTAGTTGTGATTTTTATACGATAACTGAATTTTAGTTTTGTCAAAATCTGTATAAATATCACCAAAATCGGTCAAGCTAAACCAGCGATATGAAATCGATTTTTTTAAATTCTATTTTGAACTAACTATTCAGTACCTTCTGAAGACTATACTTTAAAACGGACAATAGATACGGGTTTGCTGTCATAGTCGTTTTTTGTACTCTTGAAAAGAGCTATCCAACGATGGTAAATTCATTTTGATTGGACAATATTGGACACGGGTACCAAAACGCGCATCATCCTTTGGAGTACATATCGTTGTCAACTTGGGTGAATGTAGGTAAACATTTTAATTTTAATGATCTTTGCTTCGAAAAAAGAAATAAGTATAATTAAAAAGCTAATTTTTGTCTTTGATTAAAAGTAATTACAGAAGTTGTAGGTTATATTTGTATTGATTTGTATAAATTTGAATACTTTTTCGTGACTTTAAGCCGATAGTGAATATCAAGTTTACTTATAAAAATAAAAAGATATGAAGGACCACGCAAACAAAGTTATGAATGAAAATTTTATCAGAAGTTGGTGCCCTCCAAAAAATTATTTCTTAGTATTTTTTGAATAAAAACGACACCAAATAAAGGTTAATATCTGAATTTTGCTAAGGTATATTGTAAGTGTTCTACTTTTGTTTATATTCTTTTTTTTATTTGCTAGTTTTTCTCATAGATGGAGATGAAAAGTAGAGTGTGACTCGGGTACGGTAATATTTTTACTTCGGGCGAAATACTTGAATCCCTCGCTTCACTTAGGATTTCACCGTAGAATCAATCACTCGCTACGCTCGTGATTCAACTGTGGAGTCCTTCTTTTCGCTCTGGATTCAAAGTAGCGCCCTCGCGTTAAAAGTATAACCTTTACGCCCTGTAGCACAATCTACTATATATACGTAATATCCAAATCTGTTCAGCCAGCTAGAAGTTACGGTGTAACAAAAAAGTCACATAATACTTACATGAACCAAATTATTTCATCCGACCTCGGTTGAAAAGTTTTTCATCGAAAAGAATTTCATTTTTGGTATAAATTAAAATATACTTTTTTATAAAAGTTTTTTTTTTCTAAACTAAGTGAGACTCCACGATTTTTCTTTTCATCTTACATACTTGATTTTATAATGATTTTTTATAGAAGGCTTTATATTTTTGTAATTGAGTTTAATAAATAAATTTATTAATTAATGAATAAAATATGTTTTCGTTGTTAAAAATCTTTTTAAATATATTTAATCGATTTGGATATCTTTATTTGAGTAATTAACAGTAACTCATAACAATTTTGCAGTTGATTGTACGTATTTTAATAAAAATTATGGAGCGACGTGCCGGTAACTATAGTAAGACGAAGAGCAGCGTGGTGGGAATGAAGGGTAGACACAGAGCGGCGTCGTGGGAAGCGACGGCGCGGGAACAATTTCGCGGAATGTAGGTTTTATTTTGTAATTTTAATCTATATATTTATATGTTTTTAATTTTTGATACTGGACACCAGTTAAAGTAGGGAGGTTATTCATTCGTTTCGATCTTCTTTTTTACGTATATGTTTACCAATTATTCGAAGACGACTGGACCGATTTGGAAAATTCTTTGAATTAGAATTTTGTCAAAATCGGTTGTAATGTTTAGCTGAAGTCGGTTTTTCATTTTGAAAAATTAGTGACCTAACTTTGGCTAAACTGGCTAACTGGCTTGTTCCAATAGATAAACAAGCCTCTCATTCACATTTGAAGTCAACAATTTCTAAAAAGAAGGAATAATAAAATAAAAATTACTAGAGAATGAATAATTATTCTTCTGTTCTCTGGCTATTTTATACCAGACAGGATCCACTCATTCGTACCCGTAATCCTATCTGATAGAGAAAATACGAAAACACGATTTGTTACTCGATCCAGATCCAAATGGAAAAGGAAATTCATATTTCTGTGATGCTTACTTAAGATTGGTCACACTTTTGTAGAGGACAAATAAAAACTTTTTGTAGTACTGTGAGAAAGCGTGAATATTATTTCCCGGCAACCGAACTCCTCATTTTCGTAAATATAATATGCTCCTTTATATAGGTATATATAGTGTGTTCTCATAGCATACTAATTTTATGGCACTTTTGATAAACCCAGATAAAGTTTATATCGCGTGACGATAAGTGCCATCCTGCGTGGCTAGTATGCTGATGGCGACAAAATTTTTTGTGCTTGTAATTTATCGCCGTCAAAAGAGCATGATTGTGACAAGTCATTTCGAAGGTTGGCAACGTGATATCGGGTAAAGTCTCCAATTTGCAACACACATATAGGACGCAGTTAAACAATTTTTAATTGTTTTAACAGTAGTTTCATTAAATTTGTATTAAATGTTTACATATTTACCTGTAGACAGATATCTTTAAACAATCGTTCATCAAATTTTGCAAACTAAAAGTTACAGCAACTATATTTAATTACGACAGTACAGCGGCATCTTTTGATGAATCCACCAGTTTCGGTGGTGGTAAGTGCATATCTACGCGATGACAGTTTTTTCTTTAAGTTGGCTTTACGACATGAGTTGAAGCGATCTGTTGCACATTTATTTTAATGACAAATAATTTTTAATACTCTGTAAATTAGTTTTATACTCTTTGGTAGAGCAATAGCTGGTAATATTAACTCATTTTAGTGGCAGTAAGTGAGGCCACTTAGCAAGAAGAACCGATGGCCGATAGGGCAGAAGGGTTCTCTAAAGGTAGCCATTTACCGGCAAGCGCAGCGTAGGACACCCACCAGCTAGGCGATCGGATGACCTTCGCAAGGTTACAGGTAAACGCTGGATGCAGGTTCCTCCCAATTAGTCGTTTGGAAAACCCTTGTGGAGGCCTATGTCCAGCAGTGGACTTCCTGCGGTTGATATGATAATGACTCTTCGATTGCAATATTTGTGTTGTGATTGTTTCACAAAACGCGTGTTTAAATTTAAATTGTTTATATTTTTTTTTGCAGAAATTAAAAACACTGTATAAAAGCTGCCTTCGTGTAACGACTCATTTTACTGCGTTTCCATTCATTAATTTTATCTAGTCATGTACATTTTTACAGAAGTAAGATATGTATAGAACCCAAAGGTTAAACACAATACTAAGGCCTTTGCTCGTTGTAATTAGGTAGATCGAGATAGTGATAGATGATAGCGCACGATAAATGTTGTCGCCGGTGCCGTGCTACGGAGGCTGGTTCCACATTGAAACACCGTTTAATGTCCAACAAACCCGGTACCAAATATTGGGACGTGTTGGCACCATATTGTATTTATTAGACGTGATATATCCTACGTTGTATTACATCGGTACATCACAACGGCGGTCACAATGGCCAACAGCCAAGGCGTTTCACGCACTTAATTGTACAAGCCTGCCCCAACAGAAAATACATAGTAAGTACTTTTTATACCTACTTGTTTGTTTTTATATTAGGCCAAATAACTTATTATGAGAAATTAAATAAGCCCAAACTTGATGGAGTTGCGTCGTTTTATTACAGAGTTACATCGACCGCCTTCCATCTCCATGTTTTTTCTTTCCTTCCACAAAAATCTTAACCTCCTTGTCAGATTCCATATTTAATTTTTATTTTATTTGATTAAAAAAACTCTGGGCTTTCCTACTCCTCATTTTCCTTCTTTTTACACTGGTGAATTCGGTAAAATCGTGGTCACAATTTCCAAACCAGCGTGTCACAGCCTGCACATGACAGAGAACATATTGCATTAATAGCTTGGTTCGAGTAAGTACAAAAGGCCTATACATCACCGCTCGGTCGCCGGTTAAAGCCCGTATGGGAAGTAGCTATCTCCATGGCTGGCGGCCAAGGTGGTGCATGCGCTAAATTGGCTGTTATTTTGGGTCAAAAATAAATTATTATGTACTGTTAAGAGAATTAAACGTCACAAAACTTTGTTACTAGTCATTGAACATGATTCCTAATATTATGTTATATTTAAACACACCTTTTTCATAGATATATGTAATGTCAGTATTTACAAACAATATAATATTAATATATTGATCATAATTTAGATATCCATTTTCAACGTGATTTTACATTAGCATAAAAACTGGTACTAAAAGCGTTTTTTGACTTCAAAAAACTTTTACGTTACGAGTAAGTATTTCATATAAATCAAATGTTTCTTTTGAAATTTAGAAAAAAGTAAAGTATCTGATTTGACTTTGTTAGAATCTAGCGATTTATTCGACGGAATAAACGAAACTATATTTGTAAATGAACAAAGACTATAAGTTTTGCTTAGTTTAGACCATTATTTATCCAAATTGAATTGACACAGGCGAAAGGAGGGTGACATGTATAGGTCGTCTTCATGTGTAGGACTGGTAATACTAAAATGAACTGATAATAGGTATCATATGAGTGTTTTATTACCTAATTAAATTATGTACAGTTGCAAAAAAGACTTTATCTGCACCCATGATATGAATCCTTTATAAAAGGTTCTGAAACCATAGGGTAAGTACAGTGTTGTAAGAACTGTATGTAAATTCATTGTATTCATATAATTGCTGGGCATCAAATGCAGTAGGGTATAAAGGAGAGGTCAGAAATAACCGTAACTGGCGGGCACGAATGAAGAGAGTGATGAGTCTAAATATGACCATAGTCTCTACCTGCCTACCCCTGTGTTATGCACGTATCTAATACAAACAAATTATGTACATATAGGTAATAATAGAATTATTTATTGTAATAATTATTTACATTTTGTATCGTACATATATTGAAATATACGAATATCAAATAAAAAATGGCGGGATTAGACGTAAATTCGGTTATACGAATTTACGTCTAATCCCGCCATTTTTTTATAAGTTTTTTTTAATTATGAAGATGGCGTAGTGAATCTCGCTTGCATAACAGTGTTATATTTAAACAAAGCAATTATTTAATTTACAGTTATTTTCTTAAAATTTATCTGGATGTTCTTCTTAGACTAGGACAAAATTTTGTTAGGGAAAAATCCTAACAAAAGCCAATTTTTTAAAAAGTACAGTATCTCTTCTCTGTCCATTGCGGGGCAGACAGAGCCCAGACTGTTTGATGTTTGATGAGTAAGGTAGGAATTGAGTTCGAGTTGTATAATGAAATTTAGTACAACATTATAACATTCTTTTTGATGATATTATGGTTACTTTATCACTGGTTGTTACATTAAAATAAGTAAGCTTATTGCTTACTTATAATATTATGTAAGCAATAAGCGGGTCTGTTTCAGAAACTTTATAGAGGATTGCATGGCTGTAGACAAACTAAGTGATAACGTACGTTAGTCTGCGTTTTATAATAAGACGAAGAAGCGTATTAATGGTCCAGCGCAGAAATAGTCCGTCTTCAGGAAAATTAGCTTGAACATGCGAAACAGACTTTAAATTTTTTAATAATTATACGAGCGGAGGTCTCCGAGTCTATTTTACTCAATTGTTTTTATTATTCATATTATTATGTAACAAAATGCAAAACCGAAAGCTAATTTTAATTTGCCTAAAAGTAAGTAAGTAAGTTAGCTTTTAAAATCTGGTGGAAGGGGAAACTGTTAAGTAACAGAAAAAAAACGCATGCACAGCACTCTTGACGTCACACTATTCGGTCTCGCGCGTACCGAAGAGATAGTGGGATGTCCCCAAGCCACGCTCCCACTCTTATATTTGAAATGTTAATTACAACTTAATTAATTAATTTTCAATAATTAAACAGTTAATTTTCAGCAGGGCTGCCATTATTTTCAATAAATTGCCAAATAATTTTAAAACTCTAGATCCTAGGATATTTAAAAATAAATTAAAATTACTTTTGACTGAAGCATGTTTTTATACTGTAAAAGACTACTTCAAAGATAACTTGTCTAAAATTTTTATTTTGTTTTATTATTATTAAAATAACGCATTCTTTTCAACCAGTGGCAGATTGCAAGCTTAATAATCATTATTTATAAATAAAACATCCTAACAAAAAGAAAGCAAATCAGCCCGTAACTTCTTCCAATCGACCACTGTTCAAGCAGTATATAGTATATAGTAAGCTTAAATGGATACAGGTTTAACCGGCTCAACGTCGTTAATTTTTAATATACTTCGATTATCGAAGAGCTTTCGAGCTAAGACTTAAACTTCATATAAGCTGAGCCACAAAATACATTCCTATTTGCAATTTATCTATGCGAATATTATGTGCGTGCGTCAGACTATACATTCATATAAGAAATTTTCTGATATTCATAGTAGAATTAAAATAAATTAGCTATCTCAGCTTTTCGGTTAGACAAAACAAAAAATCTTTTGTGGGTCTCGGCTTCTTCTTCTTCTGCCTTATCCTTGTCTCACTTTTTATGTGGGGTTGGCAAAGCATGTGAGTTCCTTCCACTTTGATCTATCTCCAGTCAACCCGTCCGTCACCCCCTTCCTACAAAAAATTGATGGACAACCAAAGTCGAGAAACAATTGTTCAGTTTCGCCCTGCTCATCTTCAAACCAAAGTTTTCTAGTTACTGTTGCCATTTTACCAGCCTGCTCTCCACCTCAGGCCCATCTTCTCCAACGAGAACAATATTGCCTGCAAAGACTATGCACCAGGGTGCTTCATCCTGCTTAAGTCTGGCGTCAAGGCGTCCATTACCAGTATTATTGTGGCCGAGACCCACTTGCGCCTCTATAATAAAACTCCAGATTATATAGTAGTGTTACTATTATCTAATTTAAAACTGCCGTATGCGTATTATCATGTAAATTATGATTGGCCGTTTTAACAAAACGAAGCACATCTACTGCCAGGACCAATGTTATTTCGTTATTGACACATCGAAAGTGATAGAGATAGTATTTGCCTATATAGTGACGTCAAAATTATATTTTATAGATATGATATTGGTTTTACATACCTCATATAGAATTTCCATACCATACTTATATAGAATTTCCTTTTATATGTTTTTATAGGTCCTTTAGAAGCATATTCAGTACGTTTAATAAATGTATTACGTATTTATTTCATATTAATTTCAATTAAACAAAAACCCCTACAACACAATCTAAATTAATAGAAATAAAACTCTAAACTAAAATTAAATAAAACGAAGTTAACTAACATTACCTAACTATAGTCTAAATAATACATACGTACAATTGTACAGCCCCAAAATCCATTTGAATCTGTAATCGGGCCAGCCTTGCATCTCACCGCAACCCGCAATGCTCGATGCGCCCATAAATTCCACTTCACAGCCGCTCGGTTTGCAACAGGGCCCGACAATTTAGGCCCATTAAGTACCATGCATAGCTATTAATCGTAGGAAAATAATTCACAATTACGAAAAAATGCGTTAGCTGATCTTTATAATGTATAAATATTGTTTTATCAGTCTCGAACAAGTATCCGATCATCAGTTGGGCAGGTTCGATCATCTTGTAAATATTGGAAATATTAAGATGCTAAAGTAGGTTAATAAATATGGTTACTAAATATCTTAGCTTTCGTTCTTTTTTAATCGACTTACCAAACATCGAGGAGTGTCCTGATCCTGAGGAAATTCTGTCTTGTTCACTTGCGTCATGTAAGGAACGTTTGTTATTGTGTAACAGAATAATAAAATGTGGCTTCCATACAACAAACTTTATTTTTTAAGATAGGTACGGAACCCTTCTTGCGCGGGTCCAACTACACTAGGTAGGTTAATTTTATTATTCGGATAAGGAGCGAGTACCTTTTTTTTTAGATCAACATATTTAGGTGCTCAGGCTAAACAGAATAACAAAAGTCTAAAAAAAAGAAAAACAATCAATTTAAAAAAATTGCTAGTAGGGGAAGCGAAATTACCATTATTTGTCAATCATCATTTCACGAAATCTGAATCCGTGTGCATCTAAGTACAGTCAACGAATAATTATTGTGGATGGAAAATGGTAAGGACTTTTAGTATGTTAATCTGCTAACTAGTCTAAACAAAGTTTCTGAGTCAAAATGTCTGCTTTCGACTTTTCCATCCACATGCCCTTTTTGTGCACTCATTAACCGAATTGTATACAATGTCCTTTTTTATTAAGTACAAATATTTTAAGGGGTGAATCAGACCATCATTTTGAACAACTTTTCCCAATAAATGTATATCGAAATAGGAATTTTTTTTTTAGGTTTTAATAAAAATCGAAGTAGTCACGTGATATCATTACTATGGAAAATAAAAATTATTTTTTCGTATTTCGATAAAAATTTATTGGGAAAAGTTGTTCAAAATTATGGACTGAATCACCCCTTAAAATATTTGTACTTAATAAAAAAGGACATTGTATATCCGTGTGTAACTAACGCGAATCGTGGATTCGCTCCCTCCTTCGTACCCTGCGGAAGGAACTTTCGTTCCAAAAAGTAAAATTTGTATGAAATGAACTCTCCATAGTACATTAGCATGTCGCCAATCGCAGTGTGACCTACTACTGTTGCCAACTGGGTGGCCTCGCCGATGCTCTTTGTCGGTCGAATAGCCGATTTCCGCTACCCGCAATTGTAACTCTAATCGCTACGGGTTATCTATTTTTGCCCGACAAAGAGGTTCTCTATTGGCAAGTTTATAACTGTGAAAACATTCGTTAGTTTTAGTTTTAATATTTATACTATATAGGTAGTACCTAAGTAAATTATGATCCCATCAAAAACAATACTTGTCAAAAAAACCAAGTCTCGCAACTCAGTTGTTCTGCGGTAAAAAGTTGTGAGATCCATGTAATACCAAGTCGGTTATTAATTTATTCAGTCTCTACTTAAGCGACTTTCTGTCTTAATACGTCCAGTCTCTAAGACCACGATCGTGGTCCATAACAATTGAAAATCAATTGTGTCTGGAATCTCCGTACTCGAAGCATTAAGTTGTTACGTAATAATTAACAGCATCTTATAGTGACGCATATCAATATTAAAATTCTTTAATGTTTTATATAAATATATCGAGACTTGGCCATCGCACTAAATAATTGAATTTACATGTGTTTTCAAGCGATTGAATTTACACGTGTTTTCAGGCGATGGCCAAGTCTCAATATATTTATATAAAACATTAAAGAATTTTAATATTGATATGCGTCACTATAAGATGCTGTTAATTATTACGTAACAACTTAATGCTTCGAGTACGGAGATTCCAGACACAATTGATTTTCAATTGTTATGGACCACGATCGTGGTCTTAGAGACTGGACGTATTAAGACAGAAAGTCGCTTAAGTAGAGACTGAATAAATTAATAACCGACTTGGTATTACATGGATCTCACAACTTTTTACCGCAGAACAACTGAGTTGCGAGACTTGGTTTTTTTGACAAGTATTGTTTTTGATGGGATCTCATTTCTTTTTGTATTTTGTAGACAGTTCTACTTTTTTCCTTTTCGGTACCTTCTACTTATTGTATATATGTATATCGCACGGTAACGGTAGTAACGGCCCGCGGTCACTCGCTAGCATCGCAGCGCGTGGTATAATAATTAATTTACAACCTTACGCACTCGTAATAAGTACGAATACGCACGTAGGTACGTTTTTTGCATTAAATAATTTAATTTACACGTGTTTTCATGACGGGAATACCCATTTTTTGCTCGTTTTGGCAGGGGCACTACCATGCGCCTATATTTATATGGGACTAGCTTAAACCCGCGGCTTCGCACGCAATAATAATAACTGCCGTAAAACATCGTTACGAATAAAGGTAATATTGAAAAATTTAACTGAAGACTTGGCTGTATGGGCTTAATTTTCTTTGCGGTCTTTTCTAGATTTTTTAGTTTTTCCTTGATTCATACACCAAACACTACTTATATTCCAAATTTAAAGCTTCTAGGTCTGCTAGAAGTGCCTTAGAATTTTGATGATCGGTGAGTCAGTGAGTGACAAAATTAAGAAATTTGACCCGTTATAATTCTTAAAATACTGGTTCAAATTGAATGAAATTTGAAATATACCGTGTCTTTACAATGCCTGCATGGTTACTGAAAATTTCAGCCTTCTAGTTTTATCCACAACGAAGTTACAGGGGGTCGAAAATGGTCTGAATTGCTTCGAGAAAAGGATGGTACGGCCGTGACGCTTTTTTGCTCGACTTGGTGGGGGCACTGCCGTGCCCCCAGATTTATCATAACATAATGAATTTTGTCTGTATTTGGCTATAGAGAACAGGAATATTTGTACCTTTTTAGGATTCCGTAGTAAACAAGAACCATTCCTTTTTCGCCATGTCTGTCTGTCTGTCTGTCCGCGGTTTTACACAGAGAATACAAGCACAAGTTTAATTTGGCATGAGTATTTATTAAATACCCATGCCAAATAACTCGTTTAATACATTATTTATATACATACCTGTTTATTTATCATGCCAAAAAACTGGTAAGAAATATTTTTTTTTTTTTGCGTATCTGCCTGTAAAGTTGTAGTCATTTTTTTTCTTGACTAAGCCCTTGTGTGGGGTACCCTAAACAGGTCTTTCAAATATATTGTGAGCTTGCGAACACCAATTTTCGATTTAGGAATCCGTTTCTGAAATATTAGGTTTTATAGTACAAATTTTTGTTAGACTTAAATGTTCCTCCTTTATCTAATAAACGGTTGTTTATTGAAAAATCCACGGCAGTAGTATATATATTAAGAGCTAAGTCGAGTTTATATATTATTGAGTTATAGGAAACCAACTTAAAAAAATTACTGTGAATATAGTACAATTTCATACAATTTAAAAGAATTTTTTTTTTGCTTTTTAATCCCGTGAACTCAAAGTTGACATTAGCAGCTACATAACGTGGTGCGACACACTCTTAGCCGTTTCCTAAAAGGTTTTTATTTACGAAATTTCGCATATATTGTAGTATAAGAACTCAGGGTTATGCATTTTCATTAGATTTGCTCTAAATACAGGGCGATCGAGCTCCTCTAGCGCCGCCGTTAGATAAAAATCGAACACTCATTTTTACTGAAGAGATTCAAAGATTTCCATTCTACAAAAGTAATCACCGTTTCTAGTTCGTGATTATTTTCCGACAGTCGGTAAAGAAAGACGGATTCGACTTGTTTGTCCCTTTTCATAAGGAAATAGTATTCGTTCAAGCGAAATTGCTTATTGGTGCTTTTGTTTTATGTAAAATTATAGACCTAGATACTGTGTTATGAGGATATATATGACTTTTTCGGGATCCAAGCCTGCCTCCGTGCTAAAAACGGCCACTTTCGGCAAAAACGCTAAGAAAAGCTTCACGTTCTTACTTTAAACTGTAAACAATTTCATAATCCAGAGCCGTGTGAGAATTTTTTTAAATGATTTCTCCGTTTCCTTTGCAAAGACTTTATACTATCTACTGCGATTACCAACCCGTCTCTGCAGCGTGGTGACTTTGGGCAAATCCTCTTTATTACATTATTTACTTCATGTTTTTTTTTTAAATTTATAATTGCATTCTTATAGTACAGTAGCTGGTAACAATTTCTTTTTGGTAAGTAGTTTAATCTTATCCTTTGTTAATTAATACACAAGGTATTTTTTGTTATAAATACTAAATTTTATTTCAATACCATAGTAAATTAAGCACTTGTAACAAAAAAATTACCATTTAAATTAGTGGGAAATGCCTTTATAGTTCGGCAGTAGGCTGTAAAAGAGTAGAAAAACTGTTCTGGTAAGTATAGAGAGAGTATAGAGAGCCCGTATGTATAATATTTTTCATCTTCGCCATTTTCTCGGGCACTTAGGTCCTGCTGTCATAAAATATTATACCTATTGCTGCCCTGGGTCTGAAAACGTGTTATTTTAATAGTAAGTAGAAAAGGTCCACGTATTTAAATTTATCTCTTATTTTTTTATTGCATATTCTAAAGCGTACCACATATTATATGGTCTTTTATATTAAAAAATCGTAATAAAAGTTTGCAAAAAACATTAAAGTATAAAAAGAAAATTTAAAGAATTGTTTTAAAGTGCAAATTTAAAATTTGAGCCAACACGATAACAAAAAGTATAAAAAAGGCAAACAAGAAAGTTTCCCTTACACTTTTCCCACCCACGTTTCCCTGATATACATACATTACTTTTTCAGTTTTTTAATTATTATTTTTTTGGTTTCTCTCTTTACTTTAACGAGTTAGTCTTAAACGCAAGTAGGCTATGTAGCAACTCGTCTAAAACGCTGATTGTCTAATAGCACGGAGCAGTATCTATAACAAATAACAATATGAGTACCATCACCACCTGTTTTCAATTCACGTAATAAATTAAGTTATGCACCGGCCGTAAACGTAATAATGTTGTACGTGCTTAAAATTAAGGAGGATAGAGAAGGATAACTTATTTGTATACCTGCCTAAAGGTACCTAAGCAGTACAGCTGGCGTATGCTTTATTAAAGCATACTTTTTAATTTGCAATCAACCTATAAAAGTCAATAAATTCCTGCTTGAGTCGACACTAGACCAATCTAGACTTTTCTACATCTACAAAATTTCTAGCTTTTATTTTTAAGAAACATGTCGGAATTTGGCAATATTTTGTATTCGCAAAGAAATTGCCCATATCTAGCTATCCATCTGGTTTTCACAGTCAAAATATGAACTTGAAAGAAAATATAATTAATGATTAAACAAACTTGCCTTAAGTCAAGTTCATTCATAATTTTATGAGTTTTAGAGTAAACACCATATTCTTTCAGTTTATATTTTGTTTGTAGCATCATTTATATATCCCTAAATAATTTAGATATGTTTAATTCCTTAGAATTTACAATTTTTTTCCGAAATAAGATATGTCGAAAATATACACGAAAACAGAAAGTAAAATTTCGTAGCTTTACCCAAGATCTGTTTTTGGCTGCTCGCTTCACTCGGATATTTTTGTTTTGGCTATTTTTAACATTAGACTTTTTAAAAAAAAGACCGATTTCGATGCATTTTTTTTTGAAAATCGCTCCAGCCTTTCTAACGTTATTGGGGTTGAACGTTTAAAATCGGGGTGTTTTTAATTTGCCTGGCAAATAAAAATTGTCGGATCAGTTAATAGGTATATTTGTTCTATTTTTAATTTGCGCGCGGGTACTCATGTAAACTACAGGAAGCCGGGGCAGTAATAACGTTACGTCACGACAACTATAAAATCAAGTGTTCTGTACATGTGATTTGGGCGATTTATGCCTTTTTCCTCATAAACGTTAGCAAAGGGGGGAGTGGAGTAATTGCTCGGCAGCCTGTGTTCCGGAATGTCAAAGTCAAACATTATTAAGCCAGCTTCTTGAAAGTAGTTTCCTCCCGTGTATAGATTAAGTTTTACCTCTTATCAGTTTATCTAGTAGTGTAAGCTTTATATGTTTACTAAAGCCCTTTTAACCGACTTCAAAGAAGGAGGAGGTCGTCAGTTCGAACGTTTCTATATCTACTGATATTTCAATCTATATATTTAAAAGGACAAGTTCCCACTGTCTGATATAAGACGCACGCACAGCCGTAACCGCTAATCGCGTAGGATAGAAACGTGAAATACGGACAGTTGTTTTCAATTCAAAATACGAACGCACACTAAAGCTGCGTTTCTTGCGAATGTTTTTACGAAATACACAAAAAAAAAAAAAAACAAGGAGGCGTGTCCATGAACAATTGTCTATTGCATACACATGTTTCTGCTTTCCAAAGCCGATGAAAAACATTCCCTGTACGGGGCAGGGAGGGGAAGGATTTCTTTTTTAGTTTTTTTGCGGCTCTGGGTACGAGTGTTTTAGAGCCTATAGTTATATCTTGTTTTCTTTATTAATATCCTTGGATGCCTTGGATCCATACCAGAGTACAATTAGAGATCCAAACCGATCGACTATTTGTAAATCCTGGTAAATATTAAAATTGCGATCCCGTAAATATTCTCCGACACGAAATCGGAGTTTTCTTTTCGTTCTAGTGATAGCATCAGCAATTTCAAACACATCTTCTAATTCTTCGTCAGGCAGAATTGATGATCACAGTAATCAAAACTAAATATCATTAGGTATAATGATGAGATTAACTATAAAAAATATAATCACTAACGTTAAATTCACTTCGTTTACGCAAAATGTTTCCTTCGAAACAGAAATTATTCGCAGGACACGATTTGTGTATGAAAAATAATATTCTTGTTTCGGGTTTCTTGTGTAATGTTTCGTAAAAACAATCGCAGGAGACGCGCCTTAAGAAAGGATTTTGATAATTTTTAAACCTTAAAGGGGTGAAATAGGGAGGAAAAGTTTTAAATATGCATCGATTATGATAAAAAATTAAATACGTACTCTTAAAAACATTTTATTGAACACGTGTTTCATAGTTTAATAGAATACATTCCCGAAGGGCGCAAAATAGGGGTTGAAATGTTGTACGGGCAAATATTTAAATCTGCATCGATTTTAATAAAAAATTGGGATTCACCCTCTTAGAAACATTTAATTAAATACGTATTTCATGGTTTATTAGAATTCACCCCCTACGGGTGCAAAATTGGAATTGTTAGTCAGTCAATGAAAAAGTTTGGAATCCATTTCTAATTAGTTACTATAATACCTAAATACAAATTAAAAAAACGCTTCAGTTTTCTAAAATCCATCTATATATATGAAAGAAGAAGGGTGAATGGTTCATCAACGGCTAGCCTAAACTATAACAGATATAAACGTGTTTTGACAGTAGTTTTATGTTAATACATAGTGATCAGATTTATATACATAAGGCAAAGTTTGTATGAAAAAAACTTAAATACTTTACTGATTTACTTGAAACTTGCCATGAATTTTCTACACAAAAATAATTAAACATGTGTTTCAGCTTTTCTGAAATTCCGCCTCTATATAAAGGCCACATAAACTCATCCCCTAAGGGGGTGAAACGGGGAACCAAAGTTTGTATGGAGAAACTAGATTAGTTAGACCATTTTATTCGAAACATCGCACGAGTACTCCTGGCACTAAACAAATAAATACGTGCTTCAGGATTTTTTGAAATTACCCCTATTTTATCCCTCTAGAGGTAGAGGGATGAAATAGGGTGACCTAGGCCATACAAAGGCGTTCTGACGCGCTCTCTTTCTCTCTTGCTCGAACGTGAACGGGAAAAAAGAAACTGACTGATTGGTAACTGACTGACATATCAACGCACAGCCTCAACCACTGGGTCTAGAGACTTCAATTTTGCATTGAGAAAGTATTTTTCGAATTCATTCCTTAAGGGGGTGAAACGGGGTCCAAAGTTTGTATGGAGAAACAAGATTAGTTAGACAATTTTATTCGAAGAGTAAGTACGTGTTTCAGGATTTATAAAATTCAAACCCTAGAGAGATGAAAGGGGGTGACTTACTACGTAGGCCATGCAGAAACGTTCCGTGGCTCAATTCAAGTCGTGGGGAAAAGAGAAAAAAAGGTAATTCGTAATTATGTTATAATAAAATTAATAACAAAAAAAATCCTAATAGAACCATTTTCAACTATTACGCGGACGAAGTCGCAGTTTACAGCTAGTATATTATCTTTGAATATTCCCGATTAGTCAAAGATGAATCGAATTTAGTTTCACTCGGCCGTTTGTGGATCATATGGACGCCTGCAAGGCAGTCGCGAGGCTTTGCATTACCCAAATAGAAATAAAGGTGAAAATGGTTTGACAATGAAAGTGCGCTGACAGCCGCTACCGATCTGGTGTGAGTAAAGCCTAACTCATAAATTACGCTAGTTTGCTGAACCCTAAGTTTAGACGCGAGGGATCCGTCTCAGCGGTTGGCCACCCCACAAGTTAAATAACAATTGAAGTAAATTAATGTTTACTTACTAAGTGTGGCTTTAGATCGTACGACTCTGGGTTCTGTCTTCCCCGTTAGTTTCCCGTAGTTTATTATTCAAAAGATTATTTTAAAAAAATATTTTTCCTGAGAATATAACAGTTTTTATTATTCCAAACCTAGAAGTGAGATAGCATTACTACAGCGTAAATCAACAGCCCCCCAACCGTTCCCTTCTACAGAACCTCCGGTGGTGAATACGGGTGGAAGGGAAGCTTTCTTGCCACTTCATCACATTGCATTTCACTGACTGTAACATAATTAAAAATATACAGTACGTTAAAAAACCCTATCCGATCCCTTAATAGGGTAGCTTGTGTAGGTTCTATTTATCCGTTTCTACTACTACGGATCGGACAGGTTTTTTTAAACATTTTAATGGTGAATTAAGGCAAACAATCTCTATTTAGATAGCACAGATAGACTTGATGGTAGAGCGACGATCCAGGCCACTACGAAGATGTTGAGTCATACAGACACTTAACAGACGTATCAAAAAGTCCTTGCTACAGGACATCCGCTCCTTTAATACCAAATGTATTCAAAAGACGATCGAGCAGAATAAAAGTACCAAAGTATCCGCTAGGGCTTTGTCGGTTGGGCAAGCTGAAGATGGAAGACGGCGGCTGGGGTATGGACCAAGAAAGGGTTTCTGTGAACGAGCGAGAGGTTTGGTTTTCTAGGCAGCTGTTGTATGCTTCTGTTGCACAACCCAGTGGACAAGTGTCTAAAGAACCATGAGCCAAGCTTGTAACAAACAAAAAATATTTTGATATCAGTAGCGACATCTACAATAACGGCTCCCAAACAAAATACAATATTGGCTCGAAATTGACACGAGATGTCGCTAGTCGTCATTCATTCCTTTTAATTCAATAAGCATAAATAAAGTAAAAACAAATTTAAATAAATGTAAAACAATATATCTAAAGCTATAAATAACAAATTAACAAAATACATAACTGAAAGTTTAAACTTAATATGTTTCATAAACTCGACCGATCTTTGTAAGTCAAAAACCTTTCATCTAGGTTCGTAAAGAAAAAGTAAATAGAAAAATAAACAGGCTTTTTGACAGCCATTTTTTAAGGACAGATCGTTTTGAGTGTCTTGATTTTAAGAGACATTTTAATATCTATTTAATTTAAAACAAGTTTTGGAAATAAACGATGAAGAAAAAGAAAAAGGAAGATGTCATAAATAAATTTAATAGACCGATATAAATCGGTTCTAAACTATAATTTTAATTAATTAATAAAATATAAAAAAGTGGGCACAGCTAGTTTATGGCGCATGTGAAGGGAAAGACTGCATTTCCTACATCACTGAAGGCTGACCTGATAGCATAACATCGGAAGGACCTTGGAGACGACCTGGAAATCTAAGTACATCATTCGAAGGTCTACCTGTATAAACTACTTATAATGTTACTAAATTAGCAAGGACAATTTAAGTAAGTGAATCTTTATTTGCCTATGTAAAGAACTGTATTCTATCGGACGTTCTTCAAGAAAGCCAATGTCAGGCAAGTGGTAAATCCATACGTCCCATTATGTTATGCATATAAATTAAATAAAATACATCTGTTGCTCACAAATTGTAGTTTAATTGAGCAACCAATACACACGCTACCTCACTCCCTGAATTAGGTCTTATGTCCTTACTAAGTAGAAAGCCGGTGGTGACTTCTTGTAAATAATCACAAGTAAGAGGTCACAAGCTGACCCGACATTATACCGAAGATATTCCGTTCAACTTATATGAGACGTTCAGTTATATCCCAGAACAGCTATATCCCAGAAGGGATAAAAAGAATGTCCTAGATGGCCCTTTTTCGTCTTTTTCAGAGGTACTATAATTCCATTCTACTTGAAGGTTTAACGCCAGAAGCATGAAACAGGGGTAAAAAACGTTATGGTACAATTCTTTAAAAAGAAAGATAATACCCTCTTGAAAAACAATCGGCCTGTCACGCTTCTTAATCATATGCATAAGTTGTTTTGCGAGAGTCGCCACGAACCATCTCACAAAGAAGTTTGATGCGTTCTAGACTTACGAACAGGCCAGATTACGTAAAGGTAGAGCACCATGGACCACATTCACATGCTACGGCAGGAGAAGATAGATTATAGAGAAGCCAAGGGCGAACAAACGGCGGCTGTGCTTGGGGTTCGTGAACTATTAAAAGGCCTGCGATTCAATCGAAAGATTCAGCCTTTCAGCAAAATCCTATTTTGTTTTCATTAATTCTTACGCCTCCAACAGAATGAGAACTTTTTTATGCTAAGTACTCTTTATTCTAATAGGTACTGATACATCATCATTTATTCGTGGTCATCGTCATAAGGCCTTTTTGTCTCCACTGCAGGAGCACGACCCTCTTTATATTACCAGAGCCATACTTGGTCAGAGTAGCCAGAAGCCTTTGGCCTACATTCTCCTCGCTGGCCAGACGGGTTGCAGAGGTCTCATTGATGTTTATAAGCTTTGTTTAGCTTGTATTTCCTAAGTCACCTTCTACGACATCTACCGGAGGACTTGGACTGACCCTATTCTACTCTGCTGGAAACCACACACGGCAATCATTTATTTATTTTACTTTTTTGTTTATTTGATTTTATTTCTTTGACGGTTTTTGCGACATGATCCTAAAACCGAAGGAAGTTTGCTCTCCTTTCCCCTGACATAATTTTTTTTATACTATTTGACTCAATTTTTACTTCTATCTTTTGTTCCAGGCAGAGTTGGGCATTATTCAAATAAATATTTGTTCGTGGAATTTCATTCGCGAATAATGTATCCGCGAATAATTTTGCCACGAATAAAATATCATGATTTTATTCGTTATTCTAAATGACGAATTTTTTTTTAAGCTTAACCTTCTCTTTTTAACCGATTGCTTTGGAAAGAAAGTTAGGTACATTTTGGAGTATACGGGTGTATTTAGGTTGATCAGATTACACTATCAGATTACATCTTCACTTTGGACTAGAGGTTTACCTTAAATATGGTACGAAATTAAGCTGGTAAATAGTTCTGATTGGTATGTTTGGTAGTTTAGTTTGATTAATGGTTGTGTTGGAAGATAAAGGTAGTTTTGAATGCACATATTTATATATAGATTGTGGAGATAATAATAGAAAATGGGAATAAGGATGGAATGGATTTAGCAACACACTTGGATAGGTAGAAAATATTTTTTTATATTTGAATAAGCCTTGACCATTAAAAAATATTGCAATGATACAACTGCTTTTACCACAGAGCAAAAACTAAAACTTTAAACCACTATATCACAGCCTTTAATTTACACAAAACAGATGAATTATGTATAACAAGTCATCCTATAAAAATGAAAGTAAATTCAAAATGGTGCTCTTATTTGATAGAATTGGCAAATAATAAAATCAAACTGAAGAATAGGTAAAGATTATCAGTTTTTATTGATCTTAATTCGTTTTTTTTCTATTTGTCATGACACAGAATTTGTTTTGAATAAAAGTACTTGTTGTTAGGAGACTAGCGCCATCTGCGTGTGATCTCCAGAAACACGGGCAAGAATAATCGATTTAGCGATATTCCGTCTACGGTCGCCCCGCCGAGCGCGGATTGTCTTTGCCCGGCCAGAAAAAATAATCTTTGTCTATGGGCTGCGCCAATCTGACGTCTCCATCTTGTTCTGTCCCCGGTGGCGAGCATACGCGGTGAACGCGTAATTTTTGTTATTGTTGAAAAGCGTGTAATTTCATGGAGAAATATCGCTAAGTTTACGAATTATTGTTTGTTTGAATTGTTTGTTGTAAAGTGGCGTGTATGCCCATAATTAAAATAATGTCATTGTTCGGGAGACGTAACCTCGTGGGTTCGGTTACGTAATCGTAATTTCATTGTTATAATCTTTTAATTGCCCGGTTAAACGGAAGTTTTGTTTGTAAAACCTATTGTGCGTGGATGCCCATACATAAAAACTAGATGTATAACGGTGATAAGTGTTTGAATCGAGCGAGGGACACCGCGTGTAAAATTCCGCTGTTTGGACCAGTAAAAATAGCACAACCTGGACATAATCCTATAACCGTTATGTACTTGAAGCTTGAAGTGTCAAGAATAAGAAGATAAATCTTTTGTGTTGAGTTGAAGTGGTGTTATAAATACGACGTATTCGTTTGGGGAACTTGAGCTCAAGGGGAGGCCTAGGGACCCATTTTCTTCACCACTGACTTGGATCCCGTGGAGGGACCCAAGCCGTCGCCAGCCCTGAAGAGGACTTCGGGCTCGACAAGGAAGCCAGGCAAGGCTGCCTGAAGACTATATTACTGGTAAGTCCTAGATATAATTTTCTATCAAATTGCAGTATTAGGTAATTCGGAGTAATTCACTTAGAGTTTTAGATTTAAGTTATAATTAGGTTAGGAGGTTCTCTAGACCTTATCTAGAGTGGTAGCAGAGCTGCGTTTGTTTGTTTGTATGTTTGTTTGTTGTTGCCGGTTGGAAAAGTCGGCCGGGCCGACCCGCGCAACAAACCTTAGTTTTAGTAAATACAGAATTATTTTTTGACATTATTGATACTTATTGGTTTTCATATTGATCATAGTAGCATATGAAAATATGCGTTCTACAGATGCGGATATATGGTAAATATTTAAAAAATAATTCCTTTATTTCCGGGTAGCAATCTAAAACTCTTTAATTACAGTCTTCCTCTGCGAGACATTGCGATAATAATACGTCAGCTCTAGTTTTTGGCGATTGTCTTAGCTGTCCTTCTAAATCAGCATAGCTTCCCGAGTCTGACTCAAAGTCAAAAAATGCGTTTCCGTAGTCAGCAGAAACTCTTTTTTCCGATTCTTTAATATTGTTTAATATTTCTCTCGCCACTTCGTGATTAAAAAGTGTTTTTATTCGTCTTTGTTTCTGTAGTATTACACACGTGAACCATTATTTTGAAGGCAATTGGTCCAGACTCCAAAAACAAAAATGTTCAAAATAGCGGCTACTTCAAATTTGAGCATAGATTAATTATGAAAGATCGTAGGCACCCCTAAAGCACTTCAAAAACAAACAAAAAATAACAACCATCAAAATGCTCAAATACCACCAACAATATGTAGCAACTACCAACTACTACTAAAACTAAAAACAACCACCAACAACCACCAGTAATGATCAATATTCACCCAAACCTCATAAACTACAAAAAAACCTGTAGTAACTTTCAGCAACCACCAAAACTACTAACAACCACCGAAAATCAATAAAAAACACATTATCAATCACTGACATTAACTAACACAATAAAAATGCCACAACGCATTTTTATTGTATATGTAATATGTATTTATTTATTTTTTATTTCGTAATGTTAATAGTTATTTTACACGTAGAAATAATATAAAACTATTAAAATAGACATGGTATTTATATAGATTCTGCTTATTTCTATAAGTGTGTATTTGTATTGTTGATTCGAATGTATAGTGTTTTAAACAAATTTTGTACCTCTAGTACAAAAGAAAAGGTGTAATTTGATCGAAATCAATCTCAAATAAGTCATACACTCAATAATGTAACCCTCTTTCCAACGCAATAAGTTAAAATGTGTGAGTTGAGTTTTCAATAAAATACGTTTATTGGTTATTAAGAATAACGAATAAAATCATGATATATATTCGTGGCAAAATTATTCGCGAATAATTCATTATTCGTGAATAACGAATAAAAATCAGAATTTTATTCGTTATTCGAATAATTTTTGCCCTACTCTGGTTCCAGGTCATTTCTTTCTTTGTCGTGTTGGGGACACTCAGTTGTCAGGTGGATCACAGTCTTGTCCTTTGTCGGGTCACAGAGGCACAATGGGCCCCATTACGCTTGAAATAATTCATGTATTTAGAGAACCCGTGCCCAGTCAGTATTTGTGTCTTGGTCATAGTCAAGTGTAGGTTGGAAAACGAGAGGTGGATGAAGAAAGCTACGAAATGGTTTTTTAGGGATGGAAAAAGAAAACAGGGAAGACCGAGAATGCGATGGCTAGACGTCTCAAGGAGTGCGGTTCTTACTAGATGAGACAGGCAAGAAATAGACAAAAGTGGAAAAACTCGGGAGGCCTACGCCGCATAGGCAACTTCCAAAAATTCATAGTATAGTTAGAAATACTATATATGTAACAGATGTCATTTTGTTTATTTTGGTAGAATAAAGGCTTTTTTACCTTAACAAAGTCAAGTCAATCTTTTTCATAATTCTGTGTGCCGCCATCACGTGGGAGGAAAACATTTTGGTAATGGAGGTTGTAGTCCCTTCTACATCCCTCTCGTTCCACTCCATTGTCGCCGGTCTAATGTTGCCCTTGACGTATGAATTGGGCATCTGTCATAAGCTGGCTTTCGCTTGGTGCATTCAGCAGTTTGGCTAGTACATCGGCTCTTTTGTTGCCCTCAAACCCCGCATGCGCTTTTATCCATAACAATTTTAATACTTTGCCCTGGGGAGATATTGTTGACATGGCATCCCTGGCCTCTACTGCAAGAGGGTAAGGCAACCATGGTTCTGTACGGTTTGCAGAACTGCCATGGAGTCGCTGAATACACTAAACGTTTGAGCTTGGCGATGTTTTATGACCTCTCTCGACGCGGTCACTTTGGCTCAGAGCTCAGCCTGGTAGACTGTGCCATAATTGGCTAGAGCAAGTTTGAGGGCGCGAGTTTCGGTTCCAATTGTACATATGGAAAGGGCCGCTCCCAACCCACCCCCAATCTTACTTCCATCGGTGTAAATGTGGATATCCAGGTTATTCTGGGCATCCACTGGTTCCCGGTCCACCAAGCACTCGATTTTTATTTTTTGCCCGGCAGGGTGTGGCGGTTCCAGCGCTAAGGATACCCTCCCGATAAGCACCATGGCCGCGTTGAGAGATAATGTACGTGAGAACTAGCACATTTTTTGTGCTACACCTCGTTGCACTGCTCCCAGCTGCTTTTGCACTCCCAATTTCCCCGCTGCGATCGCCTATTCGCTGGCGGCATACAGGAATATTGGTTCTACTGTGGCTGTATTAATAATCTTTACGAGGGGATAGGTAAACTTGTTTTCGACACCCCACGGTCACGGTCGAGGGTGACATTGCTACGCGTCCGGATGTCTTGTGCGGTGTCACCATCAAAGACAAGTACCTCGTCGTCTGCAAACGCCTAGCAGTGCATGCCCCTGGTCGTCAGCTCCTTAAGCAGTGGGTCTAGTAAGAGATTTCGAAGTGTGGGGCCCCTGATCGAACCCTATACTCTTCTTGCCCTTTGTACTCTTCTCCAACGTACCTGACCCTGACCTTTCTTTCTTTCAGATAACTGTCGACTATTCGTTGCAGGTCAATTGGGCACTCCTCCTCAGCCAACAGTGCTCGGATTTCCGGTCACCAGGCTATTTCGAAGGTTTCCTATATGTCTAATGAATGATATTAACGTGACGATTTTCTTGTAGTCTAATTTGACTCGGAGTCCTTCGGTCATTGTATAGAAGGAATCTTCGGTGGCTTCAACCCATATTGTTTTGGGCTAATTTTGGGAAGTAAATAGTGCTTGATCAGGGCCATCAGCATCTTCTCCAATATAGACAACAGTCCTTTTGACCTGTAGGACTTGGGGTGACTGTAACTGCCTTTTCCTGGTTTCCTCAACACCACTACTATTACTTCCTTCCACGCCTTGGAGAAGTAATGTAAATCCAGGCACTTGTTGAGAAGGTCCAGGAAGGTTTCAGGGTCACCGCCTCTAGCTTGTTAGCAGATGTACGCTGTAAAGTTATCGGCTCCCAGGGCCTTCTTTGGGTAGAAGGACTCTGTTGCTCTCTGGAGTTCGGCCATTGTGAATGGAGGCTCGCAGGTTCCAACTTGTTCACCTTCATTCACGGTGTCTGACCTCAGTCTTGTTTGGTGATGGTGGTGGTGATTAAATGTAGACGTGTTGTGGGTCAGAAAAAAACGTTTAGATATATATTACAATCCATACACATAGTATAGTACTAGATTGTTACTGCAGACTGTATGCGAAATCGTATTGAGTATAAATAGCTTTATAGCGGTGAACTGGAAATGTTAAAATTTCCGTAAGTTAATCTTAGTCATCAAACTTCTCTGATATAGCGTATCGTTGTAGGTACTATCACGACTATCCTAAACAGCGTGGACGGAGTTCAGGGTCGCAAGGCTGTCTGGACCCACAAACCATCTACAAGGAGGGATGCTTTTTTTGCATAATTTGTTTTGTCCAAATTGTTCTTTGGCATAAAATATTTTGGCATAATAGTTCTAAGGCTTAATTGCTTTTTGGCATATGGGTAATTTTGGTATAACTTTTAGGCTAATTTGTTTTGACATAATTTTAATTCTCATAATCTCTGCAGGCATAATAACTATAACACTAATAGCTTGAAAATAAACGCTTGAAAATATAATGCATAAATGCATAATATTTTCAAGTGTTATGATATTGTGATATTTTAATAAGTGTGATGAAATTTTCAATTATCATGCAAAAAAAAGTATGGCCACCCGGAACAACAGTGAGGGCTGAAGGGAAGTTAGGTTCAAGTTATTTTTTATGACCATTCGGAATAACTGTGTGGGCAGTGAAGTGTCCTGTTATACGCAAGGACACTCCCAAAAGCACTCAACACTTATATTATTTAGATATCGGCTTGCCAGCTAACACTCCACGTCTTGCCGCCACGCGGTCACCATTCGAACTGCCATTCGAACTGGTCAGCACCGTGTTGCCATCTATCGGCCCGCGTTAGTGTTGCCCAAGATGACAGAATAATATCTAATTATTTGTTGATTATATTTATCATGTGTGTATACTACATTATTTATTTACTATGTGTGTACACTACATCCCTTCCTTATTTTATTTATTTGTTTTAATACGTATTAGTATAGTTAATTTTACTAGAATAGAAACTCTTGTACTTTACTTATATTTTACGATTACTTTAGGGAATCTATTTTACACACCAATTCACTACAGATCAAATTATAACACATTATAATACACACATGGAAAAGAAGCTTGTTTACTCTTTCTACTTGTACCAAATAGCCAGTTGCGGTGGGTGGTAACACTTTCCTGTTTTACTAAAATAAAAATTTATATCTTTTGATTGATCATGTCGCAGCATTACTTTTCAAGGACTACACACAACGCACTAAAAATCTAATAAGCTATGAGCGATGCTTAGCTACTGTCGATCACTTCCACGCACCTGATTTGGAGTCATGTGGACAAATCGAATGTGTATATGTTTTTTTTTACATCTCCTTTTGCCAGTACTTAATCGATGACCAGAATCGAGTACCAGATTACTGTCTTATAGTCAATGATACAAGCTTCACCTGTGAGACGTGAACTTTGGTGGTAACATGTTTGCCGAACAAAAGCAGGTAAAAGGTCACCCTTCTACTATTTAGCGAAATCTTATAATGATAACTTTAATGATATAGATATAATTGCGACACGCCCTGGAATGTATAAAAAACTATTGCTCGAACATCTTGCTATATGATGGAATTACTGTTTATTATTATATTTCTCTTACAAAACTACAATATTATATGTATAAGAAAACATTTGACTGTCCCACATCTCTTTACACTTTGTACCTAACTATGACATGTACGGCCTGGTTTCGGGGATGTGTGGGGTCATTTCTCATACAATTAGTATGAGAGATTGTGGCTCCATTTTTGGGGGCGTACCGTACATGTTTATGGACATGCCAAATACTCATAGGAAACCTGTATAACTAACATTTGCTCATTAATCTGTGGTATCATAGTTGGTGACACAATTAAATGTATTAGTTATTAAGATTCTAGATATAATTTATCTAAAAATAATGTATTGTTTCATTGTTTGATATCCAAATAAATGAAAGAAAAAAAAACATGGAAGAAGTCCTCAATCCCATCTTTTTATATACATAATTTACAACTTCCATTGGGCAGGATAGATCCATATAAGGCCGCTGATAGTGGGCCACGCGTACTACGTCTAAGTCACCTGTTTACTTGTTTTACTGTAGCGCAACGCAAGTAAAACCTGCAGTAGAAGCGCTTTAGGTTCTGTTCATGCATCAACGTATAACAATTATTGTTTATTAACTTAAGGGTCAAATCATATCTGAACACCACAAAGGATATTAGGTCTTAAGGCAAAGATGTCCTTTGAACCACCTGCTTGGAAATAGTGTAATAGACCTAGGTTGCTAAGCCTGAGTCGAAGAAATGTACGAGAAAAACTTTTGTTCGAAGTTACCTCTAGCAGAGCCGATCTGAGAACAACAGCCAGCAGTCGACTGGAGGATAGTCAATAGTTATAAGAAAATACATGACAAGGACTCTCGACCAATGTACATGTATTTCTCTAGTTGCATCCCAGCACCAATTTTCCACGGCGCTTATCGCTTTAACGGATACATTTTATGATTAAAACTCTAAACATGTATAATTGATTACATTCGTAAGCATCGTAATTTATCCCGTCGAAAAATGTTACATCTTTGGCACAACTTGTAAACATGCTAAGGTTTTCTTTGCCGCACTTTGAACTTGTAGACAATACCGGTGTAGCGGTCGCAAGCGCTGGGTAAAAAGTCAATGACTAGTACATTTGGTTCAGTATCACTACTTTCATTGAAAATTGACCATAACCGATTGTTGCCTCTCACTCAATTGCGCGGCACCATTTGTGCCCGCACGATAGTATATGTTGAGTGTATGTTGATAAACTATGCAGTTTAATAAATCAACCCGCCTATTATCAACATCAGCTGATATGACGTCATCCCAATAAATGTCCAGACCAGAACTAATGGAATACTTTCCCATCTACTAAATGTCTATAATAGGATTAAAAGCAGCAGTTGTACTACTGTGCATACATAGGACTGATCTAACATGATAAGATTGTAGACGTGGTATGGACTATCTGTAGTGAATAAGAACAAAGTAGCAAGCCACCAAATTTAAATCTGCATTGTTATTCCCTCTACGTAGGGATTATATATGTATTACATATTATATACGTCTCAAAACCGAAAATATCGTACCACTGGGAAACGAAACGATTCAAGGCCTAGTGTACTGAACTTTGGCACTGCTGGTCGCCATTGAACCTTGTGGTAGCCTACTTCTAAATTAATGATAAACTAATTAAGTTAACTTTCTCTTAATGCACTGTCTTACTGACGTATCATTGATACAACTGATACTGTAGCAGCTATGCATCTAGGACAAATTACCTCAATTTTGTATCCAATAAAAGTAATGCGACATATTCTTGTAGTAATTTTGTAGAGGTTTTGTTTAGTCTACATAATTTGTAAACCTAGTTTATACACGAAAATACAAGAACTGATAGCAAATACAGCTGCAAGGCTAGATACACCGAGTTCTACTAAAACGTCCCCTGATAATGTAGAAAAAGCTGCTTAAGAAAAGTCTGCTACACTCTTTAGAGACTGCTATGGCAGTGTGGAGAACGAGTCTTAGCTTATTTTTCTTTGTTGAATATAACGACGTTAATACCATATACAGTATGAAGGTTTAATACCTTATACTTTTCTGTAATGTATCTCGAAGCATTCTCTGTTCTTTTATCTTTTCTTTTTCGCATGACATTAAAAATCAGGTAGAACCAGCACCCACGAGTTAATAATGAACAGCTATTACATAATCGAGTTTACCTCACTGCCTCGCATCCTCGTAAAGTTTATCAAATAACGTTTGTCATTCTCCCTCTATTCTCCCCAATTTAACTTATTCATTTTTTTCTTAAGTGCCATTCAAACTAACAAGTAATTACTCATAACCAATCATCTCATCTTGAGGTCTTTTAGGTCTCCACCGCAGGAGAACGACCTGTACCACCAGAGCCACACTTGGCCAGAGCAGCTAGAGGAACTATCCTACGCTCTACACGCCGACCAGACGGGCTGGAGAGGTCTCACTGACGCTTACAAGGCCTGTAGTCCCCAAGTCGCCTTCTACGACATCCACAGAAAGACCCAGAGCGGTCCTACTCCATTCTGCCGGAAACCACACAGCGATCTACTCTGCCGCTCTCTGCTGCTCATACCCAATAATTAATTCAAACTAAAAAGTTATGACTCATATATACCAATAATTAAACTCCTTTTTTGTTTGTAGACTAAATCGGTTGGGTTTGACTACTAGTGTCAATCTCTAATGTATTTCCTGCCTTTATTCATATCTACGTATTAAGAAGAAAGCTAAAAATGAAAGAAACGTTAAAAAATAAATTAATAAAATAGTGTTTTTTACTATATTTTTTCTAAATTTCATTCAACTTATAATATGCTCTGACAAAGCAAACTAATTTGATTTTCGAATTGAGTCATTCTAAACCATTTAGACCCGAGATAGTTAGGTATTTTAACTGCCATCTGACCAGCTTACTTGACTTAATGTCCAAAGGGCCAATAATTAGTTATTAAAAATGTTATTTGACAATTGAATGCCAAAATTATTTTATCGCAATTTAATGCTTAAATCATCTGTACGCAATCGAATGCTTACTACACTTGATTTCAATTAGATGCTTAGACATTTAATGCTAAACCAACATTTATTTGCAATTTAATGCCAGAGCGCCCAGAGCCCACCAATTGCAATTTGGTGCCAGGGCCCACCCATCGCAATTTAATGCCAGGGCCCACCAATCGCAATTTAATGCTAGATCCAACCAATCGCATTATATTGCTAGATACAATTAGTCGCAACTTAATGCTAGGTCCAATTAATCGCAAGTTTATGCTAGGCACAATTAATCGCAATTTAATGCTAGGTCCAATTCGCAATTTAATGCGAGGTACAATTAGTCGCAATTTAATGCTAGATCCAATTAATCGAAATTTAATGATAGGTCCAATTCGCAATTTAATGCCAGGTACAATTCGTCGCATTTTAATGCTAGGTCCAACTAATCGCAATTTAATGAAAGGTACACTTGATTGCAATTTAAGTAATGCTCAAACACCTCATCGCAATTGAATGTTTGAAATACCTTATCGCAATTGAATACTTAAAACCCGCATCGCAATTAAAGGCTTGAAATACCTTATCGCAATTGAATGCTTAAAACCTGAATTGCAATTGAATGCTTGAAATACCTCATCGCAATTGAGTGCTTAAAACCCGCATCGTAATAAAATGCTATACACCATTTAGAAAACTATTTGCAAATCAGTTAAATTCTATGACAAATAAATAATTTAACAGTTGTATCAAAAAATAACAACAATGTTAAAAATTATGTTATAATATTTTTCCAACTAACTCATTGATGCAAGAGATTATACTTTCTTACACTGCTTGTTTTTTTTTGTCATAACGTTATAATCCTAATTAAATACAAAGCGATAATCCAAGCCAACTTGTTTTTAAGTCTAAACAATAAAATCATTATTATTGCTATGAGGATAAACACTAATGCAGTCAATGTACCTTCCAACTACCAGTGAGTTATACAGTGTCAGAATTTTTAAACCACCTTAAAGGCCTCTGATATGTTTTAGGTAACAACCAATGTCAAAGATAGTGACCGGATCATCTGACTTATCAGAAAATCAGGTGATCAGCCTTCAATGTCCTAACTAAACTAGGATAACTACACAAAGTCGTTGCCCCCGCCGGGAATCGAACCCGCGACCTCCGGGTATGAGCCGAACGCTCTAACTACTACACCATGGAAGCAGGCATGGAGGAGCCCTAAACAAGTGTCTGCCACAGACATACCTATGCCACGCCACAGAATAAGTACTTGTACTCACGTACAGAAGTCTTACTCAGCAAAGAAATTTAAAGAATAATCTACTCAATGTCGTTAGCGATATGGTTTAATTTAGCTCGCGTCAGAACTCGAAAACTCTTCGTTAAGATGTCTAGAAGTGTACTGCAAGCCAATTTCATTCTTATAGCTCTAGGATTACGATTCATGACACTGAATTTGCCTCTTCGTAGTGAACGCCGCGCGCATAGTAATAATGTAGGTATATTTTCAATGCCTAAACGGGGAGTGACACAGGCTTGCCTATGCTGCCTATGCAGGACAGAACCCTGCGTCAACTTAGCACGTACAACTTCTTTCCTTTTTGTAATACGTAAAAAGATTACTTACAGTAAGTCAATTCGGTTCACCTCGTCACCAAATTTATGTAGTGTCCTGTTATACGCAAGGACACTCCCAAAAGCACTCAATACTTATATTATTTAGATATCGGCTTGCCAGCTAACACTCCACGTCTTGCCGCCTCGTGGTCGCCATTCAAACTGCCATTCGAACTGGTCGGCAACGTGTTGCCACGGTCCGCGTTAGTGGTGCCCAAGACGACGGGATAATATCTAATTATTTATTGATTATCTATATTATTATTTTATATATATAAAAGAAAGTCGTGTTTGTTACAACACTTATAACTCGAGAACGGTTGGGCCGATTGCCATGGTTTTTGGTTTGTTGGATTTGTTTCCGTCCCGAATAGCAGAATACATCTTAAAAATAATGAAAACTCGATATGTGTAATGAATACTTAATCATTTCAATAGATGCTGATTTGTTTATTACATGTCAAACATTTGTTGTCCAATCCTGTCAAATAGTGTAACAACTATTTTTTGGAGCTTATGGCCTGGTTGCTGAGACCTTTAAGCCACAACTTTATTTTTTTCTGAAGACATCATGTGTGCGTTCAGAAATTTATTTTTTGTAAAATGTCTACAAAGTTCAGGTACATACCTAAGATTTATTCTACAGTAAAAACATAAAATCATAGGAAAGGAACGGAATTTAGGGAATAAAAAATCTGTTGGTAAAGGTTATAAGATTAAGGAAAAAAAATCTACAGGTTAACAAAAGTGTAAATGTCTTTTTATAGGTTGTCTATGATTTTTCTTGATAAGCTATTCATACGTAGTGGTTATATACTCATTGAGCTATTGTCTATGTCTCGAAAGTTCAGGCACTGTTATTATATTTGGTGGTTTTATGCGAGTGCACATTTTGATAACAATGCCGCGTCCTAGAAGATCTAATCTTTCCCAGCGAAGCCGTAATGCAATTAGGCAACGGAAAATCGCGAGTCAATTATCTGATGGAGTATCATTGTTTTACGTTCATCAAAGCCTAAATTAGTTCAGCTAAAAAGTAACACGACATTCATTGACTGTTAGGCGGTACGAAGTTCGCCGGGTCAGCTAGTAGTTATATATTTACCATGTGTGTACACTACATTATTTTTAACTATGTGTGTACACTACAGGCAGAAAGGAAGTTAGATTTGTGTTATTTTTTTAAAGACCGCCCGGAACAACTGAGGACAGTATGGAAGTTAGGTTCAAGTTTTTTTTTGACCTCCCAGAACCACCGAAGGCAGAAAAAAAGTTAGGTTCAAGTTAATTTTTAAATGCTATTACAGCAATGTTGTATGTGTAAGTGATTGAAATTTTAGGTGTTAATTGTTTTATGTATTTGTCTGTATTTGTATTCATGCTTTGTTAAATTTATGACTAAGAATTTCTATGCTTTAAGAAATGTTATGCCTTGATAAATTATGGTTTGATATCATTAATTTTTGCTTTATAATTTTATGCCTAAACATGATTATGCTTATACACATTATGCTTCAAATAATTATGCGTAAACTGTTACGCGTAAGAAGGTTACGCTTAATGATTATGGATAGCGAATCCTTCTTCGACCATCTTTCGATAATTAAGTGTGCTCGCCATGAGTAGTGCCGACTATTCCTTTAATAATGAATAGTACATTAAGTGATATGTTTTAACTGGTCCTTTGAGAAAGCCGTGTCTTGTGTGACAGACTTTCATGTAGCTATTCCTAACTGTCTTACACTTAAAGAGCGTTTTTCATAATAATGTTTTTAAAAGAGCGCATATCCAAGGCACTCGGTAAAAAAAATGTAAAAACCTGGTTGAGCTGGTATAAACAAAATAAACCATAAGCTCTTAGTATATTTTCACTTGCGTTAGGCTAAAAGAAGATTTTGAATAATATTCCAGGTCTTAAGAAGAGTACAAGCTACCTGAGTATTCTCCCTCGCACAATAATATTTTTAATTGCCCTATGTAGGTTTTAAATCTTATACCTTTAAACGAGCAATTCTTGTATATTTATTTATATATTTATATGAATAATTTCTAACAATTTCGCTGAAAATTGGTATATAGAGGTTTTCGGAGGTAAACAATCGATCTAGATTAGTCTTATGTTTGGGAAAACGCGTGTTTTCGACTTTTCATGCATTTTTCTTTCCACGCAGAATATGATCGCTAATTTCGTCCTGCCGGCCGCCATCCATTTTGGCTCAGCGGTTTATGATGCGAACCGCTAGAAAAAGTGTTAAGGGTTCGAATCCCACTCGATGACTTACTTTTGTTTTTTTTTTATGTTCAAATTCATATATAATTTTTTATCTTGTATTGTTTTTAGACAAGTTTAAAAAAATTTAGTTATTGTTTGAGATGTAACCGAGCAAAGCTCGGTCGCCCAGGTAATAATATTAAAATAGAACATTGATTTTTTTAATCGTTTACAGAAAAAAATCCGTGGAATCGATGATAGGGTATGAAAATCAGTTTTGCTTAAAATAAAACAAGACTCCGAAATTTTATGATAGTTGAGGAGTCAGCGTCAGAATAAATCTTTGTTGTGGTCCATTAAGGGTACAAAGTTTCTGCAGTTTTACTTTAAGGGCTACCTACATTTGTAGACTTTCCGCTAGTCGTCCTATTAAATAATTCTCATGCCCCTGCAAATGTAAAAAGTTAATGACGTGCTAAAATTAAAAATATAATATACTGGCATCAAAAGATTTTGACTTAATGTTTTAGTTATATAGCACGGTAAAAACTAAACAAATGTATAGTTTAGGTATATGTAATAAAATAATACAATGTTTAAATATTGAAAACAAGTTCTATTTTTTTCTAGTTATATTCATTAAATAAATCGTTATTGTATTTGCAGATAAACTAGCCACATTTCTCACCATAGGTCTTTATTATTGCAATTATTTTTATGGTATAGTATGTCGTGATTCATTGTTAAGAAGCTACAGTATATTGCTACTGTTAGTTACTCCATTGTTAAAGCAGGCATGCTATTATGTGACGAAGATATTATTAGTTTGTCTGTTAAGCATGTTTTACTTGAACCATATGCCATGTAAAAACGGAAGTCGCTGGGTTAAACCAAGAAGTATGGGAAGAATTTTGCAGAAACCCTTATAGATATATTAATTTATGCTGGATAACAAGACATCGTGACATTTGTATTTTCTCCACTCGCCTTTTAAACTGAAAAAGAGTATCTAACTTTTGGACACATTCATTTATTTACTGAAAAAATGCTAGACAAAAGTAAATCCAACCGTTTGAAAGAAAATGGGTAGCAAATCACATTCGGCTTAAGAAATTGATCAATAAGTTGTAATTTGTTTTATAAAATTGCATCCTATAACTAAAGTCGAACATAATAAAATAAATAAATAAAATATTGGATGACATATTCAAATAAACATGTGTAGTAAAATGATTAATATTATATCTGATATCATATTTAGTGAACTCACCGATAAACCTATTTTGTAAAAATTCGTAACAATAGTGGTTGTATTGTTTGTTAATCTAAAATTTGAAAATATCGACTCACTTCCATAGGATATATATCTTTATTCATTAATTATTTACAAATAGTAATGTTTAATAATAAACCGATATTCAAAGGAAGTGAGTCGACATAATATTAAAATTATTTTCATTAAAATAATTACAACAAACCCAAAAATCTATTTCTGAATATGTCTTTGAAAATCAATGGTCGTAATAAAAATGAATTGTTTGTTTCTCATCAGATAGGTAATATATTTTTCATCAAATACAGAAATCACACAATGCAAGTCGGTTGAGTTTTTAAGTTTTTATAACAAGTTTATGATTTGGGCTAGCGCGACTAAAACATGACGCGCTCGCTATTTCGGCTCTTAAGAGGTTAAAATCTTGGTTCACAAAACTCTAGCTCTACACAATGTCTAATCCTGCCAAAGAAAATCTTTGGTTCACAAAACGCCTTATAATATGTCGTACAGGTGCAACTATACATGTATTGTTTTATTAATTTAACACATGCATATTCTATATAATCAGACGATTTGTCAACAGCTTTAGTAGTTATATACTTTTTACTATTAGCACCAAACTTAACAAACTATACACGCTGATTTTTCAATGGT